>CM065818.1:107483833-108805500 GCA_033398695.1 Orobanche coerulescens | reverse complement strand
CCGTCTATCATGTGCCATAATTGTGGGAATTTTGGGCATAAGGCCCGTTTTTGCCGAAAGGACTCCAAGTCGGCTCCGGCGGCATCTCAGGCGCTGAAGCAATCAGCGATTCAGAATCAGACTACTCTGTCAACGACGTTTAAGACAATGGAAGCAAATAAAGTTGGAGCTCATATTTATCAGACGGGAGCATCCGGTTCGGGGCCCGGTAAGTCCCGGATTCATGTGATGAAAAGGATCGACGATCCGGTGGCCCGAATGATCTCAGGTATACTCGTAATTTTATTTCAACCCGTGTGTACCTTTTGATACTGGTGCACCGCATTCATTCATTTTCGAATCATGTTTGAATAGACTTATTTTGGGATAGACCTGCTTGTGGACCTCATACCATCGGTCTACCTGACGATGGAAGAATTTTCGGAAATCATACCGAATTAAGCTTAATGACCGCGATTGGTTAGTGGAGCTAATCGTGGTGGACTTACCTAAGGACGATGTAATATTGGGTGCTAATTAGATGGATCACCATGATACCATCCTCAGTGATCGTAAGCGTTTGGTCACTATCATTTCAGTCGTTGGAGACAAGTGTGTATTTCAGGGAGGTAATCCCCGTTGTTCCAGAAGAATTATTAATGTGATGGAAGCAGAGAAATTTCTCAATAGAGGTGTTCAATCATACATTGTATCATTTTCATCGATTGACCGTTCTAAGGTAATCGAGTTGTTCAATCATTCATTGTATCATTTTCATCGATTGACCGTTCTAGGGCAATCGAGATGTTCAATCATTCGTGGTATTATTGTCATCGATTGACGATGTATTCCCAGACGAGTTACCTGGTTTGCCTCCACAGAGAGATGTGGAATTCAGGAGTGAGTTGGAGCCCGGTACATCCCCGTTATCGAAGGCACCGTATCGGATGACCGAAATGCAGGAGTTGAAGATTCAACTTGAGGAATAGTTCGAGGAAGGTTATCTCCGACCGAGTGCATCCCCGTGAGAAGCACCAGTGTGATCTGTCAAGGAGAAGGATGGCTCGTCTCGTGTGTGTATTAATTATCAGGAGTTGAACAGGGTGATGATCAAGATTTGTATCCTCTACCCCGTATTGATGATCTCTTAGATCAACTTCAGGGAACTTCAATATTTTTCCAAGATCGACTTAAGATCTGGATATCATCAGTTGCGGAATTGAGAGTCGGATATCGCGAGGACGACGTTTCAAACACGCTATGGTCATTATGAGTTCGTGGTAATGCCGTTTGGATTACCTAATGCAGCTGCGGTATTCATGAAATCAATGAATCAGGTTTTCATCGACTTTTGGGACCAGTTTGTGGTTGTCTTCAATGATGATATTTTAATTTATTCTCGTGACCAGGAAGAACACGAGTTTCTCCTTCATCAGGTTCTCGACGTGTCGAGAAGAGAGCAACTCTATGGAAAGTTTTTCAAATGTGAGTTCTGGATGTCCGAAGTGTCGTTTATCGGGCATGTAATTTCATCAGGCGGTGTGCGTATTGATCCTCAGAAGACGGAGCATATCCAAGATTGGTTACCTTTGAAGAATGATAAGGAAATCCGAAGCTTTCTCGGATTAGCGGGTTATTATCGGCGAATTGTGGAAGGATTTTCTAAAATCGCTCAATCAATGATGAACCTTTTTGCGAAAGGGTAAGAAATACACGTGGTCCGACGCGTGTCAATGGAGTTTTGAGGAACTCAAGAGCCGTTTAATGTTGGCACCTGTACTTTCCTTGCCGCAAGGGACAGAAGGATTTGTTGTTTACAGTGATGCATCCGGACAAGGTCTCGAATGTGTGCTCATGCAGAATGGGAAGGTTATTTGTAATACCTCCGGTATTCCATGCTTGATTACTTTGTACTGTATGAATGTTTGGTAATATGACGTCATTTCTATTTATGTATTCCATTGAGTGCTATATAATTGTACAATGTGAACGAAACGAGGGTGACACACCTTGATGCCGTGAGACGATCGTCGGTGCGAATATGACGGTGGCCAACGTCTTGTTCCCCGATAATTGTTGACGAGCGGAAGGGATGGTCACCCGAGATGGTTAGAATGTGTTTGAGGCTAAAATTTCTGTCTAACGTACGCTATAACCCATGCCTAACGTATGCTAAATTTCAATGGTTACGTACGTTAAGGCAGCCACATTACGTACGTAACGGGTAGGTCGGTCTCCCGACGAGAATCTTCCTTTGACACGGACAGGGCTACTTTCGGCGGGTTAGATGACAAACGAGTCAATTGTTTGTTACGTACGTAATGCCCAAGAATTAACGTACGTAACACTTGGGCACATTTCGGGCAGTTAGTTCCTTACGTACGTTGTCATCGCCTTTATTACGTCGTAATACACCTTACGTCGTAACACTCTTATCGTTAACGTCGTTATCTAAATCGATTTTATAAAATGATAACTCCTTCTTCATTTGACGTCCCAACACCAAGTCACTACTATCCTTGGAGAAATTCCTAGCCCTATACCCGGTTCTTAAGCCTTAAACACTTGAATTAACATTGAGGAGGTAGATTCTTGAGCTTCGGTGAAGATTATCCAAGTCGTTCAAGTCACTTCTCGTTCTCCTCGTAGTTCTTGTGAATCCGTCAACTATCTTCACTATTCTTCTTCTTCCAAAGGTAAGCCACCAATCCCTGGAGTTATATCTTCGATGTTTTCTTAGTTATACTTGTTATATTGCGGTTATGGGGTAGATTTTGCTAAACTTCGTAGACAATCTTGTCGGATGAAATTGTGGTAACCGTAAATTCCGTTTCTTATATGTTTAGTTTCATACAAACGAAATTTCACTTCAAATCATCACTAGGAATGTAAAATTTGACGAATCAATTGTGGGGAAATCCATAGTAATCCGTCACCGTATGTTCCATTGTTCGTAGCTACCCTCACCTTTGATTTTTGACACTTAGCAAAACTAAGGAAGTAATTCGATAGTATAATCAATATGGGTTGTTAAACCACCGGAGTTATTGTGCAATAAAATCCGTCGATTGTAGTATTCGGAATATAGAATTATAATAGAAAGCATAGGATTCGATTTCGCCATAATAATTCATTGAAAAGAGATGACTGGTAGGATTATCTTCTTGAATAAATCGATATACCTAATGTTAACTATAAGATTGAACGAGATAATGGTACACGACACTTGAAAACTTGGAAACGATACTCATACCGACAACTAAAACTACACTAGGAATCCGGTTAGGAAAGGGAGACTAGTTTTATTCATTATGGTCCGTACGAGGGGTTAATCGGATGTTTTGTGGCTAGGTTAAGCTCGAGCGGGCGTGGGGACTTCGTCATCATAAAGCACATACTATCGGATCACAGGCAAGTGAAATCTTGCTCGTGAATTTCTAATATCAATGTTATACCGTATGTGTGTACGTGCCATTTTGATATAAGCCGACGTTGTCTTTCTCTAAAGATATATAAATGGGCCGATGTGTTGGGGATAAAACACGTATGGTACCGCGTGGAAATGTGTTAGGGGTAAGACCGAATTGGGCACCTATGTTAGGGTATTCCGTGTGGATACTTCCGTGACCCTTGGTTGCGACCTTGGGGTTTATGTGATAAAGAGAGAGACACGTCGGTTAAGTGGTGAAATATTCCTTGTGATTACTAGGTACGGTGATTGTAAAAATGTCGTATCTTGTTGTTAGTAGTTGTTATCCGATATGCATTCTCGACTCTGGTTACAGGTATGACTCGTCATACTGAGTAAAATTGTTCATCATGTGCGGGACATTCCCAGAGGGTCGGTCGGACTTGAGCGGTGTTGGGATTATCTTTAACCGTTGCTTAAATTGGAATAAATTGTTTTCTTTGGAAAAACATTTGTTGTGTAATAATTCTTGAATTACATTTTTCCTTAAATCTTTCGTTTCACGTCATGTAACCCATGAATTTGAGGTTTTATCACGATTTTCTTAAAATGCCTATTTTTTAATTAGCCTTGTGGGTCCCACGTGGGATTCACGGCACTGTAATACCTCGGGATATTTTGGGGGTGTTACAGAAAATGGTATCAGAGCGAAACTCCTGGTTGAATAAACTTTTTCCTATTTCCTTCTTTTTTAAAAAAAAAAAAATCCAACACCCCAAGCGATCGAAGCTCCTCATGGGAATGCAAGTAAGTGATATGTGTGTGTTTCTATTTTGTGCAATATTTAATTGTAAACCATGCGTGGAACTGGCTTTAGATTAATACCGTTAGCGATGGCACGCCGAGGAGCTAAAAGGGTGGTGAATGACGCTCAGGGTTCCGCCGCGAACCACAATGAGGACGGGAACACTGCCGAGACCCATCCTGCTGGGGGCCAGCCGCCACCAGTTAATCAAAATGATCAGGAAGCGGAACGCCAGAACAACAACCCGGGAGGCATGGATCCAACTTTTGTTCAGGCCCTTGCTCAGGCTATCGCCATGGGAATTGCTCAGGTCAATCAGGCGGAACGGATACCGGTCATCAATGTGGAAGAAAACGCAGGAAGGGATCGATGGCTGGGAGAGATGCTGAAGGCTAGGCCTCCATTATTTGACGGGACAGGAGAGAAACACGTGGACGACTGGATTTCTGAAATGGAGACCGCCTTCGAAGTAATCGGATGCCCAGAAAACAGAAAGGTGCCGCTCGGAATTAATCAACTTCGTGACACTGCTGCACGATGGTGGAGAACTTACAGGCCAGAGGACCGAGTGGTCGGGTGGACCGAATTTGCCCGACTACTACGGAGCGAGTACTGTCCCAGATCAGCCCGAACCGCTCGCGCACGAGACTTTTTCAGTGCCGGCCCGCAGAACATGCCAGTACCAGAGATCATTCGGGCCTACCGAACCGAGCTAAGTTACATCTCCCAGATGGTTCCATCAGAAGATCAACGAATATGCCATCTTGCACAGAGGTTACCAGAGGATGTACGACGCTATGCCGCCGGATTTCACTGCACCACCCTGAGAGCATACGAGGACGTAGTCACAGCATATGCCGGTATAGTTGTTAATACCGACATTGGGCATAACTCGAAGAAGCAGAAGACATCAGTTCAGCCTGGGAACAACAACAAAACGAATTCGGGACCCGCATCTTCTTTTAAGTCGGCGGTTTCGTACCAACAGAAGGGTGTATCTGATCGGCCTTACCGTAGGGACTGT
Organism: Orobanche coerulescens; assembly: GCA_033398695.1. NCBI lineage: Eukaryota > Viridiplantae > Streptophyta > Magnoliopsida > Lamiales > Orobanchaceae > Orobanche > Orobanche coerulescens. Next base: position 108,800,283 of record CM065818.1, on the reverse strand, counting down.
TTCAATTGTGGCATGACCGGGCATACTAAGGATCGGTGTCAGAAGACGGCCACCAAATGTTTCACTTGTGGAAAGAGTGGACACATGTCTCGTTATTGCTGGCGGGCCAATTCCGCTCAGAGCCCAGCTTCGCAACCAAGTCAACAAGGCTCTGTGCAATCCCCTAGGACGCCTGCTGTTTCCAACTACCGAGCTCCATCCCACCAGAACCAACCACCACTGCACGGTGCCGGACGAGGCAGTGGGCGCGGCGGAGGTACCTCGTCCTTCTCGGAGTCAGTGCCGTCTCGTGTATTTGAGCTGAGGGCTGCGGATGGTCAGCCTGCGCCAGCTATTTCAGGTACTCTTCTTGTTAACTCTCACCCAGTGCATGTACTATTTGATATCGGAGCCACCCATTCGTTTATATCTGTGGAATGTGTTGAACGCTTAAATCTTGTTTGTGTACCTTGTGATCCCTTTACCGTAAAACTACCCGAGGGTAGTAGATTAAGCGGTGATCAAAAGGTTCGAGACTGTCGGATCTGCATCAACGATCACAATTTGGACCGCTAATCTTATGGTCTTCCCGCTCGAATGAAGATATCATATTAGGTATGGGTGGATGCCATTGCACGAACGATCTTGGATACCTATCACTGACTATCTCCATTTCGGCTCATGATGGTAGCACACATGTCATCGTGGACGTGAACACTTCGGTACAAAAGGTTCTCTCGGCATTATCGCATCGAAGCCTCTGCAGCTCTCGAAATGAATACTACTGGTGTTATGTTCTTCGAGAGGACACTTCACAACTTGCAATCACAAACATTCCGGTGGTGAATGAGTTTCCAGACGTTTTCTGATGAACTACTGAGTGCCACCGCACCGAGAAGTTGACCTTACCATTGAACTCGAACAGGGACGAGACCTATTTCCAAAGCTCCTTACGAATGGCACCGGCCGAGATGAAGGAATTAAAGATACACTCGAAAATCATTGGAGAAAGGGTTGATCCGCCCAAGCACCTCGCCGTGGGCGCCGCATTTTCGTTAAGAAGAAAGATAACTCTCTACGCTTGTGCATCGACTACAGGAGCTGAATAAGGTTACTATCAAGAATCGTTATCCACTACCAAGGATTGACGACCTCTTGGATCGATTACAAGGGGCGATCGTGTTTTCAAAGATCGATTTACGGTCGGATATCACCAATTGAGGATTCGGGAGGAAGATATACCCAAGCGCATTTCGGTCGAGGTATGGGCATTACGAATACATCGTGGTATCATTCGGGTTGACTAATGCCCGGCCGTTTTCATGGAAGATGAATAGAGTTTTGATTGATTTCCTCGATAAATGCGTGGTGGTTTTTATCGCGACATCTCGATATATTCTCGAAGCCGACAGAACACGAGGAACATTTGAGGCAAGTCTTTGGCGTGTTAAGACAACACCAACTTTATGCGAAACTGTCAGTGCAGTGCGGATGCCGGAGGTAATTTTTCTCGGGCATATTGTTTCGGCAGAAGGTGTCAAGGTCGACCCACAAAAATCGAGACAATAACGAGTTGGGAACCCCGAAGAATGTCAAAGAGGTTAGGAGCTTCCTAGGATTGGCGGGTTACTATCGAAGATTCGTCGAGGCTTTTTCTGTATCGCCCGACCGTTAACGAACCTGCGAGAAAGAGCACCAAATTTGTATGGACTGCAGTGCCGAGAAGAGCTTCGGCGAGCTCAAGAGAAGGTTAACTACGCCCGGTACTAGTGATACCACGAGTGCGAAGGATTCATTATATACACGGATGCATCCAAGCATGGACTAGGATGTGTCTTCATGCAGAATGGCAGAGTCGTTGCGTACGCATCCCGAAAACTAAAGCCGTACGAAGTAAATTACCCGACACATGACTTGGAGCTAGCCGCGGTGGTGCATGCCCTCAAGATTTGGAGGCACTATCTTTACGGAGTTACTTGCAAAGTTTTCACGGATCATAAGAGTTTGAAATATATCTTCACGCAGAGAGAACTAAACATGAGACAGAGGCGTTGGTTGGAGCTAATCAAGGACAACGATGTGGAAATTTCCTATCATCCCGGAAAAGCCAACGTGGTAGCTGATGCTCTTAGTCGGAAGACTACACAAGAGGTGATGGTATCCAGCATAACAGTTCAGCCCAGATTGCAGTAAGAGATCAGGAGAAGCAACACCGAAGTATGGATACAACGTAGGCAAGGACAATTATGCTCAATCAATATACTTTCGTCCTTACTAGACGAGATACGTCTAGCACAGATGGAAGATCCTGAATTACGTGCGATTGGTGAAAGAATCGAGAGAGGGGATGTTTCCGACTATAAGATTCAGGGTGACCTGGTGAGGTTCAAGAACAGAATATGTATTCCATCAAATGACGGACTGAAGCAAACTATATTGAAGGAGGCGCACTCCACCCCTTATTCTATTCACCCCGGAGCAAGCAAGATGTACAAGGATCTAAGACAGAGTTTTTGGTGGAAAAACATGAAGTGGGAGGTTGCTAGGTTCGTCGCCCGATGTATGACATGCCAACAAGTGAAGATCAAACACCGCAGACCAGCTGGAATTATGCAACCCCTACCCATCCCGGAGTGGAAATGGGAGAGCATATCAATGGACTTTGTCACTAATCTACCCACGGCGGTGGGAGGAAAGGATACGATTTGGGTCATTGTTGATCGATTGACAAAGTCAGCACATTTCATTCCTATTCAAGAGACAACCGGGACAGAGCAGCTGGCTGTCATTTTCATCAGAGAAATCGTAAGGCTACATGGTGTTCCCTCGTCCATCATTTCGGATAGGGACACCAGATATGTGTCTCGTTTTTGGAAAGCCGTCCATAAAGCTATGGGGACACAGATACACTTTAGCATGGCTTATCATCCTCAGACAGATGGACAGACCGAGCGGACGATTCAAACCTTGGAAGATATGTTGAGGGCGTGCGTGCTCGATTGGGGAAAGGATTGGGCTAGACATTTGGGGTTAGTGGAGTTCTCGTACAACAACAGCTGGCACGCAAGCATAGGTATGGCACCGTTTGAGGCCCTGTATGGGCGAAGATGCAAGTCACCATTATGCTGGGATGATGCCTCCGACACCGCGGTTACCGAGTTGGATCTTATCCAGGAGTCCATTAAGAAGATCTCTATAGTTCGGAAACACATGCCGCCGCACAGAGCCGGCGAAATCTTATCTTTGGCGGCGACCGTTAGAATTTACGGTCGGGGATCATGTTTGGGTCAAAGTATCACCTATGCGAGGCATTCGGCGTTTCGGCCGAAGGGCAAGTTAAGCCCGAGATTTATAGGTCCGTTTGAGATATTGGACCGGGTAGGAAAACTCGCGTATCGATTAGCTCTACCGCCGCACTGGATGGAGTGCATAATGTTTTGACGTCTCCCGATTAAGGAAGTATGTCTATGACCCGAGCCACAAGCTCAATTTCGAAGAAGTGGAAATTTCGATGACGCTACCTTTAGGGAGATACCGATCGCCATTCGGATCGGCGTGTGAAGATGTTAAGAAATAAAGCCATACCCTCGTGAAGATTCGGTGGTCGCACCACGCACGGAAGAGGCGACTTGGGAAACCGAGTCGAGCATGAAGGAGAGTCATCCCGAGTTATTTTCTTAAGTTTCGTGACGAAACTATTTTAAGAGGGGTGATATGTAATACCTCCTATTCCATGCTTGATTACTTTATCTTGTATGAATGTTTGGTAATATGACGTCATTTCTATTTATGTATTCCATTGAGTGCTATATAATTGTACAATGTGAACGCAACGAGGGTGACACACCTTGATGCCGTGAGACGATCGTCGGTGCGAATATGACGGTGGCCAACGTCTTGTTCCCGATAATTGTTGACGAGCGGAAGGGATGGTCACCCGAGATGGTTAGAATGTGTTTGAGGCTAAAATTTACATCTAACGACGCTATAACCCATGCCTAACGACGCTAAATTTCAATGGTTACGTGCGTTAAGGCGGCCACATTACGCACGTAACGGGTAGGTCGGTCTCAGGCGAGAATCTTCCTTTGACACGGACGGGGCTACTTTCGGCGGGCTAGATGACAAGCGAGTCAAGCTTGTTACGTACGTAATGCCCAAGAATTAACGTCGTAACACTTGGGCACATTTCGTGCGGTTAGTTCCTTACGTGCGTTGTCATCGCCATTACGCACGTAATACACCTTACGTCGTAACACTCTTATCGTTAACGTCGTTATCTAAATCGATTTTATAAAATGATAACTCCCTTCTTCATTTGACGTCCCAACACCAAGTCACTACTATCCTTGGAGAAATTCCTAGCCCTATACCGGTTCTTAAGCCTTAAACACTTGAATTAACATTGAGGAGGTAGATTCTTGAGCTTCGGTGAAGATTATCCAAGTCGTTCAAGTCACTTCTCGTTCTCCTCGTAGTTCTTGTGAATCCGTCAACTATCTTCACTATTCTTCTGCTTCCAAAGGTAAGCCACCAATCCTCGGAGTTATATCTTCGATGTTTTCTTAGTTATACTTGTTATATTGCGGGTATGGGGTAGATTTTGCTAAACTTCGTAGACAATCTTGTCGGATGAAATTGTGGTAACCGTAAATTCCGTTTCTTATATGTTTAGTTTCATACAAACGAAATTTCACTTCAAATCATCACTAGGAATGTAAAATTTGTGAATCAATTGTGGGGAAATTCATAGTAATCCGTCACCGTATGTTCCATTGTTCGTAGCTACCCTCACCTTTGATTTTTGACACTTAGCAAAACTAAGGAAGTAATTCGATAGTATAATCAATATGGGTTGTTAAACCACCGGAGTTATTGTGCAATAAAATCCGTCGATTGTAGTATTCGGAATATAGAATTATAATAGAAAGCATAGGATTCGATTTCGCCATAATAATTCATTGACAACCGAAGAATGGTAGGATTATCTTCTTGAATAAATCGATATACCTAATGTTAACTATAAGATTGAACGAGATAATGGTACACGACACTTGAAAACTTGGAAACGATACTCATACCGACAACTAAAACTACACTAGGAATCCGGTTAGGAAAGGGAGACTAGTTTTATTCATTATGGTCCGTACGAGGGGTTAATCGGATGTTTCGTGGCTAGGTTAAGCTCGAGCGGGCGTGGGGACTTCGTCATCATAAAGCACCTACTATCGGATCACAGGCAAGTGAAATCTTGCTCGTGAATTTCTAATATCAATGTTATACCGTATGTGTGTACGTGCCATTTTGATATAAGCCGACGTTGTCTTTCTCTAAAGATATATAAATGGGCCGATGTGTTGGGGTTAAAACACATATAGTACCGCGTGGAAATGTGTTAGGGGTAAGACCCGAATTGGGCACCTATGTTCCGGGGTATTCCGTGTGGATACTTCCGTGACCCTTGGTTGCGACCTTGGGGGTTTATGTGATAAAGAGAGAGACACGTCGGTTAAGTGGTGAAATATTCCTTGTGATTACTAGGTACGGTGATTGTAAAAATGTCGTATATCGTTGTTAGTAGTTGTTATTTGATATGCATTCTCTGACTCTGGTTACCTGGTATGACTCGTCATACCAGGTAAAATTGTTCATCATGTGCAGGACATTCCCGAGAGGTCCGGTCAGACTTGAGCGGTGTTGGGATTATCTTTAACCGTTGCTTAAATTGGAATAAATTGTTTTCTTTGGAAAAACATTTGTTGTGTAATAATTCTTCGAATTACATTTTTTCCTTAAATCTTTCGTTTCACGTCATGTAACCCTTGAATTTGAGGTTTTATCACGATTTTCTTAAAATGCCTATTTTTTTAATTAGCCTTGTGGGTCCCACGTGGGATTCACGGCACTGTAATACCTCGGGATATTTTGGGGGTGTTACATTATTGCCTATGCTTCACGGCAATTGAGACCTTACGAGGTTAATTATCCCACTCACGACCTGGAGCTAGCAGCCGTGGTGTTCGCTTTGAAAATCTGGCGTCATTACCATTATGGCGTTACTTGACAGATATTCACCGATCATAAGAGTTTAAAGTATATATTTACTCAGAAGGAGTTAAATATGCGACAGAGGCGGTGTTTGGAACTAATCAAAGATTATGATATCGAGATCCTGCACCACCCGGGTAAGGCAAACGTGGTTACTGATGCCTTGAGTCGTAAGTCAGTTCAGGAGCAAATGCTTGCTCGTTTAACAGTTCAGAAGGAGCCTCAGCAGGAATTCCTAAGACCCGAGATCGAGGTCTGGCTTCAGCGAGTGCAAGGGAAAATTTGCATGTTAGAGATTTCATCACCACTTGAGGAGGCAATCAGAGAGAATCAGGGTTCAGACCCATCATTGTGGTGCATCCGTGAGGATGTGGCTCAGGGGAAAGCCCTTGGATTTGTGGTCCACAAGGATGGACTTTTGCGATTTAAGAATCGGTTGTGAGTACCGGCGAACGACGAGTTGAAAAACTCGATTTTGAGAGAAGCTCATGCTACCCCTTATTCCGTTCATCCGGGGTCTAGCAAGATGTACAAGGACTTGAAACAAAATTACTGGTAGAGTAATATGAAGCGAGAAGTCGCGGAATTTGTTTCGAGATGTTTAACCTGTCAGCAAGTCACGATTGAACATCAGCGACCGGCGGGTATGCTGAAACCTCTCCCTTTTCCAGAGTAGAAGTGAGAAGACATTTCTATGGATTTCATCACGAGTTTACCGATGAGTCGTCGTAGCATGAGTATAATCTGGGTGATTGTGGACCACTTAGCTAATTTAGCTCTTTTCCTTGAGATTAAGGATACGTGGGGCCCCGAGAGACTGGCCCAGTTGTTCATCAAAGAGATAGTGAGATAGCATGGTACTCCTAAGAGTATCGTTTCCGATCGTGACGGACGATTCGCATCACATTTTTGGAAATCAGTTCATCGTGCTATGGGAACTCAGCTTAATCTCAGTACCATTTTTCATCCTGAGTCCGCCGGACAATCAGAGAGGACTATTCAGACATTGGAGGACATGTTGAGGGTATGCGTCCTCGATTAGAAAGACGATTGGGAAGCCTAATTACCGTTGATTGAGTTCACGAACAATAATAGTTGGCATGCTGCGATTAAGATAGCACCTTACGAGGCCTTGTACGGTCGTCGTTGTCGATCTCCTTTGTGCTGGGATGACTTATCAGAATCAATCAGCACCGAGCCCGAAATGCTTATAGCCGCCGTGAGAAGGTAGCTTTGATCAGGAGTCGTTTGTTGACTGCTCAGAGTCGACAGAAATCATATGCAGATAATGGTCGTCGACCACTAGAGTTCGAGATGGGTGACCACGTTTTGGTCAAGGTATCCCCGAGTCGAAGTATCTTCCATTTCGGAAAACGGGGGAAGTTGAGTCCGAGATTCATTGGACCGTTTGAGATTTTGGATCGAGTAGGCGAGTTAGCTTATCGATTGGCTTTACCTCCGGCATTAAGCCAAATTCATATTGTGTTTCACGTCTCTCAGTTGCGGAAGTATGTTGCCGACCCGAATCACATACTTCAGTTCAACGAAATCGAGAACGCGGACGATTATTTGTATGAGGAGCATCCTATACGAGTTTTAGAACGGCGAATCAAACAGTTGAGGAACAAGACGATTCATTTTGTCAAGATTCAGTGGTCTAGACATGGAGTCGAAGAGGCAACTTGGGAAACCGAAGAGAGTATGCGAGAGAGTCATCCCGAGTTGTTTGGCCCTTAGTTTCGGGGACGAAAGTCTTTTTAAGGGGGGGAGTATGTAATGCCCGGTCGTAATCCATTCACTATCATTCAGTAATTATGAGTCAGTAAATTTTTTCACTCATTATTAATCATTCATCATTCATGATTCATTCATTTGCGTTCATTGTGGGCGTGTTGTAACCATGTATCAGTTACCGATCGTCATTTCATCTCCGTTTATGGATCGAGACTGGAGTATTATCATTATCATTGTGATTGGTAGTCTTGTGCTGGAAGTTTCATCTTTGGACTTGTTCACTTTCACATACGTATGGTATGTCGGATCATTCATCAATCGTAGCGAGGAATCGGAGTTGTCGGATTTTCATCTTGTCCAGCAATGAGTTACGGCCGTAAGAATGTTAGGTTACGGCCGTAACAGGTGTTCTTTGGTTTCCGGCCATTTTGGACGAATGGGACTTACGGCCGTAAGGTTGCGGCATACGGCCGTAAGTTGAGCAGGTATGGCCGTAAGGCTTGGCCGGTTACAGCCGTACGAGTCGAGCAGGGTGTCCGGGTGTTTTTGGCCGAAGGGCTAGTTACGGCCGTAAGAGGGGCAAGATACGGCCGTAAGGAGTGTTCGTGTTTTTCAGGATATGTCGGACGAGAGGTACTTACGGCCGTAAGGGTTGCGGCATACGGCCGTAAGACGAGGAAGGTACGGTCGTAAGGCTTGGCCGGATACGGCCGTACGTTACAGGCAGGGTGCCTGGTCATTTTCGACGAAGGGGGCTTATGCCCGTAAGTTTGGCCGGATACGGCCGTATTGCCCGAGTTACTCCCGTAAGGTGTGCGGGTACGACCGTAAGGATGTCGGCAGATGTTTTGGATGAGGGCGAGTTACGCCCGTAAGTCAGGTGCGGATACTGCCCTAAGGCTGTCGGCAGGTAATTGGACGAAGCCGAGTTACGGACGTACGAGTTGGCTGGTTACGGCCGTAAGGCCGTTGACCTGGGATGTTACGGCCGTAAGAAGTCCGAGTTACGGCCGTAACTTCCGGCAGTTTATATATGTCTTGGACGGGACTTTTCCTCAATTTTCTCATTTCTTCATTTTGTTCCAGGAGAGAGAGCTTGAGGGAGATATTTTGTCATCATCAGTCACTTTTGTGTTCGGATTTCATCATCTTGATTCGTTGGGAAGCTTGGATAGCCGATTTAACACGTTTTCATCGGATCGGAGTGTTTGGATCTTCAAGAGGTAATTTCTTTAACATCTTGGATTTCGATTTTGTGTTGAGATATGATGTTTTGGACGTTATAGTCATGTTATATGAAGGGATATGCATATGATTATGAGTTTGTATAGAGATTCATTGGATTATTGAAGGGTTATTCAAGAACACTTTGAATATTGAGTTGGATTTGGGGGTTTTCGATTAATCATTGTTGAAATCACGAATTTGGATATTCATTTTGGATCATTGGTCGTATTGAAGATGTTTTGTCAGTTTGAAACACTTCTTGGGGTTTTGATGTTGGTATTTTTGAGGTTTGGTTGTAAACAATCGAAGTTTGGCCACAAAGTGTTCGATATAATGCCCCAATGAACTTGGTTTATTCGTTATGACGCCTTGAGTTCGTTATAATCGTGTTTGATTAGTTTATTGAGCGGATTGTTGGTAATTGTGTTATTCAAGGTTGTTCGAGCGACCGACACTTCAGGACGTTTGTTCGTGGAAGGACATTCTTCATCGGTATTGAGTAAGTTAATTCTTACTCGGTTATAAGGATATTCATTCCTTTTTGTTGTTGATCATTCATAATCATAACTCATTCATCATTGTATTAATCATATCGATACTTGTAATTGTTAAATAATCACTTTATTAACGAGGAACGGCGGTTCCAATCATTCCATTGAAACTATCAATCACTTCATTATTACTTTCACCCCGGTGAATCATTCTTGACTTTGTCAGATTATTATTATTCATTGATATTCATTATGGTCATTCTCGTTCATATGACCTTCTGGGTTCATATTGCATGGCCGGGTGCGGATGTGTGGAATTTTTAGTCGGGCACACGATGGCCATGTATTGGGAGTGATACATTGGGCTGTGCACACAGTAAAGATTAACTCCGTGAGACTAATTAGGTACAAAGACGGGTGTGTCCGGTCATCCGTCTTGTACACTTGCACAGAACACTACGGGCGTACTATGATACTCCTCTTCAGCTTAATTCATAACTAAGGATATTTCATAACTTCAGTTAAATCATGATTGTGTATTTTCAACCCTTGAGGATTGTTGTTACGTATGGCCCGACCCATTTGGGGATTTTGTTTTTCAGGTCATGGCAAGAAAAAAGCACGGGAATAGCATGTTGACGGCGAGGAGTCCCAGTAATACTAGTAGGGGCCCCCGTTCTTTTCAGTTATCATATTGTTGTCATTTATTTTCCGCTGCAGATTTTCATTTGGATACTCCGTTTCATTCAGTGTTGTGTATTTTATCTTCATATAAAATACACTAGTATTCGGTATTATCCTGATGTGTTGTAATTAAACTCCTCATCGGAGTAATTATTGTTGTAATGTGGTTCGGTACTATATTTATCCTGTGTAATTCATTCATTTTCAATTGTCTGGTGGGTCCCAGTCGGGGATCTACGGCACTGTAATATCCGCCTAGTTTGGGGTGTTACAACAAGTAGCAATGTCTACTGAATACCAAGATATGATTCTTTCTCCTGTAAAGGGAGCAGGTAAATATCTTATGCGGTTAATGGAAATCATAAGTCTTTGACCCGAGCATTTATAGCTAGCTGTGTTTGATACACGAGATCTTTGTGATCTCGGTCTGCATTAACAAATGCATAGAGTCAAGTTATAATAGGTTTTGGCTTTACCGTGACCCTAATATTTGACCGGGACACATGATTGAAGGGTTTATCTGTATACGGTATTCACGACATAATGGTTTTAAAATGATTCTATCATTCGTTCTCAGTTGGGTTGCGATGCGGGCCACTAAGCTGGTCAAGTGTTATCCGCACTCATTGGTTCCTTCCATTGCTGACTGAGAGGGACCTATGGAGTCGCGCACAAGGATATTTGATGAATGAATATGTATTTGTTATCTCTTCATTAATATTGGAGATTGGATATCTAATTTAATTTATTTGATAAATCATTGTGGTCTTGTGAATTGAAATTAATTACTGGGTGATTAATTTAATTCATAATAAGTATTTCTTGAAAATATATTATAATAATTTTGTATTTAGTAAAATAATTAATTGTATTAGTTAATTAAGTATAAATACATTTGAGATAAAACGAAGCATACTTAACAGACTAGATACGAGAATATCCCGATACGAACCGAGTGCCTCAGCTAATTTCTTCTCATCAAATCCATACGGGCACCCCTCTCACTACCCCATCACACCTTACATGATCTTTCTTTTCTTGTCTTAATATGGTGTGAGTTGAGTTTGACTTGTTTTTTCCACATGAAGACATAAGATAACAAGATAAAAATTATGAAAATCTTATCAAATCATGTTATAAAACATGATAACACCATACCTCATTGAAGTTCATTTTCGACCGAAACAATTGAGAGGGAAGAAAGAAATTTTTTCCTGATTTCTTGTTAATCTTAGAGAGAAAGAAAGAAGAAGAAAAGAAGAAAGAATAATTTCTATATCGATTCCTAGGTGTGTTCTTAGAGAACGAATTGACATAAAGTTTTTCCGATCGATATCTACCGCCTGGTGACGTAGAGACATCTGACATCTTTGGTGTTTGATCATTCATCAATTTTGAATGAATTGGATCGTGTTAAAGTTGGTGATACAAAAAGGAATAGAGATTTTCGGTGGTCGGGAACTATCAAAGCTAGGCTCGGGTTTTCCATCAAGATAAAATTATCAAAGGACTATGAGGATAATAATCTTGAAAATCTTATTAAATCATGTTATAAAACATGACAAAACAACACCTCATTGAAGTTCATTTTCGACTGAAACAATTGAGAGGGAAGAAAAAAAAAATTTCTTGATCACTTGTTTATCTTAGAGAGAAAGAAAGAAGAAGAAAAGAAGAGAGAAAAATTTCTATATCGATTCCTAGCTGTGTTCTTAGAGAACGAATTGCCATAAAGTTTTTCCGATCAATATCTACCGCCTGGTGACGTAGAGACATCTGACATCTTTGGTGTTTGAGCATTCATCAATTTTGAACGAATTGGATTCGTGTTAATGTTGGTGATACAAAAAGAAACAGAAATTTTCGGTGGTTCGGAACTATCAAAGCTAGGCTCGGGTTTTCCATCAAGAGAAAATTATCAAAGGAATATGAGAGTATGATTTCTTTAATTTTATCTTCGTCAATTTATATTCAATATATGCTGCTTGATCGATCCTCTTAGGGGTCCGATTTCTATCCGATTAGACCGGTTTAAAATTTTCTTTCATCTCTTCCTTTCCATTACACCACTTTCTTTTTTCTTTTTTCTTTTTTTTTTTTTTTTTAAAAATCGATGGTTATGAGCATGAAACTTTTGGTGACCCAAGTATGAGAACCTTCTACCGTGTTTCAGCCACATCGAGCATGCCTTCACCATATATTTAGGGTATGCGACAATACCCTTTGTAGCACATCCAGCTAGATTTCCATATGGTGGAAAATCATTTATTATCCGAATCAAAATAACCTTCCAGTTGAACTGTAACTTGCTAAATGAATCATACGCCTCTACACCCATGTTCCACAATTCTTTTAAATCACCAATAAGAGCCTCTAAATATACATATCATTCCCTCATTGTTTTGGGCCCTGAATCAATAACGTCAGCACCAGACTTTCCTTTATCATGCATAATTCCGGAGAAAGATTGTAATTTACAAATTAATTGGCCAACAACTGTTGGGGTTATTTAGGGTTTATGATGAAGATTCGAATTTTCAATGAATCGTGTAATCACTTTTCGAACTGATATTTCTACTATATGCCCGGGTTACAAGAAATCTATTTTAGGATAATCCAAAGGGACACTTACGAATGCAGGCACAGAAATGTAAGGCAAATTGCTCGAGAAATTCTGAGTTCGTCAGAAAAAGAGAGAGTTGAGAAAGGTGTGTTTAAGACTCAAAAAGAAGAGTCTTATTTATACATGTCGAATTAGGGTTGCATTAGGGCGAGATTAGGGTTACATTAGGCGGCGCCGTCATTAGGATTTAATTAGTGACCCGGAATTAGGGCTTCACGGATGGTTTTCCAAAATTGAAGAAATTAGTCAATTTTACCATAGTCTCCCTCTAAAATTCGGAATTTTCACTAAGTTACCAATCTAAATTTTCGAAGAGGTTAAATCCTGTCAAGGGGCTCTGTCCCTTGGACCCTGCTAGGGGCGCTGCTCCCGGACCCCCGACATTTGGTCGTACTGGCTTATAGTTCAATCTTATACATGCGTGCACTCCGCACATACCCGCCTAGACCGATTAATCATCCGATGAATCCCTAGAAGGTCCTCTACCATTCTGATTATGGCCTAAGCGCTTGTACTAGGCGTTTGGGTGATTAATCGGTCGTCTAGGCTGGCTGGGCGGGCCCTATGAAGGCAAGCTAAGATACTATGGATATTATGGACTACTTTATACCTATATTGATGTTTCAAATTTTCTAACTACACGGGCGACTAAGCGGATGTTGTTCGCTATATTTTTAAACAATCCGCAAGTGTACGGAGTGAGTGTAGAAAGCGGCGAGCAAGGTCGTATTCCACAGAGACTAAATAATCCTAATGTGTTGAGTACTAGATTATAATGATTCCGGTTTTATCTAGACGATCGAAAGTTGAATGGATGGTTAACGAAATAAAATAAATTGATGACAATAAAAGAAAATATCTGAATTAAGGAGAATTGTAAGAGTTTAAAATATAGATTCCAAGGCTAGGTTTCCGTTGATTACTAAGTTTAGTCGGGATTGGTTCCAAAAAGATTTAAGTGCCGTTCCAAAAAATGATAATCACAATAATATTCTAAAGTCTCTCTCGAAATGCATTAAAATGTAGATTAAACAACCTATAACAACGTCTTCGTCTAGTATAAATTATCTAACTCCAAAATGTTCATAAGATTAAACATCATCATAGTTCATCACCGATTTCTCAATCTCATAATTTACTACGTCAAATACTCGAAACCTATTAATGCCCTCTTTTATCGAATTATGAGCAATTAAGTTTAACATGTAAAAACATTGATCAAGTGTCTAAACATGAATCAACACCAAGTATTCGATAAATAAATCACACTAGATATATATAATCATCAATCCCTCAAAACCATAGCAAATCAACGTACTCCCATGCCCGGAATCTAACTAGTTTATCCGCACATGGTAATGGAATAAAGATTAATAATCATCATGTTCATCATGTTCATCATGTTCATGCTAAATAAAACAACCAAATAAATAAGAGATAGGGAGAATATAAAACTCGGATGGTGTCTTGATTTATCCCGGTTGAAGCCTTCAAATGTTCTTGAAGTGCTCTTCAAGAATTTCTTTCAAATCTCCTTCTTTTTGGAGTAAAAGCCCTCAAATATTGTGTTTCTCTCTTTTCAATCCTCTCATTCAGCATATCCCCTGTAGTCCAGCCCCAAGACCTTTTTATAAAGCCAAAACATACTCTTTTTCATGTTCAAATCTTGCAAAAATGTCAAAAAGTGATTTTTCCACCGAAAAGTGACACGACCCGTGTCACTGACACGGCCCGTGTCATAGTGCTCTAGAAACATCAATGGTTGCTGGACAGGGAACTCGATCGTGTCAGCTGACACAGCCGAGCAAGTGACACGGTTGTGTCAAATGACACGACCGTGTCGTAGTCTCTTCATTAGTCCTTTTTTTTCTGGGCATGAAACCCGACCGTGTCACCTTGGCACGATCAATCTTGTGATATGGCTCGTGTCAAATGACACGGCCGAGCCCGTGTTGCTCCGTTTTGACTCCATTTTTTCTCCTTTTCCGGCTCGACCTTCTGTTTTCCGCATTGCTTGATATGTATCGGGGTTGATACTTCGTTCTTGCTTGATAAATGTCCATAAAACACATATATAATCAATAAATGTACCCAAGCGTGATCGAGTCCAATAAACACAATATGATCACAAATGACACAAGTCCACACATTTTTGGATCTTAAAATCCGGAAAATCTTTGCAAAAATATGTGTAAAAATGAGTGTTAACAAAATCCCCCAAACTTGAACGTTGATCGTCCCGAGCAATGCACTTAAAAATAACTACTCTTACGGGAACTCGTCCCTCAACATACCTCAAAGTATCATTTTGAAAACTCATCAATACGCCTCAAGAAATAAATAAGTCGAGTTCTATAAAGTATTCAAATCTCGGGGGTGCTTCCTTAACATCATAGCTAATACTTGAATAATACGAACCTCGCCGGTCAAGTGTATTCCCTCACTCTCAAAGTGTATAATGGGATAAGTGACGCTCAAAACTCATTCAATGAAATAAGAATCCCCATAAGCTTGCCAATCGTCTACATCTCTACCACTAGTTGTGCATGCAAATTTGGTGAATCAAAAAGGACTTTATTGGTTATAATGTAGGCTTTTTGGTCGGGGTAGGATAAGTATGGATAAAGTGACTTGACTTGAGAAAATTAGAACTACATCCCAATAATCACTTCGCTCAATTAGAAGCTCAAATTTTTGTTTTCCCTAGAATTCGCTTCTTCAACCCCTTAATTTTAATATAATCGTACTAAGCGCTTTTGAAAAGTGAAAATCACAACCTTATTCCTCCTTATTTCTCCATTTATTTTATTTCCACTTTTTTTTTTCCGGCCCACTCTTTGTTTTTATCTTTTCACGTGGTGGACAACATCATTATTATAATCACACCATTCTTCCTTCAAATTTATTTTGATAAATCATTGCAATTGAACCAACAATACTCCCAATCGCCTCCGCACACCTTTTCATTCTTTTGCCAATTTGTTCTAATAAGCTCAAGTATAGGGACAAAAGTTTATAATGTAACGGAAAGCTCATAATGTGGCTAATAAGAAATAGGCTTTAAGTTCAATCGGGCTGACTAGGGAAATAAATTTTCGGGTTGGCCAAACAGTTTGAAGGGTTGCCAAAAAAAATCGCCTAAAATCACTTTCACTATTTTGCACACATGTTTGTAGTTTTGAATAAGATACCAAGACAAGTTCTAGAGTCTTAAAACATGAATGATACACTCGACAATGAAACTTGCATATTGAATGATGCATAAAGGCTCAAAAGCTCACAAGTTAGATTTGTTCATATTTCCAAGGTATTAAACTATTTATTCAATTTCACACCCTTTTGATTATTGTACAATTTTTCCTCTTCAAATTATTCTCGATTTGTATATCAAAATAACAAAGTAAATCCTGAGGCATCCAAGACAAGAGTTCATTCTTTCGAGTTTCATCCAAGTTCATGATGCTCAAAACATACCGAGTTCAAAACAAAAACAAAAACACACCAAAATAATAAAAAAAAAAAATCACACCAAAAACGCAAATAAAATTCACACCAAAATCCAAAAGTTAAAAAAAAACCAAGACATAAAATAAGTATTTCTTGACCCAATATCTCCCCTAAACTTGATTTAAAGAGTGTACATATGAAGGGGGTATAGTATTTAAACAATAAAAACTTTTGGTTAAGAAATACTTACAACCGGTCCTACTGATTTGGCGGAGGAATGTGGCCTTGTTGGACATACCATTCGTGCATTTGTCGTAAAAGGGTCAGCATCTCATCTTGTTTTTTTCGGGTCTCCTCTCGGAACGCCTCAAAATCTGCTCGTAGTGCTGAACGAGATGTGGCATTTCTTGATTCGGCCTGCCTTGATGTCTCGAGCCGATCTCGTTGTCTTTCCTCTTCCTCTTCTTCTTCCTCGCTATCTGGTCCTCTCTCATAAGCATCTTATTCCTCCATTCTTTCCGCTCAATCTTCCTCTCGTATTCTCTCCGTTCTATCCTCATTTGTTGTACGCTTAGGACGAACAATCCGAGCAAAGTGTCTATCACGAGGAGAGATCAAGCTAGCTGCTTCCCGGGCCAATTTATATGCCTCCGTGGCCATTTGTATATTTCCTAAATCCCGAATACTATCAATAGTTGTCAAAGTCGTATTCGGGAGTAGGAAATGATCACCGTCATTTTGGAGGAATATAACACGAGAGTCGTAGTCCAGGATATTCATCAACTTCATGACCTGCACAGATAGGAGCATATTTCCTGGAAGGGGAGTTCGGATTTCTAGTGATACATCAAGATGAAGTGCGATAGGGGTAATTAAACCCCCTATACAAATATCCCCTCTCGGTTTAGTCGCAACATCCTCAAAATGATCCATTAAAATAGCTCCGGTTGCTGGATCCATCCCGTCGAGCATATGAGATAGAATGTACAATTCTCGTTGAGTGATTGGCCCTGTTTCTTTCCGGCCGAAGATAGTGCTCGCAATTATCTTGTGTAGATAGTGGAGGACAGGATTGCGAATTGAGGATCCTTTTGCCGACTTTGGAATGTAGGGACATGCATCGCTCCCCGAGTATTCAACCATAGCCCGCTAATATGTCTCGCACTCGAACCGATGGATTCGGTATTCTCCGTACCTTCGAGTGTCGTATATAGCCTCCAATTCACCGGGAGATAGTTTTTCGTTCCGGTTGTCTAGACGGAATTCCAAAGCGGTCGGCTCATGAGTGATTGGGTCCCTTTTAACCGTAAGCGTGCTGAGGAATTCCAATGTAAGGCATCGGTAGGTGGGCCAATGCTGCGTCATCATCGTCTCCCAGCTTAATCTTTCTAGCAGCTTCATGACATCGCCTTTAATTCCCATGGCCGTCATGCATTCCTCGTCCGGCCATCTAGTGGGGAGCATTTTTTTTCTGCCCGAGCATCTCTCACCTTGCTAAGCGGCTTGGAGGGAGTTCAATTCCATAAGTTTCAGGCATCTCGACAGCCCCTTGAGCCGGTATTCTAGCTGAATGCTCAATTTCTGTTGCGGGTCTACCTCGTCCGCTTTGAGCCGCAACACGTTCCTGTTGGGCATTTCTTCGTCCTCGACCTCTTGCCATTTCTTTGCAAGAAATTTCATCGATTATCATTTGTTTCACAAAATCTCAAAGTCACTATTTTTCGATAATAGACGTTCCCCCAAACTTATTACGAATTGTGCATTTTACCAAAATAATATTTTCTTCAAAAAAGTACCCCCAATGTAAATTTCAAAATCACTCGTCATTGTATATACCATCCCAATAATTTCAAACATGTAATACAATATCTCAATCATATAAGACCAACATGTAATTCACGAAAATCACTAACAAAATTTCAACACATCCATACTCAGGAAAAAAACAATCAAAACTTAAGAGCCCTAAGTTGCTCAATAATTCATATTTCACACAATCTCAATGTATGAAGAATTAAACCACCCAAAATCGTGAATCATACCTTGAATTCGGAGTGAAAATCGAAGAAAAAACCGAAAAATTTGTGACCCAAAAACTGGATGAATTCGTCTGATTTCTACCCTTTGAAGCTCTTGGATTGTGGTGTAATGATAAACACCTTGTTAGTATGTAAGATTTGTCACACATTTTTATTGATTTTGACGGTTTGTAGGGGATTTGGGGCTAGGGTTTTGGATTGGGGAAAAAGAAGTTTGGGGAAGAAGATGAATGAAGGAGGTCGGCTGATCCAGCATTTTATACCTCCCGACTGACACGACCCTTGTAAAATGACACGGCCGTGTCATACCTGTCTCAATTTCATAAAAAAATGCTGTCTGCCTAACCTGGCCGTGTCAGATGACATGGCCCGTGTCGTACCTTCCTAGAAAATGAGAAATCACCTGTACCCCTAACCCGGCCATGTCATATGACACGGCCCGTGTCGTACATGCGTGGAAAGTGTAAAACCACCTGGACCCCTGACTCGACCATGTCATATGACACGGTCCATGTCGTACCTGCACAGAAAATGATAAAACATCTGCCTGCCTGACCCGACCGTGTCATATGACACGGCCCGTGTCAAACAAGCCTGGAAAGTGCAGTTTTGTCCTCGGGTCTTTTTTCTGCGAAATGAACACCAATAGTTGAACCAGTTAGTTCTTCAACAAGTAAAAATAAAAAGAAACTGCGAAAAAGAACAAATCATAAGAATAAAACTATTGGGTTGCCTCCCAATTAGCGCTAAGTTTAACGTCTTCAGCCGGGCGTCTTCAACTGGAAGTTTTTTTATGGCTCGATCAAAGTTATAACGGACACGGCTTCCTTTTGATTTGGATGATAGTAGTGTTTGACTCGTTGTCCATTAACTTTAAATAGCTCTCCGTCTCTGCTCATGAGCTCGACTATTCCGGGTGGAAGTACTTTCTTGATCACGAATGGCCCTGACCATCTTGATTTATTTTTCCGGGAAACAATTTTAATCTTGAATTATAGAGAAGTACTTGTTGCCCCGGCATAAATTCACGTTTTACGATCATCTTGTCGTGCCATCTTTTAGATCTCTCTTTATAGATTCGAGAGTTTTCGTAGCATTCATCCCGGAATTCTTCTAACTCGTTTAGCTCTAGCAATCTTTTCTTTCCAGCAGCCTCAAAATCCGGATTTATTCTTTTCACCGCCCACATCGCTTTATGCACCAATTCCAAAGGTAGGTGACATGATTTCCCAAATATGAGTTGGTAGGTATATGTTCCCAAAGGAGTTTTGTAGGCCGTACGATAAGCCCAAAGTGCATCGTCGAGCTTTGACAACCAATCTTTCCTAGATGTACTCACCGTCTTTTCGAGGATTAATTTGATCTCTTTATTAGCGGTTTCGGCTTGTCCATTTGCTTGTGGATGATAGGCCAATGATTTCTTTGATCGGACCCCATAATTCTGAAGGAGCTTATCCATGATTTTGTTGACAAAATGCGATCCCCGATCACTGATTAATGCTCTTGGAGTTCCGAATCAACAAAAGATGTTCTTCTTTAAAAATTTCATTACTACTTGAGCATCATTTGTTGGGGAAGATACGTACTCAACCGCTAGTAGAATGTACTTATTCCCGAATGATGAGGAAAATAGACCCATGAAGTTGATGCCCCAAACGTCAAATAGTTCAACCTCAATTACGTTGGTCAGGGGCATCTCATGACGCCTTGAAATATTCCCCACTCGTTGGCATCTATCGCATTGTTGAATGAAGAGATAGCAATCTTTGTATAACTTAGGCCAATAAAATTCGCTTTGCAACACCTTTGCAGCAGTCCGTGTAGCTCCGAAATGTCCTCCGGTTGGTGAAGAATGACATTGTTGAAGAATTTCATCCCATTCCTCTTGCGGTACACATCTCCTCACTATCATGTCGGCATATCTCTTAAAAAGTAGTGGATCATCCCACATATAGAACTTGATATCATGTAGGAATTTCTTCTTTTGATAATGAGATAAATCCGGGGGTAGCACACCTGCGACCAAAAAATTAATGATGTCGGCAAACCACGGGAATTTACCTTCTATCATAAAAAGTAGCTCGTCCGGAAACTCTTCTTTAATCCCTTCGATCTCGGGTTCCTCCTCCTTGTACTCAAGGCGAGATAAGTGGTCAACAACCACATTCTCACAACCTTTCCTGTCTCGAACTTCCATATCAAATTCTTGTAAAAGAAGAATCCGTCGAATTAGGCGAGGTTTAGAATCTTTCTTTTCGAACAAGTACTTGATAGCTGCATGGTCCGTGTGTACTATCGTCTTTGTCCCAATTAAGTATGATCGGAACTTATCAAAAGCAAATACCACGACAAGCATTTCTTTCTCCATTGTGTGTAATAAATATGATAGCTCCTTCCAATGTTTTGCTTGCATAATAAATAGCCCGAACGAGTTTCTCATGACGTTGTCCCAACACAGCTCCGACCGCATATTCACTTGCATCACACATGATCTCAAAAGGTTGAGACCAATCCGGTACCACGAGAATAGGAGCACTCACCAATGCCTTCTTTAGAGTCTTAAATGTTGGGATTCGGTGCCTAAAAACGAAGGCCCAGCGGAAGCGGTAAAACAAAAATTAATTTGATCCGAATCCCTATGAGGATCGATCGAGCTAAGTATATACGAATGTGTAAACGAAAAACAAGAGTCGTAAGAAACTAACCCTCGAAGTCCGTTGCTTAAATGGTAACCTTCTCTTGAGCTATTCCCCAAGCTTTAGTTTGATCTCTACGAGTTCAATCCGCTCCAAGCCCTTGAACGATCCAACGCCGAAAACACCGCGTCTCTACTTGCCACGCGCCGGAAAGACGATCGGAACAACAACAGTCAATTAACCTCTAAGGTTACGGCTAGAATCAAGTGATGAAGCTTTTATTACTACACTCTAAGTGTATAATGTATCTCTCAATAATTTTCTCTCAATTTTTCTCAAATAAAAATGAAGAAGAAATGAATGAAGAAGATGAAGATGAGTGTTCAACTCAAAGTCTATCTCTCTCTCTCTCTCTCTATCCTCACGTAGGAAGGCTTCCAAAAGTTGAGTGAGTGAGATCAAAGTCCTCTTCCCCTTCTTATTCAACCCACAAAAAATCAAATCATATCACATGTGAGATTCCCCCATATAATGTATATGATGCTTGTCCCCTCAACACATGAGATTACAAAACCATGATGGGGACAAGTCAATACACACACATGGTTATAAGTGGGGGGGCGGCCCATGCTAGAAAACGGACGAGTTCGGTTCGTTTCGGACTCCCGAGAGTCCAAACAAATAAGCTCCTATTCCGTTCCGATGTATTTGTGTCGTTTAATTAATCCAATTAATTAAACATATCAAATACAAAATAACATAATTAATTTCTCCAAGAAATAATTATATTCATGAATTAAATTAATCACCCAGTAATTTATTTAATTCATTTGGCCGTAAATCAATTTATCCAATAAATCGATTTAAACATCCAATGTTCCAAAATTATATATCCAATATCTAATATTCATAATGAGAGAATTAGCTTTATTCATTCCGTCGTCAATCCTATTGCGCGACTCGGTAGGTCCGTCTCAGTCAGCAATGGGAGGAACCAAAGAGTAGTAGCACCACCTAGCGAGCCTGGCGGCCTACACTGTACCCCAGCTGAGAACGAATGACTGGGATCATTCAAGAACCATTCTGTCGTGAATACCAGTATACGTATAAACCCTTCTTTCAAATGTCCCAATCAAGTTATAGGGTCACGGTCAGTCAAACCCCATCTGTACTTGACGCTATGCATGCGTTAATGCAAATCGAGATCATTGAGCTCTCGTGTATCTAATCTGACCGGCTCAATGCTTTGGCCAAAGACTTATGATCTCATCTGCCAATAACCGCATAGGACATATAACCCGTTCACTAACAGGAGAAAGAATTCTATCTTGGTATTCAGTAGGACCTGCTACTTGCCCATCAAGATGCACGTCGAGGTTGACCCCCGCCTTCCGGTTTACAGGGTCGAACTACTCTAATGAAAATCTTGACGTCACAAGCACATCCCTACTAAATCCTCAAGTCGAAGGTTCACGAATACCTATCACAACCTTTCGATTCCATCATTGACTATCCTAGAGTGAAATCCGTGTGACGAATCGAGGGTGAGTCGGTTCGAGTATACTAATCCAATTAGCATACCTATAATGTGTGCTCCCACTAACCGTTAGTGTTCGACAGGCACTCTCCTTGTCAAAGAACACGTCATACAAGTCTTCACATAAACTTAACGCCCAGTCAAGTTTCATTGACTTGCGAACGATTAAGTATTTGAGCTATAAACCTTTCCAGTGCCGACCCCCTTATCCAATAAGGAGTGGAACGTTTTGCTCTCAAATACACGGACTAGTTTCCACATGAATATTTACGAGTTAGGAATGCCAGTAACTACCAGTAAATAAAGAAACATTCATTGCCTTATATAATTGATTTACATAATTACAAGTGCAATGGCCTCACTCAACATCCTCTGAGTGGCATTCGAGGGCATACTCCTAACAGTCTCCCACTTACACTCAATGCCACACACTATGGTATCTATGTAACACCCCAAACTAGGCGGATATTACAGTGCCATGAATCCCCGACTGGGACCCACCAGGCAAATGAAAATGATGAATTAAATAATATAATTGTAGTACCGAACCACATTATAATACCAAGTACTCCGATGAGGAGTTTAAGTACAACACACCAGGATAATACCGAATACTAGTATATTTTATATGGAGATAAAATACACCGCCCTGAACAAATAAACATTTCAAGCGGAATTTGCAGCGGAAATACAACCGTAGAGAAATAAGCATGACTGAAATAAACGAAATGACTGCGGCCCCCTACTAGTATCACTGGGATTCCTCGCCGTCAACATGCTCTTACCGTGCCTTTGCCTTGCCGTGACCTGAAAACAAAATCCCCCAACGGGCTCAATTACACAGAACAACAATCCTCAAGGGTTGAATTACACAATCATGATATATCTGAAGTTATGAAATATCCTTAGTTATGAATTACGCTGAAGAGGAGTATCATAGTACGCCCGTAGTGTTCTGTGCAAGTGTACAAGACGGATGACCGGGCACACCCGTCCTTGTACCTAATTAGTCTCACGGAGGTAATCGTTACCGTGTGCACAGTCCAATGTATCACTCCCAATACATGGCCATCATGTGCCCGACTAAAAATTCCACACATCCGCACCCGGCCACGCAATATGAACCCAGAAGGTCATATGAACGAGAATGACCATAATGAATATCAATGAATAATAATAATCTGACAAAGTCAAGAATGACTCACCGATATGAAAGTGATAATGATGTGATTGATAGTTTCAATGAAATGATTGGAACCACCGTTCCTCGCTAATGAAGTGATTATTCGACAATTACAAGTATCAATATGATTAATACAATGATGAATGAGTTATGATTATGAATGATCAACAACAAAAGGAATGAATATCCTTTTAACCAAGTAAGAATCAACTTACACAATACCGATGACAATGTCCTTCCACGAACAACGTCCTAATCGAGATACCGGTCGCTCGAACAACCTTGAATAACAATAATTACCAACAACCGTTCAATACACGTATCAAGCAACAAAACACGACTAACCCAAAGGTCGATACAACGATAATCAAACTCATAGGGGCATTCTAACGAATACGTAACCAACCACACAACTTCGAAAATATCCAATCCCGAATATATCGAAACCAACACCAAAATGAGTATTTCAAACTATCAAAACACTTCAATGATATCAATAATCCAATAGGAATCCACAATTCAAGATTACACAACATCAATCGGAAAATCCCCAATTAACCGAAGTCAACCCCAAGGGTTCTTGAAATAATTCCGAAAATAGCCATTAAATCCGTAGGAATATATTTATCCAAGGTAGATAATCCATATCTAACATATTCCAATGATAATCCAAGCTTACACGAAGAAATCGGAAGGAAAAACCCCAAATTCCGAAATTCTAGATCCAAGAGATTAATACCTTAGATTTGATGCGATGAGGATGTTGAAATGATGATTAATCCAAGAGATAAGCTTGAAGATGATGATTGATGATTACTCCTCGAAGAACACTCTCCAAATCGCCCGGAATCGCCCGAAACCGCCGAAGAAACGAAGAGAAATGATAAATGACGGAGTAAGGGCTGAACTGTCCTATTTATAGCAATCCCAGTTTAGCGCGCGCTAGCCCAGCTCTTAGCGTGCTCTAACGGGTGTTTTGGGTAGTCCAGTACCCACTATCCGAACACGGTAGCGTGCGCTATGTACCTTTTGTAGCGTGCGCTACAACCATACCATTAGCGTGCGTTAATACCCATGGTTAGCATGCGCTAATGAATTATTTGATGCCCAGTACTGGAATCCAGAAACCGTCTGTCCTCTGATCTGACCTCGGTAGTGTGCGCTACAACCAATATTTAGTATACGCTATAATATCGATTGCGTACGCTAAAAAAACTCATAGCGTGCGCTATGAATTAATCCAGTGCAGTCCAGTAGCCACTGGACTCAACCTGATCCGTCTTTGGCGCGCGCTACAGCAATTATTAGCGTGCGCTACTACAACCCACTAGCGCGTGCTACTTACCACTCGTAGCGTGCGCTACTTATAACTCACCTGCGGTCCAGTACCCTCTGGACTGCAGCCAGGGTAACATTAGCGTGCGCTAATGCTGAGTGGTAGCGTGCGCTACCTGTACTCAATTAGCGCGCGCTAGAAAGAGTACGTAGCGTGCGCTACTCCTCACGCACAGCCCACAATGAAAATGACAATGATGATAAACACGGCACGGAACTCTAATTAGATTAGTGATGAAAGCCGATTGATACACGATACAATTACTCTGAACGGTGAATACCATGATTGAATATGAGTGACAAAAGATCATTAATGAGTGAAATTACTGATTGATAAATACTGAATGATAATTACTGAATGATAATTACTGAATTACAACCGGGTATTACATACACCCCCCCTTAAAAGAGTTTCGTCCCCGAAACTAAGGGTCAAAAAACTCAGGATAACTCTCCCGCATACTATCCTCGGTTTCCCAAGTAGCCTCTTCGACTCCGTGCCTACACCACTGAATCTTAACCAAAGGAATCGTCTTATTCCTCAACTGTTTGATTCGCCGCTCTAAAACTCGCATAGGACGCTCCTCATATGAATGATCGTCGGCGATCTCGATTTCATCGAACTGAAGTATGTGACTCAGGTCGGCAACATACTTCCGCAACTGAGAGACATGAAACATATTATGAATTCGGCTCAATGCCGGAGGTAAAGCCAGCCGATAAGATAACTCGCCTACTCGATCCAAAATCTCAAACGGTCCAATGAATCTCGGACTCAACTTCCCCCTCTTCCCGAAACGGAAGATACCACGACTCGGGGATACCTTGACCAAAACATGGTCACCTGATTCGAACTCTAAAGGTCGACGACGGTTATCTGCATATGATTTCTGTCGACTCTGAGCGGTCAACAAACGACTCCTGATCAAAGTTACCTTCTCACGGGCGGCTATAAGCATATCAGGCTCGGTGCCAATTGATTCTGATAGGTCATCCCAACACAAAGGAGATCGACAACGACGACCATACAAGGCCTCGTAAGGTGCCATCTTAATCGAAGCATGCCAACTATTATTATATGTGAACTCAATCAATGGTAGTTGGGCTTCCCAATCGTCTTTCCAATCGAGGACGCATGCCCTCAACATGTCCTCTAATGTCTGAATAGTCCTCTCTGATTGCCCGTCGGACTGAGGATGAAAGGCAGTACTGAGATTAAGCTGAGTTCCCATAGCACGATGAACTGATTTACAAAAAGGAGACACAAACCGTCCGTCACGATCGGAAACGATACTTTTAGGAGTACCGTGTAGTCTCACTATCTCTTTGATGAACAGTTGGGCAAGTCTCTCGGGACCCCACGTATCCTTGATCTCAAGGAAATGAGCTGATTTGGTTAAGCGGTCCACGATCACCCAGATCGTATTCATGCCACGACGACTCGTCGGCAAACTCGTGATGAAATCCATAGAAATGTCTTCCCACTTCCATTCGGGAATAGGAAGAGGTTTCAAAGATACCCACGGCCGTTGATGTTCAATCTTAACTTGTTGACAGGTTAAGCATCTCGAAACAAATTATGCGACTTCTCGTTTCATATTACTCCACCAGTAATTTTGTTTCAAGTCCTTGTACATCTTGCTAGACCCCAAATGAACAGAATAAGGGGTAGCATGAGCTTCTTTCAAAATCGAGTTTTTCAACTCGTCATTCGCCGGTACGCACAACCGATTCTTAAACCTCTAAAGTCCATCCTCGTGGACCACAAATCCAGGGGCTTTACCCTGAACCACATCCTCACGGATGCGTAACAATGATGGGTCCGAACCCTGATTCTCTCTGATTGCCTTCTCAAGTGACGATGAGATCTCCAACATACAAAGCTGTCCCTGAACTCGCTGAAGCCAGACCTCGATCTCGGGTCTAGGGAATTCCTGCTGAAGCTCCTTCTGGACTGTTAAACGAGCAAGCATCTGTTCCTGAACGGACTTACGACTCAAGGCGTCGGCGACAACGTTCGCCTTGCCCGGGTGGTAAAGGATCTCAATATCATAATCATTGATTAATTCCAACCACCGTCTCTGTCACATATTTAACTCCTTCTGAGTAAATATATATTTTAAACTCTTATGATCGGTGAATATCTGACAGGTAACCCCATAAAGATAATGACGCCAAATCTTCAAAGCGAACACCACGGCTGCTAGCTCCAGGTCGTGTGTCGGATAATTAACCTCGTAAGGTCTCAATTGCCGCGAAGCATAGGCAATAACCTTTCCATTCTGCATGAGCACACATCCGAGACCCTGTCCGGACGCATCACTATAAACCACAAATCCTTCCGTCCCCTGCGGCAAGGAAAGTACAGGTGCTGACATTAACCGTTTCTTGAGTTCCTCAAAACTCCGTTGACACGCGTCGGACCACGTGTATTTCTTATCCTTCCGTAAAAGGCTCGTCAAGAGTTGAGCGATTCTAGAAAATCCCTCCACAAATTGCCGATAATAACCCGCTAATCCGAGGAAACTTCGGATTTCCTTAACATTCTTCGGAGGTAGCCAATCTCGAATAGCCTCCGTCTTCTGAGGATCGACACGAACTCCGTCTGATGAAATTACGTGTCCGAGAAATGTCACTTCGGACATCCAGAACTCACATTTGGAAAACTTCCCATAAAGTTGTTCTCGTCTCAACACGTCGAGCACTTGATGAAGGTGAAACTCGTGTTCCTCTCGGTCACGAGAATAAATCAAAATGTCATCGATGAAGACAACAACAAACTGATCCAAAAAGTCGATGAAAACCCGATTCATTAACTCCATGAATACCGCAGGTGCGTTAGTTAGTCCGAATGGCATAACTACGAACTCATAATGACCATAGCGCGTACGAAACGCTGTCCTCGCGATATCCGACTCTCGAATCAAGAATCGATGATATCCAGATCTTAAGTCGATCTTGGAAAATACTGAATCTCCCTGAAGTTGATCCAAAAGATCATCGATACGGGGTAAAGGATACTTATTCTTGATCGTCACCCTGTTCAACTCCCGATAATCAATACATAAGCGAAATGAACCATCCTTCTTCTTGACAAACAACACTGGTGCTCCCCACGGGGACGCACTCGGTCGGATATAACCTTTCTCGAATAACTCCTCAAGTTGCTTCTTCAATTCCCGCATTTCGGTCGGGGCCATCCGGTACGGTGCCTTCGATATCGGGGACGTACCGGGCTCCAACTCAATTGTGAACTCCACATCTCTCTGTGGAGGAAAACCAGTAACTAAATGCGGAAAAACATCGGCATATTCCTTCACTACCGGAATATCCATCAACATTACTGATGATTTCTCGGTTTTGGTCATAAAGCACCAATAACCAACACACCCCTGATTGAGTAATCTCACTACTTTCATCAAATTATTGACCTTACCAGAACAGCCGGGATTACCTCCCTGAAACACACATTCAACCCCATCGTCTGAAATGATAGTGATCATATGCTTACGGACACTAATGATGGCATCATGACGATCCATCCAATCAATACCCAAGATGACGTCGTCTCTCGGAAAATCTACCACGATTAGGTCCGATGGCCATACACGACCATGAAGCTGAATCGGACAGTTCTGAATCTCACGATTTCCGATAATTCGTCTACCATCAGGTAGACCAATGACATAAGGCTCACAACTAGTAGCACTACCCAGACATAGTCTACTCAAACATGACTCGGAAATGAATGAATGCGTTGCACCAGTATCAAAAAGGGTACACACAGGTTGAGATAGAATATCGAGTGTACCTGAGATCATTCGGGCCTCTAGATCATCGGTCTTCTTTATCTCATAAATCCGGGGCTTGCTAGTCCCGGCACCGGATGCTCCCGTCTGCTGGCTATAGGCTCCACCTTTAGTCGCTCCTGTCGTTTTAAACGACGCTGATTGAGTGGCCTGATTCTGAACGGCTGACTTCTTAGGGGCCTGAGATGACATCTGAGTAGGTTTGGAGTCCCTACGGCAAAAACGGGCCTTATGCCCAACAATTCCACAGTTATGACACGTGACAGACTGTCTCGGACACTTGGTGCTGACATGACCAAGATCCCCACAGTTATAACAGGTGCTGGCCGAACTGGCCGCTCGTGACTGAGATTCCGTGGGTTTAGACGTCACAGGAGGCCACTCAGAAAAAGCAGAGACCGCACGAGGTTTCTTGAAAGTGGCCTGACTGCCGTCAGAATGATTACGGTTCTTGGACTTCTTGCTAGCAGATGAAGGTTGCTGCTTAGCAATCTCCTTAGCAGTAAGCTCATAGGTAAGAGCTTTCTCAATGAATTCAGCCAACGTGGTGCAATTATGATTAAGCAACTGTAGTCTCATACGGGGTTTGAGCCTCTTGCTGAAATACTTAATCTTATCTGCCTCGGAATGAATGATAGATGAGGCGAACGGATGAAGTTCCTGAAATTTCTCGGCAATGGCGAGAACATCCTCGTCAGCTGAGGAGTCGGGGGTGAGTAATTCTGACAGTTTGGCCTCTCTGAGCGGGGCCGGATAATACCTCTCCATCATGAGAGTCTTGAACTGATCGCAAGTACATGATCCTTCGGTGGGCTTCAACGACAACCACTAAGAATGTGCGCTCTTACCTAGGTAGTAAGCCGCAACAGAGACTTTGTGTCCTTCGGGACACTCTACCATAGCAAACAACTTCTCGAAATACTCGAGCCAATGAATAATATTCGCCGGCTCAGAGAGCCCTCAAAAGTAGGTGGCCTCTGGCGAGAGATGTTGCCGATGATATTGCTCACATTCCTCTCTTGCCTCTGAGGTGGCGGCGGAGGAGCCTGTTGATTTTGATTGACGGAGTTATGCATCGTCTCCATCAGCTGTGCCATCTGGGTCATTTGGGCCATCATGCCCTGCATAAAAGCTAGTGGGTCAACCCGGACACCTTCTGACTGAGCCGTGTCCCGGGTACGACTCCCCGTTAGTGAATGATCGCGTCCAGGTGAATGAGTGGCAGCGTCGCTGCTCGATGAATTATCATTATTTCTAGCATTTGCACGTGTATTCACACGAGCTCTCGGGATTCGGCCCGCTCCACGGCCTCGTCCTCCACGTCCTCTTCTTGCCCTCTCCATACTGAAGTAGGAAAGTCACATGATGATTATATTTCCCGCATGAATATCACGTTATGATTATGACATGAGATGATGAAAATGAGCATACGCGCTCTAGCACAGTGATTACATGAATGATTAACTGAGGTGACATGATTATCTTGAACAAGTTAACATGATTAATGATTTGATCTTCCTGATCAACAACTGAATAATGAAATGAATTGAGTGATTATCGAGTTAACATGACCGTCCTGGTCAAATGAAAATGATGGTTGAGGATTGTTAACTGATGAATTATGAATGAATGATTCTTGCCAGAAATTATACCATGGCGTCATTCCCAATACATGGCCATCATGTGCCAGACTAAAAATTCCACACATCCGCACCCGGCCACGCAATATGAACCCAGAAGGTCATATGAACGAGAATGACCATAATGAATATCAATGAATAATAATAATCTGACAAAGTCAAGAATGACTCACCGATATGAAAGTGATAATGAAGTGATTGATAGTTTCAGTGAAATGATTGGAACCGCCGTTCCTCGCTAATGAAGTGATTATTCGACAATTACAAGTCTCAATATGATTAATACAATGATGAATGAGTTATGATTATGAATGATCAACAACAAAAGGAATGAATATCCTTTTAACCGAGTAAGAATCAACTTACACAATACCGATGACAATGTCCTTCCACGAACAACGTCCTAATCGAGATACCGGTCGCTCGAACAACCTTGAATAACAATAATTACCAACAACCGTTCAATACACGTATCAAGCAACAAAACACGACTAACCCAAAGGTCGATACAACGATAATCAAACTCATAGGGGCATTCTAACGAATACGTAACCAACCACACAACTTCGAAAATATCCAATCCCGAATATATCGAAACCAACACCAAAATGAGTATTTCGAACTATCAAAACACTTCAATGATATCAATAATCCAATAGGAATCCACAATTCAAGATTACAACAACATCAATCGGAAAATCCCCAATTAACCGAAGTCAACCCCAAGGTTTCTTGAAATAATTCCGAAAATAGCCATTAAATCCGTAGGAATATATTTATCCAAGGTAGATAATCCATATCTAACATATTCCAATGATAATCCAAGTTTACACGAAGAAATCGGAAGGAAAAACCCAAAAATCCGAAATTCTAGATCCAAGAGATTAATACCTTGGATTTGATGCGATGAGGATGTTGAAATGATGATTAATCCAAGAGATAAGCTTGAAGATGATGATTGATGATTACTCCTCGAAGAACACTCTCCAAATCGCCCGAAATCGCCCGAAACCGCCAAAGAAACGAAGAGAAATGATAAATGACGGAGTAAGGGCTGAACTGTCCTATTTATAGCAATCCCAGTTTAGCGCGCGCTAGCCCAGCTCTTAGCGTGCGCTAACGGGTGTTTTGGGTATTCCAGTACCCACTGTCCGAACACGGTAGCGTGCGCTACGTACCTTTTGTAGCGTGCGCTACAACCATACCATTAGCGTGCGTTAATACCTATGGTTAGCGTGCGCTAACGAATTATTTGATGCCCAGTACTGAAATCCAGAAACCGTCTGTCCTCTGATCTGACCTCGGTAGCGTGCGCTACAACCAATATTTAGCGTGCGCTATAATATCGATTGCGTACGCTAAAAACAACTCATAGCGTGCGCTATGAATTAATCCAGTGCAGTCCAGTAGCCACTGGACTCAACCTGATCCATCCTTAGCGCGCGCTACAGCAATTATTAGCGTGCTCTACTACAACCCACTAGCGCGCGCTACTTACCACTCGTAGCGTGCGCTACTTATAACTCACCTGCAGTCCAGTACCCTCTGGATGTAACACCCCGAGATATTCGGAATAATTACAGCGCCGTAAACCCTTTAAGAAAGGATTTACAAGGCTAAATAAAAGAAATATAAATATAAAACCGATCCAACTGGTTCAACGAGTAATTAATACAACCATATCGAAATGATATTAATAATACATTCGTACTCGAGTACTAAAATGAATCAAGAAGACAATCAAAAGCAACGACAAACATCACTGAACCCCTTCGTCGTCACATCGGTCCGTGGTCGCTTTCCCCTCTCCTCGGCTACCCGAACATCAAAACAAATGTCCACCCCGAAGGGGTTAGCAAAACGATGCTAGTACAAGTATCATATTAAAAAAATCGAATATGCATCAACAATACATAACAAGATACACCACACGGACTTCCGCTACCGGAATCCGACAATGCGAATCCACAAGATTCCATTAACACAGCAAGGGTATTCCAATGATCCAAAGGCCCTCAAGATAGATCCCAAGATGATCGTCGGACCAACACGAGGTGGAAATAACCCGTCCAATGATCCAGCGCCCTCGGCCTAGATCCCAAGATGATCCGTCGGACCAACACGAGGTGGACATCCGATCCAGCGCCCTCAGCATAGATCGCACAACAAACACAAACACAACTCATGCATACATATATGTCAAATCGCCATGTCCATCAACATGAACATACAAACACTAGATAACGAATATCATGACAATTCAACAAAATAAATTCATATTCGACAACATGAATAACCACACGCATGCTCGAAATACCAATATTAATATATTATGATACTTGCCTCGAAGATGGCAAGAACGAAACACTTCAATGATCTCAACACACTCGAAGGCCGCCTCCTTCGATCAACTTAGCAAGCTCAAACCTTAACAAAAGAAATGATATACAAATCATCTCAAGTCGAACGATATACCTATCAATCCGGTCTACGGCCAAAAGTTCTAAATATGCAATCTTCCTGAACCACTTAGCATACACTACGTACTCTACGTAGCGTGCGCTAAGCCTACCTGTTAGCGTACGCTATCGTTTAAGTCTAGCATACGCTAGCCATGGACTGACAGTTCTCCCTGATCAGCCGACTGACTCGACTGATAACATAGCATACGTTACGTACCAAACGTAGCGTGTGTTAACTTATTCCCGATAGCGCATGTTAACTTACGTATGTTAGCGTGCGCTAACCGTGCATGTAAGACTACTACTGGCAGAAACTTGATCTAATGGTGATGAACTCATGAATTCTATGGTGATAATACATGTCATCCCCGTGCACATCATGCTCATAAGGAGTGTGAACGATCTCTACGGATTAAACGACTACACGATACAAGGGTACGTATTATCATCAAAATTCATCTTGATCTCGAGAAAGTATCCTAAGTCCCCTTCGTCCTATGTTCCAAAACGCATGATTCCAAAGTGTAAAACATAACAACTTGGTAATTTCCATCTACTGGTCACAAATTTGTTTGAAGCTTCAGAATATGTTAGGAGTTCAAACACAAAAAGGTTCCATAGGATTATACGAAGAATAAGTGCCGAAACGTTAAAAATATCCTTCTAACACGTGAAGATTCGACTATTAACGAATTAACTGACTAGATAAACATGATCAAACGTCCTTCAGAATACTACTAATATTGGCGAAGAATCACCTACCTCAAAGTAGCGAAGAACACGAAGGAACGTGAAGAAAATCCAACACTGAGGGCTTGAACACCAATCCTCAATGATCTAAAATCTTCAAACTCGAGCTAGGAGGATGATATGAGAGGTTTGAGGAGGGAGGAAGTAACTCTCTGAGCTCAAAATTTGAATTAGGGAAAGTGGAAATATCTGAAAAATGAAAAAGTATGATGTCCTATATATAGGAAATGGTTATTAGCGCGCGCTAGTCCCTATTCGTAGCGTGCGCTAACGACCATACGAAGCTTACTGACTTCACTGTACTCAGCCTTTAGCGTGCGCTACCCTTATGTGAGTAGCGTGCGCTAACGCGTTGACTTGGCATTTTCCCGAAAGCCGTCCAGGTTCATCCCGACACAATCCGACAAGGATCCCCGGCCTGATCTCACCTACCACACGTCTCAATCATATTGACCCCGCATAGCGTGCGCTAAGGTTCCTCCATAGCGTGCGCTATGGATCCAACTTAGCGTATGCTATACTTGATCGATAGCGTGCGCTACATGCGCAGAATCACAAATTTAAGTCACACTCGTGAAATCATACACTTAACAACACCGGACTATGAAATACGGAGAATAATACTCAGATCAAAGTGCAACAATTACAATATTACAAGTTCAAAAATACATAACAGAAATCTCTGGTATTACATCCTTCCTCCCTAAAAAGAAGTTTCGTCCCGAAACTTAAGATGAAAACAACTCCGGATATCTAGTCTTCATACTGTCCTCCGTTTCCCAAGTGGCCTCTTCAACTCTGTGTCGTGACCATTGTACTTAAACCAAGTGTATTGGTTTATTCCTCAACTGTTTGATCCGACTCTCAAGTATCTTGATTGGTCTCTCCTCGAAGGTACCGTCATTAGCTATCTCGATCTCATCGAATTCAATGATATGACTGGGATCTGGTACATACTTCCGCAATTGGGACACGTGAAACACATTGTGAACGTGACTCAATGATGGCGGTA
Organism: Orobanche coerulescens; assembly: GCA_033398695.1. NCBI lineage: Eukaryota > Viridiplantae > Streptophyta > Magnoliopsida > Lamiales > Orobanchaceae > Orobanche > Orobanche coerulescens. Next base: position 108,765,647 of record CM065818.1, on the reverse strand, counting down.
AGGCCAACCTGTATGCTAAATCTCCAACTTTCTCGAGGATCTCGAATGGTCCGATATATCTCGGACTTAGCTTACCCTTTTTCCCAAAGCGGAAAATCCCTCGTGTAGGAGATACCTTCAATAGTACATGCTCCACAACGTCGAACTCTAGAGGGCGACAACGTACGTGTGCATAAGACTTTTGTCGACTCTGGGCAGTCAACAGTCTTTCTCGAATCAAAGCTATCTTCTCTTGAGTCTGAATTATCAATTCCGGTTCCGTCCCGATCAAATCCGAAGAATCATCCCAACACAGGGGTGATCGGCATCTTCTCCCGTACAAAGCTTCAAATGGTGCCATCTTAATAGAAGCATGTCAACTATTATTGTAAGTGAATTCAATCAGTGGCAAATGAACTTCCCAATCAGTCGACCAATCTAAGGCACAAGCTCTAAGCATGTCTTCTACCATTTGTATAGTTCTTTCGGACTGACCGTCCGTTTGGGGATGATAAGCTGTGCTAAAGTTGAGCTCAGTCCCCAAAGCCCTATGAACTGCCTTCCAGAAATGTGACACGAAGCGACCATCTCGATCTGAAATAATGGTCTTCAGCGTCCCGTGCAATCTAACTATCTCCGCAATAAATACTCGCGCCAATCTCTCTCGTCCCCATGTATCTTTAATTCCTAGGAAATGAGCCGACTTGGTTAGTCGATCAACTATAACCCAAATCATGTTCATTCCCGTTCTAGTCCTTGGCATACTGGTGATGAAATCCATCGAGATATCCTCCCACTTCCACTCAGGGATCGGAAGCGGCTTTAACATTCCGGCAGGTCGCTGATGTTCAATCTTAACCTGCTGACAAGTCAAACACTTCGAAACGTACTCTGTTACATCCTTCTTCATATTCCCCCACCAGAAGTTTTGTTTTAAGTCCTTATACATCTTAATGCTACCCGGGTGAATAGAATAGGGCGCATTGTGAGCTTCCTTTAGAATAGTCCGTCTCAATTCATCATCATCGGGAACGCAAAATCGACCCGATATCTTAGAATTCCATCATCTTGTATCACGAATCCTGGGGCTTTTCCTTTCTTTACTTCGTCACATAACCGAAGGATCAGAGAATCGTTCCACTGTTTAGATTTGATTTCCTCGACTAGTGACGAAGTCAGTTCTATCACATATAGTTGCCCTTGAATTCCTGGTGACCATACTTTAATCCCTTCGCGGATCAGTTCCCGTTGAATGCTGGTTTGGGACGTAAGTGCTTCCAACACTCGAAGAGAAACAGGTTTACGGCTCAAAGCATCGGCTACTACGTTTTCTTTCCCCGGATGATATAGAATCTCCAAGTCGTAATCCTTGATCAATTCCTGCCACCTTATCTGCCTCATGTTTAATTCCTTCTGACTGAAAATGTACTTGAGGCTCTTATGATCTGTAAAGATCTGACAATGAGTGCCGCACAAATAATGTCGCCAAATTTTCAAGGAAAAGACTACAACTGCTAACTCCAGATCATGAGTCGGGTAATTTACTTCGTATGGTTTCAACTGCCGAGAAGCATAGGCAAGTACCTTATCCGTTTGCATCAACACACATCCTAGACCCTGATTTGAAGCGTCGCTGTAAACCAAGAATCCATCAGTTCCATCTGGCAATGCTAATATAGGTGCTGTCGTCAGTCTCTTCTTAAGTTCATCAAAACCAGCCTGGCATTTCTCATCCCACGTGAACTTTCGAGTTTTATGTAACAGCTGAGTGAGCGGACGAGCAATTTTGGAAAATCCCTCTACAAAGCGGCGATAATATCCAGCAAGTCCTAAGAAACTCCGGACTTCTTTCACGTTATTAGGAGCTTCCCATTCCAAGATTGCTTCGACTTTCTTCGGGTCCACCTGAACTCCGTCAGCTGATATCACGTGCCCAAGGAAAGTTACCTCCCTAATCCAGAACTCGCATTTAGAAAGCTTTGCGTACAGGTGTTCTTTCCTCAAGGTGCGCAAAACCACACGCAAATGTTCGACATGCTCCTCTGCGTCCTTCGAATATATCAAGATGTCATCAATGAAGACGACCACAAATTTATCCAAGTATTCTAAGAATACCCGATTCATAAATTGCATGAATACCGCAGGAGCATTGGTAAGTCCAAATGGCATCACTACAAATTTATAATGCCCGTACCGGGATCTGAAAGCAGATTTCGGTATATCCGATTCCTTAATTCTCAACTGATGGTATCCTGATCGCAAGTCAATCTTCGAGAATACTCTTGCCCCTTGCAGTTGGTCAAACAAGTCGTCGATCCGGGGAATGGGATACTTATTCTTGATCGTCATCTTGTTAAGCTCCCTGTAATCAATACACAGTCGGAGGGATCCATCTTTCTTCCGGACAAAGAGAACGGGCGCTCCCCAAGGAGAAACGCTAGGTTGAATATAACCCTTCTGTAACAATTCCTCCAGTTGATTCTTGAGTTCATACATCTCGGTTGGTGCCATCCGGTATGGTGCTCTGGAAATAGGAGCTGCTCCAGGCCCTAATTCGATAGTGAACTCCACTTCTCTCTGGGGAGGTAACCCAGGTAGTTCATCAGGAAATACGTCTGAGAACTCATTCACAATTGGAATAGACGAGAGCTCTACTCCTTCCTCTTTCCTAATGGCATAGCACCAAAGTCCGTGACATCCTTGCTTCAGTAATTTCACGGCTTTCATTGCTTTGATCAATTTTCCCGAGCTTTCCTGTCTCCATCCTCGGAATAAGTGTTCAGATCCGTCATCAGCAATGATAGAAATGACCCTCTCTCGGTAATTCAGAATAGCTCCATAACGGTTGAGCCAATCGTCTCCGAGAATTAAATCGTCACCGTAGATGTCAACTACAATAAGATTCGATGGCCAATCTCTCCCTCCTATAGACACTGGAAAGTCTCTAGCCTCTAGGGTTCCCACAATTCTCTCTCCACTCGGCAAACCCACAATATATGGTTCACAATCAAATAAACACAAGATTTTTAAACGATTTACACAGTTCAATGATATGAAAGAGTATGTAGCACTAGAATCGAATAAAACACTAACTGGTTGCAAAAGGATCTGAATTGTACCTGATGCAACAGCAGTGTTCTGATCGTCAGATTTCCTCATCTCGTACAGGCGCGGAGGAACGGACCCAGCACTGGATGTCTCTCTCTTCCCAACGTTCTGTTGTTGAAATCCACTCTGCTGCGTCTGGTTCACACTCAAAAGATCTAGTAGCAACTCCACAGAAAGCCGCACGGTGACCTTCTTGTCCACAATCATAACAAGTCACAGAAGATGCGGGGCAATCACGTCGAATATGCCATGCTCGACCACAGTTGTAGCATTTCTTTGATGCGTCCGAAACTGCTGATGTATTCCGGAACTTCTTTTCACCTCTATAAGGATGTGGAGGTTTCCTAGCCGAATAAAAGGAAGACTGGCCCTTGCGGGGCCCACCACTCTTGTTTTCTGAAAAGTTGCCGGTCACTTTCTGCTTCTTTGCTTCCACTGATTTCTCCACTGCCGCCTCTTTCATGTCGTAGGCCAGCGGTTTGTCTTGATATTGTCGTAGTGTAGTACACTCAAACCCGGACATGTACTGCTGAATCTCCGGCTTCATTCGCATATCGAAATGAAAAATATTTTCAGCCTCCGTTCTGACCAAGTGTCGGACACACGTCAGCTGATGATTAAAAGTTTTGATTACATCTGTCACAGATGCTTCCGAACTCTGTGGTGAGAAAAACTCTCGGATCTTTGCCTCTCTAACTGGACGAGGACAATACTGTGCTTCCATCATTAGTTTGAATTCCATCCAATCCGCATTATGATTCTTGGGTCGAATAGCTTTCCACCAGTCAAAGGCCTCCCCAGTCAGAAAATACTGGGCAATGGGAACCTTCCGGTCCTCGGGACAGTTAAGACCCGCGAATATCTTCTCTAACTCCTTAAGCCAATGATCCCAAGTAAGTGCCTCAGCAGATCCGTCAAATTTTGGCGGGTGCAATTTGACCACCTCAGCAAGCCATCTGTCTCCCCTGTTATCCTCGTGGTGCTGCTGTCCCATCGCCGTCTGCATGCGGTCAACGACCTGAGCGAACTGGTTTATCTGCGCCACCACCTGTTGAAGTACTCCCGGCATGTTAGGATTTGCGTCGTCATTCGCTGATCCTTGCTGCCCTCCAGAATGGGAATCGGTTCTACTAGCCGATAGTGCAGGGTAGTTGCGGAGTCCTCCTGTCTCATATTTCCACGTCCGCGTCCACGACCACGTCCGCATCCACGACCTCCTCTCAACATACTGAAAACACAATTTTTCAATATCCAGGACGAAATTTTCAAAAATTAAGCCGGTCAATACTCACAAAACAGCATTAAGTAAAATGGTAGTACAAGAGATTAGGAGACTTACAACCACGGTCCACATGATGACTTTTGGCTGAACAGTGATGTTACGAACGACTCGTAAATCAATAACGTAAACAGACCCAACTTAAAACCCGACTGCCAAGATATCCATGAATCTTAGCTCCGATACCATATTCTGTAATACCCCGAGATATTCGGAATAATTACAGCGCCGTAAACCCTTTAAGAAAGGATTTACAAGGCTAAATAAAAGAAATGTAAATATAGGACATCAATACCACGGAAATTCAAGTTTACAAAACCGATCCAACTGGTTCAACGAGTAATTAATACAACCATATCGAAATGATATTAATAATACATTCGTACTCGAGTACTAAAATGAATCAAGAAGACAATCAAAAGCAACGACAAACATCACTGAACCCCTTCGTCGTCACATCGGTACTGTGGCTGTTTCCCCTCTCCTCGGCTACCTGAACATCAAAACAAATGTCCACCCCCGAAGGGGTTAGCAAAACGATGCTAGTACAAGTATCATATTAAAAAAATCGAATATGCATCAACAATACATAACAAGATACACCACACGGACTTCCGCTACCGGAATCCGACAATGCGAATCCACAAGATTCCATTAACACAGCAAGGGTATTCCAATGATCCAGTGCCCTCAGCATAGATCCCAAGATGATCCCGTCGGACCAACACGAGGTGGAAATAACCCGTCCAATGATCCAGCGCCCTCAGCCTTGATCCCAAGATGATCCCGTCGGACCAACACGAGGTGGACATCCGATCCAGCGCCCTCAGCATAGATCGCACAACAAACACAAACACAACTCATGCATACATATATGTCAAATCGCCATGTCCATCAACATGAACATACAAACACTAGATAACGAATATCATGACAATTCAACAAAATAAATTCATATTCGACAACATGAATAACCACACGCATGCTCGAAATACCAATATTAATATATTATGATACTTGCCTCGAAGATGGCAAGAACGAAACACTTCAATGATCTCAACACACTCGAAGGCCGCCTCCTTCGATCAACTTAGCAAGCTCAAACCTTAACAAAAGAAATGATATACAAATCATCTCAAGTCGAACGATATACCTATCAATCCGGTCTACGGCCAAAAGCTCTAAATATGCAATCTTCCTGAACCACTTAGCATACACTACGTACTCTACGTAGCGTGCGCTAAGCCTGCCTGTTAGCGTACGCTATCGTTTAAGTCTAGCATACACTAGCCATGGACTGACAGTTCTCCCTGATCAGCCGACTGACTCGTCTGATAACATAGCATACGTTACGTACCAAACGTAGCGTGTGTTAACTTATTCCCGATAGCGCACATTAACTTACGTATGTTAGCGTGCGCTAACCGTGCATGGAAGACTACTACTGGCAGAAACTTGATCTAATGGTGATGAACTCATGAATTCTATGGTGATAATACATGTCATCCCCGTGCACATCATGCTCATAAGGAGTGTGAACGATCTCTACGGATTAAACGACTACACGATACAAGGGTACGTATTATCATCAAAATTCATCTTGATCTCGAGAAAGTATCCTAAGTCCGCTTCGTCCTATGTTCCAAAACGCATGATTCCAAAGTGTAAAACATAAAAACTTGGTAATTTCCATCTACTGGTCACAAATTTGTTTGAAGCTTCAGAATATGTTAGGAGTTCAAACACAAAAAGGTTCCATAGGATTATACGAAGAATAAGTGCCGAAACGTTAAAAATATCCTTCTAACACAAGATGATTCGACTATTAACGAATTAACTGACTAGATAAACATGATCAAATGTCCTTCAGAATACTACTAATATTTGCGAAGAATCACCTACCTCAAAGTAGCGAAGAACACGAAGGAACGTGAAGAAAATCCAACACCGAGGGCTTGAACACCAATCCTCAATGATCTAAAATCTTCAAACTCGAGCTAGGAGGATGATATGAGAGGTTTGAGGAGGGAGGAAGTAACTCTCTGAGCTCAAAATTCGGATTAGGGAAAGTGGAAATATCTGATAAATGAAAAAGTATGATGTCCTATATATAGAAAATGGTTATTAGCATGCGCTAGTCCCTATTCGTAGCGTGCGCTAACGACCATACGAAGCTTACTGACTTCACTGTACTCAGCCTTTAGCGTGCGCTACCCTTATGTGAGTAGCGTGCGCTAACGCGTTGACTTGGATTTTTCCCGAAAGCCGTCCAGGTTCATCCCGACACAATCCGACAAGGATTCCCGGCCTGATCTCACCTACCACACGTCTCAATCATATTGACCCCGCATAACGTGCTCTAAGGTTCCTCCATAGCGTGCGCTATGGATCCAACTTAGCGTACGCTATACTTGATCGATAGCATGAGCTACATGCGAAGAATCACAAATTTAAGTCACACTCGTGAAATCATACACTTAACAACACCGGACTATGAAATACGGAGAATAATACTCAGATCAAAGTGCAACAATTACACTATTACAAGTTCAAAAATACATAACAGAAATCTCGGGTATTACACTGGACTGCAGCCAGGGTAACATTAGCGTGCGCTAATGCTGAGTGGTAGCGTGCGCTACCTGTACTCAATTAGCGCGCGCTAGAAAGAGTACGTAGCGTGCGCTACTCCTCACGCACAGCCCACAATGAAAATGACAATGATGATAAACGCGGCACGGAACTCCAATTAGATTAGTGATGAACGCCGATTGATACACGATACAATTACTCTGAACGGTGAATACCATGATTGAATATGAGTGACAAAACATCATTAATGAGTGAAATTACTGATTGATAAATACTGAATGATAATTACTGAATGATAATTACTGAATTACAACCGGGTATTACAATCTAATACCCATGTTCTCCAGATGACGCTCCAAGCTAGTCTGAGAAAGTGGCTTGGTCAGTGGATCGGCGATGTTGTCGGCCGAGTCTACTCTGTGCAGCACAATGTATCCCTTGCGAACAAATTCTCTTACGAGATGATACTTTCTCTCAATATGTTTGGTGCTGTTGTGAAACCTCGGATCCTTGGCCTGCGCTACAGCTCCGTCGTTGTCGCAGTACAGCGGAACAGGCAGCTAAGCACATGGTATCACTTGATGTTCTCCCAGAAACTTCTTAATCCAGAACCCTTCCTTGGAAGCCTCCGAGGCTGCTTGATACTCAGCCTGACAGGTGGAATCAGCAGTCGCGCTTTGCTTGGTGCTACGCCAAGATACTGCTCCTCCATTAAGAGTAAATATGTAGCCAGAAGTAGACATCGAGTCGTCCTTCAGTCCTTGGAAGTCCGAATCAGAGAATCCCACCACATCTAATTATCCACCGCCATACATAAGAACCATATCTCTAGTCCTTCTTAAGTACTTGATAATGTTCTTTACAGCAGTCCAATGTTCCCTACCTGGGTTTGCCTGAAACCTACTCACCACGCTTACAGCTTGCGCGATGTCAGGTCTTGTACACAACATAGCATACATAAGGCTACCCACGGCCGAAGAATATGGTATATTACTCATTTCCTTTCGTTGTTCCTCATTTTGAGGACACATCTTCAAGGTGAGTTTTATTCCATGTCGCATCGGTAGGAACCCTCTTTTAGAATCATCCATCTTAAATCGCTTTAAGATTTTATCTATATAGAGGGCTTGGGAAAGACCTATTGTTCTCTTCGCTCTATCCCGGTAGAGTCAAATACCAAGAATATAGGTAGCTTCTCCCAAGTCTTTCATGGAGAATTTACTCGAAAGCCAAGCTTTCATAGAACTGAGCATTCCCACATCATTTCCTATTAGTAGAATGTCATCAACATATAGTACTAAGAATGCGATCTTGCTCCCACTAACCCTCTTGTATACACAAGGTTCCTCCTCATTTTGCATGAAGTCAAACTCTTTGACTGCCTAGTCAAAACGAAGGTTCCAACTACGCGACGCTTGTTTTAGTCCATAAATGGAATGCTGAAGCTTGCACACTTTTTGAATATCGACCTCGGACACAAAGCCTTTAGGCTGCTCCATATAGATTTCCTCCTCGAGGAATCCATTAAGGAAAGCCGTCTTTACGTCCATTTGCCATATCTCATAATCGTGGTAGGCAGCTATAGCAAGCATCATGCGAATAGACTTGATCATGGCTACGAGCGAGAAGGTATCGTGGTAATCGATCCCTTCCTTCTGGGTATAACCCTTTGCCACAAGCCTGGCCTTATAGGCGTCAACCTTGCCATCACCATCAGTCTTTCTCTTGTAGATCCACTTGTTCCCAATAGGCACTATGCCCTTGGGGCGTTGTACTAGAGTCCAGACCTGATTGACATGCATCGAGTCTATCTCAGATTCCATAGCTTTACGCCATTTCGCGGAGTCTACATCCACCATCACTTGGTCATAGGTTGTTGGGTCGGTCTCTTGGCTATCACTTGGAACCTCATGGAGACCCAGCTCCTCCAAGTGCACAAGCCCATACCTCTCAGGTAAATGAGACACCCTACTAGACCTACGAGGTGGTTGTACTTGTGTGTCAGAAAGTTCGGTTCCAGTTTCTTGCACAGGTGTCTCTCGAGGAGTTTCATTGTATTCCTCTAAAGAAATACTTCTACCTGCTCCGCCTTCCTGAATGAACTCATCTTCCAGGAAGTGTGCTTGTAAAGCAACAACGATCCTTCGATCTTCGGGCATGTATAATAGATATCCCATCATCCCAGACGGGAATCCAATGAAACGTCCCTTCGCAGACCTAGCTTCCAACTTTTCCACCTTAGTCTTCTTGACATAGGCGGGACATCCCCAAATCCTAATATGATTAAGACTTGGTTTCCTTCCCTCCCACATCTCGTGTGGAGTTTTAGGAACGGATTTAGAAGGACATCTGTTCAAGATATAAGCGGCAGTCAGGAGTGCATACCCCCACAAGTAAATCGGCAAGTCAGTATAGCCCAAAATGGAACGGACCATGTTCAACAAGGTCCGGTTCTTTCTTTCTGACACACCATTTAACTGAGGAGTACCTGGAGGTGTTAGTTGTGAAACTATTCCATGTTCCTTAAGGAACTCGTCAAACTCCATACTCATATACTCGCCACCTCGGTCCGACCGAAGTGCTTTGATAGGATTACCAGTTTGTTTCTCGACTAGGGCCTTAAATTCCTGGAATTTCTCAAAGGCCTCGGATTTATGTTTCATTAAGTATACATAACCATACCTAGTATGATCATCTGTAAACGTAATGAAATATTGATATCCGTCACGTGCTGCTTCCAAAGCACCACATACGTCGGTATGGATTAATCCCAGTTTATCAGCGTCTCTTTCAAATGTCCCTGTGAAGGGGGACTTAGTCATTTTGCCTTTAAGGCAAGATTCACATGTAGGAAAGGGATCTGATCCCAATGGACCCAAAAGTCCATCTTTTTCCATCTTGTAAACCTTGGTCTGACCAACATGACCAAGTCTTAGATGCCATTTCAAAACTTGATTGGTTTCATCCCTACCAAGTTTTCTAGTCATAGTATTCACAACTACATTGTTGCTGAGATTTAGATGATACAATCCATTCAACAATGTAGTAGTACCCACTAGTTTATTTCTAAAATAAATTTTACAAGAACCATCACTAATGAAAAATGAAAAGCCTTTTCGGTCCATGACCAGAATGGATACAATGTTTTTATGCCCCTTAGGCAAAACAAGTACATATTCTAAAGTCAAAATAAAGCCGGATTCTAAACCCAAAAGAAGTGATCCTATGTCGGTCGCCTCGACACTATGCCCGCTTCCGACTGTGATCATAACTTCTCCAGCTCCAACCTTCCTACTTTGTTCCAGATCCCGATTCACGGTACAAATATGAGAACTAACACCAGAATCAAGTATCCAGGAAGTAGAAAATACAGTAGCAGAACAATTTGTTTCCAAAACTAAAAGTTCTGTACCTGAATTGCCATGAAGAATTGGACAGTCTCTAGCCCACTGGCCCAGCTCACCGCACTTGAGACAAACATCCTTCTTCTTCTTGTTCTTTGGAACCATAGGGGCCTTGCCCTTTCCCTTAAGGTCCTTAGCTTGTGGTCCAGTTCGCTTCTTGGTCTTTTTCTTCTTATTCTTAGACTTCCGAAGTCCAGAAGAAATCACAAGAGCAGACTCCTTCATTCGCGGAATCTTCATATGAGACTGAGCGGTCACAAGTTTGTTCATTAGCCCAGCTAAATTACATGCAATCTCATTGCAGTTGAAGTTCATAACAAACTGTGAGAAGGAATCAGGGAGAGACTTTAGGATAAGGTCGGTTTGGAGAGAGGTATCTATTTTAAAATCAAGAGCCTCCAATCTCTCGATCATGGATATCATTTTGAGGACGTGTTCCCCAACCTTCTCACCTTCCTTCATCCTTACACCGAACAGTTGCTTGGATATCTCATATCTAGCAGTTCTGCTGTGCTCACCATAAAGCTCGGTTAAGTGAGATAGAATCTGCCTAGCAGAGGTCATTTTCTCATGAGCTCTCTGAAGCTCATTAGACATGGAAGCCAACATATAAGCACGGACTTTCACGTAATCCTTAACCCACTTTTCATGGTTTTCAATCTCTTCCTGATTGGCTCGGGTCCGCACATGAGGCGCCGGAATGTCCGTCTCCAAGACGTATCCCAGTGCCTCTATACTGAGGACAATCATCAGATTGTGGATCCAATCCACAAAGTTAGGTCCCATTAAGGTGTTCTTTTCGAGCAGACTTGCGAGTGGATTCATTGTCATATTGAGATTTGAGTCTGCATTAAGTACGATAGATTAATTAGTGACTCATTCAATTATGTTCTGAGTATAGAATTAAGGTCTTTTCTATTCTTGTTACCCAGCTCCCACTATTTTTATCGGAATAACACACTCCCATGTGATATCCGGAAGTATCGTCGCTCTACTTCATAGTGGTGATCGAGTTCTTTATAAATCTTAATAGAGGGCAACCGAACAAGTTTCTAGTCTATTAATTTTCATAAAGTGGTGTCCAACACCAACCCATCTAATGGATGATTCGATCTTCTTTTTGCCCTTGTTCACTCCCCTCAACCTATACGGTTTCTATGGTTCGTGAACAAGTTAAGTTTATACCATCGACGCAAATCAGTTTCACAATTGAATCTTATCCGGCAACTTATCAGGTTTCTAGGGATAAAATTTGCTCCAACCGAAGGCATCCAATGCGCTCCCGGTAATTTATCCGTCCTCCCCAAACGACTACCCCGATAACTCGGAAGCATAGCACATCCGTTTTGGATTTCAATTTCCCGAAAACTCGATGGAGGGAAGGAAAACCTTGAAACCTTATAAACTTAATTATTTGTTGTGGGAGAATTATCGCGATTAACGTTACACATTGCACATTAATCATTTAAGCGCGTTTGTGGCATTCATACAACATGAAACAACCATTCACAACCTAGTTGCTACCAACATGTGGTTCATGGACCGTTCCTAGAAAACAAAAACTCCGTAATCTAATTAAAAGTCTGTTGTGTCAAGAATTACACTCTCCGACTGGCGATCGACTCGGAGATCGGGCGACCTAGCCACTGCCGAGCAGCCGAGGCAGAGCTGCCGACCAGTGACCGGGCGACCAAGCCTTAACCCCGCAGGCAAGCTAAATCGGCCAACCGAAGGTCCCAGGACAAGTCCCGGTGCCGAGCGATCGACACCAAATACGATCGTCTCTCGGTACTTGGCGACCGACCCTTGGTGACCGACCAATGGACGATCATCTCTCGGCACATGTCGACCGACCCTTGGTGACCGACCGATGCCGACCCTCAGCGAGTGGTTGATGGCGACCTCTGATGACCAGCTAGAGACGACCGCATCATGCCGATGGCCATCCAGTCGGCAAAGGCCGAGCCTCAGGACAGACACCACGTGCAAGGGCCGAGACAAGATCCGCATATCAAGGATCATTGACCACAGCGTCTCAGCATCCGTCCACCAGCCGACAGGCCCGCCGAAAGTTGTCAGTAGGGCCGCATGTGACTGACTCCGGACGCGTGCTGGCTCTTCATTGGACCGCCCAGCTGGCAGCCGGCTGTAGCTTTGGACTTTAGGCAGACTGCCAGCACCTACCTTGGACTTTAGCCCGACAGCCCGGGTGATCGCCCCATTATAATATTGGCCGGCAGACGATCGCCCCATTATTATAATGGCCGGAAGGCGATCGCCCGCCAGAGGACAAGACTCGGCTGCCTCTATATATACAAGGCACCCTGCACTCAGCCAACTCTCTGGCATTCTCGCATTTCACACGCAATACAGAAGCAAAATATTAGCACTTGGCTATCTCCAACTCTTGGCAACAGCTATCATTCGGTCCTTTCTTCTCCCGGCCTCTCTCATCAACCAGACGATCGGCAGGGACGAAGAACACAGAGCTTCGCTCAAGAGCCGGATTAACAGAGTCTTTTTACACTCATTGTACTTAGATTCTCACATTAATACTTGTATCCACGAATATTTGTATTAATAACATCTCGCGAGAGCATTCAAGCCCGGGACTAACAACCCCGGCAAATCTAGTGTTTATTCATTTTCTCTCGGAAGTGCTCCCGCAATTGTTGTTTGTTGTCCGTCTTCCAGCAGTATTAATCTTCGGATAAATATTTTGGGCAACAACAATTGGCGCTAGAGAAAGGGGATCTAACCCTCAAATTTTTACACTTACCGTCCCGAAGAACACTCACTGTCCTCGGGGCATATACTTGAAGTGACACTCACTGCGCTTCAAAGAAATCTTTCAGAAATCATGTCTTCCGCCTCCGCGTCGAAGAAAGCCGCTGACCAGCCGGCCAGACCCCCCATTCCGTCCTAGTCCGAGCTGCAGCCGATGGTGGAAGGCAGCCGCCGCGATCAGAGACGCTCGATCCCATCCCTGGACGGCGGCCCAAGCCTCTCGCTCGATCAGCTCCGAACCAAGGAACAGATCGACAAGGTCATGGCCGTCCTACAGGAGCGACGGAGTGCTCTCGACGCGCCTCCTGCTATCACCCCCTCGGCCGCCCGCCGGAAGTCCAAGCGGAAGCTCAAGGCGTTACTGGCCGAGCGATCGTCAGGAGGCTCTCGTCCGCAAGAGGAGGCGCTCGGCAGCCGGGGCACCTCTGTCTTCGATCGCCTGGGCAGTGACCCGACCTGGCGACCGGGGCAGTCCGGCCCAGCTACGAGACGATGGAGTTTGAGTCCATCACCAGGAGCTCGGCCTACCCGGCTCCCAGAAGGCAGCCCAGCCGTCTGGCTCCCCCTCGCCAAATTGCCGAGGTCGGCAGCAGCGGAGTCCGGAGATCGGTACACGATCGCCTCGGCTCCCGCTCCCAAAGCCGATCAGCAAGCGACCGAGCCACGGCGATGGCTGCGATGCAACGTTAGATCGACGGCATGAAGGCGCTCCTGCAATCTAGGGCAGGCGCCATGAAGACGATCGCTGAGCCAAGCGAGCCGCTCACGATCGACTTCGAGCTCGCCCCCGTGCAGCACAAGATCGCTCCCCCGCAAACACCCGTGTACGAGGGGCGATCGGACCCCCAGACACACCTGAACAAGTTCAACATCTACATGGCCGGGTGTGGGGCATCTGACGCGACCCGGTGCCGAATGTTCCCTATGACGCTGGACGACCTCGCCTACAGGTGGTACACCTTATTGCCACCTCGGTCCATTGGCTCCTTTAATCAGCTGGCGCACGTCTTCACGGAGTACTTCGCCACCAGGGTTGCCCAGCCAGAAGGTCCCCTTCGCATGATGCAAATCAAGCAGGGAGAAGAAGAGTCCGACTCGGACTACATCGACTGAGTGGACGAGATCATCCTCAACGGCGAGCCCGTAAGCGATGAGATCGCCCTCCACACGGTCCTAGCGGGCTTCAATGGCTTTTCGCTTATGTTTAGGCATCTTACGAAGAGCCAACCCACGACCTACGCGACCTTCCGGGCTAGAGCCGCAGATTTTTTGGCTAGGCAAAGGCTTCTCTTTAGCCTAGGAGTAGAGCGATCGGCGCCGGCGGCGACCTCCGATCTTCGGCCCGATCGCTATTATCCAGCAGAGCCGGAGGACTCGCTCGCCACCTACAGTCCACCATTTAACATAAGGGACTAAGGCTCGCGATCGCCTCCACCGCACATCATAAAGCCATGGTCCTGGTAGTCGATGGAACTGGCTGCTTCGGCCATGCAAGGTCCCTTTCAGCGGAGATCGCCCGCTCTTCGTTTAAATACGAGGCCGGCGTAGTCTGAGGGCTCTCCAAAATTAATCAGTGGACACGTGCCACTACCCCCGTCTCAACGTACACCGTCGAGGTTCGTCATCTCCATGGCGGGCCGAGGTGGAAGCAGAGCTAAACAAGCCGCGGGCGTGGAGTTGATTCATCCGACGCTGCCCCGCGCAAGGACTCCTCTAGACCGAGACCGCACGACCTTCGTTTAAATACGAGGCGAGGCGCAGCCTAACAGAGGACCCTCATAATAAAGTGAGTCATGAGACACTCAATGTCTTCGCGCACCAAGACACGGTCATGGAGTCGGTCCATCGAATTCCGCGACTGTGCACGATTCCTCAAACAAACGAAACCATCAAGTTTCCGAGGGGGATCGGCCAATGTTGTTTTTTGCAGGTACAAGACCGAAAGATAGCTAGCCAATCGACTATGATATCCCAAGTCCAAATCCAAAAGTCAGCTCAGCAAGATCGCTCGTCCTCATCCTACACGATCTCCAGCAAGAACCACCTCGCCCCATGCCCTCAACATAGGAGCAAGCTGGGGGGCAATTGTTGTGTCAAGAATTACACTCTCCGTCCGGCGATCGACTCGGAGATCGGGTGACCTAGCCACTACCGAGCAGCCGAGGCAGAGCTGCCGACCAGCGACCGGGCGACCAAGCCTTAGCCCCGCAGGCAAGCTAAATTGGCCAACCGAAGGTCCCAGGACAAGTCCCGATGCCGAGCGATCGACACCAAATATGATCGTCTCTCGGTACTTGGCGACCCACCCTTGGTGACCGACCGATGGACGATCATCTCTCGGCACCTGTCGACCGACCCTTGGTGACCGACCGATGCCGACCCTCAGCTAGTGGCCGATGGCGACCTCTGATGACCAGCTAGAGACGACCGCATCATGCCGATGGCCATACAGTCGGCAAAGGCCGAGCCTCAGGACAGACACCACGTGCAAGGGCCGAGACAAGATCCGCATATCAAGGATCATTGACCACAGCCGGTCAGCATCCGTCCACCAGCCGACAGGCCCGCCGAAAGTTGTCAGTAGGGCCGCATGTGACTGACTCCGGACGCGTGCTGGCTCTTCATTGGACCGCCAGTGGCGGTAGTGTAGCTTTGGACTTTAGGCAGACTGCCAGCACCTACCTTGGACTTTAGCCCGACAGCCCGGGTGATCGCCCCATTATAATATTGGCCGGAAGACGATCGCCCCATTATTATAATGGCCGCAAGACGGTCGCCCGCCAGAGGACAAGAGTGGGCTGCCTTTATATATACAAGGCACCCTGCACTCGGCCAACTCTCTGGCATTCTCGCATTTCACACGCAATACAGAAGCAAAATATCAGCACTTGGCTATCTCCAACTCTTGGCAACAGCTATCATTCGGTCTTTTCTTCTCCCCTCTCTCATCAAGCAGACGATCGGCAGGGACGAAGAACACCGAGCTTCGCTCAAGAGCTGGATTAACAGAGTCTTTTTACACTCATTGTACTTAGATTCTCACATTAATACTTGTATCCACGAATATTTGTATTAATAACATCTCGCTAGAGCATTCAAGCCCGGGACTAACAACCCCGGCAAATCTAGTGTTTATTTATTTTCTCTCGGAAGTGCTCCCGCAATTGTTGTTTGTTGTCCGTCTTCCAGCAGTATTAATCTTCGGATAAATATTTTGGGCAACAACAAAGTCTTCGTCTTGAATCTTCGTCTTCTCGAAATGTATCTTCCTCCGGTCTTCGTCTTTACATATAAATCTTACATCGAAAATTGCATCCTAGATACAAACATTTCTAGTAAAATAAATAGGCTCAAAACAGCCTTTACAACCCAATCGAATAAAACGAACGATTCAAAACTAAGTCCACGAACCACATCCCCATTCAAAAGCATTCATCCAATAAATACTATATAAATGAAAAGTGTAGAGATTCATTGATCCAATCAACAATACGAACCGATCCAATCGATTCACACAATCGGTAATATGATAACGTTCAAAATAATTCGGTCGACCATAAATATTCTAATTAATCAAATTTACCTCATAAAATGAAATACCATAAATCATTTTAATCATATTAAATCCAATTTAACATGTGGGAGATTAATTTTCAAGAATACACGAAAAATCGAGCCGGGGCGAAATTGGCCTGCCATAGCCGAGTCACAGCCGGCAGCCTGCCGGCCGGACACGGCCCGTGCCGAATGGCACGGTCGGGTCATGCCGGCAGTGTCCTAGACCTTCCTGCCAGACTCGGCCGTGTCACCTGACACGGTCGAGTCACTTCCGGAAGCTGCCGGCCAGACACGGCCCGTGCCGAATGGCACGGTCGGGTCTGCCTGGCAGTGGCCTGGCCAGAATGCCGGACACGGCCCGTGTCACCAGACACGGCCGAGTCACCCTGGCAGCTTCCTGCCCTTTGTCCGAAAAATCGTCCGACGACGATTCGGAGCTCGATTTTCGACCGGATATCCAATATCAATATTTTTCAACATTCATATTTTCAATATAAATCATATTTCCAAGAAATTAAGATTTATATTTAGACATAAACTTACAAAAAATATAACTACAACGAACGTAAAAAAATATACCACGATTATGACTAAAATGATTCCAAATCATTCACCATCTAATCGAGCATTCCAAATGCCAATATCATATATACGATCGCAAGATCTACGCTCCGATACCACTGTTGGGATTCGGTGCCTAAAAACGAAGGCCCAGCGGAAGCGGTAAAATGAAAATTATTTCGATCCGAATCCCTACGAGGATCGATCGAGATACGTATATACGAATATGTAAACAAAAAACAAGAGTCGTAAGAAACTAACCCTCGATGCCCGTTGATTAAATGGTAACCTTCTCTTGAGCTATTCCCCAAGCTTTAGTTTGATCTCTACGAGTTCAATCCGCTCCAAGCCCTTGAACGATCCAACGCCGAAAACACCGTGTCTCTACTTGCCACGCGCTGGAAAGACGATCGGAACAACAACACTCGATTAACCTCTAAGGTAACGGCTAGAATCAAGTGATGAAGCTTTTATTACTACACTCTAAGTGTATAATATATCTCTCAATAATTTTCTCTCAGTTTTTCTCCAACAAAAATGAAGAAGAAATGAATGAAGAAGATGAAGATGAGTGTCCAACTCAAAGTCTATCTCTCTCTCTATCCTCACGTAGGAAGGCTTCAAAAAGTTGAGTGAGTGAGATCGAAGTCCTCTTCCCCTTCTTATTCAACCCACATAAAATCAAATCATATCACATATGAGATTACCCCATATAATGTATATGATGCTTGTCCCCTCAACACATGAGATTACAAAACCATGATGGGGACAAGTCAATACACACACATGGTTATAAGTGGGAGGGCGGCCCATGCTAGAAAACGGACGAGTTCGGTTCGTTTCGGACTCGCGAGAGTCCAAACAGATAAACTCCTATTCCGTTCCGATGTATTTGTGTCGTTTAATTAATCCAATTAATTAAACATATCAAATACAAAATAACATAATTAATTTCTCCAAGAAATAATTATATTCATGAATTAAATTAATCACCCAGTAATTTATTTAATTCATTAGGCCATAAATCAATTTATCCAATAAATCGATTTAAACATCCAATGTTCCAAAATTAGATATCCAATATCTAATATTCATAATGAGAGAATTAGCTTTATTCATTCCGTCGTCAATTCTATTGCGCGACTCGGTAGGTCCATCTCAGTCAGCAATGGGAGGAACCAAAGAGTAGTAGCACCACGTAGCCAGCCTAGCGGCCTACACTATACCCCAACTGAGAACGAATGATTGGGATCATTCAAGAACTATTCTGTCGTGAATACCAGTATACGTATAAACCCTTCTTTCAAATATCCCGATCAAGTTATAGGGTCACGGTCAGTCAAACCCCATCTGTACTTGACGCTATGCATGCGTTAATGCAAATCGAGATCATCGAGCTCTCGTGTATCTAATACAGCTCCAATGCTTTGGCCAAAGACTTATGATCTCATCTGCCAATAACCGCATAGGACATATAACCCGTTCACTAACAGGAGAAAGAATTCTATCTTGGTATTCAGTAGGACCTGCTACTTGCCCGTCAAGATGCACGTCGAGGTTGACCCCCGCCTTCCAGTTTACAGGGTCGAACTACTCTAATGAAAATCTTGATGTCACAAGCACATCCCTACTAAATCCTCAAGTCGAAGGTTCATGAATACCTATCACAACCTTTCGATTCCATCATTGACTGTCCCGGAGTGAAATCCGTGTGACGAAACGAGGGTGAGTCGGTTCGAGTATACTAATCCAATTAGCATACCTATAACGTGTGCTCCCACTAACCATTAGTGTTCGACAGGCACTCTCCTTGTCAAAGAACACGTCATACAAGTCTTTACATAAACTTAACGCCCAGTCAAGTTTTATTGACTTGCGAACGATTAAGTATTTGAGCTATAAACCTTGCCGACCCCCTTATCCAATAAGGAGTGGAACGTTTTGCTCTCAAATACACGGACTAGTTTCTACATGAATATTTACGAGTTAGGAATGCCAGTAACTACCAGTAAATAAAGAAACATTCATTGCCTTATATAATTGATTTACATAATTACAAGTGCAATGCCCTCACTCAACATCCTCTGAGTGGCATTCGAGGGCATACTCCTAACATCAAATGCCTGCAAACAATCGTTAGAAAAACTGAAAGCGATATCTTTTTCTAACAATTTACTCAAAGGTTTAGTAGTTCTTGAAAAGTCTTTTATGAATATCCTATAAAAACCTGCGTGCCCGAGAAAACTCCTAATTGCTCTTTCATTCTTCGGTGGGGGAAGTTTCTCAATGGCGACAATTTTCGCCCTATCAACCTCTAAACCGGCGGCGGACACTCTATGGCCTAGGACAATTCCTTCTTGCACCATAAACTGGCATTTCTCCCAATTTAGCACGAGATTAGTATCTTCACACTGCTGCAAAACTAAAGTGAGATTATGCAAGCAATGATCAAATAAATTTCCAAACACCGAAAAATCATCCATGAATACTTCCATTATATTTTCGATCAAACCATGAAAGATAGCCATCATGCAACGTTGAAAAGTGGCTGGGGCATTACATAAACTAAACGGCATTCTACGATAAGCATAAATTCCATAAGGACATGTAAAAGCCATTTTTTCTTGATCTTCCGGTGTTATGTATATTTGATTATATCCTGAGTATCCATCAAGAAAACAGAAAAATTCATGCCCCGCCAATCTATCAAGCATTTGATCAATGAAGGGAAGGGGAAAATGGTCTTTGCGAGTAGCCGTATTTAAAGCCCTATAGTCTATACACACTCGCCATCCTGTAACAACCCTCATAGCAATTAATTCATCTTTCTCGTCTTTGGTTACGGTCATCCCTCCCTTTTTTGATACAACTTGCGTAGGACTCACCCACTCACTATCGGAAATTGGATATATCATTCTGGTATCTAATAGCTTGAGCACTTACTGATACTTAGT
Organism: Orobanche coerulescens; assembly: GCA_033398695.1. Classification (NCBI taxonomy): domain Eukaryota; kingdom Viridiplantae; phylum Streptophyta; class Magnoliopsida; order Lamiales; family Orobanchaceae; genus Orobanche; species Orobanche coerulescens. Next base: position 108,745,425 of record CM065818.1, on the reverse strand, counting down.
TTCTGACACTTTATCAAAAGTGTCAGTAACTTCAGACATTTGACTCATTTTCTATCTTTACCATAATTGTGTCATAAGATACTGACACTAAAGTATAACTAATTTAAAAAAAGTCTTCCCTTATTTATAGTATTTATAAAAAATTAGGTTTACCTTACCATATATGGAGCGGCAAAGAACAAAAATCAGCCGCTCCATCCTTCTCCCTTTTTCTCCTCTTTCCCATTCCGCCTCATATCCTCCGCAAAACACACACACACACACTGAAAAATTGGATGCACACACTCAATTGTATAAACACACATACAATCATACAAACACACACACGAACGTATATGCTACATCAAGGTCAGATGAGAGGCGGATGGAGTTTCGGGGAGCAGGCTAAGTCGGCGATTTGGCGTCACAATCGGGCGTAGGTTCATGGGTAAGGTTTCAGGTAAGATTTTTCTGATTTTTTAAAAGGAATTTGGGTTCTGAGATTGTGAATTAACCTCCAGCTTAGGTGTCATCGGACGGAAAATAAAGGGGTTGAAGGTGCTTCTGAAAAGGGATTGATTTGGTGCGAAAGGGTAAATCGAATTGAGGGTTATCCTGGGAAAAATCGATTCGAGAATATGGGAGCAATTCTTTCTGTGAAGCTTGAGGGTTATCCTGGGAAAACTTTTGTGCGTGTGTGTGCAATATTTTTATTGAATTTATTTGTTACCGTGTGTTTTGTTAGTTAATGTTCCAGAAATCACGATTGAAGTTTTCAAATACCGAATTGCAGTTAATTAATAAATAAATGCAAAAATCATTTATGTTTTAGATTCCAGATTTTAAAACGATTGTAGAACTTGAATGAGGGTTTCTCCATCTCTCTCTATCTCTTTCTCTCTCTCTCTCTCTCTAATGTGTGAGGATCATATGGGGTTCCAAGTATTGATTAATTTATCCAATTTGTAGATAGATGCTCATGTTGGTGGCATGAATGATATTGCTTTTGCTCATCCCAGTAAGCAGCTTTGCATAGTTACATGTGGGGATGACAAGACAATTAAGGTAGCATCCATTTAAGATAGTAGTCTTCCAATCATGTATTTTGGTTTCCTCATTTACTCTCGTGTTACAGATGTGGGATGCTGTCGCTGGTCACAGGATGTATACATTTGAGGGCCATGAAGCTCCTGTATATTCTGTCTGTCCTCATTATAAAGAAAATATTCAGGTATTATATTAGTAGATTGATTCTTTTTCATTTTTAACAGTTGCCTTATTGAATTCTTTATGAAATGAATAGTGTCCTTTAATGTATAAAAATGAGAGGGCTTTCTGATTCTAGTTAGTATGCAATTTATTTTCTCTACTGCAATTGATGGGAAAATAAAAACATGGCTTTATGATTCTTTGGGATCAAGAGTAGATTATGATGCCCCTGGACTTTGGTGCACGACAATGGCATACAGTGCTGATGGAGCTAGGTACTAAAAAATTCCTGTGCTGTTATTCTTTCCCAAGAAAATGTGGGTTGGACAGACTTGAATCATTCAAGGACAAAAGGTGTTTTAACATTAAGCACTCCAGAAATAGTATTAAAACATAAATGATTTTTGCATTTATTTTCAGTTGGCACTAGTGTTGGTGGTAATATTCTGGTATGTCAAACTACCAGCCAAGGGAAACACCATGCTGATAAGAAAAATTATTTCAACTTCTGTGGAAATAAAATGCATATGAATATTCCATCTAGATCAAAATTGAGGAAAATGAAGAGTTGGTAGATCGGACCTGCTATGTCGGATGGGTTTGATATGAAGATGTCTCTTTTTTCTTTCAAATTTCCATGAGTTCGCCAAGCATCGGGATGTTGTTTAGAAATGAAGACGCCAATGAAATTGAAGGTGTAGAGCATTTTTGGATTTGGTAGATTTTCAATGGCAGTTAAAATGCTAAGTGGGGTGTAGAAGTTTCACAGAACGTGGGGAAGTGGGTAAGCTTCAAATTAGAGTCCAAGTAAAGAAAATAGTAAGCTAAATTAGAAAAGGTGTCTAATGGGTTGTAACCACCACATTGTGAGTGTGCATCAGATTTTCTTTATATATAGTACAGATGACGCTGAGTAATTATTTTACAAGGAATAAGGTTGTGGCACTGGCCGTGTGTGCATCAACAGCCCTGAAGGCAAATTTAGGAGAAACCACATGTGCAAGAAAAGTTTGCTAGTTAAATATAAACATCCATTATGGTTTATACAGCAAAGCTCTCACCGACAACATGAAAATATATGCATCTTTGTATGTTCGTTTTCACTTCTCTTGAGAGTGTCGTCCGCTCTGTGTAAAAACATTTTGATGATATAATGTGGAATTTTACAGGCCCCATGATGTCCTTTCTCGTCTTTCAAACTAGGAAGCTGTTAAATAGGCAAATCTATCTTCTGTCCATAATCACTCGACACTTGCCTTCCAAAACCAATTTTGATGAAGATGAAACATAGATATTTATCATTGTAATTTTCAGTCATGTACTGCTCGGGAACCATATATGTGATCTTCTAGTCCCTCAGCAAACCTTTCTCCATTTGATCCCGGACAATCACTGCTGCAACTATGGATAATCGTAGTGGAACATAGTCTACAACGTGGTTGCTCTTTTTTCTTCTTTTGAGCTATATTACCTTGTTCTTCTATACTTTTGATTTCCATTGAAAATGGTCACAACCCTCCCCTGATCCCTCTCCAGTCACTTTCACTGATTGAAAAATTTGAAATGTCTAGCTCAACTCCATAGACAACTTAAATAGATTTGGAACATCACACTGATATGTTTGTAAAATTGATCATTTATTTACAGAAAATGCAGTAGAAGCAGCTACTCCTTTTATTAAAATTAAAATTGAATCACCTGGGGGAATTTATCCAGATGGATCAAGGTGGTGAAAGGAGATCAGAATTGAGGTAAGGCCTGATGGTGTGGTGTGCAGATGCATTGTAAATAGAGGTGTTAGTGCTGATAAAGTTGTAGAGTGGGAAGAGACATATATTTTGAGAAATAAGGCCGCTGATGATTTTGACTATAAGGAACTTGGTTCCGAGAAATCAGGGCGTGACTTTACTGGAAATGCTTGGTATGAATTCTGGAAGGAATCCATCTATCAGGTAGTTGACAATTTGTGCACGAACTTCATCTGATGTAGTTTTATTTTTTTTCATCAGTTTTAGCGACCAAATTCAGATCGCATGTGTATCATTGTATATGCATACTTGTCTTATGCAGTTATTTTTCTATTTTCCTGCAGAAAGATGGATGTTTACATCTTGAAAAACTACATACAGATGGGGAAAGTAATAACAGGATATTCCTTTTACAGTTCTATCTGCTTCACTCAAATCGGTATGTTAACTTGATATTGTCAGTTATAATTCATAGTACTATTTATAAAATCTTATTATAAGATATCAATTATAATAAATTAGACGAGCTTGAAATAGGGTAATAAATTTGTTGTCGTTATATTAGTTAATAGTAGTTTTTATGAAAATCCATTATTGATGCTTTTACCTTTTCTACAGGTTATTATAATGCTTTGGCAATGCAGGCTGGAATCATAACCGAAAAAGGTTCATTTTACTCATCTTGTTGGACTTCAGCATAAAAATTGATCGTCATCCACTTGAAGCACATATTTTGTTCTTTTGATTTTTTTTTTAAACATGCTTGACATGAAATGTATGACATGGTTAAGATAATAATGATCAAGGATATGTAATTGTATAATAAATTTATATACTCTTTTCAAGCTCTGTAATGTAATAATAGTTTGATTGCTTGTGTTGTTTATTTATGTTCAAGTGTATGTTTCTGTTTGACAATTTTAATTTATGGTAATTTTTTTTCATGTAATTAAACAAAAAAGTTAAGATAAAAATAGATTTTTTTTCATAAATCTGAACATATACCGACATAAAATAGTGTCAATAATTATTTCTACTGACACTTTATATTAGTGTCAGTAATACTAAAGCCAGAACATACTGACACTGATGTTTAGTGTTAGTAAAAATAATTACTGACATTATTTTAGTGTCAGTAAAAATAATTACTGACACTATTTTAGTGTCAGTATTTAGTGACACTTGTATTACTGACACTAAAAATTAGTGTCAGTATTTTCTGGTTTTAGCATTACTGACACAATTATAAAGTGTCAGTAAAAATAATTACTGACACTATTTTGGTGTCACTAAAGAGGATATTTGTACTAGTGCTTCAAGCAAAATTCTATGCATGCATATGGAAGGGCTTATTCCCTTCAAATCTGAGATAGACCATCCTATAGCCGACTTATGTGCTCTCAATACACGAAGCAATTTATCTAGTTGAGTGGATGAAAGTGAAGAAGATACAATTACCGGATTGGTATTGTTATCATCTAGAAATGCATACTTGAGTTGTTCCAGGAGGGCTGTAAGGTCCAGACTTGGTTGAGATATATCCAATTGAGATGAAATGGACCCAAAATTTTGAAACGTGTCATTCGACACGGTCGAGTCGTTCGTCAGCTTGATTTCCGCAACTATTTCATGCCCCTCTTTGTCAAAATCATCGGATTTATTGATTTGCATTTCTTCCTGTAGAGAATTCAATTCACAAACATAATCAAATAAGTCAGAATCGTCAAACTCCAAAGTTGAATCACTAGAAAAACATGAGTTTGTAAGAGCAAACTCTAACGGATCCGAATACAATGAGTGTAAGATTTTTTTCTTTCCATACGAGCTTATATGGTCAATAACATTGCAATATTCCATATCATCCTCAAATTTCATAGCTTTAGATATTGAAAAGAGAACATGCTCATCATTAACACGTATTGTTAATTCTTCCCTTTCAACATCAATAAGAGCGTTTCCCGTTGCCAAAAACAGACGTCCAAGGATAAGTGGTAGATCTTCATCTTCTTCCATATCAAGAACGACAAAATCCGCTGGAAATATGAAATTGTCGACTTTTACAAGCACATCTTCAACAATCCCCTTGGGATGTGTTATGGATCGATCCGCCAATTGTAGCATAACCATTGTTGCTTTCATTTCTCCGACACCAAATATCCTGAAAATAGATAAAGGCATAAGGTTAATCGAAGCACCTAAATCACACAAAGCTTTATCAAATGAGACATTTCCAATGGTGCATGGAACGGTAAAGTTTCCGGGATCCTTAAGCTTTTGAGGTAATTTATGTTGAATAGCGCTACATTCTTCGGTTAGTTTAACCATCTCATGCTCTTCCATTTTTCTTTTTCTAGACATCACATCCTTCAAGAATGTTGCATAGTTAGGCATTTGTTCCAAAGTATCTGCAAAAGGAGTATTGATATTAATTTTCTTGAAGATGTCTAAAAACTTTGCGAATTGTGCATCTAACTTTTTCTTTTTGAAACATTGAGGAAAAGGGAGAGGAACGTTAGGAGTAGAGTTAGAAGATATTTTAGGCTTCTCAGCCCCCTTGGGTGTATCATGCTTCCCTTCTTCCTCTACAATTTCGATTTGATCCTCCCTGACTCCCTCTTTTTGTTGGCCCATTGGCATCTTTGGCCCTTCATAATTCTTTCCACTTCTTAAGGTGATAGCTTGACAAGATTCTTTTGGATTCACTTCGGTATTACTCGAAAATTATCCCCGGTGATGTTGACTCCCGACAAATTTAGCCAATTGTCCAATTTGAGTTTTGAGATTTTTCATTTGAGCCCCCATGGTGGTAGCTAATTGAGTGACATGGCCTTCGATTTTGTCTAATTTTTCCTCATCTCGACTAAATCGGCTTTTTGTCTCCATCATGAAGGTAGCTAGAATGTTCTCCAGATTCGACGTCAGCTTTGGTTCTTTAATTATCTCACCATTCGATACTTTGAATCCTGCCGGTGGTTGCAAGGCATTCTTTGGATTAGCATAGCTAAAATTTTCATGATTTCGGTTGGAGGGATGGTAGAAGCCCGGTGGTGGATTATTCCGGAAATTGTTATAATTCCGGTTTTTAATGTAATGTGCCTCCTCCAATGGATCGGACGGTAGTGAACTTGAACTTCCTTGAGAGACTCCCTTCGAATCACCTCCTTTTGTTAGAGCTCCAATTGAGTAGTTAACATCGTCATTTGTGCGTTAGTACCTTGATAGGATCCGAATCGGATATCTCAGCCACCCTTCTAATATTTGTTCTTTCCATTGGCCATTGATAACTATTCATAGCCATTTCTTCGATCAATCCATAAGCTTCTTCAGCGTTCCTAGCTAGCAATGCTCCTCCCGCGGAAGCGTCAATAAAATTTCTTGTTTCTCCCATAAGACCATTGTAAGAGAAACACATTTGTTGGTCTTCGGGGAAACCATGTCGAGGGCATCGCCTTAGTAGATCTTTGAAATGTTCCCAAGCTTCATATAACAGTTCGGAATCCAGTTGATAAAATTGAGTAATCTCACTTTTTAGCTTCATTGTCTTGTTTAGTGGGAAAAATTTGAACAAAATTTTTTTGCTCAATTCTTCCCATGTCTTTATACTTCCGGGAGCTAAAGTTCCAAGCCAATTTCTTGCCTTCTCTCTCAAAGAGAATGGAAACAATCGTAAGCGTATTGCATCATCCGAGACTCCATTCATTTTGATAGTATCACATATTTGCATGAAATGAGTGAGATGGGCATATGGATCTTCGACAGCAAATCCTCCAAATTGATTTTGTTGAACTATTGAAATTAAGGCAGGCTTCAACTCGAAATTTAGGGCGTTGATTGCACCCTAGTTGTTGGATTTTCAATCCTTCCGCCCTCGTTGTCTTGGATTATTGCATTCTTGTTCATGTTGTCCCTTCCCACGTTATCTCCCGCTCTCTCCATGTCTTCAAAAAGATCCCTTCTTAGTTTCCTTGAGGTAGCACTTGTTCTTCGGGCAAATGCTTCTACTTCCGGGATGAAAGTTTCTAAAGGCACTCGAGATGAACAAGTGTTCATGCACTCCCTGAGTAAAATTTAAAAATGTACAACATGAGTTAAGTAACAAATATAAGAAAAAGTTTAAAGTAAGACTATAAACACTTATCGTAATATCAACACTAATAAAAATAATTTAGTCCCCGACAACGGCGCTAAAAACTTGTTCACTATATTTTTAAACAATCCGCAAGTGTACGGAGTGAGTGTAGAAAGCAGCGAGCAAGGTCGTATTCCACAGAGACTAGATATTCCTAATGTGTTGAGTACTTGATTATGATGATTCCGGTTTTATCTAGACGATCGAAAGTTGAATGGATGGTTAACGAAATAAAATAAAATGATGATAATAAAAGAAAATATCCGATTTAAGGAGAATTGTAGGAGCTTAAAATATAGATTCCAAGTCTAGGTTTCCGTTGATTACTAAGTTTAGTCAGGATTGGTTCCAAAAAGTTTTAAGTGCGGTTCCAAAATGATAATCACAATAATATTCTAAAGTCTCCCTAGAAATGCATTAAAACATAGATTAAACAACCTATAACAATGTCTCCGTCTAGTATAAATTATCTAACTCCGAAATATTCATAAGATTAAACATCATCATAGTTTATCACCGATTTCTCAATCTCGTAATTTACTACGTCAAATACTCGAAACCTATAAATGCCCTCTTCTCTCGAATTATGAGCAATTATGTTTAACATGTAAAAATATTGATCAAGTGTCTACACATGAATCAAAACCAAGTACTTGATAAAGAAATCACACTAGATATATATAATCATCAATCCCTCAAAACCATAGAAAATCAACGTACTCCCATGCCCGTAATCTAAATAGCCGGACATGGTAATGGAATACAGATTAATAATCATCATGTTCATCATGTTCATGCTAAATAAAACAAAAAAATAAATAAAAGATAGGAAGAAGATAAAACTCGGATGGTGTCTTGATTTATCTCGGTTGATGCCTTCAAATGTTCTTGAAGTGTTCTTCAAGAATTTCCTTCAAATCTCCTTCTTTTTGGAGTAAAAGCACTCAAATATTGTGTTTCTCTCTTTCCAATCCTCTCACTAAGCATGTCCCCTCTAGTCCAGCCCCAAGACCTTTTTATAAAGCCAAAACATCCTATTTTTCATGTTCAAATCTTGCAAAAATGTCAAAAAGTGATTTTTCCACCGAAAAGTGACACGGCCCGTGTCATATTGTTCTAGAAACATCAATGGTTGCTGGATAGGGAACTCTACCATGTCAGCTGACACGGCCGAGTAAGTGACAAGGTCATGTCAAATGACACGGCCGTGCTGTAGTCTCTTCATTAGTCCTTTTTTTTCTGGGCACTAAACCCGACCGTGTCACCTTGGCACGGTCAATCTTGTGACACAGCCCGTGTCAAATGACACGGCCGAGCCCGTGTTGCTCCGTTTTGACTCCGTTTTTTCTCCTTTTCCGGCTCGACCTTCCGTTTTCCACATTGCTTGATATGTATCGGGGTTGAGACTTCGTTCTTGCTTGATAAATATCCATAAAACACGTATATAATCAATAAACGTACCCAAGCGTTATTGAGTCCAATAAACACAATATGAGCGCAAACGACACAATTCCACACATTTTTGGATATTAAATCCGGAAAATCTTTGCAAAAATATGTGTAAAAACGAGTGTTAACAGATACCTAGGCGGTTTTACTTTTTTTTTTGTTTTGTTTTATTCTAATAGTACTATAAATTCCTAAACTGAGATATTATGAACTCCTTTATATCTATATCAATATTTTAACTTTAATATATAATTGATTATATATCTGTTTAAACGGTTAAATTTTAATTATTTTTTATTTTTTTACATATATATAATTTTTTATATATCAAAATGATTTAAATAATAATAAAAAAATATCCACCTGGTCCGATTAATTCCCGAGTAATCCTCTGAGCGCTATGCGTTAGCAATCCGAATGCTTAGCTCCTAGCGTTTTTTAGAACCAGGACAGGAGCTCGAGCAGATCATTGAGCGATATCTCTGGGGTGCTATCGGTCCTATGAGAAAGACACATTGGACCTGTTGGCGATAGGTTTGTCACCCTATCTTTGAGGGGGGCCTTGGGATTCGGAGCCTCTCAAATATGGCGAGAGATGTTAGTTATAAGCTCTGGTGGCGCCTCCTGCTGGCACGTTTTTGTGGGTGAAACTTATGCTCTCCTAACACTGCTTTGTCGGCTACTATACACCTATGCGTACTGCTCTTAAGCCTCATGCCAGCAAGCCTTGGCGCCGTCTCCTCTGTATTGGATGCTTATTTCTTCTAATTCGTTCTTATTGGCTTCATCTTGGTCTCACATTAGGGTGGGGGATCAGGCTAATTTTATCTTTAGGGCCATTTGACTACCTTACTTACCTCTACTATATCAGTGTTTATTTGGAGGCTTCTATTGCGGCGACTTCCCCTGGATACCATACTGCAGACTAGGCGCATCTTTCTTATGTACAAATGCTCGTGTTGTATCTTAGTCTTTACCCTCCATACTGAAACCATCCTTAACCTTTTCCCAGATAGTGGCGTGGCCCATGATCTGTGGGAGTATTTTGGCACGTGGATTCATCTTTCCACACCCTCTACAGAAAATAATTTCGAGCTCATGAGTTTTTTCACATGGCACACACTTTAGGCATACAACCTCTATTATTCCTTGTCTGACCCTTTGGTTCATCTAGACAGAAAGTGTAACATCCCCAAAACATATGGGAATATTACACGCCGTAGACCCTTTTCCACAAGGATCTACCAGGCTAAACATCCGTAAACAACCAAATGCTTGCCCGACCAGGGTCAAACAATAAAATGATACAGACCGATGTGGTCACTTACACGTGAATACACAGACCGATGAGGACACATAACCCAATCGATAAAACTGACTTAAATAACATTACCCACACAGGGGTTGAAATACAATACAGCGGAAGACTGAAATCAACTCTGACAACACAACAAAAATCAAAATAACTCTCGACTCATGATTAGTATTGTAACACCCCAAACTAGGCGGATATTACAGTGCCGTGGACCCCCGACTGGGACCCACCAGGCGAATGAAAACGGATGAATTACACAGGGTAAAATGTAGTACCGAACCACATTACAACATCAATTACTCCGATTAGGAGTTTCATACAACACACCCAGGATAAAATAGAATACATGTGTATTTTATGTGACGATAAAATACACAACACTGAATGAAATGAGTATTCAAACGGAATGTCTGCAGCGGAATAAATAAAGGAAACATAAATGGTGAATAAATGGTGAATGCATCGGGGCCCCCTTCTAGTATCACGGACTCCTCGCCGTCACCGTGCTCTCCCGTGCTTTAGCCTTGCCATGACACAGCAGTATCCCCAAGCGAAATCATTTCTGAGAACAACAATCCTCAAGAGTTGAAAATACACAATCATGAGTTATCCGCGATTATACAATATCTGTCGAAACATACGCAATCAAACATGCTATATGAATCAACAAATGATACGGCTCAAAGGAATGGCACCACACTACGTCCGGGATGGAAATGTGTCCGTGCACAAGCCACCAACGAGTATCGATCGAATACCCGTGTGGTCTTGTACCTAATCGATCTCACGAAGCCATCAACTCGTGTGCGATCCAATGTGAGGCCACCAACCAACACACGACTATAATGTGCCCGACATGAAAATCCTACACATACCAACGGCACGCCCGTGTGACCCGGAATGCCACAATATGACAAAAGTGACAACGAAAATGAATCATGACTCACCAAGATTAAATGACGGTGAAATGAATGACCGCTTAATGAAATGATTGGAACCGTCGTTCCTTATGACCGAGGTGATTATTTGACAATGACAAGTTTTGATACGGTTAATACAATGATGAATGAATTACGATTATGAATGAACAACCTCAAAAGGAATGAATATCCTTTTAACCGAGTAAGAATTAACTTACACAATACCGATGAAGAATGTCCGTCCACGAACAACGTCCTAAATGAAATGCCGGTCGCTCGAACAACCTTGAATAGCAATAAGTACCGACAATCGTTCAATACACGTATCAAGCAAAAACGATCATAATCGATCCAAACGTCGATACAACAATATTCGAACTCGAATAAATCGAAACCAACTCCAAGATGAGTATTTCAAACCATCAAAACACTTTCAATGATATCAATAATCCATTAGGAATCCATAATTCATGATTACAACAACATCAATCGGAAAATCCCCAATTAACCGAAGTCAACCCCAAGTGTTCTTGAAATAATTCAGAAAATAAACATTAAATACATAGTAATATATTTATCCAAGGTAGATAATCCATATCTAACATATTCCAATGATAATCCAAGCTTACACGAAGGAATCGGAAGGAAAACCCAAAATCCGAAATTCTAGATCCAAGAAATTAATACCTTTGATTCGGTGTTTTGGAGATGATGAAGATGATTAATCCAACTCAAAGACTTGAAGATGATGATTGATGATTACACCTTGAAGAACACTCTCTAAATCGCCCAAATCGCCAAGAACCGAAGCGGGAGGAAGAGAAAAAATTGACAAATGACGAAGTCGACTAAATCATCAATTTATAGCGGTCCGAGTTAGCGTGCGCTAGCCCTTGTGCGTAGCGTGCGCTAATGAGTAATTTGGGTAGTCCGGTACCTTTGTCCGAACACGGTAGCGCGCTACGTACCTTTTTGTAGCGTGCGCTACGGCCATATCATTAGCGTGCGTTAATGCTCATAGTTAGCGTGCGCTAACGAATAATTTGATGCCCGATCGGAATCGAAGCGCACGACCTCGATCGACCTCGATAGCGTGCGCTACAACCATCATTTAGCGTGCGCTATAATATCGATTGCGTACGCTAAAAACAACACATAGCGTGCGCTATGAATTAATCGATGCGATCCGGTAGCCCGGACTCAACCTGATCCGTCCCTAGCGCGCGCTACTCCACATATATAGCGTGCGCTACTACAACCCGTTAGCGCGCGCTACTTACCACTCGTAGCGTGCGCTACAAATAGCTCACCTGCAGTCCAGTACCTTTTGGACTGCAGCCAGGGCAACCTTAGCGTGCGCTAAAGCTGAGTGGTAGCGTGCGCTACCTATACCCAATTAGCGTACGCTAAAAGGAGTACGTAGCGTGCGCTACTCCTCACGCACAGTTCGCAATGAAAATGACAATGATGATAAACACGGCACGAAACTTCAATCAGATTAGTGATGAATGACGATTGATACACGATAAAATTACTCTGAATGATGAATACCATTACTGAATCTGAGTGACAAATGATTAATAATGAGTGAAAATTACTGAGTATCAATTACTGAATGATAAATACTGAATGATAATTACTGAATTATAACCGGGTATTACATACACCCCCCCTTAAAAGAGTTTCGTCCCCGAAACTAAGGGTCAAACAACTCGGGATAACTCTCCCGCATACTATCCTCGGTTTCCCAAGTAGCCTCTTCGACTCCGTGTCTAGACCATGAATTTTAACCAAAGGAATCGTCTTATTCCTCAAGCTGTTTGATTAAATCGTTCTAAAACTCGCATAGACGCTCCTCATATGAATGATCGTCGGCGATCTCGATTTCGTCAGGCCGAAGTATGTGGATCGGGTCGGCAACATACTTCCTTGGTGAGAGACATGAAACACATTATGAATTCGGCTCAACGCCGGAGGTAAAGCTAATCGATAAGCTAACTCGCCTACTCGATCCAAAATCTCAAACGGTCCAATGAATCTCGGACTCAACTTTCCCCTCTTCCCAAAACGGAAGATACCACGACTCGGGGATACCTTGACCAACACATGGTCACCAGCCTCGAACTATAATGATCGACGACGGTTATACGCATATGATTTACGCCGACTCGAGCCATCAACAAACGACTCCTGATCAAAGCTACCTTCTCACGGGCGGCTATAAGCATATCGGGCTCGGTGCCGATTGATTCGGATAAGTCATCCCAACACAACGGAGATCGACAACGACGACCATACAAGGCCTCGTAAGGTGCCATCTTGATCGAAGCATGCCAACTATTATTATACGTGAACTCGATCAATGGTAGTTGGTCTTCCCAATCGTCTTTCCAATCGAGGACGCATGCTCTCAACATGTCCTCTAATGTCTGAATGGTCCTCTCTGATTGTCCGTCGGACGGAGGATGAAAAGCGGTACTGAGATTAAGCTGAGTTCCCATAGCACGATGAACTGATTTCCAAAAATGCGACACAAACCGTCCGTCACGATCGGAAACGATACTTTTAGGAGTACCGTGCAGTCTGACTATCTCTTTGATGAACAGTTGAGCAAGTCTCTCGGGACCCCATGTCTCCTTGATCTCAAGGAAATGAGCTGATTTAGTTAAGCGGTTCACGATCACCCAGATCGTATTCATGCCACGACGACTCGTCGGCAAACTCGTGATGAAATCCATAGAAATGTCTTCCCACTTCCATTCGGGAATAGGGAGAGGTTTGACATACTGCCGGTCGCCGATGTTCAATCTTAACTTGTTGTGAGTTAAGCATCTCGAAACAAATTCGGCGACTTCTCGCTTCATATTACTCCACCGGTAATTTTGTTTCAAGTCCTTGTACATCTTGCTAGACCGGATGAACAGAATAAGGGGTAGCATGAGCTTCTTTCAAAATCGAGTTTTTCAACTCGTCATTCGCTGATACGCACAGCCGATTCTTAAACCTCAAAAGTCCATCCTCGTGGACCACAAATCCAGGGGCTTTCCCCTGAGCCACATCCTCTTGGATGCGCAACAATGATGGGTCCGAACTCTGATTCTCTCGAATTGCCTCCTCGAGTGACGATGAAATATCTAACATACAAAGCCGCCTTTGAACTCGCTGAAGCGGACCTCGATCTCGGGTCTAAGGAATTCTATTTGAAGCTCCTTTTGAGCTGTTAAACGGGCAAGCATCTGCTCCTGAACGGACTTACGACTCAAGGCGTCGGCGACAACGTTCGCCTTGCCCGGGTGGTAGAGGATCTCGATATCATAATCTTTGATTAATTCCAACCACCGTCTCTGACGCATATTTAACTCCTTCTGAGTAAATATATACTTTAAACTCTTATGATCGGTGAATATCTGACAGGTAACGCCATAAAGATAATGACGCCAAATTTTCAAAGCGAACACCACGGCTGCTAGCTCCAGGTCGTGGGTCGGATAATTAACCTCGTAAGGTCTCAATTGCCGTGAAGCATAGGCAATAACCTTCCCGTTCTGCATGAGTACACATCCGAGACCCTATCCGGACGCATCACTATAGACCACAAATCCTTCTGTCCCCTGCGGCAAGGAAAGTACAGGTGCTGACATTAACCGGCTATTGAGTTCCTCAAAACTCCGTTGACACGCGTCGGACCACGTGTATTTCTTATCCTTCCGCAAAAGGTTCGTTAAGGGTTGAGCGATTCTAGAAAATCCTTCCACAAACCGCCGATAATAACCCGCTAATTCGAGAAAACTTCGGATTTCCTTACCGTTCTTCGGAGGTAGCCAATCTCGAATAGCCTCCGTCTTCTGAGGGTCGACACGAACTCCGTCTGATGAAATTACATGTCCGATAAAAGTCACTTCGGACATCCAGAACTCACATTTGGAAAACTTCCCATAAAGTTGTTCTCGTCTCAACATGTCGAGCACTTGATGAAGGTGAAAATCGTGCTCCTCCCGGTCACGAGAATAAATCAAAATGTCATCGATGAAGACGACAACAAACTGGTCCAAAAAGTCGATGAAAACCCGATTCATTAATTCCATGAATACCGCAGGTGCATTAGTCAATCCGAACGGCATAACCACAAACTCATAATGACCATAGCATGTTCGAAACGCCGTCCTCGCGATGTCCGACTCTCGGATCCGCAACTGATGATATCCAGACCTTAAGTCGATCTTGGAAAATACTGAAGCTCCCTGAAGTTGATCCAAAAGATCATCGATACGGGGTAAGGGATACTTATTCTTGATCGTCACCCTGGTCAACTCCCGATAATCAATACATAAGCGGAATGAACCATCCTTCTTCTTGACAAACAACACTGGTGCTCCCCACGGGTACGCACTCGGTCGGATATAACCTTTCTCGAACAACTCCTCAAGTTGGTTCTTTAATTCCTGCATTTCGGTCGGGGCCATCCGGTACGGTGCCTTAGATATCGGGGACATACCAGGCTCCAACTCAATCGTAAATTCCACCTCCCTCTGTGGAGGCAAACCAGGTAACTCGTCTGGAAAAACATCGGCATATTCCCTCACCACCGGAATATCCGTTAACATTACTGATGACTTCTCGGTTTTGGCCATATAGCACCAATAACCGACACATCCCTGATTGAGTAACCTTACTGCTTTCATCAAATTAATGACCTTACGAGCAGTAGGGATTACCTCCTGAAACACACATTCAACCCCATAAATGCGAAATGATAGTGACCATACGCTTACGGACACTAATGATGGCATCATGACGATCCATCCAATCAATACCCAAGATGATGTCGTCCCTCGGCAAATCTACCACGATTAGGTCTGCTGGCCATACACGACCATGAAACTGAATCGGATAATTCTGAATCTCATGATTACCGATAATTCGTCTACCATCAGGTAGGCCAATGACATAAGGCTCACAACTAGTAGCACTACCAAGACGTAGTCTACTCAAACATGACTCGGAAATGAATGAATGCGATGCACGGTACCAAAAGGGTACACACGAGGTTGAGATAGAATATCGAGTGTACACGAGATCATTCGGGCCTCGGGATCATCGGTCTTCTTCATCTCATAAATTCGGGGCTTGCTGCCCCAACCGGATGCTCCGTCGATAGCTCTTGGCTCCGCCTTTATTAGCTCCGTCGTCCTGAACGACGCTGACTTAGTGGCTTTGATTACGCACCGAATGTCCTGGAGCTTGAGATGGCCGGAGTAGGTTTAGAGTCCCTACGGCAAAACGGGCCCTATGCCCGGCAACCCCACGGTTGTGGCACGTGACGATGCCGGAAATTTGTTGCTGAAATGAACATGTTCTTCACAGTTTAAACAGGTGATGGCAGGCGCGCTCGTGGTGAGATTCCGCGGGTTTAGATGCCATGGGAGGTCGTTCAGAAAAAGTAGAGCCCGCACGTGGTTTCTTGAAAGTGGCACGACTCCGTCGACCGATTACGGTTCTTAGACTTCTTGCCGGTGATCGGGGTTGTTGCTTAGCAATTTCCTTAGCGATAAGCTCGTAAGTGAGAGCTTTCTCAATGAACTCGGCAGTGGTACAGTTATGATTAAGCAAATGAAGTCTCATACGGGGTTTGACCTCTTCTTTGAAATACTTGATCTTGTCCGCCTCAGAGTGAATGATAGACGAGGCGAACGGAAGAAGTTCCTGAAATTTTTCGGCGATGGCGAGAAGATCATCATCCGCCGAAAGGTCGGGAGTGAGTAATTCCGACAACTTGGCCTCCCTGAGTGGGGCCGGATAGTACCTCTCCATCATGAGAGTCTTGAACTGATCCCAAGTACATGATCCGTCTGTGGGCTTCAACGATAACCACCATGAATGAGCGCTCTTACCAAGATAGTAAGCCGTAACTGAAACTTTATGCCCTTCAGGGCAATCCACCATAGCAAATAATTTCTCGAAATGCTCAAGCCAATGGACGATATCCGCCGGCTCAGATGAGCCCTCAAAGGCAGGTGGTCGCTGGCGATAGATATCACTAATGATATTGCTTACACCCCTCTCTTGCCTCTGAGGTGGCGGCAGAGGAGCCTGTTGATTTTGAGTAGTGGAGTTATGCATCGCCTCCATTAGTTGTGCCATCTGAGTCATTTGGGCCATCATGCCCTGCATAAAGGCCAGTGGGTCAACTCGAACACCCTCTGACTGAGCTGTGTCCCGGGTCTAACTCCCTGATAGTGAATGATCGCGTCCAGGTGAATGAGTGGCAGCGTCACTGCTCGATGAGTTAACATTATTCCTGGCATTCGCACGTGTATTCGCACGAGTTCTCGGGATTCGGCCCGCTCCACGGCCTCGTCCTCCACGTCCTCTGCCAGCCCTTTCCATACTGAAGTGGAAAGTCATATGATGATTATATATCTCGCATGAGTATCACATTATGATTATATTATGAAATGATGAAAATGAGCATACGCGCTCAAATACAGCGATTACATGAATGATTAATTGACGTGACATGATTATCTGATGAAGTTACTGAAATGATTATCTTGAATTAGTTAATAAGATTAATGATTTGATCTTCCTGATCAACAACTGAATAACGTAATGAATTGAGTGATTAATGAGTTAACCTGACCGTCTTGGTCAAAATGACAATGATGATTGAGGATTGTTAACTGATGAATTATGAATGAATGATTAATGCCAGAAATTATACCATGGCATTAGAAATCTTACAGTTCTTGGTCTGATTGGCTCGGCATTTGCACAGGTCACACGTGACGCGAAAGTCCAATGATACTAGTCCGATGACGATGATTTCAAATGAGACATGTCTTGGAGGGTAGTATTCAAAACCACGCTCCGATACCAACTCTGTAACACCCCAAACTAGGCGGATATTACAGTGCCGTGGACCCCCGACTGGGACCCACCAGGCGAATGAAAACGGATGAATTACACAGGGTAAAATGTAGTACCGAACCACATTACAACATCAATTACTCCGATTAGGAGTTTCATACAACACACCCAGGATAAAATAGAATACATGTGTATTTTATGTGACGATAAAATACACAACACTGAATGAAATGAGTATTCAAACGGAATGTCTGCAGCGGAATAAATAAAGGAAACATAAATGACTGAATAAATGACTGAACAGACTGGGGCCCCCTTCTAGTATCACTGGGACTCCTCGCCGTCACCGTGCTCTCCCCGTGCTTTAGCCTTGCCATGACACAGCAGTATCCCCCAGCGAGAATCGGCTATGAACAACAATCCCCAAGAGTTGAAAATACACAATCATGAGTTATCCGCGATTATACAATATCCTGTCGAAACATACGCAATCAAACATGCTATATGAATCAACAAATGATACGGCTCAAAGGAATGGCGCCACACTACGTCCGGGATGGAAATGTGTCCGTGCACAAGCCACCAACGAGTATCGATCGAATACCCGTGTGGTCTTGTACCTAATCAGTCTCACGAAGCCATCAACTCGTGTGCACAGTCCAATGTGAGGCCACCAACCAACACACGACTATAATGTGCCCGACATGAAAATCCTACACATACCAACCGGCACGCAAGTGTGACCCGGAATGCCACAATATGACAAAAGTGACAACGAAAATGAATCATGACTCACCAAGATTAAATGACGGTGAAATGAATGACCGCTTAATGAAATGATTGGAACCGTCGTTCCTTATGACTGAGGTGATTATTTGACAATGACAAGTTTTGATACGGTTAATACAATGATGAATGAATTACGATTATGAATGAACAACCTCAAAAGGAATGAATATCCTTTTAACCGAGTAAGAATTAACTTACACAATACCGATGAAGAATGTCCGTCCACGAACAACGTCCTAAATGAAATGCCGGTCGCTCGAACAACCTTGAATAGCAATAAGTACCGACAATCGTTCAATACACGTATCAAGCAAAAACGATCATAATCGATCCAAACGTCGATACAACAATATTCGAACTCGAATAAATCGAAACCAACTCCAAGATGAGTATTTCAAACCATCAAAACACTTTCAATGATATCAATAATCCATTAGGAATCCATAATTCATGATTACAACAACATCAATCGGAAAATACCCAATTAACCGAAGTCAACCCCAAGGGTTCTTGAAATAATTCCGAAAATAACCATTAAATCCATAGGAATATATTTATCCAAGGTAGATAATCCATATCTAACATATTCCAATGATAATCCAAGCTTACACGAAGGAATCAGAAGGAAAACCCAAAAATCCGAAATTCTTGATCCAAGAAATTAATACCTTTGATTCGGTGTTTTGGAGATGATGAAGTGATGATTAATCCAACTCAAAGACTTGAAGATGATGATTGATGATTACACCTTGAAGAACACTCTATAAATCGCCCAAATCGCCAAGAACCGACGGGAGGAAGAGAAAAAGATGACAAATGACGAAGTCTGACTAAACTGTCCAATTTATAGCCGGTCCAGGTTAGCGTGCGCTAGCCCTTGTGCGTAGCGTGCGCTAACGAGTATTTTGGGTTGTCCGGTACCTTGTCCGAACACGGTAGCGCGCTACGTACCTTTTTGTAGCGTGCGCTACAGCCATATCATTAGCGTGCGTTAATGCTCATAGTTAGCGTGCGCTAACGAATAATTTGATGCCTAGTACTGGAATCCAGAAACTGCCTGACCTCTGACCTGACTTCGATAGCGTGCGCTACAACCATCATTTAGCGTGCGCTATAATATCGATTGCGTACGCTAAAAACAACACATAGCGTGCACTATGAATTAATCCAGTGCAGTCCAGTAGCCACTGGACTCAACCTGATCCGTCCCTAGCGCACGCTACTCCACATATATAGCGTGCGCTACTACAACCCGTTAGCGCGCGCTACTTACCACTCGTAGCGTGCGGTACAAATAACTCACCTGCAGTCCAGTACCTTCTGGACTGCAGCCAGGGCAACCTTAGCGTGCGTTAAAGCTGAGTGGTAGCGTGCGCTACCTATACCCAATTAGCGTACGCTAAAAGGAGTACGTAGCGTGCGCTACTCCTCACGCACAGTTCGCAACGAAAATGACAATGATGATAAACACGGCACGAAACTTCCATCAGATTAGTGATGAATGACGATTGATACACGATACAATTACTCTGAATGATGAATACCATGACTGAATCTGAGTGACAAATGATTAATAATGAGTGAAAATTACTGAGTATCAATTACTGAATGATAAATACTGAATGATAATTACTGAATTATAACCGGGTATTACAGGTATCGTAGCTCGTCATCCTCTTGTGCCAATCCTGTGACTGCTCCCCTGAATCTGCATGTACCTGGACGCAAAACAGACATCCACCCCCCGATTACTCGGGGGTTAGTAAAACTCCACTGTTTTACTAGTGCAAGTATCAAATCATACGAAATGTAACAAGCAATTAATAATCGTGATCAAATATAATAATCAAGTATCAAATATTCCCGGGAGGTTTTCACAAGGGAAGATAAGCTATGAAGCATTCGAAAATAAAATTATCATCTCGGGAATTTTTAGAATTTCAAAACCTTAAGACCTCAAGTCCTGATTCACAAAACCTTTCGAAAAACTTAAGGGCCTTAACCCAAAACTCGTTTCATAATCCAATGATTTACAATACCGGAAACATTTCCATAACTCTCGTGGGGCTCGGCCCAACATTATTTCTTAAAACTTTTCCTTTAAATACTGATTTGAAAAGTATCATGCTCATGACACCGTGATCCACTGTCACGTGTCTCCGTAGGTTCAACAACCCGCACGGACTACATCACGCACAAATAAACAAACATAATCAACTCCGACACCGTGATCCAGCATCACGTGTCTCCGTAGGTTCAACAACCCGCACGGACTATTAACCAAACATAACCAATTCCGACACCGTGATCCACATCACGTGTCTCGTAGGCATAACAACCCGCACGGACTATATCAATCACAACAATCACACGCATGATCCCGACACCGTAGTCTCGCCACGTGTCACCGTAAGCCCGTCGAGCTCACCGGTTGGGCCTTGCTGTGTCCAAAACTCATGGTCCACTGCCATGCGTTATCGTAGGCCTCGTCAGACCAGCACGATTGGACCTCAGTACCTCACTAAGTTCTGATCCCGTAGTCCACTGCCACGAATCCTCGTAGGTCCCGTCGAACCAACACGAGTGAACTTAGCGGTTGTAATACCCGTAATTTCGATTTCTGGTAAGTTCTTTTTTTTTCGGCGGAAGTCTGTTTTGACGACTCGCTCATGTCCGTTTTGTCATTCTGAGAATGATTAATTCTACACTTTTTGACATCCGAGTTCGTTTCGGTGTCGTTTCGTTGAGTTCTGTGCTTTTTAGCGACTTTTCCGCGCTTGAGTTCGGTTCTTGCGAATCTCGTTCGAAACTGCTGTTTTGAGTTTCCCGTAAGTACATTTAACTTTGTTAGACGTGTTGTGAACTTCGGTTTGGTTATTCGATCAAGTATCGTGATTTCCGGGCGTTTTGGGCCATTTTGTAACTTCTTGAAAGTTACGGGTATCCGTATCTGTAATTGTTGTCTCGACCCGTTTCTTGGTCGCGTATGACTAATTATGGTATTACGTTTTCATTTCGGGCCGTTGATGTTGTCCGAGAACTTTTCGTCGTGTTCGTTCCGTACGTTTTCGGAAATCGGGTCGTCGAGCCCCAGTGGTCAGGTGCTGGCCGGACGGTTGCGGGACTGGCCGGACGATTGCGGGCACCGGCCGGACAGTGCGCGAGAACCGGCGTAAGCGCACGCCATCGCCGGAAGGCTGCGCGCTTCCGGCAGTGTAGCGCCTGTGCTCGGGTGGCCTAGCGACGCTATCGGGCACAGGCGGAAGGATTACGAGGTTACGGACTCGGTCGGGATCGGCGAGTAGCGCACGCCACTGTCGGTCGCGGCGCACGCTAACCGGCAGGGTAGCGCACGCCGGCCGACTAGCGACGTTACAGGTAAGTTTGTTAGTCCGGTGGCTCTTTGGGCCAGTCGCTGCTGCACGCGCGGCTTAGGCCGTAGCGCACGCTAGCGGGAGTCGGAGTGGACCCGGTCATGGTCGGCGGGGTGGTCGGTGGTGCCGGGTCATGCGGGCCATGGCCGAGAGTGCTCGGCCGTGCTTGGCCGATAGCGCACGCTAGTCAGGAAGGCTAGCGCACGCTAGTTCCGGCCCGATATATATATGACAGACCGACCACATTTCCCTTCGTTTTCATTTCCTTCCTTCTCCGTCCATGTTTGGCGATTCATGGGTGACGAAGCCATGTTGTTTAACAACAAATCCATGAAGTTCTTGAGTTCATAACATCAATCAATCGTCCGTTATCATCCTTTGATCCAGCGAATCAAGGTAATCTTCCTTAGAAACCTAATTTCGTGAATTTGGGGATTTTTGCATTTTCGTCCGATTCGTTCTGTGTTGTTGATTAATTCATGATGGGTATGATTAATCTTGGTAGTATTCTTGTGTTTAACATCATTTAATCCATTGTTCTTCGTCGAATCGAAGTATATTTCTTGATTTCCTTCGAATTGACTTTTTGGGGGATTTGTCCCCGATCTCGTTTTTCATCCATTTTCGATGGATCGATTATGGTTAAATGATGTTGTTAAACATATTCTATGGATTGTATATCCATATTTCAACTTGGAATTCTGTTTTCGGGTTTTGACGGAACGAATCGTGTTCTTGGCCGTTTGGGGGAAATCCTTGAACTTTCGTCATTTGTTCTTTGAATTCAGCGGCTTTGGGTCGTACTTTGGAATTCATTTTCGTTGTTATTGTTTTCGTTCGTAGTTTGTTGTTGTGGATTGTCGTTCGGTGGAGTCGGCGAGTTCGTAGTCGGTTCGTGCCAACCTACTTCGGCCGATTCTCCGCGTTGTGGTTATTCGAGGCAAGTACCTTGCCCATACTTTTCTCGTTTTATGGATATGATGATCGGTGGTCCTCTTGATGTGTTTGTTTGGTTATTTGAAATGAAGTTTCAAAGGATTTCGGTTTGGCCTCGTTAAAGGCTTTCTTTCAAAACGAGTGTGAATTGTGAACGGTGTTTTGAGAATTGATTATGATTTGGTTATTTTGAACGTTGAAGGATTTTATGATGATACTCCTATTGTTTAAGTTATGAAATCGTGTATTCCGTATTTAATCTTGTTATTGTATTCTTGAAGAGTTTGGTAATGGTGTCGAGTTAATGGCCATCTCTAGTGAGTATTCTTAATGAACTTACATTCTTAGCATGTTAGTATTGCATGAGTAACGTGTGTGTGTGTATGCTCACTACGGGTTAGATCCGACGGGGTCTCGGTAGGGCTCCACGAAGCTGTGGAACCACGAGCTTGCTTTTAACCACTGTGGGTTAGATCCGACGGGGTCTCGGCAGGGATCCACGAAGCTGTGGGTCCGCGGTTAATTGTGGTGCATTTTTACAAATGTGGTTTGATTATTGGCATTTCCGGAAATGAGTGCTTTTTGAACGGTTTTCATGATTGCATGCATTGACTAAGTGTGTAAGAGGTAAGTGTTCGTTTGGCTTACTTGGCTAGGATGGCACTAGAG
Source organism: Orobanche coerulescens (assembly GCA_033398695.1). NCBI lineage: Eukaryota > Viridiplantae > Streptophyta > Magnoliopsida > Lamiales > Orobanchaceae > Orobanche > Orobanche coerulescens. Next base: position 108,722,041 of record CM065818.1, on the reverse strand, counting down.
TATTTTGTTGTTTGTTTTAAATCCTTTATTTGTGGATTTTGATGTTGGAAGACGAACCTTGTTGTCGTTCTCGTGTACTGTGAGTTGATGAGATTTGGGGCTAAAATCCCAATGGTTTTATAAAAGTCGTTTTACGGATTTGGGGCTAAAATCCCAACGGTTTGGTAAATGTCATTTTTCGGAAAGTAAACCTTTGGGGCGGTGACCCCTTTTGTCTTTGGATTTAGAAAAGAAGGATTTGATAATCCTAAATTGTTTTCTATTAAAACTCTCGATGGCATTCTAAACCGTTTTATAAATTACTTCCATTGATTTATGATAATTCGATTTTGAAATGTTTTCTCAAACCCTTGCCTCGGGAAGTACTTTTCGTTTCATTTGGATCTTTGAGGATCCTCGGTTATTGTTATTCGTGGAATGTGAATTGTATGGCTCGTATTTGCACTTTGTTATTGCACTAGCAAAACAGTGGAGTTTTGCTAACCCCCGAGTATTCGGGGGGTGGATGTCTGTTTTTGCATTCAGGTTTTGGAGCATAACACAGGGTCGGCACGAAGGATGATGAAATATGATCGATACAAATAAAATGAGGAACCGTACATCGTGTGTTGGTTCAGTTGTACTTTATTTTCCGCTGCTATATTGTTCCCGTTGTACGGGTGTGGTTGTATTTTGTCCCCTGCATGGGCATGAGTTGTATTTGAGTTGTATGTATTTGTGGAAAGACCAAATCGGTCTACTTAGTCATTTTAGCCTTGAAGGCATTGTCGAGATGTTAAATGTTGTTACCAGCCTGGTAGATCCTCGAGGAGAGGGTCTACGGCGTGTAATATCCCTGAGTGGATTGGGGGTGTTACATAAATGGTATCGGAGCTTAGGTTGAGGAAAACCTAGGCTGTCGGGTCAAGTCGTGTTGTTTGAGTCTTGTTTCGTCGGATTTTATCTGACTGAGTCGTGTCGCGACGCGTCGTTTGAGTTTGTTGGTCGTGATTAGTATCGTGGGGCGATCATCATTTTCGTGCGACCTGTGGAAGTAAGTCTCCCTTCTTTGTGTTGTGCCTCGTGTGACACGAGCTATTTTTTTTTATGATTATTTGTTAAGTGACGGAATCCTCTTGTGGATTTTGATTTCACGATATGTATTTAGTCGACTCTCGTATTTGATTTATACGAGGAGTGTCATCGCTTGTGATGTCCTTTCATTGTTGTTTTTGTCTGTTGTTGATGATTTTCGAATCGTTTTGCACGTTTTACAAGTTCTATTGTGGGAACTTTGTGCTTATACACGTTCGACTTGTTCACTAGCCAGTGCAGGAGGGTCTTTAGAGACCTCGAATGGGGTCAGTGGTTTTGTTCTGAATGTGGTATTTTATCGTTTATTTCCTTTTAAAGACATGTATTGTCTTGATTTTAAACCTATTGATGCGTGTGCTAGGAGTTGTTTTAGTGAACGTGTGAGTTTGGGCATTCTGGCCTATTGGATTTTTGAAAACCTTGAGTATCTTAGAAAAATAAACTTCGAGACATACTTTTCAAATGAGTTATTTTTTTGTGGTACATCCTAGGTGCCACAATATATTTCAAAAATTTTCTACTCCGAGGACCAAAATGCTTTGAGATATTTTCAATGTTTTAGAAACACTTTTATTTAGACCCGAGGGTCGAATATTCTGAAAGTTTTCACTAAGAGAAAGTGTACTCATTTTTATCAAATGCGAAATGGTTCTCTAATGTCTCGATAACGATGTTTCACGTTTGTACTTTTGAAAGGTGATACTTGTAACACCCCCAGATCAAACCGGGAATATTACACGCCGCAGACACTCTCCGTGAGGATCCACCAGGCTAGACATCAAAACAACACATTTCATTACATACCGACGAATCAAAATAACGGACCAACAGACCGATTTGGTCTTTCGTCATTGAGTTAAAAATCAAAATACATAAACTCATCCAGACTCATACCCACGCAAGGGTAAAATACTTGTAACAACGAACAATAAGACAGCGGAAAAGACAATACAATGGACTCCGACTAACTGAATCCAAAACTGGCCTTCGTGTGATTAGTATCATTCGTCTTTCATCATCCCTCGTACCGATCCTGTGTCTTGCTCCCGAAAACCTACATATACCTGGACACAATACAGATATCCACCCCCGATTACTCGGGGGTTAGCAAAACTCCACTGTTTCGCTAGTGCAAGTATAAAGTGCAAATACGAGCCATACACAACACATTCCGAGAATACAATGAAAGACTTCCCGAGGTATATTTAGTTAAAAATAGTTCAAGTCTTGAAAGTAGAAACGAAGTAAGTAAGCACTTTGAAAACATTTCCAAATCTCGGGAGTTTTGAAAACATCAAAAATTGAAAATGTTCTTAATTCCTCGAAAGTCATTTAGGGTCACAGCCCCAAAGTTCATTTTTCAAAATACAAATCCGTTTAACAAAACACGGGGTCCACGACCCAACCATTCCGGTCACAAAACACAGGGTCCACGACCCGATCATCCACTTCAATTCACTTACAAGGACACATTACACATAACACATTATTCCTATGCCATTCTAGTCAAGCACCAAGACTCGATATATAATGTCTCTCGACCCCAAGTACAAAGCATTGTGATACTCCGGACAATATCACAATTAACGAAAACATCAACGTCATCCTCAAGATGAAAACCACAACTGGTAACCCGCGGCCGTACCCCTTAGTATCGACCCCCAGACATCCCGTCGGACACTCCGGGTGGGAAACCACTTCCGCGGCCGTACCCCTTAGTATCGACCCCCAGACATCCCGTCGGACACTCCGGGTGGAAGTTCATCCACACACGCACCCAAGTCCACTTCCGTGGCCGTACCCCTTAGTATCGACCCCCAGACATCCCGTCGGACACTCCGGGTGAAAGGAACAACACACACACACGTTTCAAAATCACAGTTGCAAACCACAAGCCTCGAAGGTCCATCACAGTATATATAGTCGAGGTACCTTACTAGAATGGCCAGTTCATCCAACATATACTCACGACCAAGTAATGATACGATTCACAAGGAAGCACAAGATTTCAACAGCACCGAACGACACAACTAATATCACACAAACTCACATATTCATCTATAAACACGTGACTCCAAGCACATAATTTGACAAAAGAATTACACTTTACATTTACCAACGACATAATCATACGCAATGACATCACAAGAAGGTAAGGTGATTCTATACTCGACACTAGCACACATATTCAACTAAGCACGTTAATTCCCGACACACACGGGTCACCTTTACAAAAACCATGATGGTAGATATACCGATTCTTTTGAAAAATAGTTATTAATATTTATTTAGCACATATCGACGATTAACAACCATAATATCCACAAAACACGTAATGTATGGGCAAGATACTTGCCTCGATAATCGACACCGGACACTCCTACGAACACGGCTCAGTCGGGACACCTCGAACACCTACAATTCTCCGGCGAAGACAAAGAATACGCCCACGATCGAAAAGCTTGAAGAAAACGACGAACGGAAGGGTTCCGACTCGAGTTCTTCACAAGAATTCGACCCTAACAACATATAATCAATAAATCATCGATCATACGAGGAAGAATAATCGTAGAACGCCCGAAAACCCCTCTATGACATTTTACCGGACACCTTCAAGGCGTCGATCAAGAACTCGACCAAAACAACGAATCGATACGATCCAACCATGGAATAACAAGGGAAAAGATGTAATACATCTTAATAATCATCAATCTATCATAATACCAAGTTAAATCGGATTAATCGGACGAAAACAACCAAAATACCCAAAATCCCCAAAATTAGATTTCTAGAAAATCTGACCTGATTCGGTAGATCGGAGGATGTTATAGGACGGATGATTGACGATATGAACCTCCAAACTTCATGGATTCATTGTCCAACAACATCTCTAGAAGATTCACACACCCACAGCCGCGTACGGGAAGAAAAGAATGAGAAAATGGCTGAAGAAAAACGCTGCCAGGCCTTAAATAGGCTGACAGACTCGACCGTGTCCGCCTGACACGGTCGTGGCGCGCACTGCCGGCGAGGACTCGACCGTGTCTGCTAGACACGGTCGCGCCGCTAAGGGGCCTACCGATAGTGACTCATCGCGGCGCTCGGCATTGACTCGACCGTGTCCTGGAACACGGTCGGGCCTCTGGGCAGTCGGTTCCGGCTTATCCGGAGGAGTTCGGCTCGGCCGTGCCAGACGACACGGTCGGGTCCTAAGGCAGAGACTCCTGGCTTATCCGGACGAGTACGGCACGGGCCGTGTCGGACGACACGGCCGAGTTCGGCCGGCAGTGATCGGCCAATAACGAGCGGGTGAGCTAAAACGACCATAACTCTCTCGTCCGGACTCCGATTGACTCTCCGTTTGAACCATTGGAAAGCTAACTTGATGCTCTATAATGTTGCAAAGATTCAGAATTTTTGGAGTTTCTAAGAATTAATGGTGACGTTACAAAGTCGAACTCCCACGTGAAAAAGTCGATTAAGGACACGGAACTCAACAAAACGACACCGAAACGAACTCGGATGACAAAAAGTGCAGAATTAATCATTCTCGAAATGACGAAACGGTCATGAGCGAGTCGTCAAAACGGACTCCGGCCGAAAAAGAAATTTACCGGAAATCGAAAATTGCGGATATTACATTATACCCTCCTTAAAAGAAGTTTCGTCCCGAAACTTAAAACAAGTAGGGAGAAGCAATATCCCGCCAGGAAAACTCAACAAGATACGCAAGGAAACGCGTAACTTACGCCCATAGCCGAAATGTTACAATCAACACAAAGGAATATACGGCGTGAAAACACGCTCCACGACGACCAACACGACGTCGCCGTTAGGGATATAACAAAACCAACAAGTGACAAGCGTCATCAAATGGATAATACAATCAAGTCAATTATCCGAACAATCACAAAACACAACGGACGAAAATCAATATGATTGACCAACCCAACGGTACATCAATCAAAACGCGAGCCAATCGCTGAACAAATACGGAATTCCACTGCCCAAGGGTTGGAAGATCGAAAACGAGACTAATTTTCCGAACATGGAAAGGTCACAACGATATATATAGATCAATTTGGGACAATATCAGAACTCGCTCGAGTGACAAAGGTGAGAAGCAACACCAGGTCAGAAGCGTCAACGAACACAGTCGAGTCGATACGGTTGGACGAAACAGAAGAGAAAGAAAGAAAAAATGCGGTTATTACATCATATCACCTTTAAAAGAGGTTTCGTCCCGAAACCTAAACAACGAGAACGAAGTGCTGGAATAGCAACCTTCCCGACCATATCCTCTTGGTCCACATCCGATCTTCATGGCCATTAGTATCGTGGTCACGACTACGTCCTCTGCCCATCGGCATACTAAGCGGATTCCCACTCAATACGATTGCACAACTTCGCAAAATATAATACTAAAGTACCAACTCAGCACGACATATCACATAAAGGTAACCAATAACAACTCGAAAAGAAAATCCACGAGGTATCCTTTTAAAGGAAATCTTTTGAAAATCCTAGGATTTGTATGGTATTTAAAATAAACTTTAAAAGTACTTTTGGTACCTCGGGTTGTTTCATCAAAACTTGTAAACAACATACTTTAACCGTCTCATTTGAAATCATTTGAAGTCATCATGCCCCTACGTATCATCATCACCGTTAACAACTAACAAGTTAACCATGCAATATCATCAAATCATTCTTACATACTCTAACATTTCCAAATCCGAGTTTGAACTTTACATCGAGTGAGATTTTTCCCCGACTGCTATTCGGAGGCTTTTTGGGTTTCCGGCGGTTGACGAGACAGCATATGACCGCGTGATGACCGGCCTCACTAAGGAGGCCCTGCTTGAGACGATTGCACAGCCCGGTACCGACTGGGAGCAGCGAGCACAGAGCTCATCCACTTTTCACTTCAGGAGCTCGCGCCTCAGCCGGCTCGGGCGAGCCTGGCTTTACTTTATCTGCGCACGCATTGACCCCACCTCCCAGATCCGTACAGTTTTTCTCTCCCACGCCCGGATACTTTTTGCTATCACTTCCGGGCTGCGTTTCGATGTAGCCCCCATTCTGGTCCGATCTATCTTCCAGAGTATCCAGGGGGGGCCAAGACGGGGTTGAAGCACCCCTCCCTCATCTGCGCTTTATGCCGTGATCGGGGGCCGCGTGGTGATCGGCAGGCCGATGCTTGCCCCACAGGCCCCGATCGACCACCGCATCATATCGCACTTTGACCAGTGGGGCGGAGCGCCGGCACACGCTCGGGGGCGAGGATTTTTGCTCGAGGATGCTCACGAGGGATCCCCCGAGCCGCTTTTGTTGACGCACGGAGATGCCGGCCCGCAGCCCGATAGAGCGAGGATTTGAGGAGACAGAGAGAAGAGCATAGAGAGGAGCTGAGGAGAGAGAGAGGAGCTGAGAGCAGAGCTGAGGAGAGAGAGAGATGAGATGAGGAGGGAGAGAGAGAGAGCTGTATGGCTGCTATGCGGGAGGAGCAGCGGGCGGAGCGGGAGAGTGTTATTGCTACCGTCCGTGCCGAGTTGCGAGAGCAGGCCCGCCGGGCCAGCCGACGAGCGGCGAGGCGTCTTGCTGCGAGGGATGCTTATCATCAGGAGCACCTCGCCGCATGGACGGCCCACATCATGCATCCCGACGGGCCATTTACTGCGCCCGCCCGGCTTGCCACACCACCCTCCTCACCGGACGATGCCAGCACCAGCTTCTGAGCAGATTGGAGGGGAGTACTTGACCTTTTACTTTTCTTGCATTTCATTTTTGTCCATTGAGGTCAATGTACGTCCTGAGTTTGGGGGAGGGATTTACATTCAGTCTACATTCATTGCTGTACTCTATTTTCTTGCTGTACATTATATTTTGTTGCACTTTTCTTTTCTTTGCGAAAATTTTTTTTAAGCCTTGCTTGTCTTAGTTTTTCCTTATTCGTGAATTTTCGTGCTTCTATTTGTGTGATACTGATGTTACGACACTGTCTTTCTCTCTGAAGAAGCGGGCGAGTTCTAGTCGAGTTGTAGTCAGTTATTTCTGTTCTGCTTAGTATTCAATTAGGTCCGAAATTTTTTCGTGATTGTAGAGGTCTTGGCAGATAAGAGACGATACATACTTGTTTTTAAATCCCCATCAATACGTTTGGCTACATTTTCCGGATAGTGAGTCGTACTGTTTCTTTAGTCGTGTTGGCACTTAGATGGAGTTTAGAGTCGGTCAGTTTTTCCCTAAAAAGTCGAGATAATGTGTTCTATGAAGGGAAGTTTAGTAACCGGGGGCATTCGCGTGACCCGTTGTTTATGTAATATCCGCAATTTTGAATTTCGGTAATTTTCTTTTTTCGGAGGAACTTCATTTTGACAACTCTATCATGACCGTTTCGTCATTCCGAGAATGATTAATTCTGCACTTTTTGTCATCCGAGTTCGTTTCGGTGTCGTTTTGTTGAGTTCCGTGTCCTTAATCGACTTTTTCAAGTGGGAGTTCGACTTTGTAAAGTCACCATTAATTCTTTGAAACTCCAAAAATTCTGAATCTTTGCAACGTTATAGAGAATCAAGTTAGCTTTCCAATGGTTCAAACGGTGAGTCAATCGGAGTCCAGAAGAAGGAGTTATGGTCGAAATAGCGAAGACTGCACGGTGTGCCTTTTTGGTGTTGAAGGAGGCATCTTGTGTGCCGCGGCACACTCAGTGTGCCGCGGCACTAAGCTGATTCTGGGCATTTTTGGTGTCCCCGGGCGCGGCACACTTGTCTGTGCCGCGGCACACGGGCTTTTCTGCGTTTTTAGCAGTTGCGAGAGAAAAACTTCATTTTTTCTCCTCTCTTCTTCCTCCTTCATCTTAGGCGATTTGATGGCGATTTTGGGCGATTTGAGTGCTCCAAAACTTGTAGAGATCATCCTCCTCAAGTCTTGTTGAAGATTTTCGACCTCTACTTGAATCCTTCTTCCAAATCAAGGTATATTTCTTGATTATCCTTTAAGTTGACTTTTTTGGAGAAATTGTTCTTGATTTCGTTTCTAATCCGATTTTGATACATAGATTGGTGTAGTATGATGTTATTAATCATGTTCTATGGGTTGTATATCCATATATCAAGTTTGTTTAACTCGATCGACGATTCGAGTGTTCTTGGGAATTATTGAACATTTAGTGTTCGATTAAATGTCCCAATGAGTTTCCCTTCGATAGTTTGTTGGGATTTCCGTTGTTTTGGCCTTGATTCTCGTCGTAACCATGTGTTATTGTTACTTCGGAGGTTTATAGGTGTTCGAGGATTCCGATGTTGAATTCCGTTTGGTGATTGATGATTCGTGTGGTGTTATTCTCGTAATACTCGTGGTCTTGCTCGCGTTCTTGATATTGTTCGGGGGTTCGGGGCTATTCGACCGCGTCCTATCCGTCGTCTTATTGCGATCGTGGTTTCGAGGCAAGTACCTTGTCCATACTATTCTTGTTTTGTGAATATGATAATTGGTGATCGTCTTTATGTGGTTGTTTGATTGTTTGAAATGAGTTTTCAAAAGATTCGGTTTAGCCTTGTTAAAGGCTTGCTTTCAAAACGCGTGTGTTTTGTGAATGGTGTGGTTTGAGAATGACTATGTAAACTCTATGGATATGTTTGGTGTTGATGTTGCACTTGGTATTTGCGTGGGGACGTATATTGTTTCATTTCGGTGCATTGTGGTTTGACGTGGTGTTTTGCTAAGTGTTTGATGCTCTGGGCGAATTGTTTGAATATCCTTGATGTGATATGTTATTTGTGTGAATGTGTGGATACGGTTGAAGGTCTACGGTGACACATGGCATGTGATCATGTGGTCAGGATGCAACAAGTGATTGATCCAACCGTGAGAGGCTGAGATAATCTACGGTGGCACATGGCATGCGATCATGTGGCCAAGATGCAACAAGCGATTGATCCAACCGTGAGATGTGTGTGATTTGTTTCGCTAGCCAGCTCGGGAGGGTCCTTCGAGGCCTCGAGTGGGATTTGTGGCTTCGTCCCGGTCCTAGGCGATGCGCGTGTGCGATAATGTTTTGTTGATTTTATGTCCGTCGAGGACACGTGATGTTGGGCTCTGGCCCTGTGAATTGATGTCGGTTTTCTATTTGCGAAAATAAAACCTTTGGGCTGTGACCCCTGTTGATTTTTGGAGAGAGAAGGATTCGGAAATCCTAAATTGTTTTCTATTAAAACTCTCGATGGCATTTTAAACTGTTTTGTAAATTGATTCCCTTATTTGCGATCTTTCGGTTTTGGAATGTTTTACCAAACTCATGCCTCGGGAAGTGCTTTTCATTACGTTTGGAACTTTGAGGATTCCTGATTATTATTGTTCTTGGAACTGGTATTGTATGGCTCGTATTTTTGCACTTGTACTTGCACTAGCAAAACAGTGGAGTTTTGCTAACCCCCGAGTATTCGGGGGGTGGATGTCTATTTTTGCATTCAGGTTTTGGAGCATAGCACAGGGTCGGCACGAAGGATGATGAAAGATGAACGATACTAATCACACGAGGATCTGTTGATGTCGTTTTGGTCTAGTTGTATTTTCTTTTCCGCTGAGATCTTTTCCCGTTGTACGGGAGTTTATTGTATTTTGACCCCTGCGTGGGTATGTGTTTGGAATTGAGTTGTATGTTATTATTGAAAGACCAAGTCGGTCTACTGAGTCATTTTAGCCTTAAAGGCGAGGTTTAGATGTTTGATTTTTGCTATCAGCCTGGTAGATCCTCGAGGAGAGGGTCTACGGCGTGTAATGTCCCTGAGCGGATTGGGGGTGTTACATAAATGGTATCGAGCTTAGGTTGTGGAAACCTAGGCTGTCGGGTCAGTGGTGTCTATTGAGTTTTGTCTCGTCGGATTTAGTCAGTGAGTCGTGTCGACAGCGTCGTGCGAGTTTGTTGGTCGTGATTAGTATCGTGGGCGATCATCATCTTCGTGCGACTGTGAATGTAAGTCTCCCTTCTTTGTGTTGTGCCTCGTGTGACACGAGCTATTTTTATGGTTATTTGTTTAGTGACGGAGTCCTCTTATGGATTTTGATTTCGTGATATGTGGTTATTTGACTCCCATATTTCGTTCATATGAGGAGTGGTGTTGTTGGATTGTGCATGTTGAACTGTATTTCTTTTATCCACTGCGTGAGTTCTTTTGTAATTACTTTCGGTATTTTACCGACCGAGTTTTATTTCGAAAACCGATTCTCTTAACCGAGTTTTTGGCATTATGGCCTTGACCGCTTTGACGAAATTCTTATGACGGTATTTAGTATTTTGTAAATGGCTTTCGTGAGTTTTGAAATATTACCGTCATCGACCTTTTGGCGTTTTTGTAAATGATTTTTAGCACGGTGAGTTACGGAGCGGGAACCACGGCGCTATAATATTTTGTGTAATTACGAAATTTTGGGCATTCTAGCCCATTGAATTATCTTTGAAAAACTTGAGTATCTTAGAAAATAAATTTGAGACATACTTTCAAAATGAATTATTTTCTCGTGGTACATCCAAGATGCCACAATATGTTTCAAAATTCTTCTACCGCGAGGACCCAAAATGTTTTGAGATATTTTCAATGTTTCATAAACACTTTTACTTAGACCGAGGTCGAATATTTCGAAAGTTTTTCTCGAAAAGTAAGTGTCCTCATTTTTATCAAATGCGAGATGGTTCTCCAAAGTCTCGATAACGATGTTTCTTGTTTTTAATTTTTCTTGTTAGGTGATACTCAAGATCAACCGGCATTTTTTCTAAATTATTTTCAAAAGGATGTTTTCATTTTAAAAACCTATCCATTTCCGTTTGAGGGCTGAATATGTATGTATGATGTTTGCTTTGTCGTTATGATGTTACTCCAGTATGATCGAATTGGTGGCATGAATGTCGAGGCGTTGCCACGCATTTGTTGTACTAGCCCTCTGTGAGAGGTGTGGTGGTGTTCTTGTTTATCACCTCGTGGTGATTTGCGTGTTGTCGCACGAGTGTGGGTTGTTAAAGCTTGGATTTTTGTGCGTTTATACACATGTGTGATTGTTTCATGATGTTTGTAATTATGTGCTGGTTATCGTTCGGGCCGTTGAGGTCGCCGAACGATACCGTCGTTGTTGTAGTGTTTGTGTGTGTATTACTTTACGATGGTGATCGTTATATATGATATGTGTTATGATTCCTCGTTGTGCTGAGTTGGCATCTCCGGTATGTTGTTTTGCGGTGTTATGTTCCATTGTATCTAGCATTTGTATTTTCGGTATGCCGAGCCGAGGCATTTCAACCGTGATGTGCCGGGGGAATGTACGTGCAATTTGTCCTTCTCGTCAGTAACACATTTCGAGTGTGGACTCGAGGGACACCGAATTCAGTTTTGCGAATTGGCTACCGAGACTTTTGGAGTTCGCGCTTCAGCACAGATATCAGAATCGGCTTTGAGAGGCCCATAGGAGATTTTCTGTCGGTTGCTTTTTGTGTTGTTACCTTGTTTCCGTTATTGTGAGTTGCGGGGACGACTTTCTTTTAGAAGAGGTCGAATATAATACCCGTATTATTTTGGCTTCTATATTTTCTCTTTCTCGATCTATCGATTTGCCCGTGTTCGTTGATATTGTCTAAGCTTTACGTATTTCGGTTTCATCGTTCGAGCAGTGTGATCTTGTTTTGGGTCGATCTAGTTATCTGTGACTTTTCGAGTTCGATTCGATTCTTGTGAACCTTGTTCGGAAGTAGCATCTTTTGGTTCTACTAGTTCTTTTAATCGAAGTGGATCGGATTTGGAACTTGTATTTTCGACTCTGTCGACTCGGTTATGTTTGTTAATATTTTACGAGCTTGCCTGTCCCTTACTTTTGTTAATCGAACGAGGTGGTATTGTTTCGAATTACTCGTTCGTCGTGTGACTTTTCAATTGTTATTCTCTTTCTGTGGATCTTATGTGAGTGTGCATCTTGTTGTTTTCACCGGATCATGTTTTGTCTCGAGTCGAGATGTGAACCTCGGAGTTGTCGGTTGAACCTTCTTGTCCTTCGTGATCCGAACATGATCGTTCAATTTTTGTTGTCTCGATCTTTGTGGTTCGATTGTTTGATTGTTCGGTTTTTGTTGATCTCGTTTCGTGATTGTTGAACATTCAGACTCCTTCGTAATCCCTAAGTTTGGGAAATCGGTCTCGTTTCGATCTTCCAACCCTTGGGCGGTGGAATTCGTGTTTGTTCAGCGTTTGACTCGCGTTTGGATTGATGAACCGTTAGGTTGGTCAATCGTATTGATTTTCGTTCGTTGTGTTTTGTGATTGTTCGGATAATCGATCTGATTGTACTATCTATTTGATGACGTTTGTCACTTATTGATTTTATTATGTCTCTACGGCGACGTTGTGTTGGTCGTCGTGGAGCGTGTTTTCACGCCGTATGTCTCTTTGCGTTTCTTGCAGCGTTTCGCCGTTGGGCGCGAGTTTTCTATTTTTGTGTATCTCGTTGAGTTTTCCTGGCGGGTATATTGCTCCCCCCTACTTGTTTTAAGTTTCGGGACGAAACTTCTTTTAAGGAGGGTAGAATGTAATATCCGCAATTTTGAATTTCGGTAATTTTCTTTTTTCGGAGGAAGTTCGTTTTGACAACTCTATCATGACCGTTTCGTCATTCCGAGAATGATTAATTCTGCACTTTTTGTCATCCGAGTTCGTTTCGGTGTCGTTTTGTTGAGTTCCGTGTCCTTAATCGACTTTTTCAAGTGGGAGTTCGACTTTGTAAAGTCACCATTAATTCTTTGAAACTCCAAAAATTCTGAATCTTTGCAACGTTATAGAGAATCAAGTTAGATTTCCAATGGTTCAAACGGTGAGTCGATCGGAGTCCAGACGAAGGAGTTATGGTCGAAATAGCGAAGACTGCACGGTGTGCCTTTTTGGTGTTGAAGGAGGCTGTACTGTGTGCCGCGGCACACTCCGGCTGTGCCGCGGCACTAAGCTGATTCCTGGGCATTTTTGGTGTCCCCGGGCGCGGCACACTTTTCTGTGCCGCGGCACACGGGCTTTTCTGCGTTTTTAGCAGTTGCGAGGAGAAAAACTTCATTTTTTCTCCTCTCTTATTCCTCCTTCATCTTAGGCGATTTGATGGCGATTTTGGGCGATTTGAGTGCTCCAAAACTTGTAGAGATCATCCTCCTCAAGTCTTGTTGAAGATTTTCGACCTCTACTTGAATCCTTCATCCAAATCAAGGTATATTTCTTGATTATCCTTTAAGTTGACTTTTTTGGAGAAATTGTTCTTGATTTCGTTTCTAATCCGATTTTGATACATAGATTGGTGTAGTATGATGTTATTAATCATGTTCTATGGGTTGTATATCCATATATCAAGTTTGTTTAACTCGATCGACGATTCGAGTGTTCTTGGGAATTATTGAACATTTAGTGTTCGATTAAATGTCCCAATGAGTTTCCCTTCGATAGTTTGTTGGGATTTCCGTTGTTTTGGCCTTGATTCTCGTCGTAACCATGTGTTATTGTTACTTCCGGAGGTTTATAGGTGTTCGAGGATTCCGATGTTGAATTCCGTTTGGTGATTGATGATTCGTGTGGTGTTATTCTCGTAATACTCGTGGTGCTATCGCGTTCTTGATATTGTTCGGGGGTTCGGGGCTATTCGACCGCGTCCTATCCGTCGTCTTATTGCGATCGTGGTTTCGAGGCAAGTACCTTGTCCATACTATTCTTGTTTTGTGAATATGATAATTGGTGATCGTCTTTATGTGGTTGTTTGATTGTTTGAAATGAGTTTTCAAAAGATTCGGTTTAGCCTTGTTAAAGGCTTGCTTTCAAAACGCGTGTGTTTTGTGAATGGTGTGGTTTGAGAATGACTATGTAAACTCTATGGATATGTTTGGTGTTGATGTTGCACTTGGTATTTGCGTGGGGACGTATATTGTTTCATTTCGGTGCATTGTGGTTTGACGTGGTGTTTTGCTAAGTGTTTGATGCTCTGGGCGAATTGTTTGAATATCCTTGATGTGATATGTTATTTGTGTGAATGTGTGGATACGGTTGAAGGTCTACGGTGACACATGGCACGTGATCATGTGGTCAGGATGCAACAAGTGATTGATCCAACTGTGAGAGCCTGAGATAATCTACGGTGGCACATGGCATGCGATCATGTGGCCAGGATGCAACAAGCGATTGATCCAACCGTGAGATGTGTGTGATTTGTTTCGCTAGCGACTCGGGAGGGTCCTTCGAGGCCTCGAGTGGGATTTGTGGCTTCGTCCGGTCTAGGCGATGCGCGTGTGCGATAATGTTTTGTTGATTTTATGTCCGTCGAGGACACGTGATGTTGGGCTCGGCCTGTGAATTGATGTCGGTTTTCTATTTGCGAAAATAAAACCTTTGGTGTGACCCTGTTGATTTTGGAGAGAGAAGGATTCGGAAATCCTAAATTGTTTTCTATTAAAACTCTCGATGGCATTTTAAAGCTGTTTTGTAAATTTTTTCCCTTATTTGCGCTCTTTCGGTTTTGGAATTTTTTACCATACTCATGCCTCGTGAAGTGCTTTTCATTACGTTTGGAACTTTGAGGATTCTGATTATTATTGTTCTTGAACGGTATTGTATGGCTCGTATTTTTGCACTTGTACTTGCACTAGCAAAACGGTGGAGTTTTGCTAACCCCAGTATTCGGGGTGGATGTCTATTTTTGCATTCAGGTTTTGGAGCATAGCACAGGGTCGGCACGAAGGATGATGAAAGATGAACGATACTAATCACACGAGGATCTGTTGATATCGTTTTGGTCTAGTGGTATTTTATTTTCCTCTGCAGTATCTTTTCCCCGTAGTACGGGAGTTTATTTTATTTTGAAACCTGCGTGGGTATGTGTTTGGAATTGAGTTGTATGTTATTATTGAAAGACCAAGTCGGTCTACTGAGTCATTTTAGCCTTAAAGGCGAGGTTTAGATGTTTGATTTTTGCTATCAGCCTGGTAGATCCTCGAGGAGAGGGTCTACGGCGTGTAATGTCCCTGAGCGGATTGGGGGTGTTACAGTTTACTCTCGCGTAAAACGACGACCCTGATTAGACTAGTGATTTAGATATTTCACATGTGCCAATGATAGGGAGCCTAGTAACCGGGGGTATTCGCGTGACCCGCTGTTTACTCTCGCGTAAAACGGCAGCCTTGATTCGGACATGCGGAAATTATATATTCGAGTTGTTTCTCCGCTGTAGACGGGAACTTAGTAACTAGAAGCATCCATGTGCCCCATGAGTGTCTTTTACGTCAAACGGTTTCCTAATACATGAGAATGGAAGTTCCACCCTAGGATTATCCCGATGAAACATCCCGAGATCCTAACCTAGTGGTCGACTCGAATCAAATTCTTGAGCATATTTATATAAGGGGATACTGTCCGAGGTTTATTTGTTATGAGACTCGTGAAAATTGTGCCTTTAGACTGTGGAACGCGACGAACTAGCTTGTTTATGTTAGCCTTTCATATTGACGGTCGATTTGACTCATGTTTTGTTAATCTTTGAGCTGAAATTTTCTTCATGAACGAGTGATTAAGACTGAATTTGGTTACTTTGCGGAATCATTATTCTGAGTGCAGCTCGCTTTTACGACACTCGTATTATTTAGAGAGAATGGCAGGATAGTATTGATTAGGTTGAACACTATGAGTTGCACGATTGTTCATGATATTCTTTTATTGAATTTAATTCTTTTTGCTTGAGGACAAGCAAAGGCTCAAGTTTGGGGGTATTTGTTAGGCGTATTTTTATACGTTTATTTATCATTATTTTGTAGTGTTTTGGTGAGTGAAATCATCTAAATGAGCTTTTAATGCCTTAATTTTGTATGATTGACAGGAAGTTGAAGTCCGGAAGCTAAAACGAGGCAAAACGGGCGAAGACGGCAAAACTGGACTATGAGCCGCGGCACAAGGAATCTGAGCCGCGGCACAGGAAGACACCAGCCGAAGGGCAGAGTAAGCTGTACTCTGTGCCGGCAGCCAGTGGCAGCGGCACAGAGAATTTATTTACGCCTGTGCATTGACTTTTGCTATGTGCCGCGGCACAGCCCAAGTGAGCCGCGGCACACTTAGCGGGTTTTATACGTCTGCGCGGATTTTGGGCCGTTTCGAAGCCAGTTTTCGACCAACTAATACGGACGCGATTTGTGGAGGTGCTGAGCTATAAATAGGGCTTAAGACCCTAATTTAATTATCTTGGAATCATTGAATCTAATACCTTGGAGAGCTTAAGCTTGGAGACGGCAGAAGAGGAGGAAAGCAGAAGAATTCAAGGGCAGAAGGCGGGAGCTGAAGAACGGAGGAATCCGAACTTCATCTGCGTTTGAATTTTATGCTTTCGTTTATTTATTCTGTATTTTCAGTTTTTAGTATGTCAGGCTAAAGCCCTAATCTAGGGTTTTGATGAACCCTTTGTTTTAACGAATTGATTGAGATTATCCAATTTATTACCTTTTTATTGAGTTTTCCCAATTATGTTTAATGCTTGCAATTATCTGGCCAATAGTTGTATTGATTTAATCATTCACTTCGAATCGGGAGAGGAGATTTGGTGAGGAACTATTGGTGAGGACCGTTTTATTCTGTGAGATAGGAATATACTCATAGGAACTACGTGGCCTTTAGGAGATTTCATGCTTTTTGCCTATCGACGAGATAATTCACCTAGGGATAGAGTGTGTTAGTCGCCGTTAGATAAATCTATTGACCTCGGGAGAGGCGGTAGAATATATTAGCAATCTCCGCCTTCAATAAATTGGGAAAATTATTTATTACGGATAATCGAGATTAAATTCGGATAAATTAAGGTGGATTCAGAACCCTAGACTTATTCATCATTTGATTCCTTTTATCCAAGATATTGTCTTTACTGCTTAGTCTTTTATTAATTCTTTTAGTTATTAATCGCAAAACCCAAATTCGATTGTTCAGATAAAATTGGAATACGAAAAAATCGGTAGTTAGAGATTCAATCCTCGTGGGAACGATACTCTACTTATCACTTTATTACTTGTAAACGATGACGTGCACTTGCGTGTAGGAAATATCGCAACAGTGGATGTCTGTTTTTGCATTCAGGTTTTGGAGCATAACACAGGATCGGCACGAAGGATGATGAAAGATGATCGATACTAATCACATGAGGAACCGTACATCGTGTGTTGGTTCAGTTGTACTTTATTTTCCGCTGCTATATTGTTCCCGTTGTACGGGTGTGGTTGTATTTTGTCCCCTGCGTGGGCATGAGTTGTATTTGAGTTGTATGTATTTGTGGAAAGACCAAATCGGTCTACTGAGTCATTTTAGCCTTGAAGGCATTGTCGAGATGTTAAATGTTGTTACCAGCCTGGTAGATCCTCGAGGAGAGGGTCTACGGCGTGTAATATCCCTGAGTGGATTGGGGGTGTTACAGCGGTCACACACATATTCACATTCACATTACATACAACAATGAGCGCAATTAATCAATCACCTTGATCACCACAAAATCGTACATTGCACGCACATAACACAACCTCGACACTCGCAACAACTATCATCAATCAACGACATTTAACCAACATAACACACATTTGGTACACAATACATTGCACAACCAAGTGTACAACCATCCCATATGTACGTCGCATTCCTGCACAAATGGCACAACGCCTAACATTATCGATATAACACTATTATCACAAAGCCTTCAAATTGCGGAAAACACAACCAACTCAAACGGAACGTATTTACGAAGGCAAGCAAAGTCATCATACATCTCATACGTAATTACTAGTCGCAAGATACAAGTCGTATAGTAAGATACTTGCCTTAATAACCGCTACCAAATGCTCCGAAGAACACGGTTTGACCGGGAAGCTCGGACCCCGAAGAAGACAATGAACGGAAGGGTTCCGACTCGAGTTCTTCACAAGAATTCGACCCTAACAACATAAATTCAATAAATCATCGATCATACGAGGAAGAATAATCGTAGAACGCCCGAAAACCCCTCTATGACATTATACCGGACACCTTCAAGGCGTCGTTCAAGAACTCGACCAAAATAACGAATCGATACGATCCGACCATGGGTTAACAAGGGAAATGATACAATACATCCAAATAATCATCAATCCATCACAATCTTAAATTAAATCGGATTAAACGAGCGAAATCGAACAAAATACCCAAAATCCCCAAAATTAGATTTCTAGAAAATATGACCTGATTCGCTCGATCAAGGGGTGTTATAGGATGGATGATTGATGATATGAACTCCAAAACTTCATGGATTTGTCGACCAACAACATCTCTCCATGATAGGAACAACTCCAGCCGCGGAAGAGAAGTGGAAGAAGGAGAAAAATGGCGAGAAAAACGTCTGCTGGGCCTTAAATAGGCTGCACAGTGTGCCGCGGCCCAGCGGGAGTGTGCCGCGGCACAGGGCCAAAAATGGCTCCCAGTGATCGGCAGTGTGCCGCATCTCAGCCGGCGTGTGCCGCGGCACCGTCTGATCGGTTTGGCGAAAAATGCCACAGAGTGTACCGCGGCCTGCCGGCATGTGTCGCGGCCCTACGGCACCGCTGCTCGGCCGGAAGGCTGCCGATCACTACGGCCGTGACTCGGCGAGCTGCCGATCACTGCGGCCGTGACTCGGCGATGCCGTCAGGCCCGGATTGCCGGCCATGTCGGCCGGCAACTCCGACGGCGAACGACCCGAAACCCGAACACGAATACGAATCGATGATACGGTTACGATGTACTCGCAAAGACGAATCTAAGAGCTAAGAGAACACACAATTCCGACCACCCGAAGGCTCGGAATTCGACAACGGAAGTAATTACCCAAAACTTTGGGAAATTACAAAAATGGCCCAAAACGTCGGAAAATCACGATACGCGATCGAAACACCAAACCAAAGCTTGCAACAAGAATAATAACATTAAATGAACTTACGATAAACTCGAAACAACAGTTTCGGACGAGATTCGCAAGAATCGAACTCAAGTGCGGAAAAGCGTCTAAAAAGCACGGAACTCAACAAGCGACACGAAGCGAGCTCGGATGACAAAAAGTGCAGAATTAATCATTCTCGAAATGACGAAACGGTCATGAGCGAGTCGTCAAAACGGACTTCGGCCGAAAAAAGAAATTTACCAAAAATCGAAAATTGCGGATATTACATTCTACCCTCCTTAAAAGAAGTTTCGTCCCGAAACTTAAAACAAGTAGGGAGAAGAAATATCCCGCCAGGAAAAACTCAACGAGATACACAAGAAGTGCGTAACTCATGCCCAACGGCGAAACGTTACAAGCAACGCAACGGAATATACGGCGCGAAAACACGCTCCACGACGACCAACACGACGCCACCGGTATAGACATAATAAAATCAACAAGTGACAAGCGTCATCAAACAGATAATACAATCGAGTCGATTATCTGAACAATCATAAAACACAACGAACAAAAATCAATACGATTGACCAACCCAACGGTTCATCAATCAAAACGCGAGCCAAACGCTGAACAAATACGGAATTCCACCGCCCAAGGGTTGGAAGATCGAAACGAGACTAATTTCTCGAACTTAAGGAAATTACGAAGAGTGCAGGCGTTCAACAATCATGAAACGAGATCAACAAAAAAACGAACAATCAATGATCAACCATAACGATCGAGTCAACAAAAATCGAATAATCATGTTCGGATCACGAAGAACAATAAGGTTCAACCGACAAACTCCGAAGTTCACATCTCGACTCGAGACAAAACATGATCCGGTGAAAACAACAAGATGTGCACCCACATAAGATCCACAGGAAAGGGAATAGCAATTGAAAAATCACAACGACAAACGAGTTATTCCGAAACAATACCACACTCGTTCGATCAACAAAAGCAAGGGGCAGGACAAGCTCAGAAAATGTCAACGAACATAAACGAGTCAACAAAGTCGAAAATACAGAGGTTCAAAATCCAATCCACTTCGAATAAAAGAACTAATAAAACCAGATGATGTCACTTCCGAACAAGGTTCACAAGAATCGAACCGAACTCGAAAAAGTCACAGCGATAACCAAATCGACCCACAACAAGATCACAGCTCGTTGGAACGATGAAACCGGAATACAGAACAAGTTCAGAAAGTATCAACGAACACGAGCGAGCCGATAGAATTGAGAAAGAGAAAATGCAGAAGCCAAAATAATACGGGTATTATATTCGACCTCTTATAAAAGAAATGTCGTCCCCGCAGCTCACAACAACGGAAACAAGTTAACCACACAAAAAGCAACCGACAGAAAAATCTCCACTGGGCCTCAAAGAGCCGATCCTGATAACTGTGCTGAAGCGCGAACTCCGAAAGTCTCGGTAGCCAATTCGCAAAACTAAATTCGGTGTCCCTCGAGTGTAACACCCCAAACTAGGCGGATATTACAGTGCTGTGGACCCTGACTGCGACCCACCAGGCGAATGAAAAAGGATGAATTACACAGGGTAAATGTAGTACCGAACCACATTACAACATCAATTACTCCGATTAGGAGTTTCATACAACACACCCAGGATAAAATAGAATACATGTGTATCTTATGTGACGATAAAATACACAACACTGAATGAAACGAGTATTCAAACGGAATGTCTGCAGCGGAATAAATAAAGGAAACATAAATGGTGAATAAGTGGTGAGCAATTTGGGGCCCCCTTCTAGTATCATTGGGACTCCTCGCCATCAACGTGCTCTCCTGTGCCTTTGCCTTGCCATGACACGAGAAACAAATATCCCCAAACGGGGTCGATTATCTGAACAACAATCCTCAAGGGTTGAAAATACACAATCATGATATATATCTGAAGTTATGAATTATCCTTAGTTATGAATTACGCTGAAGAGGGGTATCATAGTACGCCCGTAGTGTTCTGTGCAAGTGTACAAGACGAATGACCGGACACACCCGTCCTTGTACCTAATTAGTCTCACGGAGGTAATCTGTTACCGTGTACACAGTCCAATGTATCACTCCCAATACATGGCCATAACGTGCCCGACTAAAAATTCCACACATCCGCACCCGGCCACGCAATATGAACCCAGAAGGTCATATGAACAAGAATGACCGTAATGAATATCAATGAATAAATATTAATCTGACAAAGTCAAGAATGACTCACCGAGATGAGAGTAATAATGAAGTGATTGATAGTTTCAATGGAATGATTGGAACCCATTGTTCCGTTAATGAAGTGATTATTCAACAATTACAAGTCTCAATATGATTAATACAATGATGAATGAGTTATGATTATGAATGATCAACAACAAAAGGAATGAATATCCTTTTAACCGAGTAAGAATTAGCTTACACAATACCGGTGACAATTATCCTTCCACGAACGACGTCCTAATTGAGATATCGGTCGCTCGAACAACCTTGAATTATACAATATCCAACAACCCGTTCAATATACGAATCAAACACGAATATAACGAACTCAAAACGTCGATACGATTAAACTAAATTCATTGGGGCATTATATCGAATACGTTGTGGCCAAACTCCGATTGTTTACAATCAAACCTTAATATACCATTATCAAATCCCCCAAGAAGTGTTTTATGTAATACCGGAGATCTTTATTCCGGATTCGTTGGGTTTTATCAGTTTTATCGGATTGTCATGGTCCTCATCGTAGGAATTTCGTGCCATGTTTGGTTGTGACTTGTTGGGACATGTTTTTGGAGGCATTTCGGATCACTTTGTGAGTTTTTGAGATTATGTGGTGTAGCGCACGCTAATGCTTGAAGCATAGCGCACGCTACTGCGTGGTGTTTAGCGCACGCTACTGAATGTGTAGCGCACGCTAGCCGGCGATCGAGGCGATCCAGCGGCCTCGGGCCGGGATCGAGCTTTGTTAGCGCACGCTAAGGCCGATAGCTAGCGCACGCTATCGGCCGCTTAGCGCACGCTCCCTCTTCTTTCTAGCGCACGCTACCCGGTAGGTGCGATTACATCCGAGGGCTCTGGATGGTTTTGTGACCCGTTAGCGCGCTACGGTGGCTAAGCTAGCGCACGCTAACTATGTTATACGCGGTTTCTGGAGCGTTGACCCGTTAGCGCACGCTAATGAAGGGTGATTAGCGCACGCTAATAAGCATCGATATAAATCTTTGGGCGGCAATGACGTAAGTCGTCATTTTCCACTTTTCCTCATCCCTTCCGACGGGAGTGAGATCCAGGGGCGAGTAGGACCGATCTTTTTCTTCTAGCTTCATCTTTGAGCGGATTTGTAGATGTTTAACAACATCTAATCGTCTTCTTGGTCCAAATCAAGGTAATCTATTGTTAGAACCCTATTTTCTTAAATTTGGGGTTTTTCCTTGGATTTGTGATTCTTAACCGATCTCATCCGATCGGTTGTGTATTTTTGGTTGTCTTCACCGTAATCTTCAGATTTTGTTAACCGTTCATCGATTTTTATCGCCCGGATCAACGATTCTTGATTTCTTTGAGAATACTTAGATCCTTGTCCTTTTTAGGATCGTTTTGGATTTCGATTAGTGTTATTGATTCGTGGTGATGCTATTTCGTAGTATTCGTGGGCTGTCGAAGTCTTGATCATTTTTGGAGGTTCGAAGGTTGCCCGATCGTGCCCGTTCGTCGTTTCGCCGCTCGTAATACTGAGGCAAGTATCTTGTCCATACATTTCATGTTTCGTAGGCGTAATTATTGATAAATGATTATATACGAAACCCAATGTTTAATGAACGTAAAAAGGGATCGGTATATTCTCGATAAATGTTGCCTTTCAACGATAATTTATGTACTTCGTGAATATATGTGTTCTCGGAATATGTGTGTTGGATTTGTATGTTGTAAAGATGATATGATCACTTTGAATGAGTTTATTATACCATAATCCTTTGGCAGGGATTACGTAATGTTATGTGTACTTGTTCGTTAAGAATGTATTACGTGGGATATTAGTTGTTACTCCTTTGAAAGGAGGTTGTGATGTTTAAGTGTTGCTTGGCTTGATGTTCTACTCATTGTGATGTGATTGCTGAAAGTGATGTGCCTCCGGGTAGGATTGTTGAATCTCCGGGATCCATACTTGCTAGTATGGGTCGGGCGTGACCGTAGGGTTATCCAATTCGGGTATGTCTTGCGGGGACTCCGAGGTTCGGGGCTTGCTAGCCCGATGCCGAGATAACTTGTGGAGTTATCATCGGGTATGTCTTGCGGGGACTCCGAGGTTCGTGGCTTGTTAGCCCGATGCCGGTATAACTTATGGTTGTGATTTGGAATGGTTCTGTGGTTGTTGCCACGAGGACATGTGATTTGGTATGGTTTCCTATTGGGTTATTCACTCGGGTATGTTCTACGGGAGCATCTGAGGTTCGTGGCTTGTTAGCACGGGACGCGAATAATCCTTAGGAACATGTGTTATGTTATTCGGGTCGTGGACCTGTGGCTTATGATTCGGGTCTTGGACCCCGTGTGTTGTGAATTGGGTTGTGGAACCACGTTTTATTATCGGAATCGTATTTTGGAAAGATGATTTTGGGCCGTGTCCCCACGTGTTTTCGAAAGACTTGAGAATTCCTTATTTCCAAATGTTTTCAAACTCCCGAGACCGTAAAATATTTTGTATGAGACATATGGTTCTTTTCCTACCTTTTATAAATCAAACTGTTTTGATTAAGTGATTTATCTCGGGAAATATATTCAAGATTTTATATTCTTGAAGCACGTTGTGTATGGCTTGTACTTTTGGTTTTATACTTGCACTAGCAAAACAGTGGAGTTTTGCTAACCCCGTATTCGGGGGTGGATGTCATGTGCGTCCGGTACTTGCGGGTAGGCTGGGAGCGAATCACGAGATCGATACGAAGGATGATGGGAAACGAAGATACTAATCACGTGAAGACCAATTATAGAGTATTTGGTAGAGTCGTGTTGATTATTCCTCCGATCTGTTATTTTATCGAATTATGGAAGTGATATTGTATTCTAGCCCCTACGTGGGTATGTGTTCTGGGCAAGGATCTTGTATGTATTGTTCTGTGTGTTGTGATATAAGACCATATCGGTCTAATGGTCCTTTATGTAGCCATGTCGGCATGTGAAGTGATGCATTGTTTTGTATTTAGCTTTGGTATATCCTCGCGGAGAGGGTGCTGCGGCTGTAATATTCCCGAGTGGTTTGGGGGTGTTACGAATATGGTATCGGAGCTTAGGTTGAGGAAACCTAGGTGTCGGGTTGAGTTGAGTGTTGTCGGGTCTTGTCTTGTCAGATTTGGTCTGACTGAGTGGTGTCGCGACGCGTCGTCTGAGTTGTCGGTCGTGATTAGTATCGAGGTGCAACCATCATCTTCGTGCGATCTGTGGATGTAAGTCTCCCTACCTTGTTGTGTCTCGTATTATACGAGTTTACGTGATTCTATGTTATTATGTGGAGTTTAATTGTGCCTCATGAATACTTACTCCATACTTGTTTGATTCTCGTATTGTGTTGGAATAAAGAGTAGTACCGGTATGCATGTATATATATATTTACATCTTTGTGTAAAATCGTTTTTACAGGAGTGATGTTTTGGATTGGTTACTCAATAAAAGTTTATCAATATGGTATTTCAATTTCAAATGTTTTGGGGAAGTCACGTAAATTCTATTTAAAAATATCCTATGAGAAGGAAAAATGATTTGATTTTCGTATGATGACCTCGAGACCCAAGATTTTGAGAATTCAAACTACACATATTATATTTTCATCTTGCATTGAAAATTTTCAAAATATTTTAAATGCTTAAACGAGGTCTACCAATAGTTTACTTGAGACGTGACTTTCGCCTTCAACTTTTCCGATTAAACGATATGTAGTGAGAATGTAAATTGTTGGCGTTTGGATTCGTATGTTGTTGTTTATTTGTAACCTTCGACTTTCGGCACTATTTGGTATATGTTCATGAATAACAATTGTTGTGTGTGGTTATGTGTAACTTGAACTTTGTTCTTATCCGCTGCGTGTGTAAAGTCCAAAGTGACTTTTTGGGTACTTTTACCAAATAGTGTGTGTTTCAAAATGACCTTTTGGGTTTGTAAATTTGAATTATTTCGTTGACCCTTTTTCCTAACTCTATTGTTGGGTGATTTAACATATATTTTGAAACTATTGAGTTTTCGCGTCTACGCCTTGTAATTTCAAACGGTATTTGGTTACGGTATTTGGTATTTGGAAAATGACTTTTGGGGAGTATTTGCAAAGTATTACCGTCATCGGCCTTTTTGGCATTTTGGAACGTTTTCGAAAATGGTTTTCAACTTGGTGAGTTCCGGCGCGGAAACCATACAGAAAGTGATTTTGATATAATGGATGATTTCAATTTCATTGCATTTATAAATCGCATAACAACGGCATTATAAATGAAGATTGTTGGTATAATAGTTTGTATATTGTGTTCTAGCTGGAATTAAATGGTAATATGTATATGATTTAATGATGTTGGATTAGAGACAGAGATGTGAATATCTTGCTATGAGTTATTATCTTTCGTTACCCTAGGTTGTTGTTTGTTAGTATGCCGAGGGGCAGAGGTCGTGGTCGTAACCGTGGCGCTGATGGCCATGGGGATCAGACGCGGAATCGAGAGAATGCCGCTGGGAATGATTTTAGTTTGGGTGTTGCTACTATATTGCAACAAGTAGCGACTCAGATGACTCAGTTGACCCAGGTGGTTCAACGTAGCATTGACGCGAGTCAGAACGTCGGTGTGAATCAATGGCTTCGCGAGGTAGTTCGTATGAATCCCCCTCGATTCGCGGTCTTTGCGGATGCGTTGGGTGGGATGGTTGGATTTTCCGGTTGGGAAAGATTTTCGAGGTTTGTCGGATGTCTGAAGAGCGGAAGGTACCTATCGCTCGTACCTTCTCGACAAAGATGCCGCTAATTGGTGGGAAGCTGTTAAACCTCGTGATCGTGATGTCACGTGGGCGGAGTTCCAAGCACTTATGGAAGCTGAGTTCTGTCCGAAACCGATTAGAGAGCAGAGGATTCGCGAATTCTACTTGGAAGAACCGCAAGATATATCGGTGTCGCAAGCTATCATTGATTATAGCAAACAACTCAGTTATGTGCGAGACCGGGTGAGAACCGAGGAAGAGAGGATCCTTCACTTTGACAGACGGATGAAGCCGGATATTCGCGTATATATGTCGAGATTCAATTGCACTTCGTTGAGGGACTATCAATATCGAGCATTAGCCCGTGAACTAGCTTCGTTATCATCGGAGCGTGTGTCCGAGTCGAAGAAGCAGAAGAAGTACGATGACCGTGTGGGCCAGTACGGAGTTGGTGTTTCTAGTTTTCAATGTCGTAGCCTTTCATTGTGAAGCTCCATCGCTCGATGCGTGGACACGAGAGTTCTAAGTCGTGCATTCGACTCTGGTAAAGCCGGGAGATGTTTTAATCGTAATGTGGCGGGACATGTTCGTGCACATTGTCCTACCCCACGATGCGTGTTACAGGTGCGGACTCGAGGGACACCGGGTTCAGTTTTGCGAGATGGTTACCGAGCATTCCGAGGCAGGGACTTGAACTTTGATATCAGGATCGACTCCGAGTAGTCCCGGAGGGGCGTGGTCTATCAGTGCATGTTGAATGATTTCCCTTGCTTTGTTGTTTCGAAATTCAAAGATTGACTTCTTTTATTTGAAGTGGATCGGATTTTGAACTCTGTACTCTCGACTCTGTCGAATCGTTTATATTCGTTGATATTTTCTGATCTTGTCCTGTCCTGTGCTTTTATTGATCGAACGAGTTGTGGTATTGTTTCAGAATGACCCGTTTGTCGTTATGACTCTCCAAATTGCTAATCCCTTTCCTATGGATCTTATGTGAATGCACATCTTGTTTTCTTCACCGGATCGTATATTATCTCTAGTCGAGATGTGAACTTTGGGGTTGTTGATTGAGTATTATTGTTCGTCGTGATTCGAACATGATTGATTGACTGTTGTTGTCTCGATCGTTGTAACTCAATCGTTTGATGGTTCAGTGTTTGTTGATCTCGTTTCGTAATTGTTGAGCGTTAGGACTCCTTCGTAATTTCCTTAAGTTCAGGAAATTTGTTTTGTGTTCAATCTTCCAACCCTTGGGCTGTAGAATTTCGTATTGGTCCAGCTTATAGCTCGTGTTTTGGTTGATGTACGGTTGAATTGTTCGACCGTATCGATTTTCGTTCGTTGTGTTTTGTTATTTCGGCAACGGATATCGTGTGTTATCTGAGTTGTTTTGCGTCGTTCGTTCTATGTTTCAAGTTTCGAGGACGAAACTTCTTTTAAGAGGGGTAGAATGTAATACCCGAGATCTTTATTCCGGATTCGTTGGGTTTTATCGGTTTTATCGGATTGTCATGGTCCTCATCGTAGGAATTTCGTGCCATGTTTGGTTGTGACTTGTTGGGACATGTTTTTGGAGGCATTTCGGATCACTTTGTGAGTTTTTGAGATTATGTGGTGTAGCGCACGCTAATGCTTGAAGCATAGCGCACGCTCTTTGCGTGGTGTTTAGCGCACGCTCGAATGTGTAGCGCACGCTTCGGCGATCAGAGGCGATCCGGTAGCTACCGGATCGGGCTCGAGCTTTGTTAGCGCACGCTAAGGCCGATAGCTAGCGCCGCGCTATCGGCCGCTTAGCGCACGCTCCCTCTTCTTTCTAGCGCACGCTACCGGTAGGTGCGATTACATCCGAGGAGCTCTTTGGTGGTTTTGACCCGTTAGCGCGCGCTACATTGGCTAAGCGCACGCTAACTATGTTATACGCGGTTTCTCTGGAGCGTTGACCCGTTAGCGCACGCTAATGAAGGGTGATTAGCGCACGCTAATAAGCATCGATATAAATCTTGGGCGGCGGCATTAAGTCGTCATTTTCCACTTTTCCTCATCCCTTCCGACGGGAGTGAGATCGAGGCGAGTAGGACCGATCTTTTCTTCTAGCTTCATCTTTGAGGCGGATTTGTAGATGTTTAACAACATCTAATCGTCTTCTTAGTCCAAATCAAGGTAATCTCTTGTTAGAACCCTATTTTCTTAAATTTGGGGTTTTCCTTGGATTTGTGATTCTTAACCGATCTCATCCGATCGGTTGTGTATTTTGGTTGTCTTCACCGTAATCTTGATTTTGTTAACCGTTCATCGATTTTTATCGCAGGATCAACGATTCTTGATTTCTTTGAGAATACTTAGATCCTTGTCCTTTTTAGGATCGTTTTGGATTTCGATTAGTGTTATTGATTCGTGGTGATGCTATTTTCGTAGTATTCGTGGTGTCGAAGTCTTGATCGTTTTGGAGGTTGAAGGTTGCCCGATCGTGCCCGTTAAATCGTTTCGTCGCTCGTATCCGAGGCAAGTATCTTGTCCATACATTTCATGTTTCGTAGGCGTAATTATTGATAAATGATTATATACGAAACCCAATGTTTAATGAACGTAAAGGGATCGGTATATTCTCGATAAATGTTGCCTTTCAACGATAATTTATGTACTTCGTGAATATATGTGTTCTCGGAATATGTGTGTTGGATTTGTATGTTGTAAAGATGATATGATCACTTTGAATGAGTTTATTATACCGTAATCCTTTGGCGGGGATTACGTAATGTTATGTGTACTTGTTCGTTAAGAATGTATTACGTGGGATATTAGTTGTTACTCCTTTGAAAGGAGGTTGTGATGTTTAAGTGTTGCTTGGCTTGATGTTCTACTCATTGTGATGTGATTGCTGAAAGTGATGTGCCTCGGGTAGGATTGTTGAATCTCAGGATCCATAGTTGCTAGTATGGGTCGGGCGTGACCGTAGGGTTATCCAATTCGGGTATGTCTTGCGGGGACTCCGAGGTTCGGGGCTTGCTAGCCCGATGCCGAGATAACTTGTGGAGTTATCATCGGGTATGTCTTGCGGGGACTCCGAGGTTCGTGGCTTGTTAGCCCGATGCCGGGATAACTTATGGTTGTGATTTGGAATGGTTATGTGGTTGCCACGAGGACATGTGATTTTGGTATGGTTTCCTATTGGATTATTCACTCGGGTATGTTCTACGGGAGCATCGAGGTTCGTGGCTTGTTAGCACGGGACGCGAATAATCCTTAGGAACATCTGTTATGTTATTCGGTCGTGGACTGTGGCTTATGATTGGTCTTGGACCCGTGTGTTGTGAATTGGGTTGTGGAACCACGTTTTATTATCGGAATCGTATTTTGGAAAGATGATTTTGGGCCGTGTCCCCGAGTGTTTTCGAAAGACTTGAGAATTCCTTATTTCCAAATGTTTTCAAACTCCCGAGACCGTAAAATATTTTGTATGAGACACATGGTTCTTTTCCTACCTTTTATAAATCAAACTGTTTTGATTAAGTGATTTATCTCGGGAAATATATTCAAGATTTTATATTTTTGAAGCACGTTGTGTATGGCTTGTACTTTTGGTTTTATACTTGCACTAGCAAAACAGTGGAGTTTTGCTAACCCCCGAGTATTCGGGGGGTGGATGTCTGTATTGCGTCCAGGTACTTGCAGGTAGCTGGGGAGCGAATCACAGGATCGATACGAAGGATGATGGGAAACGAAGATACTAATCACGTGAAGACCAATTATAGAGTATTTGGTAGAGTCGTGTTGATTATTCCTCCGATGTGTTATTTTATCGAATTATGGAAGTGATATTGTATTCTAGCCCCTACGTGGTATGTGTTCTGGGCAAGGATCTTGTATGTATTGTTCTGTGTGTTGTGATATAAGACCATATCGGTCTAATGGTCCTTTATGTAGCCATGTCGGCATGTGAAGTGATGCATTGTTTTGTATTTAGCCTGGTAGATCCTCGCGGAGAGGGTCTGCGGCGCTGTAATATTCCCGAGTGGTTTGGGGGTGTTACATTTTAAACCAACAAAACATCTCCAATACGATCAATAATCCGTTATGAATATCCAAAAACGTGATTATAACAACAATTAGTCGAAAATCCCCAAATCCAACTCGATATTCAAAGTGTTCTTGAATAATCTCTCAATAATCCAATGAATCCTTATACAAACTCATAATCATATACATATCCCTTCATATAACATGATTATAATGTCCAAAACATCATATCTCAACACAAAAATCGAAATCCAAGGTGTTGAAGAATATTACCTTTGAAGATCCAAGTACTTTAATTCGAAGAACACGCGTTAGATCGATTATCCGGGCTTCACGATCGAAAGGAGGTGAAGAAAATCAAACAATCAAATGATTTGTGAAGGAAAAACCCTCCCTCAAGCTCTCTCTCTCGGTTGAAGGTGCAAAAAAGGGAAAGAAATGAGCTGAAATGCTCAAAAAACGAATTTATAGGGGTTGACTACCCTGCCGGACACGGCCCGTGCCGATCGGCACGGTCGTGTCGCACGTGGCGGCGAGGGGACTCGGCCGTGTCCCGCTGACACGGTCGCGGCGAAGGGCCTTCCGATTGTGACCCGTCCGAAAGCGACTCGGCATGACTCGGCCGTGTCACGGGACACGGTCGGGCGTCTGGCGATCGGTTACGGCTTATCCGGAAGAGTTCGACTCGGCCGTGCCAAGCGACACGGTCGAGTCACGTGGCAGATACTTCAGCATTTCCGTGCGAGTACGGCACGGGCGTGTCGGACGACACGGCCGAGTCAGTCGGCGGTGATCGCCAAAAGTCGAAAAATGAGCGGGTGAGCTAAAACGACCATAACTCTCTCGTCCGGACTCCGATTGACTCACCGTTTGAACCATTGGAAAGATAACTCGATGCTCTATAATATTTCAAAGATTTAGAATTTTTGGAGTTACCAAAAATTAGTGGTGATCTAACAAAGTCGAACTCATATGAGGAAAGTTGAAACAATGAACAATAACGATACACAACTCGAAGTTTTTCCGAACGGTGAACACGGTGAATGAACATGATTGATGAATGATTATAATTGAGTGAAAATACACTGAGTGACAATTACAGACTGATAATTACTGAATGAAAATGAATGAATTACAACCGGGTATTACATACACCCCCCCTTAAAAGAGTTTCGTCCCCGAAACTAAGGGTCAAACAACTCGGGATAACTCTCCCGCATACTATCCTCGGTTTCCCAATTAGCCTCTTCGACTCCGTGTCTGGACCACTGAATCTTGACCAAAGGAATCGACTTATTTCTCAACTGTTTGATTCGCCGCTCTAAGACTCGTATAGGACGCTCCTCATATGAATGGTCGTCGGCGATCTCGATTCGTCGAGCGCAATATGTGACTCGGGTCGGCAACATACTTTCATGGCGAGAGACATGAAACACATTATGAATTCGGCTCAAAGCCGGAGGTAAAGCCAATCGATAAGCTAACTCACCTACTCGATCCAAAATTTCAAGCGGTCCATGAATCTCGGACTCAACTTCCCCGTTTTAGAAGCGGAAAATACCTCGACTCGGGGATACCTTGACCAAAACATGGTCACTGTCTCGAACTCTAGTGGTCGGCAGCGATTATACGCATATGATTTACATCGACTCGAAATGTCAACATACGACTCTTGAGCAAAGCTACCTTCTCCCGGCATTTATAAGAATATCGGGCTCTGTGACGATTGATTCTGACAAGTCATCCCAACACAAAGGAGATCGACAACGACGACCGTACAAGGCCTCGTAAGGTGCCATCTTAATGGAAGCATGCCAACTATTATTATACGTGAACTCGATCAACGGTAGTTGGGCTTCCCAATCGTCCTTCCAATCGAGGACGCAAGCTCTCAACATGTCCTCTAATGTCTGAATAGTCCTCTCTGATTGTCCGTCGGACTGAGGATGAAAGGCAGTACTGAGATTAAGCTGAGTTCCCATAGCACGATGAACTGATTTCCAAAAATGTGACACAAACCGTCCGTCACGATCGGAAACGATACTTTTAGGAGTACCGTGCAGTCTCACTATCTCTTTGATGAATAACTGGGCAAGTCTCTCGGGACCCCAAGTATCCTTAATCTCAAGAAAATGAGCTGATTTAGTTAAGCGGTCCACAATCACCCAGATCGTATTCATGCCACGACGACTCGTCGGCAAGCTCGTGATGAAATCCATAGAAATGTCTTCCCACTTCCATTCGGGAATAGTAAGAAATTTCAGCATACCCGCCGGTCGCTGATGTTCAATCTTAACTTGTTGACAGGTTAAGCATCTCGAAACAAATTCTGCGACTTCTCGCTTCATATTACTCCACCAGTAATTTTGTTTCAAGTCCTTGTACATCTTGCTGGACCCCGGATGAACAGAATAAGGGGTAGCATGAGCTTCTCTCAAAATAGAGTTTTTCAACTCGTCATTCGCCGGTACGCACAACCGGTTCTTAAACCTCAAAAGTCCATCCTCGTGGATCACGAATCCAGGGGCTTTCCCCTGAGCCACATCCTCACGAATGCGCAACAATGCTGGGTCTGAACCCTGATTCTCCCTTATTGCATCCTCAAGAGATGATGAAATCTCTAGCATACAAAGCTGTCCCTGAACTCGCTGAAGCCAGACCTCGATCTCGTGTCTAAGGAATTCCTGTTGGAGCTCCTTCTGAATTGTTAAACGAGCAAGCATCTGCTCCTGACGGACTTACGACTCAAGGCGTCGGCGACAACGTTCGCCTTCCCCGGGTGGTAAAGGATCTCGATATCATAATCTTTGATTAATTCCAACCACCGTCTCTGTCGCATATTTAACTCCTTCTGAGTAAATATATACTTCAAACTCTTATGATCGGTGAAAATCTGACAGGTGACGCCATATAGGTAATGACGCCAGATTTTCAAAGCGAACACCACGGCTGCTAGCTCCAGATCGTGAGTCGGATAATTAACCTCGTAAGGTCTCAATTGCCGTGAAGCATAAGCAATAACCTTCCCATTCTGCATGAGTACACATCCGAGACCCTGTCCGGACGCATCACTATAAACCACAAATCCCTCCATCCCCTGCGGTAAGGAAAATACAGGTGCTGACATTAACCGGCTCTTGAGTTCCTCAAAACTCCGTTGACACGCGTCGCACCACGTGTATCTCTTATCCTTCCGCAAAAGGTTCGTCAAGGGTTGAGCGATTTTAGAAAATCCCTCCACAAATCGCCGATAATAGCCCGCTAATCCGAGAAAACTTCGGATCTCCTTAACATTCTTCGGAGGTAACCAGTCTCGGATAGCCTCCGTCTTCTGAGGGTCGACACGAACTCCGTCCGATGAAATTACATGTCCGAGAAAAGTCACTTCGGGCATCCAGAACTCACATTTGGAAAACTTTCCATAGAGTTGCTCTCGTCTCAACACGTCGAGAACCTGATGAAGATGAATCTCGTGTTCCTCTCGGTTACGAGAATAAATCAAAATGTCGTCGATGAAGACAACAACAAACCGATCCAAAAAGTCGATGAAGACCCGATTCATTAGCTCCATGAATACCGCAGGTGCATTAGTTAGCCCGAACGGCATAACTACGAACTCATAATGACCATAGCGTGTTCGAAACGCCGTCCTTGCAATATCCGACTCTCGAATCCGCAGCTGATGATATCCAGATCTTAAGTCGATCTTGGAAAATACTGAAGCTCCCTGAAGTTGATCCAAAAGGTAATCGATACGGGGTAAAGGATACTTATTCTTGATCGTCACCCGGTTCAATTCCATTAATCAATACACAAGCGAAAAGAACCATCCTTCTTTTTGACAAGCGGCCTTTAGTGCTCCCACGGGGGCGCACTAGGTCGGATATAACCTTTCTCGAACAATTCCTCAAGTTGATTCTTCAACTCCTGCATTTCAGTCGGGGCCATCGATGCGGTGCCTTCGATATCGGAGGCGTGCAGGGCTCCAACTCAATCGTGAATTCCACATCTCTCTGTGGAGGCAAACCGAGTAACTCGTGCGGAAAAACATCGGCATATTCCCTTACTAGGAATATCCGTCAACATTATTGGTGACTTCTCGGTTTTGGTCATATAGCACCAATAACCAACACATCCCGATTGAGTAATCTCACCGCTTTCATCAAATTAATGACCTTACGAGCAGTAGGGATTACCTCCTGAAACACACATTCGACCCCATAAATGCGAAATGATAGTGATCATACGCTTACGGACACTAATGATGGCATCATGACGATCCATCCAATCAATACCCAAGATGACGTCGTCTCTCGGCAAATCTACCACGATAATGTCCGCCGGCCATACACGACCATGGCCAGATCGGACAATCACGAATCTCCCGATTGCGATAATTCGTCTACCATCAGGTAGACCAATGACATAAGGCTCACAACTAGTAGCACTACCCAGAAGTAGTCTACTCAAACATGACTCGGAAATGAATGAATGCGATGCACCAGTATCAAAAAGGGTACACACAGGTTGAGATAGAATATCGAGTGTACCTGAGATCATTCGAGCCTCGGGATCATCGGTCTTCTTCATCTCATAAATCCGGGGTTTGCTAGTCCCGGCACCGGACGCTCCCGTCTGCTGACTATAGGCTCCACCTTTAGTCGCTCCTGTCGTTTTAAGCAGCCCGATTGAGTGGCTTTGATTACGAGCAGTGGCGCCGGGGCCTAAGATGGCCAGAGTAGGTTTGGAGTCCCTACGGCAAAAACGGGCCTTATGCCCAACAATTCCACAGATTATAACACGTGATTGTCTCGGACACTTGGTCTTGACATGACCAAGATCCCCACGGTTATAACGGTGATGGCGAGCGGCCGCTCGTGGCGAGATTCCGCGGGTTTAGGCGTCACAGAGGTCGCTTAGAAAAGCGAGCCCGCACGAGGTTTCTTGAAGGTTGTCTGACCGCCTTCAGACTGATTACGATTCTTCGCTTTCTTGCTAGCAGACGAAGGTTGCTGCTTAGCAATTTCTTTAGCAGTAAGCTCATAGGTAAGAGCTTTCTCAATGAATTAGGCCAACGTGGTGCAATTATGATTAAGCAATTGTAAGCTCATACGGGATTTCAGCCTCTTGCTGAAATACTTAATCTTATCCGCCTCGTAATGAATTATAGATGAGGCGACGGAAGAAGTTCTGAAATTTCTCGGCAATGGCGAGAACATCCTCGTCTGTTGAGGGTCGGGGTGAGTAATTCGGCGGCTTGGCCTCTCGAGTGGGGACGGATAATATCTCTCGGCATGAGAGTCTTGAGCTGTTCCCAAGTACATGATCCTTCGGTGGGCTTCAACGACAACCACCAAGAATGTGCGCTCTTACCTGGTAGTAAGCGCCTTGAAACTTTGTGTCCTTCGGGACACTCTACCATAGCAAACAACTTCTCGAAGTGCTCGAGCCAATGAATAATATCCGCCGGCTCGGGCGAGCCCTCAAAAGTAGGTGGCCTCTGGCGAGAGATGTCGCCGATGATATTGCTCACATTCCTCTCTTGCCTCCGAGGTGGCGGCGGAGGAGCTGTTGATTTTGATTGGTGAGTTATGCATCGTCTGCATCATTTGTGTCATCCGGGTCATTTGGGCCATCATGCCACTGCATAAAGCGAGTGGGTCAACCGAACACCTTCGGCGGCGGTGTCGAGTACGACTCCCTGATAGAGAATGATCACGTCCAGGTGAATGAGTAGCAGCGTCGCTGCTAGATGAATTTGCATTATTCCTCGCATTCGCACGTGTATTCACACGAGCTCTCGGGATTCGGCCCGCTCCACGGCCTCGTCCTCCACGTCCTCTTCTTGCCCTTTCCATACTGAAGGAGGAAAGTCGCATAATGATTACATTTCCCGCATAATTATCACGTTATGATTATGTCATGAGATGATGAAAATGAGTATACATGTTCTAACTTAGTAATTATATGAATGATTTACTGAAGTGACATGATTATCTGATAAAATTCTTGAAATGATTATCTTGAATAACTTAATAAAATTGATAATATGGCCATCCAGGTCGACAACTGAGTAATGAAATGAATTGAGTGATTAATGAGTTAATATGATCGTCCTGATCATTAACTGAGTATTGAAATGAATTAAGTGATTAATGAGTTAATATGATCGTCCTGATCACAATGAATGATGATGTTTGAGGATTGTTAATTGATGAATGATGAATGAATGACTATTGCCAGAAATTATACCATGGCGTTAGAAATCTTACAGTTCTTTCGGTCTGATTGGCTCGGCATTTGCACAGGTCACACGTGACACGAAAGTCCAATGATACTAGTCTGATGACGATGACTTCAAATGAGACATGACTCGGAAGGTAGTATTCAAAACCACGCTCCGATACCAACTCTGTAACACCCCAAACTAGGCGGATATTACAGTGCCGTGGACCCCGACTGGGACCCACCAGGCGAATGAAAAAGGATGAATTACACAGGGTAAATGTAGTACCGAACCACATTACAACATCAATTACTCCGATTAGGAGTTTCATACAACACACCCAGGATAAAATAGAATACATGTGTATCTTATGTGACGATAAAATACACAACACTGAATGAAACGAGTATTCAAACGGAATGTCTGCAGCGGAATAAATAAAGGAAACATAAATGACTGAATAAGTGGTGAGCAGTGGGGCCCCCTTCTAGTATCATTGGGACTCCTCGCCATCAACGTGCTCTCCCTGTGCCTTTGCCTTGCCATGACCTGAGAAACAAATATCCCCAAACGGGGTCAGTTATACAGAACAACAATCCTCAAGGGTTGAAAACACATAATCATGATATATATCTGAAGTTATGAATTATCCTTAGTTATGAATTACGCTGAAGAGGGGTATCATAGTACGCCCGTAGTGTTCTGTGCAAGTGTACAAGACGAATGACCGGACACACCCGTCCTTGTACCTAATTAGTCTCACGGAGGTAATGCATTACCGTGTGCACGGTCGATGTATCACTCCCAATACATGGCCATAACGTGCCCGACTAAAAATTCCACACATCCGCACCCGGCCACGCAATATGAACCCAGAAGGTCATATGAACAAGAATGACCGTAATGAATATCAATGAATAAATATTAATCTGACAAAGTCAAGAATGACTCACCGAGATGAGAGTAATAATGAAGTGATTGATAGTTTCATTGGAATGATTGGAATCGCCGTTCCCGTTAATGAAGTGATTATTCAACAATTACAAGTCTCAATATGATTAATACAATGATGAATGAGTTATGATTATGAATGATCAACAACAAAAGGAATGAATATCCTTTTAACCGAGTAAGAATTAACTTACACAATACCAGTGACAATTATCCTTCCACGAACGACGTCCTAATTGAGATATCGGTCGCTCGAACAACCTTGAATTATACAATATCCAACAACCCGTTCAATATACGAATCAAACACGAATATAACGAACTCAAAACGTCGATACGAGTAAACTAAATTCATTGGGGCATTATATCGAATACGTTGTGGCCAAACTCCGATTGTTTATAATCAAACCTCAATATACCAATATCAAATCCCCCAAGAAGTGTTTTAAACCAACAAAACATCTCCAATACGATCAATAATCCGTTATGAATATCCAAAAACGTGATTATAACAACAATTAGTCGAAAATCCCCAAATCCAACTCGATATTCAAAGTGTTCTTGAATAATCTCTCAATAATCCAATGAATCCTTATACAAACTCATAATCATATACATATCCCTTCATATAACATGATTATAACGTCCAAAACATCATATCTCAACACAAAAATCGAAATCCAAGGTGTTGAAGAATATTACCTTTGAAGATCCAAGTACTTTAATCCGTATAACACGCGTTAGATCGATTATCCGGGCTTCACGATCGAAAGGAGGTGAAGAAAATCAAACACTCAAATGATTTGTGAAGGAAAAACCCTCCCTAAAGCTCTCTCTCTCTCGGTTGAAGGTGAAAAAAAGGGAAAGAAATGAGCTGAAATGCTCAAAAAACGAATTTATAGGGGTTGACTACCCTGCCGGACACGGCCCGTGCCGATCGGCACGGTCGTGTCGCACAGCTGTCCGACAGGGACTCGACCGTGTCCTGATTGACACGGTCGCGGCGCAGAGGGCCTTCCGATAGTGACCCGTCCGACAGCGACTCGGCATGACTCGACCGTGTCCTGGGACACGGTCGGGCGTCTGGCGATCGGTTACGGCTTATCCGGAAGAGTTCGACTCGGCCGTGCCAAGCGACATGGTCGAGTCACGTGGCGATACTTCGGCATTTCCGGACGAAATGCGGCACGGGCCGTGTCGGACGACACGACCGAGTCCGGTCGGCGATGATCGGCAAAAGGCGAAAAATGAGCGGGTGAGCTAAAACGACCATAACTCTCTCGTCCGGACTCCGATTGACTCACCGTTTGAACCATTGGAAAGCTAACTCGATGCTCTATAATATTGCAAAGATTTAGAATTTTTGGAGTTACCAAAAATTAATGGTGATCTAACAAAGTCGAACTCATATGAGGAAAGTTGAAACAATGAACAATAACGATACACAACTCGAAGTTTTTCCGAACGGTGAACACGGTGAATGAACATGATTGATGAATGATTATAATTGAGTGAAAATACACTGAGTGACAATTACAGACTGATAATTACTGAATGGAAATGAATGAATTACAACCGGGTATTACATCGAGTCTGCACTTGAAATGTGTTACCGACGAGAAGGACAATTTACACGTGCATGCCCCAGCGCATCACGGTTGAAACGTCTCGGCTCGGCATACCGAAAATACAAAATGCTAGATATAATGGGGCATAACGTCACAAAACAACATAGCAGAGATGCCAACTCAGCACAACAAAGAATCATAACACATATCATATACAACGATTTCCATCGTAAAGTAATACACACACAAACAATACAGCAACGACGGTATCGTTCGACAACCTTAACGTCCCGAACAATAACTAGCACATAATTACAAACATCGTGAAACAATCACACATGTACACAAACGTACAAACCCAAGCTTTAACAGCTCACACAGGTGCGATAACACGCAAGTCACCACGAAATGACAACATTAAGGATCGTCATCACACCTCCCACAAAGGGACAACAAAAACAGATGCGTGGCGAACGACTCAACGTTCACACCACCAATTCCATCATACTCGGGAGCTAACATTCTAACAACAATGTGAATATCATACACACATTCCTGGACTACAAACAGGAATGATAGGTTTTAAAAACGAAAACCACCTTTTGGAAACAGTTTGGAAACACCAGTTGATCTTGAGTATCATTTTACAAAAAGTTGAACAAACCTCATTTTCGAGACCTTGAAAATCATCTTGCGCTTGAACAGAAATGAGGACACCTTCTCTTAGTGAAAAACTTTCAGAATATTCGACCCTCGGGTCTAAGTAAAAGTGTTTATAAAGCATTGAAAATATCCCAAAACATTTTGGGTCCTCGAGGTAGAAGAATTTTGAAACATATTGTGGCTCCTTGGATGTACCACGAGAGAATAATTCATTTTAAAAGTATGTCTCGAAATTTATTTTCTAAGATACTCAAGGTTTTTAAAGATAATTCAATGGGCTAGAATGCCCAAAAACTCTAGGTAATTACGCAAAATATTATAGCGTCGTGGGTCCCGCGCCGGAACTCACCAGGCTAAAAACCATTTACTACGTTAAAAAGGCCGATGACGGTAATATTTCAAAAACTCACAAAAGCCATTTACAAAATACTAAGTGTCGTCACAAGAATTTTGCCAAAACGTTCAAGGCCATAACGCCAAAAACTCGGTTAAAGGAATCGGTTTTCGAAATCAAACTCAATTGGCAAAAGGCCGAAAGCCATTTGAAAGAACTCACGCGTGGAAAAAAATACAGTCCAACATGCACAATCCAATTGAATACGTCTCACAGCATCTAGTTTAAACATATAACAAAACCGTTCCTCGGAGTTTCTCACGAACTCAATCGTCGATACCTTATTCGAAACCCAACAAGGTTCTCAATTTTCACACTATACCACCCCTCACAGTGGTTCAAAGGTAAAACAACAATAGACCCAGTTTTATACATGTATTATATGTCACACGTATTAAATACAACTATATTCACAACACCGTGCAAATAAAATTATGCACCGCAATTAACTCATTTAGATGCAATCATGATACACAGGTACTTCGCATAAAAGAGGAGACTTACGTCCACAGGCCGCACGGAGATGACGGTCGCCCACGATACTAATCTCATCCGACAACATATCCGACACGTTGTGACTACGCACAACTCAACTTGTCACCTGACGACTCGAACGACAAGACAACACATTACTCGACAA
This sequence comes from Orobanche coerulescens, assembly GCA_033398695.1. NCBI lineage: Eukaryota > Viridiplantae > Streptophyta > Magnoliopsida > Lamiales > Orobanchaceae > Orobanche > Orobanche coerulescens. The sequence goes on along the minus strand of CM065818.1, from coordinate 108,681,573 downwards.
ACCGCGACTCGACTCGACCCGACAGCCTAGGTTTTCGCAACCTAAGCTCTGATACCATAATTGTAACATCCCCAAAACATATGGGAATATTACACGCCGTAGACCCTTTTCCACAAGGATCTACCAGGCTAAACATCCGTAAACAACCAAATGCTTGCCCGACCAGGGTCAAACAATAAAATGATACAGACCGATGTGGTCACTTACACGTGAATACACAGACCGATGAGGACACATAACCCAATCGATAAAACTGACTTAAATAACATTACCCACACAGGGGTTGAAATACAATACAGCGGAAGACTGAAATCAACTCTGACAACACAACAAAAATCAAAATAACTCTCGACTCATGATTAGTATCGTAGCTCGTCATCCTCTTGTGCCAATCCTGTTTGCTCCCCGAATCTGCATGTACTGACGCAAAGCAGACATCCACCCCGATTACTCGGGGGTTAGTAAACTCCTTTGTTTTACTAGTGCAAGTATCAAATCATACGAAATGTAACAAGCAATTAATAATCGTGATCAAATATAATAATCAAGTATCAAATATTCTGGGATGTTTTCACAAGGAAGATAAGCTATGAAGCATTCGAAAATAAGATTATCATCTCGGGAATTTTAGAATTTCAAAACCTTAAGACCTCAAGTCTGATTCACAAAACCTTTCGAAAAACTTAAGGGCCTTAACCCAAAACTCGTTTCATAATCCAACAGTTTACAATACCGGAAACATTTCCATAAATCTCGTGGGGCTCGGCCCAACATTATTTCTTAAAACTTTTCCTTTAAAAACTTTGATTTGAAAAGTATCATGCTCATGACACCGTGATCCACTGTCACGTGTCTCCGTAGGTTCAACAACCCGCACGGACTACATCACGCACAATTAAACAAACATAATCAACTCCGACACCGTGATCCACTGTCACGTGTCTCCGTAGGTTCAACAACCCGCACGGACTATTAACCAAACATAACCAATTCCGACACCGTGATCCACTGTCACGTGTCTCCGTAGGCATAACAACCCGCACGGACTATATCAATCACAACAATCACACGCACAGTCCTGACACCGTAGTCCACTGCCACGTGTCACCGTAAGCCCCGTCGAGCTCACCCGGTTGGACGCACTGTGTCCGAAACTCATGGTCCACTGCCATGCGTTATCGTAGGCCTCGTCAGACCAGCACGATTGGACCTCAGTACCTCACTAAGTTCTGATCCCGTAGTCCACTGCCACGAATCCTCGTAGGTCCCGTCGAACCAACACGAGTGAACTTAGCGGTCACACACATATTCACATTCACATTACATACAACAATGAGCGCAATTAATCAATCACCTTGATCACCACAAAATCGTACATTGCACGCACATAACACAACCTCGACACTTGCAACAACTATCATCAATCAACGACATTTAACCAACATAACACACATTCGGTACACAATACATTGCACAACCAAGTGTACAACCATCCCATATGTACGTCGCATTCCTGCACAAATGGCACAACGCCTAACACGTATACTGATATAACACTATTATCACAAAGCCTTCAAATTGCGGAAAACACAACCAACTCAAACGGAACGTATTTACGAAGGCAAGCAAAGTCATCATACATCTCATACGTAATTACTAGTCGCAAGATACAAGTCGTATAGTAAGATACTTGCCTTAATAACCGCTACCAAACGCTCCGAAGAACACGGTTTGACAGGGAAGCTCGGACCCCGAAGAAGACAATGAACGGAAGGGTTCCGACTCGAGTTCTTCATAAGAATTCGACCCTAACAACATAAATTCAATAAATCATCGATCATACGAGGAAGAATAATCGTAGAACGCCCGAAAACCCCTCTATGACATTATACCGGACACCTTCAAGGCGTTGGTCAAGAACTCGACCAAAATAACGAATCGATACGATCCGACCATGGGTTAACAAGGTAAATGATACAATACATCCAAATAATCATCAATCCATCACAATCTTAAGTTAAATCGGATTAAACGGGCGAAATCGAACAAAATACCCAAAATCCCCAAAATTAGATTTCTAGAAAATCTGAGCTGATTCGCTCGATCAAGGGATGTTATAGGATGTATGATTGATGATATGAACTCCAAAACTTCATGGATTTGTCGACCAACAACATCTCTCCATGATAGGAACAACTCCAGTCGCGGAAGAGAAGTGGAAGAAGGAGAAAAATGGCGAGAAAAACGTCTGCTGGGCCTTAAATAGGCTGCACAGTGTGCCGCGGCCCAGCGGGAGTGTGCCGCGGCACAGGGCCAAATTTGGCTCCCTGTGGTCGGCAGTGTGCGCGGCTCGGCCGGCGTGTGCCGCGGCACCCCTGATCGGTTTGGCGAAAAATGCCACAGAGTGTGCCGCGGCCTGCATGTGCCGCGGCCCTACGGCACGGCTGCTCGGCCGGGAAGCTGCCGATCACTACCGGCCGTGACTCGGCGAGAGCTGCCGATCACTGCCGGCCGTGACTCGGCGATCCGGCACAGGCCCAGTTGCCGGCCATGTCGGCCGGGGCCAACTCCGACGGCCCGAACGACCCCAAAACCCGAACCTGAATACGAATCGATGATACGGTTACGACGTACTCGCAAAGACGAATCTAAGAGCTAAGAGAACACACAATTCCGACCACCCGAAGGCTCGGAATTCGACAACGGAAGTAATTACCCAAAACTTTGGGAAATTACGAAAATGGCCCAAAACGTCCGAAAATCACGATACGCGATCGAAACACCAAACCAAAGCTTGCAACAAGAATAATAACATTAAATGAACTTACGAGAAACTCGAAACAACAGTTTCGGACGAGATTCGCAAGAATCGAACTCAAGTGCGGAAAAGCGTCTAAAAAGCACGGAACTCAACAAAACGACACCGAAACGAGCTCGGATGACAAAAAGTGCAGAATTAATCATTCTCAAAATGACGAAACGGTCATGAGCGAGTCGTCAAAACGGACTTCAGCCGAAAAAAGAAATTTACCAAAAATCGAAAATTGCGGATATTACAGAAAGTAATAGTGTAAAGCATAAGGACTAACCTCTTTATCTTCTCATAGTATTGTGGAGCCGGAGCATCATGTTTTATTGTTATTAGCTACAGGCTTATCACTCAGGAGTTCTGGGTGGGGTGTTTGTCTCCGGATTGTTTTCGGAGAGCCTCCTCTCCCCCTCCCAGAGATATTGCCCCATTCTTGATGTTTGGATATGATCCGAGACTCCTTGGATCGAGTTGAACACAGATGGATCTTTTGATAGAGATACTCAGATTTACGGTGGTGAACGCCTGATTAGGGATCATCATGGTTATATACTTCTTTCTTTCCACTCCTCTCTTCATGCCTCGTCGAATTTTGATACTGAGATCCAGGCATTAGATATTGATCTGACTTTGGCTTCCCATGACTCCAGTTACATTTGGATTGAGCTAGTTGTTGCTGTAATGGTCACCCTGCTTACTTCAGGTCAATGAGGCCCATGGCAGGTTCACCACACCTTATGCGTATTCGTCACATCTTTAGAGACATCGAGTTCACAGTTACACACATCTTATGGGAGGGTAACAAGCCGATCGTCTTTCTTTCTGGGCTTGGTTTGTTATCACCCGACATCGGGACTTTTACCTCAAAAATTGCTCCTTCGTACCTTCTCTCTCTCCTACGGATGAATCAACGATGTTATATGTGTTTAAATGGAATTGTGACAATAGATTGAAGATGTTAGTTAAGATTCTTCATGTTGTAATAATGGTGATTCGTTCAAATGTGCTTGTAAGATGGATTTTCGAATCATGTCGATGTTGTTATTGATATATGGGTATTGATATGATTGTAGTAGTTTTGGATTGTGTTGAAGGGGTATGTTGATGTAATCCCTTTCTTCATTTGGGATTCTTGATGTTGTTGTCGTTGTTTACTTCGTATGATGACGAAGATGTAAGTGTTGTTGTGATTCTTGGTGTTGCTTGAAGATTGTTGAGGAAGATGGTGATGTGATGATTTAGATGTTCGAACGTATTGGATTAATTGTTGATATGTTTATCGGATTGTGGAATCGTATTATTGTTATGACTTCGTGATTGATTGAGTTATTCAAATTATTGTTTAATCGAGATAAGATGGAACCATTGAGTTTGTTGATTGGTTATATCGATTTTTGATTGTTATCGAACTTGTTGTTTATCGATTATTACAATAGGTTGTGAGGATTGATCGTTTATTAGAATAATATGTTGCGGTCGAGTTCGAGGATGATCGTAAATTGCTTTGGTCAGGGACGAGGAGATTGTAGATGAAAGCAAGAAAATTGGTAACGGTTTCATTATCATCGTATCGGTATCGAGGCTAGTTATTACTTGCTCAGTTTATAATATTTAATGAATGGTTTCAGTTTTATTCATTTATAATTCGTATAGCAATTCTTATAATTGTGAACTCTAGAGATTTGGGATTGTACGTTGTTTTCTGATTTTGGGAATTTAAGCATAATATGTATGATTTATATTTGTTTTTGGTATACTTGGGTATCGAGGATACATTTTGGTAAAGACGAGGATATGAGTTATCTATAGTCCATGGTATTTTGGATCGTCGAACATTAAGAATAATCGTCGGTGATGGTTTTTGACATCGAGATTGCTATCGAAGGACTCGAGGCAAATACTCTAATCATTTGTGTCATTTAGTGTCAATCATGTTGTGATACATTCATATATTGTTCTTGTCAGGCATGACGGTTATGTTGTTATGTGTCATGCATATGTGTTGTGATTGTTTTGTCCACCATGTATTGGTCCGACGGGATCATCATGGGAATCTATATCTGTGTGCGCTGGATCGTTGGACGGGTACTTCCAGCATGTGTTGACCCGAAGGGATCATCATGGGAATCTATACTGTGTGCGCTGGATCATCGGATTACCATATGTTGTTGTTGTGCATGTGTATATTGTGGATTATCCACCACGTGTTGTTCTAATAGGATCATCGTGGGAATCTATGCTATGTGCGCCTGATCGTTGGGCTACCATAAGTATATGTTGTTGTTATTGTTGTGAGCATATTGATGTTGTCACGTGAGTATGCATTTGTAGGTCTTGTGTTAGGATCATGTCCATATGTTGTATTGATATGGTCTCAGATTAGACTGACATGATTCGTCGTGGCATTGCGTATCTTGAGGTTTGTTACGTATTTTCTTCTTAGTACTTGTCTGTTCCTTGGCAATTGATTATCATGTTGAGATTTGATGATATTATCCGATGGATTGGGTTGGAAAGAGTTAGTATATTTCGTATCACTGAGTTATGATGATGTTTTGAGAATATTGGGTATTATCTGGGATACAGTACAAATGTCTGTGTACGATCTAGTATGTTTTTGAGAATGCGAGATGTGGAATATGGTGAGGACTATCATGAATTGGTAAGGTTATGACGGTAAGATTACATTGGTCATAATCTTACTTTGTACTTTAATTGGTATGTAATTATTGATGTCATGTGATCATTATCATTGTTGAGTATTATGGTTGACCCCGTCGTGGGCTTTATTTTTAGGTACTCGGAGTTTGAGCTTGTAGCGGTCGTGAAGAGATGAGCTTCCTGGAGGATACTGGCTATGGCGTGTGTTTGTGAATTGAGCACTTTGACTAGTTGCGTATTTAAAATGTTTGTGAAATTTTCTTTCAGCCTTGTGGGTTCCGTTTCGGGGCACACGACCACTACACCATATATGAGTTTCAGCAACACCTGAAAAACTGTATTCTAAAGTCCAAAAAGTGTTGCTGAAGGCAAAAAATAGGCTACGGCTACACTTTGACCAAATCTGAAGGTGTTACAAAAACGGCCGCAACCATAAGGGTCTAAGGTAACACTTTTCTTATTTTTATAACATGTGAAAAAAGTGTAACGACAGACCCCTATGCCAATACTTTTCTTGTCTGTGCCTACACTAGATTTCGTGTTGGTGTAGACTTAAGGCCAAACTTTTATATATTTAGCGACACAAATGTTTGTGTAGCTGTAGACCTATGCTAACACTCATGAGGTCTAATGTAACATTAAATTATGAAACACTTTGACATCTTTACCAACAACTTTAATACTATGGCTACACTTATATTTGAACAGCTCCAACTTTTGCCAACACACAAATATTAACACTTTTGAATCTATGGCAACATATATACACACACCTGTTTACTAAAACATTCTAAGCTAATGACAACACAAGATAATAAAAGGACTATTCATTTCATAAATAAACTCTCAAACAGTTTCACAAACAAAATAAAAGCTCCTAACGCCATCCCAATAATCTATGACATCATCATCAATCAACATAAACAAACCATCCAAAAAGCTAACTTAATATATAAAACCATCCGAAGTGATTTGGATTCACAAATCTCTGTAGCTTTTCTCCAAACAAATTCCGACGTTCAATTTCCTTCCTGTATCCCCATTTTTAATGAATCAAACTTGCCACAAGCACAAGTGACATGATGCTTTAAACTTTCTCATTTGAGCACTCCCCATAGACAAGAAAAAGCAAAAAGAAAGTCAAGTCAATTACATTAACAATTCAGATATTGAGGATCTGGTTATGTTTCTTAAAGATTTATTACATATAAATATAACTGTTATTAGCAGCACAACACTAAAGTACATAAAATATAGCTTTAGTGAACATATGTAGTGACACAAACTAAGATTAATAGTTCACGCTTCACATGATATATCTTATATACTAAGTTAGGAATTAGGACGAAAAAAGTTAAACAGATCGACCTCTAGAACCGTATATCAGATGTCTAGATATGAAGGAAATTGTCTGAGGAGACTACAAAAAACTGTTTAACCAAATCTGTCAGTCATATAATAGAAACTACACTCTAAATTTATTTATGCTTCTTTAAGAGACAGTTACAAAATTTTCAAATACAGAGGATTTTTGTTTGAGAACACATGAAAGTCAAATTAAAGAAATACTAAATGAGATTAAACAAAAGAATTGCTCTTAGCTGTTTCCATAAAAAAAACATATCATGATAATATGGAAAGGAAGTAGCACAATCTTGGTGAACCGTAAAACACGGTCGCATTAGACCCTCATCTGTCACTACTTAATACAAAGGGTGTCAAATTTGGAAGAACTCTGGCTTTCTTGTTGATACAATTACCTGCACAAGAATATAATGGCTCATATTAAGTAAAATACACAAGTGTTTCTTCGATAAATAGGAGTATCAACAGACATTTCTATTGAGAAGAGGCTTAATTTTATGAGGATGGAATATTAAGAATCTGTCTACTATCCTCATAGCCAGTTTACTATAGAACAAAGCTTTAGTTACAAAGAAATATGAACAAAACTCACATGCTCGTTAAGGAAGTGCGCAGAAACAGAATTGAGCGAGTAAGAGCTTAATGTGTAATCCCTTTCCACAACCTGCAAGAACCAGAAAGTGGTCGTCAAAAGAAAATTTTCGGTATCATTATTAATGCAACGAATATCATGACAGTTCCATGTTGGGAGGAAACCTGCAGCAAATTAAATTGAACTCTCCCCTCAATTGCAACTTCTTTACTTTCCATGGTGACTAATTGTCTGCAGCTCCAAAAGCATAAGTCAGTAAACTTTGCAACAAGTTATGAAGAAAGAACTAACAAAAAAAATCAATGATTTCATGACATCGAGTAATGGCTATGTGATACAACATTCAACAGATAATGGGTAATGATATTATAAATACAATCTTATCTGGTATAAAGATTAGAACTATTTTTCTCTTCCAATATACTGTGTGCGTTAAAATTGAAGTCTCAGTGCAATTCCTCATTCTTCCAAGCTTTTATGTTGTGTGGTAACATAATAAAGATGAAAATAGTTCAATTCCAACCATAAATATGAGCTTACTTGTCAAAGCAAAAAAAAAAGATACGAAAAACAAAACCAAAAGCTAATAATGAAATGAACAAAACAATCTGTGGGTGACATATAACCCAGCAGCTGCAAACTTAAGTGGCTGCTAGCACGATGGCAAAAAGGATTTGATGAGCTTGATGAGAAATTTGCATCTCAGACACAAACCCTGGTGTGTCGCATGCGCCCAAGTATTGGAAATTCAGCTACTTCAGCTCTCTGCCCAGGAAAAATATAAATAAAGTAAATAAATGACATTTAATCATTAACTTGTTGGAACATTATGAAATCCACTTTCATCTTTCATGGAGCCAGGAGGTCAAAGAATTTGCAAAATGATTGGAATGAAGTTACTGAGAAAGGAAGTTAAAGGTAATGTAGAGAGAATTTTTCCACATCAATGAGGTATGGCAAATCAAATTTGCAAATGTTATAGCTGATTATAATATCTAGGTCCACTTCCTCCGATTGGAAAATAAAATTAAGATGAAATATGGAAATTTTGAATGTACGATCAAGTGGTATGCTGAATAAAGGAAAAGAAAATGAAAATCATAAGAGAAACGATACAACTCAATTAACAGTACGTGTATGATATAAGAAATATTAAATTCCCTTCCCCTTCTATATCACACTATATAGTTGCACGCAATACCAATGTTGTCGGCATGGTGCTAAAGAGAGCGACATCATGGATCGTCAGAAAATGCTATTGTTTGGGTAGTCCAATAGAAGAATTGTGGCCGGCATTAGGATGATAGAATTTTGTAAAAATAATAAATAAGAGAGAAAGAGAGAGTATATAAAGAGAATAACCAGAGAAGCAGATTAGAACTATAGAGAATTGAAGCACAACTAGAGTACCAACCCCAATATATTATATAACATAAAGAGGTTCACTTACCATGTGAAAGTAAAATCAAAATAAAAGTAAAAGGAAAACAGTCAATGGTGCAGTTCTGCAACTGAGTTATCCAAGACCATCAACGGCAAAAAAACAAAAACAAAGCAACTTTACACATGAACGACATGGATATCATATTGTGGGAAACAACATTGCTACAATTTTAATTTTGGTCAAATTGACGTTACACTTATCATACAAGTGCTAATAACATTACCCTCCAAGCTCAAAAAACCTCATTTTCTGTGTCGAATGACATAACATCAACACCGACAATTGGTGAACAATGTTGTGTCGAGAATTACACTCTCCGACCGGCGATCGCCTCGGAGATCGAGCGACCTAGCCACTGTCGAGCAGTCGAGGGAGAACTGCCGACCAGCGACCAGGCGGCCTAGCCTTAGCCCCGCAGACAAGATAAATCGGCCAACCGAAGGTCCTAGGACAAGTACCGGTGCCGAGCGATCGACATCAAATACGATCGTCTCTCGGTACTCGGCGACCGACTCCTGGCGACCGACAAGCGGACGATCATCTCTCGGCACCTGCCGACCGACCCTTGGTGACCGACCAATGCCGACCCTCAGCGACTGGCCGATGGCGACCTCTGATGACCGGCTAGAGACGACCGCATCATGCCGATAGTCATCCAGTCGGAAAAGGTCGAGCCTCAGGACTGACACCACGTGCAAGGGCCGAGACAAGATCCGCATATCACGGATCGTTGACCACAGCCTGTCAGCATCCGTCCACCGGCCAGGCGAGCCCGCGAAAGTTGTCGGTAGGGCCGCATGTGACGGTGACTCGGACGCGTCTTTGGCTCTTCATTGGACCGCCAGTGGCGGCATTTGTAGCTTTGGACTATAGGCAGATGCCAGCCTCTTCCTTGGACTTTAGCCCGACATCCCGGGTGATCGCCCCATTATAATATTGGCCGTGACGATCGCCCCATTATTATAATGGCGGAAGCGATCGCCCACGAGAAGACAAGACCCGATCGCCCTATATATACAAGGCACCTGCACTCGGCCACCTCCACAGCATTCTCGCATTTCACACCTTGTCTGAGAAGCAAAATATATAGCACTTGGCTATCTCCAACTCTTGGCAACAGCTATCATTCGGTACTTACTTCTCCCGGCCTCTCTCATTAAGCAGACGATTGGCAGGGACGAAGAACACCGAGCTTCGCTCAAGAGCCGGATTAACAGAGTCTTTTTACACTCATTGTATCTAGATTTCTCACATTAATACTTGTATCCATGAATATTTGTATTAATAACATCTCGCGAGAGCATTCAAGCCCGGGCCTAACAAACCCGGCAAATCTTGTATTATTTATCTTCTCTCGGAAGTGCTCCCGCAATTGTTGTTTGTTGTCCGTCTTCTAGCAGTATTAATCTTCAGATAAATATTTTGGGCAACAACAATTGGCGCTAGAAGGAGGGGATCTAACCCTCAAATTTTTATTCCTACCGTCTCGAAGAACACTCACTGTTCTCGGGGCATATACTTGAAGTGACACTCACTGCGCTTCAAAGAAATCTTTCAGAAATCATGTCTTCCGCCTCCGCGTCGAAGAAAGCCGCTGGCCAGCCGTCCAAACGCCCCGTTCCGTCCCAGTCCGAGCCAAAGCCGATGGTGGAAGGTAGCCGCCGCGGTCAGAGATGCTCGATCCCGTCCCTGGACGGCGGCCCAAGCCTCTCGTTCGACCAGTTCCGAACCAATGAACAGATCGAAGAGGCCATAGCCGCCCTTCAGGGGCAACGGAGTGCTTTCAACGCACCTCCCGCTATCACCCCCTCGGCCATCCGCCGGAAGTCCAAGCGGAAGCTCAAGGCGTTAATGGCCGAGCGATCGCCAGGAGGCTCTCATCCGCAAGAAGAGACGCTCGACAGTCGGGGCACCTCTGTCTTCGATCGCCTGGGCAGTGACCCGACCTGGCGACCGGGGCAGTCCGGCCCCAGCTACGAGACGATGGAGTTTGAGTCCGTCACCAGGAGCTCGGCCTACCCGACTCCCAGAAGGCAGCCCAGCCGTCTGGCTCCCCCCCACCCAAATAGCCGAGGTCGGCAGCAGCGGGGTCCGGAGATTGGCACACGATCGCCTCGGCTCCCGCTCCCAAAGCCGATCAGCAAGCAACCGAGCCACGGCGATTGCCGCATTGCAACGTCAACTCGACGACATGAAGGCGCTCCTGGAATCCAGGGCAGGCGCCATGAAGACGATCTCCAAGCCAAGCGAGCCGCTCGCGATCGCATGCAGCACAAGATCGCTCCCCCGCAAACACCCTTGTACGAGGGGCGATCGGACCCCGAAATGCACCTGAGCAAGTTCAACATCTACATGACCAGGTGTGGGGCATCCGACGCGACCAGGTGCCGAATGTTCCCTATGACGCTGGACGACCTCGCCCACCGGTGGTACACCTCATTGCCACCTCGGTCCATTGGCTCCTTTAACGAACTGGCGAACGTCTTCACAGGGTATTTCGTAGCCAAGGTCGCTCGATCGGAAGGTCCCCATCGCATGCTGCGAATCAAGCAAGGGAGAGAAGAATCCGACTCGGACTACATCGACCGGGTAGACGAGATCATCCTCAACGGCGAGCCCGTAAGCGATGAGATCGCCCTCCACATGGTCCTAGCAGGATTCCATGGTCTCTCGCCTATGTTCAGGCATCTTACGAAGGACCAGCCCACGACCTACGCGGTCTTCCGAGCTAAAGCCGCAGATTTCCTGGCCAGGCAAAGGCTTCTTCTTAGCCTAGGAGCAGAGCGATCGGCGCCCGAGCGACGACCTCCAGTCTTCCAGTCCGATCGCTATTATCCAGCAGAGCCGGAGGACTCGCTCGCCGTCTACAGTCCACCATTTAACATGAGGGACTAAGGCTCGCGATCGCCTCCACCGCACATCATAAAGCCATGGTCCTGGTAGACGATGGAACCGGCTACTTCAGCCATGCAAGGTCCCTTTCGGCCGAGATCGCCCGCCCTTCGTTTAAATACGAGGCCGGCGTAGTCTGAGGGCTCTCCAAAATTAATCAGTGGACACGTGCCACTACCCCCGTCTCAACGTACACCGTCGAGGTTCGCCATCTCCATGGTGGACCGAGGTGGAAGCAGAGCCAAACAAAGCCGCGGGCGTGGAGTTGATTCATCCGATGCTGCCCCGCGCAAGGACTCCTCTAGACCGAGACCGCACGCCCTTCGTTTAAATACGAGGCGAGGCGCAGCCTAACAGAGGAGCCTCATAATAAAGTGAGTCACGAGACACTCAATGTCTTCACGCACCAAGATACGGTCATGGAGTCGGTCCATCGAATTCTGCGACTGTGCACGATTCCTCAAACAAACGAAACCATCAAGTTTCCGAGGGGGATCCGCCAATGTTGTTTTTTGCAGGTACAAGACCGATAGATAGCTAGCCAATCGAACATCATAGCCCAAGTCCAAATCCAAAGTCGGCTCAGCAAGATCGCCCGTCCTCATCCTACACGATCGCCAGCAAGAACCACCTCGCCCCATGTCTTCAACATAGGAGCAAGCTGGGGGGCAATTGTTGTGTCGAGAATTACACTCTCCGACCGGCGATCGCCTCGGAGATCGGGCGACCTAGCCACTGCCGAGCAGCCGAGGCAGAACTGCCGACCAGCGACCAGGCGGCCTAGCCTTAGCCCCGCAGACAAGATAAATCGGCCAACCGAAGGTCCCAGGAAAAGTCCCGGTACCGAGCGATCGACATCAAATACGATCGTCTCTCGGTAGTCGGCGACCGACTCCTAGCGACTGACAAATGGAAGATCATCTCTCGGCACCTGCCGACCGACCCTTGGTGACCGACCAATGCCGACCCTCAGCGACTGGCCGATGGCGACCTCTGATGACCGGCTAGAGACGACCGCATCATGCCGATAGTCATCCAGTCGGCAAAGGCCGAGCCTCAGGACTGACACCACGTGGAAGGGCCGAGACAAGATCCACATATCACGGATCGTTGACCACAGCCTGTCAGCATCCGTCCACCAGCCGACAGGCACGCCGAAAGTTGTCTGTAGGGCCGCATGTGACAGTGACTCCGGACGCGTGCTGGCTCTTCATTGGACCGCCAGTGGCGGCATTGTAGCTTTGGACTTTAGGCGATCGCCGACCTCTTCCTTGGACTTTATTCGAGCGGCCAGATGTCGCCCCATTATAATATTGGCCGGCAGACGATCGCCCCATTATTATAATGGCCGGAAGGCGATCGCCCGCCAGAAGACAAGACCCGGCTGCCCCTATATATACAAGGCACCTTGCACTCGGCCACCTCCCTAGCATTCTCGCATTTCACAAGCAATACAGAAGCAAAATATATAGCACTTGGCTATCTCCAACTCTTGGCAACAGCTATCATTCGGTACTTACTTCTCCCGGCCACTCTCATCAAGCAGACGATCGGCAGGGACGAAGAACACCGAGCTTCGCTCAAGAGCCGGATTAACAGAGTCTTTTTACACTCATTGTATCTAGATTTCTCACATTAATACTTGTATCCATGAATATTTGTATTAATAACATCTCGCGAGAGCATTCAAGCCCGGGCCTAACAAACCCGGCAAATCTTGTATTATTTATCTTCTCTCGGAAGTGCTCCCGCAATTGTTCTTTGTTGTCCGTCTTCCAGCAGTATTAATCTTCGGATAAATATTTTGGGCAACAACAAACAAGACTTGAGCATCATCACATTACGAACAAATGGATGATCTTCTCCCTATAAAGTGACAAGATTGGCTACCTAGAAAACAACCAAAAGAAAATCAGAAACTGGAAGTTGAGTAAAGCATCAAATAAATACTATTAGAGATTACTTGAACACAAACCTGGATAACAGGATCATGAGTGGGCTCAGGAAAAAGGCCTATTCTCCCGGCACAGTTAATGTCAAAGCTTAATATGATAAACGGGGCAATCTTTGAGAATTCCCCTTCAGGAGCATGGCTGATGAAATTTGAATAACTAAGTGTGTAAAGGGAAATCCAAGTGCTTCTAACCCAAAGTCTTAATCCTAAAAAAATATCACAATTAACGCAATGGATCAATTAGAAGATGCAAATTAAAAAAATGTCAATCAGATAAAAATATCAATACAGCAAAATCACCAAACTTCTAATAGCAATATAGCAAAAAAAAATTAGAAAAAAAAATCATTCGAAATTACAAAGGAATCAGATAAAAATGTCAATCACCATCAATTAGAAGATGCAAATTAAGCCTGGGGCGATACCAATTTAGGAATCTCAGATTTGTGACTTTTTTATATTAATAGAAAATAAAAAATCAAATCCAAGGGAGGATAGGGGAGCTGTAACACCCTCGATATATTCAGAAATATTACAGCGCCGTAAATCCTTTACGAAAGAATTTACAAGGCTGATGAAAAGAAAAGACAATAACAAATACCAAACAAATGAAAGTAACTGAAATAAAATACAATGGTTCTAAAGCAGTACTGAAAATACAAACGTCCAACGAAGGACATTAATACATAGCCAAATCCAAAATCACAAAAGATAATGTACTCGAGTACTTATTAAAAACAACACAAACAGCTGACAATTAAATCCGTCCGGAACATCACTCTTCACCTTCGTCGTCATGCATCTCCAGTAGTTGTTTTCCTACTCTCCTGGATTCTGAACATAAAAAAATATTCACCCCTGAAGGGATTAGCACAACGATGCTAGTACAAGTACCACAACATATTATCCAACATCTCACAAAGAATAATAATAACATAGATGACAAAAATACCAATGAGTCTCTACCTATGAGAAGACTCATAAATATCATACACAATTAATAATCACAACATGACATCACAACATACACATGGTAATTTCGATGATCTAGCGTTCACTGCCTAGATCCTAAGATGATCCCGTCGGACCAACACGTGGTGGAAAAACCTGTCCTATGATCCAGCACACGCTAGCATAGATCCCAAGATCATCCCGTCGGACCAACACGAGGTGGACATACAACAACGACACATATGCATGATAATATGTACAACATCAATACGTAAATCATAATCAATGTACTTGCCTCAAATTGACGACAAGGATAATAAAACAGAAGAAATAATATAGAGTTCATCTTACATCGAGTAATTAACGTACGAATGTATAGCAATCCAAACTACGGCCGAAAGTTCAACAAAACGTATCTTGCCTAATCTGCATAACGTATGTTACGTATCCTACCTAATATTAGCGCACGCTAATCGTGCATTTGATTGTTTCTTCTCTGATCAGACGACTGTCTCGTCTGATGATATAGCGTACGTAATTCTCAGTGTTTAACGTACGTTATCCTCATACATATTATACTCATGCAAACTTGAATGATCTTAAGTTTTAAGACATCTACGAATTCAAGGATACACATAACATCACAACGATATACTCAATCTTGATTACAACTTCTCTTACGTAGTTCGGGTAATCTAAGGTTGATACACTTGTTACCAATATCATCAATACATTCAAACTTCATCATGAAGATTAATTAACCAATCCAACTTATAAGAAATAATACAACCTTCGATTATCCTTTTCTTATGTCCGTTTAGCAAAAGTGATATCAATACCAAGTCTACGATCATTATGGCAACACCATTCGATACGGATTATTAATCTCAGAACACTACTCTTATTGTTTACCGTAACAAGATTCCAACTATAATGTTCTCAACAATGGTAACTTAAGCATAACCATCCCAACTTCTAAACATGATGTTTGGTTGAATAAATCATCTATGGAACCTAGTATTCTCGGTAGTATGATCATAACATCCTTAAGGACACGAATACAAGGTTGGAGATAGCATTAACATACCTTAAGATGAGGAAAACACTGAGACAATAGGTAGAGTCGAACTCCGGTTGCTTGTGTGCCAATCCAAGATGTTTCTCAACTTCAATGATCAACTATAAGTGATATCCAATCTCCAATGATCAAGTATAGATGGTCTATGGGTGTTTATGTAGAAGGGGGGAGGCTCTCTGGACTTCAAAGAAGTGAAGGACAAGTGAAGGAGACGAATTCAAATGAAATGGGGTGCTGTCATATTTATAATTTTTCTGACCTTACGTACGTTAGCCTTCGTGCATAACGTACGTTATCCACTTAGTGTATGCTACCCAATGTCCTTAGCGTACGCTACCATTCAATGGTAGCTTACTGTCTCAATTCTGTACTCTACGTACGCTACATCAATAGGGTTATGTACGTAATAAACATACTTAGCGTATGCTACATACATCCCTTAGCATACGTTAATCTCCGTTGACCTATTTAATAAAAAAACTGACCGGGCCACACGTGGGAATCTTATCTTGTCTCCACCTCGTGGTGGCCCATGTGCCGACCAATCTGATCAATAATTGACTGCCTTACGTGCGCTATGCCTTGATCATAGTGTACGCTATCTGTGCCTCTTAACGTTCGTTATGCATACTAGCTAGCATACGTTACGACGTAGTTGCATGTATAAATTTACAAGGTTGATATGATCAAGAATGTGGATATGAATACGGGAAATATCATACTTCGATTATTGATATCACAAATTCGAACAATACAGGGTTCAAATACGGATGAAAATACTCAACAATTTATCCGGATATTACATACTCTCCTTCTAAAAAGGAGTTTCGTCCCAAAACTCAAGATGAAAATAACTCTGGTTATCTTCACTTCATGCTATCTTCCATTTCCCAAGATGAAAATAACTCTGGTTATCTGAACCTTAACTAAAGTGATTGGTTTATTTCACAATTGTTTAACTCGACTTTCGAGTATTTTGATTGGTCTCTCTTCAAACATGCCATCCTTAGCGACTTCAATCTCGCCGAAATCAATGACATGATTGGGATCTGGTATATACTTCCTGTAACTGAGATACGTGGAACACATTATGAACGTGACTCAGTGATGGCGGTAAGGCCAACCTGTACGCCAACTCTCCAACTCTTTCAAGAATCTCGAACGGTCTGATATATCTCGGACTCAGCTTTACCTTTTTCCCAAAATGAAAAATTCCCCGAGTAGGAGAAATCTTTAAAAGCACGTGATCTCCAATATCGAACTCTATCGGGAAACAGCGCATGTCTGCATAAGATTACTGCCGACTCTGGGCGGTCAACAGTCTTTCACGAATCAAATCTATCTTCTCTTGCATCTGTACGATCAACTCTGGTTACGTCCCGATCAAGTCTGATGAATCATCCCAACATAGGGGTGATCTGCATCTCCTCCCGTATAATTCTTCAAAATGTGCCATCTTAATGGAAGCATCCCAACTATTGTTGTAAGTGAATTCAATCAATGGTAGATGAACTTCCCACTCAGTCGACCAATCTAAGGCACAAGCTCTCAGCATGTCTTCCACTATTTGAATAGTCCTCTCGGACTGTGCTAAAGTTCAACTCATTTCCCAAAGCCTTATGAACTGCTTTCCAAAAATGAGACACGAAGTGACCGTCCCTGTCAGAAATAATGGTCTTCGGCGTACCATGTAATCAGACTATCTCTGAAATGAATACTCGTGCCAACTTCTCTGGTCCCCAATGTAATAACCGTGTATTTCACATGTGTCGTTGTGGTATTATGGTTATTTGTATTTGAGGGTCATGATGATTGATATTGGTATATTCATGGTTGATAATCATTGAATTCTGTGATTTTCAGATTGTGTTCGTGCTGGCCGGATTTTGCAAATTTCTGCTCGATGGTAGCAGTTAGCGCGCGCTAGACTGCATTGTTAGTGCACGCTAACCAGGTGTGAGTAGCGCACGCGACTCTCGTGTATTAGCGCGCGTTAGGCCTGCTGGGCAATGAGCTTTCTGAACTCTGGACTGGAGCATTAACTCACGCTAATGGAGGACTAGCGTACGCTATTACGGGTGTGTTAGCGTACGTTAAAGGTGGGTAACGCACGCTAGATCGCCAGGACAATGAGGGCAGATTGTTTTCTGGACTGCGGAGGATAGCAGGTAGCGCACGCTATGTTTCGGGTTTAGCACGCGATAGTCCCGTTCGATAACGCGCGCTATTATTTCTGAGTAGCGCGCGCTATTGAAGTCAGACAGTGGGTTCTGTACTGCATGTCAAACCCGTTAGTGCACGCTAATTTTTAGCTGTAGCTTGCGCTAGTTTCCCCCCAGTATAAATATGGTGGGCAGGCTCAGAATCCTCATTTTCTTCCTCTCTTTCTCCTTCTCCGACGGCTGGGCGTGCTTGATCATTCGGAAGTGCAGATCTTGGTCGGATTTCTTCATCCAACAATATTTTTGAGTTCCTAACAATAAGTTATCAACATCTCATCAACTTTCACCGTTCAATCAAGGTAAAATCCGCTTGAACCCTAGTTCTTCATATTTTGGGGTTTTTGTTGAGATCTTAGATTTTAATCTAGTCTAGCTCGGATTTGTGCTAGATTATGATGTTGTAATCATAATCCTTCATTTTTCTCCAAGAGTCATGGAATAAATCACAAGTTATTCTCCATAGTTTGGGTTCGAGCTATGTTGCCTTCGTAGTGTTTGAATAAAGGTCCCTAAAGGCAAAACTTAGGGTGAACCCTTCTATTTTCATAGTATGATATTTGATTCGGTATTTTGTTGAACTAGGATCGATTCGTTGAAGGGGTTTGGACCATACATATTTCCGTTCATTATTCTTGTCTCGTTTCCAACCAAGGCAAGTATTTTGATTACGTTTATTGTACTTCATGTGGATGTATGAAAATTGTGATTTTGAGAAATATACGATTTGTGCCATGTATTTATTGAGCTTGTGTGAGCCAAGTAAACCAGCGAGGGTCCCCTGGGATCCTGTTAGACTTCGAGTTCTACGGATCACTCGGTTGGGTTGTACACTGGGGAGGGCCTGACGAGGACTCTCTGGGGTGTGTATCACGTGTGGGTATTGGGCCAGTACAACTCATGATTTTATCTTTTGATCATGATTATGGCATTTTATTGCGGAGTATTTGCAATGGCACTGTGATTTTTATTGTATATTCATTTGTAGTACATATTCTGTAATCGTTGTACTTGCACTGGCATTTTTGCTGACCCCTTCGGGGGTGGATATACTTGTTGTGTATCTAGGTTCAGGACCAATGGGAGAGCCAGCACTGGGTGGGCATGAGCTTGGTGGGCAACATTGATATCGTGTACTATTTTGAGTTGGTGGTCATTTTGTCAAAGTCTTGGTTGTGTTTTGGTTTTGTACTCGCGCGAGTAGTGTCATGTATTGTCATTGTATTGTTCGTCATTATTATAGTGATGTTGTATCAGCTGTGAACTATTGTATCAGTTGTTGTCCTACGGGACGATGTGTTATTTAGTCTTGTAATATATGTCGTATTGTAGACAGTTTGTCCTTTTATATAAGTGAACGCTGTGGTTTATTAATTTTTAATGAGTTTTATGTATGTTAGCCTGGTAGGTTCTCCATAAAAGAATTTACGGTGCTGTAATATCACCGTATATCATGGGGGTGTTACAGAATATGGTATCAGAGCCGAAGGTTTATGGATACCTAGGTTGTCGGTGTTTTTGGGTCTGTTAAATTGAGTCAGTCGTTGTCTACGATATCATTGGCATGCTACCACACCGTGTCGCCTGTGCTGGAAGACTCTCCGGATGTTGGTTGTTTCTTTCCTTCAGAAATAATTACCTTGATATTGTACAATCTATTGTTGTAATCGTTTCCTTATTGAACCATCCTTATTCTTCAGTATGCCGAGAGTTGGAGCTATCCGTCAATGCGGCCATGGCCGTGGCAGAGTAGTAGTGTCTGAGTCCGAGAGGTCCGTTTCAGAATCGGCATCTCGTTCTGCGACTAGATGAGACCCGATCCCTTCAGGAGGTCCAGATGGAGTTTTGGAGGCCGAAGTGCCTAACGTTCTTGAATAAGTCGTAACGCAGGTGCACCAACTGGCCCAAGTGGTGCAGAACATTAATATTGGCAGGACGGTTGAGGATCGGTGGCTTTAGGAAGTTATGAAGATGAACCATCCCAGATTTGATGGTTCCGGTGATGAGAACAACTAGGATCATTGGTTAGTCGAGCTGGAAAAGATCTTTGACGGTATTGGCTGCCCTGAAGCCAAAAGAGTCCCAATTACTCAATATCTGATGGTTGATGATGCGTCGGATTGGTGGAGAGCTGTTAAGCCCAGAGACCGTGACGTCACTTGGGAAGAATTTAAAGAACTGATTGAAGCTCAGTATTGTCCAGTGCCGGTATAGTTAGCAAGAGTTAGTGAATTTTTCCGAGCTCAGCCCGAGGACGTTTCTATTTCCGAGGCAATCAAGACATACAACAAGCAATTAGTGTATGTGCAAGATCGGGTTAAGGATGAGATAGACAAGATACTTCATTTCGACGCAAGGATGAAACCG
Source organism: Orobanche coerulescens (assembly GCA_033398695.1). Taxonomy (NCBI): domain Eukaryota; kingdom Viridiplantae; phylum Streptophyta; class Magnoliopsida; order Lamiales; family Orobanchaceae; genus Orobanche; species Orobanche coerulescens. The sequence continues at coordinate 108,661,241 of CM065818.1, read as the reverse complement.
GAGGTCCAAAAGTATATGGCGGGCCTTGGGTGTACTACTTTGAGGGAATATCAGGACAGAGTGCTTACTTATGAGATGGTGTCAGTTCCGGCTCCTATGGTTTCGAGTTCGAAGAAACCAAAATTTTCTGGTAGTTTTCGAGGCAGCGGATTGCGTAAACCTCAACCTTTTGTGAAATCTTCCATTGGTTCTCCACAACCCAGTGGAGGAGCGCCGAAAGTTTGTTTTAATTGTGGAATTCCTGGTCACGTCAGTTCTTATTGTGCATCGCGCCCTATTATTTGTTTCACGTGTGGAAAGCAGGGACACCGGGCATCCTATTGTGAGAGAGCAAGTAAAATCCTCACCAAGCCATCCCCTATTTCAGCCGGCACTGTCTCAGGTCAGCCCACTACGAGTGTTGGACGCGGTAGAGGCAAGACCGAGCATAAGGATGCATCTTGCGTTGGATCAGATCATCCCCGACTGTATGAGATGAGGCGGACTGAAGACGTAGGGGCTGCAACTACGTCAGGTATTGTTTATATTCGTACGCAACCGGTAGATGTATTATTTGATTCTGGAGCTACTCATTCCTTTATATCATTATCATGTGTGAATCGTCTGGGCCTTATTGGTCTCTCTGCATGTGAACCTTTTTTTGTTGAATTGCCGAGTAGGGAAAGGATAGTTGGGGACCGAGAGATCGTCAAATGTCCTGTAACCATCGGTGGTAGAGATTGGCCATCTGACTTGATTGTTATAGATATGAAGAGAGAAGATTTAATTCTGGGTGATAACTGGCTAGATCATTATGGAGCAGTGATGGATTATCGTCGAAAGATAATTTCGATCATTGATGAGGATGGTACGGAATATGTTTTTTAAGGACAGAAACCCGTTAGTACTGGGAAGATTATTCGAGCCATGAAGGTTGTGAAATTTTTGAACCAAGGTTGCACCGGTTATTGTTGTTACGCAATGAAGATAGAAGATGACGGAGTTCAGTTATCTTCTATTCCAATTGTGAACGAATTTCCAGATGAATTGCCAGGATTGCCGCCACATCATGAGGTGGAATTCGTTATCGAACTTGAGCCTAATGCGGCGCCCATATCCAAGGCACCCTACAGAATGGCCCCATCGGAAATGTTAGAATTGAAGAAACAATTGGGTGAATTGTTGGACGAAGGTTACATTCGAACTAGTGTGTCGCCATGGGGTGCACCGGTATTGTTTGTATGGAAGAAAGATGGGTCCTTACGGCTATGTATTGACTATCGTGAGTTGAATAAACTCACTATCAAAAACAAGTATCCGTTTCCAAGAATCGATGATCTATTTGACCAATTGCAAGGGGTAACGGTTTTCTCCAAGATTGACTTGAGGTCTGGATATTACCAAATGCGAATTCGAGATTCATATATCCCCAGATCGGCATTTCGAATGAGGTATGGACATTACGAATTCGTAGTTATGCCATTCGGTTTAACAAATGCTTCGGCGGCATTTATGCAACATATGAACAAAACATTTATCGAATATCTCGATAAATTTGTGGTGGTGTTTATTGATGATATCTTAATCTATTCTATGAGTGAACCGGAGCATGCAGAACACTTGAGGATTGCGTTGAGTATTTTGAGGGCTGATAAGCTTTATGATAAATTCTCTAAGTGCGAATTCTGGCTTAGAGAAGTTGCTTTTCTAGGACACATTATATCAGCCGATGGTATTCGGGTAGATCCTCAGAAGGTTGAAGCGGTTTTAGCTTGGGAATCCCCGAGGAATGTTAAGGAAGTTCGGAGTTTCCTGGGATTGGCTGGTTATTATCGTCAATTTATCGATGAATTCTCGGAAATTGCTCTACCACTCACTCGGCTTTTGCAAAAGACATAGAAGTTTGAGTGGAGTGATGAGTGTCAGAAGAGTTTTGACGAGTTTAAAAAGCGATTGACTACATCACCGGTCCTAGCCTTACCACAAGGAACGGAAGGTTTCCTTATTTATAGTGCTGCCTCTAAACAAGGATTGGGGTGTGTGTTGATGCAGAATGAGAGAGTAGTGGCTTATGCGTCGCGACAATTAAAGCCATATGAGATGAATTATCCTACCCATGATTTGGAGTTAGCCGCTGTGGTTTTTGCGTTAAAGATATGGAGGCATTATTTATATGGTTCTTCTTGTTGAGTGTATACGGACCATAAGAGCTTAAAGTATATATTTATGCAGAAGGAGCTTAATATGCGCCAGCGTCGATGGTTGGAATTGCTTAAAGATTATGTTCTTGACATTCTTTACTATCTAGGTAAAGCGAACGTCGTTGCCGATGCATTAAGCCGCAAGTCAGTCATGTTGCAGAAGTTGGAATTACTTACCCTTCAACCGGAGCTCAGACGAGAGTTGATTAATTTGGAAATTGAAGTTTGGCCTCATAGAACTCAAGGACAGTTACGTTTCCTTGAGATTACTTCTTCCGTGATGGAAGATGTTGTTGGGATTCGGTGCCTAAAACGAAGGCCCAGCGGAAGCGGTAAAACGAAAATTAATTCGATCCGAATCCCTACGAGGATCGATCGAGCTACGTATATACGAATATATAAACGAAAAGCAAGAGTCGTAAGAAACTAACCCTCGAAGTCCGTTGATTAAATGGAAACCTTCTCTTGAGCTATTCCCCAAGCTTTAGTTTGATCTCTACGAGTTCAATCCGCTCCAAGCCCTTGAACGATCCAACGCCGAAAACACCGCGTCTCTACTTGCCACGCGCCGGAAAAACGACCGGAACAACAACACTCGATTAACCTCTAAGGTTACGGCTAGAATCAAGTGGTGAAGCTTTTGTTATTACACTCTAAGTGTATAATATATCTCTCTTAATTTATCTTGAATTTTCTCCAAGAAAACTCAAGAACAAAAGTGAAGAAGAAGATGAAGATGAGTGATTAAACTCAAAGTCTATCTCTCTCTCTCTATATTCTCACGTTGAAAGCCTTACCAAACAAGTGAAGAGAGTCTTCCTTTTATGCTCCATAAAATCCTCCCAAATCAAGATCTTTTAATTAAAATGAATTAATTAAAAGATCTTGTTCCCTTGATACTTCAAGTCTTCCACCAATTAAGGTGGAGACTATGACCAAAGAAAAGAGGAGGGAAAATGGGATGGCCATCTAGAAGGAGCCGGGACGAGTTCGGTTCGTTTCGGACTCCCGTGAGTCCAAACAGATAAACTCCTATTACATTTCCGATGTATTTGTGTCGTTTAATTAATCCAATTAATTAAACATATCAAATACAAAATAACATAACTAATTTCTCCAAGAAATAATTATATTCATGAATTAAATTAATCACCCAGTGATATATTTAATTCATTAGGCCGTATATCAATTTATCCAATAAATCGATTTAGACATCTAATGTCTCAAATTTAGATATCTAATATCTAATACACATAATGAGAGAATTAGCTTGATTCATTCCGTCGTCAATCCTAATGCGCGACTCGGTAGGTCCGTCTCAGTCAGTAATGGGAGGAACCAAAGAGTAGTAGCACCACCTAGCTTGATCTGGTGGCCTACCTGCATGCCCGACCGAGAGCGAAAGATTGGGATCATTCAAGAACCATTACATCGTGAATACCGATAAATGTATAAACCCTTCTTTCATATGTCCCGATCAAATTATGGGGTCACGGTCGGTCAAAACCCATCATGCTTGACGCTATGCATGCGTTAATGCAAATCGAGATCATCGAGCTCTCGTGTATCTAATACACTAGCTCGATGCTTTGGCCAAAGACTTATGATCTCATCACGCGATAACCGCATAGGACATATAACCCGTTCACTAACAGGAGAAAGAATTCTATCTTGGTATTCAGTAGGACCTGCTACTTGCCCATCAAGATGCACGTCGAGGTTGACCCCCGCCTTCCGGTTTATAGGGTCGAACTACTCTAGTGAAAATCTTGACGTCACAAGCACATCCCTACTAAATCCTCAAGTCGAAGATTCACGAATACCTATCACAACCTTTCGATTCCATCATTGACTGTCCCGGAGTGAAATCCGTGTGACGAATCGAGGGCTAGTCGGTTCGAGTATACTAATGTAATTAGCATACCTATAACGTGTGCTCCCACTAACCATAAGTGTTCGACAGGCACTCTCCTTGTCAAAGAACACGTCATACAAGTCTTCACATAAACTTAACGCCCAGTCAAGTTTCATCGACTTGCGAACGATTAAGTATTTGAGCTATAAACCTTTCCAGTGCCGACCCCCTTATCCAATAAGGAGTGGAACGTTTTGCTCTCAAATACACGGACTAGTTTCTATATGTTTATTTACGAGTTAGGAATGCCAGTAACTACCAGTAAATAAAGAAACATTCATTTGGCTTATATAAATGGTTTACATAATTACAAGTACAATGCCCTCACTCAACAACCTCTGAGTGGCATTCGAGGGCATACTCCTAACAATATCCCACTTGCACTCAATGCCACACACTATGGTATCTAATACCCATGTTCTCCAGATGACGCTCCAAGCTAGTCTGAGAAAGTGGCTTGGTCAGTGGATCGGCGACGTTGTCGGCCGAGTCTACTCTGTGCAGCACAATGTATCCCTTGCGAACAAATTCTCTTACGAGATGATACTTCCTCTCAATATGTTTGGTGCTGTTGTGAAACCTCGGCTCCTTGGCCTGCGCTACAGCTCCGTCGTTGTCGCAGTACAGCAGAATCAGCACATGGTATCATTTGAAGTTTTCCCAGAAACTTCTTAATCCAGAACCCTTCCTTGGAAGCCTCAGAGGCTGCTTGATACTCAGCCTGACAGGTGGAATCAGCAGTCGCGCTTTGCTTGGCACTACGCCAAGATACTGCTCCTCCATTAGGAGTAAATATGTAGCCAGAAGTGGACATCGAGTCGTCCTTCAGTCCTTGGAAGTCCGAATCAGTGAATCCCACCACATCGATTCTCCACCACCATACATCGAACCATATCTCTAGTCCTTCTTAAGTACTTGAGAACGTTCTTTCTGGCGATCGATGTTCCCTACACAGGTTTGCACGAAACCTACTCACCACGCTTACAGCATGCGCGATGTCAGGTCTTGTACACAACATAGCATACATAAGGCTACCCATGGCCGAAGCATATGGTATATTACTCATTTCCTTTCGTTGTTCCTCATTTTGAGGACACATCTTCAAGGTGAGTTTTATTACATGTCGCATCGGTAGGAACCCTCTTTTAGAATCTTCCATCTTAAATCGCTTTAAGATTTTATCTATATAGAGGGCTTGGGAAAGACCTATTGTTCTCTTCGCTCTATCCCGGTAGAGTCGAATATCAAGAATATAGGTAGCTTCTCCCAAGTCTTTCATGGAGAAATTACTCGAAAGCCAAGCTTTCACAGAACTAAGCATTCCCACATCATTTCCTATTAGTAGAATGTCATCTACATATAGTACTAAGAATGCGATCTTGCTCCCACTAACCCTCTTGTATACACAAGGTTCCTCTTCATTTTGCACGAAGTCAAACTCTTTGTTGCCTGCGTCAAAGCGAAGGTTCCAACTACGCGATGCTTGCTTGATCCATAAATGGAGCAATGAAGTTTGCACACTTTACGAATATCGACTTCGGACACAAAGCCTTTAGGCTGCTCCATATAGATTTCCTCCTCGAGGAATCCATTAAGGAAAGCCGTCTTTACGTCCATTTGCCATATCTCATAATCGTGGTAGGCAGCTATAGCAAGCATCATGCGAATAGACTTGATCATGGCTACGGGCGAGAAGGTATCGTGTGTCGATCCCTTCCTTCAGGTATAACCCTTTGTCACTAGCTTGGCCTTATAGGCGTCAACCTTGCCATCACCATCAGTCTTTCTCTTGTAGATCCACTTGTTCCCAATAGGCACTATGCCCTTGGGGCGGTCTACTAGAGTCCGGACTGATTGACATGCATCGAGCCTATCTCAGCTTCCATAGCTTCACGCCATTTCGCGGAGTCTACATCCACCATCGCTTGGTCATAGGTCGTCGGGTCGGTCTCTTGGCTATCACTTGGAACCTCATGGAGACCCAGCTCCTCCAAGTGCACAAGCCCATACCTCTCAGGTAAATGAGACACCCTACTAGATCTACGAGGTGGTTGTACTTGTGTTTGAAAGTTCGGTTCCAGTTTCTTGCCTTTTGTCTCTCGAGGAGTTTCATTGTATTCTTCTAAAGAAATACTTCTACCTGCTCCGCCTTCCTGAATGAACTCATCTTCCAGGAAGTGTGCTTGTAAAGCAACATTGATCCTTCGATCTTCGGGCATGTAGAATAGATATCCCATCGTCCCAGACGGGAATCCAATGAAACGTCCCTTCGCAGACCTAGCTTCCAACTTTTCCACCTTAGTCTTCTTGACATAAGCGGGACATCCCCAAATCCTAATATGATTAAGACTTGGTTTCCTTTCTTCCCACATCTCATGTGGAGTTTTAGGAACGGATTTGGAAGGACATCTGTTCAAGATATATGCGGCAGTCAGGAGTGCATACCCCCACAGGTAAATCGGCAAGGCAGTATAGCCCAGCATGGAACGGACCATGTTCAACAGGGTCCGGTTCCTTCTTTCTGACACACCATTTAAGCGAGGGTACTGGAGGTGTTAGTTGTGAAACTATTCCATGTTCTTTAAGGAACTCGTCAAACTCCGTACTCATATACTCGCCACCTCGGTCCGACCAAAGTGCTTTGATATGATTACGGTTTGTTTCTCGACTAGGGCCTTGAATTCTGGAATTTCTCAAAGGCCTCGGATTTATGTTTCATTAGGTATACATAACCATACCTAGTATGATCATCGTAAGCGTAATGAAATATTGATATCCGTCACGTCTTGCTTCCAAAGCACCACAAGCGTCGGTATGGATTAATCCCGATTTATCGGCTCTTTCAAAAGTCCTGTGAAGGGGACTTAGTCATTTTGCCTTTAAGGCAAGATTCACAAGTAGGAAAGGGATCCGATCCCAATGGACCCATAAGTCCATCTTTTTCCATCTTGTAAACCTTGGTCGACCAACATGACCAAGTCGAGATGCCATTTTAAAACTTGATTGGTTTCATCCCTACCACGTTTTCTAGTCATAGTATTCACAACTACTTTGTTCTTTGAGATTTAGATGATACAATCCATTCAACAATGTAGCGGTACCCACTAGTTTATTTCTAAAATAAATTTTACGGGAACCATCACCAATGAAAAATGAAAAGCCTTTTCGGTCCATGACCGGAATGGATACAATGTTTTTGTGCCTTGGGCAAAACAAGTACATCTTCTAAAGTCAAAACAAAGCCGGATTCTAAACCCAAAAGAAGTGATCCTATGTCGGTCGCCTCGACACTATGCCCGCTTCCATTGTGATCATAACTTCTCCGGCTCAAGCTTCCTACTTTGTTCGAGATCACGATTCACGGTACAAATATGAGAACTAGCACGAGAATCCGATTATCCGGGAAGTAGAAAATACGATAGCAGAACAATTTGTTTCCAAAACTAAAAGTTACATGCACGAAGTGCCATGAAGAATCGGACAGTCTCTAGCCCGGTGGCCCGACTCACCGCACTTGAGACAAGCATCCTTCTTCTTCTTGTTCTTGAACCATCGGGGCCTTGCCCTTACCCCTAAGGTCCTTAGCTTGTGGTCAGTCCGCTTCTTAGTCTTTTTCTTCTTATTCTTAGACCTCCGGAGTCCAGAAGAAATCACAAAGCGAGACTCCTTAATCCATGAGTCTTCATCCGAGGCCGAGCGGTCACAAGTTTGTTCATTAGCCCGGCTAAGTTACATGCAATCTCATTGCGGTTGAAGTTCATAACAAGCGTGAGAAGGAATCGGGGAGAGGCGTAGGATAAGGTCGGTTTGGAGAGAAGTATCCATTTTAAAATCAAGAGCCTCCAATCTCTCGATCATGGATATCATTTTGAGGGCGTGTTCCCCAACCTTCTCACCTTCCTTCATCCTTGCACCGAGCAGTTGCTTGGATATCTCATATCTAGCGATTCTGCTGTGCTCACCATAAAGCTCGGTTAAGTGAGATAGAATCTGCCTAGCGAAGTCATTTTCTCATGAGCTCTCTGAAGCTCATTAGACATGGAAGCCATCATATAAGCACGGACTTTCACGTCATCCTTAACCCACTTTTCGTGGTTTTCAATCTCTTCTGATTGGCTCGGAGTCCGCACGAGGCGCCGGAATGTCCGTCTCCAAGGCGTATCCCGGTGCCTCTATCTGAGGACAATCATCAGTTGGAGCCAATCCACAAAGTTAGGTCCCATTAAGGTGTTCTTTTCGAGTAGAATTGCGAGTGGATTCATTGTCATATTGAGATTTATGCATTAAGTATAGCAGTTAATTAGTGACTCATTCAATTATGTTACGAGTATAGAATTTAAGGTCTTTTCTATTCTTGTTACCCGGCTCCCACTATTTTTATCGGAATAACACACTCCCATCGAAATCCGGAAGTATCGTCGCTCTACTTCATAGTGGTGATCGAGTTCTTTATAAATCATAATAGAGGGCAGAACGAGGTTTCTAGTCTATTAATTTTCATAAAGTGGTGTCCAACACCAACCCATCTAATGGATGATTCGATCTTCTTTTTCCCCTTGTTCACTCCCCTCAACCTATACGGTTTCTATGGTTCGTGAACAAGTTAAGTTTATACCATCGACGCAAATCAGTGTCACAATTGAATCTTATCAGGCAACCTATCGGGTTTCTAGGGATAAAATTTGCTCCCGAAGGCATCGATGCGCTCCGGTAATTTATCCGTCCTCCCGACGACTACCCGATAACTCGGAAGCATAGCACATCCGGTTTGGATTTCAATTTCCCGAAAACTCGATGGAGGGAAGGAAAACCTTGAAACCTTATAAACTTAATTATTTATTGTGGGAGAATTTTCGCGATTAACGTTACACTTTGCACATTAATCATATTAGCGCGTTTGTGGTATTCATACAATATGAAAAAACCATTCACAACCTAGGTGCTACCAACATGTGGTTCATGGACCGTTCCTAGAAAACAAAAACTCCGTAATCTAATTACAAGTCTTCGTCTTGAATCTTTGTCTTCTCGAAATGGATCTTCCTCCGGTCTTCGTCATTACATATAAATTTTACTTTGAAATTGCATCCTAGATATTTCTAGTAAAATAAATAGGCTCAAAACGGCCTTTACAACCCAATCGAATAAAACGAACGATTCAAAACTAAGTCCACGAACCACATCCCCATTCAAAAGCATTCATCCAATAAATACTATATAAATGGAAAGCGTAGAGATACATTGATCCAATCAACAATACGAACCGATCCAATCGATTCACACAATCGGTAATATAATAACGTTCAAAATAATTCGGTCGACCATAAATATTCCAATTAATCAAATTTCCCTTATAAAATGAAATACCATAAATCATTTTAATCATATTAAATCCAATTTAACATGCGGAAGATTAATTTTTAAGAATACACGGAAAAATCGATCCGGGGTGAAAGCAGGCGGCATGGCCGAGTCACCCTCGGCGACTACCGGCGATCACGCACAGCTTGGCGAGTCACGCTCGGAAGATGCCGGCGAGGACACGACCGACTCACCCGGGACACGGTCGGGTCGCTGGCGATGACTTGGCGGTGCCGGACACGGCCGTGTCACCCGGGACACGGTCGAGTCACTTCGGCGGACACCGTGTCTCGTGACACGGTCGGGTCTCGAGCGGTGGCACAGCCACCTTTGCCCGGACACGGCCGTGTCACCGGGACGGTCGAGTCACTCTCGGCCAAATTACCGTTTTTGTCCAAAAGTCGTCAAATGACGATTCGGGCTAGATTTTCGACCGGATATCCAATATCAATATTTTCGACTTTCATATCTTCAATATAAATCATATTTCCCGAAATTTAAGATTTATATTTAGACATAAACTTACGAAAAATACAATTATTACGAGCGAAAAACATATACCACGATTATGACTAAAATGATTCCAAATCATTCACCATCTAATCGAGCATTCCAAATGCCAATATCGTATATACGATCGCAAGACCTACGCTCGATACCCTTTGTTGGGATTCGGTGCCTAAAGCGAGGCCCGGCGGAGCGGTAAAAGCGAAAATTAATTCGATCCGAATCCCTACGAGGATCGATCGAGCTACGTATATACGAATATATAAGCGAAAAGCAAGAGTCGTAAGAAACTAACCCTCGAAGTCCGTTGATTAAATGGAAACCTTCTCTTGAGCTATTCCCCAAGCTTTAGTTTGATCTCTACGAGTTCAATCCGCTCCAAGCCCTTGAGCGATCCAGCCGAAAACACCGAGTCTCTACTTGCCACGCGGAAAAGCGGCCAGGAACAACAACACTCGATTAACCTCTAAGGTTACGGCTAGAATCAAGTGGTGAAGCTTTTGTTATTACACTCTAAGTGTATAATATATCTCTCTTAATGTATCTTGAATTTTCTCCAAGAAAACTCAAGAACAAAAGTGAAGAAGAAGATGAAGATGAGTGATTAAACTCAAAGTCTATCTCTCTCTCTCTATATTCTCACGTTGAAAGCCTTACCAAACAAGTGAAGAGAGTCTTCCTTTTATGCTCCATAAAATCCTCCCAAATCAAGATCTTTTAATTAAAATGAATTAATTAAAAGATCTTGTTCCCTTGATACTTCAAGTCTTCCAAAAATTAAGGTGGAGACTATGACCAAAGAAAAGAGGAGGGAAAATGGGATGGCCATCTAGAAGGAGCCGGGACGAGTTCGGTTCGTTTCGGACTCCCGTGAGTTCAAACAGATAAACTCCTATTCCGTTCCGATGTATTTGTGTCGTTTAATTAATCGATTAATTAAACATATCAAATACAAAATAACATAATTAATTTCTCCAAGAAATAATTATATTCATGAATTAAATTAATCACCCGGTGATATATTTAATTCATTAGGTAAATATATCAATTTATCGATAAATCGATTTAGACATCTAATGTCTCAAATTTAGATATCTAATATCTAATACACATAATGAGAGAATAAGATTGATTCAATCCGTCGTCAATCCTAATGCGCGACTCGGTAGGTCCGTCTCGATCGGTAATGGGAGGAACCAAGAGTAGTAGCACCACCTAGCTTGATCACGGTGGCCTACACTGCCCAGAGAGCGAAGATTGGGATCATTCAAGAACCATTACATCGTGAATACCGATGGCGTATAAACCCTTCTTTCATATGTCGATCAAATTATGGGGTCACGGTCGGTCAAAACCCATCTGTACTTGACGCTATGCATGCGTTAATGCAAATCGAGATCATCGAGCTCTCGTGTATCTAATACGGCTAGCTCCAATGCTTTGGCCAAAGACTTATGATCTCATCGCCAATAACCGCATAGGACATATTACCGTTCACTAACGGAGAAAGAATTCTATCTTGGTATTCGGTAGGACTGCTACTTGCCCATCAAGATGAACGTCGAGGTTGACCCCGCCTTAGGTTTATAGGGTCGAACTACTCTAATGAAAATCTTGACGTCACAAGCACATCCCTACTAAATCCTCAAGTCGAAGGTTCACGAATACCTATCACAACCTTTCGATTCCATCATTGGTATCCGAGTGAAATCCGTGTGACGAATCGGGCGAGTCGGTTCGAGTATACTAATCTAATTAGCATACCTATAACGTGTGCTCCCACTAACCATAAGTGTTCGCGGGCACTCTCCTTGTCAAAGAACACGTCATACAAGTCTTCACATAAACTTAACGCCCAATCAAGTTTCATCGACTTGCGAGCGATTAAGTATTTGAGCTATAAACCTTTCAGTGCGACCCCTTATCCAATAAGGAGTGGAGCGTTTTGCTCTCAAATACACGTACTAGTTTCTATATGTTTATTTACGAGTTAGGAATGCGGTAACTACGGTAAATAAAGAAACATTCATTTGCCTTATATAAATGGTTTACATAATTACAAGTACAATGCCCTCACTCAACAACCTCTGAGTGGCATTCGAGGCATACTCTAACAATCTCCCACTTGCACTCAATGCCACACACTATGGTATCTAATACCCATGTTCTCCAGATGACGCTCCAAGCTAGTCCGAGAAAGTGGCTTGGTCAGTGGATCGGCGACGTTGTCGGCCGAGTCTACTCTGTGCGGACAATGTATCCCTTGCGAACAAATTCTCTTACGAGATGATACTTCCTCTCAATATGTTTGGTCTTTGTTGTGAAACCTCGGCTCCTTGGCCTGCGCTACAGCTCCGTCGTTGTCGCAGTACAACGGAACAGGCAGCTCAGCCCATGGTATCATTTGAAGTTTTCCCAGAAACTTCTTAATCCAGAACCCTTCCTTGGAAGCCTCAGAGGCTGCTTGATACTCAGCCTGACAGGTGGAATCAGCAGTCGCGCTTTGCTTGGCACTACGCCAAGATACTGCTCCTCCATTAGGAGTAAATATGTATCCAGAAGTGGACATTGAGTCGTCCTTCAGTCCTTGGAAGTCCGAATCAGTGAATCCCACCACATCCAATTCTCCACCACCATACATCAGAACCATATCTCTAGTCCTTCTTAAGTACTTGAGAACGTTCTTTACGGCAGTCCAATGTTCCCTACAGGTTTGCACAAACCTACTCACCATGCTTACAGCATGCGCGATGTCAGGTCTTGTACACAACATAGCATACATAAGGCTACCCATGGCCGAATCATATGGTATATTACTCATTTCCTTTCGTTGTTCCTCATTTTGAGGACACATCTTCAAGGTGAGTTTTATTCGATGTCGCATCGGTAGTAACCCTCTTTTAGAATCTTCCATCTTAAATCGCTTTAAGATTTTATCTATATAGAGGGCTTGGGAAAGACCTATTGTTCTCTTCGCTCTATACCGGTAGAGTCGAATATCAAGAATATAGGTAGCTTCTCCCAAGTCTTTCATGGAGAAATTACTCGAAAGCCAAGCTTTCACAGAACTAAGCATTCCCACATCATTTCCTATTAGTAGAATGTCATCTACATATAGTACTAAGAATGCGATCTTGCTCCCACTAACCCTCTTGTATACACAAGGTTCCTCTTCATTTTGCATGAAGTCAAACTCTTTGACTGCCTCGTCAAAGCAGAAGGTTCCAACTACTGCGATGCTTGCTTGGTCCATAAATGGAGCAATGAAGTTTGCACACTTTACGAATATCGACTTCGGACACAAAGCCTTTGGTGCTCCATATAGATTTCCTCCTCGAGGAATCCATTAAGGAAAGCCGTCTTTACGTCCATTTGCCATATCTCATAATCGTGGTAGGCAGCTATAGCAAGCATCATGCGAATAGACTTGATCATGGCTACGGGCGAGAAGGTATCGTGGTAATCGATCCCTTCCTGCAGGTATAACCCTTTGCCACTAGCTTTGGCCTTATAGGCGTCAACCTTGCCATCACCATCGGTCTTTCTCTTGTAGATCCACTTGTTCCCAATAGGCACTATGCCCTTGGGGCGGTCTACTAGAGTCCGGACTGATTGACATGCATCGAGTCTATCTCGGCTTCCATAGCTTCACGCCATTTCGAGTCTACATCCACCATCGCTTGGTCATAGGTCGTCGGGTCGGTCTCTTGGCTATCACTTGGAACCTCATGGAGACCCGGCTCCTCCAAGTGCACAAGCCCATACCTCTCGAGTAAATGAGACACCTACTAGACCAACGAGGTGGTTGTACTTGTGTTTCAGAAAGTTCGGTTCCAGTTTCTTGCACAGGTGTCTCTCGAGGAGTTTCATTGTATTCTTATAAAGAAATACTTCTACCTGCTCCGCCTTCCTGAATGAACTCATCTTCCAGGAAGTGTGCTTGTAAAGCAACATTGATCCTTCGATCTTTGGGCATGTAGAATTGATATCCCATCGTCCCAGGGCAGAATCGATGAAACGTCCCTTCGCAGACCTAGCTTCCAACTTTTCCACCTTAGTCTTCTTGACATAAGCGGGACATCCCCAAATCCTAATATGATTAAGACTTGGTTTCCTTTCTTCCCACATCTCATGTGGAGTTTTAGGAACGGATTTGGAAGGACATCTGTTCAAGATATATGCGGCGATCGAGTGCATACCCCACGGAGTAAATCGGCAAGTCGGTATAGCCCGGCATGGAAACGGACCATGTTCAACGGTCCGGTTCCTTCTTCGACACACCATTTAGCGAGGGTACTGAAGGTGTTAGTTGTGAAACTATTCCATGTTCTTTAAGGAACTCGTCAAACTCCGTACTCATATACTCACCACCTCGGTCCGGCCGAAGTGCTTTGATATGATTACCGGTTTGTTTCTCGACTAGGGCCTTGAATTCTGGAATTTCTCAAAGGCCTCGGATTTATGTTTCATTAGGTATACATAACCATACCTAGTATGATCATCCGTAAGCGTAATGAAATATTGATATCCGTCACGTCTTCTTCCAAAGCACCACAAGCGTCGGTATGGATTAATCCCGATTTATCGGCTCTTTCAAAAGTCCTGTGAAGGGGACTTAGTCATTTTGCCTTTAAGGCAAGATTCACAAGTAGGAAAGGGATCCGATCCCAATGGACCCATAAGTCCATCTTTTTCCATCTTGTAAACCTTGAGTCCGACCAACATGACCAAGTCTAAGATGCCATTTTAAAACTTGATTGGTTTCATCCCTACCACGTTTTCTAGTCATAGTATTCACAACTACTTTGTTCTTTGAGATTTAGACGATACAATCCATTCAACAATGTAGCGGTACCCACTAGTTTATTTCTAAAATAAATTTTACGGGAACCATCACCAATGAAAAATGAAAAGCCTTTTCGGTCCATGGCCGGAATGGATACAATGTTTTGTGCCCCTTGGGCAAAACAAGTACATCTTCTAAAGTCAAAACAAAGCGGATTCTAAACCCAAAAGAAGTGATCCTATGTCGGTCGCCTCGACACTATGCCCGCTTCCATTGTGATCATAACTTCTCCGGCTCAAGCTTCCTACTTTGTTACGAGATCACGATTCACGGTACAAATATGAGAACTAGCACGAGAATCCGGTATCCGGAAGTAGAAAATACGATGGCGAACAATTTGTTTCCAAAACTAAAAGTTACGTACATGAAGTTCCATGAAGAATCGGGCAGTCTCTAGCCCGGTGGCCCGACTCACCGCACTTGAGACAAGCATCCTTCTTCTTCTTGTTCTTGAACCATCGGGGCCTTGCCCTTACCCCTAAGGTCCTTAGCTTGTGGTCGATCCGCTTCTTAGTCTTTTTCTTCTTATTCTTAGACCTCAGGAGTCGAGAAGAAATCACAAGAGCGAGACTCCTTCATCCATGAGTCTTTATCGAGGCGGCGGTCACAAGTTTGTTCATTAGCCCGGCTAAGTTACATGCAATCTCATTGCGGTTGAAGTTCATAACAAGCGTGAGAAGGAATCGGGGAGAGGCGTAGGATAAGGTCGGTTTGGAGAGAAGTATCCATTTTAAAATCAAGAGCCTCCAATCTCTCGATCATGGATATCATTTTGAGGACGTGTTCCCAACCTTCTCACCTTCCTTCATCCTTGCACGAGCGATTGCTTGGATATCTCATATCTAGCGATTCTGCTTTGTGCTCACCATAAAGCTCGGTTAAGTGAGATAGAATGCCTAGCGAAGTCATTTTCTCATGAGCTCTGAAGCTCATTAGACATGGAAGCCATCATATAAGCACGGACTTTCACGTCATCCTTAACCCACTTTTCGTGGTTTTCAATCTCTTCTGATTGGCTCGGGTCCGCACTGAGGCGCCGGAATGTCCGTCTCCAGGCGTATCCCGGTGCCTCTATCTTGAGGACAATCATCAGTTGCGGAGCCAATCCACAAAGTTAGGTCCCATTAAGGTGTTCTTTTCGAGTAGAATTGCGAGTGGATTCATTGTCATATTGAGATTTATGCATTAAGTATATGATTAATTAGTGACTCATTCAATTATGTTCTGAGTATAGAATTTAAGGTCTTTTCTATTCTTGTTACCCAGCTCCCACTATTTTTATCGGAATAACACACTCCCATGTGAAATCCGGAAGTATCGTCGCTCTACTTCATAGTGGTGATCGAGTTCTTTATAAATCATAATAGAGGGCAACCGAACAGGTTTCTAGTCTATTAATTTTCATAAGGTGGTGTCCAACACCAACCCATCTAATGGATGATTCGATCTTCTTTTTCCCATTGTTCACTCCCCTCAACCTATACGGTTTCTATGGTTCGTGAACAAGTTAAGTTTATACCATCGACGCAAATCAGTTTCACAATTGAATCTTATCCGGCAACCTATCAGGTTTCTAGGGATAAAATTTGCTCCAACCGAAGGCATCCAATGCGCTCCCGGTAATTTATCCGTCCTACCCGAACTACTACCAGATAACTCGGAAGTATAGCAAATCAGGTTTGGATTTCAATTTCCGAAAACTCGATGGAGGGAAGGAAAACCTTGAAACCTTATAAACTTAATTATTTATTGTGGGAGAATTTTCGCGATTAACGTTACACTTTGCACATTAATCATATTAGCGCGTTTGTGGTATTCATACAATATGAAAAAACCATTCACAACCTAGGTGCTACCAACATGTGGTTCATGGACCGTTCCTAGAAAACAAAAACTCCGTAATCTAATTACAATTCTTCGTCTTGAATCTTTGTCTTCTCGAAATGGATCTTCCTCCGGTCTTCGTCATTACATATAAATTTTACTTCGAAATTGCATCCTAGATATTTCTAGTAAAATAAATAGGCTCAAAACGGCCTTTACAACCCAATCGAATAAAACGAACGATTCAAAACTAAGTCCACGAACCACATCCCCATTCAAAAGTATTCATCCAATAAATACTATATAAATGGAAAGCGTAGAGATACATTGATCCAATCAACAATACGAACCGAGCCAATCGATTCACACAATCGGTAATATAATAACGTTCAAAATAATTCGGTCGACCATAAATATTCCAATTAATCAAATTTCCCTTATAAAATGAAATACCATAAATAATTTTAATCATATTAAATCCAATTTAACATGCGGAAGATTAATTTTTAAGAATACACGGAAAAATCGAGCCGGGGTGAAAAGCGGGCTGACATGGCCGAGTCACCCTCGGCGGCTCTACCGGCGATCACGCACAGCTTGGCGAGTCACGCTCGGAAGATGCCGGCGGGACACGACCGACTCACCCAGGGACACGGTCGGGTCGCTTTGGCGATGACTTGGCGGCTGCGGACACGGCCGTGTCACCGGGACACGGTCGAGTCACTTCGGCCGGACACACCGTGTCTCGACACGGTCGGGTCTCGAGCGTGGCACAGCCACCTTGCCCGGACACGACCGTGTCACCGAGGACACGGTCGAGTCACTCTCGGCCAAATTACCGTTTTTGTCCAAAAGTCGTCAAACTGACGATTCGGGGCTAGATTTTCGATAGGATATCGATATCAATATTTTCCGACTTTCATATCTTCAATATAAATCATATTTCCCGAAATTTAAGATTTATATTTAGACATAAACTTACGAAAAATACAATTATTACGAACGAAAAACATATACCACGATTATGACTAAAATGATTCCAAATCATTCACCATCTAATCGAGCATTCCAAAGGCCAATATCGTATATACGATCGCAAGACCTACGCTCCGATACCCTTTGTTGGGATTCGGTGCCTAAAGCGAGGCCCAGTAGGCGGTAAAACGAAAATTAATTCGATCTGAATCCCTACGAGGATCGATCGAGCTACGTATATACGAATATATAAACGAAAAGCAAGAGTCGTAAGAAACTAACCCTCGAAGTCCGTTGATTAAATGGAAACCTTCTATTGAGCTATTCCCCAAGCTTTAGTTTGATCTCTACGAGTTCAATCCGCTCCAAGCCCTTGAACGATCCAACGCCAAAAACACCGCGTCTCTACTTGCCACGCGCCGGAAAAACGACCGGAACAACAACACTCGATTAACCTCTAAGGTTACGGCTAGAATCAAGTGGTGAAGCTTTTGTTATTACACTCTAAGTGTATAATATATCTCTCTTAATGTATCTTGAATTTTCTCCAAGAAAACTCAAGAACAAAAGTGAAGAAGAAGATGAAGATGAGTGATTAAACTCAAAGTCTATCTCTCTCTCTCTCTCTATATTCTCACGTTGAAAGCCTTACCAAACAAGTGAAGAGAGTCTTCCTTTTATGCTCCATAAAATCCTCCCAAATCAAGATCTTTTAATTAAAATGAATTAATTAAAAGATCTTGTTCCCTTGATACTTCAAGTCTTCCAAAAATTAAGGTGGAGACTATGACCAAAGAAAAGAGGAGGGAAAATGGGATGGCCATCTAGAAGGAGCCGGGACGAGTTCGGTTCGTTTCGGACTCCCGTGAGTCCAAACAGATAAACTCCTATTCCGTTCCGATGTATTTGTGTCGTTTAATTAATCCAATTAATTAAACATATCAAATACAAAATAACATAATTAATTTCTCCAAGAAATAATTATATTCATGAATTAAATTAATCACCCAGTGATATATTTAATTCATTAGGCCGTATATCAATTTATCGATAAATCGATTTAGACATCTAATGTCTCAAATTTAGATATCTAATATCTAATACACATAATGAGAGAATTAGCTTGATTCATTCCGTCGTCAATCCTAATGCGCGACTCGGTAGGTCCGTCTCGATCGGTAATGGGAGGAACCAAAGAGTAGTAGCACCACCTAGCTTGATCTGGTGGCCTACACTATACCCAGTGAGAGCGAAAGATTGGGATCATTCAAGAACCATGCATCGTGAATACCGATGGCGTATAAACCCTTCTTTCATATGTCCCGATCAAATTATGGGGTCACGGTCGGTCAAAACCCATCTGCTTGACGCTATGCATGCGTTAATGCAAATCGAGATCATCGAGCTCTCGTGTATCTAATACATTAGCTCAATGCTTTGGCCAAAGACTTATGATCTCATGCCAATAACCGCATAGGACATATTACCCGTTCACTAACGGGAGAAAGAATTCTATCTTGGTATTGATAGGACTGCTACTTGCCCATCAAGATGCACGTCGAGGTTGACCCCGCCTTAGGTTTATAGGGTCGAACTACTCTAATGAAAATCTTGACGTCACAAGCACATCCCTACTAAATCCTCAAGTCGAAGGTTCACGAATACCTATCACAACCTTTCGATTCCATCATTGACTGTCCCTGAGTGAAATCCGTGTGACGAATCGAGGGCGAGTCGGTTCGAGTATACTAATCTAATTAGCATACCTATAACGTGTGCTCCCACTAACCATAAGTGTTCGACAGGCACTCTCCTTGTCAAAGAACACGTCATACAAGTCTTCACATAAACTTAACGCCCAATCAAGTTTCATCGACTTGCGAACGATTAAGTATTTGAGCTATAAACCTTTCGGTGCCGACCCCTTATCGATAAGGAGTGGAGCGTTTTGCTCTCAAATACACGGACTAGTTTCTATATGTTTATTTACGAGTTAGGAATGCGGTAACTACAGTAAATAAAGAAACATTCATTTGCCTTATATAAATGGTTTACATAATTACAAGTACAATGCCCTCACTCAACAACCTCTGAGTGGCATTCGAGGGCATACTCCTAACAATCTCCCACTTGCACTCAATGCCACACACTATGGTATCTAATACCCATGTTCTCCGGATGACGCTCCAAGCTAGTGCGAGAAAGTGGCTTGGTCGGTGGATCGGCGACGTTGTCGGCCGAGTCTACTCTGCGGCACAATGTATCCCTTGCGAACAAATTCTCTTACGAGATGATACTTCCTCTCAATATGTTTGGTCTTTGTTGTGAAACCTCGGCTCCTTGGCTGCGCTTCTGACTCCGTCGTTGTCGCGATAACGGAACAGGCGGCTCGGCCCATGGTATCATTTGAAGTTTTCCCGAAACTTCTTAATCCAGAACCCTTCCTTGGAAGCCTCGGAGGCTGCTTGATACTCGGCTGACGGTGGAATCGGCGGTCGCGCTTTGCTTGGCACTACGCCAAGATCTGCTCCTCCATTAGGAGTAAATATGTATCCAAGTGGACATTGAGTCGTCCTTCGGTCCTTGGAAGTCGAATCGGTGAATCCCACCACATCGATTCTCCACCACCATACATCGAACCATATCTCTAGTCCTTCTTAAGTACTTGAGAGCGTTCTTTCTGGCGATCAATGTTCCCTACCTGGGTTTGCCTGAAACCTACTCACCATGCTTACAGCATGCGCGATGTCAGGTCTTGTACACAACATAGCATACATAAGGCTACCCATGGCCGAATCATATGGTATATTACTCATTTCCTTTCGTTGTTCCTCATTTTGAGGACACATCTTCAAGGTGAGTTTTATTCCATGTCGCATCGGTAGTAACCCTCTTTTAGAATCTTCCATCTTAAATCGCTTTAAGATTTTATCTATATAGAGGGCTTGGGAAAGACCTATTGTTCTCTTCGCTCTATCCCGGTAGAGTCGAATATCAAGAATATAGGTAGCTTCTCCCAAGTCTTTCATGGAGAAATTACTCGAAAGCCAAGCTTTCACAGAACTAAGCATTCCCACATCATTTCCTATTAGTAGAATGTCATCTACATATAGTACTAAGAATGCGATCTTGCTCCCACTAACCCTCTTGTATACACAAGGTTCCTCTTCATTTTGCATGAAGTCAAACTCTTTGACTGCCTCGTCAAAACGAAGGTTCCAACTACGCGATGCTTGCTTCAGTCCATAAATGGAACGCTGAAGTTTGCACACTTTCTGAATATCGACTTCGGACACAAAGCCTTTAGGCTGCTCCATATAGATTTCCTCCTCGAGGAATCCATTAAGGAAAGCCGTCTTTACGTCCATTTGCCATATCTCATAATCGTGGTAGGCAGCTATAGCAAGCATCATGCGAATAGACTTGATCATGGCTACGGGCGAGAAGGTATCGTGTGTCGATCCCTTCCTTACAGGTATAACCCTTTGCCACTAGCTTTGGCCTTATAGGCGTCAACCTTGCCATCACCATCAGTCTTTCTCTTGTAGATCCACTTGTTCCCAATAGGCACTATGCCCTTGGGGCGGTCTACTAGAGTCCAGACCTGATTGACATGCATCGAGTCTATCTCAGCTTCCATAGCTTCACGCCATTTCGCGGAGTCTACATCCACCATCGCTTGGTCATAGGTCGTCGGGTCGGTCTCTTGGCTATCACTTGGAACCTCATGGAGACCCAGCTCCTCCAAGTGCACAAGCCCATACCTCTCAGGTAAATGAGACACCCTACTAGACCTACGAGGTGGTTGTACTTGTGTTTCAGAAAGTTCGGTTCCAGTTTCTTGCACAGGTGTCTCTCGAGGAGTTTCATTGTATTCTTATAAAGAAATACTTCTACCTGCTCCGCCTTCCTGAATGAACTCATCTTCCAGGAAGTGTGCTTGTAAAGAAACATTGATCCTTCGATCTTCGGGCATGTAGAATAGATATCCCATCATCCCAGACGGGAATCCAATGAAACGTCCCTTCGCAGACCTAGCTTCCAACTTTTCCACCTTAGTCTTCTTGACATAAGCGGGACATCCCCAAATCCTAATATGATTAAGACTTGGTTTCCTTTCTTCTCACATCTCATGTGGAGTTTTAGGAACGGATTTGGAAGGACATCTGTTCAAGATATATGCGGCAGTCAGGAGTGCATACCCCCACAGGTAAATCGGCAAGTCAGTATAGCCCAGCATGGAAAGGACCATGTTCAACAGGGTCCGGTTCCTTCTTTCTGACACACCATTTAACTGAGGGGTACCTGGAGGTGTTAGTTGTGAAACTATTCCATGTTATTTAAGGAACTCGTCAAACTCCGTACTCATATACTCACCACCTCGGTCCGACCGAAGTGCTTTGATATGATTACCAGTTTGTTTCTCGACTAGGGCCTTGAATTCCTGGAATTTCTCAAAGGCCTCGGATTTATGTTTCATTAGGTATACATAACCATACCTAGTATGATCATCTGTAAACGTAATGAAATATTGATATCCGTCACGTCTCGCTTCAAAGCACCACAAGCGTCGGTATGGATTAATCCCGGTTTATCGGCGGCTCTTTCAAAAGTCCTGTGAAGGGGACTTAGTTATTTTGCCTTTAAGGCAAGATTCACAAGTAGGAAAGGGATCCGATCCCAATGGACCCATAAGTCCATCTTTTTCCATCTTGTAAACCTTGGTCGACCAACATGACCAAGTCTAAGATGCCATTTTAAAACTTGATTGGTTTCATCCCTACCACGTTTTCTAGTCATAGTATTCACAACTACTTTGTTCTTTGAGATTTAGATGATACAATCCATTCAACAATGTAGCAGTACCCACTAGTTTATTTCTAAAATAAATTTTACGGGAACCATCACCAATGAAAAATGAAAAGCCTTTTCGGTCCATGGCCAGGAATGGATACAATGTTTTGTGCCCCTTGGGCAAAACAAGTACATCTTCTAAAGTCAAAACAAAGCCGGATTCTAAACCCAAAAGAAGTGATCCTATGTCGGTCGCCTCGACACTATGCCCGCTTCCGATTGTGATCATAACTTCTCGGCTCCAAGCTTCCTACTTTGTTCCAGATCTGATTCACGGTACAAATATGAGAACTAGCACGAGAATCCGGTATCCGGGAAGTAGAAAATACGATAGCGAGAACAATTTGTTTCCAAAACTAAAAGTTACGTGCACGAAGTGCCATGAAGAATCGGACAGTCTCTAGCCCGGTGGCCCGGCTCACCGCACTTGAGACAAGCATCCTTCTTCTTCTTGTTCTTGGAACCATCGGGGCCTTGCCCTTACCCCTAAGGTCCTTAGCTTGTGGTCAGATCCGCTTCTTAGTCTTTTTCTTCTTATTCTTAGACCTACGAGGTCCGAAGAAATCACAAGAGCGAGACTCCTTCATCATGAGTCTTCATCGAGGCGAGCGGTCACAAGTTTGTTCATTAGCCCGGCTAAGTTACATGCAATCTCATTGCGGTTGAAGTTCATAACAAAGCTGTGAGAAGGAATCGGGGAGAGGCGTAAGATAAGGTCGGTTTGGAGAGAAGTATCCATTTTAAAATCAAGAGCCTCCAATCTCTCGATCATGGTTATCATTTTGAGGACGTGTTCCCCAACCTTCTCACCTTCCTTCATCCTTGCACCGAGCGATTGCTTGGATATCTCATATCTAGCGATTCTGCTGTGCTCACCATAAAGCTCGGTTAAGTGAGATAGAATCGCCTAGCGAAGTCATTTTCTCATGAGCTCTCTGAAGCTCATTAGACATGGAAGCCATCATATAAGCACGGACTTTCACGTCATCCTTAACCCACTTTTCGTGGTTTTCAATCTCTTCTGATTGGCTCGGGTCCGCACGGGAGGCGCCGGAATGTCCATCTCCAGGCGTATCCCGGTGCCTCTATGCGAGGACAATCATCAGTTGCGGAGCCAATCCACAAAGTTAGGTCCCATTAAGGTGTTCTTTTCGAGTAGAATTGCGAGTGGATTCATTGTCATATTGAGATTTATGCATTAAGTATAACAGTTAATTAGTGACTCATTCAATTATGTTACAGTATAGAATTTAAGGTCTTTTCTATTCTTGTTACCCGACTCCCACTATTTTTATCGGAATAACACACTCCCATGTGAAATCCGGAAGTATCGTCGCTCTACTTCATAGTGGTGATCGAGTTCTTTATAAATCATAATAGAGGGCAAAACAGGTTTCTAGTCTATTAATTTTCATAAAGTGGTGTCCAACACCAACCCATCTAATGGATGATTCGATCTTCTTTTTCCCCTTGTTCACTCCCCTCAACCTATACGGTTTCTATGGTTCGTGAACAAGTTAAGTTTATACCATCGACGCAAATCGGTTTCACAATTGAATCTTATCCGGCAACCTATCGGGTTTCTAGGGATAAAATTTGCTCCAACCGAAGGCATCGATGCGCTCCCGGTAATTTATCCGTCCTCCCGAAAGACTACCCGATAACTCGGAAGCATAGCACATCCGGTTTGGATTTCAATTTCCGAAAACTTCGATGGAGGAAGGAAAACCTTGAAACCTTATAAACTTAATTATTTATTGTGGGAGAATTTTCGCGATTAACGTTACACTTTGCACATTAATCATATTAGCGCGTTTGTGGTATTCATACAATATGAAAAAACCATTCACAACCTAGTTGCTACCAACATGTGGTTCATGGACCGTTCCTAGAAAACAAATACTCCGTAATCTAATTACAAGCCTTCGTCTTGAATCTTTGTCTTCTCGAAATAGATCTTCCTCCGGTCTTCGTCATTACATATAAATTTTACTTCGAAATTGCATCTTAGATATTTCTAATAAAATAAATAGGCTCAAAACGGCCTTTACAACCCAATCGAATAAAACGAACGATTCAAAACTAAGTCCACGAACCACATCCCCATTCAAAAGCATTCATACAATAAATACTATATAAATGGAAAGCGTAGAGATACATTGATCCAATCAACAATACGAACCGATCCAATCGATTCACACAATCGGTAATATAATAACGTTCAAAATAATTCGGTCGACCATAAATATTCCAATTAATCAAATTTCCCTTATAAAATGAAATACCATAAATCATTTTAATCATATTAAATCCAATTTAACATGCGGAAGATTAATTTTTAAGAATACACGGAAAAATCAAGCCGGGGTGAAAGCAGGCCGGCATGGCGAAGTCACCCTCGGCGACTCTACCGGCGATCACGCTGGCTTGGCGAGTCACGCTCGGAAGATGCCGGCGAGGACACGGCCAAGGTCACCGGGACACGGTCGGGTCGCTGTGATGACTTGGCGGCTGCCGGACACGGCCGTGTCACCGGGACACGGTCGAGTCACTTCGGCGGACACCGTGTCTCGACACCGTCGGGTCTCGAGCGATGCTTTGGCCACCTTTGCCGGACACGGCCGTGTCACCGAGGACGGTCGAGTCACTCTCGGCCAAATTACCCTTTTTGTCCAAAAGTCGTCAAATGACGATTCGGGGCTAGATTTCCGACCGGATATCCAATATCAATATTTTCCGACTTTCATATCTTCAATATAAATCATATTTCCCAGAAATTTAAGATTTATATTTAGACATAAACTTATGAAAAATACAATTATTACGAACGAAAAACATATACCACGATTATGACTAAAATGATTCCAAATCATTCACCATCTAATCGAGCATTCCAAATGCCAATATCGTATATACGATCGCAAGACCTACGCTCCGATACCATTGTTGGGATTCGGTGCCTAAAGCGACTGACCCGGTGAGGCGGTAAAGCGAAAATTAATTCGATCCGAATCCCTACGAGGATCGATCGAGCTACGTATATACGAATATATAAACGAAAAGCAAGAGTCGTAAGAAACTAACCCTCGAAGTCCGTTGATTAAATGGAAACCTTCTCTTGAGCTATTCCCCAAGCTTTAGTTTGATCTCTACGAGTTCAATCCGCTCCAAGCCCTTGAACGATCCAACACCGAAAACACCGCGTCTCTACTTGCCACGCGCCGGAAAAACGACCGGAACAACAACACTCGATTAACCTCTAAGGTTACGGCTAGAATCAAGTGGTGAAGCTTTTTTTATTACACTCTAAGTGTATAATATATCTCTCTTAATGTATCTTGAATTTTCTCCAAGAAAACTCAAGAACAAAAGTGAAGAAGAAGATGAAGATGAGTGATTAAACTCAAAGTCTATCTCTCTCTCTCTATATATTCTCACGTTGAAAGCCTTACCAAACAAGTGAAGAGAGTCTTCCTTTTATGCTCCATAAAATCCTCCCAAATCAAGATCTTTTAATTAAAATGAATTAATTAAAAGATCTTGTTCCCTTGATACTTCAAGTGTTCCACCAATTAAGGTGGAGACTATGACCAAAGAAAAGAGGAGGGAAAATGGGATGGCCATCTAGAAGGAGCCGGGACGAGTTCGGTTCGTTTCGGACTCCCGTGAGTCCAAACAGATAAACTCCTATTCCGTTCCGATGTATTTGTGTCGTTTAATTAATCCAATTAATTAAACATATCAAATACAAAATAACATAATTAATTTCTACAAGAAATAATTATATTCATGAATTAAATTAATCACCCAGTGATATATTTAATTCATTAGGCCGTATATCAATTTATCCAATAAATCGATTTAGACATCTAATGTCTCAAATTTAGATATCTAATATCTAATACACATAATGAGAGAATTAGCTTGATTCATTCCGTCGTCAATCCTAATGCGCGACTCGGTAGGTCCGTCTCAGTCAGTAATGGGAGGAACCAAAGAGTAGTAGCACCACCTAGCTTGATCACGGTGGCCTGCTGTACCCGGCCGAGAACGAAAGATTGGGATCATTCAAGAACCATTACATCGTGAATACCGATGGCGTATAAACCCTTCTTTCATATGTCCCGATCAAATTATGGGGTCACGGTCGGTCACAACCCATACATGCTTGACGCTATGCATGCGTTAATGCAAATCGAGATCATCGAGCTCTCGTGTATCTAATACTGACTAGCTCCAATGCTTTGGCCAAAGACTTATGATCTCATCGCGATAACCGCATAGGACATATAACCCGTTCACTAACGGGAGAAAGAATTCTATCTTGGTATTCGGTAGGACTGCTACTTGCCCATCAAGATGCACGTCGAGGTTGACCCCCGCCTTAGGTTTATAGGGTCGAACTACTCTAATGAAAATCTTGACATCACAAGCACATCCCTACTAAATCCTCAAGTCGAAGGTTCACAAATACCTATCACAACCTTTCGATTCCATCATTGGTATCCGGAGTGAAATCCGTGTGACGAATCGAGGCGAGTCGGTTCGAGTATACTAATCTAATTAGCATACCTATAACGTGTGCTCCCACTAACCATAAGTGTTCGAGCACTCTCCTTGTCAAAGAACACGTCATACAAGTCTTCACATAAACTTAACGCCGGTCAAGTTTCATCGACTTGCGAACGATTAAGTATTTGAGCTATAAACCTTTCCGGTGCCGACCCCCTTATCCAATAAGGAGTGGAGCGTTTTGCTCTCAAATACACGGACTAGTTTCTATATGTTTATTTAAGATTTAGGAATACAAGTAAATACCATTAAATAAAGAAAAATTAATATTCATTATATAAATGGTTTAAATAATTACAAGTACAATTCAATCAATCAACAAACTCTGAGTGGCATTCGAGGGCATACTCATAACAATCTCCCTCTTGCACTCAATGCCACACACTATGGTATCTAATACCCATGTTCTCCAGATGACGCTCCAAGCTAGTCCGAGAAAGTGGCTTGGTCGGTGGATCGGCGACGTTGTCGGCCGAGTCTACTCTGTGCGGCACAATGTATACCTTGCGAACAAATTCTCTTACGAGATGATACTTCCTCTCAATATGTTTGGTCTTGTTGTGAAACCTCGGCTCCTTGGCTGCGCTCTGACTCCGTCGTTGTCATGATCTGAGCAGTGACTCGGCACATGGTATCATTTGAAGTTTTCCCGAAACTTCTTAATCCAGAACCCTTCCTTGGAAGCCTGCGAGTGCTTGATACTCGGCTGACGGTGGAATCGGCGATCGCGCTTTGCTTGGCACTACGCCAAGATCTGCTCCTCCATTAGGAGTAAATATGTAGCAGTGGACATCGAGTCGTCCTTCGGTCCTTGGAAGTCCGAATCGGTGAATCCCACCACATCGATTCTCCACCACCATACATCGAACCATATCTCTAGTCCTTCTTAAGTACTTGAGAACGTTCTTTCTGGCGATCAATGTTCCCTACAGGTTTGCCTGAAACCTACTCACCACGCTTACAGCATGCGCGATGTCAGGTCTTGTACACAACATAGCATACATAAGGCTACCCATGGCCGAAGCATATGGTATATTACTCATTTCCTTTCGTTGTTCCTCATTTTGAGGACACATCTTCAAGGTGAGTTTTATTCCATGTCGCATCGGTAGGAACCCTCTTTTAGAATCTTCCATCTTAAATCGCTTTAAGATTTTATCTATATAGAGGGCTTGGGAAAGACCTATTGTTCTCTTCGCTCTATCCCGGTAGAGTCGAATATCAAGAATATAGGTAGCTTCTCCCAAGTCTTTCATGGAGAAATTACTCGAAAGCCAAGCTTTCACAGAACTAAGCATTCCCACATCATTTCCTATTAGTTGAATGTCATCTACATATAGTACTTAGAATGCGATCTTGCTCCCACTAACCCTCTTGTATACACAAGGTTCCTCTTCATTTTGCACGAAGTCAAACTCTTTGACTGCCTTGTCAAAACGAAGGTTCCAACTACGCGATGCTTGCTTCAGTCCATAAATGGAACGCTGAAGTTTGCACACTTTCTGAATATCGACTTCGGACACAAAGCCTTTAGGCTGC
Organism: Orobanche coerulescens; assembly: GCA_033398695.1. NCBI lineage: Eukaryota > Viridiplantae > Streptophyta > Magnoliopsida > Lamiales > Orobanchaceae > Orobanche > Orobanche coerulescens. Next base: position 108,632,668 of record CM065818.1, on the reverse strand, counting down.
TCCATATAGATTTCCTCCTCGAGGAATCCATTAAGGAAAGCCGTCTTTACGTCCATTTGCCATATCTCATAATCGTGGTAGGCAGCTATAGCAAGCATCATGCGAATAGACTTGATCATGGCTACGGGCGAGAAGGTATCGTGGTAATCGATCCCTTCCTTACAGGTATAACCCTTTGCCACTAGCACGGCCTTATAGGCGTCAACCTTGCCATCACCATCGGTCTTTCTCTTGTAGATCCACTTGTTCCCAATAGGCACTATGCCCTTGGGGCGGTCTACTAGAGTCCAGACCTGATTGACATGCATCGAGTCTATCTCAGCTTCCATAGCTTCACGCCATTTCGCGGAGTCTACATCCACCATCGCTTGGTCATAGGTCATCGGGTCGGTCTCTTGGCTATCACTTGGAACCTCATGGAGACCCAGCTCCTCCAAGTGCACAAGCCCATACCTCTCAGGTAAATGAGACACCCTACTAGACCTACGAGGTGGTTGTACTTGTGTTTCAGAAAGTTCGGTTCCAGTTTCTTGCACAGGTGTCTCTCGAGGAGTTTCATTGTATTCTTCTAAAGAAATACTTCTACCTGCTCCGCCTTCCTGAATGAACTCATCTTCTAGGAAGTGTGCTTGTAAAGCAACATTGATCCTTCGATCTTCGGGCATGTAGAATAGATATCCCATCGTCCCAGACGGGAATTCAATGAAACGTCCCTTCGCAGACCTAGCTTCCAACTTTTCCACCTTAGTCTTCTTGACATAAGCGGGACATCCCCAAATCCTAATATGATTAAGACTTGGTTTCCTTTCTTCCCACATCTCATGTGGAGTTTTAGGAACGGATTTGGAAGGACATCTGTTCAAGATATATGCGGCAGTCAGGAGTGCATACCCCCACAGGTAAATCGGCAAGTCAGTATAGCCCAGCATGGAACGGACCATGTTCAACAGGGTCCGGTTCCTTCTTTCTGACACACCATTTAACTGAGGGGTACCTGGAGGTGTTAGTTGTGAAACTATTCCATGTTCTTTAAGGAACTCGTCAAACTCCGTACTCATATACTCGCCACCTCGGTCCGACCGAAGTGCTTTGATATGATTACCAGTTTGTTTCTCGACTAGGGCCTTGAATTCCTGGAATTTCTCAAAGGCCTCGGATTTATGTTTCATTAGGTATACATAACCATACCTAGTATGATCATCTGTAAACGTAATGAAATATTGATATCCGTCACGTGCTGCTTCCAGTAAACGTATAAACCCTTCTTTCATATGTCCCGATCAAATTATGGGGTCACGGTCAGTCAAAACCCATCTGTACTTGACGCTATGCATGCGTTAATGCAAATCGAGATCATCGAGCTCTCGTGTATCTAATCTGACTAGCTCGATGCTTTGGCCAAAGACTTATGATCTCATACGCCAATAACCGCATAGGACATATAACCCGTTCACTAACGGGAGAAAGAATTCTATCTTGGTATTGATAGGACTGCTACTTGCCCATCAAGATGCACGTCGAGGTTGACCCCGCCTTAGGTTTATAGGGTCGAACTACTCTAATGAAAATCTTGACGTCACAAGCACATCCCTACTAAATCCTCAAGTCGAAGGTTCACGAATACCTATCACAACCGTTCGATTCCATCATTGGCTGTCCCGGAGTGAAATCCGTGTGACGAATCGAGGGTGAGTCGGTTCGAGTATACTAATCTAATTAGCATACCTATAACGTGTGCTCCCACTAACCATAAGTGTTCGACAGGCACTCTCCTTGTCAAAGAACACGTCATACAAGTCTTCACATAAACTTAACGCCCAGTCAAGTTTCATCGACTTGCGAACGATTAAGTATTTGAGCTATAAACCTTTCCAGTGCCGACCCCTTTATCCAATAAGGAGTGGAACGTTTTGCTCTCAAATACACGGACTAGTTTCTATATGTTTATTTACGAGTTAGGAATGCCAGTAACTACCAGTAAATAAAGAAACATTCATTTGCCTTATATAAATGGTTTACATAATTACAAGTACAATGCCCTCACTCAACAACCTCTGAGTGGCATTCGAGGGCATACTCCTAACAGATGTTAAGTCCAAATAGTTATATGATCTATCATTTGTGCAGCTTCGAGAAGATGTTGTTAAAGGAAAAGCTCTTGGGTTCTTAATTGATAAAGAGGGAGTTCTTCGATTTTGAGGTAGAACTTGTGTACCTAATTGGGATGATCTCAAACAAGTTATTTTGAATGAAGCACATTCTACTCCATACTCGATTCATCCGGGCACAAGTAAAATGTATAAAGACCTGAAGAAAAATTTTTGGTGCCCAAACATGAAGAAAAATGTAGCGGAGTTCGTGTCAAAGTGCTTGACTTGTCAGCAGGTTAAAGCGGAGCATCAGACACCTGCCGGTATGTTGCAACCACTACCAATACCGGAATGGAAGTGGGAAGACATTGTGATGGATTTTATTGTGGGAATGCCAAGGACGCGAACTGGAGTGAATATGATTTGGCTAATCGTTGTTCGGCTAACCAAATCCCCTCACTTTTGGGGCATTAGAGATACTTGGGGACCGGAGAGGTTAGCTCGGATATTCGTTGCTGAGATTGTGAGACTCCATGGGACCCCAAAGAGTATCGTGTCGTATCGCGATGGGTGCTTTGTGTCATATTTCTGGCAAGCAATACATCGAGCACTTGGTACCAAATTGAATTTCAGCACCGCTTATCATCCCCAGACGGAAGGACAGTCGGAGAGAACGATCCAAACACTGGAAGACATGTTGAGGGCTTGTGCGTTGGATTGGAGAGAAGATTGGGAAACTCATTTACCATTGATCGAATTTGCGTACAATTACAGTTGGCATAGTTTGATTGGAATGGCTCCGTTCGAAGCATTATACGTAAGATGGTGTAGATCGCCAATCTGTTGGGACGAACCGTACGAGTTACTTGGAGTAGAACCGGACTTGGTAGTTCAAAAACAGGAGAAAGTCGCAATTATTCGGCAAAGGTTGTTGACCGCTCAGAGTCGACAAAAGTCATATGCCGACATTCGTCGTCGACTGTTAGAGTTCCAGGCGGAGACCACGTGTTGTTGAAAGTATCGCCGACTCGTGGAGTTCTTCGGTTTGGTAAGAAGCGGAAGCTTAGTCCTCGTTATATTGTCCCCTTCGAGATCCTGGACAAGGTAGGTGATGTGGCTTATTGACTAGCGTTGCCTCCGATACTTAGTCATGTTCATAATGTATTCCATGTTTCGCAACTACGTAAATATGTTCCCAATCCCAACCATGTTATCGACTATCAAGAGATTGAAGTTAATGATGATGTCACATATGAAGAACAACCGGTATCCATATTGGAGCGCCGAGTGAAACCGTTGCGATGGAAAGTGATTCCGTTGGTTAAGGTCCAATGGTTAAACATGGAATTCAGGAAGCCACCTGGGAGACTGAAGAAGATATGCGAGCCCGTTACCCTGAGCTTTTCGAAAATTAACTTTCGGGCCGAAACTTCTTTGTAGGGGGTAAGGGTGTAATAATCGTGTATTTCACGTGTGTCGTTTTGGAATTATCTTGTTGTTTTGTGGTTATTTGTATTTGAGGGTCATGATGATTGATATTGGTATATTCATGGTTGATAATCATTGAATTATGTGATTTTCGGATTGTGTTCATGCTGGCCGGATTTTGCAGATTTCTGTTGGATGGTAGCAGTTAGCGCGCGCTAGACTGCATTGTTAGCGCACGCTAACCAGGTGCGAGTAGCGCACGCTACTCTCGTGCATTAGCGCACGTTAGTCCTGCTGGGCAGTGAGCTTTCTGAACTCTGGACTGGAGCATTAACGCACACTAATGGAGGACTAGCGTACGCTATTACGGGTGTGTTAGCGTACGTTAAAGGTGGGTAACGCGCGCTATATCGGCAGGACAGTGAGGGCACATTGTTTTCTGGACTGCGGACGATAGCAGGTAGCGCAGGCTATGTTTCGGGTTTAGCGCGCGCTAGTCCCGTTTGATAACGCGTGCTATTATTTCTGAGTAGCGCGCGCTATTGAAGTCAGACAGTGGGTTCTGTACTGCATGTCAAACCCGTTAGTGCACGCTAATTTTTTGCCGTAGCGTGCGCTTGTTTCCCCCCAGTATAAATATGCTGGGCAGGCTCAAAATCCTCATTTTCTTCCTCTCTTTCTCCTTCTCCGGCGGCTGGGCGTGCTTGATCATTAGGAAGTGCAGATCTTGGTCGGATTTCTCAATCCAACAATATTTTTGAGTTCCTAACAACAAGTTATCAATATCTGATCGACTTTCACCGTTCAATCAAGGTAAAATCCGCTTGAACCCTAGTTCTTCATATTTTGGGGTTTTTGTTGAGATCTTCCATTTTAATCTAGTTTAGCTCGGATTTGTGCTAGATTATGATGTTGTAATCATAATCCTTCATTTTTTCTCCAAGATTCACGGATTAAATCCCGAGTTATTCTCCGTAGTTTGGGTTCGAGCTATGTTGCCTTCGTATTGTTTGAATAAAGGTCCTTAAGGGCAAAACTTAGGATGAACCCTTCCGTTTTCATAGTATGGTATTTGATTCAGTATTTTGTTGAACTAGGATCGATTTGTTGAAGGGGTTTGGACCATACATCTTTCCGCTCATTATTCTCGTATTGTTTCCAACCAAGGCAAGTATTTTGATTACGTTAATTGTACTTCATGTGGATGTATGAAAATTGTGATTTTGAGAAATATACGATTTGTGCCATGTATTTATTGAGCTTGTGTGAGCCGAGTAAAACCAGCAAAGGTCCCCTGGGATCCTGTTAGACTTCGAGTTCTACGGATCACTCGGTTGGGTTGTACAACGAGAAGGGCCTGACGAGGACTCTTTGGAGTGTGTATTCTGTGTGGGTACAGGGCCAGTACAACTCGGGAGGTTATCTTGTGATGATGATTATGGCATTGTATTCCGAAATATTTGCAATAGCACTGTGATTTTTATTGTATATTCATTTGTAGTACATATTCTGTAATCGTTGTACTTTCACCGGAATTTTTGCTGACCCCTTCGGGGGTGGATATACTTGTTGTGTATTCAGGTTCAAGACCAATGGGAGAGCCAGCACAGGGTGGACACGAGCTTGCTGGGCAACATTGGTATCGTGTACTATTTTGAGTTGGTGGTCATTTTGTCAAAGTCTTGGTTTTGTTTTGGTTTTGTACTCACGCGGGTACTGTCATGTATTGTCATTATATTGTTCGTCATTATTATAGTGCTGTTGTATCAGCTGTGAACTATTGTATCAGTTGTGGTCCTACGGGACGATGTGTTATTTAGTCTTGTAATATATGTCGTATTGTAGAAATTTTGTCCTTTTATATAAGTGAACGTTGTGGGTTGTTAATTTTTAATGAGTTTTATGTAAGTTAGCATGGTAGGTTCTCCAGAAAAGAATCTACGGTGCTGTAATATCACCGTATATCACGAGGGTGTTACACCCAAGTGTCCTTAATGCCTAGAAAATGAGCTGATTTGGTTAAACGGTTAACTATCACCCAAATCATGTTCATCCCTATTCTGGTCTTCGGCATATTAGTGATAAAGTCTATCGATATGTCCTCCCACTTCCATTCAGGAATCGGGAGCGGCTTCAGCATTACGGCAGGTTGTTGATGTTCGATCTTAACCTGCTGACAAATCAAGCATTTCAAGACATAATCCGCTACATCCTTCTTCATGATGCCCCACCAAAAATTCTGCTTAAGATCCTTATACATCTTACTGGTGCCCGGGTGGATAGAATAGGGCGTACTGTGAGCTTCCTTCAGAATTGTCTGCTTCAAAACATCGATATTGGGAACACAAAGTCGGCTTTGAAATCTCAAAACTCCATCATCATGAATTACGAATCCTGGAGCCTTTCCGTTGCTCACTTCATCACGTAACTGAATTATCAGAGGATCATCTAATTGCTTAGATTTTATTTCTTCGGTTAATGATGAAGTTAGTTCCATCACACACAGCTGTCCTTGGACTCTTTGCAACCATATTTCAATTCCTTCGCGAATCAATTCTCGTTGAATGTTGGGCTGGGAGGTAAGAGTTTCCAACATTTGAATAGAAATGGGTTTGCGGCTTAGTGCATAGCCACCACATTTCCTTTGCCTGGATGATAAAGAATCTCCAAGTCGTAATCTTTAATAAATTCCAGCCATCTCCTCTGCCACATGTTTAACTCTTTCTGACTGAAATTGTATTTGAGACTCTTATGATCCGTGAAGATCTGATAGTGAATTCAGTACAAATAATGTCTCCAAATTTTCAAGGCGAAAACCACGGCTGCCAACTCCAAATCGTGCGTTGGATAATTTACTTCATAGGGCTTCAACTGTCATGATAAGTAGGCGATCACCTTTTCATTCTACATCAGTACACACCTGAGACCTTGGTTTGAAGCATCACTATAAACTATGAATCATCTAGTTCCCTGTGGTAGTGCTAAAAATTGGTGTCGTTGCCAATCTCTATTTCAATTCATTAAAGCTGGTCTGGAACATCTCATTCCACTCAAACTTTTGGGTTTTCTGCAGTAATTGAGTAAGTGGGCGGATAATTTTGGAAAACCATTCCATGAACCGACGATAATACCCTGCAAGTCCTAAGAAACTCCTGACTTCCTTCACGTTCTTAGGAGACTTCCAATCCAAGATTGCATCGACTTTCTGCGGATCTACTCGGACTCCTTCTGCTGATACCACATGACCAAGGAACATCACTTCTTTTAGCCAGAATTCACATTTAGAAAGTTTGGCATATAATTGTTCGCTTCCCAAGAGATCCAAAACGATCCGTAAGTGTTGTGCATGCTCTTCCGGGATCTTAGAATAAACCAGAATATCATCAATAAACACAACTATGAACTTGTCTAAATACTCTATGAATACTCGATTCATCAATTGCATGAACACAGCAGGGGCATTAGTGAGACTAAACGGCATCACTACAAACTCATAGTGTCCGTAGCGAGTTCTGAACGCTGACTTTAGAACATCATATTTCTTAATCCTCAGCTGATGATATCCGGACCTCAGATCGATCTTAGAAAACACTGTTGCTCCCTATAACTGGTCAAACAAATTGTCAATCCATGGCAATGGATACTTGTTCTTGATCGTCATCTTGTTCAGCTCTCGATAGTCAATACACAATCGAAGCGATCCATCTTTCTTCCGGACAAAAAGAACTGGTGCACCCTAGGGTGAAACGCTTGGCTGAATATAGCCTTTGTCCAGTAACTCTTCCAGTTGCTTCTTTAATTCGTACATCTCAGTAGGTGCCATACGATACGGCGCCTTAGAAATTGGTGTAGCTCTTGGTTCCAGCTCAATGGTGTTCTACATATCATCGTGGAGGTAGTCGAGGCAATTTGCCACGAAACACATCCGGAAATTCGTTCACAACAGGAATGGATGAAAGTTCTACTTTTGCATCTTCCTTCTTCATTGCGTAACACCAGTATCCAGTACAACACTGTTTTAGCAGTTTGACAGCTTTTATTGCTTTGATCACCTTTCCTGAGCTTCTTGGTCTCCATCCTTCGAACAATATTTCGGAACCATATTCAGCTATCATCGAGATATTTCTCTTCTTGTAGTTTATAATAGATCCATATCGATTAAGCCAATCATCTACGAGAATCAGGTCGTCTCCTTGCATTCTATCACAATCAGATTTGAGGGCCACTCTCTGCCTCTAATTGATACAGGAAAATCTCTAGTTTCTAAGTTTCCCACAATTCTCTCTCCACTCGGTAAACCCACAACATAAGGCTCACAATTATGAAAACCATAAATGTTCAACCGATTTACACAAGACAATGATATAAATGAATGTGTAGCCCCTGTATCGAATAAAACTCTAACTGGTTGTGAAAGGATGCAGACGGTGCACGATGCGACAGCAGCATCCTCATCGTCTGCCCTCCTCATCTCATACAGGCGTGGAGGAATAGATTCGGCACTTGATGTCCTCTTTCAGTCGAATTGTCCTCTGCCCCATCCCCGACCAAAATTCTGGGGTGGATGGACACTCTGCTGCGTCTGTGGAACACTCGTCTCTCTCTGAACTGGCTGTGATGCACGAGCTCTAAAAGATTTTGTAGCCTCCTCACAGAACACCGCACGATGTCCCTCTCGACCACAATCATAACATGTCACGGAGGGAAGTGAGCAATCTCGTCGATAGTGTAACACCCCCAAGACGATCAAGGCATATTACAGCGCCGTGGACCCCACATTGTGGAATCCACCAGGCTAACGTACCAACAAGACATTAAACAACGAGATACAATCATCAATAAAACGATAATTCAAATAAAAGACTACAATCCAACAATTAAAATCTAACATCAAATTCATTTCCCAAAACGGAAACACATCATTTATAATTTTAAAAAGGAAGTACTCGAGTACTTAAACCAAGTTTATAATACAAAAATCCCAAAACAAGACATCGATAATAACCGACAGAACAGAACACCAATAATCAACTACTGGACAGAATCATGCTTGTCCATCATCCTCGTACGTCTCAAGTGCTCGCTTATCTCCAAGACCGGTACCTGAAATACAAAAAGTATTTCCCCCATTTAAGGGGTTAGCGACAACTGCTAGTGCAAGTACAATCCATTTGAACTACATTCTAATTAGATGAATATATGTGCCTAAAATCATTTTAGAAAACATTTATATTCCGGAATATTATACGGTGCACAAGCACATAACACATTTTCTCCAACAAAACAATTCAAAGTTAACCTTGGTACGAGACTCACGGCCACCGTACCCCGCAGAGCCCCGTCGGACATACCTGGGTGGTTAACCACAGTTCGTGATATGCACACACACGGCAATACGTATCCCTAGAGGCCCCGTCGGACCGCCCCTAGGTGAACATACACATATCCATCCACAACAACCACGAATAGCCACAATTCAAATACTAGAACATGTAAACAAATGTAAAGTACTTGCCTTTGAGACATTCTTGAAGAATCGGGAATGAAACACGACTATGAACGGTCCGGGTGGAAAACGATGGATCCTAAACAAAGAATCAACGTAGTTCAGTCCCAACGGACAACAATAATCGATTGGAATACACCCATAACCCCGATTACAAATTACGATAACGAAAGATCAATCGATACGGGCGAGGGTTTACGCAAAATCTCCCCGTATCAATAATTCACGGACTAATTCGAGGAAAACGGATTGGGAATCATCCAATAACAACAATCGATGAGGAATATCACAACATACTAGAATAATTCGAGTCTAATATGCTAAACCCTGATCTATTAAAACTGCATAGTTAGCGCATGCTAACTAACACAAGTAGCGTGCGCTAACGGGGCTTAAAAATGTTCCCGAAGCTACTGCCCGACCTCGTTAGCGTGCGCTAGACAGGCTTAGTGCGCGCTAAATACTACCCGATAGCGCACGCTAACTGCACATCAATAGCGCACGCAAAGGGAAAGGAGTAGCGTGCGCAACCTACGCAGTAGTCCAGTACTACTCAGATCAGCAGTACGCTGCTGCCGAAGGTACAAATCTCAAAACACACGTCAAGGCCAGAATCCAGAAACATAAATATGAAGTATACAGGACGACGGAGCTAAGCACTGAAAGAAAATATAATTCCGACCACCGGAGGGTCCGTAATGCGACAACGAAAATGAGATTCCCTAAACTATTAGGAAATTACAAAAATGGCCCAAGTGCCCGAAAAATCACCAAACGACGTCAGATTAACGAACCGAAAGTCTCCACACGACCAACTCAACCATACGAACTTGCACAACCCAAGAAACAATGAAAACGAATGAGTTTTACGAGAATCGGATGTTCATACGGCAAAACATGTAATAAAATGAAATTACGTGAAGACATCACCAAAAATCGACCAAATGGAAAAACTCCAAGAATGAAGTAGATTCAGAATGTCAAAACGGTTACAAGCGAGTCGATAAAAATAGACATACACCAAAAATGAAAACTGCTAAAACTGAAAAGTTACAGATATTACATTCTCCCCCTCTAAAATAAAGTTTCGTCCCGAAACTTAAGAATGAAAAAGCTTGGGGTGCCTCGAACGCATATCCTCCTCTAACTCCCACGTCGCTTCTTCTACTCCGTGCCTCGACCACTGTACCTTAACCAAAGGAATGGTTTTGTGCCTTAACTGCTTGTCTCGACACTCCAAAATCCTGACGGGCCTCTCCTCTAACGTAACATCCTTCTAGATCTCCACGTCTCCAAAATTAATAATGTGGGACGGGTCCGGAACGTACTTCCTCAACTGGGAAACATGATATACGCTATGAGCATGACTCAGCGACGGAGGTAAAGCCAAACGGTATGCCAACTCAACGACTCTCTCCAATATCTCGAAAGGCCCAATATACCTCGGGCTGAGCTTCCCCTTTTTCCCGAAACGGAAAACTCCCTTCGACGGAGACACTCTCAACAGAACATGATCTCCCACCGCAAACTCCAAAGGTCGACGCCTAACATCCACATAAGACTTTTGTCAACTCTGAGCAGCCAATATTCTCTTTCTAATCAACTCAACTTTCTCCCTCATCTCCAACACAAGGTCCGGCTCAATGCCAACTAGATCGGACGGCTCATCCCAACATATCGGTGATCGGCAACGTCGGCCATAAAGCGCCTCATACGGTGCCATCTTGATCGACGCGTGCCAAATATTATTATATGTAAACTCAATCAAGGCTAGATGCTCCTCCCAGTCACTAGTCCAATCTAACGCACACGCGCGCAACAAATCCTCAAACGTCTGAATGGTACGTTCGGACTGTCCGTCGGTCTGAGGGTGGAAAGATGTACTCAAACGCAACCATGTCCCCAATGCCTTATGTACCGCCTGCCAAAAGTGCGATACAAAGCGGCCATCTTTATCCGAAATAATGGTCCTCGGCGTACCATGAAGTCTCACTATCTGTGCGATAAAAACACGAGCCAACTTTTCTGGACCCCAAGTATCCTTGATGCCCAGAAAATGTGCCGACTTAGTCAGTCGGTCTACGATCACCCACACCATATTCATTCCAGTCTTCGTCCTCGGCAAGTTCGTGACAAAATCCATGGAGATATCTTCCCACTTCCATTCCGGGACAGGAAGTGGTTTCAATAATCCGGCTGGCCGCTGATGCTCGATTTTGACTTGCTGACAAGTAAAACACTTAGCCAAAAACTGAACTACCTCATTCTTCATGTCGTTCCACCAAAAATTTTTCCTCAAATCCTTATACATTTTACTCGAGCCCGGATGGACTGAGTAAGGCGACGCGTGAGCCTCTCTCATAATATTCTGCCTCAATTCCAAGTCATTCGGAACACAAAGCTGACCATGGAATCTCAACACACCATCCTCATGTATCACAAATCCTAGGGATTTCCCCTTCCCTACATTCTCTCGAAGCTGAATAAACATCAGGTCCTCTAACTGTACCGACTTAATGTCGTTGACAAAGGACGACGAAATCTCAAGTGTACACAAATGCCCGGAAATCTCTGGTAACACGATCTCAATGCTCAACCTCATAAACTCTCGCTGAAGTCCCGACTGAGTCGTAAGCAACTCAAGCGCCCGAAGCGATACCGATTTCCAGCTCAAGGCATCTGCCACCACATTTGCCTTGCCCAAATGATAGAGAATCTCGAGGTCGTAATCCTTAATCAACTCCAACCATCTACGCTTATTGTGTCGAGAATTATACGCCTCGACTGGCGATCGCCTCAGAGATCGGGCGACCTAGCCATAGCCGAGCAGCCGAGGCAGAACTACCGACCAGAGGCCAGGTAACCTAGCCATTGCCGAGCAGCCGAGGCAGAACTGCCGACCAGAGGCCAGGCGACCTAGCCATTGCCGAGTAGCCGAGGTAGAACTGCCGACCTGAGGCCAGGCGACTTAGCCATAACCGATCAGCCAATATAGATCGGCTGACTGAAGGTCCCAGGACAAGTCCCAGTGCCGAGCGATCGACATCTAAGATGATCGTCTCTCGGTACTTGGTGATCGACTCCTCGTGGCCGACTAGCAGATGATCATCTCTCGGCACTTGCCGATCGACCCTTGGTGACCGACCGATGCCGACCCCTGGTGACCGAACATTGACGACCGCCTCATGCCGCTCGAAGCCGATGGTCATCCAGTCGGCAAAGGCCGAAGCCTAGGACAGAACCCACGTGCAGGGCCGAGACAAGATCCGCATTTAACGGATCATTGACCACATCTTGTCAGCATCTTTCCACCAGCCGACAGGCCCGCCGAAAGGTGTCAGTAGGACCGCCTGTGACAGCAACTCCGGATGCGTGCCGGCTCCTCATTAGACCGCACAGCTGGCTGCCAGCAGCAGCCTTAGACTTTAGGCAGACAGCCCATGTGACTTAAAGACGATCGCCCCATTATTATATTGGACGAAAGGCGATCGCCCGCCAGGAAACAAGGCATCTCAGCCCCTATAAATAGAAGGCTCCCTGCACTTGGAAAAGCTCTCAACTCCCTTCGGATTTTACACACAACTTGGCTTTCTCAACTCTTGGCAATAGCTATCACTCAGTTCCTTCTTCTCTCTCAGCATCTCCTACACAGAAGACGATCGGCAGAGAGCAAGAACACCAAGGCTTCGCTCAAGAGTTAGATAAATAAGATCTTTTACACTCATTGTATTTAGATTCTTAAATTAATACTTGTATCCACGAGTATTTGTATTAATAACATCTCACGAGAGCATTCAAGCCCGGGCCTAACAAACCCGGCAAATCTAGTGTTATTCACACCCCCTCGGAAAGTGCTCCCGCAACCTTGTTTGTTTTCTGTCCATTCCATCAGTATTTCATCTTCGGATAAATATTTCGGGCAACAACAATTGGCGCTAGAGGAAGGGGATCTAACCCTCAATTTTATTCCTACCGTCTCGAAGAATACTCACTGTTCTCCGGGACATATACCTGAAGAAACACTCACTGTTCTTCAGAGAAAGCTTTCAGAATCATGACTGCTGCCTCCTCATTGAAGAAAGCCGCTGGCCAGCCTGCCGGACGCCTCGTTCCATCTCAGTCCGAGCCACAGCCGATGGAGGAGGGTAGCCGCCGCGGTCCGAGACGCTCGATCCCGCCCCTGGGGGATGGCCCAAGTCTCTCGCTCGACCAGCTCCGAACCGCGGAACAGATCGAGGAGGCCATGGCCGTCCTACATGAGCGACGGAGTGCTCTCGACGCGCCTCCCGCTATCACCCCCTCGGCCATCCGTCGGAGGACCAAACGGAAGTTCAAGGCATTGCTGATCGAGCGATCGCTAGGAGGCTCCCGTTTGCAAGGAGAGGCGCTCGCCAGCTGGGGCACCTCGGTTTTCGATTGCCTCGGCAGCGACCCCTCTTGGTGACCGGGGCAGTCTGGTCCCAGCTACGAGACGACGGAGCTCGAGTCCGTCACCAGGAATTCGGCCTATCCGACTCCCAGAAGGCAGCCCAGTCGTCGGGCTCCCCCTCGCCAAATTGCCGAGGTCGGCAGCAGCGGAGTCAGGAGATCGGTACACGATCCCCTCGGCTCCTGCTCCAAAAGCCGATCCACGAGCGACCATGCTACAGCGATGGCCGCGATGCAACACCAGCTCGACGACATGAAGGCGCTCATGGAATCTGGAGTAGGCGCCAAGAGCAAGATTGTCGGGCCGAGCAAGCCGCTCGCGGTCCACATCTCGCCCCCGTGCAGCACAAGATCGCTCCCCCGCAAACACCTTTGTACGAGGGGAGATCGGACCCCGAAACACACCTGAGCAAGTTCAACATCTACATGACCGGGTGTGGAGCATCTGACACGACCAGGTGCCGAATGTTCCCTCTGACGCTGGACAACCTTGCCCACAGGTGGTACGCTCCTTGTCGCCTCGATCCATCGGCTCCTTTAACCAACTGGCGAACGACTTCATAGCGTACTTCGCCATCAGGGTCGCTCGGCCAGAAGGTCTCTATCGCATGATGCGGATCAAGCAAGGCGAAGACGAGTCCGACTCGGACTACATCGACAGGGTAGACGAGATCATCCTCAACGGAGATCATCCTCAACGGCGAAAACCACGGCTGCCAACTCCAAATCGTGCGTTGGATAATTTACTTCATAGGGCTTCAACTGTCATGATAAGTAGGCGATCACCTTTTCATTCTACATCAGTACACACCTGAGACCTTGGTTTGAAGCATCACTATAAACTATGAATCATCTAGTTCCCTGTGGTAGTGCTAAAAATTGGTGTCGTTGCCAATCTCTATTTCAATTCATTAAAGCTGGTCTGGAACATCTCATTCCACTCAAACTTTTGGGTTTTCTGCAGTAATTGAGTAAGTGGGCGGATAATTTTGGAAAACCATTCCATGAACCGACGATAATACCCTGCAAGTCCTAAGAAACTCCTGACTTCCTTCACGTTCTTAGGAGACTTCCAATCCAAGATTGCATCGACTTTCTGCGGATCTACTCGGACTCCTTCTGCTGATACCACATGACCAAGGAACATCACTTCTTTTAGCCAGAATTCACATTTAGAAAGTTTGGCATATAATTGTTCGCTTCCCAAGAGATCCAAAACGATCCGTAAGTGTTGTGCATGCTCTTCCGGGATCTTAGAATAAACCAGAATATCATCAATAAACACAACTATGAACTTGTCTAAATACTCTATGAATACTCGATTCATCAATTGCATGAACACAGCAGGGGCATTAGTGAGACTAAACGGCATCACTACAAACTCATAGTGTCCGTAGCGAGTTCTTAACGCTGATTTTAGAACATCATATTCCTTAATCCTCAGCTGATGATATCCGGACCTCAGATCGATCTTAGAAAACACTGTTGCTCCCTATAACTGGTCAAACAAATTGTCAATCCATGGCAACGGATACTTGTTCTTGATCGTCATCTTGTTCAGCTCTCGATAGTCAATACACAATCGAAGCGATCCATCTTTCTTCCGGACAAAAAGAACTGGTGCACCCTAGGGTGAAACGCTTGGCTGAATATAGCCTTTGTCCAGTAACTCTTCCAGTTGCTTCTTTAATTCGTACATCTCAGTAGGTGCCATACGATACGGCGCCTTAGAAATTGGTGTAGCTCTTGGTTCCAGCTCGATGGTGTTCTACATATCATCGTGGAGGTAGTCCAGGCAATTTGCCACGAAACACATCCGGAAATTCGTTCACAACAGGAATGGATGAAAGTTCTACTTTTACATCTTCCTTCTTCATTGCGTAACACGATTCCGACAACACTGCTTTTTTAGCGGTTGATGACTTTATTGCTTTGATCACCTTTCACGAGCTTCTTGGTCTCCATCCCTCAAACAATATTTCGAACCATATTCACTATCATCGAGATATTTCTCTTCTTGTAGTTTATAATAGATCCATATCGATTAAGCCAATCATCTCCGAGAATCGGTCGTCTCCTTGCATTCTATCACAATCAGATTTGAGGGCCACTCTCTGCCTCTAATTGATACAGGAAAATCTCTAGTTTCTAAGTTTCCCACAATTCTCTCTCCACTCGGTAAACCCACAACATAAGGCTCACAATTATGAAAACCATAAATGTTCAACCGATTTACACAAGACAATGATTTAAATGAATGTGTAGCCCCTGTATCGAATAAAACTCTAACTGGTTGTGAAAGGATCTGAACGGTACCTGATGCGACAGCAGCATCCTCATCGTCTGCCCTCCTCATCTCATACAGGCGTGGAGGAATAGATTCGGCACTTGATGTCCTCTTTCAGTCGAATTGTTCTCTTCCCCATCCCCGACCAAAATTCTGGGGTGGATGGACACTCTGCTGCGTCTGTGGAACACTCGTCTCTCTCTGAACTGGCTGTGATGCACGAGCTCTAAAAGATTTTGTAGCCTCCTCACAGAACACCGCACGATGTCCCTCTCGACCACAATCATAACATGTCACGGAGGGAAGTGAGCAATCTCGTCGATAGTGTAACACCCCCAAGACGATCAAGGCATATTACAGCGCCGTGGACCCCACATTGTGGAATCCACCAGGCTAACGTACCAACAAGACATTAAACAAAGACATACAATCATCAATAAAACGATAATTCAAATAAAAGACTACAATCCAACAATTAAAATCTAACATCAAATCCATTTCCCAAAACGGAAACACATCATTTATAATTTTAAAAAGGAAGTACTCGAGTACTTAAACCAAGTTTATAATACAAAAATCCCAAAACAAGACATCGATAATAACCGACAGAACAGAACACCAATAATCAACTACTGGACATAATCATGCTTGTCCATCATCCTCGTACGTCTCAAGTGCTCGCTTATCTCCAAGACCGGTACCTGAAATACAAAAAGTATTTCCCCCATTTAAGGGGTTAGCGACAACTGCTAGTGCAAGTACAATCCATTTGAACTACATTCTAATTAGATGAATGTATGTGCCTAAAATCATTTTAGAAAACATTTATATTCCGGAATATTATACGGTGCACAAGCACATAACACATTTTCTCCAACAAAACAATTCAAAGTTAACCTTGGTACGAGACTCACGGCCACCGTACCCCGCAGAGCCCCGTCGGACATACCTGGGTGGTTAACCACAGTTCGTGATATGCACACACATGGCAATACGTATCCCTAGAGGCCCCGTCGGACCGCCCCTAGGTGAACATACACATATCCATCCACAACAACCACGAATAGCCACAATTCAAATACTAGAACATGTAAACAAATGTAAAGTACTTGCCTTTGAGACATTCTTGAAGAATCAGGAATGAAACACGACTATGAACGGTCCGGGTGGAAAACGATGGATCCTAAACAAAGAATCAACGTAGTTCAGTCCCAACGGACAACAATAATCGATTGGAATACACCCATAACCCCGATTACAAATTACGATAACGAAAGATCAATCGGTACGAGCGAGGGTTTACGCAAAATCTCCCCGTATCAATAATTCACGGACTAATTCGAGGAAAACGGATTGGGAATCATCCAATAACAACAATCAATGAGGAATATCACAACATACTAGAATAATTCGAGTCTAATATGCTAAACCCTGATCTATTAAAACTGCATAGTTAGCGCATGCTAACTAACACAAGTAGCGTGCGCTAACGGGGCTTAAAAACGTTCCCGAAGCTACTGCCCGACCTCGTTAGCGTGCGCTAGGCAGGCTTAGCGCGCGCTAAATACTACCCGATAGCGCACGCTAACTGCACATCAATAGCGCACGCAATGGGAAAGGAGTAGCGTGCGCAACCTACGCAGTAGTCCAGTACTACTCAGATCAGCAGTACGCTGCTGCCGAAGGTACAAATCCCAAAACACACGTCAAGGCCAGAATCCAGAAACATAAATATGAAGTATACAGGACGACGGAGCTAAGCACTGAAAGAAAATATAATTCCGACCACCGGAGGGTCCGTAATGCGACAACGAAAATGAGATTCCCTAAACTATTAGGAAATTACAAAAATGGCCCAAGTGCCCGAAAAATCACCAAACGACGTCAGATTAACGAACCGAAAGTCTCCACACGACCAACTCAACCATACGAACTTGCACAACCCAAGAAACAATGAAAACGAATGAGTTTTACGAGAATCGGATGTTCATACGGCAAAACATGTAATAAAATGAAATTACGTGAAGACATCACCAAAAATCGACCAAATGGAAAAACTCCAAGAATGAAGTAGATTCAGAATGTCAAAACGGTTACAAGCGAGTCGATAAAAATAGACATACACCAAAAATGGAAACTGCTAAAACTGAAAAGTTACAGATATTACATTCTCCCCCTCTAAAATAAAGTTTCGTCCCGAAACTTAAGAATGAAAAAGCTTAGGGTGCCTCGAACGCATATCCTCCTCTAACTCCCACGTCGCTTCTTCTACTCCGTGCCTCGACCACTGTACCTTAACCAAAGGAATGGTTTTGTGCCTTAACTGCTTGTCTCGACACTCCAAAATCCTGACGGGCCTCTCCTCTAACGTAACATCCTTCTAGATCTCCACGTCTCCAAAATTAATAATGTGGGACGGGTCCGGAACGTACTTCCTCAACTGGGAAACATGAAATACGCTATGAACATGACTCAGCGACGGAGGTAAAGCCAAACGGTATGCCAACTCAACGACTCTCTCCAATATCTCGAAAGGCCCAATATACCTCGGGCTGAGCTTCCCCTTTTTCCCGAAACGGAAAACTCCCTTCGACGGAGACACTCTCAACAGAACATGATCTCCCACCACAAACTCCAAAGGTCGACGCCTAACATCCACATAAGACTTTTGTCAACTCTGAGCAGCCAATATTCTCTTTCTAATCAACTCAACTTTCTCCCTCATCTCCAACACAAGGTCCGGCTCAATGCCAACTAGATCGGACGGCTCATCCCAACATATCGGTGATCGGCAACGTCGGCCATAAAGCGCCTCATACGGTGCCATCTTGATCGACGCGTGCCAAATATTATTATACGTAAACTCAATCAAGGCTAGATGCTCCTCCCAGTCACTAGTCCAATCTAACGCACACGCGCGCAACAAATCCTCAAACGTCTGAATGGTACGTTCGGACTGTCCGTCGATACGAGGGTGGAAAGATGTACTCAAACGCAACCATGTCCCCAATGCCTTATGTACCTTTGCCAAAAGTGCGATACAAAGCGGCCATCTTTATCCGAAATAATGGTCCTCGGCGTACCATGAAGTCTCACTATCTGTGCGATAAAAACACGAGCCAACTTTTCTGGACCCCAAGTATCCTTGATGCCCAGAAAATGTGCCGACTTAGTCAGTCGGTCTACGATCACCCACACCATATTCATTCCAGTCTTCGTCCTCGGCAAGTTCGTGACAAAATCCATTGAGATATCTTCCCACTTCCATTCCGGGACAGGAAGTGGTTTCAATAATCCGGCTGGCCGCTGATGCTCGATTTTGACTTGCTGACAAGTAAAACACTTAGCCAAAAACTGAACTACCTCATTCTTCATGTCGTTCCACCAAAAATATTTCCTCAAATCCTTATACATTTTACTCGAGCCTGGATGGACTGAGTAACGCGACGCGTGAGCCTCTCTCATAATATTCTGCCTCAATTCCAAGTCATTCGGAACACAAAGCTGACCTTGGAATCTCAACACACCATCCTCATGTATCACAAATCCTAGGGATTTCCCCTTCCCTACATTCTCTCGAAGCTGAATAAGCATCAGGTCCTCTAACTGTACTGACTTAATGTCGTTGACTAAGGACGACGAAATCTCAAGTGTACACAAATGCCCGGAACTCTCTGGTAACACGATCTCAATGCTCAACCTCATAAACTCTCGCTGAAGTCCCGACTGAGTCGTAAGCAACTCAAGCGCCCGAAGAGATACCGATTTCCAGCTCAAGGCATCTGCCACCACATTTGCCTTGCCCAAATGATAGAGAATCTCGAGGTCGTAATCCTTAATCAACTCCAACCATCTACGCTTATTGTGTCGAGAATTATACGCCTCGACTGGCGATCGCCTCAGAGATCGGGCGACCTAGCCATAGCCGAGCAGCCGAGGCAGAACTACCGACCAGAGGCCAGGCAACCTAGCCATTGCCGAGCAGCCGAGGCAGAACTGCCGACCAGAGGCCAGGCGACCTAGCCATTGCCGAGCAGCCGAGGTAGAACTGCCGACCTGAGGCCAGGCGACTTAGCCATAACCGATCAGCCAATATAGATCGGCTGACCGAAGGTCCCAGGACAAGTCCCAGTGTCGAGCGATCGACATCTAAGATGATCGTCTCTCGGTACTTGGTGATCGACTCCTCGTGGCCGACTAGCAGACGATCATCTCTCGGCACTTGCCGATCGACCCTTGGTGACCGACCGATGCCGACCCCTGGTGACCGAACATTGACGACCGCCTCATGCCGCTCGAAGCCGATGGTCATCCAGTCGGCAAAGGCCGAAGCCTAGGACAGAACCCACGTGCAGGGCCGAGACAAGATCCGCATTTAACGGATCATTGACCACAGCTTGTCAGCATCTTTCCACCAGCCGACAGGCCCGCCGAAAGGTGTCAGTAGGACCGCCTGTGACAGCAACTCCGGACGCGTGCCGGCTCCTCATTAGACCGCACAGCTGGCTGCCAGCAGCAGCCTTAGACTTTAGGCAGACAGCCCATGTGACTTAAAGACGATCGCCCCATTATTATATTGGACGAAAGGCGATCGCTCGCCAGGAAACAAGGCATCTCAGCCCCTATAAATAGAAGGCTCCCTGCACTTGGAAAAGCTCTCAACTCCCTTCGGATTTTACACACAACTTGGCTTTCTCAACTCTTGGCAATAGCTATCACTCAGTTCCTTCTTCTCTCTCAGCATCTCCTACACAGAAGACGATCGGCAGAGAGCAAGAACACCAAGGCTTCGCTCAAGAGTTAGATAAATAAGATCTTTTACACTCATTGTATTTAGATTCTTACATTAATACTTGTATCCACGAGTATTTGTATTAATAACATCTCGCGAGAGCATTCAAGCCCGGGCCTAACAAACCCGGCAAATCTAGTGTTATTCACACCCCCTCGGAAAGTGCTCCCGCAACCTTGTTTGTTTTCCGTCCATTCCATCAGTATTTCATCTTCGGATAAATATTTCGGGCAACAACAATTGGCGCTAGAGGAAGGGGATCTAACCCTCAATTTTATTCCTACCGTCTCGAAGAATACTCACTGTTCTCCGGGACATATACCTGAAGAAACACTCACTGTTCTTCAGAGAAAGCTTTCAGAATCATGACTGCTGCCTCCTCATTGAAGAAAGCCGCTGGCCAGCCCGCCAGACGCCTCGTTCCATCTCAGTCCGAGCCACAGCCGATGGAGGAGGGTAGCCGCCGCGGTCCGAGACGCTCGATCCCGCCCCTGGGGGATGGCCCAAGTCTCTCGCTCGACCAGCTCCGAACCGCGGAACAGATCGAGGAGGCCATGGCCGTCCTACATGAGCGACGGAGTGCTCTCGACGCGCCTCCCGCTATCACCCCCTCGGCCATCCGTCGGAGGACCAAACGGAAGTTCAAGGCATTGCTGATCGAGCGATCGCTAGGAGGCTCCCGTTTGCAAGGAGAGGCGCTCGCCAGCTGGGGCACCTCGGTTTTCGATTGCCTCGGCAGCGACCCATCTTGGTGACCGGGGCAGTCTGGTCCCAGCCACGAGACGACGGAGCTCGAGTCCGTCACCAGGAGTTCGGCCTATCCGACTCCCAGAAGGCAGCCCAGTCGTCGGGCTCCCCCTCGCCAAATTGCCGAGGTCGGCAGCAGCGGAGTCAGGAGATCGGTACACGATCCCCTCGGCTCCTGCTCCAAAAGCCGATCCACGAGCGACCATGCTACAGCGATGGCCGCGATGCAACACCAGCTCGACGACATGAAGGCGCTCATGGAATCTGGAGTAGGCGCCAAGAGCAAGATTGTCGGGCCGAGCAAGCCGCTCGCGGTCCACATCTCGCCCCCGTGCAGCACAAGATCGCTCCCCCGCAAACACCTTTGTACGAGGGGATATCGGACCCCGAAACACACCTGAGCAAGTTCAACATCTACATGACCGGGTGTGGAGCATCTGACACGACCAGGTGCCGAATGTTCCCTCTGACGCTGGACAACCTTGCCCACAGGTGGTACGCTCCTTGTCGCCTCGATCCATCGGCTCCTTTAACCAACTGGCGAACGACTTCATAGCGTACTTCGCCATCAGGGTCGCTCGGCCAGAAGGTCTCTATCGCATGATGCGGATCAAGCAAGGCGAAGACGAGTCCGACTCGGACTACATCGACAGGGTAGACGAGATCATCCTCAACGGAGATCATCCTCAACGGCGAAAACCACGGCTGCCAACTCCAAATCGTGCGTTGGATAATTTACTTTATAGGGCTTCAACTGTCGTGATAGGTAGGCGATCACCTTTTCATTCTACATCAGTACACACCTGAGACCTTGGTTTGAAGCATCACTATAAACTATGAATCATCTAGTTCCCTGTGGTAGTGCTAAAAATTGGTGTCGTTGCCAATCTCTATTTCAATTCATTAAAGCTGGTCTGGAACATCTCATTCCACTCAAACTTTTGGGTTTTCTGCAGTAATTGAGTAAGTGGGCGGATAATTTTGGAAAACCATTCCATGAACCGACGATAATACCCTGCAAGTCCTAAGAAACTCCTGACTTCCTTCACGTTCTTAGGAGACTTCCAATCCAAGATTGCCTCGACTTTCTGCGGATCTACTCGGACTCCTTCTGCTGATACCACATGACCAAGGAACATCACTTCTTTTAGCCAGAATTCACATTTAGAAAGTTTGGCATATAATTGTTCGCTTCCCAAGAGATCCAAAACGATCCGTAAGTGTTGTGCATGCTCTTCCGGGATCTTAGAATAAACCAGAATATCATCAATAAACACAACTATGAACTTGTCTAAATACTCTATGAATACTCGATTCATCAATTGCATGAACACAGCAGGGGCATTAGTGAGACTAAACGGCATCACTACAAACTCATAGTGTCCGTAGCGAGTTCTGAACGCTGACTTTAGAACATCATATTCCTTAATCCTCAGCTGATGATATCCGGACCTCAGATCGATCTTAGAAAACACTGTTGCTCCCTATAACTGGTCAAACAAATTGTCAATCCATGGCAACGGATACTTGTTCTTGATTGTCATCTTGTTCAGCTCTCGATAGTCAATACACAATCGAAGCGATCCATCTTTCTTCCGGACAAAAAGAACTGGTGCACCCTAGGGTGAAACGCTTGGCTGAATATAGCCTTTGTCCAGTAACTCTTCCAGTTGCTTCTTTAATTCGTACATCTCAGTAGTTGCCATAGGATACGGCGCCTTAGAAATTGGTGTAGCTCTTGGTTCCAGCTCGATGGTGTTCTACATATCATCGTGGAGGTAGTCCAGGCAATTTGCCACGAAACACATCCGGAAATTCGTTCACAACAGGAATGGATGAAAGTTCTACTTTTACATCTTCCTTCTTCATTGCGTAACACCAGTATCCAGTACAACACTGTTTTAGCAGTTTGACAGCTTTTATTGCTTTGATCACCTTTCCTGAGCTTCTTGGTCTCCATCCCTCGAACAATATTTCGGAACCATATTCAGCTATCATCGAGATATTTCTCTTCTTGTAGTTTATAATAGATCCATATCGATTAAGCCAATCATCTCCGAGAATCAGGTCGTCTCCTTGCATTCTATCACAATCAGATTTGAGGGCCACTCTCTGCCTCTAATTGATACAGGAAAATCTCTAGTTTCTAAGTTTCCCACAATTCTCTCTCCACTCGGTAAACCCACAACATAAGGCTCACAATTATGAAAACCATAAATGTTCAACCGATTTACACAAGACAATGATATAAATGAATGTGTAGCCCCTGTATCGAATAAAACTCTAACTGGTTGTGAAAGGATCTGAACGGTACCTGATGCGACAGCAGCATCCTCATCGTCTGCCCTCCTCATCTCATACAGGCGTGGAGGAATAGATTCGGCACTTGATGTCCTCTTTTAGTCGAATTGTCCTCTGCCCCATCCCCGACCAAAATTCTGGGGTGGATGGACACTCTGCTGCGTTTGTGGAACACTCGTCTCTCTCTGAACTGGCTGTGATGCACGAGCTCTAAAAGATTTTGTAGCCTCCTCACAGAACACCGCACGATGTCCCTCTCGACCACAATCATAACATGTCACGGAGGGAAGTGAGCAATCTCGTCGATAGTGTAACACCCCCAAGACGATCAAGGCATATTACAGCGCCGTGGACCCCACATTGTGGAATCCACCAGGCTAACGTACCAACAAGACATTAAACAACGACATACAATCATCAATAAAACGATAATTCAAATAAAAGACTACAATCCAACAATTAAAATCTAACATCAAATCCATTTCCCAAAACGGAAACACATCATTTATAATTTTAAAAAGGAAGTACTCGAGTACTTAAACCAAGTTTATAATACAAAAATCCCAAAACAAGACATCGATAATAACCGACAGAACAGAACACCAATAATCAACTACTGGACAGAATCATGCTTGTCCATCATCCTCGTACGTCTCAAGTGCTCGCTTATCTCCAAGACCGGTACCTGAAATACAAAAAGTATTTTCCCCATTTAAGGGGTTAGCGACAACTGCTAGTGCAAGTACAATCCATTTGAACTACATTCTAATTAGATGAATATATGTGCCTAAAATCATTTTAGAAAACATTTATATTCCGGAATATTATACGGTGCACAAGCACATAACACATTTTCTCCAACAAATGAATTTGTCCCCGATCTCGTTTTTCATCCATTTTCGATGGATCGATTATGGTTAAATGATGTTGTTAAACATATTCTATGGATTGTATATCCATATTTCAACTTGGAATTCCGTTTTCGTGATTTGACGGAACGAATCATGTTCTTGGCCGTTTTGGGGGAAATCCGTGAACTTTCGTCATTCGTTCTTTGAATTCAACGGCTTTGAGTCGTGTTATGGAATTCATTTCATTGTTATAATTTGTCCTTCGTAGTTTATGAACGTGAGTTGGCGTTCGGTGGAGTCGGCGGGTTCGTAGTCGGTTCGGGCCAACCTACTTCGGTCGATTCTCCGCGTTGTGGTTATTCGAGGCAAGTACCTTGCCCATACTTTTCTCGTTTTATGGATATGATGATCGGTGGTCGTCTTGATGTGTTTGTTTGGTTATTTGAAATGAAGATTCAAAGGATTTCGGTTTGGCCTCGTTAAAGACTTTCTTTCAAAGCGAGTGTAATTTGTGAACGGTGTTTTGAGAATTGATTATGATTTGGTTATTTTGAACATTGAAGGAATTTATGATGATACTCCCATTGTTTAAGTTATGGAATCGTGTATTCCGTATTTAATCTTGTTATTGTATTTTTGAAGAGTTTGGTAATGGTGTCGAGTTAATGGCCATCTCTAGTGAGTATTCTTAATGAACTTACATTCTTAGCATGTTAGTATTGCATGAGTAATGTGTGTGTGTGTATGCTCACTACGGGTTAGATCCGACGGGGTCTCGGTAGGGCTCCACGAAGCTGTGGAACCGCGAGCTTGCTTTTAACCACTGTGGGTTAGATCCGACAGGGGTCTCGGCAGGGATCCACGAAGCTGTGGGTCCGCGGTTAATTGTGGTGCATTTTTACAAATGTGGTTTGATTATTGGCATTTCCGGAAATGAGTGCTTTTTGAACGGTTTTCATGATTGCATGCATTGACTAAGTGTGTAAGAGGTAAGTGTTCGTTTGGCTTGAAGTTCTTGAGTTCATAACATCAATCAATCATCCGTTATCATCCTTTGATCCAGCGAATCAAGGTAATCTTCCTTAGAACCCTAATTTCGTGAATTTGGGGATTTTTGCATTTTCGTCCGATTCGTTCCATGTTGTTGATTAATTCATGATGGGTATGATTAATCTTGGTAGTATTCTCGTGTTTAACATCATTTAATCCATTGTTCTTCGTCGAATCGAAGTATATTTCTTGATTTCCTTCGAATTGACTTTTCGGGGGATTTGTCCCCGATCTCGTTTTTCATCCATTTTCGATGGATCGATTATGGTTAAATGATGTTGTTAAACATATTCTATGGATTGTATATCCATATTTCAACTTGGAATTCCGTTTTCGTGATTTGACGGAACGAATCATGTTCTTGGCCGTTTTGGGGGAAATCCGTGAACTTTCGTCATTCGTTCTTTGAATTCAACGACTTTGAGTCGTGTTATGGAATTCATTTCATTGTTATAATTTGTCCTTCGTAGTTTATGAACGTGAGTTGGCGTTCGGTGGAGTCGGCGGGTTCGTAGTCGGTTCGGGCCAACCTACTTCGGTCGATTCTCCGCGTTGTGGTTATTCGAGGCAAGTACCTTGCCCATACTTTTCTCGTTTTATGGATATGATGATCGGTGGTCGTCTTGATGTGTTTGTTTGGTTATTTGAAATGAAGTTTCAAAGGATTTCGGTTTGGCCTCGTTAAAGACTTTCTTTCAAAGCGAGTGTAATTTGTGAACGGTGTTTTGAGAATTGATTATGATTTGGTTATTTTGAACATTGAAGGAATTTATGATGATACTCCCATTGTTTAAGTTATGGAATCGTGTATTCCGTATTTAATCTTGTTATTGTATTTTTGAAGAGTTTGGTAATGGTGTCGAGTTAATGGCCATCTCTAGTGAGTATTCTTAATGAACTTACATTCTTAGCATGTTAGTATTGCATGAGTAATGTGTGTGTGTGTATGCTCACTACGGGTTAGATCCGACGGGGTCTCGGTAGGGCTCCACGAAGCTGTGGAACCGCGAGCTTGCTTTTAACCACTGTGGGTTAGATCCGACGGGGTCTCGGCAGGGATCCACGAAGCTGTGGGTCCGCGGTTAATTGTGGTGCATTTTTACAAATGTGGTTTGATTATTGGCATTTCCGGAAATGAGTGCTTTTGAACGGTTTTCATGATTGCATGCATTGACTAAGTGTGTAAGAGGTAAGTGTTCGTTTGGCTTACTTGGCTAGGATGGCACTAGAGTATTTTGTTGTTTGTTTTAAATCCTTTATTTGTGGATTTTGATGTTGGAAGACGAACCTTGTTGTCGTTCTCGTGTACTGTGAGTTGATGAGATTTGGGGCTAAAATCCCAATGGTTTTATAAAAGTCGTTTTACGGATTTGGGGCTAAAATCCCAACGGTTTGGTAAATGTCATTTTTCGGAAAGTAAACCTTTGGGGCGGTGACCCCTTTTGTCTTTGGATTTCGAAAAGTAGGATTTGATAATCCTAAATTGTTTTCAATTAAAACTCTCGATGGCGTTCTAAACCGTTTTATAAATTACTTCCATTGATTTATGATATTTCGATTTTGAAATGTTTTCTCAAACCCTTGCCTCGGGAAGTACTTTTCGTTTCGTTTGGATCTTTGAGGATCCTCGGTTATTGTTATTCGTGGAATGTGAATTGTATGGCTCGTATTTGCACTTTGTTCTTGGACTAGCAAAACAGTGGAGTTTTGCTAACCCCAGTATTCGGGGGTGGATGTCTGTTTTTGCATTCAGGTTTTGGAGCATAACACAGGGTCGGCACGAAGGATGATGAAAGATGATCGATACTAATCACATGAGGAACCGTACATCGTGTGTTGGTTCAGTTGTACTTTATTTTCCGCTGCTATATTGTTCCCGTTGTACGGGTGTGGTTGTATTTTGTCCCCTGCGTGGGAATGAGTTGTATTTGAGTTGTATGTATTTGTGGAAAGACCAAATCGGTCTACTGAGTCATTGTAGCCTTGAAGGCATTGTCGAGATGTTAAATGTTGTTACCAGCCTGGTAGATCCTCGAGGAGAGGGTCTACGGCGTGTAATATCCCTGAGTGGATTGGGGGTGTTACATAAATAATTGTGTGAAGTAAGGCAATAGCCTCTAGACCACGATAGCGCACACTATCAAAGTCAGTTAGCGCACGCTATGGCAGGTAACGCACGCTATTTAGTGAGAGTAGCCCACGCTAGTAATGTGCAGTATATATATATATATATATATATATGTGTGTGTGTGTGTGCAGTTGGATATTATTATTCATTTCGGCCATTTCTTCCCTTCATCCGATAGAGAGAGTTCTTGGGCGAGGTTTTGAGGTCCCAAACACTTGAGTGCTTGTAGAGATGATCACCTTTAACAACATTAAGCTTGAGAGCATGGATTAGAGCTTTGTTCTTAAAGTTGTCAATGATTCCTGGAGGGAGTTCGATTGTTCTTCACCATAGTTCGTCAATATAAGGTAATATTCATATCTATTCGATATTAGTTCATTTTACAAGGATGTTTATAGGTTAGGAAACATGTTGGTTTATCCTATTATGTATGATGATGTTATACGTGATTAAATGGAATTGTGACAAGAGATTGAAGATGTTGGCTAAGATTCTTCATGTTGTAAGAATGGTGATATGTTCAAACGTGCTTGTAAGATGGATTTCCAAATCATGTCGATGTTGTTATTGATATATGGGTATTAATATGATTGTAGTGGTTTTGGATTGTGTTGGAGGGGTATGTTGATGTAATCCCTTTCTTCATTTCGGATTCTTGATGCTGTTGTCATTGTTTACTTCGTATGATGACGAAGATGTAAGTGTTGTTGTGATTCTTGGTGTTGCTTGAGGCTTGTTGAGGAAGATGGTGATGTGGTGATTTAGATGTTTGAACATATTGGATTAATTATTGATATATTTATCGGATTGTGGAATCGTATTATTGTTATGACTTCGTGGTTGGTTGATTGAGTTATTCGGATTAGTGTTTAATTGAGATATTATGTAACCATTGAGTTTGTTGATTGGTTATATCGATTTTTGATTGTTGTCGAACTTGTTGTTTATCGATTATTACAATAGGCTGTGAGGATTGATCGTTGATTAGAATAATATGTTGCGGTCAAGTTCGAGGATGTTCGTGAATTGCTTTGGTCAGGGCTGAGGATCTTGTGGAGGAAAGCAAAGAAATTGGTAACGGCTTCATTATCATCATATCGGTATTGAGGCAAGTTATTACTTTATAACATTTAATGAATGGTTTCAGTTTCATTCATTTATAATTGGTATAACAATGCTTATAATTGTGAACTCTGAAGATTTGGGATTGTACCTTGTTTTCTGATTTTGGAAATTTAAGCATAATGTATATGATTTATATTTGTTGTTAGTATACTTGGGTATTGAGGATACATTTTGGTAAAGACGAGGATATGAGTTATCTATAGTCCATGGTATTTTGGATCATCGAACATTGAGAATAATCGTCGGTGATGGTTTTTGACATCGAGATTGCTATCGAAGGACTCAAGGCAAATACTCTAATCATTTGTGTCATTTAGTGTCAATAATGTTGTGATACATTCATGTATTATTGTTGTCAGGCATAACGATTATGTTGTTATGTGTCATGCATATGTGTTGTGATTGTTTTGTCCACCATATGTTGGTCTGACGGGCTCATCATGAGAATCTATAGCTGTTTGCGCTGGATCGTTGGACGGGTACTTCCACCATGTGTTGGTCCGACGGGATCATCATGGGAATCTATATTGTGTGCGCTGGATCGTTGGATTACCATGTGTTGTTGTTGTGCATATGTATATTTTGGGTTACCCACCACGTGTTGATCTAATAGGATCATCGTGGGAATCTATGTTGTGTGCGCTGGATCGTTGGATTACCATAAGTATACGTTGCTGTTATTGTTGTGAGCATATTGATGTTGTCACGTGAGTATGCATGTGGTAGGACCATGTTCGTATGTTGTATTGATCTGATCTCGGATTAGACTGACATGATTCGTCGTGGCATTGCCTATCTTGAGATACGTTCCGTATTTTCTTCTTGGTACTTGTTCGTTGATTGGCAATTGATTATCATGTTGAGATTTGATGATATTATCCGATGGATTGGGTTGGACAGAGTTAGTATATTTCGTATCAGTGAGTTGTGATGACGTTTTGAGAATCTTAGGTATTGTCTAGGATACAGTACAAATGTCTGTGTATGATCCAGTGTGTTTTTGAGAATATGAGATGTGGAATATTGTGATGATTACTTTGACGAGGATTATCATGAATTGGTAAGGTTATGACGGTAAGATTACATTGGTCGTAATCTTACATTGTAATTTCATTGGTATGTAATTATTGATGTGATGTGATCATTATCATTATTGAGTATTATGGTTGACCCCATCCTGGGCTTTATTTTTAGGTACTCGGAGTTTGAGCTTGTAGCGTCGTGAAGAGATGAGCTTCCCGGAGGATACTGGCTATGACGTGTGTTTGTGAATTGAGCACTTTGACTAGTTGTCATATTTTCTCTGCAAAAGTATTTTTAGTTATTTGTTATATCCGCTGCGTGTGTGTTCTAAAATGTGTGGCTAGCATTTTATGAACTTGGGTTTATTCTGGAAAATTGTTTTCTAAACTATTTTGTCGATACGTGCAAGCGCTGGCTTAACATATACTTTTGAAACTGTTGAGTTTTGGCGTTTTGGCCTTGTACTTTCAAATGGGATTTTACGACGTTATTGATAAATGGATTTCATAGAGTCTTTGAATATTGTTAAAAGGATATTACCGTCAGCACCGCTTAGGCGTATTTAAAATGTTTATAAAATTTTCTTTCAGCCTTGTGGGTTTCGTTTCGGGGCCCACGGCGCTGTAATAGTCCTGGATGGCTCTGGGGGTGTTACAGAACCCTTATATTTGGATTCTGTTGTCACAGTGTAGAACTTGCGAGTTTTGTGGTGCTACGACTATCGGCCTGATGACTGAACTTATCGTGATTATGATTTCTGACATGTACTGGTTTCAAGACCTCATTATATAATCCTATTATCGATGAATATTGAACCATATTCTACCATTGGTAACCCGTGATTCCACTCGAACAATCTGTTTTCATTTGTGTTGTGCTTTATTTTGGTGTCGACTTGTGTCGATTAACTGAACTGCGTTAATACCGAGAATTATCGTGATGTTAGTAGTCATTCCACATTCGTCATAATGATTAGAGGTTGGTCATTCAACCTTATGAAGTTGATTTAACTTATGAAGGTCCTTTCATCGTCTTTCATCATTCCTAAATCCGTTTTAGACGCGACAACTGAATTATGACCATTGCTTGAACTGTTTGACCAAGGATAACGTACGCTATCAGCTATGTATAACGTACGCAACTATAATTTAATAGTTCTGCTGGTGTGATCAGTAATCCCAGACGTGCTGGGAGCTTGGTTGTTGTTGCTCGAGCTCAAGATGTGATTCCAAGACGTTTGCGTCATTTCATAATTTTCCCCAACTTTTGGAGCATTCATTTTTGAATTCAAACTCCTCCATTTCGATTCCTCGTGTTCATATGTATGCTTATCGCCTCGACTCATGTATCGGATGTTCGCTTAGTCGGTTCATCGCATTTCGAGGATTGCCGCCTTGACACATTGTTCGTGGCGTTTTAAGGCGGAGCAAAGTAATTACCCTTCCTTGTTTATCCTACTGCTCTTTGTTTTAAGTTTCGGGATGAAACTTATTTTAAGGGGGATAAAATATAATAATCCTATTTTTTTTACATTTTCGTATATATAGATTTTTGTGATTCGTTGTGCCGATGTATTATTTTCATCCTCCGTTTTATTTTCTCCCTCTATGTTTCTCCCGGTGTGCCATTAAAAATTTGAATTCGTGATCGAGACTCTTACCGAGCATCTCGACATGTTCATTTCCATGCGATTTCGAAAAACCGAGTCGTCGAGTCATGGCAGCTCGGTAATGGCCGGCCGGGTGCAGCAAGAACCGGTCCGGGTGCGGCAGGAACCGGTCTGGGTGCGGCAGGAACTGGCCAGGTGCGGCAGGAACCGGCCATGTGCAACAAGAATCAGCTCGGTGCGACAAGAATCGGCCGGGTTCAGCCGGACCTGTCTGGAAGGTTCTCGAACCTGTACGTAAGGAGGCCGACAGGATGTGTCTGGAAGGTTCCTGAACCTGTCCAGAAGGCGTCGGGCAGGCCTATAAATAGGACCCAACAGTCGGGTTTTTGGCACATTTTCTCATTCCTCCTCTTACCTTTCCACGGTTGGGATTTGGAGAACACATAGGCATGGTGTAAGACTATCAATCCACGAAGTTTTGAGTTCATAACATCGATTCAAGCATCCCATAGAGCCCTCTGATTGACCGAATCAGGGTAGGTTTCCAAAAATCCTAGTTTTGGGAAATTTGGGTTTTTTGAATGATTTGACCCGTCTATTCTGAATCAGCCTAGATTATTGAAGGATTATCAATAATCTAGCAGTTTTCTACAATCATTGTTTTTCCGCAGTTTAACTATCCGCAATTCGTTTTTTTGTTTAGTTTTAAACCAACACCTTCAAGGTGTCTGGTAAAATGCCGTCGAGGGAATTCGGGCGTTCTACGATGTTTTTCCTTGCGTGATCGCTGTTGATTTAATTCTAGGATACTAGGGTCGAGTTCCCTGAGAGGAACTGGTGTTAAAACCCTTCCGTTCGTCATCTTCATCAAAGTCCCGAAGTTTCCGATTGACCGTGTCCTTCGAAGTATTCCCGGGAGTTGCCGAGATCGAAAGTCTGGTGAAATCGTCCATCCCATCTTCGTGTCAGCCGAACTTTTCTCATTCGTTGGAAGACCAGGCGAGTATTTGATTATGTTTATGTATTATCTTTCAATTTAAAGTGCACAAATGTGTTTTTGGAATTGAATTATTTGTATTCTGACTTTCACTAATGTTTATTGATATTTTGAAATATTCTTGGCAATATTTTCCAAACAAATAAATGATTTTTCAAGTTTGAGAAATAATAATTACAAACGATGTTTAAAAAGGATTTTCAAAAGGTTTTTTCGAAAAGAAACTGAAATTGGTTCTTCAAAAATATCAAGGGCTGGTCTTCTTAAATCGAGATAATGACATTTCATAAATATTTTGTTGGAAATGGTTTGGAGATATTGCCTCTGATTGTGATTGAAAAGCATAGTTGTAATGTTTGATGATTTGTAACTGGCGTCGTCAAAGTATGTCGCATCAAACTGTAATTTCTGTGAAAAGTGGTTTGTGCCATATGGTTTCTGAGCATGTGTGAACCGAGTAAAACTAGTGAGGGTCCCCTGGGATCCGCTAGGCCGCGTTTCCTATGGATCACTCGGTGGAGTTGTACAACCAGAGAGGGCCTGGCGAGGACTCCCTAGGGTGTGTATCTCGCATGAGGTACATGACCAGTATAGCTCGGGAGGTTGTTTTGTGATGATGGTAGGCGTATTATTCCGGAATAATGACGTGTATTTCGCTGCCGCTGTCACGATACGGTTGAGACGTTGGTAAATGATAATTATTATTTTGTCTGGTATTTTTATTGTCTCAGCCCTATATTCAATGTTATTGCACGTTATACATACTCATGTATCAAGTACCCATACCGGCTATTTGTTGACCCTTCGGGGGTGGATACATTGTTTGTGTATTAAGGTACAAATGGTGAGCCAGCGCAGGAAGAGTACGAGGATGACGAGCAGCAGTGATATTCTCTCATAATGTATAGTGTCGTGTTAGTCGATCTTGTTTTGGGTAAGTATCGCAAGTACTGTTTTTATTGATGTCTTGCTCTGTGAAGGCTTGGGTACCGTCTTGACGTTGGTACCTATTTGTTGAGCTGGTTTTGACTATGTTCATATCCGACCCTCTCGGTCTAGATATTATGAGTATGTTGAGTTGGCGACCTTGTTTTTATTGATGTGGGTTGTTTTATTTGGTTTTACGTTCGACCTGAGTGGTCGTTGTGTTTGTATAGGTATGTTAAACAGGTATTGCCTTGTGGATTCCCGAAATGGATCCACGGCGCTGTAACAGTTCCGACCCGGGATGGGGTTGTTGCAGAGTACATATAACGTACGTAATGAACCTTTACGTACGTTATATCCGGCAGATAGCATAAGCAAAGATTAGTCCGGAAGCTACTGATCCAACTACACGGAAGAGATAATGTATGCTAAATATTAAGCACAACGTACGTTATGCTAAGTAATCATCAGTACTGTTCTAACCAATAGTGACATGACGAGGCATACAAATATCCATCCAATATGATACATTCAAGTACGAACATCAATAAATAGCTCAAGAATCATGATAATAGAATGAGTACAATATATAATATGAAATACGCATAAGTCGTATAGTGTACCGATGGATCACAACAATTGGAATAACGGAAATGAAAAGTGTGGATATTACAAGAATAATGTAATCAAGACCATGAAATTAATGTACGCTATGAGTATTCAAATGCAAACTTGGATCGATGACGTCACTGAGTAATTCATCATTCTAAAAGGCTATTTGAGGTTATATTAACGTACGCTATGTAGAGACATTAACATACGCTACGTAAGAAGCATAAGCTACTGGACTAAATTGATCAACCGATAACGTACGCTATTGACAAACCTTGTGTACGTTAAAGAGCTTAACCTATCGTATACAGAGTATATAATGCTCGCTAAAGAAGGACAGGGAGCAACGACTAGTTTGCCTCTAAAGCCTATAAATACCAATGCATTTGGTATTATTCAGCAAACCAACTTCAAGCAAAGTTTATATACATCAGATATCATTATACATATTATTATTGTCGTAATCGGGCTTGATTGATAAGAGTTTGAGTGTTTAATTCACTCAACCATACACAAGAGAAAAGAAAGGATTATAGATTTGATTTGGTGTTATTAGGATCGTGGATCAGGCATTGTTAGAATCATAATCTAAATTCAAGTGAGGTTTTTCTAGTACCGATAGAAAGCTAGAGAGGTAGCTTCCTTATCCAATAGAAAAGAAAACAGTTTATCTTGGATCGACATAATGACAATATTGTAATGGTTTCCCTCGGACCGAGAGAAGTCAAGACGGAAAGGTCTATCTTAAGCCTATAGAAAAAGATAAGAAGAGAGGACGTAGGCACATTGCCGAATCTCTATGTATCGCTGTGTTTTTTACATTCCGCACTTTATCGCTTCCGCAATCGCAAAATAATTCTATATTCTTAACCGCACTATTCAAACCCCGTTCAAGTGGCGGTACCAACCCAACAATTGGTATTAGAGAGATTGAAGAGTGTGGCCCTGTTTATTTGAGATGGATGTACCCCATTGAGCGATACATGAAGATTTTCAAAGGGTATACCAAAAACCCATTTCGTCGCAAAGCATCTATTATGGAGAGGTAGGTACATCGCAAAAGAAGCTATCGAGTTTTGCACAAATTACATGTCACAAGTGGAATCTGTAGGGCTTCCTAAGTCTCGACATGAGGATAGAATTAGAGGAAAGGGTACACGAGGTGTTAAAGTTGTAACCAAGAGTCGAGATGAGGTGCTTCAAGCACATTTGTACATTTTGAATAACACTGATGATGTTCTTCCCTACTTGTCAGCTCACAAGAATCATTTGAAGATAAAGAATCCCCGAATGAGTGAAAAATGGTTGTTGATCGAACATAATAAGACTTTCTTGAGATGGTTTAAGGAACAAATTTCTAGCAGTGCATCTGACACATTACAATGGCTAGCTTACGGACCCAAATCTGATGTCGTAACTTGGAGTGGATACGATATTAATAAGTACTCATTCTATACAAAGTCACAAGATGACAAGAGTACGGTTCAAAATAGTGGAGTTACTCTTCAAGCCGAGTCTATGCACTTTTCAAGCTCAAAAGACAAAAACCCAGTTTTGGCATCGACGAGTTACTATGGAGTTATAAAAGAGATCTGGGAACTTGATTATGTTAAGTTTAGAGTGCCTGTGTTTAAGTGCAAGTGGGCTGATAATAATACGAGTGTGGAAACCGATGAGTTAGGATTTACTTTGGTAGATCTTCACAAGGTAGCTTACAAAGACGAGCCTTTTATCATGGCACACCAAGCAAAACAGGTGTTCTATGTCAACGATCCATGTAATGAAAGATTGTGCGTGGTTATTCTGGTAGAAGTGTGGATATGAATGAAATCAAGAATCAACGTTTGACAATTGTGAATTTATTCCTTTGTCAACACGGTTACCCACTATCGTTGAAGAAAATGAAGCTGACGACATACATGCCATTCGAAATGACCATGATGAAGGTTTATGGGAGAACTATGATCTCAAAAGATAAATAAAAATCAGGTACATGAATGAATACATCTAAGTTTTGCATATATACATATGTCATTTTTGTTCTCATTCTAAGTCTAACCGAATTAATTTATTCTCCTGTTATAAAGTGAGTAGGTGTTCACTTAGAAATCGGTAGATATTGTACTTACTAATCAAAATGTAGGTAATTAGATGTTGTGTTTGACAAGTATTAGTTTTTTGACAAAGAGTTTTTCAAAAAAAAAATATTACTGTTGTGTTTGACAAGTATTAGTTTTTTGATAGAGAGTTTTTCAAACAAAAAATATTATTGGTGTATGTTGTGTTTGATAAATATTATTTTTTTGGTTTATGTTGTGTTTGACAATATTTTCATTTGTCTATACAGGCACATGACTTCTCCTCGGCATCCTTCTCGTTCTCCTTCTCATTCTCCTCATACTCTTCGCCATTCTCCTCCTCATTCTGCTGCTTCTCCTCATACGCAGACTACTACATCGAGAAATCCTACAAGATGTAGAAGTATGGCCAAACGGCGTATAGATGGGAAAAAGCTACCTCTTGATATCGATCCAGTCAGGGGAAAACTTAAGTACGAGCACTGTAATATCCGCAATTTCGAATTTCGGTAATTTTCTTTTTTTTTGGTGTATTTCTCGATCATAGTGACCCTCGTGTACCTTTCAGTGCGTCCTTCCTGTCAACTGTTGAACTGTATTCTCGTTATTGTTGTGCGGAACTGCCGTTTCGGGGTTGCCGCGGATCCATTTCGTGTTATTGGTTCCCAAATATTGATTCCTATCGTTTTATTCTCTTTTCGGATCTTTTTCTTCATTTTGGGACCCAAAAGGCGGTGTGGGCCGCGGCACAAGATGTGTGTGCCGCGGCACACAAATTTCTTCAATTGTTGGTCGAGCGAACTGTACCGTGTGCCGCGGCACACCCATCCGGTGCCGCGGCACAGTGCCGAGTCAGTGCCGCGGCACACCCGTCCGGTGCCGCGGCACACCCGCGTGACATCTGCGACCAAAACCCGCCTGTATCGGTTGCCGCGGCACACGCAGGCCGTGCCTGCACCGCCGAACCACAGGAGTAATTTTTGGCCTGTGCCGCGGCACACCTCAGCAGTGCCGCGGCACACAATGCGGTCAACCCCCTATAATTGCGTTGTTTTGAGCGTGATCTGCTCATTTCCTTCTTCTTCTTCCTGCGACGCGAGAGAGTGAGAGAGAGGGGGGAGAGTTCCTCATTATTATCGATTGGGGAGTTGATTTTCATCATTCTTCTTCGGTTGTGAAGCCCGTACAATCAATCCAATGCGTGTTCTACGGATCTTAGTACTTGAATCTCCAAAGGTAATATCTCTAGAACCCTATTTTCGACTAAATTGGGGGTTTTGGGATTTTCTTCCGATTCGTTCCGTTTTGTTGGTGGATTCATGGTGTATGCGATTAATATTGTTAGTATCTTTAGTTTTCCTACGGATTCATGGATATTTTGTGGATTTTTACGGAATCGAGAGGGTTTGGTTGTGGTCCGCCCTCGTTGTTATTTTTGGTACGAATATACATGAATCGTAGGCGGGTTTTCGGGTGTATTCCATTTCCGTAATCGTTTAGAAGTGGTTGTGATTGTGCTATTTGAATCGTTAGGTTCATTTTCGTCGGTTCCTCGCGGTCGTGCTTGATTCTTCCGTTCCGTTCGTTGTCGTCTCCCTTTTCGTTAGCATCGGGCGTTCCGAAGCTTCCCGGTTGAGCCGTATCCGTTTGTGGTTCCGTGCTCGTGGTATCGAGGCAAGTACCTTGTCAATACTATTCTTGTTTTGAGGATACGATAATTGGTGATCGTCTTGGTGTGTTGTTTATTTGTTTGAAATGAGTTTTCAAAAGATTTCGGTTCGGCCTCGTTAGAGGTTTTCTTTCAAAATGCGTGTGTGTTTTGTGAACGGCGTGTTTTGGGAATTGATTATGATTTGATTATTTTGAACGTTGAAGTCTTTGATGATGATACTCCTGTGTTTAAAGTTATGGGATCGTGTATTCCGTATTTAATCTTGTTATGGTGTTTTTGAAGAGTTTGATAACGGCGTCGAGCAAGTGGCCATCTCTAGTGAGTATTCTTAATGAACTTACATTCTTAGCATATTAGTGTTGCATGAGTAACGTGTGTGTGTGTATGCTCACTACGGGTTAGATCCGACGGGGTCTCGGTAGGGGTCCACGGAGGTGTGGATCGACGAGCTTTGCTTTTAACCACTACGGGTTAGATCCGACGGGGTCTCGGTAGGGGTCCACGGAGGTGTGGATCGACGGTTAATTGTGGTGAATTTTACAAATGTGATTTGATATTGGCATTTCCGGAAATGAGAGCTTTTGAACGGTTTTCATGATTGCATGCATCGACTAAGTGTGTAAGAGGTAAGTTGTTCGTTTGGCTTACTTGGCTAGGATGGTA
Source organism: Orobanche coerulescens (assembly GCA_033398695.1). Classification (NCBI taxonomy): domain Eukaryota; kingdom Viridiplantae; phylum Streptophyta; class Magnoliopsida; order Lamiales; family Orobanchaceae; genus Orobanche; species Orobanche coerulescens. The sequence goes on along the minus strand of CM065818.1, from coordinate 108,594,354 downwards.
CAAGAGTATTTTGTTATTTGTGTTAAATCCTTTATTTGTGGATTTTGATGTTGGGAGACGAACCTTGTGGTCGTTCTTGTGTACTGTGAGTTGCTAAGATTTGGGGCTAAAATCCCAATGGTTTTGTAAAAGTCGTTTTACGGATTTGGGGCTAAAATCCCAACGGTTTGGTTAATGTCATTTTTCAGAAAGTAAACCTTTGGGGCGGTGACTCCTTTTCGCCCTTTTGGATTTTGAAAAGTAGGATTTGATAATCCTAAATTGTTTTCTATTAAAACTCTCGATGGCATTCTAAACCGTTTTATAAATTACTTCCATTGATTTATGATATTTCGATTTTGAAATGTTTTCTCAAACCCTTGCCTCGGGAAGTACTTTTCGTTTCGTTTGGATCTTTGAGGATCCTCGGTTATTGTTATTCGTGGAATGTGAATTGTATGGCTCGTATTTGCACTTTGTTCTTGCACTAGCAAAACAGTGGAGTTTTGCTAACCCCCGAGTATTCGGGGGGTGGATGTCTGTTTTTGCATTCAGGTTTTGGAGCATAACACAGGGTCGGCACAAAGGATGATGAAAGATGATCGATACTAATCACATGAGGAACCGTACATCGTGTGTTGGTTCAGTTGTACTCTATTTTTCCGCTGCTATATTGTTCCGGTTGTACGGGTGTGGTTGTATTTTGTCCCCTGCGTGGGCGTGAGTTGTATTTGAGTTGTATGTATTTGTGGAAAGACCAAATCGGTCTACTGAGTCATTTTAGCCTGAAAGGCATGATTGAGTTGTTATATGTCGTTACCAGCCTGGTAGATCCTTGAGGAAAGGTTCTACGGCGTGTAATATCCCTGAGCGGGTTGGGGGTATTACATAAATGGTATCGGAGCCAGGTTGAGGAAACCTAGGCTGTCGGGTCAAGTCGTGTTGTTTGAGTCTTGTTTCGTCGGATTTTATGTGACTGAGTCGTGTCGCGACGCGTCGTTTGAGTTTGTTGGTCGTGATTAGTATCGTGGGGCGATCATCATCTTCGTGCGACCTGTGGAAGTAAGTCTCCCTTCTTTGTGTTGTGCCTCGTATGACACGAGCTATTTTTATGATTATTTGTTAAGTGGTGGAATCCTTATGTGAATTTTGATTTCACGATATGTATTTAGTCGACTCTCGTATTTGATTTATAAGAGGAGTGTCGTCGCTTGTGATGTCTTTTTATTGTTGTTTTTGTTCATTTTTGATGATTTTCGAATCGATTTGCACGTTTTACAAGTTCTATTGTGGAAGCTTTATGCTTATACGCGTTCGACTTGTTCACTAGCCAGTGCGGGAGAGTATTTTATCAGTGGTTTTGTTCTGAACGTGGTATTTTATCGTTTATTCCCGTTTAAAGACATATATTGTCTTGATTTTAAACGTTTTGATGCGTGTGCTAGGAGTTGTTTTAGTGAACGTCGATATGTGTGAGTTTTGGGCATTCTGGCCTATTGAATTTTTGAAAACCTAGAGTATCTTAGAAAAATAAATTTCGAGACATACTTTTCAAATGAGTTATTTTCTTGTGGTACATCCAAGGTGCCACAATATATTTCAAAAATTTCTACTTCGAGGACCAAAATGCTTTGAGATATTTTCAATGTTTTAGAAATATTTTTATTTAGACCCGAGGGTCGAATATTTTGAAAGTTTTCACTAAGAGAAAGTGACTTCATTCTTATCAATTGTGAAATAGTTTTCCCAAAGTCTCGATAACGACGTTTCACGTTTGTACTTTTTGAAAGGTGATACTCAAGATCAATCGGTATTCTTCAAATTATTTTCAAAATGAGGTTTTCGTTTTTAAAACCTATCCATTCCCGTTTGAGGGCTGGGTATGAATGTATGATGTTCGCGTTGTCATTTTGATACTTTCTCCCGAGTATGATCGAATTGGCGGTGTGAGCGTTGAGTCGCTTTCCACACATTGGTTGTGTTAGCCCTCTGTGAGAGGTGGAATGTTAGTGTTGAATGTTGTCGCCTCGTGGTGATTTCTGCGTTGTCGCGCATGTGCGAGCTGTTAGAGCTTGGTTTGGTCGGTTGTTTAATGTCTTGTTACCTTGCTCCTGTTTTTGTGAATTTCGTGGACGAGGTCGGAGGTAATGCCCGTACTATTTTGACTTCGGTATTTTCTCTTTCTCCAGACTATCGATTCGCTCGTGTTTGTTGATACTTTCTGAACTTGTTCTGTATTTCGATTTCATCGTCTGAACGAACCGTGATCTTGTTGAGGGTCGATCTGGTTATCGCTGTGACTTTTTCGGGTTCGGTTCGACTCTTGTGAACCTTGTTCGGGAGTGACATCATCTGGTTCTATTAGTTCTTTTATTCGAAGGGATCGGATTTTGAACTTCTGTATATTCTACTTTGTCGACTCATTTATGTTCCTTGACATTTCTGAGCTTGTCCTGCCCCTTGTTTTTGTTTATCGAACGAGTGTGGCATCATTTCGGAATTACTCGTTCGTCGTTGTGACCTTTCAATCGTTATTCCCTTTTCTGTGGATCTTATGCGAGTGTGCATCTTGTTGTTTTCATCGGATCATGTTTTGTCTCGAGTCGAGATGTGAACCTCGGAGTTGTCGGTTGAACCTTATTGTTCTTCGTGACCCGAACATGATCGTTCGATTTTTGTTGTCTCGATCTTTGTGGTTCGATCGTTTGATTGTTCGGTTTTTGTTGATCTCGTTTCGCGATTGTTGAACATTCAGACTCCTTCGAAATTTTCTTAAGTTCGGGAAATTAGTCTCGTTTTCGGTCTTCCAACCCTTGCGCGGTGGAATTCCGTATTTGTTCAGCGTGTGGCTCATGTTTTGATTGATATACCGTCGGGTTGGTCAATCGTATTGATTTTCGTTGGTTGTGTTTTGTGATTGTTCGGATAATCGACTTGATTGTATTATCTGTTTGTTGACACTTGTCACTTGTTGATTTTATTATGTCTCTACCGGTGGCATTGTGTTGGTTGTCCTGGAGCGTGTTTTCACGCCGTTTATTCCTTTGCGTTGCTTGTAACGTTTCGCCGATAGGCGTAAGTTATGCATTTCTTGTGTATCTCGTTTAGTTTTCCCTGGCGGGGATATTGCTTCTCCCTACTTGTTTTAAGTTTCGGGACGAAACTTCTTTTAAGGAGGGTAGAATGTAATATCCGCAATTTCGAATTTCGGTAATTTTCTTTTTTTTTTGGTGTATTTCTCGATCGTAGTGACCCTCGTGTACCTTTCAAAGGCCCCTTCTGCCAACCGTTGAACCGTATTCTCGTTATTGTTGCGGAATCGCTGCTTCGGGTTGCCGCGATCCATTTCGTGTTATTGGTTCCCAAATATTGATTCCTATCGTTTTATTCTCTTTCCGGATCTTTTTCTTCATTTTGGGACCCAAAAGGGGGTGTGGGCCGCGGCACAAGATGTGTGTGCCGCGGCACACAAATTTCTTCAGTTGTTGGTCGAGCGAACTGTACCGTGTGCCGCGGCACACCCATCCGGTGCCGCGGCACACCCGTCCGGTGCCGCGGCACACCCGCGTGACATCTGCGACCAAAACCCGCCTGTACCGGGTGCCGCGGAACACGCAGGCCGTGCCGCGGCACACTGCCGAACCCTGGGAGTAATTTTTTGGCCTGTGCCGCGGCACACGCAGGCCGTGCCGCGGCACACTGCACTTTGTTCTTGCACTAGCAAAACAGTGGAGTTTTGCTAACCCCCGAGTATTCGGGGGGTGGATGTCTGTTTTTGCATTCAGGTTTTGGAGCATAACACAGGGTCGGCACGAAGGATGATGAAAGATGATCGATACTAATCACATGAGGAACCGTACATCGTGTGTTGGTTCAGTTGTACTCTATTTTTCCGCTGCTATATTGTTCCCGTTGTACGGGTGTGGTTGTATTTTGTCCCCTGCGTGGGCGTGAGTTGTATTTGAGTTGTATGTATTTGTGGAAAGACCAAATCGGTCTACTGAGTCATTTTAGCCTGAAAGGCATTATTGAGTTGTTATATGTCGTTACCAGCCTGGTAGATCCTTGAGAAAAGGTTCTACGGCGTGTAATATCCCTGAGCGGATTGGGGGTGTTACAAGCACAAAGTCAAGTTGAGTACGTATTTGGGTAAACTTGCGAAAGATCATGTTTCTATATTGTACGATCGATGGAATCACGTACCGGACAAGCCCGATAAGGAAATACTGTGGCAGGATGTATTGGTACGTGCATTACTTTTGTGATTAATTATGTGTTTCACTTTGTGCTTAAATTAAATTAAATTATACTATAAAAACTGAAATTAAATAAAATAATTTAAAAAACTGAATTAAATATAAATATGGATTAAAAGTGAAATTTATTAAAAAACCTTAATTTAAGTAATTTATTTTCTAAAAACTGAAATTAAATAAAATAATTTAAAAAATTGAATTAAATATAAATAATCTGGAATAACATTAAAATTTATGAAAAAACATTATTTGATCAAATTATTCTATAAAAGCTTAAATTATAGCAAATAATTTAAAATTGTATTATTGATAACGTTTCAATTTGAATTGTCAATGTAGGCCAACTTTGATGTCAGTCAAATTAGCAATATTGGTCAATTTCGCACGAAGACATTGCAGTCTATTGGCAGGATGTGGAGGCAATTTAAGACTGATTTGACCGGCGAGTATATATATGGTCCGTCGAAAGGGTTGTCTCCTTGCGAGAAATATGGTATATCGGAGGACGATTGGAAAGAATTCAAAAAGACTCGTGAGGACCCTACTTGGGAGGTAAACAGAAACAAACATGTTACCCATTTTGTCATGGCTCCTCTTTTTGGACCTTAGATTATATGAAGTTGTTTTCAGCCAAAAGATGAGCCATTACCTGTCTATATAATTTGAAGGCAGATATAATTTCTTGGGATGTGTTCTCCTTAATTTGTAGGGACTCTTCTCTTTGCTTCCCAGCTTATGAAGCATCATAACTTGACTTCCTAGTTTATGAAGCAGATTCCTTCCTGCAGCACAGTTAACATGTTAAGTGAAACTATGGTTTGCTTGTTATTGTACACTATTTAGATAAGGAGGTTCTTTGAAACCCCCCGTCTTTTCAGCTGGTTTAGTCTGCCTTTACCAGCCTTATTAATTTTCCTTTCCCCATCCCAAAGTAAGTAATACATTCAATATATATATATATATATATTAGCTATATAAGTATATATTATTAAATATTATATATTATATAATTGAGCAACATATTCTTTTTAGTGTAACAAACAAAAGGGAGGTTGGGAGTGTGGGTATTACGTCATGCACTGGATATCGACTATTGTCCGAGCTCGTATTATCGATGGATGGATGGAGGTGATAAACTTTTATTTCAGTTTATTAAATTATTTAAATTAATTTCAGTTTTTTAAATTATTTCAGTTTAAAAGTGATTCGTTTAAGTTGATGAGTTTGTTAATTTATATATATGTTTATATGTACAGATGTTTGATGATGTTGCGGCACTTACTATAGAGAGTATTCGTGCAATTCGAATCGAATGGGCAAAACAATTTTTGGAGGTTAGGGACCATTTATGTGCGTAGACCTTTGACATTTAATTTTGTAAGAATACCATTGTTGTACTTGAAGATTCACTTTTTTTTTGGTTCATGGTTGTAGGGATATCCTTTTTCTGATTCATGTTTTGTTCATGGTTGCAGTGTATTCGTTGTTGTGTTCTTCTTCTTCCTTTTCTCCTTTTACTTGTGCTTGATTTTGCTGCTTGTTGTTTGTTTGTACTTGAATTGTGTTGTATTTTTTTTGTATTGGATAGAATGTTATTGTATTTGATGGTTGGATAAAAGTTGTTTAGTTGTATTGGTGAATGGATGAAAGAAAGTTGTGTTGTTGAGGTTTTATTTGATGTTTTTGGTTGGATGCTGTTTTTGGTGTGTAGCAGGATGGAAATATAAAAAAAATCTGTAATTTAATAAAAAAAATAATAATAACAGCGGTTTCAGCAAAAACCGCTGTTAATTTTACAGTGTAAATTAACAGCGGTTTTTAAGGGAACCGCTGTTAAACTGGATTATTCTTTTTAGTGTAATAAACAAAACGGAGGTTGGGAGTGTGGGTATTACGTCATGCACTGGATGTCGACTATTGTCCGAGCTCGTATTATCGATGGATGGATGGAGGTGATAAACTTTTATTTCAGTTTATTAAATTATTTAAATTAATTTCAGTTTTTTAATTTATTTCAGTTTAAAAGTGATTCGTTTATGATGATGAGTTTGTTAATTTATATATATGTTTATATGTACAGATGTTTGATGATGTTGCGGCACTTACTATAGAGAGTATTCGTGCAATTCGAATCGAATGGGCAAAACCATTTTTGGAGGTTAGGGACCATTTATGTGCGTAGACCTTTGACATTTAATTTTGTAAGAATACCATTGTTGTACTTGAAGATTCACTTTCTTTTCTGGTTCATGGTTGTAGGGATATCCTTTTTCTGATTCATGTTTTGTTCATGGTTGCAGTGTATTCGTTGTTGTGTTCTTCTTCTTCCTTTTCTCCTTTTACTTGTGCTTGATTTTGCTGCTTGTTGTTTGTTTGTACTTGAATTGTGTTGTATTTTTTTGTATTGGATAGAATGTTATTGTATTTGATGGTTGGATAAAAGTTGTTTAGTTGTATTGGTGAATGGATGAAATAAAGTTGTGTTGTTGAGGTTTTATTTGATGTTTTTGGTTGGATGCTGTTTTTGGTGTGTAGCAGGTTGGAAATAAAAAAAAAATCTGGAATTTAAAAAAAAAAAATAATAATAATAACAACGGTTTCAGCAAAAACCGCTGTTAATTTTACAGTGTAAATTAACAGCGGTTTTTAAGGGAACCGCTGTTAAACTGGACATTTAACAGCGGTTCCAGCTAAAAACTTAACAGCGGTTGTCCAGTTTAACAGCGGTTTTTAGCTAGAACCGCTGTTAAATTAACAGCGGTTGTCCAGTTTAACAATGTTCCACTAAAATCGTTGTTAAATTAATGTTTTTAGCAAAAGCTCATTAAATCGACGCTTAATGCGTTTCAACTAAAAACCGCTGTTAATATATATCGCATACAATTAATGGTTTAAAGAAACCGTTAAATTAATAAAGACCACCTTTAACAAATGATTCCCGACATTAATGTGGCTCCAGAACCGCTGTTAAAGGCACAGTTTTGTAGTAGTGTATCTCCTACAGTCGGCTTAACATATGAGGAGAAAAAGATCCGATGGCGCTTCATTATGCCCCGGTAGGCCTCGCCTTAAACCGACCTCCATTCTTTGATGGATCAAATTTCACGACATGGAAGAAAAAGATGTCAATCTTCATTCGAGCCTACGATATCGAACTTTAGAAGGTAGTATGCATTGGTATAGAGATTCCTACGAAAGTCGAAGGCTCTCTTAAAAGCTTCGAAGAATAAGATGATACAGATTGGAAAAATGATCATTACAATAGCAAAGAAACATAATTGCTTTGTTGTGCTTTAAATCCGGAAGAACACAATCGGATTTCCTCGTGTGATATTGCCAAAGAAAATTGAAAAAGCTAGAGGTAACTGACGAAGGAACAAATCAAGTCATGGAGATGAAGATCAATATGCTTCTCCACGACTATGAATTATATGTTGAAGAATAACGAATCCATAACAAACATGTTCGATCGATTTTCGGTCATCACAAATGGACTAGCTTGTTTTGGGGAATCATTATCATGTACTGAAAAAGTGAAGAAGATATTATAATCACTATCTTGTGAATGGGAGGGGAGGTTACGGCTATCATGGAGTCGAAAGATATCAACACGCTTGATTTTAGCGCCCTTGTCGATTCGCTAATAAACTACGAGATCGTTTTAAAATATCAAAATGCCAAACCAAATCCCAAAGAAAAATCTATAGCTTTGAAAGCTAAACATATATATAGAAATGAAGAAAAAATCCCCGTTGATGATGATGATGATGATGATGATGAATCGGCATATTATGCCAAAAACATCAATAAGTATTAAAATTTATTAAAACGGAGAAGATAAGACTCAACTCGCAAGTCCAGAACGAGCCAAATCGGGTCGACAATAACTGTTGAAATTATGAAAAATCGAGCCACTTTGCAAAGAATTGTCGTGGATCGACTTCTAAGAAGGAAGTACTAACAGCCAACTGGAGTCACGAAGAAGATAAAAATGAACATATTCAAAATAACCTCACACTCATAGCAAGGAGCTCGTTTGACGACAACGACAATGAAAGCCATGTAAGTACCTCGTCTCACAATGAACTTTTTAATGCGTTCGAATAATTACATACGAATTTTTAAAATTCGCTTAACGATAGTAAATCCCTTAAAATAAAAAATAAAATATTGGAAGATGAAATTTTCAAAATACAAGAAAAAGGGAAAATTATTGAAAGTAATCATTCTCTATGTTTAAAAAAATAAAATAAACTGAAAAATGATTTATTAAAAGTTCAAAACGAACTTAAAAGATTTAACGAATAAATTCCCTTGGAATTGAGAAATTTGAAAAATTACTTTCTGTTCAAAATTTTTAATTAAATAAACAAAGATTAAGATTCAAACAAAGTAATAAAAATGAATCCTGAAATTTGAAAATACCCAATTGTGATAAATGTTTGAAAATCAGGCATCATATTACTAATTATAAAAGCCTAAGACGAACGACAAAAATAAAGAAAATATGAATTCCAAAAGGAACCATTATATTGAACATTGACTTTTTGCCAAATGAAAAACGCCCAAGAGTCGGTTGGATCCCCAAAATTCAAAAATAATTATTCAGGGGGAGTTGGTATTTTCAGGGGGAGCTTTTACTCATTTCTTTGCAAAATAAATGGTATCATGTTAATGATTAAATATGCTTTTTGCTAATGACAAAAGGGGGGGGAGAAAAATGAGAAGATGTAATGGGAGAAATGATAGATGGGGAGGAGAAAACTAACGAAATAGACAAAACCGAAAACTTATTTTTGCAGGTATAAATCCCATCAAGGATTGTTGTTTAGTCATCATCAAAAAGGGGGAGATTGTTGGAATATTATATTCCACACATTCATATTAAAGGTTTTGATGATAAGTTGATAAACAAAGAAAAATGAAAATTAACCAAGAAGAATTCTAAGACACAAAAACTGGACAGAAGGGCAGCTAACGCACGCTATGGTACAAGTTAATGCAGGCTAAAGAGCACGACATAATGTACGCTACACATAGAATATAACGTATGCAAAGTTTGAATATCAGTCCTTTGGAGGATCTTTGAAGGTGAAACATCACAACAGTCACATGCAGATAGCGCACGCTAAACCGAGAGAATAATGTACCCATGACCATGAAATTAACATATGCTATTAGTATTCAAATTCAAACTTGGATCGATGACTTCACTGAGTAAGTCATCATTCTAAACGGCTATTTGAGGTTATATTAACATATGTTACGTAGAGACATTAACGTACGCTACGTAAGAAGCATAAGCTACTGTACTGAATTGATCAACAAATAATGTACGCTACGAACTAACCTTACATACTCTAAAGGGTTTAATGTATGCTATACAGAGTATATAGCGCACGCTGAAGAAGGACATGGAGCAACGGATAGTTTGGCTCTAAAGCCTATAAATACCAATGCATTTGGTATTATTCAGCACAACAACTTCAAGAAAAGTTTATATACATCAGATATCATTACGCACATTATTGTTGTTGTAATCGAGCTTAATTGAAAAGATTTCGAGTGTTTAATTCACTCAAACATACATGAAAGAAAAGAAAGGATTATAGATTTGATTCGGTGTTACTAGGATCGTGTATCCAGCATTGTTAAAATGATAATCTAAATCTAACTAAGGTTTTTCTTGTACCGATAGAAAGCTAGAGAGGGTTATTCCTTATCCAATAGAAAAGGAAAACGGATTATCTTGGACCGACATAAAGGCGAGATAAAAATAAGAAGAGAGGATGTAGGCACACTGCCGAACTTCTATATATCACTGTGTCTTTTAAATTCCACACTTTATTGCATCTGCATTCGCAAAAGAATTCTTAACCTCACTATTCGATCCCATTTAAGTGGCAGTACCAACCCAACAACAAGCAGATCATGGAAGAGTTCAATGTTGATGCTGAGTTTCAGTATACATCCAAGAAGAAGGGTTCTGGCATCACTGACATCGTCAGAACCGTCCAAGAAAAGGAGATGCCCATCAATCGGTAACTCCTTGAACGTTTGTATAGACTTCCTTCCGATATGCTGACATTAGAGGAGCTTGGATCTTTCGGGTCTGAGGAGCTTTTGAAGGCCTATTTGGATATGTTCATTAGGAACTCCCAACCTTCTCAAGTTCATGTTTCCTGTCACAATAAGAACTTCACTCTGCCCTATATTTATTTACATGATTCTTGCTGCTGGGTGGTTGAGAACCGAACTGGCGCATTTGAGAACTGCACAAGTCTGCGTTTTAGTATGATGGTGGCCATCATGACTGGAGAAAAGGTGAATTGGTGCCAGGTCATCTTGAAAAGGATTCAGGAGGAAGCATCGAAGCCTGAATCTGCTACGAAATCTCATACTAAACTATATCCTAACAATAAGTATTGCGTAGCGCACGCTAGTGTTGGATATAATTTACAATAGCGAGTTGGGCAGTGAGTTTGAAATATTTGCATGGTAACAGTTTACACTAACCTTGATATTTAGCGCGCGCTAATCAGACACATTATATAAGGAGGGTCAACCCTGTTCTTCGTCATTTTTCATCCCTTTTCTTGATTTCTGACGAGAGAGCAAGAGAGGGTGATTCGAAGGCAATTTGGTGGCAATCTTTCATCAGCTATCATCATCTTGGTTGAATAACAAAGATTATACAACATCTAATCCATTCCTTCTCCCCGAATTAAGGTAAATTCCTTAGAACCCTATTTTGGAAAATTTTGGGGACTTTTCTTAGATCCGTTCGATTTATCCATTTTGAGGCTTGAAATCCTTGGGATTATGATGTATCTACCCCATACCCACGTCCTCCTTATGATTATATAGATGTTTTTGTATATTTTTCGGATTAGAGAGGGTTTAGATGATTTCCAACCTCTAGATACTTATCCTTGGAGAATTGTAAATCGTAGGCAGGTTTCGGGAGTTTTCCTGTGTGAACCGATTATGGATTATTAATCATCGTATTCCTTATGATATCGTTTAGGTGCCGGAAGTGCATTCTTGGACCTATCGAGCTTGTACACTTTTCCTCCCGATTCTCGATGTCTCAAAGGCAAGTAGATGTTTATGATTGTACATTCTCGACTTTAAAAGTGAGGTATATGAATTGTGTGATTATATATATTCACTATGGGATGGACCGATGGGTCCTCGGAGGGTTTCGTTGCCTTTGGTGCGGTTCCACAAATATTTTTGGGTTAACCAGTCTGGGAGGGTCCGACGGGGCCTCGGAGGGTTCCGTTGCTTCTGGTGCAGTTCCACGGTTAATCACGTATATATTGACATGAAATGCTATGAGATTTAGTTATTCTGGAATACTATTCTTGATTTTGATGAAATAAGAACTACATTTACTTTATTGTTGAGAAGTATTGTGTTTCATATTCGATATACTTGTACTATATATTAGATGACTAACCCCTTTTGTGGGAAAAACCATTCATGTATTTCAGGATCCAGGAGAGGGGAAAGGCGTGTACCGGGTCAGCACGAAGATGATGGGCACGAGTGATGCTGTGTCTTATTTCTGTCTGAATTTTGTACCTTGTTCCATTCAGCATTGTTGTACTTAGAATGGTTTTGAATATTCGAGTAATGTTTCAGATGTTCATGATGTTGCGGCCTGTGTTGCCCTGAGTTTTAATTCCCAATGTATTGTATTCTGTCGGATTGATTATTACATTAGTGTCATTCTTGTTGCCTTCTATTGGGATTATGTTTAGACCCCATTGGTCGAAATTTATGGTTCTGCATAATTTACTAGCCTTATGGGTCCCATGGAGGAGCTCATGGCGCTGTAATATGCCCTGAATAACTTGAGGGTGTTACAGAATATGGTATCAGAGCTTAGGTTTATGGATACCTGGGCTGTCGGTCTTTTTGGGTCAAATTGAGTTACCATTCGAATACAGTATCACTATATTGCCATCATCCCGGTGCGACCGGGACTAGTAAGTCCTTTTACTCTTCTTGTATTTTTTCCTAATCGCTTCGTTTTTAATTTGGTATTCTTGGGAATCGGTGACCTCGATGACGGGCGATTTGAATTGTACTCATGTATTTTGTGTATCCTTTAGAATGTCTACTGGCAGGGGTCTAGGACGAGGCCGTGGTCGTGGACACGGACGAGGACGTGGCGCGGCAGTTGGGATTCCACAAAAATAAACGCAGCGGAAGAATAAACGGAATCCCTAAGAGGATCGATCAAGTAACGTATATACAAAAAAAAATATGAATATCAAGGAATCAAAGTCCCATACCTTTGATGTCTCTGAAAAACCTTCGTATGATGATGATGATGAAGAGCCCTTCATTCCAAACACCGAAAGCACGGTGCCTCTACTTCACACGCCAGAACTTGACGGAAAAATCAGCAAGCTTCCTTTCTCTAAGAATGCGGCTAGGGAAGCTTGTAGGAATTTTTTCTCTCAATGTATTCTTCTTATATCTTCTCTCTAAGATCAAGATGAAGTTATTAACCTTGTTCTCTCTCTCTATTTCGTGATATAGAGCTCAAGGAAGAAGAAGAAGTTGTCTCTCTCTACTAAAGACTTTGTTATTTATAAAAATGAAAGTCATACATTAACACATGATGAAGTGTATCAAATACACCTCATATTTGTCACCTAGTGACATAAAATAAGGATAAAAGAGACAAGAGAGGGAAGGGGCGGCCCTATGGGAAATTTCCAAGAAGACGGGTCTCTAATACCCTTGATTTTCTTTTTCTGTAATATTTTCGTTTTTGGCATTTTTATAGATTCCAGAACTCGCTTGCGACCGTTTTGACATTTTGATGGGGTTTTGTTCTTCGCGTTTGGTCACCCGAGTTTGTTCTGGGGCTGTTTTACCCGAAACCGTGCTTTGAGCGACTTTTCCGCTATTCGTTCCATTCCATGTGGTGATAGTTCGAAACGATGGTTTCATGTATCCTATAAGTCTGTTTAACTTTGTTGTGCGTGTTGTGAGCTTCGATTTAGTTGTTCGATGTCGTATCGTGATTTTCGGACGTGTTGGGCCGTTTTCGTAATTTCCCAAAGTTTGGGGGTAATTACTTCTGTTGGCGTGTTCCGAACCTTCGGGTAGTCGGAATCGTATTATTCTCTTAACGCTTGAGTTCGGCGTTGTGCACTCTTCGTAGACATGTCCTTGTCTCATGTTGTTGCTGTCGTTTCGCGGTTTCGTCGCGCTCGTACTCGATGAGCTGAACTTAACAGTTTGGAACTGCTAAGTGACATACGTACGCTATGCTATAAGCATAACGTACGTTATCTGTGCCTTACGTACGTTATAGCCTTTTAGTTACGTACGTAAGGGTACTCCAGTTTTCAGGCAGATTGTTTGGGGAGTTCGATTACGTACGTAACGTGTTGAACCTTACGTACGTAACATGGATTACGTACGTTAACCCTTATGTATAACGTACGTAATGCCGGTGTGGGTTTTATATACCCGGGAGTTGGCCGTGCTCGCCATTTCTCACCATTTCTTCATCCCTCCGCGGCTTGGGCGACTTGTAGGCGATTGGAGGGCGATTTTGGAGTCTTGTAACTCCAAGTGTTCATCTTCCTTGAGCTCTTAACATTGATTTACATTGTTAATCCGTGTTCTTCGTCGGATCGAGGTAATTACTTGAAACCTCCTAGGGGTGACTTTCGGGATTTTCCTTTTAATTTTTGTTGTTCGTCCATTTTCGATGAATTAGTTGATGTTAGTGAACCTTATTAATCGTGTTCTACGGATTGTATAACCGTATTTCGAGTTTATTCAACTCGGTCGGTGAATCGAGTATTCTTGGGAATTATCGAACATTGAATGTTCGATTAAATATCCCAATGAGTTTCCCTTCGATGTTTTGTTGAGATTTCCGTAGTTTTTGGCCTTGATTCTCATTGTGATCATACCTTCGTTGTGTTTGTCGGAGATATATAGGTGTATGAGGATCTCCGGTCGAGCTTCCCCATTGTTCTGCGCGCTTTGGACTTGAGGCGAGTATCTCGTCTATATTCTTTGTACTTGGAGAATGTGATGTGTCGTGAATTTAACATGGACTCGTTAGTGACGGTATAATTAACCGTAACTTACTTTAAATGAAGATGTGATTTTATGAAGGTAATTACGAACGTAAACTTTAGTTTCGAGAAGAATGATAACTACCTCTTCATGTTATTTTGTGCTTAAAATAAATACTAGAAATGAGTAGTTAACCGAAGAATTGTGGAATCGCATAATACTTGTATTATTTGCTCGTTGGCCTTTTTGCTAAATGATGGTGTACTGTGAATGTTGTGCCCTTGTTAAAGTAATGATGCGTTAACCTATGTGTTACGTGGTTGTGGTTGTGGTGAATATTATACCTTTGTTATTGTGTATAGTAGAGAGTTGAGATGTTATCCGGGTAGGGGTCCCCTCGAGGCCTCCGGAGGTGCGTGCTTGCGACTACGGCCAGACGTACGTTGTGACCATAAGGTTAGCAATTCGGGTAGGTCTGGGGAGGGCTCCGAGAATCGGCACTTGCGAGTGCGATGTCATGATAACTTATGGGCGTACTTGAATGATGTTATCCGTGCAGGGTCCGTCGAGGCCTCCGGAGGCGCGTGCTTGCGAGTACGTCCGGATGTTATGATTTGACCATAAGGTTATCTAATCGGGTAGGTCTAGAGAGGGCTCCTAGAATCGTCACTTGCGAGTGCGATGTCAAGATAACTTATGGGTGTGTTTGAGTTTATTCTTGATGAGCTAATCCGGGTGGGACCCTTCGGGGCCACGGAGACGTTTTAACTGTTGATTTGATATCTCTGAATTGTTTATGTTTGAATCTTGAATCCCGATTATATTGGTGAATATGGTTTTGGGGCTTGAGGTTTGAGTTGAGAATAAAATCATTTATATGATTTTGAAAGAAAACCTTTTAAAAAGGAAAAACATTCATATTTCAGGATTTTACACTGAGACCCCCGAAGTCTCTAAATAATCTCTTACAGTGATTTCTGGAGTAATCCCCATGGTTTGTTTTAAAGGAATAACTTTTCAAAAGACTTTAGACTCGGGGATCGTGTTACTACCTTGTCGAAATGTTATTTTCATAACAGTTGTATTCTTGATGTATAATTGTATAGCTTGGTTACTTGCTAGCAATTCCATCGCTAACCCCTCGTTGGGGATTTTGTTATTTATTCCAGGTGTTCTGACTGGAGAGTGAGCAACCACAGGATTGGCTCGGAGGATGATGCAATGCAACAATACTAGACACAGTTGTGGTGTGTCGTCTGTCAGTGATATGTCAGTTTGAGTTCTTGTCATCCTTGAGGGGATGGACATTTTATGTACTATGTGATCGAGTTGTATTTTAGTTTCATCAGATGTACGGTTATGCTGTGTTTTGAGAGACCTAATCGGTCTACGGTATTATGTTTTGGTCAAGTTGACCGCATGTGGGTTTTGATTTGTAGTCTCCCGCCTGGTAGCTCCTTGTGGAAAGGGGTCTACGGCGTGTAATATCCCTGAGTGGATTGGGGGTGTTACATAAATGGTATCGGAGCTTAAGTTTGCGAAAACCTAGGCAGTTGGGTCTAGTTGGGTCTTGTCGAGTCGTGTCTTGTCGGAGTCGTGTCTTGTCGTGTCACCCGGGTGAGCAATTGTTAACAAGCGTGATCATTGTGATCCGTTGTGATCAATTGTGATTCGCTGTGATTAGTATCGTAGTGCAGCCATCATCTCCGTGCGGCCTGTGGACGTAAGTCTCCTCCTTTATGTGAGGTATTGGTATTTCATGATTTCCTGTATGTGCGGTGATTGTGATTCGTAATTTTGTTTGTGTAATGCTGTAAGGTGAAATCCGTGTGTGATACTTGACGGTTGGACATCGGTTGGTGCAATAAAATATGAAAACTGTGAATTTTGACGTGTTCCAGAGAATGTATTATCGGTAGAGTTCATGAGGAATTATATTTGGTTGGATTTATAATCTCGTTTGCCGATTGGGTAGGTAGTTTCTGGTTCGATTTCTTTTAAATAGTTGTAATTATATCCGCTGCGTGTAGGTTTGAAAACGATTTTCTTGATTGTATTTATGAGCCTGAGTATGTTTGTAAAGAGCCGATTTTTGAAAATATTTCAATGGTGCGGTTAATCAATAGTTTTGCATGGATTTTGAAAACAGTTAAACTTTGACAAGTTAGTCTTGTATTTTCAATTGACACCTTCAGACGGTATCTGAAGTAAGCGTTTTAAAGTGATTTGGACATTGTAAATTATTACCGTCATTTGTTTATGATTGAAAGGATTTTGGGAAATTTTTGCTAAGATTCGAAGGTTTCGCTTCGAAACGGAATGGGATGCTGATGATTTCAAAAAAAAAATTCAGACTGAGTCCTTTCCACTTTATGAGGAACAACAAGTCTTCTAAAATATTTTTCACACAGTTTAAAAAATTTCAAAATAAGAAATCCTTGATCCGTTTCACGAAGAAGCGACAATTACAAACATTTTGTTGTTTGAGAAGGACATTTCATTTTTTTATGTCATGTTGATGGTATTCGAATTTGTGGTCATTAAACCATTTTTCGTGACTCTTGATAAAAGGTTTGAACTTTGATAAACTTCGGGAAATTCTGTGCTTTAACTCAAAAATTTTGACTTGAGAATTTCAAAAGTTCAACTGAATTGGAATGTTCTTAGTTATTAGTAAATCGATGAGTTTGGTCAACTTTAGTGTGAACTTTTATGACTATTTTATGAGAGTTTGGTTTTGTTTCAAAAATAGTGATAACAGCTGAGAATGGTTCGAAATTTGATGATATTGTCGTGTATGCGGTGATAGCTGCGCTTGATACCTCGGGCATTTGTTGAATGTTTCGAGTGGTTTACTCATGTGCTTGATTCTAGTGTGTGATGACTTGATAAATGTTGTTGTCGGAAATATTCTTTTCCGAATCTATGAGAATTATCAGATATGAGTTTATTGTGTGAACACTCTATGGTAACTCTTACTAGCAAGAATATTTCTGTGCTTCGCAGTGTGTCTTGTATGGATCCTCTTTTGTGATTGATGTTATGTGTTGTTATGTCTCGTATTTAACGAACGGTTGTTCAGTTTAGTATGTCGAGGGCCAGAGGATGGGGCCGTGGCAATCACTTACGCGATCAGGATCATGCTACCGATACTTCAGCAAGTGGCAGACCAGATGACTCATTTGACCCAGGCGGTTCAGCGTAACACTACCGTGACCGAGAACGTCGGATCGACTCAGTGGCTTAGAGAAGTGGTTCTTATGCGTCCTCCCTGTTTTGCAGGCGTAAGTGATACTTTGGGCTGGGATGGTTGGCTTTTCCAATTGGAAAAGATTTTCAAGGCGGTTGGTTGTCCAGAGGAACGGAGGATTCCTATCGCTCAGTTTCTTCTCGATAGTGACGCTGCTAATTGATGGGAGGCCGTTGAGCCTCAGGATCGTGCCGTTACGTAGGATGAGTTCAAAAAGTTGATGGAAGCAGAGTTCTGTCCGGAGCCGATCCGAGAGCAGAGGATCCGAGATTTTTATCTAGCCGATCCGCAGGATGTACCCGTGTCACAGGCTATTATCGATTATAGTCGACAGCTCGCTTACGTGAAGGGGCATGTGAGGACCGAGGAAGACAAAATACGTCATTTTGATATGCGGATGAAACCAGAGATTCGACAGTACATGTCGGGTTTCATTTGTGCTACTTTGAGAGAGTATCAGAATCGAGCTATGGCGTACGAGATGGCATCGTTATCTACGGGGCCTTTGCATGAGATGAAGAGGCAGAGGATGTCTGGAGATTTTTTGGATAGTGTGGGAGTCGGAACTTCTTCTCGTCGAATTTCGCGTAGTCCTTCGGTGATACCTTCAGTTTCTTCGTTCGGTGGAACCAAGAGTTCCAAGTCGTCTTCTTTGACTCCTAGTTAGACTGGGAGGTGTTTCAATTGCAACGTTGTGGGTCATGTGCAAGCTAATTATCCTTCGCAACTGATTACTTGTTATAATTGTGGACTCGAGGGCCACAGAGTTCAGTATTGTGAATTATTCTATGAGGTTTCCCAGAATCGTGTTTCGGCATCGGTATTGGGATCAGTTCGTCGAGACCGTTGAGATTTTGTCGGCCGTGCTTTGTTGTTTGTGACTTCATTTTTTTTTAAGTTTCGGGACAACTTTTTTTTAGAGGGGTAGAATGTAATACCCGTGATTTTCTTTTTCTGTAATTTTTCCATTTTTGGCATTTTTCTAGTTTCCAGAACTCGCTTGCGACCGTTTTGACATTTTGATAAGGTTTTGTTCTTCGCATTTAGTCATCCGAGTTTGTTCCGGGGCTGTTTTACCCGAAACCGTGCTTTGAGCGACTTTTCCGCTATTCGTTCCATTTCGTGTGGTGATGGTTCGAAATGATGGTTTCATGTATCCTATAAGTCTGTTTAACTTTGCTGTGCGTGTTTTGAGCTTCGATTTAGTTGTTCGATGTCGTATCGTGATGTTTGGACGTGTTGGGCCGTTTTCGTAATTTCCCAAAGTTTGGGGGTAATTACTTCTGTTAGCGTGTTCCGAACCTTCGGGAAGTCGGAATCGTATTATTCTCTTAACGCTTGAGTTCGGTGTTGTGCACTCTTCGTAGACATGTCCTTGTCTCGTGTTGTTGCTGTCGTTTCGCGGTTTCGTCGCGCTCGTACTCGATGAGCTGAACTTAACAGTTTGGAACTGCTAAGTGACATACGTATGCTATGCTATAAGCATAACGTACGTTATCTGTGCCTTATGTACGTTATATCCTTTTAGTTACGTACGTAAGGGTACTCCAGTTTTCAGGCAGATTGTTTGGGGAGTTCGATACGTAACGTGTTGAACCTTACGTACGTAACATGGATTACGTACGTTAACCCTTATGTATAACGTACGTAATGCCGGCGTGGGTTTATATACCCAGGAGTTGACCGTGTTCGCCATTTCTCACCATTTCTTCATCCCTCCGCGGCTTGGGCAACTTGTAGGCGATTGGAGGGCGATTTTGGAGTCTTGTAACTCCAAGTGTTCATCTTCCTTGAGCTCTTAACGTTAATTTACATTGTTAATCCGTGTTCTTCGTCGGATCGAGGTAATTCCTTAAAACCTCCTAGGGGTGACTTTCGGGATTTTCCTTTTAATCTTTGTCGTTCGTCCGTTTTCGATGAATTGGTTGATGTTATTGAACCTTATTAATTGTGTTCTACGGATTGTATAACCGTATTTCGAGTTTATTCAACTCGGTCGGCGAATCGAGTATTCTTGGGAATTATCGAACATTGAATGTTTGATTAAATATCCCAATGAGTTTCCCTTCGATGTTTTGTTGGGATTTCCGTAGTTTTTGGCCTTGATTCTCATTGTGATCGTACCTTCGTTGTGTTTGTCGGAGATATATAGGTGTACGAGGATCTCCGGTTGATCTTCCCCGTTGTTCCGCGTGCTTTGGACTTGAGGCGAGTATCTCGTCTTTATTCTTTATACTTTGAGAATGTGATGTATCGTGAATTTAACGTGGACTCGTTAGTGATGGTATAATTAACCGTAACTTACTTTAAATGAAGATGTGATTTTATGAAGGTAATTACGAACGTAAACTTTAGTTTCGAGAAGAATGATAAATACCTCTTCATGTTATTTTGTGCTTAAAATAAATACTAGAAATGAGTAGTTAACCAAAGAATTGTGGAATCGCGTAATACTTGTATTATTTGCTCGTTGGCCTTTTCCTGAATGATGGTGTACTGTGAATGTTGTGCCCTTGTTGAAGTTATGATGCGTTAACCTATGTGTTACGTGGTTGCGGTTGTGGTGAATATTATACCTTTGTTATTGTGTATAGTAGATAGTTGAGATGTTATCCGGGTAGGGGTCCCGTCGAGGCCTCCGGAGGCGCGTGCTTGCGAGTACGTCTAGACGTATATTGTGACCATAAGGTTATCAATTCGGGTAGGTCTGGGGAGGGCTCCGAGAATCGGCACTTGCGAGTGCATTGTCATGATAACTTATAGGCGTACTTGAATGATGTTATCCGTGTAGGGTCCGTCGAGGCCTCCGGAGGGGCGTGCTTGCGAGTACGTCCGGATGTTACGATTTGACCATAAGGTTATCTAATCGGGTAGGTCTAGAGAGGGCTCCGAGAATCGTCACTTGCGAGTGCGATGTCAAGATAACTTATGGGTGTGTTTGAGTTTATTCTTGATGAGCTAATCCGGGTGGGACCCTTCGGAGCCACGGAGACGTTTTAACTGTTGATTTGATATCTCTGAATTGTTTATGTTTGAATCTTGAATCCCGATTATATTGGTGAATATGGTTTTGGGGCTTGAGGTTTGAGTTGAGAATAAAATCATTTGTATGATTTTGAAAGAAAACCTTTTAAAAAGGAAAAACATTCATATTTCAGGATTTTACACTGAGACCCCCGAAGTCTCTAAATAATCTCTTACAGTGATTTCTGGAGTAATCCCCATGGTTTGTTTTAAAGGAATAAATTTTCAAAAGACTTTAGACTCGGGGATCGTGTTACTACCTTGTCGAAATGTTATTTTCATAACGGTTATATTCTTGATGTATAATTGTATAGCTTTGGTTACTTGCTAGCGATTCCATCGCTAACCCCTCGTTGGGGATTTTGTTATTTATTCCAGATGTTCTGACTGGAGAGTGAGCAACCACAGGATTCGCTCGGAGGATGATGCAATGCAGCGAAACTAGACACAGTTGTGGTATGTCGTCTGTCAGTGATATGTCAGTTTGAGTTCTTGTCATCCTTGAGGGGATGGACATTTTATGTACTATGTGATCGAGTTGTATTTTAGTTTAATCAGATGTACGGTTATGCTGTGTTTTGAGAGACCTAATCGGTCTATGGTATTATGTTTCGGTTAAGTTGACCGTATGTGGGTTTTGATTTGTAGTCTCCCGCCTTGTAGCTCCTTGTGGAAAGGGGTCTACGGCGTGTAATATCCCTTTGTGGATTGAGGGTATTACAGGGTCGAATTTATGGTTGTGTTTGAGTTTATTCTTGATGAGCTAATCCGAGTGGGACCCTTCGGGGCCACGGAGACGTTTTGACTGTTGATTTGATATCTCTGAATTGTTTATGTTTGAATCTTGAATCCCGGTTATATTGGTGAATATGGTTTGGGGGCTTGAGGTTTGAGTTGAGAATAAAATCATTTGTATGATTTTGAAAGAAAATCTTTTGAAAAGAAAAAACATTCATATTTCAGGATTTTACACTGAGACCCCCGAAGTCTCTAAATAATCTCTTACAGTGATTTCTGGAGTAATCCCCCTGGTTTGTTTTAAAGGAATAAATTTTCAAAAGACTATAGACTCGGGGATCGTGTTACTACCTTGTCGAAATGTTATTTTCATAACGGTTGTATTCTTTATGTATAATTGTATAGCTTGGTTACTTGCTAGCGATTCCATCGCTAACCCCTCGTTGGGGCTTTTGTTATTTATTCCAGGGGTTCTGACTGGAGAGTGAGCAACCACAGGATTGGCTCGGAGGATGATGCAATGCAGTGATACTAGACACAGTTGTGGTCTGTCGTCTGTTGGTGATATGTCAATTTGAGTTCTTGTCATCCTTAAGGGGATGGACATTTTATGTACTATGTGATCGAGTTGTATTTTAGTTTCATCAGATGTACGGTTATGCTGTGTTTTGAGAGACCTAATCGGTCTATGGTATTATGTTTTGGTCAAGTTGACCACATGTGGGTTTTGATTTGTAGTCTCCCGCCTGGTAGCTCCTTGTGGAAAGGGGTCTACGGCGTGTAATATCCCTTTGTGGATTGGGGGTGTTACAGGGTCGAATTTATTCAACTCGTGTATTGGATGTTTGTCAAAACGAATCCCTCGTGTACCGGATGTTCGTCAAATGAATCCGTTTTATTTCCAATGTGTTTATACTAATTAATTAATCCAATTAATTAATTATATCAAACACAAATATATATTTCTCTAAGAAATATAATTTATGAATTAAAGTAATCACCCAGTAACCTACTTACAAATCATAAGACCGCTATTTGATTTATCCGATAAATCAAAATTAGATATCTAATATCTAATATTATAATAGAGATTTTTAATTCATATTTATCCGTCAATGATCCTGTTGCGCGACTCCGTAGGTTCGTATCAGCCGGCATTGGGAGGAATCAATGAGTGCGGGCAGCACTTAGCCAGCCTAGCGGGCCGCACTGTATCATTGTCCTCTCTCCGATACCACTATTGGGATTCCACAAAAATAAACGCAGTTGAAGAATAAATGGAATCCCTAAGAGGATCGATCAAGTAACGTATCTACAAAAAAAAATACGAAGATCAAGGAATCAAAGTCCCATACCTTTGATGTATCTGAAAAACCTTCGTATGGTGATGATGATGATGATGATGATGATGATGAGCCCTTCATTCCAAACACCAAAATCACGGTTCCTCTACTTCACACGCCGGAACTTGACGGAAAAATCAGCAAGCTTCCTTTCTCTAAGAATGCGGCTAGGGAAGCTTGTAGGAATTTTTTTCTCTCAATGTATTCTTCTTATATATTGTCTCTAAGATCAAGATGAAGTTATTAACCTTGTTCTCTCTCTCTCTAATTCGTGATATAGAGCTCAAGGAAGACGAGGAAGTTGTCTCTCTCTACTAAAGACTTTGTTATATATAAAAATGAAAGTCATACCTTAACACATGATGAAGGGTATCAAATACACCTCACATTTGTCAACTAGTGACATAAAATAAGGATAAAAGAGACAAGAGAGGGAGGGGGGCGGCCCTATGGGAAATTTCCAAGAAGACTGGTCGAATTTACTCGGCTCGTATCGATGTTCACAAAATGAATCCCTCGTGAACCGGATGTTCGTCAAACGAATCCGTTTTATTTACAATGTGTTTATACTAATTAATTAATCCAATTCATTAATTATATCAAACACAAATATATATTTCTCTAAGAAATATAATTTATGAATTAAAGTAATCACCCAGTAACCTACTTACAATTCATAAGACCGCTATTTGATTTATCCGATAAATCAAAATTAGATATCTAATATCTAATATTATAAGAGAGATTATTTCTGGTTCTAAGGGTGGAAACTTTCAGAGACCTCAGTCGGCTAACCGTTCTGTCGGGCAGTCATCGCATTCTTTTAAAGGGAAGAAGAGTTTTCGTTTCACTTCGGGCACCTCAACTCGCTCGGTGACATGTTTTAATTGTGGTAATCCAGGCCACATCTATCGGGAGTGCCATTTTCCACCTATGAAGTGTCGCTCTTGTGGTCATATGGGACACAGGGCAGTTTATTGCCTCGAACAAGATCAGAACTCAGATACTCCTGCCCCAGCACTTAAAGATTAGAGTATGAACCAGCGACAATCAGTTAGCCAGTCACAGTAGGGTTACAGCAGTGGTCGGGGACGGAGTCAGACCGCTAGACAGGGAGATTCTAGCGTCGGTTTGGCACACCCATGAGTTTATGATATGCATCGAGCAGATGAACCCAATGTAGCGGTGGCCTCAGGTACCATTCATATTCTATTTCATCCAGTTCGAGTACTTTTTTATTCTGGTGCCATGCATTCTTTCATCTCCTTGGATTGTGTACATCATTTTAATATAAATTGTATGAATGCTTGCGACCCTTATGTTGTGAAACTGCCTAGCGGGGATGGAATCATGGGGAATCGGGAGATTAGAAATTATCCGGTGAGCATAGCAGGTATTGATTGGTTATCGAATTTGATTGTGGTTGATATCAAGGGCGAAGATTTGAGCCTCGGTGAGGAATGGCTTGAGAGTCACCAAGTGATTATGAATTACCGAGCTAACTTTATCACTATGATGACTAAAGATGGTTCCGACTACTCACTCATGGTACGTAAATCGAGTCAACCTAAGTTGCTTATCAGCACTATGAAGACCGTAAAACTCTTGAATAAAGGTTGCACGGGCTATTGGTGTTATTCTTTGAAGTCGGAATGGAATGGAGTCGATTTCTCTTCGATTCCAGTTGCTAATGAGTATCGAGACGTATTTCCCGACGATCTTCCAGGATTACCGCCGGATCGAGAGATGGAATTTTCGGTTGATTTAAAGCCCGACGCAGCTCCGATTTCTAAGGCGCCTTATCGTATGGCACATTCAGAAATGCAAGAACTTAAGAATCAATTGGGAGAACTATTAGAGAAAGGGTACATTCAATCGAATGCTTCGCCTTGGGGCGCACCTGTTATTTTTATGAGAAAGATCGATGTTTCACTACGTTTATGCATCGATTACCGTGAGCTAAACAAAGTGACCATCAAGAACAGATATCCGTTACCCCATATAGATGATTTATTTGATCAGTTGTAGGGAGCCGCAGTATTCTCAAAAATTGATTTGAGATCAGGATACTACCAGCTCCGAGTGAAAGAGTCCGACATTTCGAATACCACTTTCTGGACAAGGTATGAGTTTGTAGAGCCTTTTGGACTGACTAATGTACCGGCAGTATTCATGCAGCTGATGAACAAGATATTCATTGAGTACCTTGACAAATGTGTGGTCGTATTTATTGACGATATCTTGATTTATTCTCGAGATGAGGAGGAGCATGCCCGAAACTTTTGTTTGATACTAGACGTTTGCAGAGCCGATCACCTTATGCGAAATTCTCAAAATGTGACTTTTGGTTGAAGGAAGTTATGTTTCTCGGCCATGTGGTTTCGGCCAATGGGTTCGTGCAGACCCGCAGAAGATTAAGGCAGTGCTAGATTGGGCACCGTCTAATAATGTCAAGGAAGTCCATAGCTTTTTGGATCTTGATAGGTATTATCGTAGGTTTGTCGAGGGGTTCTCGAAACTCTTTCGGTCGCTTACGCAATTACTTCAGAAGACAGAAAAGTTTGCTTGGACTGCTGAGAGACAGCAGAGCTTCGATGAACTGAAGAGGCGTTTGACCTCAGTGTCAATTTTAGCTTTACCAGAGGGTAGTGAAGGATTTTCAGTTTATAGTGATGCTTCAGGACAAGGGCTTGGATGTGTGCTTATGCAGCACGATAAAATGATAGCCTTTGCATCAAGGCAGTTGAAGCCGTATGAGATGAACTATCCAACTCATGATTTAGAATTGGCTCCAATTATTTTCGCACTTTAGATTTGGCAGCATTATTTGTATGGATATTCGTGTCGGATCTATACCGAACACAAGAGTTTGAAGTACATATTCAGTCAGAAAGAATTGAATATGAGGCAGCGACGTTGGTTGGAATTGATCAAGGATTATAATTTGGAAATTCTTTACCATCCGGGGAAGGCCAATGTCGTCGCGGATGCTGTGAGCCGAAATCGGCATCACTTCAGATGCTCGAGGTTCTTACATCCCAGATGAAGGTTCGTCAGGATATGATCGAGCAAGGTATAGAAGTTTGGATTCAAAGAGTACAGGGACAGCTGTGTACCCTCGAAATTACTTCGTCATTGGTTGATGACATCAAAGGGAAACAGTGGAGTGACCCGATGATTTCCCAACTGAAGGAAGATGTAACCAAGGGAAAAGCCCCTGGCTTTATGGTCCATGAAGACAGTATCTTGAGATTTCAGGGCAGGCTTTGTGTCCTAAATAATCTGGAGTTGAGGCCGAGAATTCTTCCAGAAGCCCATGCTACGCCTTAATCAATCCACCCTGGAATGAGTAAAATGTACAAG
The DNA here is from genome assembly GCA_033398695.1 of Orobanche coerulescens. Lineage (NCBI taxonomy): Eukaryota > Viridiplantae > Streptophyta > Magnoliopsida > Lamiales > Orobanchaceae > Orobanche > Orobanche coerulescens. Next base: position 108,568,345 of record CM065818.1, on the reverse strand, counting down.
GACTTGAAGCAAAACTTTTGGTGGAATAATATGAAGAAAGATGTCATGGAGTTCGTATTGCGATGTTGGATGTGTCAACAAGTCAATATCGAATATCAACAATCATCGGGGTTGTTGAAGCCGTTTCCCATTCCTAAGTGGAAGTGGGAAGATATCTCTATGGATTTCATCACAGGGATGCCGAGGTCTAGAGCAGAAATGAATATGATCTGGGTAATCGTTAATCGACTAACCAATTTTGCACATTTCCTTGGTATTAATGATACTTGGGGACTGGAGAGATTGGCCCGAACCTTTATAGCTGAGATTGTAAGATTGCATGGTGCCCCTAAAACTATTGTCTCTAATCGAAATGGTCAATTCTTGTCACGTTTTTGGCAAGCGGTCCATCAGGCCTTGGGCACTGAGTTGAGTTTGAGTACATCTTTTCATCCTCAGTCGGACGGTCAGACTGAGCGGACAATCCAGATGTTGGAGAATATGTTGCGGGCTTGTGCCCTAGACTGGAGTGATGATTTGGAACTTCATTTGCTGAACCGTGCACTTGCGGCATAGTGTGAGGGATTCCATCACAACAAGGGTTCAGTATAAGATGTGCCTGTGACGTTTAGTTTGTCATTAGAGTAGTTAGACTCAATTGCTTAATTGCTGAGTAAACCTCGAAGTGCGAACTATATGGGCAGGTAGCAGTCTTTACTCTATGCCAAGAAAGGATTCTATCTCCTGTCAGTGAGCAGGCGAATGTCCTATACGGTTAATGGCAAATAAGATCATAAGTCTTTGGCCAAAGCGTTCTGATATGGTAGTATTAGATAGACTATTAATCAGTCGGTCTTGATTTACATTAACACATGTATAGAGTCTAGTCAACTGTAAGGTTTGACTTTATCATGACCCGAAGACTTGACCGGGACATCTGATGAAGGGTCTATACATATATGGTATTCATGACGTAATGGTTCTGGAATGATTCGTTCATTCGTTCTCAGTCGGGGTTTACACTACGGCCCGCTAGGCTGGCTAAGTGTTGCCCGCACTCATTGATTCCTCCTAATACCAGCTGAGACGAACCTACGGAGTCGCACAACAAGGTCATTGAGGGATAAATATTAATTAATATTCTCTCTTATAATATTAGATATTAGATATCGAATTTTGATTTATCGGATAAATCAAATAGCGGTCTTATCAATTCTAAGTAGGTTACTGGGTGATTACATTAATTCATAAATTATATTTCTTAGAGAAATATATATTTGTGTTTGATATAATTAATTAATTAGTATGAACACATTGTAAATAAAACGGATTCGTTTGACGAACATCCGGTTCACGAGGGATTTGTTTTGACGAACATCCAATACACGAGCAGAGTAAATTCGACCCGTCTTCTTGGAAATTTCCCAGAGAGATTCCCCCCTCCCTCTCTTATCTCTTTTATCCTTATTTTATGTCACTAGGTGACAAATGTGAGGTGTATTTGATACCCTTCATCATGTGTTAAGGTATGAGTTTCATTTTTATATATAACAAAGTCTTTAGTAGAGAGAGACAACTTCTTTGTCTTCCTTGAGCTCTATATCACGAATTAGAGAGAGAGAACAAGGTTAATAACTTCATCTTGATCTTAGATACAACATATAAGAAGAATACATTGAGAGAAAAAATTCCTACAAGCTTCCCTAGCCGCATTCTTAGAGAAAGGAAGCTTGCTAATTTTTCCGTCAAGTTCCGGCGTGTGAAGTAGAGGCACCGTGATTTCGGTGTTTGGAATGAAGGGCTCATCATCATCATCATCATCATCATCATCACCATCATCATACGAAGGTTTTTCAGAGACATCAAAGGTATGGGACTTTGATTCCTTGATCTTCGTATTTTTTTTGTATATACGTTACTTGATCGATCCTCTTAGGGATTCCGTTTATTCTTCAACTGCGTTTATTTTTGTGGAATCCCAACAGTGGTATCAGAGAGAGGGCAATGATATCGTATATATGATCATCTTTGCATTTGGAATGCTATTTGATGATGTTTATGATTTAGAATCATAATAGGTGTAATCGAAGAAATTTAATCGTTCGTAGTAAGTCAAGTTTTGACTATTTTATGTGAATTATAAATCTGAAAAATTTGATTTTTGTTGATTTATAAGTTCTTCATGAAGTTAAGAAATTTTTTCGTTTTGGAAGCGAGTCGAAAAAACAAGAAAAATGGGGGTTAAACACGAATACCGCACGAAGACGCAGCTGCCGGCAGCAGCTTACTGGTCTGCTGCCTGGCCGGCCGAGAGTGACTCGGTCGGCTACTGTAGCTGCCGGCAGTCACTCGGCCAGCCTGCCGGGCAGTGGCCGAGAGTGACTCGGTCCGGGCGGTTCTCGGGTTTTCGGCCCGATTTTGAATCGGGCCGTGGGCTGGGCCTGATACCGGATTTTTCGGGACTCCGTTTTTGTGTTTATTTTTCATTGGAATAATTTCCGAAATTTAAATTGGATTTAATCGGACTTAATAAAATATTTGGAATATTTTTATTAAAGGAAATTATTATACAAAAATATTGTTTTGGCCGGATTACTTTGAACGGATTAAAATGACGATTATAAATATTAATTTTATTAATATTGTAGAAATTAAATAGATTAATTTTTATATTAACTGGATTAATATATTAATTGATTATTTAATTTCATTTACCGTTACATGTTGTACGGAATGCCTTATGTGATGGAGATATAGCTCGTGGACTTAGTTGTTGATTTGTTCGATTCTATATGGTTGTAAAGGCCATTTTGAGCCTATTTATTTTTACTAGAAAATATGTATAAGAGGACGTATTGTTCAATGATGTAATTATTCATATGGCTATGACGAAGACCGAAGACGACCGACCGAGAAGACGAAGAATCAATATGGTATTTTTTCTTTCTTTATTGGGCTTGGCCCAATACTTAGAAAAAAGTCCATGAGCTATATGTTGGTAGTAACTAGGTTGTTATTTATTGTTTTTCATTTTGAATGATTGACAAACCACAAATGCGTTTTTAATTGAATTAATGTGCAAAGTGTGACATTAATCGCGAAATTCTCCCGACAACAAACAGACTAAGTTTGAAAAAGGTTACGAGGTTTCCTACCCTCCATCAAACTTGTAGAAAATTAATACCGAGCTGGTGTGCTATGCTTCCGAGTTATCGGAGTAGTACATTTGGTAGAGGTTGAAAAATTCTTGAGTGTATTAGATGCCTTCCGTTGGTGATAAATTTCACTCCTAGAAACCTAATAGGTTGCTGAGATTCAATAGTCAAACCGATAGACGTTGATGGTCAAAAACTTAGATAGTCTGGATTGGCAAGAAACCTGATAGGTTGAGGGCATGAAGACTAGGGATAAAAGAAGATCAAATCATCTGTTAGACGGGTTGGTGTTAGACACCATTTTACAGAAATTAATTGGCAAGAAACCTGATAGGTTGCGTTTGTTACAATTTGTAAAGAACTTGACCACCACTAAGAAGTTGTTCTTATCATGATTTCCGTGTTATAATATGGGAGTGTATAATTCCGATAAAATTAGTGGGAGCCGAGACAAGAATTATACAAGTCCTTAAATTCTACAAGTCACTAATTTAATCTTGTCTAAATCTTTGCAGAAATCAAAACTGAATCTCTAAAAATGGCTAAAAACCCACTTGCAATACTACTTGAAAAGAATCTCCTAACTGGCCCCAATTTTGTTGACTGGTTGCGGAATTTGATGATTGTACTCAGCATGGAGTCTCTGGGATACGTCTTGGAGGCGGACATTCCAACGACTCCCATCCGAACCAAGGCTAATCAGGAAGATATTGACGTCCATGAAAAATGGGTGAAGGATGACGTACTAGTCCGTGGTTTTATGATGGGCTCAATGACTAATGAGCTGCAGAGAGCGCACGAGAAAATGACTTCTGCTAGGCAGATTCTCGCACACTTGACCGAACTTCATGGAGAGCACAGTAGGACTGCTAGATATGAGATATCGAAACAGTTGTTCAGTGCTAGGATGAAAGAAGGGGAAAAAGTGGGAGACCACGTCCTCAAGATGATCTCTATGATTGAGAGGCTCGAGGTGCTCAACTTTAATATGGATTTATCCCTTTAAAATTGATCTCATCCTTCAATCTCTCCGTGACTCTTTCAGGCAGTTTGTAATGAATTTCAACTGTAATGAAATTACATGCACATTAGCTGGGCTAATGAATAAACTGGTGACAGTGCAGTCTAACATGAATACTAAACCGAGAGAGGCTTCTCTTGTTATTTCTTCTGGGCCTCGGAGGTCTAAGAAAAAGAAGAAAAAGATCTACGAGCAGTACAAACCCAAGAAAGGGGTACAGAAAGGAAAGGGCAAGGCCCGAAAGGTTCAAAAGGTAGGCGGTCCAAAACCTACTGACAAATGCCTTGAATGCGGTGAGTTGGGCCACTGGTGAAGGACTTGTCCCAAGATTAATGGCGCATTAGGTACGAAACTTTTTGTTTTTGAAACTAATTGTTCTACTACTGTATATTCTGCTTCATGGATTCTGGATTCAGGTGCCACTTCTCACATTTGTACTATTTATCAGGATCTGGAATGAAGTAGAAAACCTGAATCTGGAGAAATAATGATCACTGTCGGAAGCGGACAAAGTGTCGAGGCAACCGATATTGGATCAATCCTACTGGGTTTAGAATCCGATTTTATTTTGACATTAGATGAAGTACTTGTTTTGCCCAAGGGGCTTAAAAACATTGTATCCATTCCAGTCTTGGACTGAAAAGGATTTTGTTTCTTCATTAGCAATGGTAGTTGTAAAATTTATTTTTGAAATAAATTAGTTGGCACAACTACATTGTTGAATGGTTTATATCATCTGAACATGCAAAATAAAACAGCAGTGAACACTATAACTAGGAAATGTGGTAGGCAAGATACTAATCAAGCTCTTAAATGGCACCTTAGACTTGGTCATGTTGGTCACACCAAGGTTCAGAAAATGGAGAAAGATGGACTTTTAAGTCCATTGGGTGTAGAACCCTATCAAGCTTGTGAATCTTGTCTTGGAGGCAAAATGACTAAGTCCCCCTTCACAAGGACTTTTGAAAGGGCTGCCGATAAACTTGGATTGGTACATTCCGATGTTTGTGGTGATTTAGAAGTAGCCCGAGACGGATATCAATATTTTATAACGTTCACAGATGATCATATTAGGTATGGGATTTTGTACTTAAAGAAATATAAATCCGAAGCCTTTATTAAATTTAAAGAATTTAAGGCCCTAGTTGAAAAACAGACTGAATGTCATATCAAAGCACTTTGGTCAGACCGAGGTGGTGAATATATGAGCACAGAGGTGGTGAAAATGGTGTCTCAATTCACACCACCAGGAACCCCACAGTTAAATGGTATTTCAGAAAGGAGAAACCGGACTTTGTGGGACATGATTCGCTCCATGTTAAATTACACTGATTTACCAATTTACCTTTGGGGGTATGCCTTACTAAACGCTGCCTATATCTTAAATAGATGTCCTTCCAAATTCATTCCTATAACTCCGCATGAGATGTGGAAAGCTAAGAAACCAAGCCTTAATCACATAAGGAGTTGGGGATGTCAAGCCTATGTCAAGAAGGCTAAGGTGGATAAACTGGAAGCGAGGTCCATCAAAGGACATTTCTTTGGATACCCAGAGGACTCGATGGGTTATCTATTCTACATGCTAGAAGACCATAGGGTCGTTGTGGCATTACAAGCGCACTTCCTTGAGGATGAATTCATTCAGGAAGGTGGCTCGGGTAGAAATATCTCTTTGGAAGAGCATAATGAAAGTCCTAAGGAGACATCTGATCAGGGATCAAGAACCGAGCCTATTGTAACACAACCTCCACTTCGAAGGTCTGATAGGGTGTCTCACTTACCTGAGAGGTATGGCTATACACATGTTGAGGAACTGGGTCTCCACGACACACCTGATTGCAGTGAAAACGACCCTGTCACCTATGACCAAGTGATAATGGATGTAGACTCTGATAAATGGCAAGAAGCAATGGAAGCTGATATAGACTCAATGCATACCATTCAGGTCTGGTCTCTAGTAGATCTTCCAACTGGCATGAGGACTATTGGAAATAAATGGATCTATAAGAGAAAGACTGATGGGGATGGCAAGGTTGATGCCTATAAGGCCAGGCTTGTGGCAAAGGGTTATACCCAAAGGGAAGGAATCGATTATCATGATACCTTCTCGCCCGTAGCTATGATCAAGTCGATTTGCATGATGCTTGCCATTGCTGCCTATTACGATTATGAAATATGGCAAACGGATGTCAAAACATCTTTTCTAAATGGATATCTCGAGGAGGAAATCTATATGGAACAACCTAAGGGTTTTGTGTCCAAAGCTAATATTCATAAGGTGTGTAAGCTGCAACGAGCCATTTATGGGCTGAAGCAAGCTTCTCGGAGTTAGAACCTTCGATTTGACGAAGCAGTCAAGGACTTTGACTTCGTATGAAATGAAGAGGAACCATGTGTTTACAAAAAGGTCAGTGGGAGCAACATTGCGTTCTTAGTACTATATGTAGATGATATTCTACTTATAGGAAATAACGTAGCAATGCTCAGCACTGTGAAAGCTTGGCTTTCTAAAACGTTCTCCATGAAAGACTTGGGAGAAGCTTCCTATATTCTAGGGATCCATCTTTACAGAGATAGATCGCGAAGAATGATAAGACTTTCCCAAGCCCTCTATATAGATAAAATCCTGAGAAGATTCAAGATGGATGAATCTAAAGGAGAGTTCCTTCCCATGCGACATGGAATTCATTTCACCACGAAAATGTGTCCTCAAAGTGAGGAAGACAAGAGAGAGATGAGTAAGGTACCCTATGCCTCGGCAGTGGGTAGCCTCATGTACGCTATGTTGTGTACTAGACCAGACATAGCCTATGCTGTGAGTATGGTAAGTCGATTTCAAGCAAACCCGAGAAGGGAACATTGGACTGCCGTAAAGAACATTCTTAAGTACTTAAGAAGAACTAGAGATTTGGTTCTTACTTATGGTGGTGGAGAACTGATGGTGATTGGATTCACTGATTCTGATTTTCAAGGAGACAATGACGACTCTAAGTCGACATCTGGGTATTTGTTTACCCTCAATGGAGGAGCAGTATCTTGGAGAAGCTCCTAGCAAACTACTACTGCAGATTCCACATGCCAAGCAGAGTATCAAGCTGCCTCAGAGGCTAGCAAAGAAGCATTTTGGATGCAGAAGTTTATACAAGAACTTCAAGTGGTGCCTAACGCGGAGTTGCCTATATCACTATACTGTGATAATGATGGAGCTTTCGCCCAAGCCAAGGAGCCGAGGGCTCACCACAACACCAAGCATATAGAAAGAAAGTACCACATCGTTCAATAGATGGTAGAAAAAGGATATGTTTCATTGCAAAGAGTAGACTCGGAAGACAATGTCTCTGACCCGCTGACTAAGCCATTATCTCAGGCCGTCTTAGAGAGACAACTGAAGAACATGGGTATTGGATACTATAATGTGTGGCATTGAGTGAAAGTGGGAGATTGTTAGGAATATGCCCTCGAATGCCACTCAGGGGATGAGAGAGTAGGGGAATTGTACTTGTAATTATGAAATAATTAATAAAAAGGCAATACGATTCATTCACTGTTTACTGTATTTCAATTGCATTCTTGACTTGGTAAACATTGAAGTGAAGTCCATGTAAATAAAACAAACATTCCATTCTCGTTATGGGATAAGAGAAATTACACTGGAAGTGTTTAAAGTTTATTTACGTAAATCGTTCGCAAGTCGATAAACTTAAATGGATATTAAGTTTGAATAAGACTTGTATAATTGATGCTAGGACGTGTGCATGTCTTGATAGCATAGTAATAAGTATATTGGTGGGACCAGTATACTCGAACACGACTCATACTCGATTCAGTCACACGGTATTCACTCTCGGAGAGTGGATGACGAATCGAAAGGTTGTGATAGTATACGTGGACCTTTAACTTGAGGGTTCAGTAGACGATGTGCCTGCGGCGTTTAGTTTGTCATTAGAGTAGTTAGACTCAATTGCTTAATTGCTGAGTCAACCTCGAAGTGCGAACTATATGGGCAGGTAGCAGTCTTTACCGTATGCCAAGAAAGGATTCTATCTCCTGTTAGTGAGCATGCGAATGTCCTATATGGTTAATGGCAAATAAGATCATAAGTCTTTGGCCAAAGCGTTCTGATATGGTAGTATTAGATACACTATTAATCAGTCGGTCTTGATTTGCATTAACACATGTATAGAGTTTAGTCAACAGTAGGGTTTGACTTTACCGTGACCCGAAGACTTGATCGGGACATCTGATGAAGGGTCTATACGTATATGTATTCATGACATAATGGTTCTGGAAGGATTCGTTCATCTGCTCTCGCCGGGGTTTACAAGGCGCCCGCTAGGCTGGCTAAGTGCTGCCCGCACTCATTGATTCCTCCCAATGCCGGATGAGACGAACCTACGGAGTCGCGCAACAGGATCATTGATGGATAACTATGAATTAATAATCTCTCTTATATTATTAGATATTAGATATCTAAATTTGATTTATCGGATAAATCAAATAGCGGTCTTATGATTTGTAAGTAGGTTAGTGGGTGATTACTTTAATTCATAAATTATATTTCTTAGAGAAATATATATTTGTGTTTGATATAATTAATTGGATTAATTAACTAGTATAAACACATTAGAAATAAAACAGATTCGTTTGACGAACATCCGGAACACGAGGGATTCGTTTTGACGAACATCTAATACACGAGCTGAATAAATTCGACCCTGTAACACCCCCAATCCACTCAGGGATATTACACGCCATAGACCCCTTTCCACAAGGAGCTACCAGGCGGGAGACTACAAATCAAAACCCACATGCGGTCTACTTGACCAAAACATAATACCGTAGACCGATTAGGTCTCTCAAAACACAGCATAACCGTACATCTGATGAAACTAAAATAAAACTCGATCACATAGTACATAAAACGTCCATCCCCTCAAGGATGAAAAGAACTCAAACTGACATATCACTGACAGATGACAGACCACAACTGTGTCTAGTATCGCTGCATTACATCATCCTCCGAGCTAATCCTGTGGTTGCTTACTCTCCAGTCAGAACACCTGGAATAAATAACAAAATCCCCAATGAGGGGTTAACGATGGAATCGCTAGCAAGTAACCAAGCTATACAATTATACATCAAGAATACAACCGTTATGAAAATAACATTTCGACAAGGTAGTAACATGATCCCCGAGTCTAAAGTCTTTTGAAAATTTATTCCTTTAAAACTAACCAAGGGGATTACTCCAGAAATCACTGTAAGAGATTATTTAGAGACTTCGGGGGTCTCAGTGTAAAATCCTGAAATATGAATGTTTTTTCTTTTCAAAAGGTTTTCTTTCAAAATCATACAAATGATTTTATTCTCAACTCAAACCTCAAGCCCCAAAACCATATTCACCAATATAATCGGGATTCAAGATTCAAACATAAACAATTCAGAGATATCAAATCAACAGTCAAAACGTCTCCGTGGCCCCGAAGGGTCCCACCCGGATTAGCTCATCAAGAATAAACTCAAACACACCCATAAGTTATCTTGACATCGCACTCACAAGTGACGATTCTCGGAGCCCTCTCCAGACCTACCCTATTAGATAACCTTATGGTCAAATCGTAACATCTAGCCGTACTCGCAACCACGCGCCTCCGAAGGCCTCGACGGACCCTACCCGAATAACATCATTCAAATACGCCCATAAGTTATCATGACATCGCACTCGCAAGTGCCGATTCTCGGAGCCCTCCCCAGACCTACCCGAATTGATAACCTTATGGTCACAACGTACGTTTGGCCGTACTCGCAAGCACGCGCCTCCGAAGGCCTCGACGGGACCCCTACCCGGATAACATATCAACTCTCTACTATACACAATAACAAAGGTATAATATTCACCACAACCGCAACCACGTAACACATAGGTTAACGCATCATAACTTCAACAAGGGCACAACATTCATAGTACACCATCATTCAGGAAAAAGGCCAACGAGCAAATAATACAAGTATTACGCGATTCGACAATTCTTCGGTTAACTACTCATTTCTAGTATTTATTTTAAGCACAAAATAACATGAAGAGGTAGTTATCATTCTTCTCGAAACTAAAGTTTACGTTCGTAATTACCTTCATAAAATCACATCTTCATTTAAAGTAAGTTACGATTAATTATACCGTCACTAACGAGTCCACGTTAAATTCACGACACATCACATTCTCAAAGTATAAAGAATATTGACGAGATACTCGCCTCAAGTCCAAAGCACGCGGAACAACGGGGAAGATCGACCGGAGATCCTCGTACACCTATATATCTCCGACAAACACAATGAAGGTACAATCACAATGAGAATCAAGGCCAAAAACTGCAGAAATCCCAACAAAACATCGAAGGGAAACTCATTGGGATATTTAATCGAACATTCAATGTTCGATAATTCCCAAGAATACTCGATTCACCGACCGAGTTGAATAAACTCGAAATACGGTTATACAATCCGTAGAACACGATCAATAAGGTTCAATAACATCAACCAATTCATCGAAAACGGACGAACAACAAAGATTAAAAGGAAAATCCCGAAAGTCACCCCTAGGAGGTTTCAAGGAATTACCTCGATCCGACGAAGAACACGAATTAACAATGTAAATAAACGTTAAGAGCTCAAGGAAGATGAACACTTGGAGTTACAAGACTCCAAAATCGCCCTCCAATCGCCTATAAGTCGCCCAAGCCGTGGAGGGATGAAGAAATGGTGAGAAATGGCGAACACGGTCAATTCCCGGGTATATAATCCCACGCCGGCATTACGTACATTATACATAAGGGTTAACGTACGTAATCCATGTTACGTACGTAAGGTTCAACATGTTACGTACGTAATCGAACTCCCCAAACAATCTGCCTGAAAACTGGAGTACCCTTATGTACGTAACTAAAAGGCTATAACGTACGTAAGGCACAGATAACATACGTTATGCTTATAGCATAGCGTACGTAAGTCACTTAGCAGTTCCAAACTGTTAAGTTCAGCTCGTCGAGAACGAGCGCGACGAAACCGCGAAACGACAGCAACAACACGAGACAAGGACATGTCTACGAAGAGTGCACAACGCCGAACTCAAGCGTTAAGAGAATAATACGATTCCGACTACCCGAAGGTTCGGAACACGCCAACAGAAGTAATTACCCCCAAACTTTGGGAAATTACGAAAATGGCCCAACACGTCCGAAAATCATGATACGACATCGAACAACTAAATCGAATCTCACAACACGCATAACAAAGTTAAACAGACTTATAAGATACATGAAACCATCATTTCGAACCATCACCATACGAAATGGAACGAATAGTGGAAAAGTCGCTCAAAGCACAGTTTCGGGTAAAACAGCCCCGGAACAAACTCGGATGACCAAATGCGAAGAACAAAACCTTATCAAAATGTCAAAACGGTCGCAAGCGAGTTCTGGAAACTAGAAAAATGCCAAAAACGAAAAAATTACAGAAAAAGAAAATCACGGGTATTACATTCTACCCCTCTAAAAAAAGTTTTGTCCCGAAACTTAAAAAAAATGAAGTCACAAACAACAAAGCACGGCCGACAAAATCTCAACAGTCCCGACGAACCGATCCCAATACCGATGCCGAAACACGATTCTGGGAAACCTCATGGAATAATTCACAATACTGAACTTTGTGGCCCTCGAGTCCACAATTATAACAAGTAATCCGTTGTGAAGGACAATTAGCTTGCACATGAACCACAACATTGCAATTGAAACTGTATATTCCGCAGATTTTCGATTTTCGGTAAATTTCTTTTTTCGGCCGAAGTCCATTTTGACGACTCGCTTTTGACCGTTTCGTCATTCGGAGAATATTTAATTCTGCACTTTTTGTCATCCGAGTTCGTTTCGGTGCTGCTTTGTTGAGTTCCGTGCTTTTTAGCGACTTTTCCGCGCTTGAGTTCGGTTCTTGCGAATCTCGTTCGAAACTATCGTTTGGGGTTTTTTGTAAGTTCATTTAACGTTGTTATACGTGTTGTGAGCTTCGGTTTGATTATTCGTTGTCGTATGGTGATTTTCGGGCATTTGGGCCATTTTCGTAATTTCCCAAAGTTTGGGGTAATTACCTTCGGGTGGTCGGAATCGTGTGTCCTACTAGCTCTTAGATTCGTCTTTGTGAGTACTTCGTAACCCTATCTTCGGTTCGTATTCAGGTTCGGGTTTCGGTGTCGTTTTGTTGAATTCAGGATTACTAAACGACTTTTCTATGTATGAGTTCGACTTTGTTAGATCACCATTAATTTTTGGTAACTCCAAAAATTCTGAATCTTTGCAATATTATAGAGCATCGAGTTAGATTTCCAATGGTTCGAACGGTGAGTCAATCGGAGTCCGGACGAGAGAGTTATGGTCGTTTTAGCTCACCCGCTCGTTATTGGCCGATCACTGCCGGCCGAACTCGGCCGTGTCGTCCGACACGGCCCGTGCCGAACTCTTCCGGATAAGCCTGAAACGACTGCCGACACGCCCGACCGTGTTCCAGGACACGGTTGAGTCGTGCCGAGTCGCTGTCGGACGGGTCGCTATCGGAAGGCCCTACGCGCCGCGACCGTGTCAAGCAGGACACGGTCGAGTCCCCTCGCTTGCCACCAGGCGACACGACCGTGCCGGTCGGCACGGGCCGTGTCCGGCAGGCAGTCAACCCCTATAAAAGGCCCTGCAGACGTTTTTCTTGCCATTTTTCACCTTCTTCTTCTCCTCTTCCACAACTGGGCGTGTTCCAAGCTTGAAGCCATGTTGTTTAGCAACATATCCATGGAGTTCCTTGGGTTATATCATCAATCATTCGTCCGATATCATCCCTTGATCCAGCGAATCAAGGTTAGATCTTTAGAACCCTACTTTAGGTAAAATTGGGGGTTTTCATGTTTTTGTCCGATTCGTTCCGTTTTGTCGATTAATTCATGATGAATATGATTAATCTTGTTAGTATTCTTAGTTCCCTACGGATTCATGGCATATTTCGTGATTTTTACGGAATCGAGAGGGTTTGGTTGCGGTCCGCCCTCGTTGTTGTTTATATACGAATATACATGAATCGTAGGCGGATTTTCGGGTGTATTCCAATTCCGTATTCATTTAGAAATGGTTGTGATTGTATTCTTCGAATCGTTAGGTTCGGTTTCATTGGTTCCTAGCGCTCGGTGACTTTCCTTTCTCGTTGCGTCGTCAATAATTCAAGGCAAGTATTTTTGGAAACCTTTAAGCTTAACATGAAATGGTGATGTATATTACTTGTGTGTAACTCACCTTGTGTTGGCCCGACGGGGTCAAGGAGGGAAATCTATGCTGCCGCCCTGGATTTCACGAGTTTCGTACCGCTAGCCAACTCGTTAGGGTCCTTGTGAGGGCTCGAGTGAGAATGTATGCTGCCGCCCTGTTCTCACGGCATAGCGTGTGCGTAGTTTTGTTTTTCTGTAATTGTAGCCAACTCGGTAGGGTCCCTATGAGGCCTCGAGTGAGAATGTATGCTGCCGCCCTGTTCTCAAGGCTAATTGTGGACTGTATATATTCCGGAAAAGACATGTCTTGTATTGGTTTTCGAAATGATATTGGTGCATGTACTATGAAATGTGTAAGCGATTGGTTTGCCTTGATTACTTGTACTAGCGTAATTGCTAACCCCTCTGGGGACCCGTTTTGGGGAAATTCTTGTTATGGATTTCAGGTTATGATTATCCGGACGAGCGGGCACCTGGACAGTACGAGGACGTTGGCCAGGGTCGTTGACATGTGCACTTAGATTTACTTATTTCTTTTGTCCACTTCGATTTGGTTGTTTTCTATATTTATAAACTGATAGACTGTACTCGCGAGTACTTAGGCTTTTCAAATTCAAACTCCGTGTTGTACTACTTTTAAATTGTTACATTGTTGGTTGATGATCGGTTCGACGGTTGCTCCGGGCGTAACTTTTTATGTCTTATAATTAAATGTGTGTCCTCGCTAACCGGGATGGTTATTCGTGTGGAGTTTTCTTGTTTGTAGCACGGTGGGTCCCATGTGGGGGTCCACGGCGCTGTAATATACTCGAATATCTCGGGGTGTTACAGAAATGGTATCGGAGCTCTAGGTTTATGGATACCTAGGCTTGTTGGTTATTTGGGTCTAGTCGTATTTGTTTTGCACATTGTCACACCGCCGCCAGATCCCAGTACTTCCAGTGCTCGTAAGTTTTCCTTACTCGATTCTCTTGTTTTCTCGTATTGAAATTCCACTTCTTGAGCTGTGATTGCCTCTCTCGTACTTATCGTCGAGTTGTTTTTTTCGATCCATCCGGTTCTTGCACTTTTGATTCTAGTATTGCGCAGCTTCTTTATCTCTCTGAGTATGTGCTGCTCGGGCTTGACCGCTTGTCGCTTTATGAGCCTTCCATCGCTAAACTTCCTAGCATTGGTGGGATCGTTGGTGATCGAAAGATCCGAGTTTTGCTCCGTGGTATATTGTGAGAGGACTTGACTCTCTAGTCTTTTGCTGTGTGATGGAATCTGTGTTTGGTAATTGCGATATACTAAATGTATGTTGAGCCGAATGTACCGATGAGTTGGACACCGAAGGGTGCAGTATGATGTAGAAGTTTTGAACATTGATATGTTCCGGTATAGGTATTGATGGCAGAGTTTGTTGAGAAACTCACATAGCTGGTTTCGACATATGTCCAAATCGGTGATCTTTGGTTACGCTGTTAAACTTGAAGAGATAGTTTGACATATGCTTGGAATTTGTATTTCCGAGTTGCGCTTTTTGAACTGGTGATTTTTGAATGTCGTATATGAGTATGTCCGGGAATTGTTGGTACTTGGCTAAATATTATTATTTACAACCAATGTGTTTCTATTAATAATAATACATGCGGCGTGCATGCTTGAAAATTTCTTAGACTTGATCGTATTGTGGGTTTTTGAAAAATGACATGAATTTGGGCGAGCCAGCCTTGTATTTTCAAATAAAACCTTGTGTCGGTATTTAAAGGTCGTGTATAAAAGTGTTTAGGACATTTTATAAAATGCTACCACTGTTAAGCCCTTGTCGTGTTTAAAAGGGTCTTGAAAACGATTTTTAACTTATCGGTTTTATTTTCTAATAACAAGAGTATACGATTTTAAAATCATGCTTAGCCTGGTAAATCCTTGTGAGAAGGGTTTACGGCATGTAATTTTTATGATATGTTCTGTTGTTGTCTCTGTGAATTGTTAGCGCACGCTACGCTTTACGGCTTACGCGCGCGAGAGTACGTTGGTAGCACGCTAAAGGGAGAATAGCGCATGCTACAGTAGTTGAGCGATCCAGAACTACTGGACTGGGTCTGAAGTTCTCGTTAGCGCACGCTAACACTTGGGATTAGCACACGCTAACAGTGTATTTTTGGTCAGGAGTTTTGTTTGGTGCCGTGATAGCGCACGCTAACCCTAATGATTAGCGCACGCTAATTGAGTCCAGTATAAATACCGGACACCAGTCTAGAAGTTGCATTTTTCTTCATTTTTCTTCTTCCTCCATGAGATTGAGACGTAGCGACTAGGTTTCGCATTGGGGCTGATTTTTTTCTTCCATCCAAAGGTGTTTTGGAGTATCCTAGATGATTTTTAACATCATCTAATCCATTGTTCTTCGCCGAATCCAGGCAATTTTTCTTGAATCCCTAGAGTTGATTTTTTGGAGTTTTGCTCTTGATGTCGTTTTCCATCCGGTTTTGATAAACCGATCGTTGTTTTAACGATGTTGTTAAGCATATCCTAGGGATTGTATATCACTGTCTTGATTGTGAACGATTTAATGAGTGTGCTATGATGTGTTTAGGTGAATATTGACAAGTGTGAATTCTGGGCATTTTGGCCTATTGTACTTCTGAAAAACCTTGAGTATCTTAGAAAATAAATTTCGAGACGTACTTTTAAAATGAATTATTTTCTCGTAGTACATACAAGGTGCCACAATACGTTTCAAAATTCTTCTACCTCGAGGACCAAAATGCTTTGAGATATTTTCAATGTTTTAGAAACACTTTTATTTAGACCCGAGGGTCGAATATTCTGAAAGTTTTCACTAAGAGAAAGTGTCCTCATTTTTATCAAATGCGAAATGGTTCTCCAAAGTCTCGATAACGATATTTCACGTTGTACTTTTTGAAAGGTGATACTCAAGATCAACCGGTGTTCTTCTAAATTATTTCAAAATGAGGTTTTCGTTTTTAAAACCTATCCATTCCCGTTTGAGGGATGGGTATATATGTATGATGTTCGCGTTGTCGTTATGATGTTTGCTCCCGAGTATGATCAGATTGGTGGCATGAACGTCGAGGCGTTGCCACGCATTTGTTGTGAGAGGTGGGATGTTAGTGTCGAATGTTGCCGCCTCGTAGTGATTTCTACGTTGTCACGCATGTGCGAGCTGTTAGAGCTTGGTTTGGTATGACCGTGTGCATCGGTGATCGTTCCGTTATGTGTCGGTTGTTTAATGTCTTGTTACCTTGCTCCTGTTTTTGTGAATTTCGTGGATGAGGTCGGGGATACTACCCATACTATTTTGACTTCTGTATGTTCTCTTTCTCCAGTCTATCGATTCGCTCGTGTTCGTTGATACTGTCTGAACTTGTTTTGTATTTCGGGTTCATCATTCGAACGAGCTGTGATCTTGTTTTGAGTCGATCTGGTTATCGCTGTGACTTTTCCGAGTTCGGTTCGATTCTTGTGAACCTTGTTCGGAAGTAACATCTTTTGGTTCTACTAGTTCTTTTATTCGAAGTGGATCGGATTTGGAACTTCTGTATTTTCGACTCTGTCGACTCGTTTATGTTCGTTGACATTTCTGAACTTTCCCTATCCCTTGCTTTTGTTGATCGAACGAGTGTGGTATTGTTTTGGAATAACTCGTTTGTCGCTGTGACTTTCCAACCGCTATTCCCTATCCTGTGGATCTTATGGGAATGCATTCCTTGTAGTTCTCACCAGATCATCCTGGGAGTTGTTGTTTGAGTTTTATTATCCTTCGTGTTTCGGACATGATTGTTCGATTTTTGTTGTCTCGATCGTTTGCTTGTTCAGTTTTTGTTCTCGTTTTGTGATCGTTGAGCATTCAGGCTCCTTCCTAATTCCCTTAAGTTTGGGAAATTAGTCTCGTTTTCGATCTTCCAACCCTTGGGCGGTGGAATTCAGTATTAGTTCAGCGATTGGCTCGCGTTTTGATTGATGTACCGTTGGGTTGGTCAATCATATTGATTTTCGTTCGTTGTGTTTTGTGATTGTCGGATAATTGACTTGGCTATATTATCCGTTTGATGACGCTTGTCATTTGTTGGTTTTATTATATCCCTAACGACGACGTTGTGTTGGTCGCCGTGGAGCGTGTTTTCACGCCGTATATGTTAGGAATATGCCCTCGAATGCCACTCAGAGGATGAGAGAGTGAGAGCAATTGTATTGTAATTATGAATATTATATTTATAAGGCAATTATTATTTCTATATTATTGTATATCACTGGCATTGTGATTTGGTATATAGAATAGTAGTCCTTGCATTTGAGAGTGAACATTCTACTCCTTATACAGATAAGGAGATAGGCACTAGAAGTGTTTAGAGCTCGAATGCTTAACTAGTTCGCAAGTCGATAAAACTTAACAGGACATTAAGTTTTAATAAGACTTGTATAACTGATGCTAGGACGTGTGCACGTCTTGATAGCATAGTTATAAGTATATTGGTGGGACCAGTATACTCGAACACGACTCATACTCAATTCAGTCACACGGTATTCACTCTCGAAGAGTCGATGACGAATCGAAAGGTTGTGATAGTATACATGGACCTTTGACTTGAGGGTTCAGTAGAAGATGTGTATGTGACGTTTAGTTTGTCATTAGAGTAGTTAGACTCATTTGCTTAATTGCTGAGTCGACCTCGAAGTGCGGACTATACGGGCAGGTAGCAGTCTTTACTGTACGCCAAGAAAGGATTCTATCTCCTGTTAATGAGCAGGCGAATGTCCTATACGGTTAATGGCAAATAAGATCATAAGTCTTTGGCCAAAGCATTCTGATATAGTCGTATTAGATACGCTATTAATCAGTCGGTCTTGATTTGCATTAACACATGTATAGAGTTTAGTCAACGATGAGGGTTTGACTTTACCGTGACCCTAAGACTGGACCGGGACATCGATGAAGGGTCTATACGTATATAGTATTCACGACATAATGGTTACGGAATGATTCGCTCATTCGTTCTCGATCGGGGTTTCTGATGCGGCCCGCTAGGCTGGCTAAGTGTTGCCCGCACTCATTGGTTCCTCCCAATGCCGACTGAGACGAACCTACGGAGTCGCGCAATAAGATCATTGATGGATAAATGTGAATTAATAATCTCTCTTATAATATTAGATATTAGATATCTAATTTTGATTTATCGGATAAATCAAATAGCGGTCTAATGAATTGTAAGTAGTTACTGGGTGATTACTTTAATTCATAAATTATATTTCTTAGAGAAATATATATTTGTGTTTGATATAATTAATTAATTGGATTAATTAATTAGTCCAAACACATTGGAAATAAAACGGATTCGTTTGACGAACATCCGGTACGAGGATTCGTTTTGTGAACATCAAGATTACACGAGCCGAGTTAATTCGACCCGTCTTCTTGGAAATTTCCCTTAAGGCCCCCCCTCCATCTCTTGTCTCTTATATACTTATTTTATGTCACTAGGTGACATATGTGAGGTGTATTTGATACCCTCAATCATGTGTTAAAGGTAGACTTTCATTTTTTTATAAATAAAAGTCTTTAAAAAGGAGTTATGACTACTTCTTCTTGCTTTAACTCATAATCACGAATTTGAGAGAGAGAGTAAGGTAGAAAACTTCATCTTGATCTTAGAGACAAGATATAAGAAGAATACATTGAGAGAGAAAATTCCTACAAGCTTCCCTAGCCGCATTCTTGAAGAAAGGAAGCTTGTCGATTTTTCCATCAAGTTCCGGCGTGTGAAGTAGAGGCATCTTGCTTTAGGTGCTTGGAACAAAGGGCTCTTCATCATCATCATCATCATACGAAGGTTTTTCAGAGATATCATAGGTATGGGACTTTGATTCCTTGATCTTCGTATTTTTCTTTTCGTATATACGTTACTTGATCGATCCTCTTAGGGATTCCGTTTATTCTTCCGTTGCGTTTATTTTCTGTGGAATCCCAACAGTGGTATCGGAGAGAGGTCAAATATATCGTATATACGATCATCTTTGCATTTGGAATGTTATTTGATGATGTTTATGATTTAGAATCATAATAGATATAATCGAAGAAATTTAATCGTTTGTAGTAAGTCAAGTTTCGACTATTTTATGTGAATTATAAATCTGAAAAATTTGATTTTTGTTGATTTATAAGTTCTTCATGAAGTTAAGAAACTTTTTCGTTTTAATGCGAGTCGAAAAATGAGAAAAACGGGGTTAAACACGAATACCGCACGAAGACGCAGTGCCGGCAGCTACTGGATCAGCCGCTGGCCGGCCGATAGTGACTCGCTAGCTATGTAGCTGCTCGGCCACTGCGGGTAGTGGCCGAGAGTGACTCGGTCCGGCGGTTTGGGTTTCGGCCCGATTTTGAATCGGGCCGTGGGGCACGATCTGGATTTTCCGACTCCATTTTTGTGTTTATATTTCGTTGTAATAATTTCCAAATTTAAATTGGATTTAATTAGATTTAATAAAATATTTGGAATATTTTTAAGGGAAATTATTAGACGAGAATATTGTTTTGGCCGGATTACTTTGAACGGATTAAAATGACGATTATAAATATTAATTTGATTAATATTGTAGAAATTAAATAAATTAATTTTTATATTAATTGGATTAATATATTAATTGATTATTTAATTTTATTTACTGTTACATATTGTATGAAATGCCTTATGTGATGGTGATATAGCTCGTGGACTTAGTTGTTGATTTGTTCGATTCGATATGGTTGTAAAGGCCATTTTGAGCCTATTTATTTTTACTAGAAAATATGTATAAAAGGACGTATTGTTCAATGATGTAATTATTCATATGGCTATGACGAAGACCGAAGACGACCGACTGGAAGACGAAGAATCAATACTGTATTTTTCTTTTCGTTATTTGGCTTGGCCCAATACTTAGGAAAAAGTCCATGAGCTATATGTTGGTAGTAACTAGGTTGCTATTTATTGTTTTTCATTTTGAATGATTGACAAACCACAAACCGCGCTTATAAACGGATTAATGTGCAAAGTGTAACATATAATCGCGTTAATACTCCCACTTACAAACACTAAGTTATAAAGGTTACGATGTTTCCTACCCTCCGTCAAACTCATGGAAAATTGAAATCTAAACCGGAATATTATTCTTCCGAGTATGTCGGGGTAATATTTTTGGGGAAAGTTGATAAATTCCTAGAGTGCATTAGATGCCTTTGGTTGTGACAAATCAAACCCCTATAAACCGTATGGGTTGCCGGGTAAGATTCAATTGTCAGACTAATAGGAGTTGACGGTTTAAACTTAGATAGTTCAGCGAGCCATAGAAACCGAATGGGTTGAGGGCAAGTGAACTAGGGGTAAAAGAAGATCGAATCATCTATTAGATGGGTTGGTATTAGACACCACTTTATAAAGAATAATAGAATATAAACCATATGGGTTGCCCTCTATTAAACTTTGTAAAGAAATCGATCACCACTATGAAGTCACCCAAGACTTCCGGATTTAACATGGGAGTGTGTAAATGCCGATAAAATAGTGGGAGCCGAGTTATGAATAAAGAAAGTCCTTAAATTCTTTACTCGGATCATAATTAAACAATTACTAACGAATCTCAAATTATTCTCTCAGCTTAACAAAACTCTCAATATGACAATGAACCCACTCGCTATACTACTTGAAAAGAACGTCATTTGTCCGAACTATGTGGATCGGCCGGAACTTGAGGATTGTCCTAACTATGGAAATCCGGGATACGTCTTGGAGGTGGACATCCCGGCTCCTGCAAGAACCCGAGCCAATCAGGAAGATGTCGATGCCCATGAGAAATGGGTAAAAGACGACATAAGAGTGCGAGGGTACATGTTAGGCTCAATGACCAATGAGCTTCAACGTGCCCATGAAAAGATGACGTCTTCACGAGCCATCTTAGCGCACCTGGCTGAGCTCTATGGAGAGCATAGCCGAACTGCTAGATATGAGATATCAAAGCAATTATTCGGCGCCAGGATGAAGGAAGGAGAGAAGGTTGGGGACCATGTCCTCAAGATGATCTCGATGATTGAGAGATTGGAAGCTCTTCATTTTCAGATGCATGCATCTCTCCAAACTGACCTTATCCTGCAGTCACTTCCTGACTCCTTTTCCCAATTTGTCATGAACTTCAACCGCAATGAGATTGCATGTAACTTAGTCGGGCTAATGAACAAACCGACGACCGCCTGGTCTCGATGAAGACAAAGGGAAAGGAAGTCGCACTTGTGATTTCTTCTAAGACTTGGAAGTCCAAGAATAAGAAGAAAAAGAACAAGAAGCGCTTAGGTCCGATAGCCAAGATCGACAAGGGAAGGGACAAGGCCCCAATGGTTCAAAAGAGCAAAGGGGCCAAGAAAACGGATGTATGCCTCAATGCGGTGAGCTAGGCCACTGGAAGAGGTATTGTCCAAAGCTTGACCGTAATGCGCCTTTCAGTACGGAACTATTGGTTTTAGAAACAAATTGTTCTGTAACTGTATATTCTACTTCTTGGATACTTGATTCCGGTGCGAGTTCTCACATTTGTACAATGAATCAGGATCTGGAACGAAGTAGGAAGCTGGATTCAGGGGAGGTGATGGTCACCGTCGGAAGTGGGCATAGTGTCGAGGCTTCTGATATCGGATCCCTTATGTTGGATTTAGAATCTGGTTTTATTCTCACTTTAGATGATGTACTTGTTTTGCCCAAGGGGCACAAGAATATTGTATCAATTCCGGTCATGGACCGAAAGGGATTTCACTTCTTTATTGGAGATGGGTCCTGTCGTATTTATTTCAGAAATAAATTGGTTGGTACTGCTACATTATTAAATGGTTTATACCATTTAAATTTAAAGAATAAGACAACTGTGAACACTATAACTAGGAAGCGTGGTAGGGATGAAACGAACCAAGCACTTAAGTGGCATCTTAGACTTGGTCATATCGGTCAGACCAAGGTTCATAAAATGGAGAAAGATGGGCTTACGGGTCCATTGGGATCAGATCCCTATCCAACTTGTGAATCTTGCCTTCAAGGAAAAATGACTAAGTTACCCTTCGCAGGGACTTTTGAAAGAGCTGCTGAAAAACTTGGATTGATCCATACCGACGTCTGTGGCCCTTTTGAAGTGGCACGAGACGGCTTTGATTTCATTACATTCACGATGACCATACGTATGGATTCGTACTTAATGAAACATAAGTCTGAAGCTTTTGATAAATTCAAGGAATTTAAAGCCCTAGTTGAAAATTAAACAGTAAGTGTTAAGACTCTTCGATCGGGCCGGGTGGTGAGTACATGAGTACCGAATTTGATGAGTTCTTAAAAGAACTAGGAATAGTGTCACAATTCACTCCTCCAGCTACTCCACAATTAAATGGTGTATCAGAAAGAAGGAACCGAACCTTGTTGGACATGGTTCGCTCCATGCTTAACTATACTGATCTACCGATTTATCCGTGGGGTTACGCGCTCCTTATCTTGTGCATATCTTGAACAGATGTCCTTCCAAATCCGTTCCTAAGACTCCCCATGAGATGTGGAGAGGTAGGAAACCAAGTCTTAATCACATTAGGATTTGGGGATGCCACCTTATGTCAAGAAGACTAAAGTAGAGAAATTGGAAATTAGGTCTGTGAAAGGTCGTTTCATAGGATATCCAGGATTCCATGGGATATCTATTCTACATGCACGAAGATCATAGGATCATCGTTGCTATACAAGCACACTTCTGGAAGATCGGTTTATTCAGAAGGAGGGCAGTAGAAATATTTCTTTGGAAGAAATAAAAGAAACACCAAATGAGACACCTATGCAAGATACAAGAACCGAACCTTCAAATACAAATACAACCTCGCAAGTCTAGTAGAATTTCTCAATTACGAGAGGTATGGCTATCTGCATCAAGAGGAACCGGGTGTCTATGAGATGACAGAAAGTAGTCAAGAGAAAGATCCTTCTACATACGACCAAGCGATGGTAGACGTTGACTCCACCAAGTGGCAAGAAGCTATGGAAGCCGAGATAGACTCAATGCATGCTAATCAGTGCTGACTTTAGTAGATCGTCCTAAAGGCATAGTGCCTATTGGAAACAAATGGATCTATAAGAGAAAGCGATGGAGATGGCAAGGTTGATACCTATAAGGCCGGGCTTGTGGCAAAGGGTTATTCCCAAAGAGAAGGAATCGATTACTTGAGACCTTCTACTTTGTAGCTATGATTAAGTCTATTCGCATGATGCTTGCTATAGCACCCACTTAGATTATGAAATATGGCAAATGGATGTGAAAACGGCATTCCTAAATGGATTCCTCGAGGAGGAGATTTATATGGAATGACTAAGGGATTCATATCTCAAACCAATATTCATAAAGTATGCAAACTTCAGCGTGCCATTTATGGATCAAGCAAGCTTCACGGAGTTGGAATCTTCGTTTTAACGAGACAGTCAAAGAGTTTGATTTTGTCCAAAACGAAGAAGAGCCTGTATTTACAAGAAGGTTAGTGGGAGAAAAATTGCATTCTTAATACTATATGTAGATGACATTCTACTTATAGGAAATGACGTAGGAATGCTCGATTACGTAGCTTGGCTTTCTAAAGAGTTCTCAATGAAAGACTTGGGAGAAGCTACCTATATTCTGGGTATTCGTCTCTACCGGGATAGAGCGAAAAGAATGTTAGGTCTTTCCCAAGCCCTCTACATAGAAAAGATCCTAAAGCGATTTAGGATGGAAGATTCTAAAAGAGGGTTTCTACCTATGCAACATGGTGCAAAACTTTCCTTAGAGATGTGTCCTCAAAGTGAGGAAGATAGAAAGGAAATGAGCAAGGTACCTTATGCTTCATCAGTGGGTAGCCTTATGTATGCAATGATTTGCACTAGACCGGACATTGCCTATGCTGTGAGCGTAGTAAGTCGGTTTCAGTAAAATCCAGGGCAGGAACATTGGACTGCTGTAAAGAACATTCTTAAGTACCTTAGGAGGACTAAAGACTTGGTTCTTACATACGGCGGTGGAGAACTAAGAGTGATGGGTTATACAGACTCAGATTTTTCGGGGGACATGGATGCTCAGATGTCCACATCAGGGTATATCTTTACTCTGAATGGTGGGGCAGTTTCTTGGAGAAGTGCCAAGCAAAGTTCGACTGCTATCTCCACATGTCAAGCCGAATATCAGGCAGCCACGGAGGCTGCTAAAGAAGCTTTTTGGATAAAGAAGTTCACTGAGGAACTTCAAGTGGTTCCTAACGCAGAGAAGCCCGTGACACTGTTTTGTGACAACGACGGAGCTGTTGCACAGGCTAAGGAGCCTAGGGCTCACCACAACACCAAACATATTACGAGAAAATATCATTTTGTTAGAGAAATGGTTCGGGATGGGAATGTTACACTGCAGAGAGTAGACACAGCAAATAACGTTGCTGATCCGCTTACCAAGCCACTATCTCAGAAGGTCTTAGAGAGACATCTGGAGAGTATGGGTATTAGATACCATAGTTTGTGGCATTGAGTGCAAGTGGGAGATTGTTAGGAATATGCCCTCGAATGCCACTCAGAGGATGAGAGAGTGAGAGCAATTGTATTGTAATTATGAATATTATATTTATAAGGCAATTATTATTTCTATATTATTGTATATCACTGGCATTGTGATTTGGTATATAGAATAGTAGTCCTTGCATTTGAGAGTGAACATTCTACTCCTTATAGAGATAAGGAGATAGGCACTAGAAGTGTTTAGAGCTCGAATGCTTAACTAGTTCGCAAGTCGATAAAACTTAACAGGGCATTAAGTTTTAATAAGACTTGTATAACTGATGCTAGGACGTGTGCACGTCTTGATAGCATAGTTATAAGTATATTGGTGGGACCAGTATACTCGAACACGACTCATACTCAATTCAGTCACACGGTATTCACTCTCGAAGAGTCGATGACGAATCGAAAGGTTGTGATAGTATACATGGACCTTTGACTTGAGGGTTCAGTAGAAGATGTGTC
The DNA here is from genome assembly GCA_033398695.1 of Orobanche coerulescens. Lineage (NCBI taxonomy): Eukaryota > Viridiplantae > Streptophyta > Magnoliopsida > Lamiales > Orobanchaceae > Orobanche > Orobanche coerulescens. The sequence goes on along the minus strand of CM065818.1, from coordinate 108,542,860 downwards.
TGTGACGTTTAGTTTGTCATTAGAGTAGTTAGACTCATTTGCTTAATTGCTGAGTCGACCTCGAAGTGCGGACTATACGGGCAGGTAGCGATCTTTCTTGTACGCCAAGAAAGGATTCTATCTCTGTTAGTGAGCGGCGAATGTCCTATACGGTTAATGGCAAATAAGATCATAAGTCTTTGGCCAAAGCATTACGATATAGTCGTATTAGATACGCTATTAATCGGTCGGTCTTGATTTGCATTAACACATGTATAGAGTTTAGTCAACGATAGGGTTTGACTTTACCGTGACCCTAAGACTGGACCGGGACATCCGATGAAGGGTCTATACGTATATAGTATTCACGACATAATGGTTGGAATGATTCGTTCATTCGTTCTCGATCGGGGTTCTGATGCGGCCCGCCAGTGGCTAAGTGTTGCCCGCACTCATTGGTTCCTCCCAATGCGGTGAGACGAACCTCTGAGTCGCGCAATAGGATCATTGATGGATAAATGTGAATTAATAATCTCTCTTATAATATTAGATATTAGATATCTAATTTTGATTTATCGGATAAATCAAATAGCGGTCTAATGAATTGTAAGTAGTTCTTGGGTGATTACTTTAATTCATAAATTATATTTCTTAGAGAAATATATATTTGTGTTTGATATAATTAATTAATCGATTAATTAATTAGTCCAAACACATTGGAAATAAAACGGATTCGTTTGACGAACATCCGGTACACGAGGGATTCGTTTTGACGAACATCCAGTACACGAGCCGAGTAAATTCGACCCGTCTTCTTGGAAATTTCCCTTAAGGCCACCCCCCCTCCATCTCTTGTCTCTTATATACTTATTTTATGTCACTAGGTGACATATGTGAGGTGTATTTGATACCCTCAATCATGTGTTAAAGGTAGACTTTCATTTTTTTATAAATAAAAGTCTTTAAAAAGGAGTTATGACTACTTCTTCTTGCTTTAACTCATAATCACGAATTTGAGAGAGAGAGTAAGGTAGAAAACTTCATCTTGATCTTAGAGACAAGATATAAGAAGAATACATTGAGAGAGAAAATTCCTACAAGCTTCCCTAGCCGCATTCTTGAAGAAAGGAAGCTTGTCGATTTTTCCATCAAGTTCCGGCGTGTGAAGTAGAGGCATCTTGCTTTAGGTGCTTGGAACGAAGGGCTCTTCATCATCATCATCATCATACGAAGGTTTTTCAGAGATATCATAGGTATGGGACTTTGATTCCTTGATCTTCGTATTTTTCTTTTCGTATATACGTTACTTGATCGATCCTCTTAGGGATTCCATTTATTCTTCCGTTGCGTTTATTTTCTGTGGAATCCCAACAGTATATTCCTTTGCGTTGATTGTAACATTTCGCCGTTGGGCGTTAGTTACGCATTCTTGTGTATCTTGTTGAGTTTTTCCTGGCGGAATATTTCTTCCCCCTACTTGTTTTAAGTTTCGGGACGAAACTTCTTTTAAGGAGGGTAGAATGTAATATCCGCAAATTTTCGATATTCGGTAAATTCCTTTTTTCGGCCGAAGTCCATTTTGACGACTCGCTTTTGACCGTTTCGTCATTCGGAGAATATTTAATTCTGCACTTTTTGTCATCCGAGTTCGTTTCGGTGCTGCTTTGTTGAGTTCCGTGCTTTTTAGCGACTTTTCCGCGCTTGAGTTCGGTTCTTGCGAATCTCGCTCAAAGCGTCGTTTGGGGTTTTTCGTAAGTTCATTTAACGTTGTTATACGTGTTGTGAGCTTCGGTTTGATTATTCGTTGTCGTATGGTGATTTTCGGGCATTTGGGCCATTTTCGTAATTTCCCAAAGTTTGGGGTAATTACCTTCCGTTGTCGAATTTCAAGCCTTCGGGTGGTCGGAATCGTGTGTCCTACTATCTCTTAGATTCGTCTTTGTGAGTACTTCGTAACCCTATCTTCGGTTCGTATTCAGGTTCGGGTTTCGGTGTCGTTTTGTTGAATTCAGGATTACTAAACGACTTTTCTAAGTATGAGTTTGACTTTGTTAGATCACCATTAATTTTTGGTAACTCCAAAAATTCTGAATCTTTGCAATATTATAGAGCATCGAGTTAGCTTTCCAATGGTTCGAACGGTGAGTCAATCGGAGTCCGGACGAGAGAGTTATGGTCGTTTTAGCTCACCCGCTCGTTATTGGCCGATCACGCCGGCGAACTCGGCCGTGTCGTCCGACACGGCCCGTGCGAACTCTTCCGGATAAGCTCGAACGATCGCCGACACGCCCGACCGTGTTCCAGGACACGGTCGAGTCGTCTTTGAGTCATTGTCGGACGGCTCGCTATCGGAAGGCCCTACGCGCGCGGCCGTGTCAGCGAGGACACGGTCGAGTCCTGTCGGCGGTATGCGACACGGCCGTGCGGTCGGCACGGGCGTGTCCGGCGATCAACCCCTATAAAAGGCCCTGCAGACGTTTTTCTTGCCATTTTTCACCTTCTTCTTCTCCTCTTCCGCAGCTGGGCGTGTTCCAAGCTTGAAGCCATGTTGTTTAGCAACATATCCATGGAGTTCCTTGGGTTATATCATCAATCATTCGTCCGATATCATCCCTTGATCCAGCGAATCAAGGTTAGATCTTTAGAACCCTACTTTAGGTAAAATTGGGGGTTTTCATGTTTTTGTCCGATTCGTTCCGTTTTGTCGATTAATTCATGATGAATATGATTAATCTTGTTAGTATTCTTAGTTTCCCTACGGATTCATGGCATATTTCGTGATTTTTACGGAATCGAGAGGGTTTGGTTGCGGTCCGCCCTCGTTGTTGTTTATATACGAATATACATGAATCGTAGGCGGATTTTCGGGTGTATTCCAATTCCGTATTCATTTAGAAATGGTTGTGATTGTATTCTTCGAATCGTTAGGTTCGGTTTCATTGGTTCCTAGCGTTCGTCGGTGACTTTCCTTTCCGTTCGTTGCGTCGTCAATAATTCAAGGCAAGTATTTTTGGAAACCTTTAAGCTTAACATGAAATGGTGATGTATATAACTTGTGTGTAACTCACCTTGTGTTGGCTGACGGTCAAGGAGGGAAATCTATCGCGCCCTGGATTTCACGAGTTTCGTACCCTTCTTGACTCGTTAGGGTCCTTGTGAGGCCTCGAGTGAGAATGTATCCGCCGCCTGTTCTCACGGCATAGCGTGTGCGTAGTTTTGTTTTTACGTAATTGTAGCCAACTCGGTAGGGTCCCTATGAGGCCTCGAGTGAGAATGTATCTTTGCCCTGTTCTCAAGGCTAATTGTGGGTATATATATTAGGAAAAGACATGTCTTGTATTGGTTTTCGAAATGATATTGGTGCATGTACTATGAAATGTGTAAGCGATTGGTTTGCCTTGATTACTTGTACTAGCGTAATTGCTAACCCCTCTGGGGACCCGTTTTGGGAAATTCTTGTTATGGATTTGAGTTATGATTATCCGACGAGCGGGCACTGACGAGACGAGGGCGTTGGCAGTCGTTGACATGTGCACTTGGATTTACTTATTTCTTTTGTCCACTTCGATTTGGTTGTTTTCTATATTTATAAACTGATAGACTGTACTCGCGAGTACTTAGGCTTTTCAAATTCAAACTCCGTGTTGTACTACTTTTAAATTGTTACATTGTTGGTTGATGATCGTTTCGCCGGTTGCTCCGGGCGTAACTTTTTATGTCTTATAATTAAATGTGTGTCCTCGCTAACCGGTATGGTTAGTCGAGTGGAGTTTTCTTGTTTGTAGCCTGGTGGGTCCCATGTGGGGGTCCACGGCGCTGTAATATACTCTGAATATCTCGGGGTGTTACAGAAACACCTGCCAGTCTGACTAGGAGTCAAAGAAGACGACTTGGAACTCTTAGTTCCACCGAACGAAGAAAATGAAGGTTTCACCGAAGGACTACGCGAAATTCGACGAGAAGAAGTTCCGACTCCCACACTATCCGAAAAATCTCCAGACATCCTCTGCCTCTTCGTGTCATGCAAAGGCCCCGTAGATAACGATGCCATCTCGTATGCTATAGCTCAATTCTGATACTCTCTCAAAGTAGCACAGGTGAAACCCGACATGTACTGTCAAATCTCTGGTTTCATCCGCATATCAAAATGATGGATTTTGTCTTCCTCGGTCCTCACCTGCCCCTTCACGTAAGCGAGCTGTCAACTATAATCGACAATAGCCTGTGACACGGGTACATCCTGTGGATCGGCTAGATAAAAATCTCGGATCCTCTGCTCTCGGATCGGCTCCGGACAAAACTCTGCTTCCATCGACTTTTTGAACTCATCCCACGTAACGGCAAGAACCTGAGGCTCAACGGCCTCCCATCAATTAGCAGCGTCACTATCGAGAAGAAACTGAGCGATAGGAATCCTCCGTTCCTCTAGACAACCAACCGCCTTGAAAATCTTTTCCAATTGGAAAAGCCAACCATCCCAGCCCAAAGTATCACTCACGCCCGCAAAACGGGGAGGACGCATACGAACCACTTCTCTAAGCCACTAAGTCGATCCGACGTTATCGGTCACGATAGTGTTACGCTGAACCGCCTAGGTCGAATGAGTCATCTAGTCTTCCACTTGCTGAAGTATGGTAGCAACACCGATACTAACGCCATCATCGACAGCATGATCTTGATCGCGGAATTGATTGCCACGGCCCCGTCCTCTGGCCCTCGACATACTAAACTGAACAACCATTCGTTAAAAACGAGACATAACAACACATAACATCAATCACAAAAGAGGGTCCATACAAGACACACTGCGAAGCACAGAAATATTCTTGCTAGTAAGAGTTACCATAGAGTGTTCACACAATAAACTCATATCTGATAATTCTCATAGATTCGGAAAAGAATATTTCCGACAACAACATTTATCAAGTCATCACACACTAGAATCAAGCACATCAGTAAACCACTCGAAACATTCAACACATGCCCGAGGTATCAAGCACAGCTATCACTGCATACACGACAATATCATCAGATTTCGAACCATTCTCAGTTGTTATCACTATTTTTGAAACAAAACCAAACTCTCATAAAATAGTCATAAAAGTTCACACTAAAGTTGACCAAACTCATCGATTTACCAATAACTAAGAACATCCCAATTCAATTGAACTTTTGAAATTCTCAAGTCAAAATTTTTGAGTTAAAGCACAGAATTTCCCGAAATTTATCAAAGTTCAAACCTTTTATCAAGAGTCACGAAAAATGGTTTAATGACCACAAATTCGAATACCATCAACATGAGAAATGATATTAGTCAACACATGTATCTATCAAACATAAGTGCCGAACGTACATAAAAAAATGAAATGTCCTTCTCAAACAACAAAATGTTTGTAATTGTCGCTTCTTCGTGAAACGGATTAAGGATTTCTTATTTTGAAATTTTTGAAAATGTGTGAAAAATATTTTAGAAGACTTGTCGTTCCTCATAGAGTGGAAAGGACTCAGTCTGAATTTTTTTTTTGAAATCATCAGCATCCCATTCCGTTTCGAAGCGAAACCTTCAAATCTTAGCAAAAATTTTCCAAAATCCTTTCAATCATAAACAAAATGACGGTAATAATTTACAATGTCCAAATCACTTTAAAACGCTTACTTCAGATACCGTCTGACGGTGTCAATTGAAAATACAAGACTAACTTGTCAAAGTTTAACTGTTTTCAAAATCCATGCAAAACTATTGATTGACCGCACCATTGAAATATTTTCAAAAATTGGTTCTTTACAAACATACTCAGGCTCATAAACACAATCAAGAAAATCGTTTTCAAACCTACACGCAGCAGATATAAATACAACTATTTAAAAGCAATCGAACCTGAAACTACCTGCCCAATCAGCAAACGAGATTATAAATCCAACCAAATATAATTCCTCATGAACTCTACCGACAATACATTCTCTGGAACACGACAAAATTCACAGTTTTCATATTTTATTGCACCAACCGATGTCCAACCGTCAATACATTCAGTTCAATATACATACGATATAACACAAGTATCAAACACGGATTTCACCTTACAATATTACACAAACAAAATTACGAACCACAATCACCGCACATACAGGAAATCGTGAAATACCAATACCTCACATAAAGGAGGAGACTTACGTCCACATGCCGCACGGAGATGATGGCTGCACTACGATACTAATCACAGCGAATCACAATTGATCACAACAGATCATAATGATCACGCTTGTTCACAATTGCTCACCCGGGTGACACGAAAAGACACGACTCCGACAAGACACGACTCGACAAGAGCCAACTAGACCCAACTGCCTAGGTTTTCGCAAACCTAAGCTCCGATACCATTTATGTAACACCCCCAATCCACTCAGGGATATTACATGCCGTAGACCCCTTTCCACAAGGAGCTACCAGGCGGGAGACTACAAATCAAAACCCACATGTGGTCAACTTGACCAAAACATAATACTGTACACCGATTAGGTCTCTCAAAACACAGCATAACCGTACATCTGATGAAACTAAAATACAACTCGATCACATAGTACATAAAATGTCCATACCCTCAAGGATGAGAAGAACTCAAACTGACATATCACTGACAGACGACAGACCACAACTGTGTCTAGTATCACTGCATTGCATCATCCTCCGAGCTAATCCTGTGGTTGCTCACTCTCCAGTCCGAACACCTGGAATAAATAACAAAATCGCCAACGAGGGGTTAGCGATGGAATCGCTACCAAGTAACCAAGCTATACAATTATACATCAAGAATACAACCGTTATGAAAATAACATTTCGACAAGGTAGTAACACGATCCCCGAGTCTAAAGTCTTTTGAAAATTTATTCCTTTAAAACAAACCAGGGGGATTACTCCAGAAATCACTGTAAGAGATTATTTAGAGACTTCGGGGGTCTCAGTGTAAAATCCTGAAATATGAATGTTTTTCCTTTTCAAAAGGTTTTCTTTCAAAATCATACAAATGATTTTATTCTCAACTCAAACCTCAAGCCCCAAAACCATATTCACCAATATAATCGGGATTCAAGATTCAAACATAAACAATTCAAAGATATCAAATCAACAGTCAAAACATCTCCGTGGCCCCGAAGGGTCCCACCCGGATTAGCTCATCAAGAATAAACTCAAACACACCCATAAGTTATCTTGATATCGCACTCGCAAGTGACGATTCTCGGAGCCCTCTACAGACCTACCCTATTAGATAACCTTATGGTCAAATCGTAACATCTGGCCGTACTCGCAAGCACGCGCCTCCGGAGGCCTCGACGGACCCTACCCGGATAACATCATTCAAGTACGATTCTCGGATCCCTCCCCGGAACCTACCCGAATTGATAACCTTATGGTCACAACGTACGTCTGGCCGTACTCGACGGGACCCCTACCCGGATAACATCTCAACTCTCTACTATACACAATAACAAAGGTATAATATTCACCACAACCGCAACCACATAACACATAGGTTAACGCATCATAACTTCAACAAGGGCACAACATTCACAGTACACCATCATGCAGGAAAAAGGCCAACGAGCAAATAATACAAGTATTACGCGATTCCACAATTCTTCGATTAACTACTCATTTCTAGTATTTATTTTAAGCACAAAATAACATGAAGAGGTAGTTGCCATTCTTCTCGAAACTAAAGTTTACGTTCGTAATTACCTTCATAAAATCACATCTTCATTTAAAGTAAGTTACGGTTAATTATACCGTCACTAACGAGTCCACGTTAAATTCACGACACATCACATTCTCAAAGTATAAAGAATATAGACGAGATACTCGCCTCAAGTCCAAAGCACGTGGAACAACGGGGAAGCTAGACCGGAGATCCTCGTACACCTATATATCTCCGACAAACACAACGAAGGTACGATCACAATGAGAATCAAGGCCAAAAACTACGGAAATCCCAACAAAACATCGAAGGGAAACTCATTGGGATATTTAATCGAACATTCAATGTTCGATAATTCCCAAGAATACTCGATTCACCGACCGAGTTGAATAAACTCGAAATACGGTTATACAATCCGTAGAACACGATTAATAAGGTTCAATAACATCAACCAATTCATCGAAAACGGACGAACAACAAAGATTAAAAGGAAAATCCCGAAAGTCACCCCTAGGAGGTTTTAAGGAATTACCTCAATCCGACGAAGAACACGGATTAACAATGTAAATCAACGTTAAGAGCTCAAGGAAGATGAACACTTGGAGTTACAAGACTCCAAAATCGCCCTCCAATCGCCTACAAGTCGCCCAAGTCATGGATGGATGAAGAAATGGTGAGAAATGGCGAACACGGTCAACTCCCGGGTATATAAACCCACGATGGCATTACGTACGTTATATATAAGGGTTAACGTACGTAATCCATGTTACGTACGTAAGGTTCAACACGTTACATACGTAATTGAACTCCCCAAACAATCTGCCTGAAAACTAGAGTACCCTTCTGTACGTAACTAAAAGGCTATAACATACGTAAGGCACAGATAACGTACGTTATGCTTATAGCATAGCCTACGTAAGTCACTTATCAGTTCCAAACTGTTAAGTTCAGCTCGTCGAGTACGAGCGCGACGAAACCGCGAAACGACAGCAACAACACGAGACAAGGACATGTCTACGAAGAGTGCACAATGCCGAACTCAAGCGTTAAGAGAATAATACGATTCCGACTACCCAAAGGTTCGGAACACGCCAACAGAAGTAATTACCCCCAAACTTTGGGAAATTACGAAAACGGCCCAACACGTCCGAAAATCATGATACGACATCGAACAACTAAATCGAAGCTCACAACACGCATAACAAAGTTAAACAGACTTATAGGATACATGAAACCATCGTTTCGAACCATCACCACACGAAATGGAACGAATAGCGAAAAAGTCGCTCAAAGCACGGTTTCGGGTAAAACAGCCCCGGAACAAACTCGGATGACCAAACGCGAAGAACAAAACCTTATCAAAATGTCAAAATGGTCGCAAGAGAGTTCTGTAAACTAGAAAAATGCCAAAAACGAAAAAATTACAGAAAAAGAAAATCACGGGTATTACATTCTACCCCTCTAAAAAAAAGTTTTGTCCCGAAACTTAAAAAAAATGAAGTCACAAACAACAAAGCACGGCCGAGAAAATCTCAACCGTCCCGACGAACCGATCCCAATACCGATGCCGAAACACGATTCTGGGAAACCTCATGGAATAATTCACAATACTGAACTTTGTGGCCCTCGAGTCCACAATTATAACAAGTAATCCGTTGCGAAGGACAATTAGCTTGCACATGACCCACAACATTGCAATTGAAACACCTGCCAGTCTGACTAGGAGTCAAAGAAGACGACTTGGAACTCTTGGTTCCACCGAACGAAGAAAATGAAGGTTTCACCGAAGGACTACGCGAAATTCGACGAGAAGAAGTTCCGACTCCCACACTATCCGAAAAATCTCCATACATCCTCTGCCTCTTCGTCTCATGCAAAGGCCCCATAGATAACGATGCCATCTCATACGCTATAGCTCGATTTTGATACTCTCTCAAAGTAGCACAAGTGAAACCCGACATGTACTGTCGAATCTCTAGTTTCATCCGCATATCAAAATGATGGATTTTGTCTTCCTCGGTCCTCACCTGCCCCTTCACGTAAGCGAGCTGTCGACTATAATCGACAATAGCCTGTGACACGGGTACATCCTGCGGACCGGTTAGATAAAAATCTCGGATTCTCTGCTCTCGGATCGGCTCCGGACGGAACTCTGCTTCCATCGACTTTTTGAACTCATCCCACGTAACGGCACGAACCTTAGGCTCAACGGCCTCCCATCAATTAGCAGCGTCACTATCGAGAAGAAACTGAGCGATAGGAATCCTCCGTTCTTCTAGACAACCAACCGCCTTGAAAATCTTTTCCAATTGGAAAAGCCAACCATCCCAGCCCAAAGTATCACTTACGCCCGCAAAATGGGGAGGATGCATACGAACCACTTCTCTAAGCCACTGAGTCGATCCGACGTTCTCGGTCACGGTAGTGTTACACTGAACCGCCTGGGTCAAATGAGTCATCTAGTCCGCGACTTGCTGAAGTATGGTAGCAACACCGATACTAACGCCATCACCGGCAGCATGATCCTGATCGCGTAACTGATTGCCACGGCCTCGTCCTCTGGCCCTCGACATACTAAACTGAACAACCGTTCGTTAAAAAGGAGACATAACAACACATAACATCAATCACAAAAGAGGGTCCATACACGACACACTGCGAAGCACAGAAATATTCTTGCTAGTAAGATTTACCATAGAGTGTTCACACAATAAACTCATATCTGATAATTCTCATAGATTCAGAAAAGAATATTTCCGACAACAACATTTATCAAGTCATCACATACTAGAATCAAGCACATGAGTAAACCACTCGAAACATTCAACACATGCCCGAGGTATCAAGCATAGCTATCACCGCATACACGACAATATCATCAGATTTCGAACCATTCTCAGCTGTTATCACTATTTTTGAAACAAAACCAAACTCTCATAAAATAGTCATAAAAGTTCACACTAAAGTTGACCAAACTCATCGATTTACCAATAACTAAGAACATCCCAATTCAGTTGAACTTTTGAAATTCTCAAGTCAAAATTTTTGAGTTAAAGCACAGAATTTCCCGAAGTTTATCAAAGTTCAAACCTTCTATCAAGAGTCACGAAAAATGGTTTAATGACCACAAATTCGAATACCATCAACATGAGAAATGATATTAGTCAACACATGTATCTATCAAACATAAGTGCCGGACGTACATAAAAAAATGAAATGTCCTTCTCAAACAACAAAATGTTTGTAATTGTCGCTTCTTCGTGAAACGGATTAAGGATTTCTTATTTTGAAATTTTTGAAAATGTGTGAAAAATATTTTAGAAGACTTGTCGTTCCTCATAGAGTGGAAAGGACTCAGTCTGAATTTTTTTTTTTTTGAAATCATCAGCATCCCATTCCGTTTCGAAGCGAAACCTTCGAATCTTAGCAAAAATTTCCCAAAATCCTTTCAATCATAAACAAAATGACGGTAATAATTTACAATGTCCAAATCACTTTAAAACGCCTACTTCAGATACCGTCTGAAGGTGTCAATTGAAAATACAAGACTAACTTGTCAAAGTTTAACTGTTTTCAAAATCCATGCAAAACTATTGATTGACCGCACCATTGAAATATTTTCAAAAATCGGTTCTTTACAAACATACTCAGGCTCATAAACACAATCAAGAAAATTATTTTCAAACCTACACGCAGCGGATATAATTACAACTATTTAAAAGCAATCGAACCTGAAACTACCTGCCCAATCGGCTAACAAGATTATAAATCCAACCAAATATAATTCCTCATGAACTCTACCGACAATACATTCTCTAGAACACGTCAAAATTCACAGTTTTCATATTTTATTGCACCAACCGATGTCCAACCGTCAATACATTCAGTTCAATATACATACGATATAACACAAGTATCAAACACGGATTTCACCTTACAGCATTACACAAACAAAATTACGAACCACAATCACCGCACATACAGGAAATCATGAAATACCAATACCTCACATAAAGGAGGAGACTTACGTCCACAGGCCGCACGGAGATGATGGTTGTACTACGATACTAATCACAGCGAATCACAATTGATCACAACAGATCATAATGATCACGCTTGTTCACAATTGCTCACCCGGGTGACACGACAAGACACGACTCCGACAAGACACGACTCCGACAAGACACGACAAGACACGAATCACAACTGCCTAGGTTTTTGCAAACCTAAGCTCCGATACCATTTATGTAACACCCCCAATCCACGCAGGGATATTACACGCCGTAGACCCCTTTCCACAAGGAGCCACCGGGCGGGAGACTACAAATCAAAACCCACATGTGGTCAACTTGACCAAAACATAATACCATAGACCGATTAGGTCTCTCAAAACACAGCATAACCGTACATCTGATGAAACTAAAATACAAATCGATCACATAGTACATAAAATGTCCATACCCTCAAGGATGACAAGAACTCAAACTGACATATCACTGACAGACGACAGACCACAACTGTGTCTAGTATCACTGAATTGCATCATCCTCCGAGATAATCCTGTGGTTGCTCACTCTCCAGTCAGAACACCTGGAATAAATAACAAAATCCCCAACGAGGGGTTAGCGATGGAATCGCTAGCAAGTAACCAAGCTATACAATTATACATCAAGAATACAACCGTTATGAAAATAACATTTCGACAAGGTAGTAACATGATTCCCGAGTCTAAAGTCTTTTGAAAATTTATTCCTTTAAAACAAACCAGGGGGATTACTCTAGAAATCACTGTAAGAGATTATTTAGAGACTTCGGGGGTCTCAGTGTAAAATCCTGAAATATGAATGTTTTTCCTTTTCAAAAGGTTTTCTTTCAAAATCATACAAATGATTTTATTCTCAACTCAAACCTCAAGCCCCAAAACCATATTCACCAATATAATCGGGATTCAAGATTCAAACAAAAACAATTTAGAGATATCAAATCAACAGTCAAAACATCTCTGTGGCCCCGAAGGGTCCCACCCGGATTAGCTCATCAAGAATAAACTCAAACACACCCATAAGTTATCTTGACATCGCACTCGCAAGTGACGATTCTCGGAGCCCTCTTCAGACCTACCCGATTAGATAACCTTATGGTCAAATCGTAACATCTGGCCGTACTCGCAAGCACGCGCCTCCGGAGGCCTCGACGGACCCTACCTAGATAACATCATTCAAGTACGCCCATAAGTTATCATGACATCGCACTCGCAAGTGCCGATTCTCGGAGCCCTCCCCAGACCTACCCGAATTGATAACCTTATGGTCACAACGTACGTCTAGCCATACTCGCAAGCACGCGCCTCCAGAGGCCTCGACGGGACCCCTACCCGGATAACATCTCAACTCTCTACTATACACAATAACAAAGGTATAATATTCACCACAACCGCAACCACATAACACATAGGTTAACGCATCATAACTTCAACAAGGGCACAACATTCACAGTACACCATCATTCAGGAAAAGGCCAACGAGCAAATAATACAAGTATTACGCGATTCCATAATTCTTCGGTTAACTACTCATTTCTAGTATTTATTTTAAGCACAAAATAACATGAAGAGGTAGTTGTCATTCTTCTCGAAACTAAAGTTTACGTTCGTAATTACCTTCATAAAATCACATCTTCATTTAAAGTAAGTTACGGTTAATTATACCGTCACTAAAGAGTCCACGTTAAATTCACGACACATCACATTCTCAAAGTATAAAGAATATAGACGAGATACTCGCCTCAAGTCCAAAGCACGCGGAACAACGGGGAAGCTAGACCGGAGATCCTCGTACACCTATATATCTCCGACAAACACAACGAAGGTACGATCACAATGAGAATCAAGGCAAAAAGTACGGAAATCCCAACAAAACATCGAAGGGAAACTCATTGGGATATTTAATCGAACATTCAATGTTCGATAATTCCCAAGAATACTCGATTCACCGACCGAGTTGAATAAACTCAAAATACGGTTATACAATCCGTAGAACACGATTAATAAGGTTCAATAACATCAACCAATTCATCGAAAATGGACGAACAACAAAGATTAAAAGGAAAATCCCGAAAGTCACCCCTAGGAGGTTTCAAGGAATTACCTCGATCCGACGAAGAACACGGATTAACAATGTAAATCAACGTTAAGAGCTCAAGGAAGATGAACACTTGGAGTTACAAGACTCCAAAATCGCCCTCCAATCGCCTATAAGTCGCCCAAGCCGCGGAGGGATGAAGAAATGGTGAGAAATGGCGAACACGGTCAACTCCCAGGTATATAAACCCACGTCGGCATTACATACTTTATACATGAGGGTTAACGTACGTAATCTATGTTACGTACGTAAGGTTCAACACGTTATGTACGTAATCGAACTCCCCAAACAATCTGCCTGAAAACTGGAGTACCCTTACGTACGTAACTAAAAGGTTATAACATACGTAAGGCACAGATAACGTACGTTATGCTTATAGCATAGCGTATGTAAGTCACTTAGCAGTTCCAAACTGTTAAGTTCAGCTCGTCGAGTACGAGCGCAACGAAACTGCGAAACGACAGCAACAACACGAGACAAGGACATGTCTACGAAGAGTGCACAACGCCGAACTCAAGCGTTAAGAGAATAATACGATTCCGACTACCCGAAGGCTCGGAACACGCCAACAGAAGTAATTAACCCCAAACTTTGGGAAATTACGAAAACGGCCCAACACGTCCGAAGATCATGATACGACATCGAACAACTAAATCGAAGCTCACAACACGCATAACAAAGTTAAACAGACTTATAGGATACATGAAACCATCGTTTCGAACCATCTCCACACGAAATGGAACGAATAGCGGAAAAGTCGCTCAAAGCACGGTTTCGGGTAAAACAGCCCCGAAACAAACTCGGATGACCAAACGCGAAGAACAAAACCTTATCAAAATGTCAAAACGGTCGCAAGCGAGTTCTGGAAACTAGAAAAATGCCAAAAACGAAAAAATTACAGAAAAAGAAAATCACGGGTATTACATTCTACCCCTCTAAAAAAAAGTTTTGTCCCGAAACTTAAAAAAAAATGAAGTCACAAACAACAAAGCACAGCGGACAAAATCTCAACGGTCCCGACGAACCGATCCCAATACCGATGTCGAAACACGATTCTGGGAAACCTCATGGAATAATTCACAATACTGAACTCTATGGCCCTCAAGTCCACAATTATAACAAGTAATCCGTTGCGAAGGACAATTAGCTTGCACATGACCCACAACGTTGCAATTGAAACACCTCCCAGTCTGACTAGGGGTCAAAGAAGATGACTTGGAACTCTTGGTTCCACCGAACGAAGAAAATGAAGGTTTCACCGAAGGACTACACGAAATTCGACGAAAAGAAGTTCTGACTCCCACACTATCCGAAAAATCTCCAGACATCCTCTGCCTCTTCGTCTCATGCAAAGGCCCCGTAGATAACGATGCCATCTCGTACGCCATAGCTCGATTCTGATACTCTCTCAAAGTAGCACAAGTGAAACCCGACATGTACTGTCGAATCTCTGGTTTCATCCGCGTATCAAAATGATGGATTTTGTCTTCCTCGGTCCTCACCTGCCCCTTCACGTAAGCGAGATGTCGACTATAATCGATAATAGCCTGTGACACGGGTACATCCTGCAGATCGGCTAGATAAAAATCTCGGATCCTCTGCTCTCGGATCGGCTCCGGACAGACTCTACTTCCATCGAATTTTTGAACTCATCCCACGTAACGGCACGAACCTGAGGCTCAACGGCCTCCCACCAATTAGCAGCGTCACTATCGAGAAGAAACTGAGCGATAGGAATCCTCCGTTCCTCTAGACAACCAACCGCCTTGAAAATCTTTTCCAATTAGAAAAGCCAACCATCCCAGCCCAAAGTATCACTTACGCCCGCAAAACGGGGAGGACGCATACGAACCACTTCTCTAAGCCACTGAGTCGATCCGACGTTCTCGGTCATGGTAGTGTTACGCTAAACCGCCTGGGTCAAATGAGTCATCTGGTCTGCCACTTGCTGAAGTATGGTAGCAACACCGAGACTAACGCCATCACCGGCAGCATGATCCTGATCGCGTAACTGATTGCCACGGCCCCGTCCTCTGGCCCTCGACATACTAAACTGAACAACTGTTCGTTAAAAACGAGACATAACAACACATAACATCAATCACAAAAGAGGGTCCATACAAGACACACTGCGAAGTACAGAAATATTCTTGCTAGTAAGAGTTACCATAGAGTGTTCACACAATAAACTCATATCTGATAATTCTCATAGATTCGGAAAAGAATATTTCCGACAACAACATTTATCAAGTCATCACACACTAGAATCAAGCACATCAGTAAACCACTCGAAATATTCAACACATGCCCGAGGTATCAAGCGCAGCTATCACTGCATACACGACAATATCATCAAATTTCGAACCATTCTCAGCTGTTATCACTATTTTTGAAACAAAACCAAACTCTCGTAAAATAGTCATAAAAGTTCACACTAAAGTTGACCAAACTCATCGATTTACCAATAACTAAGAACATCCCAATTCAGTTGAACTTTTGAAATTCTCAAGTCAAAATTTTTGAGTTAAGGCACAGAATTTCCCGAAGTTTATTAAAGTTCAAACCTTTTATCAAGAGTCACGAAAAATGCTTTAATGACCACAAATTCTAATACCATCAACATGAGAAATGATATTAGTCAACACATGTATCTATCAAACATAAGTGCCGAACGTACATAAAAAACTGAAATGTCCTTCTCAAACAACAAAATGTTTGTAATTGTCGCTTCTTCGTGAAACGGATCAAGGATTTCTTATTTTGAAATTTTTAAAAATGTGTGAAAAATATTTTAGAAGACTTGTCGTTCCTCATAGAGTGAAAAGGACTCAGTCTGAATATTTTTTTTTGAAATCATCAGCATCCCATTCCGTTTCGAAGCGAAACCTTCGAATCTTAGCAAAAATTTCCCAAAATCCTTTCAATCATAAACAAAATGACGGTAATAATTTACAAAGTCCAAATCACCTTAAAACGCTTACTTCAGATACCGTCTGAAGGTGTCAATTGAAAATACAAGACTAACTTGTCAAAGTTTAACTGTTTTCAAAATCCATGCAAAACTATTGATTGACCGCACCATTGAAATATTTTCAAAAATCGGTTCTTTACAAACATACCCAGGCTCATAAATACAATCAAGAAAATTGTTTTCAAACCTACACGCAGCGGATATAATTACAACTATTTAAAAGCAATCGAACCTGAAACTACCTGCCCAATCGGCAAACGAGATTATAAATCCAACCAAATATAATTCCTACCGACAATACATTCTCTGGAACACGTCAAAATTCACAGTTTCATATTTTATTGCACCAACCGATGTCCAAACGTCAATACATTCAGTTCAATATACATACGATATAACACAAGTATCAAACACGGATTTCACCTTACAGCATTACACAAACAAAATTACGAACCACAATCACCGCACATACAGGAAATCATGAAATACCAATACCTCACATAAAGGAGGAGACTTACGTCCATAGGCCGCACGGAGATGATGGCTGCACTACGATACTAATCACAACGAATCACAATTGATCACAACGGATCACAATGATCACGCTTGTTCACAATTGCTCACCCGGGTGACACGACAAGACACGACTCCGACAAGACACGACTCGACAAGACCAAACTAGACCTAATTGCCTAGGTTTTCGCAAACCTAAGCTCCGATACCATTTATGTAACACCCCCAATCCACGCAGGGATATTACACGCCGTAGACCCCTTTCCACAAGGAGCTACCAGGCGGGAGACTACAAATCAAAACCCACATGCGGTCAACTTGACCAAAACATATCTGATGAGACCGATTAGGTCTCTCAAAACACAGCATAACCGTACATCTGATTAAACTAAAATACAACTCGATCACATAGTACATAAAATGTCCATCCCCTCAAGGATGAGAAGAACTCAAACTAACATATCACTGACAGATGACAGACCACAACTGTGTCTAGTATCGCTGCATTACATCATCTTCCGAGCCAATCCTGTAATTGCTCACTCTCCAGTCAGAACATCGCTGCAGAGTCCAATCAATACGAACATGTCCCGAAAGGTACGAAACTCTAAAGTCAACAACAACAACATCTCAATAAGTGCTTACAAGAGCGACATGAGTGCAAGAACATCAAAGCGCCAAAATTCATGAAAACTACAGTTATTACATTCCCCCCCTCTAAAAAGAAGTTTTGTCTTGAAACTTAAGAAATAAAAAGTTTGGGGTATCTCAATCGCATCTTCTCTTCCATCTCCCAAATCGCTTCCTCGACTCCATGTCTTGACCATTGCACCTTAACCAACGAAATGGTTTTGTGCCAAAGCTGCTTCTCACGACGTTCAAGGATCTTCACCGGTGTCTCTAGAAAGGTAACATCCTAGGCTACATCAATCTCACTATAGTCGTTAATATGACCTGCATCCGGCACGTACTTTCTCAACCGAGAAACATAAAAAATGCTATGGACATGACTCAAAGCTGGAGGCAACGCCAAGCGATAAGCTAAATCTCCAACCCTGTCCAAAATTTCAAACGTTTCGATATACCTCGGACTAAGTTTCCCCTTTTTCCCGAAGCAAAAAACTCCTTTGTTCTTAGAACATGGTCTCCCACTACGAATTCCAAAGGTCGACGACGAGTATCAGCATAAAATTTCTGATGGCTCTGGGCAGTTAACAACCGGTCTCGGATAATAGAAATCTCTCCTTGGTTTCCATCAATATATTCGGTTCCATTCCGACTAACTCCGAAGCCTCATCCCAACATAATGGCGATCTACATCGCCTACGATAAATCGCCTCAAATGGTGTCATTTTGATCGATGCATGCCAACTATTATTGTAGGCAAACTCGATCAACAACAAATGAAGTTCCAAATCATCACTCCAGTCTAGGGCACAAGCCCGCAACATATTCTCCAACATCTGGATTGTCCGCTCAGTCTGACCGTCCGACTGAGGATGTAAAGATGTACTCAAACTCAACTCGGTGCCCAAGGCCTGATGGACCGCTCGCCAGAAACGTGACAAGAAATGACCATTTCGATCAAAGACAATAGTTTTAGGGGCACCATGCAATCTTACAATCTCGGCTATAAGGGTTCGGGCCAATCTCTCCAGTCCCCAAGTATCCTTAATACCAAGGAAATGTGCAGACTTGGTTAGTTGATTAACGATTACCCAGATCATATTCATTCCGGCTCTAGACCTCGGCATCCCTGTGATGAAATCCATGGAGATATCTTCCCACTTCCACTCAGGAATGGGAAACGGCTTCAACAACCCCGATGATTGTTGATATTCGATATTGACTTGTTGACACATCAAACATCGCAATATGAACTCCGTGACATCTTTCTTCATATTATTCCACCAAAAGTTTCGCTTCAAGTCCTTGTACATTTTACTCGTTCCAGGGTGGATTGAGTAAGGCGTAGCATGGGCTTCTAGAAGAATTCTCGGCCTCAACTCCAGATTATTCGGGACGAAAGCCTGCCCTGAAATCTCAAGATACTGTCTTCATGGACCATAAAGCCAGGGGCTTTTCCCTTGGTTACATCTTCCTTCAGTTGTGAAATCATCGGGTCACTCCACTGTTTCCCTTTGATGTCATCAACCAAGGACGAAGTAATTTCGAGGGTACACAGCTGTCCCTGTACTCTTTGAAGCCAAACTTCTATACCTTGCTCGATCATATCCCGACGAACCTTTAGGACGATGTAATTTTCGGTATTAGTTGGTTTAATCGTCTTGATACTATCCTCAGTGTTTGTTAGCATTTGGTCGCTATCTTTCCGTCGTTGGTTGTCGAATGGGTGCTTCAGGGAAGTAATCCCCGTTGTTCCAGTAGAATTATTATTATGGCAGAAGCAGAGAAATTCCGCAATCGAGTTATTCAATCATTCATTGCATCATTTTCATCGATTGGCCTTTCTAAGGCAATCGAGTCATTCAATCATTCATTGTATCATTTTCATCGATTGACCTTTCTAAGGCAATCGAGTTATTCAATCATTCATTGCATCATTTTCATCGATTGGCCTTTCTAAGGCAATCAAGTCATTCAATCATTCATCGTATCATTTTCATCGATTGAACTTCCTAAGGCAATCGAGTTATTCAATCCTTCATTGCATCATTTTCATCGATTGGCCTTTCTAAGGCAATCGAGCTATTCAATCATTCATTGTATCATTTTCATCGATTGACCTTCCTAAGGCAATCGAGTTATTCAATCCTTCATTGCATCATTTTCATCGATTGGCCTTTCTAAGGCAATCGAGCTATTCAATCATTCATTGTATCATTTTCATCGATTGACCTTCCTAAGGCAATCGAGTTATTCAATCCTTCATTGCATCATTTTCATCGATTGGCCTTTCTAAGGCAATCGAGTTATTCAAACATTCATTGTACCATTTTCATCGATTGGCCTTTCTAAGGCAATCGAGATGTCCAATCATTCATTGTATCACTTTTTATCGATTGACCATTCTAGGGCAATCGAAATGTTCAATCAATTGTGGTATTATTGTCATCGATTGACGATGTATTTTCCAGACGAGTTATCTGGTTGCCTTCACATAGAGTAGTGGAATTCAGGAGTGAGTTGGAGCCGGTACGTCACCTTTATCGAAGGCACCGTATCGGATGGCCCCGACCAGAATGCAGGAGTTGAAGATTCAACTTGAGGAATAGTTCGAGAAAGGTTATCTCCGACCGATTGCGTTCTCGAGAGGAGCACCAGTGTGATCTGTCAAGGAGAAGGATGGCTCGTCTCGTGTGTGTATAAATTATCAAGAGTTGAACAGGGTGATGATCAAGATTAGTACCCATTACCCGTATTGATGATCTTTTAGATCAACTTCAGGGAGCTTCAGTATTTTCCAGGATCGACTTAAGATCTGGATATCACCAGTTGCGGATTCGAGAATCGGATATCGCGAGGACGGCGTTTCGAACACGCTATGGTCATTATGAGTTCGTAGTTATGCCGTTCGGGCTAACTAATGCACCTGCGGTATTCATGGAGTTAATGAATCGGGTTTTCATCGACTTTTTTGGATCAGTTTGTTGTTGTCTTCATCGATGACATTTTGGCTTATTCTCGTGATCGAGAGGAAAATGAGGTACATCTTCATCAGGTTCTCGACGTGTTGAGACGTGAGCAACTTCATGGTAAGCTTTCCAATTGTGAGTTCTGGATGTCCGAAGTGATTTTCTCGGGCATGTAATTTCATCTGTCAGAGATCGTGTCGACCCTCAGAAGACGGAGGCTATCCGAGATTGGCAACCTCCAAAAGATGTTAAGTAAATCCGAAGATTCCTCGGATTAGCTGATTAATTATCCAACCCACAACCGGAGCTAGCAACCGTGGTTTTCGCGTTGGAATTTTGGCGTCATTACCTTTATGGCGTCACCTGTCAGTTATTCACCAATCACAAGAGATGAAGTATATATTTACTCACAAGGAGTTAAATATGTGACAGAGGCGGTGGTTGGAACTAATCAAAGATTATGATATCGAGATACTTTGCCACCCGGGCAAGGCGAATGTTGTCGCCGACGCCTTGAGTCGTAAGTCCGTTCAGGGGCAGATGCTTGCTCGTTTAAGAGTTCAGAAGGAGCTTCAGCAGGAATTCCTTAGACCCGAGATCGAGGTTCGGCTTCAGCAAGTTCAGGGACAGCTTTGTATGTTAGAGATTTCATCATCACTTGAGGAGGAAATCAGGGAGAATCAGGGTTCAGATTTATTTTGTTGCTCATCCGCGAGGATGTGGTACAGGGGAAAGCCCCTGGATTTGTGGTCCACGAGGATGGACTCTTGAGATTTGAGAATCGGTTGTGCGTACCGGCGAATGATGAGTTTAAAAGCTCGATCTTGAGAGAAGCTCATGCTACCCCTTATCCGGTTCATCCGGGGTCTAGCAGGATGTACAAGGACTTGAAACAACATTTATTGTGGAGTGATATGAAGCGAGGAGTCGCGGAATTTGTTTCGAGATGTTTAGCCTATCAGCAAGTCAAGATTGAATATCAGCGATCGGCGAGTATGCTGATACCGCTTCCTATTCCAGAATGGAAGTGGGAAGACATTTCTATGGATTTCTTCACAAGTTTGCCGACGAGTCGTCATGGCATGAATACGATCTGGGTGATCGTGGATCGCTATCTAAATCAGCTCATTTCCTTGAGATCAAGGATACGTGGGGTCCCGTGAGACTTGCCCAGC
Source organism: Orobanche coerulescens (assembly GCA_033398695.1). Classification (NCBI taxonomy): domain Eukaryota; kingdom Viridiplantae; phylum Streptophyta; class Magnoliopsida; order Lamiales; family Orobanchaceae; genus Orobanche; species Orobanche coerulescens. The sequence continues at coordinate 108,520,792 of CM065818.1, read as the reverse complement.
TGCTCATCAGAGAGTTAGTGAGATTGCACGGTACTCCTAAGAGTATTGTTTCTAATCGTGTCGGGCGATTCGTGTCTCGTTTATGGAATCAGTTCATCGTGCTATGGGAACTCAGCTCAATCTCAGTACCGCCTTTCATCCTCAGTCCGACGGACAATCATAGAGGACTATTCAGACATTAGAGGACATGTTGAGGGCATGCGTCCTCGATTAGTAAAGGATTGGGAAGCCCAATTACTGTTGTTTGTGTCCACGTACAGTTTAGTTAGCATGCTGCGATGAAGGTAGCACCTTACGAGGCCTGTTACGGTTGTCGATCTCCCTTGTGTTGGGACGACCCATCAGAGTCAATGGGCACCGAGCCCGATATACTTATAGCCGCCCGGGAGAAGGTATCTTTGATCAGGAGACGTCTATTGACTGCTCAGAGTCGACAGAAATCATATGCGGATAATCGTCGTCGACCACTAGAGTTCGAGACGGGTGACCATGTTTTGGTCAAGGTATCCCCGAGTCGAGGTACTTTCCGTTTCAGAAAACGGGGGAAGTTGAGTCCGAGATTCATTGGACCGTTTGAAATTTTGGATCGAGTAGGCGAGTTAGCTTATCGATTGGCTTTACCTCCGGCTTTGAGCAGGATTCATAATGTGTTTCACGTCTCTCAGTGGCGGAAGTATGTTGCCGACCCGAGTCACATACTTCAGTTCGACGAAATCGAGATCGCAGATGATCATTCGTACGAGGAGCGTCCTGTACGAGTGTTAGAGCGGCGAATCAAACAGTTGAGGAACAAGACGATCCCTTTGGTCAAGATTCAGTGGTCTAGACACGGAGTCGAAGAGGCCACTTGGGAAACCGAGGAGAATATGCGGGAGAGTTATCCCGAGTTGTTTGACCCTTAGTTTCGGGGACGAAACTCTTTTTAAGGGGGGAGTATGTAATACCCGGTTGTAATTCATTCATTTTCATTCAGTAATTATCAGTCTGTAATTGTCACTCAGTAATTCTCACTCATTAATAATCACTCATCATTCATGAATCACTCATTTGCGTTCAATGTTGGCATGTTGTAATCGTATATCAGTTACCGATCGTCATTTTATCTCCATTTTTAGATCGAGACGGGAGTATTATCATTTTCATTGTGATTGATAGCCTTGTACTGGGAGTATCATCTTTGGCTCGTGTTAGACTTGTTCACTTCCACATTCGTATGGTATGTCGGATCATTCATCAGTCGTAACGAAGAATCGGAATCATCGGATTTATTCACCTTGGCCAACATTGAGTTACGGCCGTAAGGTTCTGGGATTCGGCCGTAAGTTCAGCAGGTACGGCCGTAAGGCTGGCCGGTTACGGCCGTACGTGGTCCAGCAGGCTGCCCAGGCATTTTGGCCGAAGGCGAGTTACGGCCGTAAGGAGGGTTAGTTACGGCCGTAAGTGGTGTTCGTAAATTTGTAGTGTTGTCGACCAAGGGTGACTTACGGCCGTAAGGGTTGCGGCATACGGCCGTAAGTCGAGGAAGGTACGGCCGTAAGGCTTGGCCGGTTACGGTCGTACGCTGCAGGCAAGGTGCCTGGTCATTTCGACGAAGAGGGCTTACGCCCCTAATGTTGGCCGGATACGGCCGTATCATCCGAGTTACGGCCGTAAGGTGTGCGGTACGGCCGTAAGGATGTCGACGGGTGTTTTTGACGAAGGCGGGTTACGCCCGTAACTCAGGAGCGGTTACGGCCGTAAGTCTGCCGGGCAGCTTTCGACGAAGCCGAGTTACGGCCGTACGAGTTGGCCGGTTACGGCCGTAAGGCCGTTGACTTGGAATGTTACGGCCGTAAGAGGGCCGAGTTACGGCCGTAACTTCCGGCAGTATTTAAGGACTTGGCCGGGTCATTTTTCCTCACTTCTTCATTTTTCGATCTTCATCCGAGAGAGAGGGTTGAGGGAGAGTTTTTGCAATCATCAATCACTTGAGTGTGTAATTTTCATCATCTTCATTCATTTGGGAAGCTTGGATACTCGTTTAAACTCGTGTTCTTCGGATCGAAGTGATTGGATCTTCAAGAGGTAATTTCTTCAACACCTTGGATTTCGATTCTATGTTAAGATATGATGTTTTGGACATTATAATCATGTTATATGAAGGGATATGTATATGATTATGAGTTTGTATAAGGATTCATTGGATTATTGAAGGATTATTCAAGAACACTTTGATTATCGAGTTGAAATTGGGGGTTTTCGATTAATGGTCGTTATAATCACGTTTTCGGATATTCATTTTGGATTATTGATCATTCGGAAGATGTTTGTTGGTTTGAAACACTTCTTGGGGGAATTGATAGTGGCTTATTGAGATTTGATTGTAAACAACCGGAGTTTGGCCACAACATATTCGATATAATGCCCCAATGAACTTAGTTTAATCGTATCGACGTTTTGAGTTTGTTATATTCGTGTTTGATTCGTATATTGAACGAGTTGTTGGATATTGTATAATTCAAGGTTGTTCGAGCGACCGATATCTCAATTAGGACGTTGTTCGTGGAAGGATAATTGTCACCGGTATTGTGTAAGTTGATTCTTACTCAGTTATAAGGATATTCATTTCCTTTTGTTGTTGTTCATTCATAATCGTAACTCATTCATCATTGTGTTAACCGTATTAAAACTTGTCATTGTCAATTAATCACTTCAGTCACAAGGAACGACGGTTCCAATCATTTTGTTGAGCTATCATTCATTTCACTATCATTTTATCTCGGTGAGTCATTATTCGTTTCCGATGTCACTTTTGTTATATCGTGGCATTCCGGGTCATACTGGCGTGCCGGTTGGTATGTGTAGGATTTTCATGTCGGGCACATTTATGTCGTGTGTTGGTTGTTGGACTCACATTGGACTGTACACACGATTCGATTGCTTCGTGAGACTGATTAGGTACAAGACCACGCGGGTATTCGATCGATACTCGTTGGTGGCTTGTGCACGGACACATTTCCATCCCGGGCGTAGTGTGGCGCCACCCTTTGAGCCGTACTGTTAGTTGATTCATACAGCATGTTTGATTGCGTATGTTTTCAACAAGATTGGGTTGTAATCTAACCGCTTCATTTTAATCGAACTTGTGGTTTATACTACATATTTATATGATTGTGTTTATTCAACTCTGGAGGATTGTTGTTCTGTATAACTGACCCCGTTTGGGGATATTTGTTTCTCAGGTCATGGCAAGGCAAAGGCACATGGAGAGCACGTTGACGGCGAGGAGTCCCAATGATACTAGACGGGGGCCCCAGTCTGTTTAGTCATTTATTCAGTCATTTATGTTTCCTTTATTCATTCCGCTGCAGACATTCCGTTTGAATACTCATTTCATTCAGTGTTGTGTATTTTATCGTCACATAAAATACACATGTATTCTATTTTATCCTGGGTGTGTTGTATGAAACTCCTAATCGGAGTAATTGATGTTGTAATGTGGTTCGGTACTACATTTACCCTGTGTAATTCATCCGTTTTCATTCGCCTGGTGGGTCCCAGTCGGGGGTCCACGGCACTGTAATATCCGCCTAGTTTGGGGTGTTACACTAAATGGGTAGAGTTTATTGAAACTTTTCCATATGTTATTCGTTACAAAAAGGGTAAGGAAAATGTGGTCGCCGATGCTCTCTCACGAAGGTATACACTTATCTCCACTCTTGATGCTAAATTGCTTGGTTTTGAACATATTAAAGAATTGTATATCAATGATAATGATTTTGGGCAAATTTACAAATAATGTTAACAAACAGCTCACGGACAATTCTACAAACATAATGATTATTTGTTTCATGGAAATCAGTTATGTATCCCTGCTTGTTCATTACGAGAATTATTTGTGCATGAACCACATAGCAGTGGTTTAATGGGACACTTTGGGATAGCAAAAACACTAGCTATTTTACATGAGCATTTTTATTGGCCACATATGAAAAGAGATGTTGAACGAATTTGTAGTCGATGCGTAAACTGTAAACAAGCTAAATCAAAAGTGTTACCAAATGGTCTATATACACCCTTACCTATTTCTACCGAACCATGGGTAGATATATCAATGGATTTCATTCTAGGACTACCAAGGAGTAAAAACGGAAAAGACTCAATTTTTGTGGTAGTTGATAGGTTTTCAAAATGGCACACTTTATTTCATGTCACAAAACTGATGATGCTTTACACATCGCAAATCTATTCTTTAGAGAAATAATAAGACTACATGGAATGCCTCAGACAATTGTGTCTGATTGAGATACAAAATTTTTAAGTTATTTTTGGAAAACTTTGTGGGGAAAACTGGGCACAAAACTACTATTTTCAACTACTTGCCATCCCCAAACAGACGGACAAACTGATGTTGTTAACAGAACATTATCCACTTTATTAAGAGCAGTTATTAAAAAGAATATCAAAACATGGGAAGAAAGCCTCCCTCACGTTGAATTTGCATATAATCGATCGGTACATTCAGCTACTAAATATTCTCCATTCGAAATTGTATATGGCTTTAACCCCTTAACTCCCTTGGATTTAATTCCTTTGCCTATTTCTGAGTTTGTTAACTTAGACGGCGCTAAGAAGGCTGAGTTCGTCAAGAAAATACATGAGCAGACACTCCTAATGTAATGCCCGGTTATCCCCTAAGCCAATAACCATTTAATACCTAAATGCATTTATATAAGATGCATTATGAAAGCATGGCATACAAGTAGACAATTCATGAGCATGAATAACTGCTATGTCCATTTGCATTACGTTTTATACGACATGTTAATTATCTCCTCTAACATGATAAAGGTCATTGTGAGATGTTTTGTTGCAGTGAGGAGCTCAGTTTCTCAGTAAGGAGATCTATGTGCTAAACGATTATAAAATAATAATTGTAATACCCTAGAAAATTCAAAGACTTAATTAAGTGCTATTTATTTTGCTAATGGTCATGGATTTCAATAATTAAAAGTTGTCCGATACTTGGACCGATACGTTCCTAGCATAAAATGAAGAAAAGATTTCAAAATAAATCATAAGGATTATTTTAGAATTTATGAAAGTAATTTCGAAAGTTCAGACGATATTGATAAGATAAAATTTCATTAAAGAACAATTATACTGCAAAAATAATATTAAATTATTTTTTAATATTATCGAAAATTAGTTCCGAGCATATCGAAGATTTAACTCATACGAGTCTGGAACAGGTCGGAAAATCGAATTTGGACATCGGGAAGGGGTCGAACCGGCTGAGCCAAGTTGACGGACATTTGCGGCCACCACGGACACGCCGATCGACAATCGCGGTCATGACCGATGAAGCTTCTAGGCCACTATCCGGATAAGGTCATCCAAATTGTCAGGATAAGGTCGGTCACGACCGGCGAAGCTTCTCGACCACTATCCGGATAAGGCCATCCCAATTTGTCCGGGATAAGGTCGGTCCACGACCGACAAGCTTCTCGCCACCGTCCGGTAAGGTTTCCAGCTGTCCGGGTAAGGTTGATTTTCAACCGACTCTGAGCACTTATTTATACATGTTCCCGGACGTGGTTTTGTACATATCATATATCATTTTGAAGGTGTGAACCTCTACTTTAAAAGCCACAAAAATACCGATCAAACAGATAGCTCAAATCTGACAGTTTTTCAAAGGTGTTTGATAAAAGTCCCCAAAGGGGTTTCAGATTTTCTTCAAGGATTTTAGCACATCCATCTATAGAAACTGATCTTTTCACATCAACAGGCACAGGACTTGAGGTAAGATGATGCTTTTCCTTGCTGTATCATAAGGATCATATATTGATTGATATTTGCATATGTGACTGTTATTAAACGATCATGCATAACATGTGTATGTGAAAGAATGTTTAAGAACAGGAAGTATGGTACTTGATTGATGGCGGGTAGGCACGGGACGCGGGGGACCGGCAGACCCAACACATGATGGCAAATACTTGCGGCTGAAAGTCGGTCAAGGAAACCCACACTGAATGAAAAAAAATTGAATACGGCTAATACCATTGGTTGAAAAACCAGTATGGGAACCCCCGTATACACCTTTTATTGGCCAATTATATGAACAGGTTCCGAAAACCATGGTCTATCACTATCAGTCGAGTACCACGCTTCAAGGGTACCCGAAGAAAGGATTTTACAGGAACATGACTATATATATATAGTAGTTATTCATTGATAAATGTGCTACGTGATATCTTGCTATTACAGAAGTCTCATCTTACTGATCCATTAGCTCATTAGATTCTCATGATACAGGTGATGATGCTCATGTTTAGGAGTTGACTATCTTCTTCAGTGTTGACAGCTGGAGACTTGTCCATATGCCATTCCAGCCTATTTCGCCCTATCTTTGGAAGACTATGTTTTGTTTTTAATAAGATCACTCTGTTATGGTTTTGTTATGTATTAAACCTAAGGTTATGTAATGTTTTGAATAAATAATACTGTTTTGCATTATTTTCCTGAGTACTCGCATTACAAAATCTACTTCTTATTGGTTTTCAAAGTTTAAAAGCGTAATACTCCCCAACTTAGTAGCACGGACCCCTTTGCGGTTCAGCTGCTAGGTTAGGGGTGTTACTGATTGTGTATCGGAGTGAAGGTTTAAATCTTTCCTGCAGACAGAAGATGTCATATGGACATTCTCGACTGAAGGATATGGTCAACTTTTATCTATTAAGTATTATGTTTAATATATTACAATATATTAGTTGTCATCATCATCGTTATGTGATCGTTATTGGCTTATGAATGGGTAAGATTGGGTAGTACAATGAATGTGATGGCACCCAAAAGAAAGGCAAGAGATGACCCAAATCCAAACCATAACCTTCTTGAGAATCTGGCGGAGCTGATGCAACAACAGACAAGGATGTATGGTGAACAAATGCAACAATTGTTGAACATGCAACAAAGGAACGAAGAACAAAACCGACAACCTCCACCAAGAAACAATAATGGACCAGCAGTGTATGAAAAATTTAGGAAGATGGAACCTCCTGATTTTCATGGTGGGGCTGATCCTATGGTTGCGGAAGAATGGGTCAAATCACTTGATGTTATATTTGACTACATGCACATCGACGATGCTGAGAAGATACTTTGTGCGATCTTTCAACTCAAAAAGGATGCCAGAACTTGGTGGGAAGGAGCCAAACTTGCAGTCAACTTGGAAGGGTTGACGTGGGAGAGATTTAAAGTAATATTCTATGATAAATACTTCACCAGGGATACACGGTCTCTCAAGGTCAAAGAGTTTTTGGAGCTGAAACAAGGGGATATGTCTGTTTGTGAATATATTCGGAAATTTGAAGAAGGCTGTAGGTATGTTCCCTATATTGCTAGGGATAATGCTGAGAAGGTGGATCATTTCCTAAGAGGCCTCCGACCTGAAATTAGAAGAGATGTGAGGATGTCTACATCAACTGAGTTCAGAGAAATAGTTGATAAAGCGTTGCTCGCAGAAGCTGACGAAAAGGAGATACAAAGGTCTTATCAGCAGAAGAGGCAAGCATTTGCTTCAAAAATTCAGCACATTGGAAGAAATCGGAGCAAAAACCAGGCAAAGCCAATCAGAAGCATCCTACAGCGAGAGATGCCCCAAATACAACTGAGAAGCCCAAGTGTACTAAATGTGGGAAAAATCACTTTGGAGAATGTTTTGTTGGGTCCAATAACTGTTTCAGATGCAAGAAGCCCTGACATATGGCGAGAGATTGCCCAAACACAGATAATAAAGTTCAGGGAAGGGTCTTTGCAATGACTCGAGAAGAAGCTGATGCAGATGCTTCCGTAGTCTCAGGTACCATTCTGATCTCAGGAATTCCTGCACTTACATTGATAGACCCAGGATCTACACATTCATTTGCATCATTTGCATTTATGAGAAAATCGGGCATTAAACCAGAACTCTTGAAAGTTGGTTATAATGTGGCTGCTCCGTTTGGAGAAAATATGGATTCTGACCAAATGTTGAGGGCCTGTACAGTTCGAATTGGCGGGAGGATACTCTACGCCGACCTTGTTGTCCTACCAATATCTCATTTTGATGTTATCCTTGGTATGGACCGGCTATCTAAATATTGTGCAAATGTTGATTGTAATAAGTAGATTGTGGCCTTTAAACCAGTAAATGGAGGAGGAGGGTTTATTTTTGAAGGTAATTCATATTCGTGCTCTTTGCCAATTATAACTGCACTGAAAGCTAGGAAGATGTTAAATAAGGGGTGTACTGGCTATTTGGCTAATGTTTTGGACACCTCCCTTGAAAGGAAATTGAAGCCTGAAGATGTAGATGTGGTTAGAGAATTTCCTGAGGTGTTTCCAGATGATCTACCAGGGTTGCCCCCAGATCGAGAAATTGAGTTTGCAATCGATGTAATGCCAGGGACTACCCCTATTTCAAAAGCCCCATACAGAATGGCACCAACAGAATTGAAAGAATTAAAAACCCAGCTACAAGAATTACTTCATAAGGGATTCATTCGTCCTAGTTGTTCACCTTGGGGAGCCCCTGTCTTATTTGTGAAAAAGAAAGACGGCTCGTTGCGATTATGCATTGACTATAGGGAACTGAATAAGGTGACCATCAAGAACAAATATCCTCTTCCAAGAATAGATGATTTATTTGATCAGTTGCAAGGAGCATCAGTATTCTCAAAGATTGATTTACGTTCCGGATATCATCAACTGAAGGTCAAAGAAGAGGATATCCAAAAGACAGCATTTAGAACGCGATATGGTCACTATGAATTTTTAGTGATGCCTTTTGGTTTGACAAATGCTCCAGCAGCATTTATGGATCTGATGAACCGGGTATTCAAAGAGTTCCTTGATAAATTTGTGGTGGTGTTTATTGATGACATCCTTATTTATTCACATGATAGAGATGAGCATAAAGAACACCTCAGAATTGTGCTTCAAATTCTCAAAGAAAAACGGTTGTATGCTAAATTCAAGAAATGTGAATTCTGGATAGAACAAGTGGTATTTTTAGGGCATGTAGTATCCAAGGATGGCATTTCAGTTGATCCCATCATGGTAGAGGCGGTGAGCAACTGTCCAACACCAATGAATGTATCAGAGGTTCGAAGTTTCTTAGGACTAGCCGGATACTACCGACGGTTTGTACAAGGATTCTCGAAGATTGCAACCCCATTAACATTGTTAACAAGGAAGAATACAAAATTTGTTTGGACTGATGCTTGCGAAGGGAGTTTCCAAGAATTGAAGCGTAGATTAACTATGGCTCATGTCCTTGCCACTCCTATGGGAACATGTGGCTTTGTAGTTTACACTGATGCTTCTAAGAATGGTTTGGGTGCTGTATTAATGCAACATGGAAAAGTAATAGCCTATGCCTCCAGGCAATTAAAAGAGTATGAAAAGAATTATCCAACACATGATCTAGAACTGGCTGCTGTTATCTTTGCACTAAAAATTTGGAGGCATTACCTATATGGTGAAAAGTGCGAAATCTATACAGACCATAAGAGTTTGAAGTACTTTTTCACACAGAAGGAGCTGAATATGCGACAGCGGAGATGGTTAGAATTGGTGAAAGACTATGATTTTGAGATCAATTATCATCCTAGTAAGGCAAATGTGGTTGCAGATGCACTAAGTAGAAAGTCTATGTCTTCCTTGCTAGTCACGCAGAAGCCACTATTATTAGCCTTGCAAAAATTAGAACTGGAAATTTTGCCCAAAAGGAAGACTTATTTATTATCAGCACTCATATTGAAACCTGCACTGCAAGATATAATCAAAGAAACCCAGAAGGCGGATCAGTACATTGGCAAATTAAGGGAAAAAGTTGATGAGGGCAAATTACCAAACTTCTCGGTCCGGTGACAAAATATTACGATATAAAGGGAGACTGTGTGCCAAATTGACACAACCATCATAGGGGAAATTCTGAAGGAAGCTCATTCCAGTCCTTATTCAATACATCCAGGTAGCACAAAAATGTTTATAGACTTGCAACAACATTATTGGTGTCCTAACATGAAGAAAGATATCGCAAAATTCGTTGCAGAATGTCTAACTTGTCAGCTGATCAAAACTGAACATCAGAGACCAGCAGGATTATTGAAGCCTTTACTAATTCCTAATGGAAATGGGAACACATTACAATGGATTTTGTGCTTGGGCTACCAAGGACTCAAAGTGGGTATAATTCCATATGGGTGATTGTTGATAGATTGACCAAGTCTGCTCATTTCTTGCCAAGAAATCCACATATAATATGGATCGATACGCTCAGAATATATTAAAGAGATAGTCCGGCTACATGGGGTGCCAATATCTATAGTATCCGATGGGACCCTAAATTCACATTTGCATTTTGGAAAAGTTTACATAATGCAATGGGTACGAAGCTTGCTTTCAAGACCGCATTTCATCCACAAAGTGATGGGCGAGAAAGAGTTATTCAAATACTCGAAGATATGTTGAGAGCATGCATACTAGATTTCAAGGGCAATTGGGATACAAAGCTTCCATTGGTAGAGTTCACCTACAACAACAGTTACCAATCTACAATTGGGATGGCACCTTATGAAGCACTATATGGGAGAAAATGTAGATCTCCATAATCGGGATGAAGTTGGAGAAAGAAGTCTGGGCCTTAAATGATACAACAGACTGCTATGGCAGTAGAAAAGATAAGAGAACGAATGAAAATTGCACAAAGTAGACAGAAGAGTTATGCAGATAATCGAAGAAGAGATTTGGAATTCGCAGTTGGAGACTATGTCTTCTTGAGGGTATCCCCGATGAAAAGCATAATGATATTTGGGAAGAAAGGAAAACTTAGCCCGAGATATGTTGGCCCATTTGAAATCCTTGAGAGAGTTGGTGACAGAGCTTATAGAATAGCCTTACCTCCTTCGCTATCTGGTGTACACAATGTCTCCATGTGTCCATGTTAAAGAGGTACATTTCCAACCCCTCACATGTGTTAAATTATGAGCCGTTGGAATTATCCCCAGACTTGTCCTATGAAGAGAAGCCGGTACAGGTTCTTGATAAGAAAATAAAGAAACTAAGGAACAAGGAAATTCATTTGGTAAAGATTTTGTGGAGGAATCATGCTGTTGAATAGGCTACATGGGAAAGAGAGGAGGAAATGCAAAGCAAATATCCAGAACTGTTCGGTATGTCAATTTCGAGGACGAAATTTTATAAGGAGGGGAGGACTGTAATGCCCGGTTATCCCCCCAAGCCAATAACCATTTAATACCTAAATGCATTTATATAATATGAATTATGAAAGCATGGCATACAAGTAGACAATTCATGAGCATGAATAACTGCTATGTCCATTTGCATTACGTTTTATACGACATGTTAATTATCTCCTCTAACATGATAAAGGTCATTGTGAGATGTTTTGTTGCAGTGAGGAGCTCAGTTTCTCAGTAAGGAGATCGATGTGCTAAACGATTATAAAATAATAATTGTAATACCCTAGAAAATTCAAAGACTTAATTAAGTGCTATTTATTTTGCTAATGGTCATGGATTTCAATTATTACAAGTTGTCTGATACTTGGACCGATACCTTCCTAGCATAAAATGAAGAAAAGATTTCAAAATAAATTATAAGGATTATTTTAGAATTTATGAAAGTAATTTCGAAAGTTCCGACGATTTTGATACGATAAAATTTCATTACAGAACACTTATACTGCAAAAATAATATTAAATTATTTTTTAATATTATCGAAAATTGGTTCCGAGCATATCGAAGATTTAACTCGACGCAGTCCGGAACAGTCGGAAAATCGAATTTGGACATCGGTAAGGGGTTGAACCGGTGAGCCAAGTTGACGGACATTTGCGGCCACCGCGGACACGCCGATCGACAATCACGGCCATGACAGAAGCTTCTAGGCCACTATCCGGATAAGGCTGTCCAGCTGTCCGGATAAGGTCGGTCATGACGGATAGAAGCTTCTCGACCACTATCCGGATAAGGCTGTCCAGCTGTCCGGATAAGGTCGGTCATGACCGACAGAAGCTTCTCGGCCAGCTGTCCGGGTAAGGTTTCTAGCTGTCCGGGTAAGGTTGATTTTCAACCGACTTTGAGCACTTATTTATGCATGTTCCCGGACGTGGTTTTGTACATATCATATATCATTTTGAAGCTGTGAACCTCTACTTTAAAACTCTCGGAATATATTTTCCTTCCAAAAATTATAAAAGCCACAAAAATCCCGATCAAACAGATAGCTCAAATCTGACAGTTTTTCAAAGGTGTTTGATAAAAGTCCCCAAAGGGGTTTCAGATTTTCTTCAAGGATTTGAGCACATCCATCTATAGAAACTGATCTTTTCACATCAATAGGCACATGACTTGAGGTAAGATAATGCTTTTCCTTGCTGTATCATAAGGATCATATATTGATTGATATTTGCATATGTGACTGTTATTGAACGATCATGCATAACATGTGTATATGAAAGAATGTTTAAGAACAGGAAGTATGGTACTTGATTGATGGCGGGTAGGCACGGGATGCGGGGGACCAGCGGACCCAACACATGGTGGCAAATACTTGCGGCTGAAAGTCGGTCAAGGAAACCCAAACTGAATGAAAAAAAGTTGAATACGGCTAATACCATTGGTTGAAAAACCAGTATGGGAACCCCCGTATACACCTTTTATTGGCCAATTATATGAACAGGTTCCGAAAACCATGGTCTATCACTATCAGTCGAGTACCACGCTTCAAGGGTACCCGAAGAAAGGATTTTACAAGAACATGACTATATATATAGTAGTTAAGATCACTCTGTTATGATTTTGTTATGTATTAATCCTAAGGTTATGTAATGTTTTGAATAAATAATACTGGTTTGCATTATTTTCCTGAGTACTCGCATTACCAAATCTACTTCTTATCGGTTTTCAAAGTTTAAAAGCGTAATACTCCCCAACTTAGTAGCACGGACCCCTTTGCGGTTCAGCTGCTAGGTTAGGGGGTGTTACACCTAAATATTGAAAGGAGAACTGAACAACACGCCAAACAAGCCAACAAAGGGCGCCGTAAGGTAACATTAGAACCAGGGGATTGGGTTTGGCTGCATATGAGAAAAGAAAGATTTCCAGCACAACGACGATCTAAGCTACTCCCCCGAGTAGATGGTCCTTTTCAAGTCCTGGAATGCGTCAACGATAATGCCTACAAGCTGGATTTACCAGGTGAGTATAATGTTAGTACTACTTTTAATGTGGCTGACTTAAGCTGTTTTGATGCAGGGGACGAAATGGATTTGAGGGAAATCCTTCTCAAGAGGAAGGGAATGATTAGAACCCACTGGATTATCCTCCGGATCCAGATAAAATAACCGTCGGTCCAGTCACAAGAGCAAGAGCTAAACAATTCAAGGAATCAATCAACGGACTTGTATAAATCATTTGGAATAGAGAATTAGCTAAGAAACCAATCGAGATGGACCCTAAAAGCGAAGTGATCGTCAACATCATCAAGATACCGGAAGAAAAGGAGACTTTGAAGATAGATAGTTCAGCCCTACAATTCTACTAGCCGTTTCCTCACTCAAGTCTTCATTATTGTGATCTCATTTGTCTTAAAGTGTATCAAGCAAGAGGATTTGAAAGGAGACTTTGAAGAAAGATAATTCAGCTCCACCAACTCCTATATAGCCATTGCATTTGAAGTTACATTCGGCCCCACCATTTGAAGAAGAAATAAAGAAGTTTTGGCACTTCCATTTCCATATAGCCGTTCACTCCATCATCAAAGTCATGAGTGTGATTAAAGATGTCTTCTCCAAAGTCATGAGTATGATTAAAGTCTTCTCAAGAGAATCTAGCAAGAAAAGACTTCTTCCACCACATGACCATTTCATTTGAAAAATCAGCTCATGAACGTTGCTATGTGAGAGAGATTCACCATTTTCTTCATGCTTTATCCTTTATCAAATGTAATCTTTGTTTATTTTATTTTAGTTTGAATTAAGCTTAAAATGGCACCTATTTAAAGGTCATTTTTCGGATTTGTAAAATCATATTTTGTATCTTAATACACATCGTGTTTACTTGAGTTTTTATCACTCTTGAGTTCAGTTTCTTACTATTATACAAAGCACTCTTCGTTTCTTCACCCGAAGTGTTGTTTTTTTTCACCTTGATTCTAAAGTTCTACTTACGTATATTTGTTGGGTTCTAGAATTATTTCTAGAGTTCGCATTTTGCGATTCGTAGGGTTGAGGAGCTAATTACTTCCATCAACTTTACATCCCTCCTTGTTACGTTACATTTCAGCCCACTATACATCAAACTACGCTTCCGCATTACTCGAATTCATTCTTCTCCATAATATTCCTCATTTTGAATGAATTCATATCTTACTCCATCACATTTCATACCATTTTGTTTTTAAGTTCATATCACATTTGAACGAATCATTTCATATTATAACATTTCATATCATCTTGAACGGATCATATCTAAGTTCATATCAGTATGCATCCTCTCTAGTTCAGTGATGCTACTGACCCAGTGGGCTGGGAAAGTTGGCTATTTGAATTGGAGAAAGTGTTTGAAGCAGTTGACTATCCGGAAACAAGGAAAGTACCTATTTCTTAGTACTTCCTCGCTAAGGAAGCCGCGACTTGGTGGAAAGCTATTAAACCACAAGATCATGTTGCTACATGGGACGAATTTAAAGATCTACTGGAGGCTGAGTTTTGTCCTTGGTCAGTGCAAGAAAGCAGGATCCGAGCCTTTTTCGAAGCTAATCCGGAGAACATTCTAGTCTCACAGGCGATAGCGGAATACAACCAACATCTAATTCATGTGATGAATCAGGTGCGTGATGAGTGTGACAAGATCTGCCATTTCGACAAGCGAATGAATATGGATTTACGGTGTTATATGGCCAGGTTTTTTTGCACTACTCTGAAGGAATACCAAGATAGGGCTTTGGCATATGACATGTTGTGTTCCAACAATAACACCATAGACAAGCCGAAGAAGCAAAACACCACCGATAATTTTTCTGGCTTTAAGGGCGGAAACTTTCAGAGACCTCAGTCAGCTAACCATTTTGTCCGATAGTCATCGCATTCTTTTAAAGGGAAGAAGAGTTTTCGTTCTGCTTCGAGCACCTTAACTTGCCCGGGGACCTGTTTTAATTGTGGTCATCCAGGCATCATCAATCTGGAGTGCAACTTTCCACCTCTGAAATGTTACACTTGTGGTCAGATGGGACACAAGGCAGTTTATTGCCCCGAATAAGATCAGACCTTGGATACTCGGCCTTCTAGCATCGGTTCGGTACACCCGCGAGTTTACGAGATGCACCGAGCATATGAACCTGATGCGGCGGTGGCCTCAGGTACCATTCATATTCTATTTCATCCAGTCCGAGTACTTTTTGATTCTGGTGTTACACATCCTTTCATCTCCTCGGATTGTGTAAGCCATTTGAATATAAATTGTATGACTACTTGCGGTCCTTTCATTGTGAAACTACCTAGCGGGGATAGAACCATAGGGAATCGGGAGATTAGGAATTATCCGATGAGCATAGCAGGTATTGATTGGTTATCGAATTTGATTGTGGTTGATATCGAGGGCGAGGATTTGATCCTCGGTGAGGACTGGCTTGAGAGTCACCAAGCGATTGTGAATTACTGCACTAAGGTTATCACTATGATGACCAAAGATGGTTCTGAGTACTCGTTTATGGGATGTAAATCGGGCCAATCTAAATTGCTTATTAGCGCCATGAAGACCGTAAAACTCTTGAATAAAGGTTGCACGAGCTATTAGTGTTATGATTTGAAGTCGAGGGAATAGAGTCGATTTCTCTTCAATTCCAGTTGTTAATGAGTATCTATATGTTTATCCAGGCGATCTTCTGGGATTACCGCCAGATCGAGAGATAAACTTTTCTGTTGATTTAGAGCCTGAAGCGCCTTCGATTTCTAAGGCGCCTTATCATATGACAGATTCAGAAATGCAAGAATGGAAGAATTAGTTGGGATAGCAGTTTGAGAAAGGGTACATTATACCGAGCGGTTCGCCTTGGGGCGCACCTGTTCTTTTTTTGAGAAAGAAGGTTGGTTCACTATGTTTATGCATCGATTACCATGAGCTAAACAAAGTGACCATTAAGAACAAGTATCCGTTGCCTCGTATAGATGATTTATTTGATCAATTGCAGGGAGCCGCGGTATTCTCAAAAATTGATTTGAAATCAGGGTACTACGAGCTCCGAATGAAATAGTCCGACGTTCTAAAAACCACTTTTTGGATGAGGTACGGACATTATGAATTTCTGGTCATGCCTTTTGAACTGACTAATGCACCGACAGTATTCATGCAGTTAATGAACCAGATATTTATTGAATACCTTGACAATGTGTGGTCGTTTTTATTGACGATATCTTGATTTGTTCTCGAGATGAGGAGGAGAATGCCCAACACTAGCATTTGATACTAAATGTTTTGAAAGCCAAGCACCTTTATGCCGAATTCTCAAAATATGAGTTCTAGCTGAAGGAAGTTATGTTTCTCGGCTATGTGGTTTCGGCCGAAGGGGTTCGTGTGGACCCGCAGAAGATTGAGGCAGTGCTAGATTGGGCACCGCGTAATAATGTTAAGGAAGTTCGTAGCTTTTTGGGTCTTGATAGGTATTACTGTCGGTTTGTCGAGGGGTTCTCGAAACTCGCTCGGCCGCTTACGCAATTACTTTAGAAGACAAAAAAGTTTGTTTGAACTAGTGAGAGACAGTAGAGCTTCGATGAACTAAAGAGACGTTTGACTTCAGCGCCGATCTTACCTTTACCACAGGGTGGTGAAGGATTTGCAGTTTATAGTGACGCTTCAAGACAGGGGCTTGGATGTGTGCTTATGCAGCATGATAAAATTATAGCCTTTGCATCACGGCAGTTGAAGTCGTATGAGATTAACTATCCTACTCAGAATTTGGAATTGGCCGCAATTGTTTTCGCATTTAAGATTTGGCGGCATTACTTGTATGGCTATTCGTGTCGGATTTATACCGATGACAAGAGTTTGAAGTATATTTTCAGTCAGAAAGAGTTGAATATGAGGCAATAACGTTGGTTGGAATTGATTAAGGATTATGATTTGGTAATTCTTTACCATCCGGGGAAGACCAATGTCGTCGCGGATGCTTTGAGCTGCAAACCAGCATCACTTAAGATGCTCGAGGTTCCTACACCCCATATGAAGATTCATCAGGATTTGATCGAGCAAGGTATAGAAGTTTGGTTTCAAAGAGTGCAGGGACAGTTGTGTACCCTCGAAATTACTTCGTCCTTGGTTGATGACATCAAAGGGAAATAGTGGAGTGACCCGATGATTTCGCAACTGAAGAAAGATGTAATTAAGGGAAAATCCCATGGCTTTATGGTCCATAAGGACAGTATTTTGGGATTTCAGGGCATGCTTTGTGGCCCGAATAATCTGGAGTTGAGACAGAGAATTCTTCGAGAAGCCCATGCTATGCCTTACTCAATCCAACCCGGAACGAGTAAGATGTACAAGGATTTGAAGCGAAATTTTTGCTGGAATAATATGAAGAAAGACATCACAGGGTTTGTATTGCGAGGTTTGATGTGTGAATAAGTTAAGATCGAACATCAACGACTAGCAGGGTTCTTGAAGCCGCTTTCCATTCGTGAGTAGAAGTGGGAAGAAATCTCCATGGATTTTATCACGGGGATACCAAGATCTAGAGCCTGAATGAATATGATTTGGGTAATCATTGATCGATTAACCAAGTCTGCACATTTCCTTGGTATTGAGGATACTTGGGGACCGGAGAGAGATTTGCTCGAACCTTTATAGCTGAGATTGTGAGATTGCATGGTGCCCCTATAACTATTGTTTCTGATCAAGATGGCCGTTTTGTGTCACATTTATGGCAAGCGGTCCATCAAGCCTTGGGCACCGAGTTGAGATTGAGTATATCTTTTCATCCACAGTCAGACGGTCAGATCAAGCGAGCGATTCAAACATTAGATGATATGTTGCGGGCTTGTGCCCTAGAGTGGAGTAATGATTGGGAACTTCATTTACCATTAATCGAGTTTTCCTACAATAATAGTTAGCATGCCTCGATTAAAATGGAACCATTTGAAACACTTTATGGTAGGCGGTGTAGATCGCCATTATGTTGGGATGAGGCTTCAGAGTTAGTTGGAACAGAACCAGATATATTGATGGCAATTAAGGAGAAGATTTCTATTATCCGAGACTGGTTCTTGACTGCCAGAGCCGTCAGAAATCTTATGCTAATACTCATCCTCGACCCTTGGAATTCGAAGTGGAATATCATGTTCTACTCAAGGTGTTGCCGATAATGGGAGTTTTCCGCTTCATGAAAAAGGGGAAACTTAGTCCGAGGTATATTGGACCGTTTAAAATTTTGGACAGGGTTGGGAATTTAGCTTACCGCTTGGCTTTGCCTCCAGCTTTGACTCATGTCCATCGCTTTTTTCATGTTTCTCAGTTGAGAAAGTATGTGCCGGATCTAAGTCATATTATCGACTATAGTGAGATTGATGTAGCCGACGATCTTACCTTTCCAGAGATACCGGTGAAGATCCTTGAACATCGTGAGAAGCAGCATCGACAAAAAACTATTCCATTGGTTAAGGTGCAATGGTCGAGACGTGGAGTCGAGGAAGCGACTGGGGAGATGGAAGAGAAGATACGGTCGAGATACCGTGAACTTTTTATTTCTTAAGTTTCGGGGCGAAACTTCTTTTTAGAGGGGGATAATGTAATACCCGTACTTTTCATGAATTTTTGGCTTTGATGTTCTTTCGCTTTTGTCGCCTTTATAAGCGCTTATCGAGATGTTGTTGATATTATAGTTTTGTATCTTTTGGAACATGTTCGTGTTGATCGGACTTCGGAGTGGTATTATTGAGTGAAGCAGTTAGCGCATGCTAGGCGTGAGCTAATGCACGCTATTTTTGTTTGGTAGTGCGCGCTAGCTTCGCCAGTAGCGCACGCTAATGGTTTGAGTTTGGTAGAGGCAGTAGCTGGGTTCCGTTCTCTGGGCAAGCAGTAGGTTGGTTTTTGTTCTTTGGACGAACATTTAGCACATGCTAGGCGTGAGCTAACGCACGCTATTGGTGTTGAGTAGCACGCGCTAGCATCGCCAGTAGCGCACGCCAATGAGTTGGGCAGTGTGCTTGGAATTTCTGCATGGTAACAGCTAGCACACGCAATTCCGTTGGTAGCGCATGCTAAAGACGCAGGTCAGAAGCTACTGGACTATCGGGTGACCCCCATTAGAGCGCGCTATCCTTATGAATTAGCACATGCAAATTAAACCCAATATATAAGGTTTGTCAGCCGTGTTCTTCATCATTTTCTTCTCATTTCTTACACTTCCGATGAGGGCACGTGAGAGAGGCGACCTTAAGGCGATTTGGGACAACCTTTCATTATCCATCATCATCTTGGATAATAAGGATTATACAACATCTAATCCGTTTCTTCTCATCGAATCGAGTTAAAATCCTTAGAACCCTAGTTTGGCAAATTTTTGGGTATTTTTATTAGATTCGTCCGGTTAATCTATTTTGAAGCTTGAAATCCTTGATATTATGATGTATATACCCCATATCTTTGTTTTCCTTACTATTATATGAATGTTTTGTGTATTACTTGAAGTGGAGAGGGTTTGGATGATTTCCAAACTCTATGTGAATACGTTGAAGCGTTAGGAATCATAGAAAATGGGGGTTTCAGGAGTCTTCCTTGATAATTGAGTAGTGATGACTGATTTTCGTATTTCCTTATGAATCGTTTAGGCCTATAAGTGCGTTCGTGGACCGCCAGAGCTTGAATACCATTTTCTCTTTGGTTCTAATGTCTCAAAGACAAGTATATATTTATGATTGTACGTTCTTAACTTTGAAAGTGAGCATATGAATTGTGTGATTCTATATATTCACTCTGGGACGGAGCGAAGGGTCCTCAGAGGGTTCCGTTGCCTTTGGTGTGTTTCCACAAATATTTTTTGGGTTAACCACTCTGGGAGGTTCCGACGGGGCCTAAGAGGGCTCCGTTGCCTTTGGTGCGGTTCCATGCTTAATCACGTATGTATTGAAGTGAAATGCGATGAGATTTAGTTATTCCGGAATACTAGTCTTGAGTTTGATGAAATGAGGATTACGTTTGCTTTATTATCGAGAAGTATTGTGTTTAATATTCGATATACTTGTACTAGCTATTCGATGGCTAACCCCTTTTGGGGTAAATACTTTTCATGTATTTCAGGATCTAGGAGAGTGGATAGGCATGTACCGGGTCGGCACGAAGATGATGGGCAAGAGTGATGATGTGTCTTGTCTCTGTTTGTAATTTGTACTTTATCCATTCGGTATTGTTGTACTTGGAATGGTTGTGAACACTCGAGTAGTGCTTCAGATGTTCTTGATGTTTTGGCCTGTGTTATCCTGGGTTTTCATTCCCGATGTATTGTATTATGTCGAATTTATTAATACCTTGGTGTCATTTTTATTGCCTTCTACTGGATTATGTTTAGATCTTATCGGTCGAAATTCATGGTTCTGCGTATGTATAGCCTTGTGGGTCCCATAGAGGGGCTCACGGCACTGTAATATACCCTGAGTACTTAGGGGTGTTACAGAATATGGTATCAGAGTTTAGGTTTTTGGATACCTAGGTTGTCGGTCTTTTTTGGCTCGAATTGAGTTATCGTTCGAATACAGTATCACTATATTGCCATCATCTCGGTGCTACCGGTACTATTAAGTCCTTTTACTCTTCTTGTACTTTTTTCCTAATCACTCCGTTTTTGATTTGGTATTCTTGGGAATCGGTCACCTAGATGATGAGCTATTATTCAGATGGTGCAGGCAATCCAATTCTGCGGACTGCCGAATGACGACCGGAATGCCCATATTTCTTCTTTCCTTGAGATATGCGACACGTTCAAGACCAATGGTGTCACCGACGATGCCATCCGATTGAGGCTTTTCCCTTTCTCTTTGAGGGATAAAGCGAAATTTTGGTTAAATTCCTTACCGCCGGGGTCGATTACAACATGGGAGGGGTTAGCGCAATCCTTCCTTGCCAAATTCTTCCCACCTGCTAAGACGGCGAGGTTGAGAAACGAAATAACCAGCTTTGGTCAGTACGACATGGAATCGCTCCACGAGGCGTGGGAGTGATATAAAGATTTGTTACGAAGATGCCCTCATCACGGCCTTCCTAATTGGCTTCAGATTCAGACGTTCTATCTTGGTTTGAGTGCTTCTACACGCACTCTCGTGGATGCGGCCTCTGGTGGGGCCTTGATGGGAAAGAATTTGGCCGAGGCACACTCGCTTTTGGAAGCTATGGCCGCAAACGCATACCAATGGCCATCGGAAAGATTGACACCGAAGAGAGTTATGGAAGTTTCAAGTAATGACCCGATTTCCACTTTGTCAGCTCAAGTCGCCGCTTTGACCCAACAGCTCCAAGCATTTTCACACGCACCAGCCCCCGTTACCATAGAGACATGCAATTGGTGTAACGGATCACACCCGAGCGCTGAGTGTCAAGTTGGAAACCCGTTCGAGCAACATCAGATGGAGCAGGCTCAATTCATGGGCAATGGAAATCGACAAAACAATTCTTACCCCAGCACTTATAATCAAGGGTGGCGAAATCAACAAAATTTTCCATGGAGAAATGGGCAAGCTTTGAAACCTCCACAAGCTCACTTCATGACCCCCACAAGAAATTGACCCCTCAATCACCAAAGGTATCTTTGGAAGATGCTCTTGCTCAATTGGCGGCTAACACAAGTCAATTCATGACCCAAACCGAGACGACCCTCCAAAATCATTCTACCTCCATCCGAAATCTAGAAACACAAATGGGGCAGATTGCTAATTTATTGTCTTCTCGGTCTCAAGGTGCATCACCCCATGCAACCGAAGTGAAATTCAAGGAAAATGTGCAAGCGATCGAATTACGAAGCGGAAAGGAGTTGAAAGGGCAGCCTATTAATGACAAAGAGCATCCGATCGAGCAGAACGAGAAGGAAAAAGATGAGGCGCCCAAGCCAAAGGAAGTATCGACTACTCGGCCCACTCCTCAAATTCCATTCCCACAGCGTTTCCAAAAGCAAAAACTGGACAAGCAGTTTTCAAAATTCCTCGACGTCTTCAAGAAATTGCACATAAACATTCCATTTGCCGACGCATTGGAACAAATGCCGAGTTATGTGAAATTCATGAAAGAAGTCTTGTCCAATAAAAGAAAGCTCGAGGAATATGAGACGGTCGCTTTGACGGAGGAGTGCAGCGCTATTTTACAAAATAAGCTCCCACCTAAATTGAGAGATCCCGGAAGTTTCACCATCCCTTGCATCATCGGAAATTCATCTTTTGAAACAGCCCTATGCGATCTCGGGGCCAGTATAAATCTTATGCCCCTTTCTATTTTTAAAAAGCTGGAGATTGGGGAAGCCAAGCCGACGACAGTCTCTTTACAATTAGCCGATAGATCCATCAAATATCCGAGGGGTGTGATAGAGGACGTTTTAGTCAAAGTTGATAAGTTCATCTTTCCGGCCGATTTCATCGTACTTGACATGGAAGAAGACCAAGATATCCCAATTATCTTGGTAAGTCCATTTTTGGCAACCTACGAACGCGTTGATTGATGTGGAAAAGGGGAAGCTGACTTTGCGTGTTCAAGAGGAGCAAGTAACATTCAATATCTTTCGATCCGTAAAATATCCAAGTGACGCTGAAAATTGTTTCCAAGTTGACGTCATTGACTCGTGCGTGAGTAGAACTTTTCGAGAAAATTATCCACCCGATCCACTGGAATCCGTTTTGATCAATGTTTCCGAACCAAATGGAGAGCATGCAGCCTACGTACGACACATGGATGCTTCCCCGCCAATTTTTATTCGTAAACCATTCGAGGAGCTCGGAAGTTCACTAACTCGACCAACCCCATTGATTGAAAAACCTCCAAAGTTGGAACTCAAAAAGCTGCCACCTCATTTGAAATATGCATTCCTGGGGCCTGACAACTCCCTTCCAGTTATTCTTTCGGCCACTTTAGCGGGAGATCAAGAGGCAAAATTATTAAGAGTTTTGAGGGAGTACAAATCTACTCTTGGATGGTCTATTGCGGATATTAAGGGGATCAGCCCATCGATTTGCATGCACAAGATTTTGATGGAGGAAGACTACAAACCATCCGTGGAGCATCAACGCCGGCTGAATCCTAACATGAAGGAGGTGGTAAAAGTCGAGGTTTTAAAACTCCTCGACGCAGGTATGATCTTTCCAATTTCTGATAGTAAGTGGGTATGTCCGGTTCAAGTTGTGTCGAAAAAGGGTGGGATAACAGTTGTTCAAAATGATAATAATGAATTAATTCCCACCAGGATTGTCACAGGGTGGCGTATGTGCATAGATTATAGGAAATTAAATAAGGCCACTCGAAAAGATCATTTCCCCTTGCCTTTTATTGATCAGATGTTAGATAGATTAGCCGGACACGATTTCTATTGCTTTCTCGATGGTTACTCGGGGTATAATCAGATTTACATAGCCCCCGAGGACCAAGAGAAAACGACGTTTACATGTCCTTACGGCATTTTCGCTTATAGGCGCATGCCTTTTGGATTGTGTAATGCGCCGGCTACTTTTCAACGGTGTATGATGGCTATTTTTTCTGACATGGTAGAGCAGTGTATTGAGATTTTTATGGATGATTTTTCTGTTTTTGGAGATTCATTTGACATTTGTTTGGAAAATTTGCAGAAAGTCTTGAGAAGATGCGAAGAGACCAATTTAGTCTTGAATTGGGAGAAGTGTCATTTTATGGTGCAGGAGGGCATTGTGCTTGGCCATCGAATATCCTCACATGGAATTGAAGTCGACCGAGCGAAAATTGAAACAATTGAGAAGATGCCTCCACCCACTTCGGTCAAGGGGATTAGAAGTTTTTTGGGACATGCCGGTTTCTATCGCCGATTTATTAAGGATTTTTCGAAGATCACGAAGCCGCTATGCAATCTACTCATGAAGGATGTCCCATTTACTTTTGACGAGTCTTGTAAAGAAAGTTTCGAATTACTGAAGAAAGCTCTAAGCACGGCACCGGTGATAGTCGCTCCGGATTGGGACCTTCCGTTCGAGTTAATATGTGATGCTAGCGACTTTGCCATTGGGGCTGTTTTGGGGCAAAGACTAGGGAAGGTGTTCCATGTCATATACTATGCGAGCCGAACACTCGATGACGCCCAAAGAAATTATGCCACAACGGAGAAGGAATTGTTGGCGGTTATCTTTGCATTCGATAAATTCCGGGCTTATCTATTGGGAACAAAAGTGATAGTGTGGACCGATCATTCAGCAATAAAATACCTTTTAGAGAAGAAGGATGCCAAACCAAGGTTGATTCGGTGGGTGCTACTCCTTCAAGAATTCAACTTGGAGATTCGAGACAAGAAAGGGACTGAAAATGTTATAGCCGATCACCTTTCACGATTAGAGAGTCCCCTCGAGAAGGAAGAAAGTCAGCCACAAATCATAGAAACCTTCCCCGACGAGTAGCTCTACAAGTTGGATTCAAAACACGCGCCGTGGTATGCTGATCTAGTGAACTACTTGGCAAGTAAAACAATTCCGAACGACCTCTCACGTCATCAAAAGAAGAAGCTAATCTCGGATGCTAAGTACTATTTGTGGGACGATCCTTTTCTCTTCAAGCGATGCCCCGATCAAATTATCCGTAGATGCATTCCGGATGAGAAAATCCACAGTGTGCTGAACCATTGCCATGCATCACCCTACGGTGGACATTTTAGTGGTAATAGAACAGCGGCGAAGGTCTTACAATCGGGATTCTATTGGCCGTCCTTATTCAAAGATGCTCATTCCTTCGTGTCCGCGTGTGATCGGTGTCAACGGACGGGAAACATCTCAAGACGACACGAAATGCCGCTGAACACCATACTTGAAGTCGAATTGTTCGATGTTTGGGGGATCGACTTCATGGGTCCATTTCCCCCATCAAACAAGAATCTCTATATTTTGGTGGCCGTAGATTATGTCTCAAAATGGGTTGAAGCGGTGGCACTACCTACGAATGGGTCCAATGTCGTAATCAAGTTTATTAAACAACATATCTTCACACGCTTTAGGACTCCACGTGCTATTATCAGTGATGGTGGGTCACACTTCGACAACAAATTTCTTGATGCGGTTTTCAGAAAATACGGAGTCACTCATCGTGTTGCTACAGCATACCATCCTCAGACGAGCGGTCAGGTCGAGATATCAAATCGAGAGCTGAAGTGGATTCTAGAAAAGACGGTCAGCTCGTCTCGAAAAGATTGGTCATTTAAACTCGATGATGCACTTTGGGCGACTGATGCGTATAAAACACCTATCGGAATGTCGCCCTACTGATTGGTCTATGGGAAAGGTTGCCATCTACCCGTAGAGATGGAACACCGTGCTTCTCGGGCGATAAAGAAACTAAACTTTGATCTAAAATCCGCTGGTGAAAAGCGTTGTTTGCAGCTGAACGAGTTGGAAGAAATTCGCTACAACTCATACGAAAATGCGAAACTTTATAAGGAGCGGACAAAGATTTGGCATGATAAGCACATCACGCAGAGAGAATTTGTCCTGGGTCAAGATGTGTTGCTATTTAACTCTCGCTTAAAGTTATTTCCCGGGAAATTGCATTCACGATGGTCAGGACCGTTCACCGTAGTTCAAGTGTTTCCACATGGTGCAGTAGAAGTTCAAAGAGATGCCCGAAAATTCAAAGTTAATGGACAACGGTTGAAGGCATACTTGGGAAATCCAATAGACACGCAGAAAACGAGCGTCACCTTATCCACCGCCGGATGAATGCGAGAAAAGTTCGGCTGAAGACTATAAACTTAGCGCTCCTCGGGAGGCAACCCGAGTATTAGTTGTAGATTCTTTATTGTTTTCTTGCATTTTTAGAGTCTCTCTTTGTCGTCATTCTTCTTTGATCCGTCCTTCCCTCTCGTCTTGATGTTTTTGTGTAAAAATTCTGTACAGGAATCAGCAAAGGGGAGGAATTCAATGATGGGCCGCGGCACACACCAGCTGATGAAAAATGGCCGATCAAACTGTACCCTGTGCCGCGGCACGATCTTACTGAGCCACGGCACACCAGGTCACTGAGCCGCGGCACACTAAACCTGAGCCTCGGCACACCAAATGGCCAAGAAACACCCAGGAGACTGTACTTTGTGCCGCGGCACGCGGACAATGAGCCGCGGCACACTAACACACTGAGCCGCGGCACACGAAAACTGAGCCGCGGCACCCGGCGACATTACAAAACGTCCCAGTCCTACTGTACTTTGGGCCGCGGCTCACTTATATTGTGCCGCGGCCCCCGTCGCAAAATAAGATCAACCAGGTAGGGCTCATTCAATCGATCGGCCTGCACAAGGTGCCTCTTCCCTCCCTTCCTTCCTTCCTTCACACAATGAGGTCAGTTGATACCATTCTATTAGTCTCCTTCTCCAATTCTCCAGGTAATTTTTGATTTCTAAATCATAAGTGATTCTTGATGTGAAAAGATTTGAAGTTATATATTACTAGTTGTTCTTCACTTTTGTTTCTAAAATGGAGTTGGAATATGGGGAATTTGATATTGTGATGGAATAGATATTTATGAACGAATTGTTGATGATAGTTATCGTGATTCAGGGTTATTATCTGTGTTATTATTTTTGGGATTTGGAATTCACCATCAAAATTCTTGTTCTTCATTTTAACTTGTGCACACAAGGTGTTTGATAAATTGCAGCAATGGAAAATTGTCAAGAAGCGTGCAAGCTCACCGGATGATGCCGGCACCAGCTCCTGAGCTGACTGGAGGGGAGTACTTGACCTTTTACTTTTATTGCATATCATTTTTTGTCCATTGAGGTCAATGTACATCCTAAGTTGGGGGGGGGGGGGATTTACTTTCAGTTGCTACATTCATTGCTGTACTTTATTTTGTTGCACTTTTCATTGCTTTGCGTTATTTTTTTTATATACGTTTGGATAGCCTTGCTTGTCTTAATTCTTCTTTATTCGTGAATTTTCCGTGCTTCTATTTGTGTGATACTGATGTTACGACACTGTTTTTCTCTCTGAAGAAACGGTCGAGTTCTAGTCGAGTTGTAGTTAGTAATTTCGGTTTCTGCTTAGTATTCAATTAGGTCCAAATTTTTTCGTGATTGTAGAGGTCTTGGCAGATAAGAGACGATACATGCCTGTTTTAAAATCACCGTCGATACGTTTGGTTACATTTTCCGGATAGTGAGTCGTAATGTTTCATTAGTCGTGTTGGCACTTAGATTGAGTTTAGAGTCGGTCAGTTTTTCCCAAAAGTCGAGATAATGTTGTTCTATGAAGGGAAGTCTAGTAACCGGGGGCATTCGCGTGACCCGTTGTTTACTCTCGCGTAAAACGACGACCCTGATTAGACTAGTGATTTAGAGGTTTCACATGTGCCGATGTTAGGGAGCCTAGTAACCGGGGGTATTCGCGTGACCCGCTGTTTACTCTCGCGTAAAACGGTGACCTTGATTCGGACATGCGGAAATTATATATTCGAGTTGTTTCTCCACTGTAGAAGGGAACTTAGTAACTAGAAGCATCCATGTGCCCCATGAGTGTCTTTTACGTCAAACGGTTTCCCAATACATGAGAATGGAAGTTCCACCCTAGGATTATCCCGATGAAACATCCCGAGATCCTAACCTAGTGGTCAACTCGAATCAAATTCTTGAGCATATATATAAGGGAATACTGTCCGAGGTTTATTTGTTATGAAACTCGTGAAAATTGTGCCACTAAACTGGGGAACGGGACGAACTAGCTTGTTTATTTTAGCCTTTCATATTGACGGTCGATTTGACTCACGTTTTGTTAATCTTTGAGCTGGATTTTCTTCATGAACAAGTGATTAGGACTGAACTTGAATACTTTGCGGAATCATTATTCTGAGTGCAGCTCGCTTTTATGACACTCGTATTATTTAGAGAGAATTACAGGATAGTATTGATTAGGTTGAACACTATGAGTTGCACGATGATTCACGACATTCTTTTATTGAATTTAATTCTTTTTGCTTGAGGACAAGCAAAGGCTTAAGTTTGGGGGTATTTGTTAGGCGTATTTTTATACGCTTATTTATCATTATTTTGTAGTATTTTGGAGAGTGAAATTGTCTAAATGAGCCTTTAATGCCTTAATTTTGTATGATTGACAGGAAATTGAAGTCCGGGAGCTAAAACGAGGCAAAACGGGCGAAACGGCAACTGGACTCGAGCCGCGACACAAGGAAGCGGCCGCGGCACAGAGAAGACACCCGGCCAAGGCGAGTAAATCAGACTCGTGCCGCGGCACGATCGTGAGCAGCGGCACGAAGAAATTGAGGACGCCCGAGCATCCAACAAGGCTCTGTGCCCCGGCACAGGTTTAGTGCGCCGCGGCACACTTGGCGGTTTTTGGTTGTCCGCGCGAATTAGAGCCGTTTCGAAGCCAGTTTTCTACCTACGGATACGGACGCGATTTGGAGGATATGCTGAGTTATAAATAGGGTTTAAGACCCTAATTAATTATCTTTTGATCTTGAATCTTTTGGAGCTTAAGCTTGGAGACGGCAGAAGAAGAGGGAAGCAGAAGACTTCAAAGGCAGAGGGCGGAAGCTGAAGAACGGAGGAATCCGAGCTTCATCTGCGTTTGAATTTTATGCTTTCATTTATTTATTCTGTATTTTCAATTATTAGTATGTCAGGCTAAAGCCCTAATCTAGGGTTTTGATGAAACCTTTGTTTTGACGAATTGCTTGAGATTATCCAATTAATTACCTTTTTATTGAGTTTTCCCAATTGTGTTTAATGCTTGCAATTATCTGGCCAATAGTTGTATTGATTTAATCATTCA
This sequence comes from Orobanche coerulescens, assembly GCA_033398695.1. Taxonomy (NCBI): domain Eukaryota; kingdom Viridiplantae; phylum Streptophyta; class Magnoliopsida; order Lamiales; family Orobanchaceae; genus Orobanche; species Orobanche coerulescens. The sequence continues at coordinate 108,491,759 of CM065818.1, read as the reverse complement.
CTTCGAATCGGGAGAGGAGATTTGGTGAGGAACTATTGGTGAGGACCGTTTTATTCTGTGAGATAGGAATATACTCATAGGAACCACGTGGCCTTTGGGAGATTTTATGCTTTTCGCCTATTGACGAATTAATTCACCTACAGATAGAGTGCGTTATTCGCCTTTAGATAAATCTATTTACCTCGGGAGAGGCGGTAGAATATATTAGGAATCTCCGCCTTCAATAAATTGGGAAAATTATTTATTACGGATAATCGAGAGTAAATTTGGATAAACTGAGGCGGATTCAGAATCCTACACTTATTCATCATTTGATTTATTTTATTCAAGCTATCATTTTCTACTAGTCTTTTAGTAATTCTTTTAGTTATTAATTGAAAAAAACCCAAATTCGATTGTTCAAATAAAATTGGAATACACAAAAATCGGTAGTTAGAGATTCAGTCCTCGTGGGAACGATACTCTACTTATCACTTTATTACTTGTAAACGATGACGTGCACTTGCATGTAAGAAATATCGCAACAGTGTCCTGCAGAATGTCTGCTGACATGGGACGAGGACGAGCATGTGGTCGTGGACGCGGGCGAGGACGTGGCGCAGCCGCTTCCCTCAGTTCCGTTGCGGGGTCGGCTACCCCTAGTTTATCTAATTCAGTGCATCCTAATACCGAAAGTCAACATGACCAGTCGACCGGTCAAGGGAATAATGCATATATTGGTGTTACGAATGTTCTTCAACAATTGGCAAATCAGATGATGATCCTGGCCCAAACTGTTCAATTAAATAATCCTAATCCGACAACGAATGCTTTACTCTAGAATGTGGTCCGTATGCATCTTCTGCAGTTCAGTGGTGCTACCGACCCAGCGGGCTGGGAAAGTTGGCTATTTGAATTGGATAAAGTGTTTGAAGCGGTTGACTCTCCGGAAACAAGAAAAATACCTATTGCTCAGTACTTCCTTACTAAGGAAGCCGCGACTTGGTGGAAAGCTATTAAACCATAAGATCATGTTACTACATAAGATGAATTTAAAGATCTGCTAGAGGCTGAGTTTTGTCCTTGGTCAGTGCAATAAAGCATGATCCGGGCCTTTTTCGAAGCTAAGCCACATAACATTCTAGTCTCACAGGCGATAGTGGAATATAACCAACATCTAATTAATGTGATGAATCAGGTGCGTGATGAGCGTGACAAGATCTGCCATTTTGACAAGCGAATGAATATAGATTTACGGTGTTTTATGGCCGGGTTTTTTTGTAATACTTTGAAGGAATACCAATACAGGGCTTTGGCATATGACATTTTGTGTTCCAACAATAACACCACAGACGAGCCGAAGAAACAAAAGACCACCGATAATTTTTCCAGCTCTGAGGGCAGCAACTTTCAGAGACCTCAGTCGGCTAACCATTTTGTCGGGCAGTCGCCGCATTCTTTTAAAGGGAAGAAGAGTTTTCGTTCTGCTTCGGGCACCTTAACTCGCCCAGGGACCTGTTTTAATTGTGGTCATCCAGGCCACATCAATCTGGAGTGCAACTTTCCACCTATGAAATGTCACACTTGTGGTCATATGGGACACAAGGCAGTTTATTGCCCTGAATAAGATCAGACATTGGATACTCGGGCTTCTGCCCCAACACATAGAGATCAGAGAATGTATCAGCGACAATCAGTTAGCCAGTCACAGTAGGGTTATGGCAGAGGTCGGTGATGAGGTCAGACCGTTAGAGAGGAAGATTCTAGCATCGGTTCGGCACACCCACGAGATTACGAGATGCGCCGAGCATATGAACCTGATGCGGCGGTGTCCTCAGGTACCATTCATATTCTATCTCATCCAGTCTGAGTACTTTTTGATTGTGGTGCTACACATTCTTTCATCTCCTTGGATTGTGTACGCCATTTGAATATAAATTGTATGACTACCTGCGATCCTTTCATTGTGAAACTACTTAGCGGGGATAGAATCATAGGGAATCGGGAGATTAGGAATTATTCGGTGAGCGTAGCAGGTATTGATTGGTTATCGAATTTAATTGTGGTTGATATCGAGGGCGAGTATTTGATCCTCGGTGAGGACTGGCTTGGGAGTCACCAAGCGATTATGAATTACCGCACTAAGGTTATCACTATGATGACCAAAGATGGTTCCGAGTACTCGTTTATGGGACATAAATCGGGCCAATCTAAGTTGGTTATCAGCGCCATGAAGACCGTAAAACTCTTGAATAAAGGTTTCACGAGCTATTGGTGTTATGATTTGAAGTCGAAAGGGAATGGAGTCGATTTCTCTTCGATTCTAGTTGTTAATGAGTATCCATATGTTTTTACAAACGCTCTTCTGGGATCACCGCTAGATCGAGAGATAAACTATTCTGTTGATTTAGAGCCTAGAGCGCCTTCGATTTCTAAGGCGTCTTATCGTATGACACCTTCATAAATGCAAGAATTTAAGAATCAGTTGGGATAGCTGTTGGAGAAAGGGTACATTAGACCGAGCGCTTCGCCTTGGGGCGCACATGTTCTTTAGTGAGAAAGAAGGTTGGTTCACTATGTTTATGCATCGATTACCGTGATCTAAACAAAGTGACCATTAAGAACATGTATCCATTGCCTCGTATAGATGATTTATTTAATCAGTTGCAGGGAGCCGCAGTATTCTCAAAAATTGATTTGAGATCAGGGTACTACCAGCTCCGAATGAAAGAGTCCGACGTTCTAAAAACCACTTTTCGGATGAGGTACGGACATTATGAATTTCTGGTCATGCTTCTTGGACTGACTAATGCACCGACAGTATTCATGCAATTAATGAACCATATATTTATTGAATACCTTGACAAATGTGTGGTCGTCTTTATTGACGATATCTTGATTTATTCTTGAGATGAGGAGGAGCATGCTCAACACTTGCATTTGATACTAAATTGTTTGAGAGCCAAGCACCTTTATGCCAAATTCTCAAAATATGAGTTACAGTTGTGAAGTTATGTTTCTCAGCTATGTGGTTTCGGCCGAAGGGGTTCGTGTAGACCCGCAGAAGATTGAGGCAGTGCAAGATTGGGCACCGCCTAATAATGTTAAGGAAGTTCGTAGCTTTTTGGGTCTTGTTGGGTATTACCGTCGGTTTGTCGAGGGGTTCTCGAAACTCACTCGGCCGCTTACGCAATTACTTTAGAAGATAAAAAAGTTTGTTTGAACTGCTGAGAGACAGCAGAGCTTCGATGAACTGAAGAGACGTTTGACTTCAATGCCGATCTTACCTTTACCACAGGGTGGTGAAGGATTTGCAGTTTATAGTGACGCTTCAGGACAGGGGCTTGGATGTGTGCTTATGCAGCATGATAAAATTATAGCCTTTGCATCACGACAGTTGAAGTCGTATGAGATTAATTATCCTACTCAGGATCTGGAATTGGCCACAATTGTTTTCGCACTTAAGATTTGGCGGCATTACTTGTATGGATATTCGTGTCCGATTTATACCGATCATAAGAGTTTGAAGTATATTATCAGTCAGAAAGAGTTGAATATGAGGCAACAACATTGGTTGGAATTGATTAAGGATTATGATTTGGTAATTCTTTAACATCCGGGGAAGACCAGTGTCATCGCGGACACTTTAAGCTGCAAACCAACATCACTTAAGATGCTCGAGGTTCTTACACCCGAGTTGAAGATTCGTCAGGATTTGATCAAGCAAGGTATAGAAGTTTGGCTTCAAAGAGTGCAGGGATAGTTGTGTACCCTCGAAATTACTTCGTCCTTGGTAGATGACATCAAAGGGAAATAGTGGAGTAATCCGATGATTTTTCAACTGAAGAAAGATGTAATTAAGGGAAAAGCCCATGGCTTTATGGTCCATGAGGACAGTATTTTGGGATTTCAGGGTAGAATTTGTGGCCCGAATAATCTGGAGTTGAGACAGAGAATTTTTCGAGAAGCCCATGCTACGTCTTACTCAATCCACCACGGAACGAGTAATATTTACAAGGATTTGAAGCGAAATTTTTGGTGAAATAATATGAAGAAATACGTCACAGAGTTCGTATTGCGATGTTTGATGTGTCAATAAGTTAAGATCGAGCATCAATGACTAGCAGGGTTCTTGAAGCCGCTTCCCTTTCCTAAGTAGAAGTGGGAAGAAATCTCCATGGATTTTATCACGGGGATACCGAGATCTAGAGCCGGAATGAATATGATTTGGGTAATCGTTGATCGATTAACCAAGTCTGCACATTTCCTTGGTATTAAGGATACTTGGGGACCGGAGAGATTTGCTCGAACCTTTATAGCTGAGATTGTGAGATTACATGGTGCCCCTAAAACTATTACTGATCTGGATGGCCGTTTCATGTCACATTTATGGCAAGCGGTCCATCAAGCCTTGGGCACCAAGTTGAGATTGAGTATGTCTTTTCATCCATAGTCAGACGGTCAGACTAAGCGAACGATTCAAACATTAGATGATATGGTGTGGGCTTGTGACCTAGAGTGGAGTATTGATTGGGAACTTCATTTACCATTGATCGAGTTTGCCTACAATAATAGTTGGCATGCGTCGATTAAAATGGCACCATTTGAAACACTTTATGGTAGGCGGTGTAGATCGCCATTATGTTGGGATGAGGCTTCATAGTTAGTTGGAACAGAACCGGATATATTGATTGCAATTAAGGAGAAGATTTCTATTATCTGAGACAGGTCATCAGAAATATTATGCTCATACTCATTGTTGACCCTTAGAATTCGAAGTGGGATATCATGTTCTACTCAAGGTGTTGCCCACAATGGGAGTTTTCCACTTCAGGAAAAAGGGGAAACTTAGTCCGAGGTATATTAGACCGTTTAAAGTTTTGGACAGGGTTGGAAATTTAGCTTACCGCTTGGCTTTGCCTCCAGCTTTGAGTCATGTCCATCACTTTTTTCATGTTTCTCAGTTGAGAAAGTATGTGCCGGATCCAGGTCATATTATCGACTATAGTGAGATTGATGTAGCCGAGGATGTTACCTTTCCATAGATACCGGTGAAGATCCTTGAACGTCGTGAGAAGCAGCTTCGGCAAAAAACTATTCCATTGGTTAAGGTGCAATGGTCGAGACCTGGAGTCGAGGAAGCGACTGGGGAGATGGAAGAGACGATACGATCGAGATACCCCAAACTTTTTATTTCTTAAGTTTCGGGACCAAACTTCTTTTTAGAGGGGGATAATGTAATACCCGTACTTTTCATGAATTTTTGTCTTTGACGTTCTTTCACTTTTGTCGCCCTTGTAAGCGCTTATCGAGATGTTGTTGATATTAGAGTTTCGTATCTTTGGGAACATGTTCGTGTTGATCGGACTCCGCAGTGGTATTATTGAGTGAAGCCATTAGCGCATGCTAGGAGTGAACTAACACACGCTATTTGTGTTTGGTAGCGCGTGCTAGCTTCGCCAGTAGCGCACACTAATGGTTCGAGTTTGGCAGAGGCAGTAGCTGGGTTCCGTTCTATGGGCAAGCAGTTAGCGCACGCTAGGCATGAGCTAGCGCATGCTATTGGTGTTGAGTAACACGCGTTAGCATCGCCAGTAGTGCATGCTAATTACTCGGGTTTGGCAGTGGCAGTAGGTTGGTTTTTGTTCTCTAGACGAACATTTAGCACACGCTAGGCGTGAGCTAACGTACGCTATTGGTGTTGAGTAGCATGCGCTAGCATCACCTGTAGCACACGCCAATGAGTTGGGCAGTGTGTTTGGAATTTTTGCATGGTAACAGCTAGGGCACATAATGCCGTTGGTAGCGCACGCTAAAGACGCAGGTCAGAAGCTACTGGACTACTGGGTGACCCCCGTTAGCGCAAGCTATCCTTATGAATTAGCGCATGCTAATTAGACCCAGTATATAACGTTTGTCAGTCATGGTATTCGTCATTTTCTTCTCATTTCTTAAACTTCCGACGAGGGCACGTGAGAGAGGCGACCTTAAGGCGATTTGGGACAATCTTTCATTATCCATCATCATCTTTGGTTGGATAACAAGGATTATACCCCTAATCCATTTCTTCTCACCGAATCGAGGTAAACTCTTTAGAACCCTGGTTTGGGGAATTTTTAGGTATTTTTCTTAGATTCGTCTGGTTAATCTATTTTGAAGCTTGAAATCCTTGAGATTATGATGTATCTATCCCATACCCATGTTTTCCTTATGATTATATGAATGTTTTGTGTATTACTTGAAGTGGAGAGGGTTTGGATGATTTCCAAACTCTATGTGATTACTTTGAAGCTTTATGAATCATAGAAAATGGGGGTTTCGGGAGTCTTCCTTGATAATTGAGTGTTGATGACTGATTTTCGTATTTCCTTATGACTCGTTTAGGCCCAGAAGTGCATTCGTGGACCTCCCGAGCATGAATACCATTTTCTCATTGGTTCTAATGTCTCAAAGGCAAGTATATGTTTATGATTGTACATTCTTGACTTTGAAAATGAGCATATGAATTGTGTGATTGAATATATTCACTCTGGGACGGACCGACAGGTCCTCAGAGGGTTCCTTTGCCTTTGGTGCAGTTCCACAAATATTTTTTGGGTTAACCACTCTTGGAGGGTCCGATGGGGCCTAAGAGGGTTCCGTTGCCTTTGGTGCTGTTCCATGTTTAATCACGTATGTATTGAAGTGAAATGCTATGAGATTTAGTTATTCCAGAATACTAGTCTTGAGTTTGACGAAATGAGGATTACGTTTACTTTATTTTCGAGAAGTATTGTGTTTCATATTCGATATACTTGTACTAGCTATTCGATGGCTAACCCCTTTTGGGGGAATTACTTTTCATGTATTTCAGGATCCAGGAGTGGATAGGCATGTACCGGGTCGGCACGAAGATGATGGGCAAGCGTGATGATGTGTCTTGTCTCTGTCTGTAATTTTTACTTTATCCATTCGGTATTGTTTTACTTGGAATGGTTGTGAACACTCGAGTAGTGCTTCAGATATTCTTGATGTTTTGGCTTGTGTTATCCTGGGTTTTAATTCCCGATGTATTATATTATGTCGAATTGATTATTACCTTGGTGTCATTTTTATTACCTTCTACTGGATTATGTTTAGATTTTATCGGTCGAAATTCATGGTTTCGTGTATGTGTAGCCTTGTGGGTCCCATAGAGAGTCTCACGGCGCTGTAATATGTCTTGAGTAACTTGGGGGTGTTACACTATCTATTACATTTGAATAATTTGCATCTTATACAAATATTCTAGTGAAATAAATAAATATGCTCAAAACCAGCCTTTACAACCCCATTGAATAATAATGATTCAAAAACTAAGAGCATGAACTACATCCCCATCACATAACTATGTCAAACATACAACAAGTAATGGTTTGAATTAACCCAATTAATTCAATATTAATCGACAACTGAATTTGTCCATAGTAAAAACCCTCAAAATGTCTTCTTTAAATTTCCCCACCATCAAAAATTCCAAATTTAATGATTTAATTAAATTAAACATAATTTAATATTGGAAAAATTAATTTTCAAAAATACACTGAAAAACGAGAGCCGATGCCCGATAGCCAGAAAAATATCAAGCATTAGTTGGGTACTGACCCACCACCAGTAGGGTCCTCCCAGCATCAGCTTGGTCCTGCCCCAGCATCAACTAGGTTCTATCCTGGCTGGTTCAGCTAGTTGCTTGGTCGAAAGCACTCGTCTCTTTTTCAATCAGATTTCTAAAATCTCATGATTTCTGACTTATATAAATCAATTTCCAAGAAAATCTTGATTTATATCATAATATTAAATCACGAAAACTATTACTACGATGAATAATTAAACATCTACGATTTTTATGTGATTCCAAATCATATAAACACCATCAAACATGCATTCAAAATGCAAAAGTATCGTCTATACGATCGCATTGACCTTGCTCTGATACCACTGTTGGAGTTCAGGCTATAAATCGAATATGCAGTGAAAATAAAATTCTCCCAACCATGCTCATCCAAACTCCTAAAGAGGATCGATCAATGATCGTATAAACGAATAAATAAAATAGTCAAAATCATACCCTCGTAGCTCGACTTCTTTAATCTGATGATGGCGAGCACAAATCCAATCCGTGAAGATTTTGAAAATTTCAATGTCGAGAATACCGAATATCTCTATGATTCACGTGTCGGAAAGAATACTATAATAAAACTCTATCTTTTAGTTCTCCAAGAACACGGCTAGAAGAAAATAGAGTAACCCTTAACCAATGAAAGCTAAGTTCTAAATTTAGTTTTTCTCGCTTTTATTTGTTGTAGAACCACAAGTAGAAAACCTTTTCTTCTATCTTGTTTTCTTACATAAATCCTCCATCAAGTGTGTGTTGGCTTGTTATATGTTACCATGTCAACTCCACATTAATTCTTATCACATGAGAAAAACCACATGCAAAGTGCATGTGCTAAAAAAATCTTCAAAAGACTTTTCAACTATGGAACATGGGGCCCGGCCATATTTGGTTGGCTGGGTGGAAGCTTCCACTCAGTCGGTGTTCTGGACCCTCGTGTATGTAGTTCATTAGATAAACCTTGGTCCATCACAGTGAAGTATATTAATTAAGCAATGAAATTAATTAACTATATCAAATACTATATAATTAATTTCTCCAAGAAATAATTATATATGAATTAAATTACTTACCCAGTAATTATTTAATTCATCTCGCCAATTTAATTTATCCAATAAATTAATTATATTAAACATCTAATGTACAATATTTATTAAGAGTGGATATGCTTAATTTAATCCACCATTGATCCTGTTTGCGCGACTCTGTAGGTTTGTCTTAGTCAGCAATGGGAGGATCCAAAGACTGTGAGGAACACTTAGCAGTCCGTGGATCACACTATAACCTAACTGAAAATGAATGATGGAATCATTCCAAAACATGTTATGAATACCGTATATGTATGAACCCTTAATCATATGTCCCTTTCAAGTTTTAGGGTCATGATTAAGTCAAACCCTGTCTATACTTGACTCTATGCATGTGTATCGCAAATCAATATCATAGAGCTCTTGTGTTTCAAATACAACCAGCTCAATTTTTTTGGACAAATACTTTTGATCTCAGTTGCCACTAACCGCATAATACATTATCCTGTTTATTCACAGGAGAAAGATCGTTTCTTGGTGTTCAATAAAGTCTACTACTTGCCCATTAAGTTGCACTTTGAGGTTGATCCCTACCGACAGGTGATTGGATCGAACTACTCTATTGTACAACTTAATGAAACAAGCACATCTTCCACTGAAGCCTCAAGTTAAAGGTCCAGCATACCTATCATAACCTTATGCTTGATCGTTGACTATCCTAGAGTAAAATCCATGTGAGCGAATCGAGGTGAGTCAAATCCGAGTATTCTAATCTAATTAGTTTACCTATACTGAGTGCTTCCATTATTCCAGAGTGAAGATATGCACATGTCCAAGTACATGATATACAAGTCCTTCATTGAAACCTAATGCCCAATTAAGTTTCATTGACTTGCGGAAAAGTTAAGCAATTTGAGTTTTAAACACTTCCAATGCAAGTCTCCTTATCTCATAAGTACTGGAATATTTCTACTCAAAAGCGGGAACATTATTTCTATGTTTTTACCGATTAAAGAATGTCAATGATATACAATAAATAAATATATAATAACTACCTTTTATTAATGTTGGAATATTTTATTCCAAATATTCATAATCGAGTTTTGATGATTAAGTTGTCAAACAAATTAAAACAACAAATAAGCGAAGCAAAACAACGACAAAGTCGAAGACGCAAAAATTCACACAATCCGGGAAATGCTATCTATTCAGATCAGTCAAGATGGGAACCTACCTGATCAGACGAGAGAAACCTACCTGATCAGATGAGATCAAAGCTACCTGATCAGACAAGAAGAAAGTTACCTGATCATAGATAAAGTACGCAATGCATGATGCATAACGTATGTAATATAGCACGCTAAATGTATGTAACGTTATATGGATAACGTACGTAACAATGTATTTCAGAATTCAAACAAGGATCCGTTGGAAGACGACGTCATGGCATAGGTCAGCATGCAACGGATATGAAGACTAATATAACGTACGTAATAAGAAAGAGGCTAACGTACATAATGAACAAGACAGAAGCTACGGGACTGATTTGCATGGAGTATAACGTAAGTAACATGAGGATGTTAACGTACGTAATGAAGCTAACGTACGTAAAGGTTTGATGATAACGTACGTAAAGAAGGCAGCAGGAGCTAACGGCTACTTTAGGCTTTGGAGCTTATAAATACCACTTCTTATGATATTGAACACACAACAACGCAAAGCAAACAATTCATTGATCAGATATTGATATACATATTCTAGTTGTTGTACTTGAGCTTATATTTATTAGAGTTTGAGTGTGATACACGAAAATTCATACACGAGAGGTAAAAGAAAGGATACTATTCGACTAGGTGTTATCAGGATCAAGGATCCGGAATTATTAGAATCGGAATCAATATCCACGTGAGGTTTGTCTAGTACCCATAGAAATCTATATAGGTTGATTCCTTATCCGATAGAAATGGAAAATGGTTTAACCTGGACCTACATAAAGACAAGTGTGTACAGTTTTTCTCGACAGATAGAAGAGAGATCTGTAACGGTTTAACTTGGACCAACATAAAGACAAGTGTGTACAGATTATCTCGACCGATAGAAGAGAGATCTGAAATGGTTTAACTTGGTCCGACATAAAGACAAGTGTGTACTGTTTATATCGACCGATAGAAGAGAGATCTGTAATGGTTTAACTTGGAGCGATAGAAGAGAAGTTTGTAACGGTTATCCCTAGACCGATAGAAGAGAGGTGCAGAGGTTTATCTTAATCCTATATAAAAAGATACGAAGAGAGGGCGTAGGCACGTTTGGCGAACCTCTATAAATCTGTGTCGATTTTTTTCCGCACCATTTTCTAAATCATACGCAGCGAAAGAGTTTTATAACTCTATCTCCAAACGGCGATACCGACTAATATTGTTTCATCAATTGGTATCGGAGCGGTGTACCGCCTAAAAGCGGCTTAACATCCGAGGAGAAGACCCAAATGGCATTTCAATTTGCCCCGATCAAGTTCTTGCCTTGAACCAACCACCATTCTTCGATGGATCTAACTTTATGATTTGAAAGAAGAAAATATCTATTTTCATTCGAGCCTATGAAATCGAGCTGTGGAAAGTGATATGTCTTGGTCCAAAAATTCCAATCAAATCCGATGGTACGTTTAAATCTTTTGAAGAATATGATGACTTGGATTGGAAAAACGACCACTATAATTGCAAAGCCACGCAATTATTGTATTGTGATGCGAACACGCTAGAGAATGCAAAGGAACCGATTCAAGTACCTCTCGGACCAATCACAAGGGCAAGAGCTAAAAGATTCAAAGACTCCATCAACAGTCTAGTTCAAATTATTTAGGAAATAGAATTGGCTAAGAAACCGATCGAGACAGACAGCAAAAGAAAAGTACCGATCAATGTCATCAAGATACATGAAGAAGAAGATTCGGGCATCATTATGGGATGAAGATTTTTGGCCCAAATTCATGTAACAACCCAAACTAGGCGGATATTACAGTGCCGTGAATCCCCAACTGGGACCCACCAGGCAAATGAAAATGATGAATTAAAATAATATAATTGTAGTACCGAACCACATTATATTACCAAGTACTCCGATGAGGAGTTTAAGTACAACACACCAGGACAAAACCGAATACTGGTATATTTTATATGGAGATAAAATACAACACTCTGAACAATTAAACATCTCAAACGGAATTTGCAGCGGGAAAATACAAATGACGGAAATGACTGAAATGACTGAAACAAACGGAATAACTGGGGACCCCTACTAGTGTCACTAGGACTCCTCGCCGTCAGCATGCTCTTCCCGTGCCTTTGCCTGGCCGTGACCTGAAAACCAAAATTCCCCAAACGGGGTCAGTTACACAGAACAACAATCCTCAAGGGTTGAAATTACACAATCATGATATATCTGAAGTTATGAAATATCCTTAGTTATGAATTACGCTGAAGAGGAGTACCATAGTACGCCCGTAGTGTTCTGTGCAAGTGTACAAGACGGATGATCAGACACGCCCGTCCTTGTACCTAATTAGTCTCACGGAGGTAATTGTTACCGTGTGCACAGTCCAATGTATCACTCCCAATACATGGCCATCATGTGCCCGAGTAAAAATTCCACACATCCGCACCCGGCCACGCAATATGAACCCAGAAGGTCATATGAACGAGAATGACCATAATGAATATCAATGAATAATAATAATCTGACAAAGTCAAGAATGACTCACCGATATGAAAGTGATAATGAAGTGATTGATAGTTTCAATGAAATGATTGGAACCGCCGTTCCTCGCTAATGAAGTGATTATTCGACAATTACAAGTCTCAATATGATTAATACAATGATGAATGAGTTATGATTATGAATGATCAACAACAAAAGGAATGAATATCCTTTTAACCGAGTAAGAATTAACTTACACAATACCGATGAAGAATGTCCTTCCACGAACAAATGTCCTAAATGAAGTGTCGGTCGCTCGAACAACCTTAATTCAATACAATTACCAACAATCCGTTCAATATACGAATTAAACACGAATATAACGAACTCAAAACGTCGATACGATTAAACCAAGTTCATTGGGGCATTATATCGAACACTTTGTGGCCAACTTCGATTGATTACAACTAAACCTCAATAATACCAACCTCAAATCCCCAAGAAGTGTTTCAAACCAACAAAACATCTTCAATACGATCAATAATCCGTTATGAATATCCAAAAACGTGATTATAACAACAATTAATCGAAAATCCCCAAATCCAACTCGATATTCAAAGTGTTCTTGAATAATCCCTCAATAATCCAATGAATCTATATACAAACTCATAATCATATGCATATCCATTCATATAACATGATTATCGCGTCCAAAACATCATATCTCAACATAAAATCGAAATCCAAGATGTTGAAGAAATTAGCTCTTGAAGATCCAACCACTTCGATCCGAAGAACACGAGTTAAATCGAGTATCCAAGCTTCCCAAATGAATGAAGATGATGAAAAATACACACTCAAATGATTGATGATGGCAAAATCTCTCCCTCAACCCTCTCTCTCGGATAAAGTTGGAGAAATGAAGAAATGAGGAAAAATGTCCCGGCCAAATCCTTATATACTACCGGAAGTTACGGCCGTAACTCGGCTTCGTCTAAAAGCCAGCCGACAGACTTACGGCAGTAACCGCTCCTTAGTTACGGGCGTAAACCGCTTTCGTCAAAAACATCTGCCGACATCCTTACGGCCGTACCCGCACACCTTACGGGCGTAACTCGGATGATACGGCCGTATCCGGCCAAACTTACGGGCGTAAGCCCCCTTCGTCGAAAATGACCAGGCACCTTGCCTGCAGCGTACGGCCGTATCCGGCCAAGCCTTACGGCCGTACCTTCCTTGACTTACGGCCGTATTCCGCAACCCTTACGGCCGTAAGTCCCCCTTGCCCGACAACACCTGAATTTACGAAGACCACTTACGGCCGTATCCAACCCTCCTTACGGCCGTAACTCTCCTTCGGACAAAATGCCTGGGCAGCCTGTTGGACCACGTACGGCCGTAACCGGCCAAGCCTTACGGCTGTACCTGCTCAACTTACGGCCGTATTCCGAAACCTTACGGCCGTAAGTCCCGTTCGTCCAAAATTGCCTGAAATCAACGAACCCTTATTACGGCCGTAACCCAAAGTCCTTACGGCCGTAACTCAATGCTGGCCAAGGTGAAAAATCCGATAACTCCGATTCCTCACTACGACTGATGAATGATCCGACATATCATACGAATGTGAAAGTGAACAAGTCTAACACAAGCCAAAGATGATACTCCCAGTACAAGGCTATCAATCACAATGAAAATGATAATACTCCCGTCTCGGTCTATAAGCGGAGATGAAATGACGATCGGTAACTGATATACGATTACAACATGCCAACAATGAATGCAAACGAATGAATCATGAATGATGAGTGATTATTAATGAGTGAGAATTACTGAGTGACAATTATAGACTGATAATTACTGAATGAAAATGAATGAATTACAACCGGGTATTACATACTCCCCCCCTTAAAAAGAGTTTCGTCCCCGAAACTGTAATACCCGGTTGTAATTCACTCATTTTCATTTAATAATTATCAGTGTGTAATTGTCACTCAGTAATTCTCACTCATTAATAATCACTCATCATTCATGAATCACTCATTTGCGTTCAATGTTGGCATGTTGTAATCGTATATCAGTTACCGATCGTCATTTTATCTCCGTTTTTAGATCGAGATGGGAGTATTATCATTTTCATTGTGATTGATAGCCTTGTACTGGGAGTATCATCTTTGGCTCGTGTTAGACTTGTTCACATCCACATTCGTATGGTATGTCGGATCATTCATCAGTCGTATCGAGGAATCGGAGTTATCGGATTAATCTACCTTGGCCAGCATTGAGTTACGGCCGTAAGGTTCTGGGATACGGCCGTAAGTTCAGCGGGTACGGCCATAAGGCTAGCCGGTTACGGCCGTAAGTGGTCCAGCAGGCTGCCCAGGCATTTTGGCCGAAGGTGAGTTACGGCCGTAAGGTGGGTTGGATACGGCCGTAAGTGGTGTTCGTAAATTTCAGGTGTTGTCGACCAAGGGTGACTTACGGCCGTAAGGGTTGCGGCATACGGCCGTAAGTCGAGGCAGGTACGGCCGTAAGGCTTGGCCGGATACGGCCGTACGCTGCAGGCAGGATGTCTGGCCATTTTTGACGAAGGCGGGTTACGCCCGTAAGGTTGGCCGGATACGGCCGTATCATCCGAGTTACGGCCGTAAGGTGTGCGGTACGGCCGTAAGGATGTCGACGGGTGTTTTTGACGAAGGCGGGTTACGCCCGTAACTCAGGAGCGGTTACGGCCGTAAGTCTGTCGGCAGGCTTTCGGACGAAGCCGAGTTACGGCCGTACGAGTTGGCCGGTTACGGCCGTAAGGCCGTTGACTTGGAATGTTACGGCCGTAAGAGGGCCGAGTTACGGCCGTAACTTCCGGCAGTATTTAAGGACTTGGCCGGGTCATTTTTCCTCACTTCTTCTTTTTTCCATCTTCATCCGAGAGAGAGGGTTGAGGGAGAGATTTTGCTATCATCAATCACTTGAGTGTGTAATTTTCATCATCTTCATTCATTTGGGAAGCTTGGATACTCGATTAAAGACGTGTTCTTCGGATCGAAGTGGTTGGATCTTTAAGAGGTAATTTCTTCAACACCTTGGATTTCGATTCTATGTTGAGATATGATGTTTTGGACATTATAATCATGTTATATGAAGGGATATGTATATGATTATGAGTTTGTATAAGGATTCATTGGATTATTGAGGGATTATTCAAGAACACTTTGATTATCGAGTTGAAATTGGGGGTTTTCGATTAATTGTCGTTATAATCACGTTTTCGGATATTCATTTCGGATTATTGATCATTTGGAAGAGGTTTATTGGTTTGAAACACCTCTTGGGGTATTTGATAGTGGCTTATTGAGATTTTATTGTAAACAACCGGAGTTTAGCCACAACGTATTCGATATAATGCCCCAATGAACTTAGTTTAATCGTATCGACATTTTGAGTTCGTTATATTCGTGTTTGATTCGTATTTTGAACGAGTTGTTGGATATTGTATAATTCAAGGTTGTTCGAGCGACCGATATCTCAATTAGGACGTTGTTCGTGGAAGGATAATTGTCACCGGTATTGAGTAAGTTGATTCTTACTCGGTTAAAAGGATATTCATTTCCTTTTGTTGTTGTTCATTCATAATCGTAACTCATTCATCATTGTGTTAACCATATTAAAACTCGTCATTGTCAATTAATCACTACCACAAGGAACAGCGGTTCCAATCTTTCGTTGAGCTATCATTCATTTCACTATCATTTTATCTCGGTGAGTCATTATTCGCTTCGATGTCACTTTTGTTATATCGTGGCATTCCGGTCATCTCGGGCGTGCAGTTGGTATGAGTAGGATTTTCATGTCGGGCACAATTATGTCGTGTGTTGGTTGTTGGCCTCACATTGGACGTGCACACGAGTCGATTGCTTCGTGAGATCGACAGGCACAAGACCACGCGTGTATTCGATTGATACTCGTTGGTGGCTTGTGCACGGACACATTTCCATCCCGGGCGTAGTGTGGCGCCACCCTTTGAGCCGTACTGTTAGTTGATTCATATAGCATGTTTGATTGCGTATGTTTTGACAGGATATTTCATAACTTCAGATATAATCATGATTGTGTATTTTCAACCCTTGAGGATTGTTGTTCTTTGTAACTGACCCCGTTTGGGGATTTTGTTTTCCAGGTCTTGGCAAGGCAAAAGTACGGGGAGAACACGCTGACGTCGAGGAGTCCCAGTGATACTAGTAGGGGGCCCCGATCTTTCAGTTATTCATGTTATTGTCCTTTATTTTCCGCTGCAGACCTTCATTTGAATACTCCGTTTCATTCAGTGTTGTGTATTTTATCTTCATATAAAATACACTAGTATTCGGTATTGTCCTGGTGTGTTGTAACTAAACTCCTCATCGGAGTAATTATTGTTGTAATGTAGTTCGGTACTACATTTATCTTGTGTAATTCATTCATTTTCATTTGCCTGGTGGGTCCTAGTTGGGGATCTACGG
This sequence comes from Orobanche coerulescens, assembly GCA_033398695.1. Classification (NCBI taxonomy): domain Eukaryota; kingdom Viridiplantae; phylum Streptophyta; class Magnoliopsida; order Lamiales; family Orobanchaceae; genus Orobanche; species Orobanche coerulescens. Next base: position 108,474,933 of record CM065818.1, on the reverse strand, counting down.
CACTGTAATATCCGCCTAGTTTGGGGTGTTACAGAGTTGGTATCGGAGAGTGGTTTTGAATACTACCTTCCGAGTCATGTCCCATTTGAAATCATCGTCATCAGACTAGTATCATTGGACTTTCGCGTCACGTGTGACCTGTGCAATTGCCGAGCCAATCAGACCGAAAGAACTGTAAGATTTCTAACGCCATGGTATAATTTCTGGCAATAGTCATTCATTCATCATTCATCAATTAACAATCCTCAAACATCATCATTCATTGTGATTAGGACGATCATGTTAACTCATTAATCACTTAATCCATTTCATTACTCAGTTAATAATCAAGACGATCATGTTAACTCATTAATTACTCAATTCATTTCATTACTCAGTTGTCAATCTGGATGATCATATTATCAATCTTTTTAAGTTATTCAAGATAATCATTTCAAGAATTTCATCAGATAATCATGTAACTTCAGTAAATCATTCATATAATCACTAAGTTAGAGCATGTATACTCATTTTTATCATCTCATGACATAATCATAACGTGCTAATCATGCGAGTAATATAATCATTATGCGACCTTCCTACTTTAGTATGGAGAGAGCTGTCGAGGATGCACGGAAGAGACGCGGTGCGGACCAAACCCGAGAAATAATCACTGTTGCCGGGAAATCGTGCCTGTGACTCGGCTCGATCAGAAGATGTTCGGGTTGATCCACTCACTTTTATGCAGGCCATGATGACCCATGTGCAGTTGCTCAATCATCATTGCGCCACTCTGACCGGATTAATCGAGAGAACTCTCCCGTATGATCAAGCTGCTAAGGAAAGTGCTGAACAACAACCTTCATTTGTTTGCAAGAAATCAACGAAGCGTAATCAATCCGAAGGCGGTCAGTCAACCTTCAAGAAGCCTCGTGTGAGTCCTATCGTTTCTGAGCGACCTCCTACGGCGCATAATCGTGCGGGATCTCATTCCCGAGCGCCGATTCGCCATCACCTGTTTCAATTGTGGAATGCCGGGTCATTTCAGCACTGAGTGTCTGAAACCGTCTATCACGTGCTATAATTGTGGGAATTTTGGGCATAAGGCCCGTTTTTGCCGAAGGACTCCAAGTCGGCTCCGACGGCATCTCAGGCCCCGAAGCAACCAGCGTTTCAAAATCAGACTGCTTTGTCATCGTCGTTTAAGACAATGGAAGCAAATAGAGTTGGAGCTCGTATTTATCAGACGAGAGCGTCCGGTTCGGGGACCGGCAAGTCCCATATTCATATGATGAGGAGGATCGACGATCCGGTGGTCCGAATGATTTAAAGTATACTCGTAATTTTATTTCAACTTGTGTGTACCTTTTGATGATGTACACCGCATTCATTCATTTTCGAATCATGCTTGAATAGACTTATTTCGGGATAGTCCTATTGCTTGTGGACCTCATACCATCGGTCTACCTGACGATGGAAGAATTTTCGGAATCATACCGAATTAAGATTAATGACCGCGATTGGTTGATGGATCTAATCGTGGTGAATTTATCTTAAGACGATGTAATTTTCGGTATTAGTTGGTTTGATCGTCTTGATACTATCCTCAGTGTTTGTTAGCGTTTGGTCGCTATCTTTCCGTCGTTGGTTTTCGAATGTGTGCTTCAGGGAAGTAATCCCCGTTGTTCCAGAAGAAGTATTATTATGACGAAAGTAGAGAAATTCCGCAATCGAACTATTCAATCATTCATTGTATCATTTTCATCGATTGGACTTTCTAAGGCAATCGAGTTATTCAATCATTCCTTGTATCATTTCCATCGATTGGCCTTTCTAAGGCAATCGAGTCATTCAATCATTCATTGTATCATTTTCATCGATTGGCCTTTCTAGGGCAATCGAGTTATTCAATCATTCATTGCATCATTTCCATCGATTGGCCTTTCTAAGACAATCGAGTCATTCAATCATTCATTATATCATTTTCATCGATTGGCCTTTCAAAGGCAATCGAGTTATTCAAACATTCATTGTATCATCTTCATCGATTGGCCTTTCTAAGGCAATCGAGTTGTTCAATCATTATTGGTATCTCTTTTTATCGATTGACCATTCTAGGGCAATCGAAATGTTCAATCATCCGTAGACCCCTTTCCACAAGGAGCCACCGGGCGGGAGACTACAAATCAAAACCCACATGTGGTCAACTTGACCAAAACATAATACCATAGACCGATTAGGTCTCTCAAAACACACCATAACCGTACATCTGATGAAACTAAAATACAAATCGATCACATAGTACATAAAATGTCCATACCCTCAAGGATGACAAGAACTCAAACTGACATATCACTTACAGACGACAGACCACAACTGTGTCTAGTATCACTGAATTGCATCATCCTCCGAGATAATCCTGTGGTTGCTCACTCTCCAGTCAGAACACCTGGAATAAATAACAAAATCCCCAACGAGGGGTTAGCGATGGAATCGCTAGCAAGTAACCAAGCTATACAATTATACATCAAGAATACAACCGTTATGAAAATAACATTTCGACAAGGTAGTAACATGATTCCCGAGTCTAAAGTCTTTTGAAAATTTATTCCTTTAAAACAAACCAGGGGGATTACTCCAGATATCACTGTAAGAGATTATTTAGAGACTTCGGGGGTCTCAGTGTAAAATCCTGAAATATGAATGTTTTTCCTTTTCAAAAGGTTTTCTTTCAAAATCATACAAATGATTTTATTCTCAACTCAAACCTCAAGCCCCAAAACCATGTTCACCAATATAATCGGGATTCAAGATTCAAACATAAACAATTTAGAGATATCAAATCAACAGTCAAAACATCTCTGTGGCCCCGAAGGGTCCCACCCGGATTAGCTCATCAAGAATAAACTCAAACACACCCATAAGTTATCTTGACATCGCACTCGCAAGTGACGATTCTCGGAGCCCTCTTCAGACCTACCCGATTAGATAACCTTATGGTCAAATCGTAACATCTGGCCGTACTCGCAAGCACGCGCCTCCGGAGGCCTCGACGGACCCTACCCAGATAACATCATTCAAGTACGCCCATAAGTTATCATGACATCGCACTCGCAAGTGCCGATTCTCGGAGCCCTCCCCAGACCTACCCGAATTGATAACCTTATGGTCACAACGTACGTCTAGCCATACTCGCAAGCACGCGCCTCCAGAGGCCTCGACGGGACCCCTACCCGGATAACATCTCAACTCTCTACTATACACAATAACAAAGGTATAATATTCACCACAACCGCAACCACATAACACATAGGTTAACGCATCATAACTTCAACAAGGGCACAACATTCACAGTACACCATCATTCAGGAAAAGGCCAACGAGCAAATAATACAAGTATTACGCGATTCCACAATTCTTCGGTTAACTACTCATTTCTAGTATTTATTTTAAGCACAAAATAACATGAAGAGGTAGTTGTCATTCTTCTCGAAACTAAAGTTTACGTTCGTAATTACCTTCATAAAATCACATCTTCATTTAAAGTAAGTTACGGTTAATTATACCGTCACTAACGAGTCCACATTAAATTCACGACACATCACATTCTCAAAGTATAAAGAATATAGACGAGATACTCGCCTCAAGTCCAAAGCACGCGGAACAACGGGGAAGCTAGACCGGAGATCCTCGTACACCTATATATCTCCGACAAACACAACGAAGGTACGATCACAATGAGAATCAAGGCAAAAAGTACGGAAATCCCAACAAAACATCGAAGGGAAACTCATTGGGATATTTAATCGAACATTCAATGTTCGATAATTCCCAAGAATACTCGATTCACCGACCGAGTTGAATAAACTCAAAATACGGTTATACAATCCGTAGAACACGATTAATAAGGTTCAATAACATCAACCAATTCATCGAAAATGGACGAACAACAAAGATTAAAAGGAAAATCCCGAAAGTCACCCCTAGGAGGTTTCAAGGAATTACCTCGATCCGACGAAGAACACGGATTAACAATGTAAATCAACGTTAAGAGCTCAAGGAAGATGAACACTTGGAGTTACAAGACTCCAAAATCGCCCTCCAATCGCCTATAAGTCGCCCAAGCCGCGGAGGGATGAAGAAATGGTGAGAAATGGCGAACACGGTCAACTCCCAGGTATATAAACCCACGTCGGCATTACATACTTTATACATAAGGGTTAACGTACGTAATCTATGTTACATACGTAAGGTTCAACACGTTATGTACGTAATCGAACTCCCCAAACAATCTGCCTGAAAACTGGAGTACCCTTACGTACGTAACTAAAAGGTTATAACATACGTAAGGCACAGATAACGTATGTTATGCTTATAGCATAGCGTATGTAAGTCACTTAGCAGTTCCAAACTGTTAAGTTCAGCTCGTCGAGTACGAGCGCAACGAAACCGCGAAACGACAGCAACAACACGAGACAAGGACATGTCTACGAAGAGTGCACAACGCCGAACTCAAGCGTTAAGAGAATAATACGATTCCGACTACCCGAAGGCTCGGAACACGCCAACAGAAGTAATTAACCCCAAACTTTGGGAAATTACGAAAACGGCCCAACACGTCCGAAGATCATGATACGAAATCGAACAACTAAATCGAAGCTCACAACACGCATAACAAAGTTAAACAGACTTATAGGATACATGAAACCATCGTTTCGAACCATCACCACACGAAATGGAACGAATAGCGAAAAAGTCGCTCAAAGCACGTTGCCGTAAAACGACCCGAAACAAACTCGGATGACCAAACGCGAAGAACAAAACCTTATCAAAATGTCAAAACGGTCGCAAGCGAGTTCTGGAAACTAGAAAAATGCCAAAAAAGAAAAAATTACAGAAAAAGAAAATCACGGGTATTACATTCTACCCCTCTAAAAAAAAGTTTTGTCCCGAAACTTAAAAAAAAATGAAGTCACAAACAACAAAGCACAGCGGACAAAATCTCAACGGTCCCGACGAACCGATCCCAATACCGATGCCGAAACACGATTCTGGGAAACCTCATGGAATAATTCACAATACTGAACTCTATGGCCCTCGAGTCCACAATTATAACAAGTAATCCGTTGCGAAGGACAATTAGCTTGCACATGACCCACAACGTTGCAATTGAAACACCTCCCAGTCTGACTAGGGGTCAAAGAAGATGACTTGGAACTCTTGGTTCCACCGAACGAAGAAAATGAAGGTTTCACCGAAGGACTACACGAAATTCGACGAAAAGAAGTTCTGACTCCCACACTATCCGAAAAATCTCCAGACATCCTCTGCCTCTTCGTCTCATGCAAAGGCCCCGTAGATAACGATGCCATCTCGTACGCCATAGCTCGATTCTGATACTCTCTCAAAGTAGCACAAGTGAAACCCGACATGTACTGTCGAATCTCTGGTTTCATCCGCGTATCAAAATGATGGATTTTGTCTTCCTCGGTCCTCACCTGCCCCTTCACGTAAGCGAGCTGTCGACTATAATCGATAATAGCCTGTGACACGGGTACATCCTGCAGATCGGCTAGATAAAAATCTCGGATCCTCTGCTCTCGGATCGGCTCCGGACAGAACTCTACTTCCATCGAATTTTTGAACTCATCCCACGTAACGGCATGAACCTGAGGCTCAACCGCCTCCCACCAATTAGCAGCGTCACTATCGAGAAGAAACTGAGCGATAGGAATCCTCCGTTCCTCTAGACAACCAACCGCCTTGAAAATCTTTTCCAATTAGAAAAGCCAACCATCCCAGCCCAAAGTATCACTTACGCCCGCAAAACGGGGAGGACGCATACGAACCACTTCTCTAAGCCACTGAGTCGATCCGACGTTCTCGGTCATGGTAGTGTTACGCTAAACCGCCTGGGTCAAATGAGTCATCTGGTCTGCCACTTGCTGAAGTATGGTAGCAACACCGAGACTAACGCCATCACCGGCAGCATGATCCTGATCGCGTAACTGATTGCCACGGCCCCGTCCTCTGGCCCTCGACATACTAAACTGAACAACTGTTCGTTAAAAACGAGACATAACAACACATAACATCAATCACAAAAGAGGGTCCATACAAGACACACTGCGAAGTACAGAAATATTCTTGCTAGTAAGAGTTACCATAGAGTGTTCACACAATAAACTCATATCTGATAATTCTCATAGATTCGGAAAAGAATATTTCCGACAACAACATTTATCAAGTCATCACACACTAGAATCAAGCACATCAGTAAACCACTTGAAATATTCAACACATGCCCGAGGTATCAAGCGCAGCTATCACTGCATACACGACAATATCATCAAATTTCGAACCATTCTCAGCTGTTATCACTATTTTTGAAACAAAACCAAACTCTCATAAAATAGTCATAAAAGTTCACACTAAAGTTGACCAAACTCATCGATTTACCAATAACTAAGAACATCCCAATTCAGTTGAACTTTTGAAATTCTCAAGTCAAAATTTTTTAGTTAAGGCACAGAATTTCCCGAAGTTTATTAAAGTTCAAACCTTTTATCAAGAGTCACGAAAAATGCTTTAATGACCACAAATTCTAATACCATCAACATGAGAAATGATATTAGTCAACACATGTATCTATCAAACATAAGTGCCGAACGTACATAAAAAACTGAAATGTCCTTCTCAAACAACAAAATGTTTGTAATTGTCGCTTCTTCGTGAAACGGATCAAGGATTTCTTATTTTGAAATTTTTAAAAATGTGTGAAAAATATTTTAGAAGACTTGTCGTTCCTCATAGAGTGAAAAGGACTCAGTCTGAATTTTTTTTTTGAAATCATCAGCATCCCATTCCGTTTCGAAGCGAAACCTTCGAATCTTAGCAAAAATTTCCCAAAATCCTTTCAATCATAAACAAAATGACGGTAATAATTTACAAAGTCCAAATCACCTTAAAACGCTTACTTCAGATACCGTCTGAAGGTGTCAATTGAAAATACAAGACTAACTTGTCAAAGTTTAACTGTTTTCAAAATCCATGCAAAACTATTGATTAACCGCACCATTGAAATATTTTCAAAAATCGGTTCTTTACAAACATACCCAGGCTCATAAATACAATCAAGAAAATTGTTTTCAAACCTACACGCAGCGGATATAATTACAACTATTTAAAAGCAATCGAACCTGAAACTACCTGCCCAATCGGCAAACGAGATTATAAATCCAACCAAATATAATTCCTACCGACAATACATTCTCTGGAACACGTCAAAATTCACAGTTTCATATTTTATTGCACCAACCGATGTCCAACCGTCAATACATTCAGTTCAATATACATACGATATAACACAAGTATCAAACACGGATTTCACCTTACAGCATTACACAAACAAAATTACGAACCACAATCACCGCACATACAGGAAATCATGAAATACCAATACCTCACATAAAGGAGGAGACTTACGTCCATAGGCCGCACGGAGATGATGGCTGCACTATGATACTAATCACAACGAATCACAATTGATCACAACGGATCACAATGATCACGCTTGTTCACAATTGCTCACCCGGGTGACACGACAAGACACGACTCCGACAAGACACGACTCGACAAGACCAAACTAGACCTAATTGCCTAGGTTTTCGCAAACCTAAGCTCCGATACCATTTATGTAACACCCCCAATCCACTCAGGGATATTACACGCCGTAGACCCCTTTCCACAAGGAGCTACCAGGCGGGAGACTACAAATCAAAACCCACATGCGGTCAACTTGACCAAAACATAATACAGTAGACCGATTAGGTCTCTCAAAACACAGCATAACCGTACATCTGATTAAACTAAAATACAACTCGATCACATAGTACATAAAATGTCCATCCCCTCAAGGATGAGAAGAACTCAAACTAACATATCACTGACAGATGACAGACCACAACTGTGTCTAGTATCGCTGCATTACATCATCTTCCGAGCCAATCCTGTAATTGCTCACTCTCCAGTCAGAACATCGCTGCAGAGTCCAATCAATACGAACATGTCCCGAAAGGTACGAAACTCTAAAGTCAACAACAACAACATCTCAATAAGTGCTTACAAGAGCGACAGAAGTGCAAGAACATCAAAGCGCCAAAATTCATGAAAACTACAGTTATTACATTCCCCCCCTCTAAAAAGAAGTTTTGTCTTGAAACTTAAGAAATAAAAAGTTTGGGGTATCTCAATCGCATCTTCTCTTCCATCTCCCAAATCGCTTCCTCGACTCCATGTCTTGACCATTGCACCTTAACCAACGAAATGGTTTTGTGCCAAAGCTACTTCTCACGACGTTCAATGATCTTCACCGGTGTCTCTAGAAAGGTAACATCCTCGGCTACATCAATCTCACTATAGTCGTTAATATGACCTGCATCCGGCACGTACTTTCTCAACCGAGAAACATAAAAAATGCTATGGACATGACTCAAAGCTGGAGGCAACGCCAAGCGATAAGCTAAATCTCCAACCCTGTCCAAAATTTCAAACGTTTCGATATACCTCGGACTAAGTTTCCCCTTTTTCCCGAAGCAAAAAACTCCTTTGTTCGGCGACACCTTGAGTAGAACATGGTCTCCCACTACGAATTCCAATGGTCGACGACGAGTATCAGCATAAAATTTCTGATGGCTCTGGGCAGTTAACAACCGGTCTCGGATAATAGAAATCTCTCCTTGGTTTCCATCAATATATTCGGTTCCATTCCGACTAACTCCGAAGCCTCATCCCAACATAATGGCGATCTACATCGCCTACGATAAATCTCCTCAAATGGTGTCATTTTGATCGATGCATGCCAACTATTATTGTAGGCAAACTCGATCAACAACAAATGAAGTTCCAAATCATCACTCCAGTCTAGGGCACAAGCCCGCAACATATTCTCCAACATCTGGATTGTCCGCTCAGTCTGACCGTCCGACTGAGGATATAAAGATGTACTCAAACTCAACTCGGTGCCCAAGGCCTGATGGACCGCTCGCCATAAACGTGACAAGAAATGACCATTTCGATCAGAGACAATAGTTTTAGGGGCACCATGCAATCTTACAATCTCGGCTATAAGGGTTCGGGCCAATCTCTCCAGTCCCCAAGTATCCTTAATACCAAGGAAATGTGCAGACTTGGTTAGTTTATTAACGATTACCCAGATCATATTCATTCCGGCTCTAGACCTCGGCATCCCTGTGATGAAATCCATGGAGATATCTTCCCACTTCCACTCAGGAATGGGAAACGGCTTCAACAACCCCGATGATTGTTGATATTCGATATTGACTTGTTGACACATCAAACATCGCAATATGAACTCCGTGACATCTTTCTTCATATTATTCCACCAAAAGTTTCGCTTCAAGTCCTTGTACATTTTACTCGTTCCAGGGTGGATTGAGTAAGGCGTAGCATGGGCTTCTAGAAGAATTCTCGGCCTCAACTCCAGATTATTCGGGACGAAAGCCTGCCCTGAAATCTCAAGATACTGTCTTCATGGACCATAAAGCCAGGGGCTTTTCCCTTGGTTACATCTTCCTTCAGTTGGGAAATCATCGGGTCACTCCACTGTTTCCCTTTGATGTCATCAACCAAGGACGAAGTAATTTCGAGGGTACACAGCTGTCCCTGTACTCTTTGAAGCCAAACTTCTATACCTTGCTCGATCATATCCCGACGAACCTTTAGGACGATGTAATTTTCGGTATTAGTTGGTTTAATCGTCTTGATACTATCCTCAGTGTTTGTTAGCATTTGGTCGCTATCTTTCCGTCGTTGGTTGTCGAATGGGTGCTTCAGGGAAGTAATCCCCATTGTTCCAGTAGAATTATTATTATGGCGGAAGCAGAGAAATTCCGCAATCGAGTTATTCAATCATTCATTGCATCATTTTCATCGATTGGCCTTTCTAAGGCAATCGAGTCATTCAATCATTCATTGTATCATTTTCATCGATTGACCTTTCTAAGGCAATCGAGTTATTCAATCATTCATTGCATCATTTTCATCGATTGGCCTTTCTAAGGCAATCGAGTCATTCAATCATTCATCGTATCATTTTCATCGATTGAACTTCCTAAGGCAATCGAGTTATTCAATCCTTCATTACATCATTTTCATCGATTGGCCTTTCTAAGGCAATCGAGCTATTCAATCATTCATTGTATCATTTTCATCGATTGACCTTCCTAAGGCAATCGAGTTATTCAATCCTTCATTGCATCATTTTCATCGATTGGCCTTTCTAAGGCAATCGAGCTATTCAATCATTCATTGTATCATTTTCATCGATTGACCTTCCTAAGGCAATCGAGTTATTCAATCCTTCATTGCATCATTTTCATCGATTGCCCTTTCTAAGGCAATCGAGTTATTCAAACAGTCATTGTACCATTTTCATCGATTGGCCTTTCTAAGGCAATCGAGATGTCCAATCATTCATTGTATCACTTTTTATCGATTGACCATTCTAGGGCAATCGAAATGTTCAATCAATTGTGGTATTATTGTCATCGATTGACGATGTATTTTCCAGACGAGTTATCTGGTTGCCTTCACATAGAGTAGTGGAATTCAGGAGTGAGTTGGAGCCGGTACGTCACCTTTATCGAAGGCACCATATCGGATGGCCCCGACCAGAATGCAGGAGTTGAAGATTCAACTTGAGTAATAGTTTGAGAAAGGTTATCTCCGACCGATTGCGTTCCCGAGAGGAGCACCAGTGTGATCTGTCAAGGAGAAGGATGGCTCGTCTCGTGTGTGTATAAATTATCAAGAGTTGAACAGGGTGATGATCAAGATTAGTACCCCTTACCCGTATTGATGATCTTTTAGATCAACTTCAGGGAGCTTCAGTATTTTCCAGGATCGACTTAAGATCTGGATATCACCAGTTGCGGATTCGAGAATCGGATATCGCGAGGACGGCGTTTCGAACACGCTATGGTCATTATGAGTTCGTAGTTATGCCGTTCGGGCTAACTAATGCACCTGCAGTATTCATGGAGTTAATGAATCGGGGTTTCATCGACTTTTTTGGATCAGTTTGTTGTTGTCTTCATCGATGACATTTTGGCTTATTCTCGTGATCGAGAGGAAAACGAGGTACATCTTCATCAGGTTCTCGACGTGTTGAGACGTGAGCAACTTCATGGTAAGCTTTCCAATTGTGAGTTCTGGATGTCCGAAGTGATTTTCTCGGGCATGTAATTTCATCTGTCAGAGATCGTGTCGACCCTCAGAAGACGGAGGCTATCCGAGATTGGCAACCTCCAAAAGATGTTAAGTAAATCCGAAGATTCCTCGGATTAGCTGATTAATTATCCAACCCACGACCGGAGCTAGCAACCGTGGTTTTCGCGTTGGAATTTTGGCGTCATTACCTTTATGGCGTCACCTGTCAGTTATTCACCAATCACAAGAGATGAAGTATATATTTACTCACAAGAGATTTGAGAATCGGTTGTGCGTACCGGCGAATGATGAGTTTAAAAGCTCGATCTTGAGAGAAGCTCATGCTACCCCTTATCCGGTTCATCCGGGGTCTAGCAGGATGTACAAGGACTTGAAACAACATTTATGGTGGAGTGATATGAAGCGAGGAGTCGCGGAATTTGTTTCGAGATGTTTAGCCTATCAGCAAGTCAAGATTGAGTATCAGCGATCGGCGAGTATGCTGATACCGCTTCCTATTCCAGAATGGAAGTGGGAAGACATTTCTATGGATTTCTTCACAAGTTTGCCGACGAGTCGTCGTGGCATGAATACGATCTGGGTGATCGTGGATCGCTATCTAAATCAGCTCATTTCCTTGAGATCAAGGATACGTGGGGTCCCGTGAGACTTGCCCAGCTACTCATCAGAGAGTTAGTGAGATTGCACGGTACTCCGAAGAGTATTGTTTCTGATCGTGTCGGGCGATTCGTGTCTCGTTTATGGAATCAGTTCATCGTGCTATGGGAACTCAGCTCAATCTCAGTACCGCCTTTCATCCTCAGTCCGACGGACAATCATAGAGGACTATTCAGACATTAGAGGACATGTTGAGGGCATGCGTCCTCGATTAGTAAAGGATTGGGAAGCCCAATTACTGTTGTTTGTGTCCACGTAAAGTTTAGTTAGCATGCTGCGATGAAGGTAGCACCTTACGAGGCCTGTTACGGTTGTCGATCTCCCTTGTGTTGGGACGACCCATCAGAGTCAATGGGCACCGAGCCCGATATACTTATAGCCGCCCGGGAGAAGGTATCTTTGATCAGGAGACGTCTGTTGACTGCTCAGAGTCGACTGAAATCATATGCGGATAATCGTCGTCGACCACTAGAGTTCGAGACGGGTGACCATGTTTTGGTCAAGGTATCCCCGAGTCGAGGTATTTTCCGTTTCAGAAAACGGGGGAAGTTGAGTCCGAGATTCATTGGACCATTTGAAATTTTGGATCGAGTAGGCGAGTTAGCTTATCGATTGGCTTTACCTCCGGCTTTGAGCAGGATTCATAATGTGTTTCACGTCTCTCAGTGGCGGAAGTATGTTGCCGACCCGAGTCACATACTTCAGTTCGACGAAATCGAGATCGCAGATGATCATTCGTACGAGGAGCGTCCTGTACGAGTGTTAGAGCGGCGAATCAAACAGTTGAGGAACAAGACGATGCCTTTGGTCAAGATTCAGTGGTCTAGACACGGAGTCGAAGAGGCCACTTGGGAAACCGAGGAGAATATGCGGGAGAGTTATCCCGAGTTGTTTGACCCTTAGTTTCGGGGACGAAACTCTTTTTAAGGGGGGGAGTATGTAATACCCGGTTGTAATTCATTCATTTTCATTCAGTAATTATCAGTCTGTAATTGTCACTCAGTAATTCTCACTCATTAATAATCACTCATCATTCATGAATCACTCATTTGCGTTCAATGTTGGCATGTTGTAATCGTATATCAGTTACCGATCGTCATTTTATCTCCATTTTTAGATCGAGACGGGAGTATTATCATTTTCATTGTGATTGATAGCCTTGTACTGGGAGTATCATCTTTGGCTCGTGTTAGACTTGTTCACTTCCACATTCGTATGGTATGTCGGATCATTCATCAGTCGTAACGAAGAATCGGAATCATTGGATTTATTCACCTTGGCCAACATTGAGTTACGGCCGTAAGGTTCTGGGATACGGCCGTAAGTTCAGCGGGTACGGCCGTAAGGCTGGCCGGTTACGGCCGTACGTGGTCCAGCAGGCTGCCCAGGCATTTTGGCCGAAGGCGAGTTACGGCCGTAAGGAGGGTTAGTTACGGCCGTAAGTGGTGTTCGTAAATTTTTAGTGTTGTCGACCAAGGGTGACTTACGGCCGTAAGGGTTGCGGCATACGGCCGTAAGTCGAGGAAGGTACGGCCGTAAGGCTTGGCCGGTTACGGCCGTACGCTGCAGGCAAGGTGCCTGGTCATTTCGACGAAGAGGGCTTACGCCCGTAAGGTTGGCCGGATACGGCCGTATCATCCGAGTTACGGCCGTATGGTGTGCGGTACGGCCGTAAGGATGTCGACGGGTGTTTTTGACGAAGGCGGGTTACGCCCGTAACTCAGGAGCGGTTACGGCCGTAAGTCTGTCGGCAGGCTTTCGGACGAAGCCGAGTTACGGCCGTACGAGTTGGCCAGTTACGGCCGTAAGGCCGTTGACTTGGAATGTTACGGCCGTAAGAGGGCCGAGTTACGGCCGTAACTTCCGGCAGTATTTAAGGACTTGGCCGGGTCATTTTTCCTCACTTCTTCATTTTTCGATCTTCATCCGAGAGAGAGGGTTGAGGGAGAGTTTTTGCAATCATCAATCACTTGAGTGTGTAATTTTCATCATCTTCATTCATTTGGGAAGCTTGGATACTCGTTTAAACTCGTGTTCTTCGGATCGAAGTGATTGGATCTTCAAGAGGTAATTTCTTCAACACCTTGGATTTCGATTCTATGTTGAGATATGATGTTTTGGACATTATAATCATGTTATATGAAGGGATATGTATATGATTATGAGTTTGTATAAGGATTCATTGGATTATTGAAGGATTATTCAAGAACACTTTGATTATCGAGTTGAAATTGGGGGTTTTCGATTAATGGTCGTTATAATCACGTTTTCGGATATTCATTGTGGATTATTGATCATTCGGAAGATGTTTGTTGGTTTGAAACACTTCTTGGGGGAATTGATAGTGGCTTATTGAGATTTGATTGTAAACAACCGGAGTTTGGCCACAACATATTCGATATAATGCCCCAATGAACTTAGTTTAATCGTATCGACGGTTTGAGTTTGTTATATTCGTGTTTGATTCGTATATTGAACGAGTTGTTGGATATTGTATAATTCAAGGTTGTTCGAGCGACCGATATCTCAATTAGGACGTTGTTCGTGGAAGGATAATTGTCACCGGTATTGTGTAAGTTGATTCTTACTCAGTTATAAGGATATTCATTTCCTTTTGTTGTTGTTCATTCATAATCGTAACTCATTCATCATTGTGTTAACCGTATTAAAACTTGTCATTGTCAATTCATCACTTGACCACAAGGAACGACGGTTCCAATCATTTTGTTGAGCTATCATTCATTTCACTATCATTTTATCTCGGTGAGTCATTATTCGTTTCCGATGTCACTTTTGTTATATCGTGGCATTCCGGGTCATACTGGCGTGCCGGTTGGTATGTGTAGGATTTTCATGTCGGGCACATTTATGTCTTGTGTTGGTTGTTGGCCTCACATTGGACTGTACACACGATTCGATTGCTTCGTGAGACTGATTAGGTACAAGACCACGCGGGTATTCGATCGATACTCGTTGGTGGCTTGTGCACGGACACATTTCCATCCCGGGCGTAGTGTGGCGCCACCCTTTGAGCCGTACTGTTAGTTGATTCATACAGCATGTTTGATTGCGTATGTTTTCAACAAGATTGGGTTGTAATCTAACCGCTTCATTTTAATCGAACTTGTGGTTTATACAACATATTTATATGATTGTGTTTATTCAACTCTGGAGGATTGTTGTTCTGTATAACTAACCCCGTTTGGGGATATTTGTTTCTCAGGTCATGGCAAGGCAAAGGCACAGGGAGAGCACGTTGACGGCGAGGAGTCCCAATGATACTAGAAGGGGGCCCCAGTCTGTTCAGTCATTTATTCAGTCATTTATGTTTCCTTTATTCATTCCGCTGCAGACATTCCGTTTGAATACTCATTTCATTAAGTGTTGTGTATTTTATCGTCACATAAAATACACATGTATTCTATTTTATCCTGGGTGTGTTGTATGAAACTCCTAATCGGAGTAATTGATGTTGTAATGTGGTTCGGTACTACATTTACCCTGTGTAATTCATCCGTTTTCATTCGCCTGGTGGGTCCCAGTCGGGGGTCCACGGCACTATAATATCCGGGGTGTTACACTAAATGGGTAGAGTTTATTGAAACTTTTCCATATGTTATTCGTTACAAAAAGGGTAAGGAAAATGTGGTCGCCGATGCTCTCTCACGAAGGTATACACTTATCTCCACTCTTGATGCTAAATTGCTTGGTTTTGAACATATTAAAGAATTGTATATCAATGATAATGATTTTGGGCAAATTTACAAATAATGTGAACAAACAGCTCACGGACAATTCTACAAACATAATGATTATTTGTTTCATGGAAATCAGTTATGTATCCCTGCTTGTTCATTACGAGAATTATTTGTGCATGAACCACATAGCAGTGGTTTAATGGGACACTTTGGGATAGCAAAAACTCTAGCTATTTTACATGAGCATTTTTATTGGCCACATATGAAACGAGATGTTGAACGAATTTGTAGTCGATGCGTAAACTGTAAACAAGCTAAATCAAAAGTGTTACCAAATGGTCTATATACACCCTTACCTATTTCTACCGAACCATGGGTAGATATATCAATGGATTTCATTCTAGGACTACCAAGGAGTAAAAACGGAAAAGACTCAATTTTTGTGGTAGTTGATAGGTTTTCAAAATGGCACACTTTATTTCATGTCACAAAACTGATGATGCTTTACACATCGCAAATCTATTCTTTAGAGAAATAATAAGACTACATGGAATGCCTCAGACAATTTTGTCTGATTGAGATACAAAATTTTTAAGTTATTTTTGGAAAACTTTGTGGGGAAAACTGGGCACAAAACTACTATTTTCAACTACTTGCCATCCCCAAACAGACGGACAAACTGATGTTGTTAACAGAACATTATCCACTTTATTAAGAGCAGTTATTAAAAAGAATATCAAAACATGGGAAGAAAGCCTCCCTCACGTTGAATTTGTATATAATCGATCGGTACATTTAGCTACTAAATATTCTCCATTCGAAATTGTATATGGCTTTAACCCCTTAACTCCCTTGGATTTAATTCCTTTGCCTATTTCTGAGTTTGTTAACTTAGACGGCGCTAAGAAGGCTGAGTTCGTCAAGAAAATACATGAGCAGACACTCCTAATGTAATGCCCGGTTATCCCCTAAGCCAATAACCATTTAATACCTAAATGCATTTATATAATATGCATTATGAAAGCATGGCATACAAGTAGACAATTCATGAGCATGAATAACTGCTATGTCCATTTGCATTACGTTTTATACGACATGTTAATTATCTCCTCTAACATGATAAAGGTCATTGTGAGATGTTTTGTTGCAGTGAGGAGCTCAGTTTCTTAGTAAGGAGATATATGTGCTAAACGATTATAAAATAATAATTGTAATACCCTAGAAAATTCAAAGACTTAATTAAGTGCTATTTATTTTGCTAATGGTCATGGATTTCAATAATTACAAGTTGTCCGATACTTGGACCGATACGTTCCTAGCATAAAATGAAGAAAAGATTTCAAAATAAATTATAAGGATTATTTTAGAATTTATGAAAGTAATTTCGAAAGTTCCGACGATTTTGATACGATAAAATTTCATTACAGAACACTTATACTGCAAAAATAATATTAAATTATTTTTTAATATTATCGAAAATTGGTTCCGAGCATATCGAAGATTTAACTCAGACGAGTCTGGAACAGGTCGGAAAATCGAATTTGGACATCGGGAAGGGGTCGAACCGGCTGAGCCAAGTTGACGGACATTTGCCGGTCACCGCCGGACACGCCGACTGACAACTGCCGGTCATGACCGACAGAAGCTTCTAGGCCACTATCCGGATAAGGCTGTCCAGCTGTCCGGATAAGGTCGGTCACGACCGACAGAAGCTTCTCGACCACTATCCGGATAAGGCTGTCCAGCTGTCCGGATAAGGTCGGTCACGACCGACAGAAGCTTCTCGGCCAGCTGTCCGGGTAAGGTTTCCAGCTGTCCGGGTAAGGTTGATTTTCAACCGACTCTGAGCACTTATTTATACATGTTCCCGGACGTGGTTTTGTACATATCATATATCATTTTGAAGGTGTGAACCTCTACTTTAAAAGCCACAAAAATACCGATCAAACAGATAGCTCAAATCTGACAGTTTTTCAAAGGTGTTTGATAAAAGTCCCCAAAGGGGTTTCAGATTTTCTTCAAGGATTTTAGCACATCCATCTATAGAAACTGATCTTTTCACATCAACAGGCACAGGACTTGAGGTAAGATGATGCTTTTCCTTGCTGTATCATAAGGATCATATATTGATTGATATTTGCATATGTGACTGTTATTAAACGATCATGCATAACATGTGTATGTGAAAGAATGTTTAAGAACAGGAAGTATGGTACTTGATTGATGGCGGGTAGGCACGGGACGCGGGTGACCGGCAGACCCAACACATGATGGCAAATACTTGCGGCTGAAAGTCGGTCAAGGAAACCCACACTGAATGAAAAAAAATTGAATACGGCTAATACCATTGGTTGAAAAACCAGTATGGGAACCCCCGTATACACCTTTTATTGGCCAATTATATGAACAGGTTCCGAAAACCATGGTCTATCACTATCAGTCGAGTACCACGCTTCAAGGGTACCCGAAGAAAGGATTTTACAGGAACATGACTATATATATAGTAGTTATTTATTGATAAATGTGCTACGTGATATCTTGCTATTACAGAAGTCTCATCTTACTGATCCATTAGCTCATTAGATTCTCATGATACAGGTGATGATGCTCATGTTTAGGAGTTGACTATCTTCTTCAGTGTTGACAGCTGGAGACTTGTCCATATGCCATTCCCAGCTATTTCGCCCCTATGCTGGAAGACTATGTTTTGTTTTTAATAAGATCACTCTGTTATGGTTTTGTTATGTATTAAACCTAAGGTTATGTAATGTTTTGAATAAATAATACTGTTTTGCATTATTTTCCTGAGTACTCGCATTACCAAATCTACTTCTTATTGGTTTTCAAAGTTTAAAAGCGTAATACTCCCCAACTTAGTAGCACGGACCCCTTTGCGGTTCAGCTGCTAGGTTAGGGGGTGTTACAGTTGTGGTATCGGAGTGAAGGTTTAAATCTTTCCTGCAGACAGAAGATGTCATATGGACATTCTCGACTGAAGGATATGGTCAACTTTTATCTATTAAGTATTATGTTTAATATATTACAATATATTAGTTGTCATCATCATCGTTATGTGATCGTTATTGGCTTATGAATGGGTAAGATTGGGTAGTACAATGAATGTGATGGCACCCAAAAGAAAGGCAAGAGATGACCCAAATCCAAACCATAACCTTCTTGAGAATCTGGCGGAGCTGATGCAACAACAGACAAGGATGTATGGTGAACAAATGCAACAATTGTTGAACATGCAACAAAGGAACGAAGAACAAAACCGACAACCTCCACCAAGAAACAATAATGGACCAGCAGTGTATGAAAAATTTAGGAAGATGGAACCTCCTGATTTTCATGGTGGGGCTGATCCTATGGTTGCAGAAGAATGGGTCAAATCACTTGATGTTATCTTTGACTACATGCACATCGACGATGCTGAGAAGATACTTTGTGCGATCGTTCAACTCAAAAAGGATGCCAGAACTTGGTCGGAAGGAGCCAAACTTGCAGTCAACTTGGAAGGGTTGACGTGGGAGAGATTTAAAGTAATATTCTATGATAAATACTTCACCAGGGATACACGGTCTCTCAAGGTCAAAGAGTTTTTGGAGCTGAAACAAGGGGATATGTCTGTTTGTGAATATATTCGGAAATTTGAAGAAGGCTGTAGGTATGTTCCCTATATTGCTAGGGATAATGCTGAGAAGGTGGATCATTTCCTAAGAGGCCTCCGACCTGAAATTAGAAGAGATGTGAGGATGTCTACATCAACTGAGTTCAGAGAAATAGTTGATAAAGCGTTGCTCGCAGAAGCTGACGAAAAGGGGATACAAAGGTCTTATCAGCAGAAGAGGCAAGCATTTGCTTCAAAAATTCAGCACATTGGAAGAAATCGGAGCAAAAACCAGGCAAAGCCAATCAGAAGCATCCTACAGCGAGAGATGCCCCAAATACAACTGAGAAGCCCAAGTGTACTAAATGTGGGAAAAATCACTTTGGAGAATGTTTTGTTGGGTCCAATAATTGTTTCAGATGCAAGAAGCCCTGACATATGGCGAGAGATTGCCCAAACACAGATAATAAAGTTCATGGAAGGGTCTTTGCAATGACTTGAGAAGAAGCTGATGCAGATGCTTCCGTAGTCTCAGGTACCATTCTGATCTCAGGAATTCCTGCACTTACATTGATAGACCCAGGATCTACACATTCATTTGCATCATTTGCATTTATGAGAAAATCGGGCATTAAACCAGAACTCTTGAAAGTTGATTATAATGTGGCTGCTCCGTTTGGAGAAAATATGGATTCTGACCAAATGTTGAGGGCCTGTACAGTTCGAATTGGCGGGAGGATACTCTACGCCGACCTTGTTGTCCTACCAATATCTAATTTTGATGTTATCCTTGGTATGGACTGGCTATCTAAATATTGTGCAAATGTTGATTGTAATAAGAAGATTGTGGCCTTTAAACCAGTAAATGGAGGAGGAGGGTTTATTTTTGAAGGTAATTCATATTCGTGCTCTTTGCCAATTATAACTGCACTGAAAGCTAGGAAGATGTTAAATAAGGGGTGTACTGGCTATTTGGCTAATGTTTTGGACACCTCCCTTGAAATGAAATTGAAGCCTGAAGATGTACATGTGGTTAGAGAATTTCCTGAGGTGTTTCCAGATGATCTACCAGGGTTGCCCCCAGATCGAGAAATTGAGTTTGCAATCGATGTAATGCCAGGGACTACCCCTATTTCTAAAGCCCCATACAGAATGGCACCAACAGAATTGAAAGAATTAAAAACCCAGCTACAAGAATTACTTCATAAGGGATTCATTCGTCCTAGTTGTTCACCTTGGGGAGCCCCTGTCTTATTTGTGAAAAATAAAGACGGCTCGTCGATTATGCATTGACTATAGGGAACTGAATAAGGTGACCATCAAGAACAAATATCCTCTTCCAAGAATAGATGATTTATTTGATCAGTTGCAAGGAGCATCAGTATTCTCAAAGATTGATTTACGTTCCGGATATCATCAACTGAAGGTCAAAGAAGAGGATATCCAAAAGACAGCATTTAGAACGCGATATGGTCACTATGAATTTTTAGTGATGCCTTTTGGTTTGACAAATGCTCCAGCAGCATTTATGGATCTGATGAACCGGGTATTCAAAGAGTTCCTTGATAAATTTGTGGTGGTGTTTATTGATGACATCCTTATTTATTCACATGATAGAGATGAGCATAAAGAACACCTCAGAATTGTGCTTCAAATTCTCAAAGAAAAACGGTTGTATGCTAAATTCAAGAAATGTGAATTCTGGATAGAACAAGTGGTATTTTTAGGGCATGTAGTATCCAAGGATGGCATTTCAGTTGATCCCATCATGGTAGAGGCGGTGAGCAACTGGCCAACACCAATGAATGTATCAGAGGTTCGAAGTTTCTTAGGACTAGCCGGATACTACCGACGGTTTGTACAAGGATTCTCGAAGATTGCAACCCCATTAACATTGTTAACAAGGAAGAATACAAAATTTGTTTGGACTGATGCTTGCGAAGGGAGTTTCCAAGAATTGAAGCGTAGATTAACTATGGCTCCTATCCTTGCCACTCCTATGGGAACAGGTGGCTTTGTAGTTTACACTGATGCTTCTAAGAATGGTTTGGGTGCTGTATTAATGCAACATGGAAAAGTAATAGCCTATGCCTCCAGGCAATTAAAAGAGTATGAAAAGAATTATCCAACACATGATCTAGAACTGGCTGCTGTTGTCTTTGCACTAAAAATTTGGAGGCATTACCTATATGGTGAAAAGTGCGAAATCTATACAGACCATAAGAGTTTGAAGTACTTTTTCACACAGAAGGAGCTGAATATGCGACAGCGGAGATGGTTAGAATTGGTGAAAGACTATGATTTTGAGATCAATTATCATCCTAGTAAGGCAAATGTGGTTGCAGATGCACTAAGTAGAAAGTCTATGTCTTCCTTGCTAGTCACGCAGAAGCCACTATTATTAGACTTGCAAAAATTAGAACTGGAAATTTTGCCCAAAAGGAAGACTTATTTATTATCAGCACTCATATTGAAACCTGCACTGCAAGATATAATCAAAGAAACCCAGAAGGCGGATCAGTACATTGGCAAATTAAGGGAAAAAGTTGATGAGGGCAAATTACCAAACTTCTCAGTCTCTGGTGACAAAATATTACGATATAAAGGGAGACTGTGTGTGCCAGCTGACACAACCATCATACGGGAAATTCTGAAGGAAGCTCATTCCAGTCCTTATTCAATACATCCAGGTAGCACAAAAATGTATAAAGACTTGCAACAACATTATTGGTGGCCTAACATGAAGAAAGATATCGCAAAATTCGTTGCAGAATGTCTAACTTGTCAGCAGATCAAAACTGAACATCAGAGACCAGCAGGATTATTGAAGCCTTTACTAATTCCGGAATGGAAATGGGAACACATTACAATGGATTTTGTGCTTGGGCTACCAAGGACTCAAAGTGGGTATAATTCCATATGGGTGATTGTTGATAGATTGACCAAGTCTGCTCATTTCTTGCCAGTAAAATCCACATATAATATGGATCGATACGCTCAGGAATATATTAAAGAGATAGTCCGGCTACATGGGGTGCCAATATCTATAGTATCTGACAGGGACCCTAAATTCACATCTGCATTTTGGAAAAGTTTACATAATGCAATGGGTACGAAGCTTGCTTTCAGCACCGCATTTCATCCACAAAGTGATGGGCAGTCAGAAAGAGTTATTCAAATACTCGAAGATATGTTGAGAGCATGCATACTAGATTTCAAGGGCAATTGGGATACAAAGCTTCCATTGGTAGAGTTCACCTACAACAACAGTTACCAATCTACAATTGGGATGGCACCTTATGAAGCACTATATGGGAGAAAATGTAGATCTCCGTAATCGGGATGAAGTTGGAGAAAGAAGTCTACTGGGCCCAGAAATGATACAACAGACTGCTATGGCGGTAGAAAAGATAAGAGAACGAATGAAAATTGCACAAAGTAGACAGAAGAGTTATGCAGATAATCGAAGAAGAGATTTGGAATTCGCAGTTGGAGACTATGTCTTCTTGAGGGTATCCCCGATGAAAAGCATAATGAGATTTGGGAAGAAAGGAAAACTTAGCCCGAGATATGTTGGCCCATTTGAAATCCTTGAGAGAGTTGGTGACAGAGCTTATAGAATAGCCTTACCTCCTTCGCTATCTGGTGTACACAATGTCTCCATGTGTCCATGTTAAAGAGGTACATTTCCAACCCCTCACATGTGTTAAATTATGAGCCGTTGGAATTATCCCCAGACTTGTCCTATGAAGAGAAGCCGGTACAGGTTCTTGATAAGAAAATAAAGAAACTAAGGAACAAGGAAATTCATTTGGTAAAGATTTTGTGGAGGAATCATGCTGTTGAAGAGGCTACATGGGAAAGAGAGGAGGAAATGCAAAGCAAATATCCAGAACTATTCGGTATGTCAATTTCGAGGACGAAATTTTATAAGGAGGGGAGGACTGTAATGCCCGGTTATCCCCCTAAGCCAATAACCATTTAATACCTAAATGCATTTATATAATATGAATTATGAAAGCATGGCATACAAGTAGACAATTCATGAGCATGAATAACTGCTATGTCCATTTGCATTACGTTTTATACGACATGTTAATTATCTCCTCTAACATGATAAAGGTCATTGTGAGATGTTTTGTTGCAGTGAGGAGCTCAGTTTCTCAGTAAGGAGATCGATGTGCTAAACGATTATAAAATAATAATTGTAATACCCTAGAAAATTCAAAGACTTAATTAAGTGCTATTTATTTTGCTAATGGTCATGGATTTCAATTATTACAAGTTGTCCGATACTTGGACCGATACGTTCCTAGCATAAAATGAAGAAAAGATTTCAAAATAAATTATAAGGATTATTTTAGAATTTATGAAAGTAATTTCAAAGTTACGATTTTGATACGATAAAATTTCATTACAGAACACTTATACTGCAAAAATAATATTAAATTATTTTTTAATATTATCGAAAATTGGTTCCGAGCATATCGAAGATTTAACTCAGACGAGTCTGGAACAGGTCGGAAAATCGAATTTAGACATCGGGAAGGGGTTGAACCGGCTGAGCCAAGTTGACGGACATTTGCCGGTCACCGCCGGACACGCCGACTGACAACTGCTGGTCATGACCGACAGAAGCTTCTAGGCCACTATCCGGATAAGGCTGTCCATCTGTCCGGATAAGGTCGGTCATGACCGATAGAAGCTTCTCGACCACTATCCGGATAAGGCTGTCCAGCTGTCCGGATAAGGTCGGTCATGACCGACAGAAGCTTCTCGGCCAGCTGTCCGGGTAAGGTTTCTAGCTGTCCGGGTAAGGTTGATTTTCAACCGACTTTGAGCACTTATTTATGCATGTTCCCGGACGTGGTTTTGTACATATCATATATCATTTTGAAGCTGTGAACCTCTACTTTAAAACTGCCGGAATATATTTTCCTTCCAAAAATTATAAAAGCCACAAAAATCCCGATCAAACAGATAGCTCAAATCTGGCAGTTTTTCAAAGGTGTTTGATAAAAGTCCCCAAAGGGGTTTCAGATTTTCTTCAAGGATTTGAGCACATCCATCTATAGAAACTGATCTTTTCACATCAATAGGCACAGGACTTGAGGTAAGATAATGCTTTTCCTTGCTGTATCATAAGGATCATATATTGATTGATATTTGCATATGTGACTGTTATTGAACGATCATGCATAACATGTGTATGTGAAAGAATGTTTAAGAACAGGAAGTATGGTACTTGATTGATGGCGGGTAGGCACGGGATGCGGGGGACCAGCGGACCCAACACATGGTGGCAAATACTTGCGGCTGAAAGTCGGTCAAGGAAACCCAAACTGAATGAAAAAAAGTTGAATACGGCTAATACCATTGGTTGAAAAACGAGTATGGGAACCCCCGTATACACCTTTTATTGGCCAATTATATGAACAGGTTCCGAAAACCATGGTCTATCACTATCAGTCGAGTACCACTCTTCAAGGGTACCCGAAGAAAGGATTTTACAAGAACATGACTATATATATAGTAGTTATTCATTGATAAATGTGCTACGTGATACCTTGCTATTACAGAAGTCTCATCTTACTGAGCCATTAGCTCATTGGATTCTTATGATACAGGTGATGATGCTCATGTTTAGGAGTTGACTATCTTCTTCAGTGTTGACAGCCGGAGACTTGTCCATATGCCATTCCCAGCTATTTTGCCCCTATGCTGGAAGACTATGTTTTGTTTTTAATAAGATCACTCTGTTATGATTTTGTTATGTATTAATCCTAAGGTTATGTAATGTTTTGAATAAATAATACTGGTTTGCATTATTTTCCTGAGTACTCGCATTACCAAATCTACTTCTTATCGGTTTTCAAAGTTTAAAAGCGTAATACTCCCCAACTTAGTAGCACGGACCCCTTTGCGGTTCAGCTGCTAGGTTAGGGGGTGTTACACCTAAATATTGAAAGGAGAACTGAACAATACGCCAAACAAGCCAACAAAGGGCGCCGTAAGGTAACATTAGAACCAGGGGATTGGGTTTGGCTGCATATGAGAAAAGAAAGATTTCCAGCACAACGACGATCTAAGCTACTCCCCCGAGTAGATGGTCCTTTTCAAGTCCTGGAATGCGTCAACGATAATGCCTACAAGCTGGATTTACCAGGTGAGTATAATGTTAGTACTACTTTTAATGTGGCTGACTTAAGCTGTTTTGATGCAGGGGACGAAATGGATTTGAGGGAAATCCTTCTCAAGAGGAAGGGAATGATTAGAACCCACTGGATTATCCTCCGGATCCAGATAAAATAACCGTCGGTCCAGTCACAAGAGCAAGAGCTAAACAATTCAAGGAATCAATCAACGGACTCGTATAAATCATTTGGAATAGAGAATTAGCTAAGAAACCAATCGAGATGGACCCTAAAAGCGAAGTGATCGTCAACATCATCAAGATACCGGAAGAAAAGGAGACTTTGAAGATAGATAGTTCAGCCCTACAATTCTACTAGCCGTTTCCTCACTCAAGTCTTCATTATTGTGATCTCATTTGTCTTAAAGTGTATCAAGCAAGAGGATTTGAAAGGAGACTTTGAAGAAAGATAATTCAGCTCCACCAACTCCTCTATAGCCATTGCATTTGAAGTTACATTCGGCCCCACCATTTGAAGAAGAAATAAAGAAGTTTTGGCACCTCCATTTCCATATAGCCGTTCACTCCATCATCAAAGTCATGAGTGTGATTAAAGATGTCTTCTCCAAAGTCATGAGTATGATTAAAGTCTTCTCAAGAGAATCTAGCAAGAAAAGACTTCTTCCACCACATGACCATTTCATTTGAAAAATCAGCTCATGAACGTTGCTATGTGAGAGAGATTCACCATTTTCTTCATGCTTTATCCTTTATCAAATGTAATCTTTGTTTATTTTATTTTAGTTTGAATTAAGCTTAAAATGGCACCTATTTAAAGGTCATTTTTCGGATTTGTAAAATCAGATTTTTTATCTTAATACACATTGTGTTTACTTGAGTTTTTATCACTCTTGAGTTCAGTTTCTTACTATTATACAAAGCACTCTTCGTTTCTTCACCCGAAGTGTTGTTTTTTTTCACCTTGATTCTAAAGTTCTACTTACGTATATTTGTTGGGTTCTAGAATTATTTCTAGAGTTCGCATTTTGCGATTCGTAGGGTTGAGGAGCTAATTACTTCCATCAACTTTACATCCCTCCTTGTTACGTTACATTTCAGCCCACTATACATCAAACTACGCTTCCGCATTACTCGAATTCATTCTTCTCCATAATATTCCTCATTTTGAATGAATTCATATCTTACTCCATCACATTTCATACCATTTTGTTTTTAAGTTCATATCACATTTGAACGAATCATTTCATATTATAACATTTCATATCATCTTGAACGGATCATATCTAAGTTCATATCAGTATGCATCCTCTGTAGTTCAGTGATGCTACTGACCCAGTGGGCTGGGAAAGTTGGCTATTTGAATTGGAGAAAGTGTTTGAAGCAGTTGACTATCCGGAAACAAGGAAAGTACCTATTTCTTAGTACTTCCTCGCTAAGGAAGCCGCGACTTGGTGGAAAGCTATTAAACCACAAGATCATGTTGCTACATGGGACGAATTTAAAGATCTACTGGAGGCTGAGTTTTGTCCTTGGTCAGTGCAAGAAAGCAGGATCCGAGCCTTTTTCGAAGCTAATCCGGAGAACATTCTAGTCTCACAGGCGATAGCGGAATACAACCAACATCTAATTCATGTGATGAATCAGGTGCGTGATGAGTGTGACAAGATCTGCCATTTCGACAAGCGAATGAATATGGATTTACGGTGTTATATGGCCAGGTTTTTTTGCACTACTCTGAAGGAATACCAAGATAGGGCTTTGGCATATGACATGTTGTGTTCCAACAATAACACCATAGACAAGCCGAAGAAGCAAAACACCACCGATAATTTTTCTGGCTTTAAGGGCGGAAACTTTCAGAGACCTCAGTCAGCTAACCATTTTGTCCGATAGTCATCGCATTCTTTTAAAGGGAAGAAGAGTTTTCGTTCTGCTTCGAGCACCTTAACTTGCCCGGGGACCTGTTTTAATTGTGGTCATCCAGGCATCATCAATCTGGAGTGCAACTTTCCACCTCTGAAATGTTACACTTGTGGTCAGATGGGACACAAGGCAGTTTATTGCCCCGAATAAGATCAGACCTTGGATACTCGGCCTTCTAGCATCGGTTCGGTACACCTGCGAGTTTACGAGATGCACCGAGCATATGAACCTGATGCGGCGGTGGCCTCAGGTACCATTCATATTCTATTTCATCCAGTCCGAGTACTTTTTGATTCTGGTGTTACACATCCTTTCATCTCCTTGGATTGTGTAAGCCATTTGAATATAAATTGTATGACTACTTGCGGTCCTTTCATTGTGAAACTACCTAGCGGGGATAGAACCATAGGGAATCGGGAGATTAGGAATTATCCGATGAGCATAGCAGGTATTGATTGGTTATCGAATTTGATTGTGGTTGATATCGAGGGCGAGGATTTGATCCTCGGTGAGGACTGGCTTGAGAGTCACCAAGCGATTGTGAATTACTGCACTAAGGTTATCACTATGATGACCAAAGATGGTTCTGAGTACTCTTTTATGGGATGTAAATCGGGCCAATCTAAATTGCTTATTAGCGCCATGAAGACCGTAAAACTCTTGAATAAAGGTTGCACGAGCTATTAGTGTTATGATTTGAAGTCGAGGGAATAGAGTCGATTTCTCTTCAATTCCAGTTGTTAATGAGTATCTATATGTTTATCCAGGCGATCTTCTGGGATTACCGCCAGATCGAGAGATAAACTTTTCTGTTGATTTAGAGCCTGAAGCGCCTTCGATTTCTAAGGCGCCTTATCATATGACAGATTCAGAAATGCAAGAATGGAAGAATTAGTTGGGATAGCAGTTTGAGAAAGGGTACATTATACCGAGCGGTTCGCCTTGGGGCGCACCTGTTCTTTTTGTGAGAAAGAAGGTTGGTTCACTATGTTTATGCATCGATTACCATGAGCTAAACAAAGTGACCATTAAGAACAAGTATCCGTTGCCTCGTATAGATGATTTATTTGATCAATTGCAGGGAGCCGCGGTATTCTCAAAAATTGATTTGAAATCAGGGTACTACCAGCTCCGAATGAAATAGTCCGACGTTCTAAAAACCACTTTTTGGATGAGGTACGGACATTATGAATTTCTGGTCATGCCTTTTGAACTGACTAATGCACCGACAGTATTCATGCAGTTAATGAACCAGATATTTATTGAATACCTTGACAATGTGTGGTCGTTTTTATTGACGATATCTTGATTTGTTCTCGAGATGAGGAGGAGAATGCCCAACACTAGCATTTGATACTAAATGTTTTGAAAGCCAAGCACCTTTATGCCGAATTCTCAAAATATGAGTTCTAGCTGAAGGAAGTTATGTTTCTCGGCTATGTGGTTTCGGCCAAAGGGGTTTGTGTGGACCCGCAGAAGATTGAGGCAGTGCTAGATTGGGCACCGCGTAATAATGTTAAGGAAGTTCATAGCTTTTTGGGTCTTGATAGGTATTACTGTCGGTTTGTCGAGGGGTTCTCGAAACTCGCTCGGCCGCTTACGCAATTACTTTAGAAGACAAAAAAGTTTGTTTGAACTAGTGAGAGACAGTAGAGCTTCGATGAACTAAAGAGACGTTTGACTTCAGCGCCGATCTTACCTTTACCACAGGGTGGTGAAGGATTTGCAGTTTATAGTGACGCTTCAAGACAGGGGCTTGGATGTGTGCTTATGCAGCATGATAAAATGATAGCCTTTGCATCACGGCAGTTGAAGTCGTATGAGATTAACTATCCTACTCAGAATTTGGAATTGGCCGCAATTGTTTTCGCATTTAAGATTTGGCGGCATTACTTGTATGGCTATTCGTGTCGGATTTATACCGATGACAAGAGTTTGAAGTATATTTTCAGTCAGAAAGAGTTGAATATGAGGCAATAACGTTGGTTGGAATTGATTAAGGATTATGATTTGGTAATTCTTCACCATCCGGGGAAGACCAATGTCGTCGCGGACGCTTTGAGCTGCAAACCAGCATCACTTAAGATGCTCGAGGTTCCTACACCCCATATGAAGATTCATCAGGATTTGATCGAGCAAGGTATAGAAGTTTGGTTTCAAAGAGTGCAGGGACAGTTGTGTACCCTCGAAATTACTTCGTCCTTGGTTGATGACATCAAAGGGAAATAGTGGAGTGACCCGATGATTTCGCAACTGAAGAAAGATGTAATTAAGGGAAAAGCTCATGGCTTTATGGTCCATAAGGACAGTATTTTGGGATTTCAGGGCATGCTTTGTGGCCCGAATAATCTGGAGTTGAGACATAGAATTCTTCGAGAAGCCCATGCTATGCCTTACTCAATCCAACCCGGAACGAGTAAGATGTACAAGGATTTGAAGCGAAATTTTTGCTGGAATAATATGAAGAAAGACATCACAGGGTTTGTATTGCGATGTTTGATGTGTGAATAAGTTAAGATCGAGCATCAACGACTAGCAGGGTTCTTGAAGCCGCTTTCCATTCGTGAGTAGAAGTGGGAAGAAATCTCCATGGATTTTATCACGGGGATACCAAGATCTAGAGCCTGAATGAATATGATTTGGGTAATCATTGATCGATTAACCAAGTCTGCACATTTCCTTGGTATTGAGGATACTTGGGGACCGGAGAGAGATTTGCTCGAACCTTTATAGCTGAGATTGTGAGATTGCATGGTGCCCCTATAACTATTGTTTCTGATCAAGATGGCCGTTTTGTGTCACATTTATGGCAAGCGGTCCATCAAGCCTTGGGCACCGAGTTGAGATTGAGTATATCTTTTCATCCACAATGACGGTCAGATCAAGCGAGCGATTCAAACATTAGATGATATGTTGCGGGCTTGTGCCCTAGAGTGGAGTAATGATTGGGAACTTCATTTACCATTAATCGAGTTTTCCTACAATAATAGTTAGCATGCCTCGATTAAAATGGAACCATTTGAAACACTTTATGGTAGGCGGTGTAGATCGCCATTATGTTGGGATGAGGCTTCAGAGTTAGTTGGAACAGAACCAGATATATTGATGGCAATTAAGGAGAAGATTTCTATTATCCGAGACTGGTTCTGGACTGCCAGAGCCGTCAGAAATCTTATGCTAATACTCATCCTCGACCCTTGGAATTCGAAGTGGAATATCATGTTCTACTCAAGGTGTTGCCGATAATGGGAGTTTTCCGCTTCATGAAAAAGGGGAAACTTAGTCCGAGGTATATTGGACCGTTTAAAATTTTGGACAGGGTTGGAAATTTAGCTTACCGCTTGGCTTTGCCTCCAGCTTTGACTCATGTCCATCGCTTTTTTCATGTTTCTCAGTTGAGAAAGTATGTGCCGGATCTAAGTCATATTATCGACTATAGTGAGATTGATGTAGCCGACGATCTTACCTTTCCAGAGATACCGGTGAAGATCCTTGAACGTCGTGAGAAGCAGCTTCGACAAAAAACTATTCCATTGGTTAAGGTGAAATGGTCGAGACGTGGATTCGAGGAAGCGACTGGGGAGATGGAAGAGAAGATACGGTCGAGATACCGTGAACTTTTTATTTCTTAAGTTTCGGGGCGAAACTTCTTTTTAGAGGGGGATAATGTAATACCCGTATTTTTCATGAATTTTTGGCTTTGATGTTCTTTCGCTTTTGTCGCCTTTATAAGCGCTTATCGAGATGTTGTTGATATTATAGTTTTGTATCTTTTGGAACATGTTCGTGTTGATCGGACTTCGGAGTGGTATTATTGAGTGAAGCAGTTAGCGCATGCTAGGCGTGAGCTAATGCACGCTATTTTTGTTTGGTAGTGCGCGCTAGCTTTGCCAGTAGCGCACGCTAATGGTTTGAGTTTGGTAGAGGCAGTAGCTGGGTTCCGTTCTCTGGGCAAGCAGTAGGTTGGTTTTTGTTCTTTGGACGAACATTTAGCACATGCTAGGCGTGAGCTAACGCACGCTATTGGTGTTGAGTAGCACGCGCTAGCATCGCCAGTAGCGCACGCCAATGAGTTGGGCAGTGTGCTTGGAATTTCTGCATGGTAACAGCTAGCACACGCAATTCCGTTGGTAGCGCATGCTAAAGACGCAGGTCAGAAGCTACTGGACTATTGGGTGACCCCCATTAGAGCGCGCTATCCTTATGAATTAGCACATGCAAATTAAACCCAATATATAAGGTTTGTCAGCCGTGTTCTTCATCATTTTCTTCTCATTTCTTAGACTTCCGATGAGGGCACGCGAGAGAGGCGACCTTAAGGCGATTTGGGACAACCTTTCATTATCCATCATCATCTTGGATAATAAGGATTATACAACATCTAATCCGTTTCTTCTCATCGAATCGAGTTAAAATCCTTAGAACCCTAGTTTGGCGAATTTTTGGGTATTTTTATTAGATTCGTCCGGTTAATCTATTTTGAAGCTTGAAATCCTTGATATTATGATATATATACCCCATATCTATGTTTTCCTTACTATTATATGAATGTTTTGTGTATTACTTGAAGTGGAGAGGGTTTGGATGATTTCCAAACTCTATGTGAATACTTTGAAGCGTTAGGAATCATAGAAAATGGGGGTTTCAGGAGTCTTCCTTGATAATTGAGTAGTGATGATTGATTTTCGTATTTCCTTATGAATCGTTTAGGCCTATAAGTGCGTTCGTGGACCGCCAGAGCTTGAATACCATTTTCTCTTTGGTTCTAATGTCTCAAAGACAAGTATATATTTATGATTGTACGTTCTTAACTTTGAAAGTGAGCATATGAATTGTGTGATTCTATATATTCACTCTCGGACGGACCGAAGGGTCCTCAGAGGGTTCCGTTGCCTTTGGTGTGTTTCCACAAATATTTTTTGGGTTAAACACTCTGGGAGGTTCCGACGGGGCCTAAGAGGGCTCCGTTGCCTTTGGTGCGGTTCCATGCTTAATCACGTATGTATTGAAGTGAAATGCGATGAGATTTAGTTATTCCGGAATACTAGTCTTGAGTTTGATGAAATGAGGATTACGTTTGCTTTATTATCGAGAAGTATTGTGTTTAATATTCGATATACTTGTACTAGCTATTCGATGGCTAACCCCTTTTGGGGTAAATACTTTTCATGTATTTCAGGATCTAGGAGAGTGGATAGGCATGTACCGGGTCGGCACGAAGATGATGGGCAAGAGTGATGATGTGTCTTGTCTCTGTTTGTAATTTGTACTTTATCCATTCGGTATTGTTGTACTTGGAATGGTTGTGAACACTCGAGTAGTGCTTCAGATGTTCTTGATGTTTTGGCCTGTGTTATCCTGGGTTTTCACTCCCGATGTATTGTATTATGTCGAATTTATTAATACCTTGGTGTCATTTTTATTGCCTTCTACTGGATTATGTTTAGATCTTATCGGTCGAAATTCATGGTTCTGCGTATGTATAGCCTTGTGGGTCCCATAGAGGGGCTCACGGCACTGTAATATACCCTGAGTACTTAGGGGTGTTACAGAATATGGTATCAGAGTTTAGGTTTTTGGATACCTAGGTTGTCGGTCTTTTTTGGCTCGAATTAAGTTATCGTTCGAATACAGTATCACTATATTGCCATCATCTCGGTGCTACCGGTACTATTAAGTCCTTTTACTCTTCTTGTACTTTTTTCCTAATCACTCCGTTTTTGATTTGGTATTCTTGGGAATCGGTCACCTAGATGATGAGCGATTTGAGTTGTACTTATGTACTTTGTGTGTCCTTAGGCGTATTTTTATACGCTTATTTATCATTATTTTGTAGTATTTTGGAGAGTGAAATTGTCTAAATGAGCCTTTAATGCCTTAATTTTGTATGATTGACAGGAAATTGAAGTCCGGGAGCTAAAACGAGGCAAAACGGGCGAAAACGGCAAATCTGGACTCTGAGCCGCGGCACAAGGAAGCAGCGCCGCGACAGAAGACACCCGGCCAAGGCGAGTAAATCGTACTGTGCCGCGGCACAGTTCAGGTGAGCCGCGGCACGAAGAAATTGAGGACGCCTGAGCATCAGTGAAGGCTCTGCGCGGCACGAGTTTAGTGCGTCGCGGCACACTTGGCGGTTTTTGGTTGTCCGCGCGAATTAGGGCCGTTTCGAAGCCAGTTTTCGACCTACGGATACGGACGCGATTTGGAGGATATGCTGAGTTATAAATAGGGTTTAAGACCCTAATTAAATATCTTTTGATCTTGAATCTTTTGGAGATTAAGCTTGGAGACGGCAGAAGAAGAGGGAAGCAGAAGACTTCAAAGGCAGAGGGCGGAATGAAGAACGGAGGAATCCGAGCTTCATCTGCGTTTGAATTTTATGCTTTCATTTATTTATTCTGTATTTTCAATTATTAGTATGTCAGGATAAAGCCCTAATCTAGGGTTTTGATGAAACCTTTGTTTTGACGAATTGCTTGAGATTATCCAATTAATTACCTTTTTGTTGAGTTTTCCCAATTGTGTTTAATGCTTGCAATTATCTGGCCAATAGTTGTATTGATTTAATCATTCACTTCGAATCGGGAGAGGAGATTTGGTGAGGAACTATTGGTGAGGACCGTTTTATTCTGTGAGATAGGAATATACTCATAGGAACTACGTGGCCTTTGGGAGATTTTATGCTTTTCGCCTATTGACGAATTAATTCACCTAGGGATAGAGTGCGTTATTCGCCTTTAGATAAATCTATTGACCTCGGGAGAGGTGGTAGAATATATTAGCAATCTCCGCCTTCAATAAATTGGGAAAATTATTTATTACGGATAATCGAGAGTAAATTCGGATAAACTGAGGCGGATTCAGAATCCTAGACTTATTCATCATTTGATTTATTTTATTCAAGCTATCATTTTCTACTAGTCTTTTAGTAATTCTTTTAGTTATTAATTGAAAAAAACCCAAATTCGATTGTTCAAATAAAATTGGAATACACAAAAATCGGTAGTTAGAGATTAAGTTCTCGTGGGAACGATACTCTACTTATCACTTTATTACTTGTAAACGATGACGTGCACTTGCGTGTAAGAAATATCACAACAAGTTTTTGGCGCCGTTGCCGGGGACTGAAATTTTCTAATATCGATTTAAGTATTTCTAGTCTTAATTTGAACGTTTTATTTTTATTTTTGTGTATTTAATTTCGTTTATTTGTTTTTCCTTTCAGGACCTTTCGTGTAGTGCATGAGAAAACTCGGTAACGAAGGCCTACTACCTTTGGATACCGAGCTCGAGCGCACTATAAGAAGGAACAAAAAGGAGAGAAGAGAGTTGCAGACGA
Organism: Orobanche coerulescens; assembly: GCA_033398695.1. Taxonomy (NCBI): domain Eukaryota; kingdom Viridiplantae; phylum Streptophyta; class Magnoliopsida; order Lamiales; family Orobanchaceae; genus Orobanche; species Orobanche coerulescens. The sequence goes on along the minus strand of CM065818.1, from coordinate 108,440,323 downwards.
CGGTCAACATGGCCGAGAATATCGAAGTCCAAGGAGGAGATAACCATGTGCGGCAAGTTCAACCGGAACTAGCTCTTCGAGATTATGCCATACCGCAGATCAATGCTAATTTTTCAGGAATTCGGCGTCCCACTATTCAAGCCAATAATTTTGAGATCAAGCCTGCTATTATTCAGATGGTGCAGGCAAGCCAATTCTGCGGACTGCCGAATGACGACCCGAATGCCCACATTTCTTCTTTCCTTGAGATATGCGACACGTTCAAGACCAATGGTGTCACCGACGATGCCATCCGATTGAGGCTTTTCCCTTTCTCTTTGAGGGATAAAGCGAAATTTTGGTTAAATTCCTTACCGCCGGGGTCGATTACAACATGGGAGGGGTTAGCGCAAGCCTTCCTTGCCAAATTCTTCCCACCTGCTAAGACGGCGAGGTTGAGAAACGAAATAACCACCTTTGGTCAGTACGACATGGAATCGCTCCACGAGGCGTGGGAGTGATATAATGATTTGTTACGAAGATGCCCTCATCACGGCCTTCCTAATTGGCTTCAGATTCAGACGTTCTATCTTGGTTTGAGTGCTTCTACACGCACTCTCGTGGATGCGGCCTCTGGTGGGGCCTTGATGGGAAAGAATATGGCCGAGGCACACTCGCTTTTGGAAGCTATGGCCGCAAACGCATACCAATGGCCATCGGAAAGATTGACACCGAAGAGAGTTATGGAAGTTTCAAGTAATGACCCGATTTCCACTTTGTCAGCTCAAGTCGCCGCTTTGACCCAACAGCTCCAAGCATTTTCGCACGCACCAGCCCCCGTTACCATAGAGACATGCAATTGGTGTAACCGATCACACCCGAGCGCTGAGTGTCAAGTTGGAAACCCGTTCGAGTAACATCAGATGGAGGAGGCTCAATTCATGGGCAATGGAAATCGACAAAACAATTCTTACCCCAGCACTTATAATCAAGGGTGGCGAAATCAACAAAATTTTCCATGGAGAAATGGGCAAGCTTTGAAACCTCCACAAGCTCACTTCGCGCAGCCCCCACAGCAGCCCCCTCAATCACCAAAGGTATCTTTGGAAGATGCTCTTGCTCAATTGGCGGCTAACACAAGTCAATTCATGACCCAAACCGAGACGACCCTCCAAAATCATTCTACCTCCATCCGAAATCTAGAAACACAAATGGGGCAGATTGCTAATTTATTGTCTTCTCGGTCTCAAGGTGCATCACCCCATGCAACCGAAGTGAAATTCAAGGAAAATGTGCAAGCGATCGAATTACGAAGCGGAAAGGAGTTGAAAGGGCAGCCTATTAATGACAAAGAGCATCCGATCGAGCAGAACGAGAAGGAAAAAGATGAGGCGCCCAAGCCAAAGGAAGTATCGACTACTCGGCCCACTCGTCAAATTCCATTCCCACAGCGTTTCCAAAAGCAAAAACTGGACAAGCAGTTTTCAAAATTCCTCGACGTCTTCAAGAAATTGCACATAAACATTCCATTTGCCGACGCATTGGAACAAATGCCGAGTTATGTGAAATTCATGAAAGAAGTCTTGTCCAATAAAAGAAAGCTCGAGGAATATGAGACGGTCGCTTTGACGGAGGAGTGCAGCGCTATTTTACAAAATAACCTCCCACCTAAATTGAGAGATCCCGGAAGTTTCACCATCCCTTGCATCATCGGAAATTCATCTTTTGAAACAGCCCTATGCGATCTTGGGGCCAGTATAAATCTTATGCCCCTTTCTATTTTTAAAAAGCTGGAGATTGGGGAAGCCAAGCCGACGACAGTCTCTTTACAATTAGCCGATAGATCCATCAAATATCCGAGGGGTGTGATAGAGGACGTTTTAGTCAAAGTTGATAAGTTCATCTTTCCGGCCGATTTCATCGTACTTGACATGGAAGAAGACCAAGATATCCCAATTATCTTGGGAAGACCATTTTTGGCAACCGGCCGAACGTTGATTGATGTGGAAAAGGGGAAGCTGACTTTGCGTGTTCAAGAGGAGCAAGTAACATTCAATATCTTTCGATCCGTAAAATATCCAAGTGACGCTGAAAATTGTTTCCAAGTTGACGTCATTGACTCGTGCGTGAGTAGAACTTTTCGAGAAAATTATCCACCCGATCCACTGGAATCCGTTTTGATTGGAAATTTAGAACCAAATGGAGAGCATGCGACTACGTACGACACATGGATGCTTCCCGCCAATTTTTATTCGTAAACCATTCGAGGAGCTCGGAAGTTCACTAACTCGACCAACCCCATCGATTGAAAAACCTCCAAAGTTGGAACTCAAAAAGCTGCCACCTCATTTGAAATATGCATTCACGGGGCACGACAACTCCCTTCCAGTTATTCTTTCGGCCACTTTAGCGGGAGATCAAGAGGCAAAATTATTAAGAGTTTTGAGGAGTACAAATCTACTCTTGGATGGTCTATTGCGGATATTAAGGGGATCAGCCCATCGATTTGCATGCACAAGATTTTGATGGAGGAAGACTACAAACCATCCGTGGAGCATCAACGCCGGCTGAATCCTAACATGAAGGAGGTGGTAAAAGTCGAGGTTTTAAAACTCCTCGACGCAGGTATGATCTTTCCAATTTCTGATAGTAAGTGGGTATGTCCGGTTCAAGTTGTGTCGAAAAAGGGTGGGATAACAGTTGTTCAAAATGATAATAATGAATTAATTCCCACCAGGATTGTCACGGGGTGGCGTATGTGCATAGATTATAGGAAATTAAATAAGGCCACTCGAAAAGATCATTTCCCCTTACCTTTTATTGATCAGATGTTAGATAGATTAGCCGGACACGATTTCTATTGCTTTCTCGATGGTTACTCGGGGTATAATCAGATTTACATAGCCCCCGAGGACCAAGAGAAAACGACGTTTACATGTCCTTACGGCATTTTCGCTTATAGGCGCATGCCTTTTGGATTGTGTAATGCGCCGGCTACTTTTCAACGGTGTATGATGGCTATTTTTTCTGACATGGTAGAGCAGTGTATTGAGATTTTTATGGATGATTTTTCTGTTTTTGGAGATTCATTTGACATTTGTTTGGAAAATTTGCGAAAGTCTTGAGAAGATGCGAAGAGACCAATTTAGTCTTGAATTGGGAGAAGTGTCATTTTATGGTGCAGGAGGGCATTGTGCTTGGCCATCGAATATCCTCACATGGAATTGAAGTCGACCGAGCGAAAATTGAAACAATTGAGAAGATGCCTCCACCCACTTCGGTCAAGGGGATTAGAAGTTTTTTGGGACATGCCGGTTTCTATCGCCGATTTATTAAGGATTTTTCGAAGATCACGAAGCCGCTATGCAATCTACTCATGAAGGATGTCCCATTTACTTTTGACGAGTCTTGTAAAGAAAGTTTCGAATTACTGAAGAAAGCTCTAAGCACGGCACCGGTGATAGTCGCTCCGGATTGGGACCTTCCGTTCGAGTTCATGGTTCTAAAAAACGCTAGGCGCTAGGCATTCGGATTGCTAACGCCTGGCGCCCAGAGCATTACTCGGGGATTAATCGGGGAGTAATCGGATTAGGCGGATTTATCTTTTTATTATTATTTTAATCATTTTTATATATAAAAAATTATATATATGTAAAATAATAAAAAATAATTAAAATTTAACAATTAAAACAGATATATAACAATTACGTATTAAATTTAAAATATTAATATAGATATAAGGGAGTCCATAATATCCATACTATCTTAGTTTATGAATTTATAGTACTATTAGAACAAAAAAAAGAGTATAACAGCCTAGGCATCCGCCTAGTCACCCACGTAACTAGGAATTTGAAGCATTGATATAGGTATAAAGTAGTCCATTGTATCCACAATATCTTATCTTGCCTTCATAGGCCCCCACCCAGCCACCCTAGATGATCGATTAATCACCCAAATGACCAGTACAAGCGCCTAGGCCATAATCGGAACGGTAGAGGACCTTCTAGGGATTAATCGGAGGATTAATCGGTCTAGGAGGGGATTTTTAGAACACTGTTCGAGTTAATATGTGATGCTAGCGACTTTGCCATTGGGGCTGTTTTGGGGCAAAGACTAGGGAAGGTGTTCCATGTCATATACTATGCGAGCCGAACACTCGATGACGCCCAAAGAAATTATGCCACAACGGAGAAGGAATTGTTGGCGGTTATCTTTGCATTCGATAAATTCCGGGCTTATCTATTGGGAACAAAAGTGATATTGTGGACCGATCATTCAGCAATAAAATACCTTTTAGAGAAGAAGGATGCCAAACCAAGGTTGATTCGGTGGGTGCTACTCCTTCAAGAATTCAACTTGGAGATTCGAGACAAGAAAGGGACTGAAAATGTTATAGCCGATCACCTTTCACGATTAGAGAGTCCCCTCGAGAAGGAAGAAAGTCAGCCACAAATCATAGAAACCTTCCCCGACGAGTAGCTCTACAAGTTGGATTCAAAACACGCGCCGTGGTATGCTGATCTAGTGAACTACTTGGCAAGTAAAACAATTCCGAACGACCTCTCACGTCATCAAAAGAAGAAGCTAATCTCGGATGCTAAGTACTATTTGTGGGACGATCCTTTTCTCTTCAAGCGATGCCCCGATCAAATTATCCGTAGATACATTCCGGATGAGGAAATCCACAGTGTGCTGAACCATTGCCATGCATCACCCTACGGTGGACATTTTAGTGGTAATAGAACAGCGGCGAAGGTCTTACAATCGGGATTCTATTGGCCGTCCTTATTCAAAGATGCTCATTCCTTCGTGTCCGCGTGTGATCGGTGTCAACGGACGGGAAACATCTCAAGACGACACGAAATTCCGCTGAACACCATACTTGAAGTCGAATTGTTCGATGTTTGGGGGATCGACTTCATGGGTCCATTTCCCCCATCAAACAAGAATCTCTATATTTTGGTGGCCGTAGATTATGTCTCAAAATGGGTTGAAGCGGTGGCACTACCTACGAATGGGTCCAATGTCGTAATCAAGTTTATTAAACAACATATCTTCACACGCTTTGGGACTCCACGTGCTATTATCAGTGATGGTGGGTCACACTTCGACAACAAATTTCTTGATGCGTTTTCAGAAAATACGGAGTCACTCATCGTGTTGCTACAGCATACCATCCTCAGACGAGCGGTCAGGTCGAGATATCAAATCGAGAGCTGAAGTGGATTCTAGAAAAGACGGTCAGCTCGTCTCGAAAAGATTGGTCATTTAAACTCGATGATGCACTTTGGGCGTACCGGACTGCGTATAAAACACCAATCGGAATGTCGCCCTACAGATTGGTCTATGGGAAAGGTTGCCATCTACCCGTAGAGATGGAACACCGTGCTTACTGGGCGATAAAGAAACTAAACTTTGATCTAAAATCCGCTGGTGAAAAGCGTTGTTTGCAGCTGAACGAGTTGGAAGAAATTCGCTACAACTCATACGAAAATGCGAAACTTTATAAGGAGCGGACAAAGATTTGGCATGATAAGCACATCACGCAGAGAGAATTTGTCCCGGGTCAAGATGTGTTGCTATTTAACTCTCGCTTAAAGTTATTTCCCGGGAAATTGCATTCACGATGGTCAGGACCGTTAACCGTAGTTCAAGTGTTTCCACATGGTGCAGTAGAAGTTCAAAGAGATGCCCGAAAATTCAAAGTTAATGGACAACGGTTGAAGGCATACTTGGGAAATCCAATAGACACGCAGAAAACGAGCGTCACCTTATCCACCGCCGGATGAATGCGAGAAAAGTCCGGCTGAAGACTATAAACTTAGCGCTCCTCGGGAGGCAACCCGAGTATTAGTTGTAGATTCTTTATTGTTTTCTTGCATTTTTAGAGTCTCTCTTTGTCGTCATTCTTCTTTGATCCGTCCTTCCCTCTCGTCTTGATGTTTTCGTGTAAAGTGCATGCGAGGAATCAGCAAAGGAGGAATTCAATGATGACGCGGCACACACGGTGATGAAAAATGGCCGATCAAAGCGTACCTGTGCGCGCACGATCTTGCGAGCCGCGGCACACCAGTCACCGAGCCGCGGCACACTAAACTCCGAGCCTCGGCACACCAAATGGCCAAGAAACACCCAGAGGCGTACTTTGTGCCGCGGCACGCGGACAATGAGCCGCGGCACACTAACACACCGAGCCGCGGCACACGAAGCGAGCGCGGCACGGCGACATTACAAAACGTCCCGATCCCTCATACTTTGGGCCGCGGCTCACTTATATTGTGCCGCGGCCCCCGTCGCAAAATAAGAGCAACCAGGTAGGGCTCATTCAATCGATCGGCCTGCACAAGGTGCCTCTTCCCTCCCTTCCTTCCTTCTTTCACACAATGAGGTCAGTTGATACCATTCTATTAGTCTCCTTCTCCAATTCTCCAGGTAATTTTTGATTTCTAAATCATAAGTGATTCTTGATGTGAAAAGATTTGAAGTTATATATTACTAGTTGTTCTTCACTTTTGTTTCTAAAATGGAGTTGGAATATGGGGAATTTGATATTGTGATGGAATAGATATTTATGAACGAATTGTTGATGATAGTTATCGTGATTCAGGTTATTATCTGTGTTATTATTTTTGGGATTTGGAATTCACCATCAAAATTCTTGTTCTTCATTTTAACTTGTGCACACAAGGTGTTTGATAAATTGCAGCAATGGAAAATTGTCAAGAAGCGTGCAAGCTCACCGGATGATGCCGGCACCAGCTCCTGAGCTGACTGGAGGGGAGTACTTGACCTTTTACTTTTATTGCATATCATTTTTTGTCCATTGAGGTCAATGTACATCCTAAGTTTGGGGGGGGGGATTTACTTTCAGTTGCTACATTCATTGCTGTACTTTATTTTGTTGCACTTTTCATTGCTTTGCGTTATTTTTTTTATATACGTTTGGATAGCCTTGCATGTCTTAATTCTTCTTTATTCGTGAATTTTTCGTGCTTCTATTTGTGTGATACTGATGTTACGACACTGTTTTTCTCTCTGAAGAAACGGTCGAGTTCTAGTCGAGTTGTAGTTAGTAATTTCGGTTTCTGCTTAGTATTCAATTAGGTCCAAATTTTTTCGTGATTGTAGAGGTCTTGGCAGATAAGAGACGATACATACCTGTTTTAAAATCACCGTCGATACGTTTGGTTACATTTTCCGGATAGTGAGTCGTAATGTTTCATTAGTCGTGTTGGCACTTAGATTGAGTTTAGAGTCGGTCAGTTTTTCCCAAAAGTCGAGATAATGTTGTTCTATGAAGGAAAGTCTACTAACCGGGGGCATTCGCGTGACCCGTTGTTTACTCTCGCGTAAAACGACGACCCTGATTAGACTAGTGATTTAGAGGTTTCACATGTGCCGAGTTAGGGAGCCTAGTAACCGGGGGTATTCGCGTGACCCGCTGTTTACTCTCGCGTAAAACGGCGACCTTGATTCGGACATGCGGAAATTATATATTCGAGTTGTTTCTCCACTGTAGAAGGGAACTTAGTAACTAGAAGCATCCATGTGCCCCATGAGTGTCTTTTACGTCAAACGGTTTCCCAATACATGAGAATGGAAGTTCCACCCTAGGATTATCCCGATGAAACATCCCGAGATCCTAACCTAGTGGTCAACTCAAATCAAATTCTTGAGCATATATATAAGGGAATACTGTCCGAGGTTTATTTGTTATGAAACTCGTGAAAATTGTGCCACTAAACTGGGGAACGGGAGGAACTAGCTTGTTTATTTTAGCCTTTCATATTGACGGTCGATTTGACTCACGTTTTGTTAATCTTTGAGCTGGATTTTCTTCATGAACAAGTGATTAGGACTGAACTTGAATACTTTGCGGAATCATTATTCTGAGTGCAGCTCGCTTTTATGACACTCGTATTATTTAGAGAGAATTACAGGATAGTATTGATTAGGTTGAACACTATGAGTTGCACGATGATTCACGACATTCTTTTATTGAATTTAATTCTTTTTGCTTGAGGACAAGCAAAGGCTTAAGTTTGGGGGTATTTGTTAGGCGTATTTTTATACGCTTATTTATCATTATTTTGTAGTATTTTGGAGAGTGAAATTGTCTAAATGAGCCTTTAATGCCTTAATTTTGTATGATTGACAGGAAATTGAAGTCCGGGAGCTAAAACGAGGCAAAACGGGCAGCCAAATCTGGACTCGAGCCGCAGCAAGGAAGCGGCGCCGCGGCACAGGAAGACACCCGGCCAAGGCGAGTAAAGCGTACTGCGCGGCCTTGATTCGAGAGAGCCGGCACAAAAGAAATTGAGGACGCCCGAGGCATCCAGTGAAGGCTCTGTGCCCGGCACAGTTTAGTGCGCCGGCACACTTGGCGGTTTTTGGTTGTCCGCGCGAATTAGAGCCGTTTCGAAGCCAGTTTTCGACCTACGGATACGGACGCGATTTAGAGGATATGCTGAGTTATAAATAGGGTTTAAGACCCTAATTAATTATCTTTTGATCTTGAATCTTTTGGAGCTTAAGCTTGGAGACGGCAGAAGAAGAGGGAAGCAGAAGACTTCAAAGGCAGAGGGCGGAAGCTGAAGAACGGAGGAATCCGAGCTTCATCTGCGTTTGAATTTTATGCTTTCATTTATTTATTCTGTATTTTCAATTATTAGTATGTCAGGCTAAAGCCCTAATCTAGGGTTTTGATGAAACCTTTGTTTTGACAAATTGCTTGAGATTATCCAATTAATTACCTTTTTATTGAGTTTTCCCAATTGTGTTTAATGCTTGCAATTATCTGGCTAATAGTTGTATTGATTTAATCATTCACTTCGAATCGGGAGAGGAGATTTGGTGAGGAACTATTGGTGAGGACCGTTTCATTCTGTGAGATAGGAATATACTCATAGGAACTACGTGGCCTTTGGGAGATTTTATGCTTTTCGCCTATTGACGAATTAATTCACCTACGGATAGAGTGCGTTATTCGCCTTTAGATAAATCTATTTACCTCGGGAGAGGCGGTAGAATATATTAGGAATCTCCGCCTTCAATAAATTGGGAAAATTATTTATTACGGATAATCGAGTAAATTCGGATAAACTGAGGCGGATTCAGAATCCTAGACTTATTCATCATTTGATTTATTTTATTCAAGCTATCATTTTCTACTAGTCTTTTAGTAATTCTTTTAGTTATTAATTGAAAAAAACCCAAATTCGATTGTTCAAATAAAATTGGAATACACAAAAATCGGTAGTTAGAGATTCAGTCCTCGTGGGAACGATACTCTACTTATCACTTTATTACTTGTAAACGATGACGTGCACTTGCGTGTAAGAAATATCGCAACAGTGTCCTGCAGAATGTCTGCTGACATGGGACGAGGACGACCCTGTGGTCGTGGACGCGGGCGAGGACGTGGCGCAGCCGCTTCCCTCAGTTCCATTGCGGGGTCGGCTACCCCTAGTTTATCTAATTCAGTGCATCCTAATACCGAAAGTCAACATGACCAGTCGACCGGTCAAGGGAATAATGCATATATTGGTGTTACGAATGTTCTTCAACAATTGGCAAATCAGATGATGATCCTGGCCCAAACTGTTCAATTAAATAATCCTAATCCGACAACGAATGCTTTACTCTAGAATGTGGTCCGTATGCATCTTCTGCAGTTCAGTGGTGCTACCGACCCAGCGGGCTGGGAAAGTTGGCTATTTGAATTGGATAAAGTGTTTGAAGCGGTTGACTCTCCGGAAACAAGAAAAATACCTATTGCTCAGTACTTCCTTACTAAGGAAGCCGCGACTTGGTGGAAAGCTATTAAACCATAAGATCATGTTACTACATAAGATGAATTTAAAGATCTGCTAGAGGCTGAGTTTTGTCCTTGGTCAGTGCAATAAAGCATGATCCGGGCCTTTTTCGAAGCTAAGCCACATAACATTCTAGTCTCACAGGCGATAGTGGAATATAACCAACATCTAATTAATGTGATGAATCAGGTGCGTGATGAGCGTGACAAGATCTGCCATTTTGACAAGCGAATGAATATAGATTTACGGTGTTTTATGGCCGGGTTTTTTTGTAATACTTTGAAGGAATACCAATACAGGGCTTTGGCACATGACATGTTGTGTTCCAACAATAACACCACAGACGAGCCGAAGAAGCAAAAGACCACCGATAATTTTTCCAGCTCTGAGGGCAGCAACTTTCAGATACCTCAGTCGGCTAACCATTTTATCGGGCAGTCGCCGCATTCTTTTAAAGGGAAGAAGAGTTTTCGTTCTGCTTCGGGCACCTTAACTCGCCCAGGGACCTGTTTTAATTGTGGTCATCCAGGCCACATCAATCTGGAGTGCAACTTTCCACCTATGAAATGTCACACTTGTGGTCATATGGGACACAAGGCAGTTTATTGCCCTGAATAAGATCAGACATTGGATACTCGGGCTTCTGCCCCAACACATAGAGATCAGAGAATGTATCAGCGACAATCAGTTAGCCAGTCACAGTAGGGTTATGGCAGAGGTCGGGGATGGGGTCAGACCGTTAGAGAGGAAGATTCTAGCATCGGTTCGGCACACCCACGAGATTACGAGATGCGCCGAGCATATGAACCTGATGCGGCGGTGCCTCAGGTACCATTCATATTCTATTTCATCCAGTCTGAGTACTTTTTGATTGTGGTGCTACACATTCTTTCATCTCCTTGGATTGTGTACGCCATTTGAATATAAATTGTATGACTGCCTGCGATCCTTTCATTGTGAAACTACTTAGCGGGGATAGAATCATAGGGAATCGGGAGATTAGGAATTATTCGGTGAGCATAGCAGGTATTGATTGGTTATCGAATTTAATTGTGGTTGATATCGAGGGCGAGTATTTGATCCTCGGTGAGGACTGGCTTGGGAGTCACCAAGCGATTATGAATTACCGCACTAAGGTTATCACTATGATGACCAAAGATGGTTCCGAGTACTCGTTTATGGGACATAAATCGGGCCAATCTAAGTTGGTTATCAGCGCCATGAAGACCGTAAAACTCTTGAATAAAGGTTTCACGAGCTATTGGTGTTATGATTTGAAGTCGAAAGGGAATGGAGTCGATTTCTCTTCGATTCTAGTTGTTAATGAGTATCCATATGTTTTTACAGACGATCTTCTGGGATTACCGCTAGATCGAGAGATAAACTATTCTGTTGATTTAGAGCCTAGAGCGCCTTCGATTTCTAAGGCGTCTTATCGTATGACACCTTCATAAATGCAAGAATTGAAGAATCAGTTGGGATAGCTGTTGGAGAAAGGGTACATTAGACCGAGCGCTTCGCCTTGGGGCGCACATGTTCTTTAGTGAGAAAGAAGGTTGGTTCACTATGTTTATGCATCGATTACCGTGATCTAAACAAAGTGACCATTAAGAACAAGTATCCATTGCCTCGTATAGATGATTTATTTAATCAGTTGCAGGGAGCCGCAGTATTCTCAAAAATTGATTTGAGATCAGGGTACTACCAGCTCCGAATGAAAGAGTCCGACGTTCTAAAAACCACTTTTCGGATGAGGTACGGACATTATGAATTTCTGGTCATGCTTCTTGGACTGACTAATGCACCGACAGTATTCATGCAATTAATGAACCAGATATTTATTGAATACCTTGACAAATGTGTGGTCGTCTTTATTGACGATATCTTGATTTATTCTTGAGATGAGGAGGAGCATGCTCAACACTTGCATTTGATACTAAATTGTTTGAGAGCCAAGCACCTTTATGCCAAATTCTCAAAATATGAGTTCTGGTTGACAGAAGTTATGTTTCTCAGCTATGTGGTTTCGGCCGAAGGGGTTCGTGTAGACCCGCAGAAGATTGAGGCAGTGCAAGATTGGGCACCGCCTAATAATGTTAAGGAAGTTCGTAGCTTTTTGGGTCTTGCTGGGTATTACCGTCGGTTTGTCGAGGGGTTCTCGAAACTCCCTCGGCCGCTTACGCAATTACTTTAGAAGATAAAAAAGTTTGTTTGAACTGCTGAGAGACAGCAGAGCTTCCATGAACTGAAGAGACGTTTGACTTCAATGCCGATCTTACCTTTACCACAGGGTGGTGAAGGATTTGCAGTTTATAGTGACGCTTCAGGACAGGGGCTTGGATGTGTGCTTATGCAGCATGATAAAATTATAGCCTTTGCATCACGACAGTTGAAGTCGTATGAGATTAATTATCCTACTCAGGATCTGGAATTGGCCACAATTGTTTTCGCACTTAAGATTTGGCGGCATTACTTGTATGGCTATTCGTGTCCGATTTATACCGATCATAAGAGTTTGAAGTATATTATCAGTCAGAAAGAGTTGAATATGAGGCAACAACATTGGTTGGAATTGATTAAGGATTATGATTTGGTAATTCTTTAACATCCGGGGAAGACCAGTGTCATCGCAGACACTTTAAGCTGCAAACCAACATCACTTAAGATGCTCGAGGTTCTTACACCCGAGTTGAAGATTCGTCAGGATTTGATCAAGCAAGGTATAGAAGTTTGGCTTCAAAGAGTGCAGGGATAGTTGTGTACCCTCGAAATTACTTCGTCCTTGGTAGATGACATGTAACACCCGGTTTTTTTTTCGGTACGTTAATTATTTTCATGGTATTTAGTTATTTAAATGATGGGTTTAATTAATTAGCCAAGTTAGATTAAAATACAAGTTTTGGGCTAAGTTAATTGAAAGATTTAATTATATTGGGCTAGTAAGAAATGAGTTTTGAGCCTAGCCCATTAGTGAAGTCATTAGGCTTTATCCTTAAATGATTTATAAAAATATCACAAAACCCTAAACTCCCTCCTCTCTCCCTCATTTTCGGCCGATCCCTCTCTCCCATCTCTCTCTCTCATTTTTCTCTTCCAAAGCCACAATCATCTTCTCCTTCACTTCCTTGTTGGTGTAACAAGCTTAGGTAAGATCTTTTAAGGTGTTTTAATCTTTTCTTTTGATTTATATTCAATTAATTGTTTTAAGTGTTGATTATCATCTAGAAATTTCATCACCATCTCCTATACATGGTGTATGATGAGCCTAGATGATCATATTATGTAAAAGATCTATATGATTCATAAAAATCATCAAGTTGTAACTTGTGTGATTTAAAGAAGATAGATCTTATGGTTTTAACCAATGTTGTTATTGTTATAAGTTGTATGTTATCATCATCTCTAGATTATATCTACACCCTATACATGGTGTATGATGAATCTAGATGATTATACAAAATACAAGGTCTAAATGAACCATGGAAATCACCAAGTTTTATTTAGGTGATAAAATGTGATAGATCTTGTGAATGGTTATAATTCTTGTTAATTATTATTTTGATTCTCAACATATCCATATCAATATGTTTAGATCTAAGTATACAATTTTATAGCATCTTCTAAGATGTGTATATAAATGTTTGTGTATTTGAAAGATCAAGGAACCCTTAAGAAAGGGGAAAATTATGAGTTTAAATGGTTTGTCATATATTATGTTGATTTGATTCTTTTCCTTGTGACTAAATGAAATGCCAATGACCCCTAGCCCTTTTTGGTGCCACCATGTTCATAGGGGACTGAATTTGGGTGATAAACACATCTAGAAATGTGTTTCAAAAGGGAGAGGAATGGATTGGTTAAAAAGATTAAGGGTTGGCTACGATTCTGTTTCCATCAGATTTGTAGTCATATTACAAAAATCATAACTTGAATTCTATAACTCAAACGGATCTCAAGCCTGTGCCAAAAGTTTACCAATTGTGTTGGGTAACTTTCTTATGAAGGTCACTCTCACTAATTAGGATTTTATCTATGGGCAAGAACAGCACCTTTGCTGGTAGGTCTGATCCGGGTCTGATCTGATAGGTCAACTTGTTTTATTCGTTTCTAGGGCTTGGGAAATGATCTAATGGGATTCCAAGTTCCCACATGTGTGTTATTACCTAAAGTTGTGATCTGGAGTTTATGGGATGTTATCTCCAAGTATTTCTTGGTCATATTGAGTTCACACTCCAGATCAGTTTTCTGTCATCAGCTTTTAAGGGTTTTGTAATTAGTCATGTTGTGAATTTCATATCTAGAGTTTGGGAAACCCTTTTTGGTCGGTTCCAACTCTGAGACTTTGGTATTTATGTCTATTATCTCTGTTATTTTTAGTTTGGACAATGTCTACCCACAAGTTGGGTAGAATTGGCCAACACTACTGATTCCTATGATTTGGGACTGCACTGCGATGTCTTTTTAAAAGCATCATAATAAATTCATATTTTGGAGTTAGAGTGAGTTCTTTACTCTTTTAAAAAGGGGAAAGACTCTAGTTTCTTATAAAAATTTAATATTGATATGGTAATACTTAGGAAAATTAAGTAAATCCATCTTTAACAGCGGGTCTGTTTTTAGACCTTGCTGTCCAGATTTTTGTTTAAGTCTTTAAGCTTCATCTTTGGGTATATCCTAACTCCTAGTTTATAATAGGTGAAGTTTTGGCATTTGCTCAAGTGTGGTAGCCAGTTTTGATTTAGCAATCTCCCTTAAGTATTCAAGGTGAGTTCTCTCACTCCATTGTCTCAATATTTATGATTGCTAGGTTAGCACGTGAGTGTTAAATTATTATTATGATATGATAATGTGGATGCATGCTTAAATTGTTAATCATACATGTGCCTTTGTATGTTTATTGTTGAGGGATCATAGCAATTATCCGGCTTTTGTCCGGTGCGCGTGGTTAGGTATAATTACTCCATACCCTCGGGATGTGAGGTGAGGGTAAGATTAACCCAATACTCTTCGGTTTGTGAGATGCGGGTAACCTACTAGCCCTCCTTATAAGCCTTGATTTGTTCTTGGCTTATGTTTAAATGTTATAACGATATATTTTAATCTAGGTCTAGTGATTGTGGATATTGGTATAATGTTGTGTTTGAATTCACTAAGCTTTGTGCTTACGGTTTTACTTAACATTTTCAGGTATTACGATTAAGGAGGCTAAGGACTGACGGGAGCATTCGTGACACACTGTGATTTATTTTAAGTCAATGAACATTTTTAGTACTTCCGCTTTTGACATTTCTATATTAGAAAGTTTTACTTATGTTGTTTTCTTTAGAAGTTTGATAACTTGACTGCCATTATTGGCTTATTAAATTAAATAAATGAAGTTCCTTTATGAATTGGTGTCAAACTTTATATTATTTCCGCAAAAAAAAAAAAAATATAAATAAATTTTGGGTGTTACAAGTTGGTATCAGAGCTTTTCATTTGAGTGAACTAGGCCTTCTTAGGGATGTCTAGACTCAAATTTAAAACATTTTATTTCTCTTGTACAAAGTTTATTAAAAACTAGCAGTGAAGATGTCACGGTGCTTGGCATTGACCAAGTAAGTTTTATTTACTAATTGAGTTTAAATTTTATTACTTATCAAACACAATAGTATGCTCCATTTATGACATATCCCAAAGACTAGCCTAGGAGGATAATTATATGCCTTTAGTGCTACTATCTACCATGTGAGAATTTAGGCCTTTTAGATCTACCATGAGTGTGAATTAAACTGTTACGGCTAGGAGCAAGCTGAAATTTTGAAACTAGACCTGAAACCGAAATTGGAACTTCTATATTGAATAATAGAAGGGCCCCTATTATTCAATATATGGGAGCCGGTTTTGGGGACGGGGCAAGGTTGAAAAGTTTTCAAAGAAGTCGAGTGTTTTCGATCTCTTAGACATGCATAGGTTGAATCGTTTTCTTTTCTTATCAATTTTAGATGGCTCCTTTGCTCGCCTCAATGCAATTCAAATAGCTCAAGTTAGGGAACTCGTTGCTGAGGAGTTCAATAATGCTTTTAACGAGATCATTCCGAATGTCACGGCTAACATCATTGATCAAGTTCGTGCTCTGCTAGATGAGCGTATGGCAGATGCACCTCCGCCTGGGGGGGGCTCCTGATCCTCCTGTTCGTGATTTAATGTACTACTACGAGAAGTTCGGCAAGTGCAGCCCACCTCATTGGGATGGGGAGGACGATCCAGTGGAAGCTAAGCACTGGTTATCTGACGTGGAGGGCGCCTTTATGACTATAGGGTGCCCAGACCAGTTTAGGGTGTTGGTAGCAAAGAACCAGCTGAGGAAGCGGGGTAAGACATGGTGGAACACCACCACGGGAAGAATGATCAAGAAGTCAGAAGGGCGATTACTTGGGCCCGGTTGTGGAGTGGTTCGAGGCACGGTATGTGCCTAGGTGGAGCAACAAAGAATGATGCAGGAGTTCATGGCGTTACAAATGCACCACCGAGTGCATAGTGATCCGAACGCCAAGTTCATGGAGATGCTTTCTTTCTGTCCTACTTTTGCTGGAGATGAAGCATGGCTTGTTAGTCGGTACATCTCGATTTTACGTACCGACATCCGGGAATTTGTGAGCATGCAAGACTTTACGACTTTGGGTGCAGTCATGGGGGCAGCTGAAGAGAGAGATTGAGCCGCAAACTCAATCTAAGAGGAAACCGGAGAGCACTTTTTCTAAAACTTCTAATGAGGCTCATAAGAAGACAAAGTTTGGGGATAAACCAAGATATGAATACAAGCCATCCGAAGGTGGTGATCGACCCCCATTGGTGTGTTATAACCGTAAGAAGGAAGGGCATCACCGGAAGAATTGCAAGGCTCCAAAAGCCATTCTGACCTCCTGTGTTACTATCAAGCGGCGGTACTTTGTTACAATTGCCAAGAGAAGGGGCACAAGAAGCCCGATTGCCCAAAGTCAAGAAGAATGGGAATGCAAATCCCAATACTGCTTCGACCTCTAACGGACCAACTATGTTGACACGAGGACGTGTCCACCAGCTTACGAGGGAGGAGCCTACGAAGCCTGCGACTGTAGCAGGTAAACATCTCTTCCTTATCTTTTATCTTATGCTATGCCATAGAGTAATTGTTTTATTGCTTAAATATTATGAATCAGGCACTTATCTGTTAGATTCTCAACCTGCCGCTGTTATGTTTGATTCTGGCGCTACTCACTCCTTCGTGTCACGCACGTTCATAAATCGTTTGGGGCGTGGTGTCGGGAAACTAGCACGTCCCATGGTTATCGAAGTTGCCGACAATCGAACTATCTTCGTATCTTGATGTTTATCGGGGTTGTACCCTTGAATTTTCGGGAGTTGAATTCCCCATTGATCTTATCCCTATTGCTATGAGGGAACTTTGCGTTATTGTGGGTATGGATTGGCTCGATGCATTCGATGCAGAAATTCTTTGTCGCAAGAGACAAGTTCGTGTTCAAAACCCTAGGGGTGGAGAACTTATTATTCAAGGAGATATTCCCATTTGGATATTGCTTCTTGTACCTCTGCTATTGCGCTCGATAATGTTCGATTGTTTCCGACTTTGGTGACGTCTTTCTGAGGAACTCCGGGTTTGCCACCTATTAGGCAAGTGGAGTTTCGCATTGATTTAGTACTGGCGCTGTTCCGATCGCCAAATCTCCTTATCGTTTGGCGCCACCGAGATGAAAGAGCTTCAAGATCGATTCAGGGAGCTTAGTGATAAGGGGTTTATACGGCCAAGTTTCTCGCCGTGGGGTGCTCCTATACTTTTCGCGAAAAAGAAGGACGGTTCTCAAAGAATGTGCATAGATTATCGGGAGTTGAATAAACTCACGATAAAGAACCGTTATCCTTTACCTCGTATCGACGATCTTTTCGACCAACTCCAAGGAGCGTCTTGGTTTTCCAAGATTGATTTGCGTTCCGGTTATCATCAGATGCGAGTTCGTGACTGTGACATTGAGAAAACGGCGTTTCGAACCCGATACGGACACTTTGAATTTGTGGTGATGCCTTTCGGACTCACTAATGCACCCGCTTTTATGGATCTTATGAATCGGGTGTGTGGTCCGATGCTCGACCGTTCGGTCATTGTGTTTATTGACGATATTTTGGTCTATTCTAAGACCAGGGAGGAGCATGAAAAGCACATTCGGGAACTTCTAGAGACACTACGGAGAGAACGGCTTTATGCTAAATTTTCTAAGTGTGAATTTTGGTTAGAAGAGGTTCAATTCTTGGGCCACGTGGTGAACAAGGAAGGTATCAAGGTCGATCCGGCCAAGATTGATGCGGTTAAGAAATGGGAAGCTCCTAAATCGCCTTCGGAGATTCGTAGTTTCTTGGGTTTGGCCGGTTACTATCGTAGGTTTATTGAAAATTTCTCAAAGATTGCTCTACCTCTTACGCGATTGACCAAGAAGTCGGAGAAATTTGTTTGGGGTCCGGAACAACAGTTTGCATTTGAAGATCTTAAGACGCGGTTGTGTAATGCCCGGTTTTGACTTTACCTAAGGAGTGGAGGACATGGTAGTGCATCGCGACGCATCCCTCCCGGGTTTTGGTGCCGTGTTGATGCAACGGGGTAAGGTGATAGCTTATGCGTCTCGCCACCTAAAACCTCACGAAAGGAACTACCCCACTCATGACTGGAATTAGGAGCCGTTGTTTTTGCTCTCAAGATATGGAGGCACTACCTTTACGGGGTTAAGTGTATCATTTACTCGACCATAAAAGTTTGAAGTACCTTTTCGATCAGCGGGATTTGAATATGAGGCAGGTTAGATGGTTAGATGTGGTGAAAGATTACGATTTGTGAGATCCACTACCACCCCAGTAAAGCAAATGTGGTAGCCGACGCACTCGATCCGTAAGCAACTGGCCGAACCGATTCGAGCTAAATGTCTTCGGATGACTATGGAGACATCATTATTGGGTATGATTCGAGATGCTCAAGATGTGGCGACTCAAGAGGGGAACCCAAATCGTGAAAGGATTGTGAATGAGTTACCTAAGATGGAGCGAGATGGGCGTGGATTACTAACTCGTTATGGTAGGGTTTGGGTTCCATTGATCGGTGGGAACCGGAAAACTCTTATGGAAGAAGCTCACAGTCCAAGTTTTCTATTCATCCGGTGCTACAAAAATGTACCGAGATCTTCGTGAGGGTTATTGGTGGCACGGGATGAAGAATGATGTGGCTCGATATGTAGAAGAATGCCTAACATGCCGGAAGGTCAAAGCCGAACACCGAAACCTCATGGGAAATTGCAACCTTTGGAGATTCCCGAGTGGAAATGGGAGCACTTAACCATGGACTTTAATACAAAACTTCCTAAGACCGCAAAGGGAGCGGATACGATATGGGTGGTTGTGGATCGATTGACGAAGAGTGCTCATTTCTGGCCATCAAGGAAAGTTCTTCACTGAAAAATTGGCGAGATTTTTGTTCGGGAGATAGTTTCATTGCACGGGGTGCCCGTATCTATTGTCTCGATCGAGATACTCGATTCACCTCTCGATTTTGGCGAAATTCCAAGAAGAATTGGGTACCCGATTGCATTTCAAGATCGCTCCATCCGCAAACCGATGGGCGAGTGAGCGGACGATACAGACTTTGGAGGACATGCTTCGGGCATGTGCAATTGATTTTGGAGGCAGTTGGGATGATCATCTTCATTTAGCCGAGTTTTCATATAACAACAGTTATCATTCAAGCATCGACATGCCCCCGTATGAAGCACTGTATGGTAGGAAGTGTAGAACCCAGTTGTGTTGGGGTGAGGTTTGACAGAGGGTGCTCGGTAGCACCGATATTGTTTTGCAGACCACGGAGAAAATCAAAATGATCGGGGATCATTTGGTCACCGCTAGGAGTCGTCAGAAGAGTTATGCAGATAAGCGACGCTCCGATCTTGAGTTTCAGGTTGGGGATCATGTGCTATTAAAGGTCTCCCCTTGGAAGGGTGTGATTAGGTTCCGCAAGCGTGGGAAGCTGGGACCTCGGTTTATTGGACCTTATAAGATCATAGCTCGCGTTGGTAAAGTAGCATACTGATTGGAGCTGCCCGACGAGCTTAGTTTGATTCATAACACCTTCCACGTGTCTCGGTTGAGGAAGTGCATTGTTGACGATACCGCCGTAGTACCTGGAAGACATCCAAATTGACAACGGCTCAACTATGTTGAGAAACCTATCGCGGTTGTTGATCGAAAGTCAAAGACCCTTCTGAGCGGTAAGACTGTTTATTACGTTAAGGTTCGGTGGCGGCATAGGAAGGGATCCGAGTGTACATGGGAACTGAAGACGAGATGAGGCGCATTATCCCGAGTTATTCAGAGGGATCGACTTGAGGCCAAGTCCCTTCTTAGTAGGGGAGAGTTGTAACACCCGGTTTTTTTTTCGATACGTTAATTATTTTCATGGTATTTAGTTATTTAAATGATGGGTTTAATTAATTAGCCAAGTTAGATTAAAATACAAGTTTTGGGCTAAGTTAATTGAAAGATTTAATTATATTGGGCTAGTAAGAAATGAGTTTTGAGCCTAGCCCATTAGTGAAGTCATTAGGCTTTATCCTTAAATGATTTATAAAAATATCACAAAACCCTAAACTCCCTCCTCTCTCCCTCATTTTCGGCCGATCCCTCTCTCCCATCTCTCTCTCATTTTTCTCTTCCAAAGCCACAATCATCTTCTCCTTCACTTCCTTGTTGGTGTAACAAGCTTAGGTAAGATCTTTTAAGGTGTTTTAATCTTTTCTTTTGATTTATATTCAATTAATTGTTTTAAGTGTTGATTATCATCTAGAAATTTCATCACCATCTCCTATACATGGTGTATGATGAGCCTAGATGATCATATTATGTAAAAGATCTATATGATTCATAAAAATCATCAAGTTGTAACTTGTGTGATTTAAAGAAGATAGATCTTATGGTTTTAACCAATGTTGTTATTGTTATAAGTTGTATGTTATCATCATCTCTAGATTATATCTACACCCTATACATGGTGTATGATGAATCTAGATGATTATACAAAATACAAGGTCTAAATGAACCATGGAAATCACCAAGTTTTATTTAGGTGATAAAATGTGATAGATCTTGTGAATGGTTATAATTCTTGTTAATTATTATTTTGATTCTCAACATATCCATATCAATATGTTTAGATCTAAGTATACAATTTTATAGCATCTTCTAAGATGTGTATATAAATGTTTGTGTATTTGAAAGATCAAGGAACCCTTAAGAAAGGGGAAAATTATGAGTTTAAATGGTTTGTCATATATTATGTTGATTTGATTCTTTTCCTTGTGACTAAATGAAATGCCAATGACCCCTAGCCCTTTTTGGTGCCACCATGTTCATAGGGGACTGAATTTGGGTGATAAACACATCTAGGAATGTGTTTCAAAAGGGAGAGGAATGGATTGGTTAAAAAGATTAAGGGTTGGCTACGATTCTGTTTCCATCAGATTTGTAGTCATATTACAAAAATCATAACTTGAATTCTATAACTCAAACGCATCTCAAACCTGTGCCAAAAGTTTACAAATTGTGTTGGGTAACTTTCTTATGAAGGTCACTCTCACTAATTAGGACTTTATCTATGGGCAAGAACAGCACCTTTGCTGGTAGGTCTGATCCGGGTCTGATCTGATAGGTCAACTTGTTTTATTCGTTTCTAGGGCTTGGGAAATGATCTAATGGGATTCCAAGTTCCCACATGTGTGTTATGACCCAAAGTTGTGATCTGGAGTTTATGGGATGTTATCTCCAAGTATTTCTTGGTCATATTGAGTTCACACTCCAGATCAGTTTTCTGTCATCAGCTTTTAAGGGTTTTGTAATTAGTCATGTTGTGAATTTCATATCTAGAGTTTGGGAAACCCTTTTTGGTCGGTTCCAACTCTGAGACTTTGGTATTTATGTCTATTATCTCTGTTATTTTTAGTTTGGACAATGTCTACCCACAAGTTGGGTAGAATTGGCCAACACTACTGATTCCTATGATTTGGGACTGCACTGCGATGTCTTTTTAAAAGCATCATAATAAATTCATATTTTGGAGTTAGAGTGAGTTCTTTACTGTTTTAAAAAGGGGAAAGACTCTAGTTTCTTAGAAAAATTTAATATTGATATGGTAATACTTAGGAAAATTAAGTAAATCCATCTTTAACAGCGGGTCTGTTTTTAGACCTTGCTGTCCAGATTTTTGTTTAAGTCTTTAAGCTTCATCTTTGGGTATATCCTAACTCCTAGTTTATAATAGGTGAAGTTTTGGCATTTGCTCAAGTGTGGTAGCCAGTTTTGATTTAGCAATCTCCCTTAAGTATTCAAGGTGAGTTCTCTCACTCCATTGTCTCAATATTTATGATTGCTAGGTTAGCACGTGAGTGTTAAATTATTATTATGGTATGATAATGTGGATGCATGCTTAAATTGTTAATCATACATGTGCACTGTATGTTTATTGTTGAGGGGATCATAGCAATTATCCGGCTTTTGTCCGGTGCACGTGGTTAGGTATAATTACTCCAATACCCTCCGGGATGTGAGGTGAGGGTAAGATTAACCCAATACTCTTCGGTTTGTGAGATGCGAGTAACCTACTAGCCCTCCTTATAAGCCTTGATTTGTTCTTGGCTTATGTTTAAATGTTATAACGATATATTTTAATCTAGGTCTAGTGATTGTGGATATTGGTATAATGTTGTGTTTGAATTCACTAAGCTTTGTGCTTACGGTTTTACTTAACATTTTCAGGTATTAGGATTAAGGAGGCTAAGGACTGACGGGAGCATTCGTGACACACTGTGATTTATTTTAAGTCAATGAACATTTTTAGTACTTCCGCTTTTGACATTTCTATATTAGAAAGTTTTACTTATGTTGTTTTCTTTAGAAGTTTGATAACTTGACTGCCATTATTGGCTTATTAAATTAAATAAATGAAGTTCCTTTATGAATTGGTGTCAAACTTTATATTATTTCCGCAAAAAAAAAAAAAAAAAAATATAAATAAATTTTGGGTGTTACATGACATCAAAGGGAAATAGTGGAGTAATCCGATGATTTCTCAACTGAAGAAAGATGTAATTAAGGGAAAAGCCCATGGCTTTATGGTCCATGAGGACAGTATTTTGGGATTTCAGGGCAGAATTTGTGGCCCGAATAATCTGGAGTTGAGACAGAGAATTTTTCGAGAAGCCCATGCTACGTCTTACTCAATCCACCACGGAACGAGTAATATTTACAAGGATTTGAAGCGAAATTTTTGGTGAAATAATATGAAGAAATACGTCACAGAGTTCGTATTGCGATGTTTGATGTGTCAATAAGTTAAGATCGAGCATCAATGACTAGCAGGGTTCTTGAAGCCGCTTCCCTTTCCTAAGTAGAAGTGGGAAGAAATCTCCATGGATTTTATCACGGGGATACCGAGATCTAGAGCCGGAATGAATATGATTTGGGTAATCGTTGATCGATTAACCAAGTCTGCACATTTCCTTGGTATTAAGGATACTTGGGGACCGGAGAGATTTGCTCGAACCTTTATAGCTGAGATTGTGAGATTACATGGTGCCCCTAAAACTATTACTGATCTGGATGGCCGTTTCATGTCACATTTATGGCAAGCGGTCCATCAAGCCTTGGGCACCAAGTTGAGATTGAGTATGTCTTTTCATCCATAGTCAGACGGTCAGACTAAGCGAACGATTCAAACATTAGATGATATGTTGTGGGCTTGTGACCTAGAGTGGAGTATTGATTGGGAACTTCATTTACCATTGATCGAGTTTGCCTACAATAATAGTTGGCATGCGTCGATTAAAATGGCACCATTTGAAACACTTTATGGTAGGCGGTGTAGATCGCCATTATGTTGGGATGAGGCTTCATAGTTAGATGGAACAGAACCGGATATATTGATTGCAATTAAGGAGAAGATTTCTATTATCTGAGACAGGTCATCAGAAATATTATGCTCATACTCATTGTTGACCCTTAGAATTCGAAGTGGGATATCATGTTCTACTCAAGGTGTTGCCCACAATGGGAGTTTTCCACTTCAGGAAAAAGGGGAAACTTAGTCCGAGGTATATTAGACCGTTTAAAGTTTTGGACAGGGTTGGAAATTTAGCTTACCGCTTGGCTTTGCCTCCAGCTTTGAGTCATGTCCATCACTTTTTTCATGTTTCTCAGTTGAGAAAGTATGTGCCGGATCCAGGTCATATTATCGACTATAGTGAGATTGATGTAGCCGAGGATGTTACCTTTCCATAGATACCGGTGAAGATCCTTGAACGTCGTGAGAAGCAGCTTCGGCAAAAAACTATTCCATTGGTTAAGGTGCAATGGTCGAGACCTGGAGTCGAGGAAGCGACTGGGGAGATGGAAGAGACGATACGATCGAGATACCCCGAACTTTTTATTTCTTAAGTTTCGGGACCAAACTTCTTTTTAGAGGGGGATAATGTAATACCCGTACTTTTCATGAATTTTTGTCTTTGACGTTCTTTCACTTTTGTCGCCCTTGTAAGCGCTTATCGAGATGTTGTTGATATTAGAGTTTCGTATCTTTGGGAACATGTTCGTGTTGATCGGACTCCGCAGTGGTATTATTGAGTGAAGCCATTAGCGCATGCTAGGAGTGAACTAACACACGCTATTTGTGTTTGGTAGCGCGTGCTAGCTTCGCCAGTAGCGCACACTAATGGTTCGAGTTTGGCAGAGGCAGTAGCTGGGTTCCGTTCTATGGGCAAGCAGTTAGCGCACGCTAGGCATGAGCTAGCGCACGCTATTGGTGTTGAGTAACACGCGTTAGCATCGCCAGTAGTGCATGCTAATTACTCGGGTTTGGCAGTGGCAGTAGGTTGGTTTTTGTTCTCTAGACGAACATTTAGCACACGCTAGGCGTGAGCTAACGTACGCTATTGGTGTTGAGTAGCATGCGCTAGCATCACCTGTAGCACACGCCAATGAGTTGGGCAGTGTGTTTGGAATTTCTGCATGGTAACAGCTAGGGCACATAATGCCGTTGGTAGCGCACGCTAAAGACGCAGGTCAGAAGCTACTGGACTACAGGGTGACCCCCGTTAGCGCACGCTATCCTTATGAATTAGCGCATGCTAATTAGACCCAGTATATAACGTTTGTCAGTCATGGTATTCGTCATTTTCTTCTCATTTCTTAAACTTCCGACGAGGGCACGTGAGAGAGGCGACCTTAAGGCGATTTGGGACAACCTTTCATTATCCATCATCATCTTTGGTTGGATAACAAGGATTATACCCCTAATCCATTTCTTCTCACCGAATCGAGGTAAACTCCTTAGAACCCTGGTTTGGGGAATTTTTAGGTATTTTTCTTAGATTCGTCTGGTTAATCTATTTTGAAGCTTGAAATCCTTGAGATTATGATGTATCTATCCCATACCCATGTTTTCCTTATGATTATATGAATGTTTTGTGTATTACTTGAAGTGGAGAGGGTTTGGATGATTTCCAAACTCTATGTGATTACTTTGAAGCTTTATGAATCATAGAAAATGGGGGTTTCGGGAGTCTTCCTTGATAATTGAGTATTGATGATTGATTTTCGTATTTCCTTATGACTCTTTTAGGCCCAGAAGTGCATTCGTGGACCTCCCGAGCATGAATACCATTTTCTCATTGGTTCTAATGTCTCAAAGGCAAGTATATGTTTATGATTGTACGTTCTTGACTTTGAAAATGAGCATATGAATTGTGTGATTGAATATATTCACTCTGGGACGGACCGACAGGTCCTCAGAGGGTTCCTTTGCCTTTGGTGCAGTTCCACAAATATTTTTTGGGTTAACCACTCTTGGAGGGTCCGATGGGGCCTAAGAGGGTTCCGTTGCCTTTGGTGCGGTTCCATGCTTAATCACGTATGTATTGAAGTGAAATGCTATGAGATTTAGTTATTCCAGAATACTAGTCTTGAGTTTGACGAAATGAGGATTACGTTTACTTTATTTTCGAGAAGTATTGTGTTTCATATTCGATATACTTGTACTAGCTATTCGATGGCTAACCCCTTTTGGGGGAAATACTTTTCATGTATTTCAGGATCCAGGAGTGGATAGGCATGTACCGGGTCGGCACGAAGATGATGGGCAAGCGTGATGATGTGTCTTGTCTCTGTCTGTAATTTTTACTTTATCCATTCGGTATTGTTGTACTTGGAATGGTTGTGAACAGTCGAGTAGTGCTTCAGATATTCTTGATGTTTTGGCTTGTGTTATCCTGGGTTTTAATTCGCGATGTATTATATTATGTCGAATTGATTATTACCTTGGTGTCATTTTTATTGCCTTCTACTGGATTATGTTTAGATTTTATCGGTCGAAATTCATGGTTTCGTGTATGTGTAGCCTTGTGGGTCCCATAGAGAGTCTCACGGCGCTGTAATATGTCTTGAGTAACTTGGGGGTGTTACACAATCTATTACATTTGAATAATTTGCATCTTATACAAATATTCTAGTGAAATAAATAAATATGCTCAAAACCAGCCTTTACAACCCCATTGAATAATAATGATTCAAAAACTAAGAGCATGAACTACATCCCCATCACATAACTATGTCAAACATACAACAAGTAATGGTTTGAATTAACCCAATTAATTCAATATTAATCGACAACTGAATTTGTCCATAGTAAAAACCCTCAAAATGTCTTCTTTAAATTTCCCCACCATCAAAAATTCCAAATTTAATGATTTAATTAAATTAAACATAATTTAATATTGGAAAAATTAATTTTCAAAAATACACTGAAAAACGAGAGCCGATGCCCGATAGCCAGAAAAATATCAAGCATTAGTTGGGTACTGACCCACCACCGAGGGTCCTCCCAAAGATCGCCTGGTCCCGCCTCAAAGATCAACTAGGTTCTATCCTGGCTGGTTCAGCTAGTTGCTTGGTCGAAAGCACTCGTCTCTTTTTCAATCAGATTTCTAAAATCTCATGATTTCTGACTTATATAAATCAATTTCCAAGAAAATCTTGATTTATATCATAATATTAAATCACGAAAAATATTACTACGATGAATAATTAAACATCTACGATTTTTATGTGATTCCAAATCATATAAACACCATCAAACATGCATTCAAAATGCAAAAGTATCGTCTATACGATCGCATTGACCTTGCTCTGATACCACTGTTGGAGTTCAGGCTATAAATCGAATATGCAGTGAAAATAAAATTCTCCCAACCATGCTCATCCAAACTCCTAAAGAGGATCGATCAATGATCGTATAAACGAATAAATAAAATAGTCAAAATCATACCCTTGTAGCTCGACTTCTTTAATCTGATGATGGCGAGCACAAATCCAATCCGTGAAGATTTTGAAAATTTCAATGTCGAGAATACCGAATATCTCTACGATTCACGTGTCGGAAAGAATACTATAATAAAACTCTATCTTTTAGTTCTCCAAGAACACGGCTAGAAGAAAATAGAGTAACCCTTAACCAATGAAAGCTAAGTTCTAAATTTAGTTTTTCTCGCTTTTATTTGTTGTAGAACCACAAGTAGAAAACCTTTTCTTCTATCTTGTTTTCTTACATAAATCCTCCATCAAGTGTGTGTTGGCTTGTTATATGTTACCATGTCAACTCCACATTAATTCTTATCACATGAGAAAAACCACATGCAAAGTGCATGTGCTAAAAAAATCTTCAAAAGACTTTTCAACTATGGAACATGGGGCCCGCCATATTTGGTTGGGTGGAAGCTTCCACTCACGGTGTTCGACCTCGTGTATGTAGTTCATTAGATAAACCTTGGTCCATCACAGTGAAGTATATTAATTAAGCAATGAAATTAATTAACTATATCAAATACTATATAATTAATTTCTCCAAGAAATAATTATATATGAATTAAATTACTTACCCAGTAATTATTTAATTCATCTCGCCAATTTAATTTATCCAATAAATTAATTATATTAAACATCTAATGTACAATATTTATTAAGAGTGGATATGCTTAATTTAATCCACCATTGATCCTGTTTGCGCGACTCTGTAGGTTTGTCTTAGTCAGCAATGGGAGGATCCAAAGACTGTGAGGAACACTTAGCAGTCCGTGGATCACACTATAACCTAACTGAGAATGAATGATGGAATCATTCCAAAACATGTTATGAATACCGTATATGTATGAACCCTTAATCATATGTCCCTTTCAAGTTTTAGGGTCATGATTAAGTCAAACCCTGTCTATACTTGACTCTATGCATGTGTGACTGCAAATCAATATCATAGAGCTCTTGTGTTTCAAATACAACCAGCTCAATTTTTTTGGACAAATACTTTTGATCTCAGTTGCCACTAACCGCATAATACATTATCCTGTTTATTCACAGGAGAAAGATCGTTTCTTGGTGTTCAATAAAGTCTACTACTTGCCCATTAAGTTGCACTTTGAGGTTGATCCCTACCGACAGGTGATTGGATCGAACTACTCTATTGTACAACTTAATGAAACAAGCACATCTTCCACTGAAGCCTCAAGTTAAAGGTCCAGCATACCTATCATAACCTTATGCTTCAGTCGTTGACTATCCTAGAGTAAAATCCATGTGAGCGAATCGAGGTGAGTCAAATCCGAGTATTCTAATCTAATTAGTTTACCTATACTGAGTGCTTCCATTATTCCAGAGTGAAGATATGCACATGTCCAAGTACATGATATACAAGTCCTTCATTGAAACCTAATGCCCAATTAAGTTTCATTGACTTGCGGAAAAGTTAAGCAATTTGAGTTTTAAACACTTCCAATGCAAGTCTCCTTATCTCATAAGTACTGGAATATTTCTACTCAAAAGCGGGAACATTATTTCTATGTTTTTACCGATTAAAGAATGTCAATGATATACAATAAATAAATATATAATAACTACCTTTTATTAATGTTGGAATATTTTATTCCAAATATTCATAATCGAGTTTTGATGATTAAGTTGTCAAACAAATCAAAACAACAAATAAGCGAAGCAAAACAACAACAAAGTCGAAGACGCAAAAATTCACACAATCCGGGAAAAGCTATCTATTCAGATCAGTCAAGATGGGAACCTACCTGATCAGACGAGAGAAACCTACCTGATCAGATGAGATCAAAGCTACCTGATCAGACAAGAAGAAAGTTACCTGATCATAGATAAAGTACGCAATGCATGATGCATAACGTATGTAATATAGCACGCTAAATGTATGTAACGTTATATGGATAACGTACGTAACAATGTATTTCAGAATTCAAACAAGGATCCGTTGGAAGACGACGTCATGGCATAGGTCAGCATGCAACGGATATGAAGACTAATATAACGTACGTAATAAGAAAGAGGCTAACGTACGTAATGAACAAGACAGAAGCTACGGGACTGATTTGCATGGAGTATAACGTAAGTAACATGAGGATGTTAACGTACGTAATGAAGCTAACGTACGTAAAGGTTTGATGATAACGTACGTAAAGAAGGCAGCAGGAGCTAACGGCTACTTTAGGCTTTGGAGCTTATAAATACCACTTCTTATGATATTGAACACACAACAACGCAAAGCAAACAATTCATTGATCAGATATTGATATACATATTCTAGTTGTTGTACTTGAGCTTATATTTATTAGAGTTTGAGTGTGATACACGAAAATTCATACACGAGAGGTAAAAGAAAGGATACTATTCGACTAGGTGTTATCAGGATCAAGGATCTGGAATTATTAGAATCGGAATCAATATCCACGTGAGGTTTGTCTAGTACCCATAGAAATCTATATAGGTTGATTCCTTATCCGATAGAAATGGAAAATGGTTTAACCTGGACCTACATAAAGACAAGTGTGTACAGTTTTTCTCGACAGATAGAAGAGAGATCTGTAACGGTTTAACTTGGACCAACATAAAGACAAGTGTGTACAGATTATCTCGACCGATAGAAGAGAGATCTGAAATGGTTTAACTTGGTCCGACATAAAGACAAGTGTGTACTGTTTATATCGACCGATAGAAGAGAGATCTGTAATGGTTTAACTTGGAGCGATAGAAGAGAAGTTTGTAACGGTTATCCCTAGACCGATAGAAGAGAGGTGCAGAGGTTTATCTTAATCCTATATAAAAAGATACGAAGAGAGGACGTAGGCACGTTTGGCCGAACCTCTATAAATCCTGTGTCGATTTATTTTCCGCACCATTTTCTAAATCACTTCTGCAACGCGAAAGAGTTTTATAACTCTATCTCCAAACGGCGATACCGACTAATATTGTTTCATCAATTGGTATCGGAGCGGTGTACCGCCTAAAAGCGGCTTAACATCCGAGGAGAAGACCCAAATGGCATTTCAATTTGCCCCGATCGAAGTTCTTGCCTTGAACCAACCACCATTCTTCGATGGATCTAACTTTATGATTTGAAAGAAGAAAATATCTATTTTCATTCGAGCCTATGAAATCGAGCTGTGGAAAGTGATATGTCTTGGTCCAAAAATTCCAATCAAATCCGATGGTACGTTTAAATCTTTTGAAGAATATGATGACTTGGATTGGAAAAACGACCACTATAATTGCAAAGCCACGCAATTATTGTATTGTGATGCGAACACGCTAGAGAATGCAAAGGAACCGATTCAAGTACCTCTCGGACCAATCACAAGGGCAAGAGCTAAAAGATTCAAAGACTCCATCAACAGTCTAGTTCAAATTATTTAGGAAATAGAATTGGCTAAGAAACCGATCGAGACAGACAGCAAAAGAAAAGTACCGATCAATGTCATCAAGATACATGAAGAAGAAGATTCGGGCATCATTATGGGATG
Source organism: Orobanche coerulescens (assembly GCA_033398695.1). NCBI lineage: Eukaryota > Viridiplantae > Streptophyta > Magnoliopsida > Lamiales > Orobanchaceae > Orobanche > Orobanche coerulescens. The sequence goes on along the minus strand of CM065818.1, from coordinate 108,409,602 downwards.
AAGATTTTTGGCCCAAATTCATGTAACAACCCAAACTAGGCGGATATTACGGGCCGTGAATCCCCAACTGGGACCCACCGTGCAAATGAAAATGATGAATTAAAATAATATAATTGTAGTACCGAACCACATTATATTACCAAGTACTCCGATGAGGAGTTTAAGTACAACACACCAGACAAAACCGAATCCGGTATATTTTATATGGAGATAAAATACAACACTCGAACAATTAAACATCTCAAACGGAATTTGCAGCGGGAAAATACAAATGACGGAAATGATGAAATGATCAAACAAACGGAATAACTGGGGACCCTACTAGTGTCACTAGGACTCGCCGTCAAGATGCTCTTCCGTGCCTTTGCCTCGGCCGTGACTAAAACCAAAATTCCCCAAACGGGCCGCCATTACGTAACAACAATCCTCAAGGGTTGAAATTACACAATCATGATATATCTGAAGTTATGAAATATCCTTAGTTATGAATTACGCTGAAGAGGAGTACCATAGTACGCCCGTAGTGTTCTGTGCAAGTGTACAAGACGGATGATCGGACACGCCCGTCCTTGTACCTAATTAGTCTCACGGAGGTAATTGTTACCGTGTGCACAGTCCAATGTATCACTCCCAATACATGGCCATCATGTGCCCGACTAAAAATTCCACACATCCGCACCCGGCCACGCAATATGAACCCAGAAGGTCATATGAACGAGAATGACCATAATGAATATCAATGAATAATAATAATCTGACAAAGTCAAGAATGACTCACCGATATGAAAGTGATAATGAAGTGATTGATAGTTTCAATGAAATGATTGGAACCGCCGTTCCTCGCTAATGAAGTGATTATTCGACAATTACAAGTCTCAATATGATTAATACAATGATGAATGAGTTATGATTATGAATGATCAACAACAAAAGGAATGAATATCCTTTTAACCGAGTAAGAATTAACTTACACAATACCGATGAAGAATGTCCTTCCACGAACAAATGTCCTAAATGAAGTGTCGGTCGCTCGAACAACCTTAATTCAATACAATTACCAACAATCCGCTCAATATACGAATTAAACACGAATATAACGAACTCAAAACGTCGATACGATTAAACCAAGTTCATTGGGGCATTATATCGAACACTTTGTGGCCAACTTCGATTGATTACAACTAAACCTCAATAATACCAACCTCAAATCCCCAAGAAGTGTTTCAAACCAACAAAACATCTTCAATACGATCAATAATCCGTTATGAATATCCAAAAACGTGATTATAACAACAATTAATCGAAAATCCCCAAATCCAACTCGATATTCAAAGTGTTCTTGAATAATCCCTCAATAATCCAATGAATCTATATACAAACTCATAATCATATGCATATCCATTCATATAACATGATTATCGCGTCCAAAACATCATATCTCAACATAAAATCGAAATCCAAGATGTTGAAGAAATTACCTCTTGAAGATCCAACCACTTCGATCCGAAGAACACGAGTTAAATCGAGTATCCAAGCTTCCCAAATGAATGAAGATGATGAAAAATACACACTCAAATGATTGATGATGGCAAAATCTCTCCCTCAACCCTCTCTCTCGATAAAGTTGGAGAAATGAAGAAATGAGGAAAAATGTCCCGCCAAATCCTTATATACTACCGGTTACGCCGTAGAATCGCCCTCTTACGGCCGTAACATTCTGTGTCAACGGCCTTACGGCAGAATCGCCAGCTCAGACGGCCGTAACTCGCTTTGCCTAAAAGCTACTGACAGACTTACGGCAAGAATCGCCTTAGTTACGGCGTAACTCCGCCTTCGCAAAAACATCTCGCCGACATCCTTACGGCCGTACCCGCACACCTTACGGGCGTAACTCGATGATACGGCCGTATCCGCCAAACTTACGGGCGTAAGCCCCCTTCGTCGAAAATGACCAGGCACCTTGCTGCAGGCACGGCCGTATCCGGCCAAGCCTTACGGCCGTACCTTCCTTGACTTACGGCCGAATTCCGCAACCCTTACGGCCGTAAGTCCCCCTTGCCCGACAACACCTGAATTTACGAAGACCACTTACGGCCGTATCCAACCCTCCTTACGGCCGTAACTCTCCTTCGGCCAAAATGCCTGGGCAGCCTGTTGGACCACGTACGGCCGTAACCGGCCAAGCCTTACGGCAGATTCGCCAACTTACGGCCGTATTCCGAAACCTTACGGCCGTAAGTCCTGTTCGTCCAAAATTGCCTGAAATCAACGAACCCTTATTACGGCCGTAACCCAAAGTCCTTACGGTCGTAACTCAATGCTGGCCAAGGTGAAAAATCCGATAACTCCTATTCCTCACTACGACTGATGAATGATCCGACATATCATACGAATGTGAAAGTGAACAAGTCTAACACAAGCCAAAGATGATACTCCCAGTACAAGGCTATCAATCACAATGAAAATGATAATACTCCCGTCTCGGTCTACAAGCGGAGATGAAATGACGATCGGTAACTGATATACGATTACAACATGCCAACAATGAATGCAAACGAATGAATCATGAATGATGAGTGATTATTAATGAGTGAGAATTACTGAGTGACAATTATAGACTGATAATTACTGAATGAAAATGAATGAATTACAACCGGGTATTACATACTCCCCCCCTTAAAAAGAGTTTCGTCCCCGAAACTGTAATACCCGGTTGTAATTCACTCATTTTCATTTAATAATTATCAGTGTGTAATTGTCACTCAGTAATTCTCACTCATTAATAATCACTCATCATTCATGAATCACTCATTTGCGTTCAATGTTGGCATGTTGTAATCGTATATCAGTTACCGATCGTCATTTTATCTCCGTTTTTAGATCGAGATGGGAGTATTATCATTTTCATTGTGATTGATAGCCTTGATCGAGTATCATCTTTGGCTCGTGTTAGACTTGTTCACTTCCACATTCGTATGGTATGTCGGATCATTCATCACCGACGAGGAATCGGAGTTATCGGATTAATCCACCTTGGCCAGCATTGAGTTACGGCCGTAAGGTTCTGGGATACGGCCGTAAGTTCAGCGGGTACGGCCATAAGGCTAGCCGGTTACGGCCGTAAGTGGTGCATCAGGCTGCCCAGGCATTTTGGCCGAAGGTGAGTTACGGCCGTAAGGTGGGTTGGATACGGCCGTAAGTGGTGTTCGTAAATTTTGGGTGTTGTCGACCAAGGGTGACTTACGGCCGTAAGGGTTGCGGCATACGGCCGTAAGTCGAGGCAGGTACGGCCGTAAGGCTTGGCCGGATACGGCCGTACGCTGCGGGCAGGATGTCTGGCCATTTTTGACGAAGGCGGGTTACGCCCGTAAGGTTGGCCGGATACGGCCGTATCATCCGAGTTACGGCCGTAAGGTGTGCGGTACGGCCGTAAGGATGTCGACGGGTGTTTTTGACGAAGGCGGGTTACGCCCGTAACTCAGGAGCGGTTATGGCCGTAAGTTTGTCGGTAGGCTTTCGGACGAAGCCGAGTTACGGCCGTACGAGTTGGCCGGTTACGGCCGTAAGGCCGTTGACTTGAAATGTTACGGCCGTAAGAGGGCCGAGTTACGGCCGTAACTTCCGGCAGTATTTAAGGACTTGGCCGGGTCATTTTTCCTCACTTCTTCTTTTTTCCATCTTCATCCGAGAGAGAGGGTTGAGGGAGAGATTTTGCAATCATCAATCACTTGAGTGTGTAATTTTCATCATCTTCATTCATTTGGGAAGCTTGGATACTCGATTAAACACGTGTTCTTCGGATCGAAGTGGTTGGATCTTCAAGAGGTAATTTCTTCAACACCTTGGATTTCGATTCTATGTTGAGATATGATGTTTTGGACGTTATAATCATGTTATATGAAAGGATATGTATATGATTATGAGTTTGTATAAGGATTCATTGGATTATTGAGGGATTATTCAAGAACACTTTGATTATCGAGTTGAAATTGGGGGTTTTCGATTAATTGTCGTTATAATCACGTTTTCGGATATTCATTTCGGATTATTGATCATTTGGAAGAGGTTTATTGGTTTGAAACACCTCTTGGGGTATTTGATAGTGGCTTATTGAGATTTGATTGTAAACAACCGGAGTTTGGCCACAACGTATTCGATATAATGCCCCAATGAACTTAGTTTAATCGTATCGACATTTTGAGTTCGTTATATTCGTGTTTGATTCGTATATTGAACGAGTTGTTGGATATTGTATAATTCAAGGTTGTTCGAGCGACCGATATCTCAATTAGGACGTTGTTCGTGGAAGGATAATTGTCACCGGTATTGAGTAAGTTGATTCTTACTCGGTTAAAAGGATATTCATTTCCTTTTGTTGTTGTTCATTCATAATCGTAACTCATTCATCATTGTGTTAACCATATTAAAACTCGTCACTGTCAATTAATCACTTCAGTCACAAGGAACGACGGTTCCAATCTTTTCGTTGAGCTATCATTCATTTCACTATCATTTTATCTCGGTGAGTCATTATTCGTTTCCGATGTCACTTTTGTTATATCGTGGCATTCCGGGTCATACTGGCGTGCCGGTTGGTATGTGTAGGATTTTCATGTCGGGCACAATTATGTCGTGTGTTGGTTGTTGGCCTCACATTGGACTGTGCACACGAGTCGATTGCTTCGTGAGACTGATTAGGCACAAGACCACGCGTGTATTCGATTGATACTCGTTGGTGGCTTGTGCACGGACACATTTCCATCCCGGGCGTAGTGTGGCGCCACCCTTTGAGCCGTACTGGTAGTTGATTCATATAGCATGTTTGATTGCGTATGTTTTGACAGGATATTTCATAACTTCAGATATAATCATGATTGTGTATTTTCAACCCTTGAGGATTGTTGTTCTTTGTAATCGACCCGTTTGGGGATTTTGTTTTTCGTGTCTTGGCAAGGCAAAAGTACGGGAGAACACGCCGACGCCGAGGAGTCCTGTGATACTAGTAGGGGGCCCCGATCTTCAGATTATTCATGTTATTGTCCTTTATTTTCCATTGCAGACCTTCATTTGAATACTCCGTTTCATTTGTTGTGTATTTTATCTTCATATAAAATACACTAGTATTCGGTATTGTCTCGGTGTGTTGTAACTAAACTCCTCATCGGAGTAATTATTGTTGTAATGTAGTTCGGTACTACATTTATCTTGTGTAATTCATTCATTTTCATTTGCTCGGTGGGTCCTGGCTTGGGGATCTACGGACCGTAATATCCGCCTAGTTTGGGGTGTTATAGAGTTGGTATCGGAGAGTGGTTTTGAATACTACCTTCCGAGTCATGTCCCATTTGAAATCATCGTCATCGACTAGTATCATTGGACTTTCGCGTCACGTGTGACTGTGCAATTGCCGAGCCAATCGCATCAAAGAACTGTAAGATTTCTAACGCCATGGTATAATTTCTGGCAATAGTCATTCATTCATCATTCATCAATTAACAATCCTCAAACATCATCATTCATTGTGATTAGGACGATCATGTTAACTCATTAATCACTTAATCCATTTCATTACTCAGTTAATAATCAGGACGATCATGTTAACTCATTAATTACTCAATTCATTTCATTACTCAGTTGTCAATCTGGATGATCATATTATCAATCTTGTTAAGTTATTCAAGATAATCATTTCAAGAATTTCATCAGATAATCATGTAACTTCAGTAAATCATTCATATAATCACTAACTTAGAGCATGTATACTCATTTTCATCATCTCATGACATAATCATAACGTGCTAATCATGCGAGTAATATAATCATTATGCGACCTTCCTACTTTAGTATGGAGAGAGCTGTCAGGGGATGCACGGGAAGAGGCCGCGGTGCGGACCGAAACCCGAGAAATAATCACTCGCTGCCGGGAAATCGTGCCCAGGACTCGGCTCGATCAGAAGATGTTCGGGTTGATCCACTCACTTTTATGCAGGCCATGATGACCCATGTGAAGTTGCTCAATCATCATTGCGCCACTCTGACCGGATTAATCGAGAGAACTCTCCCGTATGATCAAGCTGCTAAGGAAAGTGCTGAACAACAACCTTCATTTGTTTGCAAGAAATCAACGAAGCGTAATCAATCCGAAGGCGGTCAGTCAACCTTCAAGAAGCCTCGTGTGAGTCCTATCGTTTCTGAGCGACCTCCTACGGCGCATAATCGTGCGGGATCTCATTCCCGAGCGGCCAGTTCGGCCATCACCTGTTTCAATTGTGGAATGCCGGGTCATTTCAGCACTGAGTGTCTGAAACCGTCTATCACGTGCTATAATTGTGGGAATTTTGGGCATAAGGCCCGTTTTTGCCGAAGGACTCCAAGTCGGCTCCGACGGCATCTCAGGCCCCGAAGCAACCAAATGCTTTCAAAATCGATCGCTTTGTCATCGTCGTTTAAGACAATGGAAGCAAATAGAGTTGGAGCTCGTATTTATCAGACAAGAGCGTCCGGTTCGGGGACCGGCAAGTCCCATATTCATATGATGAGGAGGATCGACGATCCGGTGGTCCGAATGATTTAAAGTATACTCGTAATTTTATTTCAACTTGTGTGTACCTTTTGATGCTGTACACCGCATTCATTCATTTTCGAATCATGCTTGAATAGACTTATTTCGGGATAGTCCTATTGCTTGTGGACCTCATACCATCGGTCTACCTGACGATGGAAGAATTTTCGGAATCATACCGAATTAAGCTTAATGACCGCGATTGGTTGATGGATCTAATCGTGGTGAATTTATCTTAAGACGATGTAATTTTCGGTATTAGTTGGTTTGATCGTCTTGATACTATCCTCAGTGTTTGTTAGCGTTTGGTCGCTATCTTTCCGTCGTTGGTTTTCGAATGTGTGCTTGGAAGTAATCCCGTTGTTCCGTAAGAAGTATTATTATGACGAAAGTAGAGAAATTCCGCAATCGAACTATTCAATCATTCATTGTATCATTTTCATCGATTGGACTTTCTAAGGCAATCGAGTTATTCAATCATTCCTTGTATCATTTCCATCGATTGGCCTTTCTAAGGCAATCGAGTCATTCAATCATTCATTGTATCATTTTCATCGATTGGCCTTTCTAGGGCAATCGAGTTATTCAATCATTCATTGCATCATTTCCATCGATTGGCCTTTCTAAGACAATCGAGTCATTCAATCATTCATTATATCATTTTCATCGATTGGCCTTTCAAAGGCAATCGAGTTATTCAAACATTCATTGTATCATCTTCATCGATTGGCCTTTCTAAGGCAATCGAGTTGTTCAATCATTATTGGTATCTCTTTTTATCGATTGACCATTCTAGGGCAATCGAAATGTTCAATCATTCGTGGTATCATTGTCATCGATTGACGATGTTATTCCGCATTTGTTATCCGGTTGCCTTCACATAGAGTAGGGGAATTCGGGGTGAGTTGAGCCGCACGCCCCCTTTATCGAAGGCACCGTATCGGATGGCCCCGACTGTAATGCAGGAGTTGAAGATTCAACTTGAGGAGTAGTTCGAGAAAGGTTATCTCTCGACGATTGGCCCCCGTGACGAGCAGCACCGGTGTGATCTGTCAAGGAGAAGGATGGCCTGCCTCGTGTGTGTATTAATTACCGTGGAGTTGAACAGGTGATGATCAAGAGTAGTGTCCTTTACCTCGTATTGATGATCTTTTAGATCAACTTCAGGAGCTTCGTATTTTCCAAGATCGACTTAAGATCTGGATATCACCGCCATGGATTCGAGAGTCGGATATCGCGAGGACAGCTGCTTGCATACACGCTATGGTCATTATGAGTTCGTAGTTATGCCGTTCGGGCTAACTATTGCACCTGCGGTATTCATGGAATTAATGAATCGGGTTTTCATCGACTTTTTGGATCAGTTTGTTGTTGTCTTCATCGACGACATTTTGATTTATTCTCGTAGCCGAGAGGAACACGAGGTTCATCTTCATCAGGTTCTCGACGTGTTGAGACGAGAGCAACTTTATGGAAAGTTTTCCAAATGTGAGTTCTGGAGGTCCGAAGTGACTTTCTCGGGCATGTAATTTCATCTGACAGAGTTCGTGTCGACCCTCAGAAGACGGAGACTATCCGAGATTGGCAACCTCCGAAAGATATTAAGTAAATCCGATGTTTCCTCGGATTAGCTGGTTAATTATCCAACCCACGGCCGGAGCTAGCAACCGTGGTTTTCGCGTTGGAAATTTGGCGTCGTTACCTTTATGGCATCACCTGTCAAATCTTCACCAATCACAAGAGTTGAAGTATATATTTACTCACAAGGACTTAAATATGCGACAGAGGCGGTGGTTGGAACTAATCAAAGATTTTGATATCGATATCCTTTACCACCCGGGCAAGGCGAACGTTGTCGCCGACGCCTTGAGTCGTAAGTCCGTTCGGAAGCAGATGCTTGCTCGTTTAACAGTTCAGAAGGAGCTTCAGTAGGAATTCCTTAGACCCGAGATCGAGGTCTGGCTTCAGCGAGTTCAGGGACAGCTTTGTATGTTAGAGATTTCATCGTCACTTGAGGAGGTAATCAGAGAGAATCAGAGTTCAGACCCTTCATTGTTGCGCATCCGTGAAGATGTGGCTCAGGGGAAAGCCCCTGGATTCGTGGTCCACGAGGATGGACTTTTGAGGTTTAAGAACCGGTTGTGCGTACCGGCGAATGACGAGTTGAAAAACTCTATTTTGAGAGAAGCTCATGCTACCCCTTATTCTGTTCATCTGGGGTCCAGCAAGATGTACAAGGACTTGAAACAAAATTACTGGTGGAGTAATATGAAGCGAGAAGTCGCAGAATTTGTTTCGAGATGCTTAACCTGTCAACAAGTTAAGATTGAACATCAGCGACCGTCGGGTATGCTGAAACCTCTCCCTATTCCGGAGTGGAAGTGGGAAGACATTTCTATGGATTTCATCACGAGTTTGCCGACGAGTCGTCGTGGCATGAATGCGATCTGGGTGATCATGGACCGCTTAACTAAATCAGCTCATTTCCTTGAGATCAAGGATATGGGGGGTCCCGAGAGACTCGCCCAGTTATTCATCAAAGAGATAGTGAGACTGCACGGTATTCCTAAAAGTATCGTTTCCGATCGTGACGGACGATTTGTATCCCATTTTTGGAAATCAGTTCATCGTGCTATAGGAACTCAGCTTAATTTCAGTACTGCCTTTCATCCTCAGTCCGACGGACAATCAGAGAGAACTATTCAGACATTAGAGGACAAGTTGAGGGCATGCGTCCTCGATTGGAAAGACGATTGGGTAGCCCAACTACCATTGATCGAATTCACGTATAATAATAGTTGGCATGCTTCCATTAAGATGGCACCTTACGAGGCCTTGTACGGTCGTCGTTGTCGCTCTCCTTTGTGTTGGGATGACTTGTCAGAATCAATCGGCACCGAGCCCGATATGCTTATAGCCGCCCGGGAGAAGGTAGCTTTGATCAAGAGTCGTATGTTGATAGCTCAGAGTCGACAGAAATCGTATGCGGATAATCGTCGTCGACCACTAGAGTTCGAAACGGGTGACCATGTTTTGGTCAAGGTATCCCCGAGTCGAGGTATTTTCCGTTTCGGAAAACGGGGGAAGTTGAGTCCGAGATTCATTGGACCGTTTGAAATTTTGGATCGAGTAGGTGAGTTAGCGTATCGATTGGCTTTACCTCCAGTTTTGAGCAGGATTCATAATGTGTTTCACGTCTCTCAGTTGCGGAAGTATGTTGCCGACCCGAGTCACATACTTCAGTTCGACGAAATCGAGATCGCAGATGATCATTCGTACGAGTGTTAGAGCGGCGAATCAAACAGTTGAGGAACAAGACGATCCCTTTGGTCAAGATTCAGTGGTCTAGACACGGAGTCGAAGAGGCCACTTGGGAAACCGAGGAGAATATATGGGAGAGTTATCTCGAGTTGTTTGACCCTTAGTTTCGGGGACGAAACTCTTTTTAAGGGGGGGAGTATGTAATACCCGGTTGTAATTCACTCATTTTCATTCAATAATTATCAGTCTGTAATTGTCACTCAGTAATTCTCACTCATTAATAATCACTCATCATTCATGAATCACTCATTTGCGTTCAATGTTGGCATGTTGTAATCGTATATCAGTTACCGATCGTCATTTTATCTCCGTTTTTAGATCGAGACGGGAGTATTATCATTTTCATTGTGATTGATAGCCTTGTACTGGGAGTATCATCTTTGGCTCGTGTTAGACTTGTTCACTTCCACATTCGTATGGTATGTCGGATCATTCATCAGTCGTATCGAGGAATCGGAGTTATCGGATTAATCCACCTTGGCCAGCATTGAGTTACGGCCGTAAGGTTCTGGGATACGGCCGTAAGTTCAGCGGGTATGGCCGTAAGGCTGGCCGGTTACGGCCGTAAGTGGTCCAGCAGGCTGCCCAGGCATTTTGGCCGAAGGTGAGTTACGGCCGTAAGGTGGGTTGGATACGGCCGTAAGTGGTGTTCGTAAATTTCGGGTGTTGTCGACCAAGGGTGACTTACGTCCGTAAGGGTTGCGGCATACGGTCGTAAGTCGAGGCAGGTACGGCCGTAACGCTTGGCCGGATATGGCCGTACGCTGCGGGCAGGATGTCTGGCCATTTTTGACGAAGGCGGGTTACGCCCGTAAGGTTGGCCGGATACGGCCGTATCATCCGAGTTACGGCCGTAAGGTGTGCGGTACGGCCGTAAGGATGTCGATGGGTGTTTTTGACGAAGGCGGGTTACGCCCGTAACTCAGGAGCGGTTACGGCCGTAAGTCTGTCGGCAGGCTTTCGGAAGAAGCCGAGTTACGGCCGTACGAGTTGGCTGGTTACGGCCGTAAGGCCGTTGACTTGGAATGTTACGGCCGTAAGAGGGCCCAGTTACGGCCGTAACTTCCGGCAGTATTTAAGGACTTGGCCGGGTCATTTTTCCTCACTTCTTCTTTTTTCCATCTTCATCCGAGAGAGAGGGTTGAGGGAGAGATTTTGCAATCATCAATCACTTGAGTGTGTAATTTTCATCATCTTCATTCATTTGGGAAGCTTGGATACTCGATTAAACTCGTGTTCTTCGGATCGAAGTGGTTGGATCTTCAAAAGGTAATTTCTTCAACACCTTGGATTTCGATTCTATGTTGAGATATGATGTTTTGGACGTTATAATCATGTTATATGAAGGGATATGTATATGATTATGAGTTTGTATAAGGATTCATTGGATTATTGAGGGATTATTCAAGAACACTTTGATTATCGAGTTGAAATTGGGGGTTTTCGATTAATTGTCGTTATAATCACGTTTTCGGATATTCATTTGGATTATTGATCATTTGGAAGATGTTTATTGGTTTGAAACACCTCTTGGGGGATTTGATAGTGGCTTATTGAGATTTGATTGTAAACAACCGGAGTTTGGCCACAACGTATTCGATATAATGCCCCAATGAACTTAGTTTAATCGTATCGACGTTTTGAGTTCGTTATATTCGTGTTTGATTCGTATATTAAACGAGTTGTTGGATATTGTATAATTCAAGGTTGTTCGAGCGACCGATATCTCAATTAGGACGTTGTTCGTGGAAGGGTAATTGTCACCGGTATTGAGTAAGTTGATTCTTACTCGGTTAAAAGGATATTCATTTACTTTTGTTGTTGTTCATTCATAATCGTAACTCATTCATCATTGTGTTAACCATATTAAAACTCGTCATTGTCAATTAATCACTTCAGTCACAAGGAACGACGGTTCCAATCTTTTCGTTGAGCTATCATTCATTTCACTATCATTTTATCTCGGTGAGTCATTATTCGTTTCCGATGTCACTGTTGTTATATCGTGGCATTCCGGGTCAAACTGGTGTGCCGGTTGGTATGTGTAGGATTTTCATGTCGGGCACAATTATGTCGTGTGTTGGTTGTTGGCCTCACATTGGACTGTCCACACGAGTCGATTGCTTCGTGAGACTGATTAGGCACAAGACCACGCGTGTATTCGATTGATACTCGTTGGTGGCTTGTGCACGGACACATTTCCATCCCGGGCGTAGTGTGGCGCCACCCTTTGAGCCGTACTGTTAGTTGATTCATATAGCATGTTTGATTGCGTATGTTTCGACAGGATATTTCATAACTTCAGATATAATCATGATTGTGTATTTTCAACCCTTGAGGATTGTTGTTCTTTGTAACTGACCCCGTTTGGGGATTTTGTTTTTCAGGTCTTGGCAAGGCAAAAGTACGGGGAGAACACGCTGACGTCGAGGAGTCCCAGTGATACTAGTAAGGGGCCCCGATCTTTCAGTTATTCATGTTATTGTCCTTTATTTTCCGCTGCAGACCTTCATTTGAATACTCCGTTTCATTCAGTGTTGTGTATTTTATCTTCATATAAAATACACTAGTATTCGGTATTGTCCTGGTGTGTTGTAACTAAACTCCTCATCGGAGTAATTATTGTTGTAATGTAGTTCGGTACTACATTTATCTTGTGTAATTCATTCATTTTCATTTGCCTGGTGGGTCCCAGTTGGGGATCTACGGCACTGTAATATCCGCCTAGTTTGGGGTGTTACAGAAACTAAGGGTCAAAACAACTCGGGATAACTCTCCCGCATACTCTCCTCGGTTTCCCAAGTGGCCTCTTCGACTCCGTGTCTAGACCACTGAATCTTGACCAAAGGGATCTTCTTGTTCCTCAACTGTTTGATTCGCCGCTCCAACACTCGTACAGGACGCTCCTCTTACAAATGATCATCCGCGATCTCGATTTCGTCGAACTGAAGTATGTGGCTCGGGTCGGCAACATACTTCCGTAACTGAGAGACGTGAAACACATTATGAATTCGGCTCAATGCCCGAGGTAAAGCCAATCGATAAGCTAACTCGCCTGCTCGATCCAAAATTTCGAACGGTCCAATGAATCTCGGACTCAACTTCCCCCGTTTTCCGAAACAGAAAATACCTCGACTCGGGGATACCTTGACCAAAACGTGGTCACCCGTCTCGAACTCTAGTGGTCGACGACGATTATCTGCATATGATTTCTGTCAACTCTGAGTTGTCAACATACGACTCTTGATCAAAGCTACCTTCTCCCGGGCGGCTATAAGCATATCGGGCTCGGTGCCGATTGATTCTGACAAGTCATCCCAACATAAAGGAGATTGACAACGACGACCGTACAAGGCCTCATAAGGTGCCATCTTAATGGAGGCATGCCAACTATTATTATACGTGAACTCGATCAATGGTAGTTGGGCTTCCCAATCGTTCTTCCAATCGAGGACGCATGCCTTCAACATGTCCTCTAATGTCTGTATAGTCCTCTCTGATTGTCCGTCGGACTGAGGATGAAAGGCGGTACTGAGATTGAGCTGAGTTCCCATAGCACGATGAACTGATTTCCAAAAATGAGACACAAATCGTCCGTCACGATCGGAAACGATACTCTTAGGAGTACCGTGCGCCTCACTATCTCCTTGATGAACAATCGAGCGCCTCTCGGGACCCCACGTATCCTTGATCTCAAGGAAATGAGCTGATTTAGTTAAGCGGTCCACAATCACCTGCATCGTATTCATGCCACGACGACTCGCCGGCAAACTCGTGATGAAATCCATAGAAATGTCTTCCCACTTCCACTGGAATAGGAGAGGTTTCAGATACCCGCCGGCCGCCGATGTTCAATCTTGACGTGTTGACAGTTAAGCATCTCGAAACAAATTCTCGCGACTTCTCGCTTCATATTACTCCACCGGTAATTTTGTTTCAAGTCCTTGTACATCTTCTTTGGACCCTGATGAACAGAATAAGGGGTAGCATGAGCTTCTCTCAAAATAGAGTTTTTCAACTCGACATTCGCGGTACGCACAACCGATTCTTAAATCTCAAAAGTCCATCCTCGTGGACCACGAATCTGTGGGCTTTCCTCGAGCCACATCCTCACGGATGCGCAACAATGCCGGGTCCGAACCTTGATTTTCCCCGATTTCCTCCTCAAGTGACGATGAAATCTCTAACATACAAAGTTGTCCCCGAACTGGGGCTGCACTCGATCTCGGGTCTAAGGAATTCCTGCTGAAGCTCCTTCTGAACTGTTATATGAGCAAGCATCTGCTCCTGAACGGACTTACGACTCAAGGCGTCGGCGACAATGTTCGCCTTGCCCGGGTGGTAAAGGATCTCGATATCATAATCTTTGATTAGTTCTAACCACCGCCTCTGTCGCATATTTAACTCCTTCTGAGTAAATATATACTTTAAACTCTTATGATCGGTGAATATCTGACAAGTAACGCCATAAAGATAATGACGCCAAATCTTCAATGCGAACACCACAGCTGCTAGTTCCAGGTCGTGAGTCGGATAATTAACCTCGTAAGGTCTCAATTGCCGTGAAGCATAAGCAATAACCTTCCCATTCTGCATGAGTACACATCCGAGACCCTGTCCGGATGCATCACTATAAACCACAAATCCCTCCGTACCTTGCGGCAAGGAAAGTACAGGTGCTGACATTAACCGGATCTTGAGTTCCTCAAAACTACGCTGACACGCGTCGGACCACGTGTATTTCTTATCCTTTCGCAAAAGGTTCGTCAAGGGTTGAGCGATTCTAGAAAATCCCTCCCCAAATCGCCGATAATAGCCCGCTAATCCGAGAAAACTTCGGATTTCCTTAACATTCTTCGGAGGTAACCAATCTCGGATAGCCTCCGTCTTCTGAGGGTCGACATGAACTCCGTCTGATGAAATTACATGTCCGAGAAAAGTCACTTCGGACATCCAGAACTCACATTTGGAAAACTTTCCATAAAGTTGCTCTCGTCTCAACACGTCGAGAACCTGATGAAGATGAACCTCGTGTTCCTCTCGGCTACGAGAATAAATCAAAATGTCATCGATGAAGACAACAACAAACTGATCTAAAAATTCGATGAAAACCCGATTCATCAACTCCATGAATACCACAGGTGCATTAGTTAGCCCGAACGGCATAACTACGAACTCATAATGACCGTAGCGTGTCCGAAACGCCGTCCTCGCGATATCCGACTCTCGAATCCGCAATTGGTGATATCCAGATCTTAAGTCGATCTTGGAAAATACTGAAGCTCCCTGAAGTTGATCTAAGAGATCATCAATATGGGGTAAGGGATACTTATTCTTGATTGTCACCCTGTTCAACTCCCGATAATCAATACACAAACGAAACGAACCATCCTTCTTCTTGACAAACAACACTGGTGCTCCCCACGGAGACGCACTCGGTCGGATATAACCCTTCTCGAAAAACTCCTCAAGTTGGTTCTTTAATTCCTGCATTTCGGTCGGGGCCATCCGGTACGGTGCCTTCGATATCGGAGACGTACTAGGCTCCAACTCAATCGTGAATTCCACATCTCTCTGTGGAGGCAAACCAGGTAACTCATCTGGAAAAACGTCGGCATACTCCCTCACTACTGGAATATCCGTCAACATTACTGATGATTTCTCGGTTATGGTCATGTAGCACCAATAACCAACACATCCCTGACTGAGTAATCGCACTGTTTTCATCAAATTAATGACCTTACCGTAAGTAGGGATTACCTCTTCAAACACACATTCCACCCCATCGTCCGAAATGATAGTGATCATACGCTACGGACACTAATGATGGCATCATGACGATCCATCCAATCAATACCCAAGATGACGCCGTCCCTCGGCAAATCTACTACGATTAGGTCCGCGGCCATACACGACCATGAAATCAATCGACAATCGAATCTCACGACACGATAATTTGTCTACCATCGTAGGCCAATGACATAAGGCTCACAACTAGTAGCACTACCCACGTAGTCTACTCAAACATGACTCGGAAATGAATGAATGCGATGCACCAAAGATCAAAAAGGGTACACACAAAGTTGAGATAGAATATCGAGTGTACCCGAGATCATTCGGCCTCGGATCATCGGTCTTCTTCATCTCATAAATCCGGGCTTGCTAGTCCCGCAGACCGACGCTCCTGTCACTGGCTATAGGCTCCACATTTAGTCGCTCCTGCTGCTTTTAAACGACTCGATTGAGTGGCTCGATTCGAACGGCCGATCGCTTAGGGGCTTGAGATGACGCCCGAGTAGGTTTGGAGTCCCTATGGCAAAACGGGCCTTATGCCCAACAATTCCTGCTTATGACACGTGATGATCG
The DNA here is from genome assembly GCA_033398695.1 of Orobanche coerulescens. NCBI lineage: Eukaryota > Viridiplantae > Streptophyta > Magnoliopsida > Lamiales > Orobanchaceae > Orobanche > Orobanche coerulescens. The sequence continues at coordinate 108,393,353 of CM065818.1, read as the reverse complement.
TCTCGGACACTTGGTGCCGACATGACCAAGATCCCCATAGTTATAACAGTGATGGCCGAGCCGCCGCCGTGATCGAGATTCCGCGGGTTTAGACGTCACAGGAGGTCGCTCGAAAGCAGAGCCCGCACGAGGTTTCTTGAAAGTGGCACACCGCCGTCGACCGATTACTGTTCTTGGACTTCTTGCTAGCAGATGAAGGCTGCTGCTTAGCAATCTCCTTAGCAGTAAGCTCATAGGTAAGAGCTTTCTCGATGAATTCGGCCAACGTGGTGCAATTATGATTAAGCAACTGAAGTCTCATACGGGGTTTCAGCCTCTTCTTGAAATACTTAATCTTATCTGCCTCGGAATGAATGATAGATGAGGCGAACGGAAGAAGTTCCTGAAATTTCTCGGAAATGGCGAGAACATCCTCGTCTCACGAGGGTCGGGGGTGAGTAATTCTGACAGTTTGGCCTCTCTGAGTGGGGCCGGATAATACCTCTCCATCATGAGAGTTTTTAACTGATCCCAAGTACATGATCCTTCGGTGGGCTTCAACGACAACCACCAAGAATGTGCGCTCTTGCCCAGGTAGTAAGCTGCAACAGAAGCTTTGTGTCCTTCGGGACACTCTACCATAGCAAACAACTTTTTGAAATGCTCGAGCCAATGAATAATATCTGCCGGCTCAGACGAGCCCTCAAAAGTAGGTGGCCTCTGGCGAGAGATGTCGCCGATGATATTGCTCACATTCCTCTTTTGCCTCTGAGGTGGCGGCGGAGGAGCCTGTTGATTTTGATTGATGGAGTCATGCATCGTCTCCATCAGCTGTGCCATCTGGGTCATTTGGGCCATCATGCCCTGCATAAAAGCGAGTGGGTCAACCCGGACACCTTCTGACTGAGCCGTGTCCCGGGTACGACTCCCCGTTAGTGAATGATCGCGTCCAGGTGAATGAGTGGCAGCATCGCTGCTCGATGAATTAGCATTATTTCTCGCGTTTGCACGTGTATTCACACGAGCTCTCGGGATTCGGCCCGCTCCACGGCCTCGTCCTCCACGTCCTCTTCTTGCCCTCTCCATACTGAAGTAGGAAAGTCACATGATGATTATATTTCCCGCATGAATATCACGTTATGATTATGACATGAGATGATGAAAATGAGCATACACGTTCTAACACAGTGATTACATGAATGATTAACTGAGGTGACATGATTATCTTGAACAAGTTAACATAATTAATGATTTGATCTTCCTGATCAACATCTGAATAATGAAATGAATTGAGTGATTAACGAGTTAACATGACCGTCCTGGTCAAATGAAAATGATGGTTGAGGATTGTTAACTGATGAATTATGAATGAATGATTCTTGCCAGAAATTATACCATGGCGTTAGAAATCTTACAGTTCTTGGTCTGATTGGCTCGGCATTTGCACAGGTCACACGTGACGCGAAAGTCCAATGATACTAGTCCGATGATGATGATTTCAAATGAGACATGACTTGGAGGGTAGTATTCAAGACCACGCTCCGATACCAACTCTGTAACACCACAAACTAGGCGGATATTACAGTGCGGTGAATCCCCGACTGGGACCCACCAGGCAAATGAAAATGATGAATTAAAATAATATAATTGTAGTACCGAAACACATTATATTACCAAGTACTCCGATGAGGAGTTTAAGTACAACACACCAGACAAAATCAATACCGGTATATTTTATATGGAGATAAAATACACCACTCGAACAATTAAACATCTCAAACGGAATTTGCAGGAAAATACAAATGACGGAAATGATCAAATGATCAAACAAACGGAATAATCGGGCCCCTACTAGTATCACTAGGACTCCTCGCCACAAAGATGCTCTTCCCGTGCCTTTGCCTTGCCGTGACACGAAAACCAAAATTCCCCAAACGGGCCGCCATACGTAACAACAATCCTCAAGGGTTGAAATTACACAATCATGATATATCTGAAGTTATGAAATATCCTTAGTTATGAATTACGCTGAAGAGGAGTACCATAGTACGCCCGTAGTGTTCTGTGCAAGTGTACAAGACGGATGATCGGACACGCCCGTCCTTGTACCTAATTAGTCTCACGGAGGTAATCGTTACCGTGTGCACAGTCCAATGTATCACTCCCAATACAAGGCCATCATGTGCCCGACTAAAAATTCCACACATCCGCACCCGGCCACGCAATATGAACCCAGAAGGTCATATGAACGAGAATGACCATAATGAATATCAATGAATAATAATAATCTGACAAAGTCAAGAATGACTCACCGATATGAAAGTGATAATGAAGTGATTGATAGTTTCAATGAAATGATTGGAACCGTCGTTCCTCGCTAATGAAGTGATTATTCGACAATTACAAGTCTCAATATGATTAATACAATGATGAATGAGTTATGATTATGAATGATCAACAACAAAAGGAATGAATATCCTTTTAACCGAGTAAGAATTAACTTACACAATACCGATGAAGAATGTCCTTCCACGAACAAATGTCCTAAATGAAGTGTCGGTCGCTCGAACAACCTTAATTCAATACAATTACCAACAATCCGTTCAATATACGAATTAAACACGAATATAACGAACTCAAAACGTCGATACGATTAAACCAAGTTCACTGGGGCATTATATCGAACACTTTGTGGCCAACTTCGATTGATTACAACTAAACCTCAATAATACCAACCTCAAATCCCCAAGAAGTGTTTCAAGCCAACAAAACATCTTCAATACGATCAATAATCCGTTATGAATATCCAAAAACGTGATTATAACAACAATTAATCGAAAATCCCCAAATCCAACTCGATATTCAAAGTGTTCTTGAATAATCCCTCAAAAATCCAATGAATCTATATACAAACTCATAATCATATACATATCCCTTCATATAACATGATTATCGCGTCCAAAACATCATATCTCAACACAAAATCGAAATCCAAGATGTTGAAGAAATTACCTCTTGAAGATCCAACCACTTCGATCCGAAGAACACGAGTTAAATCGAGTATCCAAGCTTCCCAAATGAATGAAGATGATGAAAAATACACACTCAAATGACTGATGATGGCAAAATCTCTCCCTCAACCCTCTCTCTCGAATAAAGTTGGAGAAATGAAGAAATGAGGAAAAATGTCCCGGCCAAATCCTTATATACTGCCGGAAGTTACGGCCGTAACTCAGCCCTCTTACGGCCGTAACTCAGCCCTCTTACGGCCGTAACATTCCAGGTCAACGGCCTTACGGCCGTAACCGGCCAGCTCGTACGGCCGTAACTCGGCTTCGTCCGAAATCCAGCCGACAGACTTACGGCCGTAACCGCTCCTAAGTTACGGGCATAACCCGCCTTCGTCAAAAACATCTGCCGACATCCTTACGGCCGTACCCGCACACCTTACGGGCGTAACTCGGATGATACGGCTGTATCCGGCCAAACTTACGGGCGTAAGCCCCCTTCGTCGAAAATGACCAGGCACCTTGCCTGCAGCGTACGGCCGTATCCGGCCAAGCCTTACGGCCGTACCTTTCTCGACTTACGGCCGTATGCCGCAACCCTTATGGCCGTAAGTCCCCCCTTTCCCGACAACACCTGAATTTACGAAGACCACTTACGGCCGTATCCAACCCTCCTTACGGCCGTAACTCGCCTTCGGCCAAAATGCCTGGGCAGCCTGTTGGACCACGTACGGCCGTAACCGGCCAAGCCTTACGGCCGTACCTGCTCAACTTACGGCCGTATTCCGAAACCTTACGGCCGTAAGTCCCGTTCGTCCAAAATGGCCTGAAATCAACGAACCCTTGTTACGACCGTAACCCAAAGTCCTTACGGCCATAACTCAATGCTGGCCAAGGTGAAAAATCCGATAACTCCGATTCCTCGCTACGACTGATGAATGATCTGACATATCATACGAATGTGAAAGTGAACAAGTCTAACACAAGCCAAAGATGATACTCCCAGTACAAGGCTATCAATCACAATGAAAATGATAATACTCCCGTCTCGGTCTATAAGCGGAGATGAAATGACGATCGGTAACTGATATACGATTACAACATGCCAATAGTGAATGCAAACGAATGAATCATGAATGATGAGTGATTATTAATGAGTGAGAATTACTGAGTGACAATTACAGACTGATAATTACTGAATGAAAATGAATGAATTACAACCGGGTATTACAATTCAAGCCACTAGCCATTGGAATAAAGAAGAACAAAGAAGAAAGTTTCACAAAGTCTTCTACACATGATGCCACTTTTGCTACAAAGTCTTGGTGCATTTTCAAAGTCTTTCCACTTTTGTTACAAAGTCTTGGTGCATTTTCAAAGTCTTAAAGTAAAAGTGAAGATCTTGGTCATCATCACACTTCTCCTAGCCGTTGCAAGCCTTCCTCATGTCACAGCCATCATCATCATTTTTGTTCTTCTAATTTTAGTCTTAAACTTTCTAAGATTCTTCTTTTGGTATAATCATTACTTAGAGGCTCCTCTTTTACCTATATAAGGAGCATTTTCGGATTTGTTGGAAGACACTTTTTTGAAGACTCAAAATACTTTGTATTGCATAAGTTTTGATAACTTATTGGTTCGGTTGTATCTCTATACAAAATAGCACTTCGTTTATCACCCGAAGTGTCGTTTTCCCTTTGATTCCAAGGTTCGTCGAGTGTATAAATTGTTGGATTCTAGTTATCTTGCTAGAGTTCGCAATTTACACTTTGTCGGGTTAAGGACCTCCTTTCATCTGCCAAATTCATCCATATTGGTTACAGTACGATTATTCACTTATATTTTCAAACCTTACTCAAATCGCTTCCGCAAAATTGATCATCTTTCGGAGAGGATCATATCTTTTGGCATTGGAGACTTGGATCCGTTCCAACATCATCTTAATCATTCGGTTTTCATCACCATCCATACACGGTTTGATTCATTTTTTTTTCTTTTATCATACTATATCATTCCCTCACTTCACATCTCCTACCACATACAACATATACTACGTCCCTTACCTTCCTTCCCCATATTACCAAAACTTATCTTACCATATACACAAGTTCTTAACCTTCCTATCTTTACAAATATTTCGACCATATATTCTCACGTGAACATCATGACCGAAGCCGGAGAAAATTCCCCAAAGTTCGACATAGCAACTATGATGAAGCAAATAGAGCAAATGTTTGATACTAAACTTAAAGCTCAACTTGAACCTATGCATGCACGCATGGAACAAATAGAGAACCCTCAAGCTATACAAACATTTCTCCCAAGCCGTACTTTGCGAGTTAATGATGAGTACTCGGATGAAGTGGACTTCGAAAGAAATCCAAGAAGACATTGACGAGGTGCCAATGAGGATAATCGTCAAGATGGAAACTTAAGCAATATCAAACTCCACGTCCCTCCATTTCACGGTAAGAGTGACCCTGAAGCATATCTTGATTGGGAAAGGAAAGTCGAACTCATGTTCGAATGTCATAACTACTCGAACCTAAAGAAAGTGAAGATGGCGACCATTGAGTTCACCGATTACACCATCATTTGGTGGGATCAAATGGTGAACAACCGAAAACGATACCGTGAGCCTCCTATTGAGACGTGGGAAGAGATGAAGACATTGATGATAAAACATTTTGTACCAAACTATTACTATCGAGAACTCTACAACCGTTTACAAACTCTACGTCAAGGAACTAAAAGTGTTGAAGAATATTTCAAGGAAATGGAAATCTTGATTATCCGAGCTAACATTAAAGAAGACCAAGAGGCTACTATGGCGAGATTCTTATCGGGACTAAATCGTGAAATACAAAACATGGTGGAACTCCATCCTTATTTTGAAGTAGAAGAAATGGTGCACATGGCAATCGAAATCAAAAATCAACTCAAAAGAAGAGGTAACACTCGAACTACTCCTAATACCTCTAGTTGGAAAGCAACCCCAAATCATTATATCTCGAATGTAAAGAATCCTTCATGGAAAATTGAGGGGGGACCCTCTATGTCAAAAACTGATACGAATTCTCGCTGGTGATGCGAATTCTCTATCGATACAGCAGGAAGCTGTTTTAACGAGCGGAAGCTATCGACAAGAAACTGTCAGGAAATGAGGACAGCCACTCGATACAGCAATAAGACGGACTAGTGTCATGCACTCGTGACAGGAAAAGATGACGGCAACTCAATACAGCAACAAGACAGGAACTGGTCAATTGGAAATGACTCGGAACAGGCAATCTCCAAACAGCGCCACTCGAACAGCAAGTTTCGGTCAAATGCGAATTGAAAACAGGAAACAAGTTCGAACGATCGAACAACTCTTGACACGATAAATTGAACAAGAATAACATTGTATCAAAAACAAGCAGAATATCAAAACAGAACAGAAACAGTTATTTTATCGAATTAGACCTATAATTCGATAAAGTGATTTCCTCTCAAGAGCTATTGAGAATCAATCGGATTAATACTCGAAAACGCGTCGAATAAAAATCAAGTTTTGATGAAAAGCATTCACCAAGAGAAAACACAAAGTGTATTCTTAATTCTTCAACATTCAATAATGATTCCATTACAACTTCATTGCCTTATTTATAGGTGAAAGTAGCCTGACAAGAGTCTGACAATATAATCTTAAACTATTACAAGCTGATCTTAAAATAAGGAAAAGATAATAAAAAGGTTCCTCATGTCACTAGCTGACAATAGTAAAAACTGGGCTTTGTCTCCAAGGTGATGTGATAGCCGCCTTTCCTAAAGCATGCTGCCGAGAATCCTGCTGCTTTTGCAATAAAGAAAATGCCGAAAATTCTTTTATTGTTTTGCTACCACTTGGACCTCCTTTCTCCCAAGATGCAAGTTGCCTTTTGTTTAAGTTATTCCAATTCCGACTATCAAGGTAACTCCGTGTCTCGTATCTGTTTTCTCGCCCAAGTACGTTAGAGTATGGTCGAGGTATTTTACGTCAATTCTTACTTCATCTTCTTCGCATGGAGTAGTTGGTTTCATATCATTCCCTCTTTCTTTAAAAGGAATTGTCCTCAATTCTGCAATCCCATCGTCGTCGAGATAAGGAGATAGATCAACTATGTTGAAAGTAGCATGCACTCCATAATCACTCGGAAGTTCTATCTTGTAAGCATTGTCGTTCACCCTTGCAACTATTTTAAATGGTCCCTCAGCTCGTGGCATTAACTTGTTCTTACGCTTACTCGGGAATCGTTCCTTCCTCAAATGTACCCAAACTAAATCTCCAACCTCGAATAATCTCGGCTTCCTTTGCTTGTTCGACTTCTTTTTGTTTCTCTCATTTATCTCCTTCATTCGTTCACGCACCTGTTCGTGTAATTTCATCATCGATTTCAGTTTTGACTCCGCATCCTTATGCACCAATTCGTCACTCGGTAGTGGAATTAGATCTAGCAGTATGTAAGGATTCAGCCCGTAAACTACTTCAAATGGAGAATGCGCTGTGGCATGAGTAGGAGAGCGATTATATGTGAACTCCACATGTGCGAGCTTCAAATTCCAATCCTTTTGTGTTTTACTCACCAAGCCTCGCAACAGCGTTCCCAGTGTTCGATTAGTCACTTCGGTTTGTCCGTCTGTTTGAGGATGATGCAAAAGTAACTCAGAAACTTCGAGTCCTGGTCCGAAACAATAGTTTTTGGAACTCCATGTAATCATACCACCTCTCGGAAATACAAGTCAGCAACATTACTCGCATCATCGGTTTTGTGACAAGAAATAAAATGAGCCATCTTTGAAAAACAGTCGACAACCACCATAATCGCATCCTTACCTCGTTGGGTTCGAGGCAAAGCAACAATGAAATCCATCGAGACATCTTCCCATGGCCTCTCCGGAATCGGTAAAGGTGTGTATATTCCTGGTTTGAACGAACTCTTTGCAATATGGCATGTCACACACTTACTAATTATATTATTGACATCCCCCTGCATCTTTGGCCAATAAAAATGTTCTTTAAGCACATCTAATGTCTTGGTCGAACCAAAGTGGCTAGCCAAACCTCCCCCGTGATCCTATCGAACCAGCAATTCTCGAATCGTGTGCCTTGGTAGACAAAGACGATTTCCCTTAAAAAGAAAGCCTTGATGTATCGAAAATTCTCCCATCGGGCCAGATTTGCACAGGGCGAAGGTCTCGCCAAAATCCACATCACTATCATAATATTCCTTCACTGTATCGAATCTAAGCAATCGAACATCAAGGGTAGAGAGTAAGGCATACCTCCTAGACAGCGCATCAGCCACCACATTGCTCTTACCATCCTTATACTTCGATGAAAAGTGAAATGATTGCAAGAATTCCACCCACTTCGCATGTCTGGGACTCAACTTTTGTTGCCCATTAATATACTTTAAAGATTCATGGTCCGAATGCGAAAGTGATTTCTTCTCAAGACCTATTGAGAATCAATCGTATTAATACTCGAAAACGCGTCGAATAAAAATCAAGTTTTGATGAAAAGCATTCACCAAGAGAAAACACAAAGTGTATTCTTAATTCTTCAACATTCAATAATGATTCCATTACAACTTCATTGCCCTATTTATAGGCGAAAGTAGCCTGACAAGAGTCTGACAATATAATCTTAAACTATTACAAGCTGATCTTAAAATAAGGAAAAGATAATAAAAAGGTTCCTCATGTCACTAGCTGACAATAGTAAAAATTGGGTTTTTTCTCCAAGGTGATGTGATAGCCGCCATTCCTAAAGCATGCTGCCGAGAATCCTGCTGCTTTTGCAATAAAGAAAATGCTGAAAATTCTTTTTTTGTTTTGCTACCACTTGGACCTCCTTTCTTCCATGATGCAAGTTGCCTTTTGTTTAAGTTATTCAAATTTCGACTATCAAGGTAACTCCGTGTCTCGTATCTTTTTTCTCGCCCAAGTACGTTAGAGTATGGTCGAGGTGTTTTACGTCAATTCTTACTTCGTCTTCTTCGCTTGGAGTAGTTGGTTTCGTATCAAAAACCACGGACGAAGCAAATGAACCAAAAAAACAAGTTCAACTGAGTCCCAATCTTAATCGTACTCGCGATATTCAATGCCATCGATGCCATGGAAGAGGACATTATGCTAATAATTGTCCGAATCAACGGGTAATGATCATATGACCAAACGGAGATATTGAGTCCGATAGTGACAATGAGGACAATGTTCAGCCGAAGGATGGATCTGAGGATGAATTGCCAACAGACATCACCTTAGTCGCTCATAGAGCTTTAAGCATACAAGCAAAGGATGAAATGAACGAGCAACGGGAGAACCTATTCCATACACGATGTTACGTAAAGGATAAAGTTTGTAGCATGATTATAGAGGGAGGGTCATGCACGAACGTCGCAAGCACCATAATGGTAGAAAAACTCGGACTACCTACTTTAAAACATCTGAAACCATACAAACTACAATGTTTGAATAATAGTGGCGAAACTAAAGTCACTAAACAAGTTTTAGTAACATTTCGGATCGGTAAGTATCATGACGAAATACTATGTGATGTCGTACCAATGCAAGCCGGACATTTGTTGCTAGGACGGCCTTGGCAATTCGATCGGCATGTAATGCATAATGGGTATACTAACAAGTACTCATTCGATTTTAATCAACGCCAAATTACCCTTGCCCCTTTAACACCGCAAGAAGTCTACAAGGACCAACGCAAAATGCAAGAAGCAGACGATCTAAGAAGGAATGCTGAGATCAAAGGAAAACAAAACGAGAGTTCTAAAATCAGCCTCTACGCTAAGGCGGGAGAAATAGAACGGGCAATAAAAGAGCATCAACCCAATTGTAATCTTGTTTAGAGAGACACTACTAACGACTAATAAGCTTAAAAGCTCTTTACCCGATGTTGTTTCTTCTCTTTTACAGGAATACCAAGATGTATTTCCAGACGAGGCCCCACCCGGATTATCGCTAATTCACGGTATCGAACATCAAATAGACTTCATTCCCAGAGCACAAATCCCGAACTGACCGGCATATCGGGATAATCCAGAAGAAACAAAAGAAATTTAGATACAGGTAAATGAACTCATGAGCAAAGGCCATGTACGAGAGAGTTTAAGCCCTTGTGCCATCCCCGTGCAGCTCGTACCAAAAAAGGATTCTACTTGGAGAATGTGTATTGATTGTCGAGCTATCAACAACATTACGGTAAAGTATCGAAACCCCATTCCTCGTTTAGATGACAAGTTAGATGAATTACATGGTTCTAGCATATTCTCTAAAATCGATCTTAAAAGTGGTTATCACCAAATACGAATGAAAGAAGGGGACGAATGGAAAACCGCATTTAAAACTAAATACGGACTTTATGAATGGATGGTGATGCCATTCAGATTCACAAATGCTCCTAGTACTTTTATGCACCTAATGAACGATATTTTTCGTGCTTACCTAGGAAAATTTGTGGTGGTATACTTCGATGATATACTGATCTATAGCAAAAACTTAGGCAAACATGTCAAGCATCTTCGAACAGTAATGGAAATACTTAAGGTAGAAAAGTTGTATGCCAAACTAAGTAAATGCACTTTTTGCAAGGACAAGTTAGTATTATTGGGGTTTGTTTTCAGTGCGCAAGGAATTCAAGTAGACACGGAAAAGGTAAAAGCTATTCAAGAATGGACAAGTCCTAAAAATATTGGCGACGTAAGAAGTCCCTTACCTATTTCTACTAAACCATGGGTAGATATCTCTATGGACTTTGTCTTAGGACTACCAAGAAGTAAAAATGGAAAAGACTCAATTTTTGTGGTGGTTGATAGGTTTTCAAAAATGGCACACTTTATTTCATGTCACAAAACTGATGATGCTTCACACATCACAAATCTATTCTTTAAGGAAATAATAAGACTACATCGAATGCCTCGGACAATTGTGTCTGATCGAGATGCAAAATTTTTAAGTTATTTTTGGAAAACCTTGTGGGGAAAACTGCGCACAAAATTACTATTTTCAACTACTTGCCATCCCCAAACAGACACACAAACTGAAGTCGTTAACAGAACATTATCCACTTTATTAAGAGCAGTTATTAAAAAGAATATCAAAACATGGGAGTAAAGCCTCCCTCACGTTGAATTTGCATATAATCGATCGGCACATTCTGTAATACCCGGTTGTAAATTCATTAATTATCATTCAGTAATTGCCACTCAGATTTTTTTTCACTCAGTAATAATCATTCGGCTTGTCTTGGAGTCGTGTATCAGTTTTTATTCATCACTCATCTTTGTCGGGGATTGATACGAGAATATTTCCATCATCATCATCATGATTGGTCGCTTTACGTTGGGAGTTCCATGATTGTTTCACTGATTGGACGTGACTTATTATCATATAAGTCATGCAGGTCATATGTAGACATACGTGTCCTGTCATTTTTGTGTTCCCTTGTCATTTTGACACTCAGCAGGGATGCACGAGCATGACACACGAGCAGCTGCTCGTGCGTGGCATCAGTTTTGGACAATTCACTTTGGCGACCATCAGGGACACACGAGCAAGACACATGAGCAGTTGCTTGTGCGTGCTGCTCGTGCATGAGATCAGTGGCCAGGCAGTGGCCTGGTGCACGACTAGACACATGGACATTTGGTCGTGCGTTTTGGTTGTGCATCACTGGAGTATATAAGGTGGATCAGACGGGTTTTCACCTCATTTCTCACTTTCTCTCCTTCTCGCGGTAGTCGGGTGATTCAACTAGGGTTTGGGGTTATGATCGATTTTACTCCATCCAATCATGTTTTGAGGAGGCTCTAGGTGATCATATCAACATCTAATCATTGTTCTTCGTCGGATCAAGGTAATTCTCTTGGTTTTCCTAAAATTGTCCATTTTGGGAGTTTTGGCTTTGATTTCATTTTCCGTCCGATTTTGATGAATCGGTTGATGTTAATAAATGTCATTAATCATGCTCTATGGATTGTATATCCATATCTTCGATTTGTTCAACCCGATTGATGATTCTTAGGTTCTTGAGGAACTTTGAACATTTAGTGTTCGATTAAATTCCTCAAAGAGTTTCTTTCGGTCGTTATGTTGATTTCGATTGATATTGTGTTATTGAATGAATTGTATTTCATTCAAGGTGGTTCGAGTACTTGTGTTTATCGGAGGATGCCGTTCGTTGTTCATGGAAGGAATTCATCGCCTTCGGTTGAGGCAAGTTTTATACTTGTACTAGTCAATGAGATTAATGTTATCATATATGTGTATGAATGTGTTGTATCATTCCGAGATTTAGTCTCTCCATAAGTTCATTAATATTAGGGGATCGTTCGATACGATACTCTTCGGCAATTATGCCAAATATTTATTATCAATCATTAATGGCTGGTTCAAGGCATTGGGATACTTGTTGTTAATGTTATTGTCGATCACCGGTTCGCGGTATCGATGTATCAATCATTGTTGTTGATATTAATGTCGATTTAAGACGTCATTGTAATCATTGCTATTAATGTTGGGGTTTTGTCCTTGATGTTGTTTTGGCCGATTAAAGGCGTTGACGTATTCATTTCTCTTATTCGTTGTCGGTAACCGATTAAAGGTGCTGAGGCATCCATCGTATCATTTTTATCGATTGGCCGTTCTCAGGCAAATCGAAGTGTTCAATCATTCATCATATCATTGTTATCGGTTGGTCGTTCTAAGGCAATCGAGGTATTCACTCATTCATCGTGTCATTGTTATCGATTGGCCGTTCTCAGACAAATCGAAGTGTTCAATCATTCATAGTATCATTGTTATCGTTTGGCCATTCTAAGGCAATCAAGGTACTCAATCATTCATTGTATCATTGTTATCGATTGACCGTTTTAAGGCAATCGAGGCATTGAATCATCCGCTGCATCATTGTTATCGGTTGGCCATTCTAAGGCAATCGAGTTATTAAATTGTGGATGTCGAGGATAGTTCCCATCCGTTGTGTCGTTGTTATCGATGGACCATTCTAAGGTAATCGAGATATTGAATTGGGACCGCCGAGTACGATGCCCATTCTCGTGAATTCGGTAATCTACGGATCATTGTCGTTTGTGATAAATTATATTTTGGAGGCTAGTCTCGGCTAGTGCTTATGGGTAAGTTTGGGGCTTGAACCTTCGCGGTTGGCTTCCCAACACCTACAACTCAGTAGGTCACGGTCGTGTTTATGATCTTATGGGTAAGCGTGGGACTTGAACCTTCGCGGTTGGCTTCCCAACACCTACAACTCAGTAGGTCACGGTCGTGTTTATGATCTTATGGGTAAGCTTGGGGCTTGAACCTTCGCGGTTGGCTTCCCAACACCTACAACTCAGTAGGTCACGGTCGTGTTTACAATCTTATGGGTAAGCTTGGGGCTTGAACCTTCGCGGTTGGCTTCCCAACACCTAAAGCTCAGTAGGTCACGGTCAAGGTTATGATCTTATTAGCCTCATTAACTACAGCTTCGGGCTGTTCCGGTTTCAGTGTGTGTGTTTTTTGACAGCTTCGGCTGAGAGACTTTTAGGTCTTTATGATGTCTGGATAATTTCATTGGAGCCTTCGGGCATTTTGATTCGTGTTTAATTCAGTTCTGGTTTGGTTCATGTCATGTAATTCATTGTGGTATTCTGTGATTATGATTCGCCGTTGGGCCCTTATGTTCTAACCTGTCGAACAGGTATTAATAGTATGCCGTGGGCATAGTGTTTCACCAATGCTCGATTCTTACCTTGGTTTGTGAGCATCTCGTATTATTATTATTATTATTATTATTATTATTATTATTATTATTGTACCGTTCCATTCTGCCTTTGGATGCACATCATGTTATGCATGTATTTGATGTTCATTATTTGGATGACTGACCCCGTGGGGGCGGAACATGTTTTCATGTTTTAGGTGCTTGCGAATAGAGAGTTGAGACACAGGGGCATGATGATGGCGATGAGGCATTAGAGCGATACTAGTCCGAGTTGTTCATGTTGGTCATTCAGTTAGAGAGTTCTCCAGTTTGTCAGTCATTGTCATTATGTATTACCCGAGCAGATGCTCGTGGATGCTGTTGTATTTTTACTTTTGGCCATGTAGGCCCATCGTTGTCGTTGAAAATCCTTATCGGAATATTGTGTCGAATATCATGGTAGGGACTATGATTTTTCCTTATTATTTAATTTAATGTAATTTTAATCATGTTCGCCTGGTGGATCTCCTGGCATGGGGTCCATGGCACTGTAATAACCCAATAGGATTTGGGGGTGTTACAGAAGATGGTATCAGAGAATTTGGGTTGTGAGATACCCTGATATGTGAGTTGTGTGGCTCTACCGACGCGGTAGTCGTGGGACTGTCAGGTTATGACAATCTGGACAGTCGGGTTTTGTGAGTTGTAATATTAGTACGACTGCACGAGTCAATCATTCATCGAGTCATCGTCAGTTGAGACTAGTATCGCGAGACCTAGAAGCTTCGTATGACCTGCGTAAGGACTCGATTCTCTTTATGTTCATACATTCATCATGTCATTAATTATTCATGCTTTGTTGAAACCTATATGTGATATTAGTGTTATGGTTGATTCATGACTAATTATTTTGGAGCATGTGTGACTTGTGTAAACGTTAAGGATCAACTCATTCATCAGTTAATAATCCTCAATCATCATTTTGATCTTGTCGATCATGTTAATTCATTCATCACTCAGTCAATCTCATTTTTCAGTTAATTCATTCATCACTCAGTCAATATCATTACTCAGTTAATTCATCCATCACTCAGTTAATTCATTCATCACTTAGTCAATCTCATTGTTCAGATTAATTCACTAACCATCCAGTCCATCTCACGGTTCAGTTGTTGATCTTGTGAATCAAATCTTCAACCTTCTTAACCTGTTGAAGAGAATCATTTCAGGAATTTTATCAAATAATCATATCACCTCACTTGATCGTTCATGCGATCTTATCATATTCCGGCATTACGCCTACGATCATTTTATTGCATTATTAATGCATTCATTGTGTTAGAGCGTGTATGCTCATTGTTACCATTCAGTAACGTAATCATAATGTGATATTCATGTGGGACCTATAATTATCATCTGGCTTGATAAGTGTCAGTTTTGTACACTTATCCATGGTTTGTATCGATAAAATTCACCCATAATTGAGCTAGTCTACTCGTTTTTTGCTTTTAATTAATTAGTTTTTAATTTTATTTTTATCGGATGATTATCGGATTAAATAACTGATTTACTCAAGAAATAACATGTTTATTAAATATTCTCTTTGTTGAATTTTGATATATTCATGTTTTAGGGCTTTCCGAGATGAATTCGGCAGTCTTTCCGGATTCAAAATCAGAGTTATGTATCAAAAGTTATCATCCGAAGAAGATTTGGGGCAAAAACGCAAAGTCTGAGAAATTCTGGGCTGAAAACATAACTCTCAAAGCAACCAGTGAACAAATTGACGAAGTCAAGTTACGGACGTAACTACAGAATGTTACGACCGTAAGTCATCCAAGTCACGGCCGTAACTCCTTAATGTTACGGTCGTAACTCTTGACAGATTGTTATGATTTGTCGAATTTTTTATACTTTTGTGTATTATTGAGGGGATGACTAGCATTGATCCGATCTATTGTAATAATGCTGGAGTTTTGGAGCTATTAAATGACTTTAGGTGTATAAATAAACCCCTTAGATCCTTCATCATTCATCATTCATCTTATAATTTTCCATTTTTTGTAAACTTTTCTTTTTGTGAAGAACACACTTGTGTTCTTGAGTGATTTTTGTAAGTGTGGTATAGCATATGTTGTTCAGAGAGTTTATTGCTTCTATCTCCTTTATCTACTAAGGGAGTTAGGATCAATTCTTTCTCTTGATTCAACTAATAATGACCACCAAAGGTTGTAATATGTATAATAAACCCTTCATGGGCTAAGTAACCTTTAGTTGGGATTATAAACAAGGTTAGTCATGTTATTTATGTTTGTATAAAAGATCTATTGTAAATTACTTATTATTGTGTGTGATTTTCATTGTTTTAACAATTTTTATTTATTTGGCCAATAAATAACGATATTTATGCTCTTCATATGTTTCGAAAGAAAATATGTTTGATTAGATCAAATGATCTTCACTCTAAGTTGTTCTAGGAGATAGAAATATACCTCTAGTCCTTAGATGATTCTTTGAGTTATTTTCATAAATCCTAATGCTATGTATTGAAGCCAATCAACATAGAAATATAGTGGATTGATTCAATATGTAAGGGGCGTTTTATAGTTCGAAAGAGAAACCGTCTTTTTAAGGAAAATAGAATCTACACAACATAATAAGTAAATTCATCTTATGATCTTCTATACATCTTCTATAACTAATGACGAACTAAGTTTGTAATACCAGCTATTTCATTTTATCGTTAATCAATCTATTATTATTGCAATATTTTTATTTTCTTAAAATATTAGAACTATTATTGCATTTTCTTTGCAATTATTAAACCAAACTTTTTAATTGTGTGTTTCACTCATCTTAGTATCTATAAAAATAGACTAATAGTGTATAATTGAAATTATAACCAAACTTCCTCGTGGGATCGATAAACCGGACTCAAAAAGTCCACTTTACTACTTGATACGATATAGTGCACTTGCGATAGTTACACAAACAAAGTGTCAAGATTTTGGCGCTGTTGCCGGGGACGTATAAGTTATATTTAAAATCTTACATTGTAAACTATTTTTATAGGTACAACTTTTTCGACATTGTAACTTAGTACTCAATTGCGTTTGTCCGGTCAAGTGGCGGATAACGGTACTCCGTGACTATTAAAGTCGGATTTTTCAGTTTCCCACAACAACTGATATATGTAAATATTTCCTCCATTTATTTTCATTTTTATTTTTTTATAATGGAAGAAACATTGTATAAAATTGAAAAAAGATTTCCCTTTCTAAGCAAAAATGCAATTTTAAAAATCTACAAGGCAAGGCTTGAAAGGATGAGGTTGCTTATGAATAAAAGCATACATTTGACATAAGATTCATTATTGAAGCCAAAGTAAGAATAGAGGGTGAATTCACAGAAACACCGACTAGATTTTTACCAGGGCTTGGAAAAAGTTCATATGCGAAGAAACGACGAGCAAAGATGATAGCGGTTTGTTAGAAATGTGCTAGATGGAACTGTAATTTAAAATGTCGATCTTTAGGAATTCCATCTACTAACAGAGAAGTTAAAATTCAGTTCATTAAGGATGGTCTGAATAAAGAGAATTTAGATAATATCGAAATTTCTCTTGACGCGCATCCTAGTGGACTCGTACATTACGAAATTCGATGTTTGTGGAATAAATTCAAACCAGAATATGAACAACGTCTTGGGAATCTGACGTTAAAAGATCCTATTTGCCAATTCGTAAGAAAGTTGGATGGGAAGCTTCTCCCCGACTCATAGAAGGCGTTTAGGCCGTGTCTGAACGTAAAATTAGTGGAAGATGTGAGCCACAATCACAACTACTGTACATACGCGTAAGTATCTTTTATTTTTGTCGTGTGGTGAGATTTTCTGAATAAAAAAATGTGATACGCGATAAATGCTTTCATTATTCTATTCAGTAGTTGAAGCGCAATCAACGCAATCACAAACTTGTTAAATAATTTTTACCTTCTTTTTCTTATATAAATAAACATTGTGCTTGTTTCTTTCATTCATCCCTCAAACTTGCACTTTTTTCTGTTTCTCTCTAAAAAATTTCTTTTCAAAAATGGAGTCATCATCTTCAATAAAAAAATTTAGCACAGTCTGCATTTTTGGTGGAGCTAGTTATGGAAAAGAGGCATGCTTTACTGAAGCAGCCCACAACTTGGGTCGTACCTTAGGAGAAAAATGCATTCATGTAGTTTACGGAGGAGGAAGTCTAGGACTAATGGGACGAGCTGCTGCTTCTGCCTATATGGAAGGAGTAAGAGTGTTGGGAATAATCCCAAAACCTCTGGCTGAAAGTAAAATCACCGGGCCAACTATTGGACCTCTAATTATATTTCCTATTGAATAACTCTGTAAATATGCAAGATCGCATAACTCACATGATAAATAATTCTGGCGCCTTTATCACCCTTTATGGTGGTTTTGGAACCCTCGAGGAACTTTTTCATGTGGTTACTAGAGCCCAGCTAAATGTTCATCAAAAACCAATAGGTCTGCTTAATGTCAATGGTTTCTTTGATGGTTTACTATCTTTTATCGACTACTCTGCTGAAAAGGGTTTTATTTCCGAGCGTGCTAAACGAATCATAGTCGTTGCAACAACAGCAGATGAACTAATAAAAAAACTCAATGAATTTGTTCCTCAACCAGATCCATCTCTAGCTAAAATTGTCTGGATGGAAGATTTTACTGTGAGAAAACGAAAAGTGGATTCATTCCTCTCCCTTTGATAACCCATGTCAGACCTCTTGTATTTTTACTTTCTGTCGTGTCTAATAATCGTGCTAAATGGTGGCAGCTTAAGGAGTTTCTTCATGATCTCTTGACGCGCATCTATTCGCAATTTATGTATTGTTATTTTATTGTTGTAATTTTTATTGTGTGTTTTTTTATAAAAGCATTGATGGCAGCGTAAGGCGACTCTTCGGACTTTCTTGATGCGCATCTTAAAAATTGTGTTATACTTATGAGTATATTTTATTTTCTTCTGTTGTGTGCCTCGTATATTTATTCTCTTGCAGATTCTAAAAGGCGTTAGCTCAAACATCAACTTTCTTAACAGGAAGTATTCTGCTTTTCTGCATTGCTTTTTATTTTTTTTAAAACTGAGGACAGTTTTATTTTCAAGTTTGGGGGTGGTTTGTTTTATTATTTTGGTGTGTTGTTATTTTGGTGTGTTTTGATTATTTTGGTTATTTACCTTAATTATATATATATATACATTGTATTTTGATTTGTGAGACTTTTAGATCTGGCCATAACATCAATAAATTAGCTATATACAAACTTCTAAAATCGTTTTAACCGGTAAAAAAAATTGTATATTCCAAAATTTTTTGAGCCTTAATCTCTCTTCCCAAGCCTTGTAATTATCATATAAAATCGAGTCATTCGTTACCTTGAGAAAATAAGAATCAATCGGTTGATGAAAAATAGAACTGAAACTTACTTAATTTGTGGAGTTTTTGATTTTTCATGCTTAAACTAAGAAATGATTTTCTGCAAAAATTTTATTCCCTAAAAAAAGGAGTCATTGGTGAAAAGAGCTACACGTTAGCAAATAACGGTGTGAAAGCTATCACCTAAAAAAAATGACGAAAAGGAGAAGTGTAATATCCGCAATTTTCGATTTTCGGTAAATTTCTTTTTTCGGCCGAAGTCCGTTTTGACGACTCGCTCGTGACCGTTTCGTCATTCTGAGAATGATTAATTCTACACTTTTTGACGTCCGAGTTCGTTTCGGTGTCGTTTTGTTGAGTTCCGTGCTTTTTAGCGACTTTTCCGCACTTGAGTTCGATTCTTGCGAATCTCGCTCAAACCGCTGTTTCGAGTTTCCCGTAAGTCCGTTTAACTTTGTTAGACGTGTTGTGAACTTCGGTTTGTGTATTCGATCACGTATCGTGATTTCCGGGCGTTTGGGCCGTTTTGTAGTTTCCCAAAGATTTGGGTACTTGTGTTCGTATTCGCTTTACCCTACTCAGGAGTGTCAGGATCATGTATTTGTTTTAAACTTGAGCTCGTGTTTTTATTATTGTACTACTTGTCTTGTTCGACGGTAGTGATTCGTGTTCGTCGCGTTCCGCGATCCTTTTTGGATTCGATCTCTGGCAGCTGTTCTGTACTGCCAGATGATTAGCGCACGCTATTCTTCATAGATAGCGTACGCTATCGATGCTCGCCTTACGACGTAACACAACGATGGTTACGACGTTACCTAGTTCAGATTGATCCAAGAGGTAATCGAGTACCCCGTTAGCGCACGCTATTCCTCATCGAGCGACGCTATCCGTGCCTTCCTTACGTCGTAACACGACTTGTTACGACGTTACGTTGTTCAGTCTTCGGACGCTTGAGTTTGGATTAACTCTTACATACGTAATAACTTGTCCATTACGTACGTAACATCACTAGCGACGTTAAAGCTTATGGCTTACGACGTTAGCTTCGCGCAGGTTTATATATCGAGGTTGACCGATTTCGGGTCATTTCTTCCTCTCCTCCTTCCTGCTGCGTTTTGGGCGATTTGGGGTAGATTTTGGACGAGCCTTCGTCGATCTTTGACGGTAGTAATCACTCCGGTGGGTCTTCTTCGTGTTCATCAACATCTAGCCTTCATTCTTCTTCGAATCAAGGTAAGGTTTAGAACCCTAGTTGAGATATTTTCGGGGTTTGTTTCGATTTCGTGATTTCAATCCGAGTTTGTTAGTTCTATTGTCGTTATCTATTCGCTTTGATCATATCCCACGGATTGAAATTCCGTTTTCATATTTTTGTCGGGTCAATTCGTGTTCTTGGCCATTTTGGGGGAAAACCTTGAACCTTCGTCATTTGTTCTTTGAATTTAGCGGCTTTGGGTCGTACTTTGGAATTCATTTTCGTTGTTATTGTTTTCGTTCGTAGTTCCTTGTTGTGGATTGTCGTTCGGTGGAGTCCGCGAGTTCGTAGTCGGTTCGTGCCAACCTACTTTGGTCGATTCTCCGCGTTGCTCTTATTCGAGGCAAGTACCTTGTCCATACTTTTCTTGTTTCGCGGATATGATGATTGGTGATCGTCTTGGTTTGTTTGTTTGTTTGAAATGAGTTTTCAAAGGATTTGGTTAGCCTCGTTAAAGGCCTCTTTCAAAACCGTGTGTGTTTTGTGATTGGTGTGGTTCTGGAATAACTATGTGAATTCTATGTATATGCTTGGTGTTCATGTTGCACTTGGTATTGTGTGTGGACGTATATTATTTCATTTCGGTGCGTTGTGGATTGACGTGGTGTTTTGCTAAGTGTTTGATGCCTCTGGGCGAATTGTTTGAATATCCTTGATGTGATATGTTATTTGTGTGAATGTGTGGATATGGTTGAAGGTCTACGGTGGCACATGGCATGTGATCATGTGGCCAGGATGCAACAAGTGATTGATCCAACCGTGAGAGCCTGAGATAATCTACGGTGGCACATGGCATGTGATCATGTGGCCAGGATGCAACAAGCGATTGATCCAACCGTGAGATGTGTGTGATTTGTTTCGCTAGCCAGCTCGGGAGGGTCCTTCGAGGCTTCGGGTGGGATGTCGGTGGTATCGTCCCGGTCCTAGGCGATGCGCGTGCGTGATTATGTTTCGTTGATTTTTCGTCCGTTGAGGACACGTGATGTTGGGCTTTGACCCTGTGAGTTGTTGTCTGTTTTCTATTTGCGAAAAACAAAACCTTTGGGTGTGACCCTGTTGATTTTTTGGAAAGAGAAGGATTTGGAAATCCTAAATTGTTTTCTATCAAAACTCTCGATGGCATTTTAAATTGTTTTATAAATTGTTTTCCCTTGAATTGTGATCTTTCGGTTTTGGAATATTTTACCAAACTCATGCCTCGGGAAGTGCTTTTCATTACGTTTGGAACTTTGAGGATTCCTGATTATTATTGTTCTTGGAACTTGTATTGTATGGCTCGTATTTTTGCACTTGTACTTGCACTAGCAAAACAGTGGAGTTTTGCTAACCCCGAGTATTCGGGGTGGATGTCTATTTTGCATTCAGGTTTTGGAGCATAGCACAAGGTCGGCACGAAGGATGATGAAAGATGAACGATACTAATCACACGAGGACCCGTTGATGGCGTATTGGTCTAGTTGTATTTTCTTTTCCGCTGCAGTATCTTTTCCCCGTTGTACGGGAGTTTATTGTATTTTGACCCCTGCGTGGGTATGCGCTTGTAATTGAGTTGTATAATTTATTGAAAGACCAAATCGGTCCATCGAGTCGTTTTAGCCTTGAAGGCATTGTCGAGATGTTAAATGTTGTTACCGGCTTGGTAGATCCTCGAGGAGAGGGTCTACGGCGTGTAATATCCCCGAGTGGATTGGGGTGTTACATAAATGGTATCGAGCTTAGGTTGTGGAAACCTAGCCGCCGGGTCGATGGTGTCTTTTGAGTCTGTCTTGTCGGATTTTGTCCGACTAAGTCGTGTCGCGACGCTGCCCGAGTTGGTTGGTCGTGATTAGTATCGGGCAATCATCATCTTCGTGCGACTGTGGTGTAAGTCTCCCTTCTTTGTGTTGTGCCTCGTGTGACACGAGCTATATTTTTTATGATTATTTATTAAGTGACGGAATCCTTTTATGGATTTTGATTTCTTGATACGTGACTATTTGACTCTCATATTTCTTTCATGTGAGGAGTAGTTGCTGGATTGTGCATGTTGACTCGTATTTCTTTTTCCACGCGTGAGTTCCTTTGTAATAGCTTTCGGTATTTTACCGACTGAATTTTATTTCGAAAATCGATTCCTTTAACCGAGTTGTTGGCCTTGACCGTTTTGACGGTAGTTGGGTGTTTTCAAATGATTTTGTGAGTTTTGATAAGTACTACCGTCATCGACCTTTTTGGGCATTCTTGTAATTGGTTTTTAGCCCGGTGGGTTCCGGTGCGGGACCCACGGCGCTATAATGTTCCGTGTATTTACCTGAAATTTTTGGGCATTGTAGCCCATTGAATTATCTTTGAAAACCTTGAGTATCTTAGAAAATAAAATTCGAGACGTACTTTAAATGGATTGTATTTTCAAGGCGCCTACTAGCGCAACTATCTGTTTCAAAATTTTTCTACCTCGAGGACCAAAATGTTTTGAGATATTTTCGATGTTTAGAAACATTTATACTTAGACCCGAGGGTCGGATATTCTGAAAGTTTTTCACTAAAAGAAAAGTGTCCTCATTTTAGTCCGAACGCAAGATGAATTTCAAAGTCTCGAAAATGATGTTTGTTTAACTTTTTGTAAAATGATACTCAAGATCAACTGGTGTTTCCAAACTATTTTCAAAAGGTGGTTTTCGTTTTTAAAACCCATCATTTCCTGCTTGTGGTCGGAGAAGGTGTGTAAGATGTTAATATTGAATGTTGTCGCCTTGTGATGAATTATGTATTATCGCACTTGTGCGAGCTATTAGAACTGGAGTTTGTATGATTGTGTACATACGTGGTTGTTCCTTGATGTTTTGTAATTGTGCACTGGTCATCATTCGAGTCGTTGATGTCGCCGGACGATGTCGTCGTTATTGTGATATTCATGTGTGTATTGCCTTACGATGGTAATCGTTGTATGTGTTATGTGTTATGATTTTCTGTTGTGCTGAGTGGTTACTTATTCAGTATGCCGAGGGGCTGAGGTCGTGGTCGTGGTGATCGGACGCGTGGTCGAGAGCATGCTTCCGGTGATAGTATTGGTATTTGTGTTGCTACTATTTTACAGCAGGTAGCCACTCAGATGACTCAGTTGACTCAGGCGATTGCGTTACAGATGTGACCCAAAGACACTGGTGCAAATCGGGCTTCGAGAAGTGGTTCGTATGAATCCCCTCGTTATTGGGTGCCGCAGATGCTTTAGGCCGGATGGTTGGCTTTTCCGGTTGGAAAAGATTTTCGAGATAGTTGATTGTCCGTAAGAACGTAAGGTTCGGTAGCTCAAGATCTTTTCGACAAAGATGCCGCTAGTGGTGGGAGACTACTAAGCCTCGAGATCGCGTTGTCACGTGGGCAGAGTTCCAGAAATTCATGAGAGATGAGTTTTGTCCGGAACCGATCAGAAATCAGAGGATTAATGAATTCTTTTCGGCGAAACCGCAGGATGTACCGCTGTCTCAAGCTATTATTGATTTTAGCAAACAGCTCGGCTATGTGCAGAATCAAGTAAGGACAGAGGAGGACAAGATTTGTCATTTTAGTAGGCGGATGAAGCCGGAGATTCGCCAGTACATGGCAGGTCTCGCTTGTACTTCCTTGAGAGATTATCAGAATAGGGCGTTAGCCTATGAGCTATCCAGATTATCGACCGAGAGTATGTCTGACTCGAAGAAACAGAAAACCGTTGGGAACTTTTCAGGAAATCAGGGGAGTGGGCCCCTTGAGGTTGGGACTTCGTCTCGTCATCCCAAAATGGTTCCTAGATCGCGTGATCAGAGGAGTAGTACCCCTGCAGTGAGTAATGTGAGCACTTCGAAGATATGTTATAACTGTAGTCGAGCGGGCCATACTGCGAAGAATTGTCGTTCACCGTTAGTCAGCTGTTTCGAGTGTGGCCAGGTGGGTCACCGATCCGTGCATTGCGAGACGGTAGCTGAGAGATTTGGGGATCGAGGTTGCATCTCTGCTCCGAAAGGACACGGAGATGCCTAGGGTGGTTTTGAGGATTTCGGCGTAGTCCGAATTATTTATAATTACCCTTGTGGATCGTTTTGTGTTTATTCTCTGTTTTCTCATCATGCGTGTTTTCTTGTAACAAGTACTTTGTGTTTTGTGATTGTTTGGATCATTGACTTGATTGTATTATCCATTTGATGACGCTTGTCATTTGTTGGTTTTATTATGTCTCTACCGGCGACGTTGTGTTGGTCGTCGTGGAGCGTGTTTTCACACCGTATATCCCGTTGCGTTGTGTGTAACATTTCGCCGTTGGGCGTTAGTTACGCGTTTCTTGCGTATCTCGTTGAGTTTTCCTGGCGGAATATTTCTTCCCCCTACTTGTTTTAAGTTTCGGGACGAAACTTCTTTTAAGGAGGGTAGAATGTAATATCCGCAATTTTCGATTTTCGGTAAATTTCTTTTTTCGGCCGAAGTCCGTTTTGACGACTCGCTCGTGACCGTTTCGTCATTCTGAGAATGATTAATTCTACACTTTTTGACGTCCGAGTTCGTTTCGGTGTCGTTTTGTTGAGTTCCGTGCTTTTTAGCGACTTTTCCGCACTTGAGTTCGATTCTTGCGAATCTCGTTCGAAACTGCTGTTTCGAGTTTCCCGTAAGTCCGTTTAACTTTGTTAGACGTGTTGTGAACTTCGGTTTGTGTATTCGATCACGTATCGTGATTTCCGGGCGTTTGGGCCGTTTTGTAGTTTCCCAAAGATTTGGGTACTTGTGTTCGTATTCGCTTTACCCTACTCAGGAGTGTCAGGATCATGTATTTGTTTTAAACTTGAGCTCGTGTTTTTATTATTGTACTACTTGTCTTGTTCGACGGTAGTGATTCGTGTTCGTGCCCGCGATCCTTTGATTCGATCTCCGGCACTGCTCTTTGCCAGATGATTAGCGCACGCTATTCTTCATAGATAGCGTACGCTATCGATGCCCGCCTTACGTACGTAACACAACAATGGTTACGTACGTTACCTAGTTCAGGATTCAGTCCAGTAGGTACTGGAGTACCCCGTTAGCGCACGCTATTCCTCATCAGTAGCGTACGCTATCCGTGCCTTCCTTACGTACGTAACACAGCACTTGTTACGTACGTTACGTTGTTCAGGTCTTCGGACAGTTGAGTTTGGATTAACTCTTACGTACGTAATAACTTGTCCATTACGTACGTAACATCACTAGCGTACGTTAAAGCTTATGGCTTACGTACGTTAGCTTGCAGTGTTTATATATCCGAGGTTGACCGATTTCGGTCATTTCTTCCTCTCCTCCTCCTGCCGTGCTGGGGCGATTTGGGGTAGATTTTGGACGAGCCTTCGTCGATCTTTGACGGTAGTAATCACTCCGGTGGGTCTTCTTCGTGTTCATCAACATCTAGCCTTCATTCTTCTTGAATCAAGGTAAGGTTTAGAACCCTAGTTGAGATATTTTCGGGTTTGTTTCGATTTCGTGATTTCAATCCGAGATTGTTAGTTCTATTGTCGTTATCTATTCGCTTTGATCATATCCCACGATTGAAATTCGCTTTTCATATTTTTGTCGGGTCAATTCGTGTTCTTGGCCATTTTGGGGGAAAACCTTGAACCTTCGTCATTTGTTCTTTGAATTTAGCGGCTTTGGGTCGTACTTTGGAATTCATTTTCGTTGTTATTGTTTTCGTTCGTAGTTCCTTGTTGTGGATTGTCGTTCGGTGGAGTCCGCGAGTTCGTAGTCGGTTCGTGCCAACCTACTTTGGTCGATTCTCCGCGTTGCTCTTATTCGAGGCAAGTACCTTGTCCATACTTTTCTTGTTTCGCGGATATGATGATTGGTGATCGTCTTGGTTTGTTTGTTTGTTTGAAATGAGTTTTCAAAGGATTTGGTTAGCCTCGTTAAAGGCCTCTTTCAAAACCGTGTGTGTTTTGTGATTGGTGTGGTTCGGAAATAACTATGTGAATTCTATGTATATGCTTGGTGTTCATGTTGCACTTGGTATTATGTGTGGACGTATATTATTTCATTTCGGTGCGTTGTGGATTGACGTGGTGTTTTGCTAAGTGTTTGATGCCTCTGGGCGAATTGTTTGAATATCCTTGATGTGATATGTTATTTGTGTGAATGTGTGGATATGGTTGAAGGTCTACGGTGGCACATGGCATGTGATCATGTGGCCAGGATGCAACAAGTGATTGATCCAACCGTGAGAGCCTGAGATAATCTACGGTGGCACATGGCATGTGATCATGTGGCCAGGATGCAACAAGCGATTGATCCAACCGTGAGATGTGTGTGATTTGTTTCGCTAGCCAGCTCGGGAGGGTCCTTCGAGGCTTCGGGTGGGATGTCGGTGGTATCGTCCCGGTCCTAGGCGATGCGCGTGCGTGATTATGTTTCGTTGATTTTTCGTCCGTTGAGGACACGTGATGTTGGGCTTTGACCCTGTGAGTTGTTGTCTGTTTTCTATTTGCGAAAAACAAAACCTTTGGGCTGTGACCCCTGTTGATTTTTTGGAAAGAGAAGGATTTGGAAATCCTAAATTGTTTTCTATCAAAACTCTCGATGGCATTTTAAATTGTTTTATAAATTGTTTTCCCTTGAATTGTGATCTTTCGGTTTTGGAATATTTTACCAAACTCATGCCTCGGGAAGTGCTTTTCATTACGTTTGGAACTTTGAGGATTCCTGATTATTATTGTTCTTGGAACTTGTATTGTATGGCTCGTATTTTTGCACTTGTACTTGCACTAGCAAAACAGTGGAGTTTTGCTAACCCCCGAGTATTCGGGGGGTGGATGTCTATTTTTGCATTCAGGTTTTGGAGCATAGCACAAGGTCGGCACGAAGGATGATGAAAGATGAACGATACTAATCACACGAGGACCCGTTGATGGCGTATTGGTCTAGTTGTATTTTCTTTTCCGCTGCAGTATCTTTTCCCCGTTGTACGGGAGTTTATTGTATTTTGACCCCTGCGTGGGTATGCGCTTGTAATTGAGTTGTATAATTTATTGAAAGACCAAATCGGTCTACTGAGTTGTTTTAGCCTTGAAGGCATTGTCGAGATGTTAAATGTTGTTACCAGCCTGGTAGATCCTCGAGGAGAGGGTCTACGGCGTGTAATATCCCTGAGTGGATTGGGGGTGTTACAAGAAGTGTTGAGCAGCAACAGCTGCCTAATTTTGGGGGTCTTAAATTTTGCGAAAAATAAAGGACTAAGCATTGTTGGTGCGTAGCTGCCGTCTCATAAAAATTGGTGAAAAGAGCTACACGTTATCAAATAACGGTGTGAAAGCTAACACCTTTTAAAAAAATGAGATAGAAATTGTGTTAGTGAAAAAAGCTACACGTTAGCAGATAACGGTGTGAAAGCTATCACTAAGGGATGTAGTTTATGAGCAGATTTGAATTAATTAGCGGCTGAATTTCAATACACTCAATTTCGTGAAAAATCACAATATTAGATGACGCCAATGAAATTCTTCTTCATATTGAGTCGAAAAATAAACGAGTGATCGAGACCAACCATTAAAGGGAATCGTGTGTATCACGAGTGGGAAAAGAAATAATCAACCTTTTGGGGGAGAAACCTTGAATTTGGAATTACAAAATAAAAACCGTGTTTTAACTTCAAAATCATTAGTAGATTTATTTTGAATCTTGATTCATTTCTATCTACTATATATAGCTGGTTGTTGTGTATTAATGGCATCTTGATCTCCTTTTCTCTTTTTATATTTTGTGTGTATTAGTATTTTTGCGTCTTATTTTTATTTTTATTTTTATATTTGGAGCATGAATAATAAAGAGTCTTGCTCGGGACTAGCAAGAATTCAAGTTTGGGGGTGTGATAAGTGTCAGTTTTGTACACTTATCCATGGTTTGTATCGATAAAATTCACCCATAATTGAGCTAGTCTACTCGTTTTTTGCTTTTAATTAATTAGTTTTTTAATTTTATTTTTATCGGATGATGATCGGATTAAATAACTGATTTACTCAAGAAATAACATGTTTCTAAATATTCTCTTTGTTGAATTTTGATATATTCATGTTGTAGGGCTTTCCGAGACGAATTCGGCAGTCTTTCCGTATTCAAAGTCAGAGTTATGTATCAAAAGTTATCATCCGAAGAAGATTTGGGGAAAAACGCAAAGTCTGAGAAATTCTGGGCTGAAAACGTAACTCTCAAAGCAATCAGTGAACAAATTGACGATGCCAAGTTACGGCCGTAACTACAGAATGTTACGGCCGTAAGTCATCCAAGGGGCCGTAACTCCTTAATGTTACGGCCGTAACTCTTGACAGATTGTTGTGATTTGTCTAATTTTTTATACTTTTTGTGTATTATTGAAGGGATGGCTGGCATTGATCCGATCTATTGTAATAATGCTGGAGTTTTGGAGCTATTAGATAACTTTAGGTGTATAAATAGACCCCTTAGATCCTTCATCATTCATCATTCATCTTATAATTTTCTATTTTTTGTAAACTTTTCTTTTTGTGAAGAACACACTTGTGTTCTTGAGTGATTTTTGTAAGTGTGGTATAGCATGTTGTTCAGAGAGTTTATTGCTTCTATCTCCTTTATCTACTAAGGGAGTTAGGATCAATTCTTTCTCTTGATTCAACTAATAATGACCACCAAAGCTTGTAATATGTATAATAAACCCTTCATGGGCTAAGTAACCTTTAGTTGGGATTATAAACAAGGTTAGTCATGTTATTTATATTTGTATAAAAGATCTATTTTGAATTACTTATTATTGTGTGTGATTTTCATTGTTTTAACAATCTTTATTTATTTGGCCAATAAATGACGATATTTATGGTCTTCATATGTTTCGAAAGAAAATATGTTTGATTAGATCAAATGATCTTCACTCTAAGTTGTTCTAGGGGATAGAAATATACCTCTAGTCCTTAGATGATTCTTTGAGTTATTTTCATAAATCCTAATGCTATGTATTGAAGCCAATCAACATAGAAATATAATGGATTGATTCAATATGTAAGGGGCGTTTTATAGTTCGAAAGAGAAACCGTCTTTTTAAGGAAAATCGAATCTACACAACATAATAAGTAAATTCATCTTATGATCTTCTATACATCTTCTATAACTAATGACGAACTAAGTTTGTAATCCCAACTATTTCATTTTATAGTTAATCAATCTATTATTATTGCAATATTTTTATTTTCTTAAAATATTAGAACTATTATTGTATTTTCTTTGCAATTATTAAACCAAACTTTTTAATTGTGTGTTTCACTCATCTTAGTATCTATAAAAATAGACTAATAGTGTATAATTCAAATTATAACCAAACTTACTCATGGGATCGATAAACAGGACTCAAAAAGTCCACTTTACTACTTGATACGATATCGTGCACTTGCGATAGTCACACAAACAACGTGTCAAGTTTTTGGTGCCGTTGTCGGGGACGTATAAGTTATATTTGAAATCTTACATTGTAAACTATTTTTATAGGTACAACTTTTTCGATATTGTAACTTAGTACTCAATTGTGTTTGTCCGGTCAAGTGGCGGATAACGGTACTCCGTGACTATTAAAGTCGGATTTTTCAGTTTCCCACAACAACTGATATTTGTAAATATTTCCTCCATTTATTTTCATTTTTATTTTTTTATAATTGAAGAAACATTGTATAAAATTGAAAAAAGATTTCCCTTTATAAGCAAATATGCAATTTTAAATCTACAAGGCAAGGCTTGAAAGGATGAGGTTGCTTATGAATAAAAGCATACCTTTTGACATAAGATTCATTATTGAAGCCAAAGTAAGAATAGAGGGTGAATTCACTGAAACACCGACTAGATTTTTACCAGGGCTTGGAAAAAGTTCATATGCGAAGAAACGACGAGCAAAGATGATAGCCGTTTGTTATAAATGTGCTAGATGGAACTGTAATTTAAAATGTCGATCTTTAGGAATTCCATATACAAACAGAGAAGTTAAAATTCAGTTCATTAAGGATGGTCTGAATAAAGAGAATTTAGATAATATCGAAATTTCTCTTGACACGCATCCTAGTGGACTCGTACATTACGGAATTCGATGTTTGTGGAATAAATTCAAACCAGAATATGAACAACGTCTTGGGAATCTGACGTTAAAAGACCCTGTTTGCCAATTCGTAAGAAAATTGGATGGGAAGCTTCTCCCTGACTCATAGAAGGCATTTAGGCCGTTTCTGAACGTAAAATCAGAGGAAGATGTGAGCCACAATCACAACTACTGTACATACGCATAAGTATCTTTTATTTTTGTCGTGTGGTGAGATTTTCTGAATAAAAAAATGTGATACGCGATAAATGCTTTCATTATTCTATTGAGTAGTTGAAGCGCAATCAACGCAATCACAAACTTGTTAAACAATTTTTACCTTCTTTTTCTTCTATAAATAAACATTGTGCTTGTCTCTTTCATTCATCCCTCAAACTTGCACTTTTTTCTGTTTCTCTCTAAAAAATTTCTTTTCAAAAATAGAGTCATCATCTTCAACAAAAAAATTTAGCACAATCTGCATTTTTGGTGGAGCTAGTTATGGAAAAGAGGCATGCTTTACTGAAGCAGCCCACAACTTGGGTCGTACCTTATGAGAAAAATGCATTCATGTAGTTTACGGAGGAGGAAGTCTAGGACTAATGGGACGAGCTGCTGCTTCTGCCTATATGGAAGGAGTAAGAGTGTTGGGAATAATCCCAAAACCTCTGGCTGAAAGTAAAATCACCGGGCCAACTATTGGAGATGAGTTTAAATCTGTAAATATGCAAGATCGCATAACTCACATGATAAATAATTCTGGCGCCTTTATCACCCTTCCCGGTGGTTTTGGCACCCTTGAGGAACTTTTTCATGTGGTTACCAGAGCCCAGCTAAATGTTCATCAAAAACCAATAGGTCTGCTTAATGTCAATGGTTTCTTTGATGGTTTACTATCTTTTATCGACTACTCTGCTGAAAAGGGTTTTATTTCCGAGCGTGCTAAACGAATCATAGTCGTTGCAACAACACCAGATGAACTAATCACAAAACTCAATGAATTTGTTCCTCAACCAGATCCAGCTCTAGCTAAAATTTTCTGGATGGAAGATTTTACTGTGAGAAAACAAAAACTAGATTCATTCCTCTCCCTTTGATAACCCATGTCGGACCTCTTGTATTTTTACTTTCTGTCGTGTGTAATAATCGTGCTAAATGGTGGCAGCTTAAGGAGTTTCTTCTTGATCTCTTGACGCGCATCTATTCGCGATTTATGTATTGTTATTTTATTGTTGTAATTTTTATTGTGTGGTTTTTTTATAAAAGCATTGATGGCAGCGTAAGGTGACTCTTCGGACTTTCTTGATGCGCATCTTAAAAATTGTGTTATACTTACGAGTATATTTTATTTTCTTTTGTTGTGTGCCTCGTATATTTATTCTCTTGCAGATTCTAAAAGGCGTTAGCTCAAACATCAATTTTCTTAACAGGAAGTATTCTGCTTTTCTGCATTGCTTTTTATTTTTTTAAAAACTGAGGACAGTTTTATTTTCAAGTTTGGGGGTGGTTTGTTTTATTATTTTGGTGTGTTGTTATTTTGGTGTGTTTTGATTATTTTGGTTATTTACCTTAATTTTATATATATATATATATATATATATATATATAGGGGTTGGTTATAATAGAAACCAACCCCTATGTGTTAACTAGGAACCATTTTAGATCATAGATTCAGTATTTTGGACGTTTCAGATGGAAGCTAATTACTTCAATTATGGAATGTTAATTTGCTGAATTCTTTTGTGTAGTTAATGATTGGGGCTATTTTTGAGATTCAACAATCAAATTTCAAACGGATATATTTAGTCTAGCGTTCTATGTGGTAAAGTAAGTAAGCATTTTGATTCCACAATTGCTTATTGGTAATTCGATTAATGCTTATTTTTAATATAATGGATATCTTATCTTCTTATATACTAAAAGATTAAGTCCAAAAAATTAAATGTGGAGTCTTAATGGCTTTATGAATCTTCATTTCAAACCTTTATTATCCTTCATTTCAATGGCATGCAACGTCTAATTAGAACCTTTGGATTTCTTAGTTACTTATTGTTAATTAGAACCTTTGAACTTTTTAGACCAAAAAAAAAAGAGAACCTTTGAATTTCTTAGTTAATTATTGTTAAAATATTTATTAATTACAATGCATTCAAATCCTTTCATATTTAAATTTCATTATGCTCACGAATTGGTTATATTGGCCATCAAATTAATACGAATTCATTAATACAACATATAAGCTTAGAAAAAATAAAATAAAATATTATAATGTTGTATGATTGCTTATTAAAAATCGTACGTTGCTTATTATTATTTTATGCATTGCTTATTAATATATTATGTTGTTGCTTATTGCTAGTTTATGCATTGCTTATTAAATACTATGTTATTGCTTATTGCAAGTTCATAGAATGCTTATCAGAATATTATATATTGTTTACATCAATTATCTTTATTGTTGGTTCATGCGTTGCTTAAATAAATTATTGTGAATAATAAATTATAGTTAAGATTTATAATTCTCAATTATCTAGAACGTAATAAGCTTAATTGAAATTGATGCACCATGCATCTAGATGTAGATAATTTTTTGATTGATTGAAAATGATCACTTTACAAATAAAGAAGAAGCTATCTAGAATATTGTAGGATTTCTTAGTAAAAATATTAAGTTTCTTATTTCTAGATTATGCATTGCTTATTAAAATATTATGTTGCTGCATTTACGAGTTTATGTATTGCTTATTAAATATGTTGTTTATTGCTAGTTTGTGCAAATGCTTACTAAAATATTATATACTGCTTATATTAATTATTTCTATTGTTGGTTTATGAATTGTTGTTTATCTGTATATTCTCTATTTGTAGCTGAAGCCGCTATGGCTTATGAGAAAGAGAAAAAAAAATAATTTACACAATTAAAATTCTAACCAAATACTAATAATTACCATTGCATAACTCATTCATTTCGAAAAATAAGTGTATACATATATTTAGAAGTATCCCATCAATCAAGGAAGCGTGTATTAATACTTTATAAATTGAATTACCTTAATGTCCTTTGACGTAATAGTTCAATTCAAACAAATTAGAAATCAACAATTAATCTCATCCCTCTATTAAAAAGAATGAAGGATCTAGATTAGTTCCTAGTTAACATATAGGAAAAAGTTTTCATTTGAACCCATATATATATATATATAGTATTTTGATTTGTGAGATTTCTAGATCTGGCCATAACACCAATAAATTTGCTATATGCACACTTCTAAAATCGTTTTAACCAGTAAAAAAAATTGTATATTCCAAAATATTTTGAGCCTTAATCTCTCTTTCCAAGCCTTGTAATTATCATATAAAATCGAGTCATTCGTTACCTTGAGAAAAGAAGAATCAATCGGTTGATGAAAAATAGAACTGAAATTTACTTAATTTGTGGAGTTTTTGATTTTTCATGCTTAAACTAAGAAATGATTTTCTGCAAAAATTCTATTCCCGAAAAAAAAGGAGTCATTGGTGAAAAGAGCTACACGTTAGCAAATAACGGTGTGAAAGCTATAACCTAAAAAAAATGACGAAAAGGAGAAGTGTTGAGCAGCAACAGCTGCCTAATTTTGGGGGTCTTAAATTTTGCGAAAAATAAAGGACTAACCATTGTTGGTGCGTAGCTGCCGTCTCATAAAAATTGGTGAAAAGAGCTACACGTTAGCAAATAATGGTGTGAAAGCTATCACCTTTTAAAAAAAATGAGATAGAAATTGTGTTAGTGAAAAGAGCTACACGCTAGCAAATAACGGTGTGAAAGCTATCACTAAGGGATGTAGTTTATGAGCAGATTTGAATTAATTAGCGGCTGAATTTCAATACACTCAATTTCGTGAAAAATCACAATATTTGATGACGCCAATGAAATTCTTCTTCATATTGAGTCGAAAAATAAACGAGTGATCGAGACCAACCATTAAAGGGAATCGTGTGTATCACGAGTGGGAAAAGAAATAATCAACCTTTTGGGGGGAAAACCTTGAATTTGGAATTACAAAATAAAAACCGTGTTTTAACTTCAAAATCATTAGTAGATTTATTTTGAATCTTGATTCATTTCTATCTACTGTATATAGCTGGTTGTTGTGTATTAATCGCATTTTGATCTCCTTTTCTCTTTTTATATTTTGTGTGTATTAGTATTTTTTCGTCTTATTTTTATTTTATTTTTATATTTGGAGCATGAATAATAAAGAATCTTGCTCGGGACTAGCAAGAATTCAAATTTGGGGGTGTGATAAGTGTCAGTTTTGTACACTTATCCATGGTTTGTATCGATAAAATTCACCCATAATTGATCTAGTCTACTCGTTTTTTGCTTTTAATTAATTAGTTTTTTAATTTTATTTTTATCGGATGATGATCGGATTAAATAACTGATTTACTCAAGAAATAACATGTTTATTAAATACTCCCTTTGTTGAATTTTGATATATTCATGTTGTAGGGCTTTCCGAGACGAATTCGACAGTCTTTCCGTATTCAAAGTCAGAGTTATGTATCAAAAGTTATCATCCGAAGAAGATTTGGGGAAAAAACGCAAAGTCTGAGAAATTCTGTGCTGAAACCGTAACTCTCAAAGCAACCAGTGAACAAATTGACGAAGCCAAGTTACGGCCGTAACTACAGAATGTTACGGCCGTAAGTCATCCAAGGAGCCGTAACTCCTTAATGTTACGGCCGTAACTCTTGACAGATTGTTATGATTTGTCTAATTTTTTATACTTTTTGTGTATTATTGAGGGGATGGCTGGCATTGATCCGATCTATTGTAATAATGCTGGAGTTTTGGAGCTATTAGATGACTTTAGGTGTATAAATAGACCCCTTAGATCCTTCATCATTCATCATTCATCTTATAATTTTCTATTTTTTGTAAACTTTTCTTTTTGTGAAGAACACACTTGTGTTCTTGAGTGATTTTTGTAAGTGTGGTATAGCATATGTTGTTCAGAGAGTTTATTGCTTCTATCTCGTTTATATACTAAGGGAGTAAGGATCAATTCTTTCTCTTGATTCAACTAATAATGACCACCAAAGCTTGTAATATGTATAATAAACCCTTCATGGGCTAAGTAACCTTTAGTTGGGATTATAAACAAGGTTAGTCATGTTATTTATGTTTGTATAAAATATCTATTGTGAATTACTTATTATTGTGTGTGATTTTCATTGTTTTAACAATCTTTATTTATTTGGCAAATAAATGACGATATTTATGGTCTTCATATGTTTTGAAAGAAAATATGTTTGATTAGATCAAATGATCTTCACTCTAAGTTGTTCTAGGGGATAGAAATATACCTCTAGTCCTTAGATGATTCTTTGAGTTATTTTCATAAATCTTAATGCTATGTATTGAAGCCAATCAACATAGAAATATAGTGGATTGATTCAATATGTAAGGGGCGTTTTATAGATCGAAAGAGAAACCGTCTTTTTAAGGAAAATCGAATCTACACAACATAATAAGTAAATTCATCTTATGATCTTCTATACATCTTCTATAACTAATGACGAACTAAGTTTGTAATCCCAACTATTTCATTTTATCGTTAATCAATCTATTTATATTGCAATATTTTTATTTTCTTAAAATATTAGAACTATTATTGTATTTTCTTTGCAATTATTAAACCAAACTTTTTAATTGTGTGTTTCACTCATCTTAGTATCTATAAAAATAGACTAATAGTGTATAATTCAAATTATAACCAAACTACCTCGTGGGATCGATAAACCGGACTCAAAAAGTCCACTTTACTACTTGATACGATATCGTGCACTTGCGATAGTTACACAAACAACGTGTCATGGCTTTCCTGCTTCAGTATGGATAGAGCTGTCAGAGGACGCATAGGAAGAGGCCGCAGTACGGGCCGAAACCCGGTACCTCATATGAATGCCCGCGCGAATGCGAGAGATAACATGTGTTCATCAGTTAGCTATGCTAGTCATTCACTGTCAGATAATCAGTCGCAGTCAGGGAGTCGTACCCGAGAGGTATCTCACTCGGAAGTTGTTCGGGTTGACCCATTCATATTTATGCAGGGCATGTTGAGCCATTCATATTCTCGATGGTTCGTGGTCCACCGCAACAGGGATTCCAGGTGCCGTTTCATGGACAGACTGGAGGAGTGAATCAGATTGTTGGCGATATCTCTCGTCAGAGGCTGCCTATTTTTGAGGGTTCATCAGAACTAGTTGATATTGTTCATTGGCTCGAGCATTTTGATAAACTCTTCGACATGGTTCAGTGTCCGGAAGAGAGTAAAGTGGCAGTAGCGGCTTATTACTTGATTAAGTGTGCTTATTCGTGGTGGCTTTCTGTGAAACCCGCCGATCGCGATTGTGGTTGGAGTGAGTTCAAGACCCTCATGTTAGAGAGGTATTATCCGGCTCCACTTCGTGAAGCCAAGTTGTCATAGGTTTTGAACCCTGAATCCGTCGAGGACGAGGGTGTTATTGTCATTGCTGAGAAGTTTCAGGGACTACTTCAGTTTGCTTCGTCAGTTATCCATACTGAGGCGGATAAGATCAAATATTTTAGCCAGAGGCTAAATACGCAGTTGAGGATGCAGTTGTTCAATCACAATTGTAATTCACTTAGTGAGTTCATCGGGAAGGCTCTTGTAGTAGAGATTTTGATCAAGGAGCTTACTCAGAAGCATCCTTCAGTTTCTTCGGGTGAGAGTACTAGAATGCTGGATCGTTCAGAGGGACATCGTGTAATATCCGGGGATAATTTTTTTTTTCGTGTTACTGTTGAGTTATACGTATTCATTTGGAATTGTACAAATGTTGTTGTTTTGGACTGATACAATGTATATTGTATTGGAATATTTCGGGATCGAAATATTATACTTGTCGTCGGGTTAGTTTCGTCGTTTGAATGTTGGTTGGAGAGTTTGGATTTTTGGCTAAGTACACTAGCCTTAACGTACGCTATATGTGTAGACTTACGTACGTTAAGGGTTGAGTATTACTTACGTTATGCCTGTACGGTTACGTACGTAAGGCTTGGTAGGTGGCAGGAACCTTCCTCGTAGTCACTTTCGGCCGGTGGGTCCCGAGCATCTTCCGATCGGATCTCACTATTGCAGTCAACGGACCCTTACGTACGTTAAGAGGTGATCTCTACGTACATAATATAGGTCTTGTTAACGTACGTAATAAGTCCTTATTTACGTACGTTAAGGCCTTCGTATTTTAGTCCAGTTAGTTCTGGATTTTTCATTACGTACGTTAATGTCTTAGTATAGCGTACGTAATGCCTCTTACGTACGTTAACCACAAGTGTATAACGTTCGTAACGAATTGGTCAGTCTATTTATCTTGGTTTCGTCTTTCATTTCCTCACGAACCAAAACACATTTCCTCTCCCAAGAATCGTCCATTTGGACTTGTTATTAATGTTTAGCCTCTTCCAACTCGATCTTGATCATCCTAGCTTGGATTGAAGCTTGAAGTTGGAAGCTTGTTGATGCTCCTTTGGTGTTTGGAGGCTTCTTCTTGTTCTTCTTTGGTAAGTTCCCTCAATCTCTTGTTCTTCTAGTGATTTTCGAGTTGTTGTTGTTGTTGTTGTTTTCTTTGGGTATTGTTTGATTCATGGAGTATATCATGATTCTTCGTGGTTTTGATAAACTTTTGATGAAGAACATGTTGGTATAGCTTGAGTATGATTATGTTCTTGATGTTTTAGATTGTTGGGAGGTTTTTAATCATGTCTAGGAAAGATTATGTTAAGATTGTTATATGATTAACATAGTCTTGAGATGATTATTATTGTTGGTGGTGTTCTTGTAAGATTTTAACCATTTTAGTAAGGATTTATGATGATCCAGGGGGTGATTATCATAATTTGAAAATGGTTGAGTGAATCTTGTGGTTTAATCCGAATTCATGAGGTTATGATGAAGGATTTTTATTTCAAACATCATGGTTATTGAATTGATGATGTTCTTGGGGTGATAATGATAATATTGATAATATTATCATTGTAGGAGGATCAATTTGATGATATTGGTGATATTATCACTTTGAGATGTTTGTTTTGATGATTGTTCTTAAATGAATCTTGTTGAATGGATTTCAAAAGTGTTAAGAACGTGATGATCATGTTAATTGATCATCGAGGTGTTGGAGGATGTTAGAATTCATAGTTGAGAACTATGATATTCGTTCGTGTGGTGTGATCGATTCGTGTTTGAATCGGGCTTTGTCCTTGTCGTTGTTTTCTATTGATTTTGTGTTTTTGAATGAATCGTTTTCATTCAAGGTTGTTCGAGTGTTTGTCACCGTCGGGAGGCGCCGTTCGTCGTTTCGTGCCAGGACGTTGATCGTGGAAGGACTTTCTCGCCTTCGGTTTGAGGCAAGTTTTATACTTGTACTGGTCAATGAGATTAATGTTATCATATATGTGTATGAATGTGTTGTATCATTTCGAGACATAGTCTCTTCGTGATTTATTGATATTTG
Organism: Orobanche coerulescens; assembly: GCA_033398695.1. NCBI lineage: Eukaryota > Viridiplantae > Streptophyta > Magnoliopsida > Lamiales > Orobanchaceae > Orobanche > Orobanche coerulescens. The sequence continues at coordinate 108,354,361 of CM065818.1, read as the reverse complement.
GGGATTGTTTGATACAATACCCTTCGGTGACCTTACCAGTTGTGATTGTTATTCGTTAACGGCCGGTTTAAGGCATTGAGATTCTTGTTGTCGATAGTCGGTTTGCGGTATCGATGTATCGATTATTATTGTTGACGCTAATGTCGTTCTGAGGCATCGTTGAATCGTTATTATCGAATTGGAACTATTACTATGATGTTGCATTGGCCGATTGAAGGCGTTTGATATATTCGTTATCATATCTGTTTCGGTGGTCGGTTTAGAACGCCGGGATATCTACTCTACCGTATCATTGGTTATCGATTAACTGTTCTAAGGTAATCGATGTATTTAATTGGGATTATCGAAGATAATTCCCATCCGTTGTATCATTGGTTATCGATTAACCGTTATAAGGTAATCGATGTATTTAATTGGGATTATCGAAGATAATTCCCATCCGTTGTATCATTGGTTATCGGTTGACCGTTCTAAGGCAATCGACATATTTAATTGGGATTATCGAAGATAATTTCCATCCGTTGTGTCATCGTTATCAATTTACCGTTCTAAAGGTAATCGATGTATTGAATTGGGACTGTCAAGGATAGTTTCCATCCGTTGAGTTGTTGTGATCGATTGGCCATTCCAAGGCAGTCGAGGTATTTGAATTGGGACCGCCGTGGACGGAGCCCATCCGTGAGTTATTGTTGTCGTGTTGGCCGACTCAAGGCAGCACGCTATTATCCTTGTGAATTTGGTAATCTTGGGATTGTTACTGTTGTGATTAATTATGTTTTGGAGACTAGTCTCGGCTAGTGCTCGATGGGTAAGCTTGGGGCTTGAACCTTCGCGGTTGGTTTCCCAACACCTACAGTTCAGTAGGTCACGGTCACTGGGTGATCTCATTATGGGTAAGTCTGGGGCTTGAACCTTCGCGGTTGGTTTCCCAGCACCTGCAAATTCAGCAGGTCACGGTCATTGGATGACCTCATTGTGATACGGCTTCGTGTCGTGGCTTCAGCCCTCATTGTGATACGGCTTCGTGCCGTGGCTTCGGCCCTCATTGTGATACGGCTTCGTGCCGTGGCTTCGGCCCTCATTGTGATACGGCTTCGTGCCGTGGCTTCGGCCCTCATTGTGATACGACTTCGTGACGTGGCTTCGGCCCTCATTGTTACAGCTTCGGGCTGTTTTGGCTTCGGGCCATTGTGGTGATTGACAGCTTCGGCTGAGCGACATTCAGGGTATTATGATGATAAATGACTGGGTCATTCGGGTTAAGGCCATTGTGATGTATCGGTATTCCTGTTGGAGCCTTCAGGCATTGTGATTCGTATCTATTTCAGTGTTTGGCTTGGGTTACCTTCGGGTGATGTATTGTTGCGTTCTGTATTGACGATTCGCCGTTGGGCAATTGTGTTCTAACCTGTTGAGCAGGTATTGATCGGATGCCATGGGCATAGTATTCCACGAATGCTCGATTCTTACTTTGGTTTGTGAGCATCTCGTATTACCATTACTATACTATTTCATTCTGCCCTTTTGATGCATATCATGTTGTACATGTATTTGATAATCATTATCTGGATGACTGACCCCGTGGGGGCGGAACATGTTTTCATGTTTTAGGTGTTTGCGAGGAGAGAGTTGAGACACAGGGGCATGACGGTGGCGACGAGGCATTCAAGCGATACTAGTCCGAGATGTTTTGGTGTTCATGTCAGTCAGGCAGTTGGAGTACTCCAGTTTTGTCAGTTATTGTCATTTTATATTATCCGAGCAAGGCTCGTAGATGTCGTTGTATTGTATTTGGGCCATGTAGGCCCACTGTTGTCATTGAAATTCCATATCGGAATATTGTTGTTGGATGTCAGTATCGGGATTGTGATTCCCCTTTTGGTCAGTTAGTTGTACTTTTGGTCGTGTTAGCCTGGTGGATCTCCTGGTGTGGGGTCCACGGCGCTGTAATGACCCAATAGGATTTGGGGGTGTTACAGAAGATGGTATCGGAGAATTGGGTTGTGAGATACCCTTATATGTGGGTTATGTGGTTCTACCAACGCGGTAGTAGTGGACTGTCAGGTTATGACAATCTGGACAGTCGGGATTTGTGAGTCGTGGTAGTTGAACGACTGTATGAGTCATTCTTTCATCGAGTCGTCGTCAGTGAAGACTAGTATCGCAAGACCTCGAAGCTTCGTATGACCTGTGTAAGGACTCGATTCTCTTGTATGTTCATACATTCATTATGCCATTGATTATGCATGTTTTGTTGAAATCTGTAGGTAACATTTGTGTTACGATTCATTCATGATTATTTGTTTTGGGAGCGTGTGGGCTCAGTATTGGCTATACTTAGCATGTTTGAGGTGACTATTTATCTGTTGAGTATGTATATTCATGTTTGGCTAATGACTTAGCATTGTGGATTGGCCGTTGAGGCATATTTGAGCTTTGTTCATGATCGAACGTTATTCTTTCAGTATGGAAAGAGGAATCCGAGGACGTAGCAGAGGGGGTAAAGGCTGCAGAGCAGGCCGAAACCCAGAACCTCATCTTTATACGCGTACGGGTGCCGATATGGATCAGAATTCAGCCGGAGATGTGACTTATGCGACCGGTTCCCCTTCGGAACGTCATACTCGAGGAATCGATCAGACTGAGAGTGATCACATCGACCCTTACATGCTTATGAGGGGCATGATGACCCAGATGACTCAGATAACGCAGATAATGGAAACCATGCAGACCTCGATGGTTCGTGGTACACAGCAGCAGGGACTCCAGGTGTCGTTCTATGGACAGGCCAGGAGAGTGAGTCAAATTATCGGCGACATCTCTCATCAGAGGCCACCTTTTTTTGAGGGTTCGTCGGAACCAGCTGATATTGTTCATTGGCTTGAACATTTTGATAAACTCTTCGACATGGTTCAGTGTCCGGAAGAGAGTAAGGTGGCAGTAGCGGCTTACTATTTGAGCAAAGGCGCTTATTCTTGGTGGCTTTCTGTGAAACCCACCGATCGTGATTGTGCTTGGAGCGAGTTTAAGACTCTCATGTTAGAGAGATATTATCCGGCTCCACTTCGTGAAGCCAAGTTGTCAGAGGTTTTGAACTCCCGAACTGGCCGAGGACGAGGGTGTTATTGTTATTGCGGAGAAGTTTCAGGGACTCCTTCAGTTTGCTTCATCTGTTATCCGTACTGAGGCGGATAAGATCAAGTATTTTAGCAAAAGGCTGAACCCGCAGTTGAGGATGCAGTTGTTCAACCATAATTGCAATTCACTTGGTGAATTCATCGAGAAGGCTCTTGGAGCAGAGCTTTTGATCAAGGAGCTTGCTCGGAAGAACCCTTCAGTTTCTTCCGGTGAGAGGACTAGGATGCCGGTTCGTTCAGAAGGACATCGGGCTCCGATGTCCGAGAGGTCGTCTTATAGTCGTCTTCGTGCTGGGAAATCATCTTCTTCTCCGGCGACGAGTTCGACTGTTGTTTGCTTTAACTGTGATTCAGCGGGGCATGTTAGCACCCGTTGTACTATGCCAGCTATTGTTTGTTTTCTGTGTGGGAAGCCGGGACACCTTCAGAAATACAGCAGGAGTTCTAGTGCCAGTAGATCTCAAGGAAGCTCACGGGCCTCGAGAGATTTTGTTGCTTCAGTCCGTACTCCATCCAAGGGGTCATATCGGGTTTCGGGAGCCAGAGGTATGGACACTCGAGGAGGAGCGGCGAGCTCAGATTTGGGTCTTCCTCGAGTCGATGAGATCGATGAGTTCGATGACCAGGAGGGTGTTGATTTTGGATACATTTGAGATGTGGCCTTGATTTGTATTTTCCTTGTTTTTCGGACTGATGTTTTGACTCAGTCTGTATTGTAGTATTGTGGTTGTGAACCATTTATTATTGATCTATCTTGTTATGATAGCTTTTGAGAATCTTGAGATTTGAGGTCGTGTGATGTGTTTTTTTCCTTCCTTTTTGGTGTTATACCCGAGATTTTGTAATAATCTGGGTAATTGTTCATTTCAATCTGAGATGCCGTGTCGTGAGGACTTGGGTGTGCAGTTGATATGGTCCCGAGGACCACATATGCGTTGTTATCCTTTTGTGGCATGAGTCAGTGGTTGCTTGAGCGTTTAATGCCGATGAGAACTGGGGAGTGTACACCGATGATTGTAGACATGTATAATCGGCGGCACCCGCGGGGTGTGTACGCCGGTGTTACGAGTCTTGCAGGTGGTGCGACTTCCTGGCTGGTCTCTGACGGAGGAGTTATGATTCGATTGATCTCGCACTTGATTGAGTATTTTATCCCTTGTTTTTCGACGAGGAGACGCGGGAACCCGTGGGGTTGGCCCGATTACTCAGGCGAAGTGGTTCGCAGTGAGGAGTATTCCTGGAGATGTTGTTTTCTTATCCTGATGGATAGTTCGTGCCCCGTGTTTTTGCACCCTGAGTTTCGGGGACGAAACTCTTTTTAAGGGGGGGAGTATGTAATATCCGGGGATAATTTTTTTTCGTGTTACTGTTGAGTTGTACGTATTCATTTGGAATTGTACAAGTGTTGTTGTTTTGGACTGATACAATGTATATTGTATTGGAATATTTCGGGATCGAAATATTATACTTGTCGTCGGGTTAGTTTCGTCGTTTGAATGTTGGTTGGAGAGTTTGGATTTTTGGCTAAGTACACTAGCCTTAACGTATGCTATATGTGTAGACTTACGTACGTTAAGGGTTGAGTATTACGTACGTTATGCCTGTACGGTTACGTACGTAAGGCTTGGTAGGTGGCAGGAACCTTCCTCGTAGTCACTTTCGGCCGGTGGGTCCCGAGCATCTTCCGATCGGATCTCACTATTGCAGTCAACGGACCCTTACGTACGTTAAGAGGTGATCTCTACGTACGTAATATAGGTCTTGTTAACGTACGTAATAAGTTATTATTTACGTACGTTAAGGCCTTCGTATTTTAGTCCAGTTAGTTCTGGATTTTTCATTACGTACGTTAATGTCTTAGTATAGCATATGTAATGCCTCTTACGTACGTTAACCACAAGTGTATAATGTACGTAACGAATTGGTCAGTCTATTTATCTTGGTTTCGTCTTTCATTTCCTCACGAACCAAAACACATTTCCTCTCCCTAGAATCGTCCATTTGGACTTGTTATTAATGTTTAGCCTCTTCCAACTCGATCTAGTTCATCCTAGCTTGGATTGAAGCTTGAAGTTGGAAGCTTGTTGATGCTCCTTTGGTGTTTGGAGGCTTCTTCTTGTTCTTCTTTGGTAAGTTCCCTCAATCTCTTGTTCTTCTAGTGATTTTCGAGTTGTTGTTGTTGTTTTCTTCGGGTATTGTTTGATTCATGGAGTATATCATGATTCTTCGTGGTTTTGATAAACTTTTGATGAAGAACATGTTGGTATAGCTTGAGTATGATTATGTTCTTGATGTTTTAGATTGTTGGGAGGTTTTTAATCATGTCTAGGAAAGATTATGTTAAGATTGTTATATGATTAACATAGTCTTGAGATGATTATTATTGTTGGTGGTGTTCTTGTAAGATTTTAACCATTTTAGTAAGGATTTATGATGATCCAGGGGGTGATTATCATAATTTGAAAATGGTTGAGTCAATCTTGTGGTTTAATCCGAATTCATGAGGTTATGATGAAGGATTTTTATTTCAAACATCATGGTTATTGAATTGATGATGTTCTTGGGGTGATAATGATAATTTTGATAATATTATCATTGTAGGAGGATCAATTTGATGATATTGGTGATATTATCACTTTGAGATGTTTGTTTTGATGATTGTTTTTAAATGAATCTTGTTGAATGGATTTCACAAGTGTTAAGAACGTGATGATAATGTTAATTGATCATCGAGGAGTTGGAGGATGTTAGAATTCATAGTTGAGAACTATAATAATCGTTCGTGTGGTGTGATCGATTCGTGTTTGAATCGGGCTTTGTCCTTGTCATTGTTTTCTATTGATTTTGTGTTTTTGAATGAATCATTTTCATTCAAGGTTGTTCGAGTGTTTGTCACCGTCGGGAGGCGTCGTTCGTCGTTTCGTGCCAGGACATTGATCGTGGAAGGACTTTCTCGCCTTCGGTTTGAGGCAAGTTTTATACTTGTACTGGTCAATGAGATTAATGTTATCATATATGTGTATGAATGTGTTGTATCATTTCGAGACATAGTCTCTTCGTGATTTATTGATATTTGGGGATTGTTTGATACAATACCCTTCGGTGACCTTACCAGTTGTGATTGTTATTCGTTAACGGCCGGTTTAAGGCATTGAGATTCTTGTTGTCGATAGCCGGTTCGCGGTATCGATGTATCGATTATTATTGTTGACGCTAATGTCGTTCTGAGGCATCGTTGAATCGTTATTATCGAATTGGATCTATTACTATGATGTTGCATTGGCCGATTGAAGGCGTTTGATATATTCGTTATCATATCTGTTTCGGTGGTCGGTTTAGAACGCCGGGATATCTACTCTACCATATCATTGGTTATCGATTAACTGTTCTAAGGTAATCGATTTATTTAATTGGGATTATCGAAGATAATTCCCATCCGTTGTATCATTGGTTATCGATTAACCGTTCTAAGGTAATCGATGTATTTAATTGGGATTATCGAAGATAATTCCCATCCGTTGTATCATTGGTTATCGGTTGACCGTTCTAAGGCAATCGACATATTTAATTGGGATTATCGAAGATAATTTCCATCCGTTGTGTCATCGTTATCAATTGACCGTTCTAAAGGTAATCGATGTATTGAATTGGGACTGTCAAGGATAGTTTCCATCCGTTGAGTTGTTGTGATCGATTGGCCATTCCAAGGCAGTCGAGGTATTTGAATTGGGACCGCCGTGGACGGAGCCCATCCGTGAGTTATTGTTGTCGTGTTGGCCGACTCAAGGCAGCACGCTATTATCCTTGTGAATTTGGTAATCTTGGGATTGTTACTGTTGTGATTAATTATGTTTTGGAGACTAGTCTCGGCTAGTGCTCGATGGGTAAGCTTGGGGCTTGAATCTTCGCGGTTGGTTTCCCAACACCTACAGTTCAGTAGGTCACGGTCACTGGGTGATCTCATTATGGGTAAGTCTGGGGCTTGAACCTTCGCGGTTGGTTTCCCAGCACCTGCAAATTCAGCAGGTCACGGTCATTGGATGACCTCATTGTGATACGGCTTCGTGCCGTGGCTTCGGCCCTCATTGTGATACGGCTTTGTGCCGTGGCTTCGGCCCTCATTGTGATACGGCTTCGTGTCGTGGCTTCGGCCCTCATTGTGAAACGGCTTCGTGCCGTGGCTTCGGCCCTCATTGTGATACGGCTTCGTGCCGTGGCTTCGGCCCTCATTGTTACAGCTTCGGGCTGTTTTGGCTTCGGGCCATTGTGGTGATTGACAGCTTCGGCTGAGCGACATTCAGGGTATTATGATGATAAACAGCTTCGGGTTGTTCGGCTGTTAAGGCCATTGTGATGTATCGGTATTCCAGTCGGAGCCTTCGGGCATTGTGATTCGTATCTATTTCAGTGTTTGGCTTGGGTTACCTTCAGGTGATGTATTGTTGCGTTCTGTATTGACGATTCGCCGTTGGGCACTTGTGTTCTAACCTGTTGAGCAGGTATTGATCGGATGCCATGGGCATAGTATTCCACGAATGCTCGATTGTTACTTTGGTTTGTGAGCATCTCGTATTACCATTACTATACTATTTCATTATGCCCTTTTGATGCATATCATGTTGTACATGTATTTGATAATCATTATCTGGATGACTGACCCCGTGGGGGCGGAACATGTTTTCATGTTTTAGGTGTTTGCGAGGAGAGAGTTGAGACACAGGGGCATGACGGTGGCGACGAGGCATTCAAGCGATACTAGTCCGAGATGTTTTGGTGTTCATGTCAGTCAGGCAGTTGGAGTACTCCAGTTTTGTCAGTTATTGTCATTTTATATTATCCGAGCAAGGCTTGTAGATGTCGTTGTATTGTATTTGGGCCATGTAGGCCCACTGTTGTCATTGAAATTCCATATCGGAATATTGTTGTTGGATGTCAGTATAGGGATTGTGATTCCCCTTTTGGTCAGTTAGTTGTACTTTTGGTCGTGTTAGCCTGGTGGATCTCCTGGTGTGGGGTCCACGGCGCTGTAATGACCCAATAGGATTTAGGGGTGTTACACATCGGGCCCCGACATCCAAGAGGTCATTTTCTAGTCGTCTTTGTGCGGAGGTAGCGTCCTCTTCTAAGGCCACGAGTTCGACCGTTGTTTGTTTTAACTGTGATGTAATAGGACATCGCAGTACCCGGTGCTCGATGCAGGCCGTTATTTGTTTCCTGTGTGGGAGACTTGGACACCTTCAGAAATACTGCAGGAGTTCTAGTGCCGGTAGATCTAGAGAGAGCTCAAGGGCCTCGAGGCACTTTGTTACTCCAGCCCGTGTTTCATTCGAGGGGTCCTACTAGGCTTCGAGAGCCCGAGGTAAGGACATTCATCACCGGTTTTGAGCAAGTTAATTCTTGCTCGGTAATAGGATAATCATTCATTTCATTGCCGTTCATTCATTCATATAATTCATTCATCATATATCAATCACGTTGAGACTTATAATTATCAAACTAATCAAGCACTTCACGGGGAACAATTGTTCCAATCATTTCATTTGAGTTATCACTCATTACGTTATCATTTCACCCTGACGAGTCATTCTTGATCCTTGTTGGATTTTGGTTCATTATCATTCATTGTGATCATTCTTGTTCTTGTGACCTCCCGGGATCATATTGAGCAATGAGATCGGATTTGGGTCTCCTTAAATCGATGAGATCCAGGAGATCGATTACCTGGAGGATATCGGTGTTGGGTACATTTGATATATGGCCTTAATTTTTGTATTTTCCTTTCTCTGTTTTCGGATTAATGTGTAACTTAATCCGTATTAATGTATCGTGGTTGTGGATCATTCATTGTTGATCTATTTTATAATGATCATATTTGAGAATCTTGAGATTTGGGTCATTTGATGCATTCTTGTTGTGCTGTACCCGAGAATTCGTGATAATCTGGGTAATTGTTCATTGTGATTCAAGACGTCAAGTCATGAGGACTTGGGCGTGCGATTGATATGGTCCCGAGGATTATATGTGCGTTGTCGCTTTTCTTTTGAGGCATGAGTCAGTGCTATATGTTCAGGCGAAGTGTTTCGCGTTGAGAAGCATTCCTCAAGATGTTGTTTTCAGATTCTGATGGATAGTTCATATCCCGAGTTGTTTACCCTTAGTATCGGGGACGAAACTCTTTTTAAGGGGGGGAGTATGTAATACCCGGTTGTAAATTCATTAATTATCATTCAGTAATTGCCACTCAGATTTTTTTTCACTCAGTAATAATAATTCATCATTCGTATTCATTCATTTCGTGTTCATCATTCGGCTTATCTTGGAGTCGTGTATTAGTTTTTATTCATCACTCATCTCTGTCGGGGATCGATACGAGAATATTTCCATCATCATCATCATGATTGGTCGCTTTGCGTTGGGAGTTCCATGATTGTTTCACCGATTGGACGTGACTTATTATCGTATAAGTCATGCAGGTCGTATGTAGACATACGTGTCCCATCATTTTTGTGTTCCCTTGTCATTTTGACACTCATCAGGGACGCACGAGCAGCTGCTCGTGCGTGGCATCAGTTTTGGACAGTTCACTTTGGCGACCATCAGGGACATACGAGCAAGACACACGAGCAGGTGCTCGTGCATGCTGCTCGTGCGTGAGATCAGTGGCCGGGCAGTGGCACAGCACTGCACACACGGACATTTGGTTGTGCGTTTTGGTCGTGCGTCACTGGAGTATATAAGGGGGATCAGACGGGTTTTCACCTCATTTCTCACTTTCTCTCCTTCTTCTCGCGGTAGTCCGGCGATTCAACTAGGGTTTGGAGTTATGATCAATTCTACTCCATCCAATCATGTTTTGAGGAGGCTCTAGGTGATCATATCAACATCTAATCATTGTTCTTCGTCAGATCAAGATAATTCTCTTGGTTTTCCTAAAATTATCCATTTTGGGAGTTTTGGCTTTGATTTCATTTTCCGTCCGATTGTGATGAATCAGTTGATGTTAATAAACATTATTAATCATGTTCTATGGATTGTATATCCATATCTTCGATTCGTTCAATCCGATTGATGATTCTTAGGTTCTTGAGGAACTTTGAACATTTAGTGTTCGATTGATTGATATTGTGTTATTGAATGAATTGTATTTCATTCAAGGTGGTTCGCGTACTTGTGTTTATCGAAGGACATCGTTCGTTGTTCGTGGAAGGAATTCATCACCTTCGGTTGAGGCAAGTTTTATACTTGTACTAGTCAATGAGATTAATGTTATCATATATGTGTATGAATGTGTTGTATCATTCCGAGACTTAGTCTCTCCATAAGTTCATTAATATTAGCGGATCGTTCGATACGATACTCTTCGGCAATTATGCCAAATATTTATTATCAATCATTAATGGCCGGTTGAAGGCATTGGAATACTTGTTGTTAATGTTATTGTCGATCGCCGGTTCGCGGTATCGATGTATCGATCATTGTTGTTGATATTAATGTCGATTTAAGACGTCATTGTAATCATTGATATTAATGTTGGGGTTTTGTCCTTGATGTTGTTTTGGCCGATTAAAGGCGTTGACGTATTCATTTCTCTTCTTCATTGTCGGTAACCGATTAAAGGTGCCGAGGCATCCATCGTATCATTGTTATCGATTGGCCGTTCTTAGGCAAATCGAAGTGTTCAATCATTCATCATATCATTGTTATCGGTTGTCCGTTCTAAGGCAATCGAGGTATTCACTCATTCATCGTGTCATTGTTATCGATTGGCCGTTCTCAGGCAAATCGAAGTGTTCAATCATTCATAGTATCATTGTTATCACTTGGCCGTTCTAAGGCAATGGAGGTAATCAATCATTCATTGTATCATTGTTATCGATTGACCGTTTTAAGGCAATCGAGGTATTGAATCATCCGCTGCATCATTGTTATCGGTTGGCCATTCTAAGGCAATCGAGGTATTGAATTGGGGCTGTCGAGGATAGTTCCCATCCGTTGTGTCGTTGTTATCGATTGACCATTCTAAGGTAATCAAGATATTGAATTGGGACCGTCGAGTACGATGCCTATCCGCGAGTCATCATTACCGTGTTGTCCGACTCAAGGTAGCACACTATCATTCTCGCGAATTCGGTAATCTACGGATCGTTGTCATTTGTGATAAATTATATTTTGGAGGCTAGTCACGGCTAGTGCTTATGGGTAAGTTTGGGGCTTGAACCTTCGCGGTTGGCTTCCCAACACCTACAACTCAGTAGGTCATGGTCGTGTTTATGATCTCATGGGTAAGCTTGGAGCTTGAACCTTCGCGGTTGGCTTCCCAACACCTACAACTCAGTAGGTCACGGTCGTGTTTATGATCTTATGGGTAAGTTTGGGGCTTGAACCTTCGCGGTTGGCTTCCCAACACCTACAACTCAGTAGGTCACAGTCGTGTTTATGATCTTATGGGTAAGCTCGGGGCTTGAACCTTCGCGGTTGTCTTCCCAACACCTACAGCTCAGTAGGTCACGGTCATGGTTATGATCTTATTAGCCTCATTAACTACAGCTTCGGGCTGTTCCAGTCTCAGTGTTTGTGTTTTTTGACAGCTTCGGCTGAGAGACCTTTAGGTCTTTATGATGGCTGGATAATTTCATTGTAGCCTTCGGGCATTTTGATTCGTGTTTAATTCAGTTCTGGTTTGGTTCATGTTGTGTAATTTATTGTGGTATTCTATGATTATGATTCGCCGTTAGGCACTTATGTTCTAACCTGTCGAACAGGTATTAATAGTATGCCGTGGGCATAGTGTTTCACGAATGCTAGGTTCTTACCTTGGTTTGTGAGCATCTCGTATTATTATTATTATTATTATTATTGTACCATTTCATTCTGCCTTTGGATGCACATCATGTTATGCATGTATTTGATATTCATTATCTGGATGACTGACCCCGTGGGGGCGGAACATGTTTTCATGTTTTAGGTGCTTGCGAGGAGAGAGTTGAGACACAGGGGCATTATGATGGCGACGAGGCATTCGAGCGATACTAGTAAGAGTTGTTCATGTTGGTCAGTCAGTTAGAGAGTTCTCCAGTTTGTCAGTCATTGTCATTATGTATTACCCGAGCAGATGCTCGTGGATGTTGTTGTATTTTTAGTTTTGGCCATGTAGGCCCATCGTTGTCGTTGAAATTCCTTATCGGAATATTGTGTCGGATATCATGGTAGGGACTATGATATTCCCTTATTGTTTAATTTAATGTAATTTTAATCATGTTCGCCTTGTGGATCTCCTGGCGTGGGGTCCATGGCGCTGGATTTGGGGGTGTTACACATTCAGCTACTAAATATTCTCCGTTCGAAATTGTATATGGCTCTAACCCCTTAACTCCTTTGGATTTAATTCCCCTGCCTATTTCTGAGTTTGTTAATTTAGATGGTGCAAAAAAGGCTGAGTTTGTCAAAAAAATGCACGAGCAGACACGCTTAAACATTGAAAGAAGGACTGAGCAATATGCAAAACAAGCCAACAAAGGGCTCCAAAAGCTAATTTTTGAACCAGGAGATTGGGTTTGGTTACATATGCGAAAAGAAGGATTTCCTAAACAACGACGATCTAAGCTACTTCCGCAGGGAGACGGTCCTTTTCAAGTCCTGGAGCGCGTCAAAGACAATGCCTACAAACTGGATTTACCAGGTGAGGATAATGTCAGTGCTACTTTTAATGTGGCTGACTGAAGCTGTTTTGATGCAGGTGACGAAATGGATTTGAGGGCAAATCCTATTCAAGAGGAGGGGAATGATGCAAACACGCTAGAGAATGCAATGGAACCGATTCAAGTACCTCTCGGACCAATCACAAGGGCAAGAGCTAAAAGATTCAAAGACTCCATCAACGATCTAGTTCAAATTATTTGGGAAAGAGAATTGGCTAAAAAACCGATCGAGACAGACATCAAAAGCAAAGTACATATCAATGTCATCAAGATACACGAAGAAGAAGATCCGGGCATCATTATGGGATGAAGATTTTTGGCCCAAATTCAAGCCACTAGCCGTTGGAATAAAGAACAAAGAAGAAAGTTTCACAAAGTCTTCTACACATGATGCCACTTTTGCTACAAAGTCTTGCTGCATTTTCAAAGTCTTGCCACTTTTGCTACATAGTCTTGGTGCATTTTCAAAGTCTTAAAGTAAAAGTGAAGATCGTGGTCATCATCACACTTCTCCTAGTCGTTGCAAGCCTTCCTCATGTCACGGACATCATCATCATTTTTGTTCTTCTCATTTTAGTCTTAAACTTTCTAAGATTCTTCTTTTGGTGTAATCATTACTTAGAGGCTCCTCTTTTACCTATATAAGGAGCATTTTCGGATTTGTTGGAAGGCACTTTTTTGAAGACTAAAAATACTTTGTATTGCATAAGTTTTGATAACTTATTGGTTCGGTTGTATCTCTATACAAAATAGCACTTCGTTTATCACCCGAAGTGTCGTTTTCCCTTTGATTCCAAGGTTCGTCAAGTGTATAAATTGTTGGGTTCTAGTTATCTTGCTAGAGTTCGCACTTTACACTTTGTTGGGTTAAGGACCTCCTTTCATCCGCCAAAATTCATCCATCTTGGTTACATTACGATTATTCACTTATATTTTCAAACCTTACTCAAATCGCTTCCGCAAAATTGATCATCTTTCGGAGAGGATCATATCATATTGTGCTTTAAATCCGAAAGAACACAACTGGATATCCTCATATGATAGCGCAAAAGAAATATGGAAAATGCTTGAACTCACACATGAAGGCACGTCTCAAGTCAAGGAGATGAAGATCAACATGCTTCTCCACGATTATGATATATTCCAAATATGAATCCATTACAATAATGCTCGACCAATTTTCGGTCATCACAAATGGATTGGCATGTTATGGGAAACCCCTTTCAAGTATTAAGAAAGTAAAGAAGATCCTCCGATCACTACCTCGAGAATGGTACGGAACGGTGACGACAATAATAGAATCAAAAGATTTAAACAATCCTGATTTTAGTGCTCTCGTTGAACACTTATAAACTACGAGATTGTCCTAAAATCTCGGAATGCCAAGCCGAAGCCGAAGAAAAGAACGATAGACATGAAGGCTAAGATGCCGAGAAATAAAGAAGAAATCTCGGTGGACGAAAGCGATGAAGAATCAGCATATTATGCCAAGAATATTAATAAGTTTCAAAACTTATTAAACTGGAGAAAGAAAGACATCTCGGGCGGAATGAAGAAATTCGACAAAACTGTCGAATCTATGGCAAACCAGGCCAGTTCGCAAAGAATTGCCGAGCAAATCATAAGAAGGAAGTTCTTGTTGCAACATGGAGCGATGAAGATGAAGATGATGGTGTTATCAATCAAAATAATCTCGCTCTTATGGCCCGAAGTTCATTTGACGATAGTGAGGTCGAAAGTCAAGTAAGTAATTCTTACGATGAACTTTTTGAAGCATTTTAATTGTTGCATACGGATTATCAAAATGCTTTAAGTGAAATTAAATCCCTTCAATCTAAAAATAAATCATTGGAAATTGAAATTTCCAAAATTCTTGAAAAAGGGAAAATATTGAGACCGATCATTCTCAATGCGTTGAAAATGAAAACATTTTAAAGGATGATCTCTTGAAAGTTCAAACCGAGCTTAAAAAATTAACGAATAAATTTTCGTGTGGAAACAAAAAATTTGAACAAATGCTCTTAGTTCAAAAATTTACGTTGAACAAACAGGAGTTAGGATTCAAACCGCATTTGAAAAATGAATCCTTAAATTTAAAAATACCCCAACGTAAAAAATGTTTAAAAATTGGGCATCATATTTCAAATTGTAAAAGCCCACGACAGATGATTAAAATTAAAAAGATTTGGATTCCAAAAGGAACCGTTATTCCGAATATCGTCCATGTATCTAAACAAAAACCAACTCTCGGTTGGGTCCCCAAAAATCGATTTTCATCAAATTGGTATTTTACTCAGGGGGAGTGTTATTTTTTAAACGGAGATTTTTGTCATGGGGAGTTTTCCCTTTTTATGCATTAATTATCATGGAATATTTTATCATCAATTGGCATACTTTATTTACTGGATAAAAAGCGTCATGGAAGAATGACGAGAAAAATAAAAAGTAAAAAGGAGGAGAAAAAATAAAAAGGAGAAAAGTTGAAGACAGTTGAAATCCCGAAAAATCGAAGAAGATGAAAAATGAAAAGAAGAAGTTGAAAAGGAGAAAAAGAAAAGATGGGTGAACTAACGAAATGATCAAAGCCGAAAACTTTGATTCCTATAAATATATATATATATATATATATATATATATATATATATTATTTTGCAGGTTTTATCCAATTCAATGTGTTGTTTTGTAATCATAAAAAAGGGGGAGGTTGTCGGAATATTTTATTCCAAATATTCATAATCGAGTTTTGATGATTAAGTTGTTAAACAAATCAAAACAACAAAGAAGCAAAACAAAACAACGACGAAGTCGAAGACGCAAAAAGTCGCGCAATCCGGGAAAAGCTATCTGTTCAGATCAGTCAAGATGGGAACCTACCTGATCAGACGAGAAAAACCTACCTGATCATACGAGATCAAAGCTACCTGATCAGACAAGAAGAAAGTTACCTGATCATAGATAACGTATGCAATGCATGTTGCATAACGTATGTAATGTAGCACGCTTAACGTTCGTAACGTCGTATGGATAACGTACGTAACAATGTGTTTCAAAATTCAAACAAGGAGCCATTGGAAGATGACGTCATGGCATAGGTCAGCATGCAACGGATATGAAGACTTAATATTATGTACGTAATGAGGAAGAGGCTAACGTACGTAATGAACAAGACAGAAGCTACTGGACTAATTTGCATGGAGTATAACGTACGTAACATATTTATGTTAACGTACATAATGAAGCTAGTTGAGGCTTTGGAGCCTATAAATACCACTTCCTATGGTATTGAACACACAACAACGCAAAGCAAACGATTCATTGATCAGATATTGATATACATATTCTAGTTGTTGTATTTGAGCTTATATTGATTAGAGTTTGAGTGTGATACACGAAAACTCATACATGAGGGGTAAAAGAAAGGATACGATTTGATTCGGTGTTATTAGGATCAAGGATCCGGAATTATTAGAATTAGAATCAATATCCACGTGAGGTTTGTCTAGTACACATACAAAGCTAAATAGGTTGATTCCTTGTCCGATAGAAAAGGAAAACAGTTTAACTTGGACCGACATAGAGACAAGTGTGTACGGTTTATCTCGACCGATAGAAGAGAGATCTGAAATGGTTTAACTTGGACCGATATAAAGACAAGTATGTACGGTTTATATCGACCGATAGAAGTGAGATTTGTAATGGTTTAACTTAGACCGATAGAAGACAAGTTTGTAACGGTTATCCCTCGACCGATAGAAGAGAGGTGCATAGGTTTATCTTAAGCCTATAGATAAAGATAACGTAGAGAGAACGTAGGCACGTTTGGCCGAACCTCTATAAATCCTGTGTCGATTTATTTTCCGCACTGTTTTTTAAATCACTTCCACAATGCGATAGAGTTTTATAACTCTATCTCCAAACGGCAATACTGACCAATTCTCGCTCCAACAATTAATACACCATAAGTTCATAATCACATATAAATGCCCTAACTCTATTATCCTCAGAGTGGCATTCAAAGGCATACTCGAACAATATTCCACTTGCACTCAATGCCATATATTATGGTATTTAATACCCATATTATACAGATGTTGCTCCAACAAAATCTGCGATAGTGGCTTGGTAAGTGCGTCGGCAAGGTTATTTAGAGAATCTATCATCTGCAGTTCAATGTATTTATTCTTCACCATCACTCTGACAATGTGATACATTCTCCCGATATGCTTGTTCTTATGATGAGACCTAGGTTCTTTAGCATGTGCAACATCTCCTTCATTGTCACAGTAAAGCAGTACCGGCAGCTTTGCGCTTGGGACAACTTGAAGTTCTTTAAGATACTTCTTGATCTAAAATGCTTCCTTTTACTTCTTTGAGGCGGCCTAGTACTCAGCCTGGCATTTCGAATGTGCAGTTGCAGTTTGACGGGAACTCATCCAAGAATTTGCTCCACCATTAAGAGTAAACATGTACTCCGAAGTGGACTTTTCTTTGTCCGCATTGCCATTGAGATTCGAGTCCGTGAACCCATCCACTCTCAATTCTCCGCCACCGTATGAAAACCATTTCTTTAGTCCATTTAAGGTATTTTAGAATGTTCTTTACGGTTGTCCAATGTCCTTTATGCGGGTTTTCTTGAAACCGTCTCACCACGCTCACAACCTATGAAACATCTGGTCTCGTACACAATATAACATGCATGAGGCTACCCACAACCGATGCATAGGGTACCTGTCTCATATCCATCACTTCCTCCTCACTTTGAGGGCACATAGTTTTGGAGTGTTTTAAACCATGTCGCCTAGGTTAGAACCATCTATTAGAATTTCATCCTAAACCTTTTTAGGTCCTTTTCTATATAGAGGGCTTGGGACGTCCTATCATTCTATTAGCTCCATCCATATATATATATGCGAATACCTAGAGTATATGAACTTATTGCATGTCTTTCATGGAGAATGTGTTCGAAAGCCAAGCTTTCACAGAACTGAGCAGTCTAATGCCGTTTCCTATTAGTAGAATATCATCCACATATAGTACTAAGAATTCAATGGTGCTTCCACTAACCTTCTTGTAAACACAAGGCTCATCTTCACTTTGCACCAAGCAAACTCTTTGACTGCTTCGTCAAACCGATGATTCCAACTTGGTGAAGCTTACTTCAGTCCATAAATGGCATGCTAAAGTTTGCAAACTTTATGAATATCGGTAGTGGGCGCGAAGCCTATAAGTTGTTCCATATAAATTTCCTCTTGGAGGTATCCATTTAGAAAATCCGTCTTCATGCCTATTTACCATATGTCATAATCATAGTGGGTGGCTATGGCAAGCATCATGTGAATAAACTTGATCATGGCAATTGCTGATAAGGTTTCTTGATAATCAATTCCTTCCCTTTGAGTGTAACCCATAGCCATAAGCCTAACTTTGTAAGCTTCCACCTTGCCATCCACATCAGTCTTCTTTTTGAAGATCCATTTATTCCCAATAGGCACTATGCCCTATGGTCGATCTACCAAAGTCCAGACATGATTTATGTGCATCGAGTCTATCTCTGCTTCCATGGCTTCACGCCACTTTGCAGAGTCCACACCTACCACCGCTTGTTCGTACAACATAGGATCATCCTCTTGGATACCATATGTTCGGTGGAGAACCATTTCCTCCAGATGCATGTAGCCATACCTCTCAGGTAGTTGAGATATCCTTCTCGACCAACACGATGGTAGTGGTTGTGTTTCAGAAGGTTTGGTTCTTTCTTCTAGCACATGTGTCTCCTTTGAAGTTTCAATATTTTCTTCCAAAGAAACATTTCTACCTTCTCCACCTTCCTGAATGAACTCTTATTCCAGGAATTGTGCTTGTAAAGCAAGGACGATTCTATGATCTTCGGGCATGTAGAACCGGTAACCTATGAGATGTCCTTTAACAGACCTAGCTTCTAATTTCTCCACCTTAGTCTTCTTGACATAGTTGTGGCATCCCCAAATCTTAATATGATTAAGACTTGGTTTCCTACTGATATGAATCCTGTATCGAGATGAAGCAGTAGCAGAACTTTGCGAAAGCTAAACAAACAGCAATCTACCTGGGCTCAAAACAGCAACCTTCCTTCGCTACAGCAATAATGAACCACAACAGTAAACTACTAACAGCAACCACCCTTCGCTACAGCAGTAGCGAACAACAACAATCACGACTAAACAACGACTACCCATTCGCTACAGGAGTAGCGAACAGCAACAATCAACAGCTACAACAGCGACCGGTCGAATGGGAAACAACAACAACAAAGAATCGCCAACAACTGTAGCGAACAGTGAATTGTGATCGAATGCGTAGGAAACAGGAATCACGCTCGGTCTCTGGACAGTAACTTCGAACAAGTCAATTTCAACGTATGATAATGGATATGCTATGTATCACGCTAAATTGTGGATCTCAATTGATATAAACAACAACAAGAGAACTGGTATGAATCTCAATCAAATATGAGTTTTGCGGTTTAACGAGATGGAAGCAAGTCCTACGAACAAGAAACTGGATAATACTCTGATGAACAACACCACGAACGACTCCAAAGATTCTGTCCGAACAAGAACAGTTTCCGATCGGACAAACAGAAAAACAATAAAAGATTTTAACGAGTTAGACCTATAACTCATCAAAGATGATCTCTTCCCAAGACCTGTTGAGAATTGATCGGATTATAATTCGAAATCGCGTCGAACAATAATCAAGAATTTGTGTTTGAGACATGTCAAACAAATAAAACTCAAAGAGAGCAAAATATCAAGTGTATTCAATAATGAAATTGGACGAGCTATATGATGTATATATAGTCGCCAAACCCTAGTAATATAAATAAGGTTACTCCCTAAAACGCCCTTAAACAAGTTTGGGCTACTACTGATTAAGGAAAATAACACACAAAGCAACATAGGGCGGCACATGTTGCACCCTTTATTAGATAAATAATATAAAATAATGATAAACTACGTTATTCCGAGCCCGACCACCAAAGTCACTCCAAGCCTCGTGCCTATATTCTCGCCCAAGTATGTAGCATGGTCGCTTACGTCGATCATCACCTCGTCTTCTTCCCTTGGACTTGTCAACCCCGTATCACCTACCTCTCCACATCTCTTGTGGTGTTGTAGGAATGGATATGGAAGGACATATGTTTAAGATATGCGTGCAATACGTAATGCATGTCCATATATAAATTGGTAAATAAGTATAGTTAATCCTGGACCGAACCATGTCCAACAAGGTTCGGTTCCTTCTTTATGAAACACCATTTAATTGAGGAGTTCCTGGATGTGATAACTGTGATATTATTTCATGTTCTTTAGAACACATTAAACTCAGTACTCATTCCTCAGTCTGACCGAAGTGCCATAATATGATGACCAGTTTGATTTTCAGACAAGAGCATTAAATTCCTTGAAATTCTCGAATGCTATGGATTTGTGCTTCATCAGGTACATGAAACCATACCTGGTATAATCATCAGTGAACATAATGAAGCACTGATATTCATCTCGTGCTGCTGCTAAAGCACCACACATGTCGGTATGAATAAATCCAAGTTCTTCAGTAGCTCTTTCAAATGTCCCTATGAAGGGGGACTTAGTTATTTTGCCTTTAAGGTAAGATTTACAAGTAGGATAGGGATCAAATCCAAATGGACCCATAAGTCCATCTTTCTCTATCTTACGGATCTTAGTCAGACCAACAAGACTGTTGGTGTTAGGCGTATTTTTATACGCTTATTTATCATTATTTTGTATTCTTTTTATGATTAAATCTGCATAAATAAGCTTTTAATGCACTATTCTTCTATGTTTGGCAGGAAATTGGAGTCCGGAAGCTCGAACGATGAAAAACGGGTGAAAACGGCAATTTTTGGCCTGGGGCCGCGGCACAAACCAAGTGAGCCGCGGCACACGAAGATGACCTGAAAGTGCCGAACCAACTGTACCAGGGGCCGCGGCACAAGGATGTTGAGCCGCGGCCCAGGAAGGAAAAAAGGGGCCCAGGTATGCGCTGAAGACACCGTGAGCCGCGGCACAGATTAAGTGAGCTGCGGCCCACGGGGCGGTTTTGATAGAAATTGCCGCGTTTTTGGGCCGTTTTGGAGCTGTTCTCGACCTAATCACACGGACGCGTTTTGGATGCTGATGAGAGTTATAAATAAGGTTTTAAGGTCATAATTGAGAAGATTGTCATTGGAGGATCGATCACAATCAAAGAGAGGAAGCAGAAAACACCAAGAGCAGAGAGCGGAAGCTAGAGAACGGAGGAATCCGAGCTCTTCGACTGCATTTGATCTTTATGTTTTCATTAATTATTTCTGTATTTTTATTCTTTAGCATGTCAGGCTAAAACCCTATTCTAGGATTTTGATGAAACTGAGGTTTTGACGGATTTACTTTGATTATCTATATAATTCCCTTTTCTGTTGAGTTTTCCCAATTGTTTTTAATGCTTTCAATTGTGTGGCCTATAATTGAATTGTTTTAATTGTGCAACTCGAATCGGGAGAGGAGAGTTGGTGAGGATATATTGGTGAGAACCGTTTTATCTTATGAGATAGGAATATACTCATAGGAACTACGTGGCTTTCTGAAGATTTCGTGCTTTTTGCCTATTGTCGAATTAATCGACCTAAGAATAGAGTGTGTTATTCGCCCTTAGAAAAATCTATTGACCTCGGGAGAGGCGGTAGAATACTTTGCAACCTTCGCCTTCAATAAATTGGGAAATCATTAATTTCAGATAATCGAGAGTAAATTCGGATAAACCGAGGTGGATTCACAATCCTAGATTTATTTATTATTTGATTTTCTTTCTTGAATCAATCGTCTTTACTATTTATTCTTTATTGATTTTCTTTAATTATTACTTGCAACTCAACTTTCGACAGTTCAAATAAAATTAGAATACTCATAAATCGGTAGTTAGTAATTCAGTCCTCGTGGGAACGATATCTTATTCATCATTTTATTACTTGTCTACGATAACATGCACTTGTGTTAAATGAAATTCGCAACAAGTTTTTGGCGCCGTTGCCGGGGACTGATTATTCTACTAATATCGATTTCAGTATTTCTAGTCTTAGTTTGAACATTTTCTTTATTTATTATTTTTGTGTAATTTTATTTATTTGTTTTTCCTTTCAGGAGTTTCCGGTTAGTGCATGAGAAAATTCGGTAACGAAGGCCTACTACCTTTGGATACCGAACTCGAGTGCACTCTTCGGAGAAGCAAGAAGGAGAAACGAGAGCTACCAGCAAAAGTCACCATAGCCGATAACACGGGAAATCATGGAGGAGATAATCTTATGCAACAAGCTTATCCGGCATTAGCACTCCGCGATTATGCTATGCCGCAAATCAATGCGAACTTTTCGGGAATTCAGGGTCCAACCATCCAGGCGAACAATTTCGAAATCAAGCCAGCTATTATTCAGATGGTGCAAGCATGCCAGTTTTGTGGATTGCCGAACGACGACCCCAACGCGCATATCGCGTCATTTCTCGAGATTTGTGACACTTTAAAAAACAACGGTGTCACTGATGATGCTATTCGTCTACGGCTTTTCCCTTTCTCTTTGAGGGACAAAGCCAAATTTTGGTTAAATTCTTTACCGCCAGGCTCGAGCAATACTTGGGAGGAATTAGCGCAAGCCTTCCTGGCTAAGTTCTTCCCACCATCAAAGACGGCGAGGCTTAGGAACGAGATAACCACCTTTAGGCAATTTGATATGGAGTCGCTTCACGAGGCGTGGGAGCGATACAAAGATTTATTACGGAGATGCCCACACCACGGCTTACCGGACTGGCTTCATATCCGAACGTTCTATAACGGATTGAGTGCTTCTACACGCACTCTTATTGATGCAGCCGCTGGAGGCGCCTTAATGGGAAAAACGATGGCTGAAGCACACTCTCTATCCGAATGAGTAAACCCGAAACGAGTTATGGAAATCTCCAATAATGATCCGATCTCTACATTATCAGCTCAAGTCGCCGCATTAACTCAGCAACTTCAAGCATTTTCACATGCTCCTTCCCCCGTTACCATTGGATCGTGCAATTGGTGTAACGGATCTCATCCCAGTGTAGAGTGCCAAGTCGGAAACCCTTTCGAGCAACCTCCAATGGAACAAGCTCAGTTTGTGGGGAACGGGAATCGACAGAACAATCCGTACTCCAACACTTATAATCAAGGGTGGCGAAATCACCAAAAATTTTCGTGGAGGAACGGGCAAGCTTTAAAACCTCCACATGCTCAATTCGCGCAGCCCCCACAGCAGCCCCCTCAATCACCAAAGGTATCCTTGGAAGATGCTCTTGCTCAATTAGCGGCTAACACGAGCCAATTCATGACCCGCACTGAGACTACCCTTCAAAATCATTCCGCCTCCATCCGAAACTTGGAAGCACAAATGGGGCAGATTGCAAGTCTATTGTCCTCTCGACCTCAAGGTGCATTACCCAGCGCAACCGAAATGAACCCCAAGGAAAACGTGTAAGCAATCGAACTACGGAGTGGAAAGGAATTGAAAGTGCAGCCTATCAATAACAAGGACAAAATCGAGAAAAGTGAGAAAGAAAAGGACGAGGCACCCAAGCCAAAGGCAGTGTCGACTACTCATCCCACTTCTCAAATTCCATTCCCACAATGTCTGCAAAAGCAAAAATTGGACAAGCAATTTTCCAAGTTTCTTGACGTCTTCAAGAAACTACATATCAACATTCTATTTGCCGACGCATTGGAACAAATGCCGAGCTACATGAAATTCATGAAAGAAATCTTGTCAAATAAAAGAAAGCTCGAGGAATATGAGACAGTCGCATTGACGGAGGATTGCAGCGCTGTTCTGCAGAAGAAGCTCCCACCTAAATTGAGAGATCCGGGAAGCTTTACTATTCCTTGCATCATTAGGAATTCGTCTTTTGAAAGATCCCTATGCGACCTCGGAGCCAGCATAAACCTTATGCCCCTTTCTATTTTTAAAAATCTGGATATTGGGGAAGCTAAGCCGACGACGGTCTCTTTGCAATTAGCCGATAGATCCATCAAATATCCGAGGGGAGTAATAGAGGACGTCTTAGTCAAGGTCGATAAATTCATCTTCCCGGCCGATTTCATTGTGCTTGACATGGAGGAGGATCATGACATCCCAATTATCTTGGGAAGACCATTTTTGGCAACCATCCGAACTTTGATCGATGTGGAAAAAGGGAAGCTTACTCTACGAGTTCAAGAGGAGCGAGTAATGTTCAATATCTTTCGATCCTTAAAATATCCGAGTGATGCTGAAAATTGTTTCCAAGTTGACATCATTGACTCGTATGTAAGTAGAGCCTTTCGAGAGAATTATCCATCTGATCCACTGGAGTCCATTTTGAATGGGTCTGCTTCTGAATTAAATTCAGAGCATGTAGCCTACGTACGACACATAGATGCCACCCCTCCAATTTTCATTCATCGACCATGTGAGGATCTCGTAAGTTCACTAACATGACCCGTCCCATCAATCGAGAGACCTCCAAAGTTGGAACTCAAGAAGCTGCCGCCACATTTAAAATATGCATTTTTGGGACCCGGCGATTCCTTGCCAGTCATTCTTTCGGCCACTTTAGCGGGGGATCAAGAGGAGAAATTATTGAGAGTTTTGAGGGAATACAAATCTGCTCTTGGATGGTCTATTGCGGATATTAAGGGGATCAGCCCGTCCATTTGCATGCACAAGATCTTGATGGAGGAAGACTACAAACCATCCGTGGAGCATCAACACCGTTTAAATCCAAATATGAAAGAGGTGGTAAAACTCCTCGACGCAGGTATGATCTTTCCTATTTCTGATAGCAAGTGGGTAAGTCCGGTCTAAGTTGTGTCAAAGAAGGGTGGGATAATGGTTATTCAAAATGATAATAATGAATTAATTCCCATTAGGATTGTCATGGGGTGGCGTATGTGCATAGATTATAGGAAATTGAATAAAGCCACTAGAAAAGACCATTTCCCCTTACCTTTTATTGATCAAATGTTAGATAGATTAGCCGGACACGATTTCTATTGATTTCTTGATGGTTATTCTGGGTATAATCAGATTTATATAGCCCCAGAAGACCAAGAGAAAATGACGTTTACATGTCCTTACGGCATTTTCGCTTATAGGCGCATGCCTTTTGGATTATGTAATGCGCCGGCTACTTTTCAACGGTGTATGATGGCTATTTTTTCTGACATGGTAGAGCATTGCATTGAGATTTTTATGGATGATTTTTCTGTTTACGGCAATTCGTTTGATATTTGTTTGCAATATTTGCAGAAAGTCCTAAAAATATGCGAAGAAACAAACTTGGTCTTGAACTGGGAGAAGTGCCATTTTATGGTCCAAGAGGGCATTATACTTGGCCACCGAATATCCTCACTTGGAATTGAAGTCGACCGGGCGAAAATTGAAACAATCGAGAAGATACCTCCGCCTGCTTCGGTAAAAGGAATAAGAAGCTTTTTGGGACACGCCGGTTTTTACTGTCGGTTTATTAAGGATTTTTCGAAGATCATGAAGCCGTTGTGCAATCTGCACATGAAGGATGTTCCGTTTAATTTTGACGAGTCGTGTAAAGAAAGTTTCGATTTATTGAAGAGAGCTCTAAGCACTGCACCGGTAATAGTCGCTCTAGACTGGGACCTTCCGTTCGAGTTAATGTGTGACGCTAGTGATTTTGCCATTGGGGCTGTTTTGGGACAGAGACGAGGGAAAGTGTTCCACATCGTATATTATGCGAGCCGAACACTTGACGACGCCCAAAGAAATTATGCCACAATGGAAAAAGAATTGTTGGCGGTAATCTTTGCATTTGATAAATTCCGGGCGTATTTATTGGGGACGAAAGTGGTAGTGTGGACCGAACATTCAGTAATAAAATACCTTTTGGAGAAGAAGGATGCTAAACCAAGGTTGATTAGGTGGGTGCTTCTCCTTCAAGAATTCAACTTGGAAATTCGGGAAAAAAAGGGGACTGAGAATGTTATAGCCGATCATCTTTCACGGTTAAAGAGTCCCCTTGAGCAAGGAGAAAGTCATCCGCAAATCATGGAAACCTTTCCCGACGAGCATCTCTACAAGTTGGGTTCGCAATACGCGCCTTGGTATGCTGATCTAGTGAACTATTTGGCGAGCAAAACAATTCCAAACGACCTCTCACGCCATCAAAAGAAGAAGCTAATTTGAGATGCTAAGTATTATTTGTGGGACGATCCTTTTCTGTTCAAAAGAGGCCCTGATCAAATCATTCGCAGATGTGTTCCGGATGAGGAAATCCACAGTGTGCTGAATCATTGCCATGCATCACCCTATGGTGGACATTTTAGTGGAAATAGAACAGCGGCAAAGGTCTTACAATCGGGGCTCTATTGGCCGTCATTATTCAAAGATGCTCACTCCTTTGTGTCCACGTGTGATCGGTGTCAGCGGACGGGAAACATCTCAAGGCGACATGAAATGCCTCTAAACACCATACTTGAGGTTGAATTGTTCGACGTATGGGGGATCGACTTCATGGGTCCCTTTCCTCCATCAAACAAGAATCTCTATATTTTGGTAGCCGTGAACTACGTCTTAAAGTGGGTCGAAGCGGTGGCACTACCAATGAATGGGTCCAATGTCGTAATCAAATTTATAAAAAAAAATATATTTTCACGCGTTTTAGGACTCCACGTGCTATTATCAGTGATGGTGGTTCACACTTCGACAACAAATTCCTTGATGCGATCTTGAGAAAATATGGAGTCACTCATCGTGTTGCTACAGCCTACCATCCTCAGACGAGCGGTCAAGTCGAGATATCAAATCGAGAGCTGAAGTGGATCCTAGAAAAAACAGTCAGCTCGTCTCAAAAAGATTGGTCTTTTAAACTCGATGATGCACTTTGGGCGTACCGTACTGCGTATAAAACACCTATCGGGATGTCGCCTTACAGATTGGTTTATGGGAAAAGTTGCCATTTGCCCGTAGAGATGGAACATCGTGCTTACTGGGCGATAAAGAAATTAAACTTTGATCTGAAATCTGCTGGTGAAAAGCATTGTTTGCAGCTGAACGAGTTGGAAGAAATTCGCCACGACGCGTACGAAAACGCGAAGCTTTATAAGGAGCGGACAAAGATTTGGCATGATAAGTACATCACACAGAGAGAGTTTGTCCCGGGTCAAGAGGTGTTGTTGTTTAATTCTCTCTTAAGGTTATTCCCCGGGAAATTGCGTTCACGATGGTCGGGACCATTCACCGTAGTTCAAGTATTCCCACACGGTGCAGTGGAAGTACAGAAAGATGACCGCAAATTCAAAGTTAATGGACGGCGGTTGAAGGCTTACTTGGGTAATCCAATAGACGCGCAGAAGACGAGCATCGTCTTATCCACCGCCGGATGAAAGCTCGAAATGTCCGACTGAAGACTATAAACTTAGCGCTTCTCGGGAGGCAACCCGAGTATTAGTTGTAGATTTTTGTGTTTCAGTATTTTCTTGCATTTTTTGTTCTTTATATTTCGTCATTTTATCTTGGATATGCTTATCTCTCATGCTCTTGATGTTTTCTGTTGAAAATATATGCAGAAATCACCCCAGGGGAAGAAATCAGCAATGGGCCGCGGCACAAGGAAAATGAGCCGCGGCACACACCAGTTGAAGGAAAAAGGCCAAACAAACTGTACTCTGTGCCGCGGCACGACCCTACTGAGCCACGGCACACCAGGTCCCTGAGCCGCGGCACATATTCACTGAGCCAAGGCACGCCAAATGTCCAAGAAATGCCCAGGAGACTGTACTCTATGCCGCGGCACGGACCAAATGAGCCGCGACACACTAACACGATGAGTCGCGGCACCCGGCGACATCACAAAAAGTCCCAGGCAGACTGTACTATGGGCCGCAGCTCACTTAAGCTGTGCCGCAGCCCCCGTCGCAAATGGGAAATCCCAGGTATCCTTCATATACACGATCGGCCGGCACACATCAGGTAAAGCCCCTTCATTCCTTTGCACAAGCGATCGGCCGATATCCTCTTCTTCTCCTTCTTCTTGCATTCTTCATTCCAAGTCAGGTAATTCTCAATCTCTTAATCATAATTGATACATGATTTGAAAAGTGAATTGTTGTTATATGTTGCTAGTTGTTCTTCAAAGTTCTCTCAAAATTGGAGTTTGAATATGGTGAATATGGTGCTTGATTGTGATTGTATTTGTGATTATGAACGAATTGGTGATGTTAATTGTCGTTTATCATTGCTATATATCTATGTTGTTAATTTTGGGGATTTGGATTTAGCCATTAAAATTCTTGTTTTTCATTTACACTTGTGCATACCAAGTGTTTGATAAATTGCAGCAATGAAAAATTGTTAAGCCAAGCATTTTTAAACTATATGCAACGAATCGTTTTATCGGATTACATTATCTCCTGACCCTTACATCATATGTAAACTTGAGAGCTCATTCTTAATTTCCTCTTTGATGATGCAAGCTCATTCATTCACGTTCTGCATGGTGTAGTCGAGAAGCGTGCAGGCTTGCCGGACGACGCCGGCACCAGTTCATGAGTGGACAGTAGGGGAGTACTTGACCTTGTCTCTTATTGCATTTCACTATTTTTGTCCATTGAGGTCAATGTACGTCCTAAGTTTGGGGGGGAGTTTATTTTCTGTTGCTGTACTTATTCTTTGCACTTTTTATTATTTTTCGTTATTTTTGACGTTAGCCTTGCTTGTCGTGATATTATTCGCATTCGTGAATTTTTCGTGCTTCTTTTTATGTAAAATTGATGTTACGATACTGATTTCTCTCTGAAGAAACAGTTGAGTTTTAGTCGAGTTGTAGTCAGCAATATCTGTTTCTGTTGAGTATTCATTTAGGTCCGAAATTTTTTTTTGTTTTTGTAGAAATCTTAGCAGATAAGAGAGGAGACATACGTGTTTTTAAATCGCCGTCTATACGTTTGGTTACACTTTTCGCGTATCTAGTCGTCCAGTAACATAAGTCTTGTGGGCACTTAAATTGAGTTTAGAGTCGGACAGTTTTTCCCAAAAAGTCGAGATATTATTTGTTCTATGATGGGAAGTCTAGTAACCGGGGGTATTCACGTGACCCGTTGTTTACTCTCGCGTAAAACGACAACCCTGATTAGACTAGTGGTTTAGAGATTTCGCATGTGCCGATGATGGGGAGCCTAGTAACCGGGGGTATTCGCGTGACCCGTTGTTTACTCTCGCGTAATACAGCGACCTTGAATCGGACATGCGAGAATAGCTACTCGAGTTGTTTCTCCGCTGTGGAGGGGAACTTAGTAACTAGAAGCATCCATGTGCCCCATGAGTGTTTTTTACGTCAAACGGTTCCCCAATACATGAGAATGGAAATTCCACCCTAGAATTATCCCGATGAAACATCCCGAGATCCGAACCTAGTGGTTAACTCGAATCATTTTATTGATCATATATAAGGGAATGGTGTCCAAGGGTTATTTTTAACGATGCAAATCTAAAATGTTTGCCATTAGATTGTGGGACTGGGCGAGTTGGCTCGTTTATTTTAACCCTTTATATTGGCGGTCGGTTAAACTCACGCTTGTTAATCTTTGAGCTTGATTTTCTTCATGAACGATTGATTAGGACTGAAATGGGTTACTTTGTGGATTCAGTGTCCAGAACGTGGCTCACTATTACGATACTTGTATTATTCTTTGAGATTTTCAGGATAGTATTGATTAGGTTGAGCACTATGAGTTGCACAATCATTCACGATATTCTTTTGTTTGAAATTGATTATTTTTGCTTGAGGACAAGCAAAGCCTCAAGTTTGGGGGTATTTGTTAGGCGTATTTTTATACGCTTATTTATCATTATTTTGTATTCCTTTTAATGCACTATTCTTCTATGTTTGGCAGGAAATTGGAGTCCGGAAGCTCGAACGATGAAAAACGGGCGAAACCGGCAATTTTTGGCCTGGGGCCGCGGCACAAACCAAGTGAGCCGCGGCACACGAAGATGACCTGAATGTGCCGAACCAACTGTACCAGGGGCCGCGGCACAAGGATGCTGATCCGCGGCCCAGGAAGGAAAAAAGGCGCCCAGGTATGCGCTGAAGACACCGTGAGCCGCGGTACATATTAAGTGAGTCGCGGCCCATGGGGCGGTTTTGATAGAAATTGCCGCGTTTCTGGGCCGTTTTGGAGCTGTTCTCGACCTAATCACATAGACGCATTTTGGAGGCTGATGAGAGTTATAAATAAGGGTTTAAGGTCATAATTGAGAAGATTATCATTGGAGGATCGATCACAATCAAAGAGAGGAAGCAGAAAACACCAAGAGCAGAGAGCGGAAGCTAGAGAACGGAGGAATCCGAGCTCTTCGACTGCGTTTGATCTTTATGCTTTCATTAATTATTTATGTATTTTTATTCTTTAGCATGTCAGGCTAAAACCCTGTTCTAGGATTTTGATGAAATTGAGGTTTTGACGGATTTACTTTGATTGTCTATATAATTCCCTTTTCTGTTGAGTTTTCCCAATTGTTTTTAATACTTTCAATTGTGTGGCCTATAATTGAATTATTTTAATTGCACAACTCGAATCGGGAGAGGAGAGTTGGTGAGGATATATTGGTGAGAACCGTTTTATCTTATGAGATAGGAATATACTCATAGGAACTACATGGCTTTATGAAGATTTCGTGCTTTTTGCCTATTGTCGAATTAATCCACCTAGGAATAGAGTGTGTTATTCGCCCTTAGAAAAATCTATTGACCTCGGGAGAGGCGGTTGAGTACTTTAGCAACCTTCGCCTTCAATAAATTGGAAAATCATTAATTTCAGATAATCGAGAGTAAATTCGGATAAACCGAGGTGGATTCACAATCCTAGATTTATTTATTATTTGATTTTCTTTCTTCAATCAATCGTCTTTACTATTTATTCTTTATTGATTTTCTTTAATTATTACTTGCAACTCAACTTTCGACAGTTCAAATAAAATTAGAATACTCATAAATCGGTAGTTAGTAATTCAGTCCTCGTGGGAACGATATCTTACTCATCATTTTATTACTTGTCTACGATAACGTGCACTTGCGCTAAATGAAATTCGCAACAAGTTTTTGGTGCTGTTGCCGGGGACTGATTATTCTACTAATATTGATTTCAGTATTTCTAGTCTTAGTTTGAATATTTTCTTTATTTATTATTTTTGTGTAATTTTATTTATTTGTTTTTCCTTTCAGGAGTTTCCGGTTAGTGCATGAGAAAATTCGGTAACGAAGGCCTACTACCTTTGGATACCGAACTCGAGCGCACTCTTCGGAGAAGCAAGAAGGAGAAACGATAGCTACCAGCAAAAGTCACCATGGCCGATAACACGGGAAATCACGGAGGAAATAATCTTGTGCAAGCACTCCGCGATTATGCTATGCCGCAAATCAATGCGAACTTTTCGGGAATTCGGCGTCCAACCATCCAGGTGAACAATTTCGAAATCAAGCCGGCTATTATTCAGATGGTGCAAGCAAGCCAGTTTTGTGGATTGCCGAACGAAGACCCCAACGCGCATATTGCGTCATTTCTCGAGATTTGTGACACTTTAAAAAACAACGCTGTCACTAATGATGCTATTCGTCTACGGCTTTTCCCTTTCTCTTTGAGGGACAAAGCCAAATTTTGGTTAAATTCTTTACCGCCAGGCTCGATCACTACTTGGGCGGAATTAGCGCAAGCCTTCCTGGCTAAGTTCTTCCCACCATCAAAGACAGCGAGGCTTAGGAACGAGATAACCACCTTTGGGCAATTTGATATGGAGTCGCTTCACGAGGCGTGGGAGCGATACAAAGATTTATTACGGAGATGCCCACACCACGGCTTACCGGACTGGCTTCAAATCCAAACGTTCTATAACGGATTGAGTGCTTCTACACGCACTCTTGTTGATGCAGCCGCTGGAGGCGCCTTAATGGGAAAAACGATTGCTGAAGCACACTCTCTATTGGAAGCTATGGCTGCGAATGCTTATCAATGGCCGTCCAAACGAGTAAACCGGAAACGAGTTATGGAAATCTCCAATAACGATCCGATCTCTACATTATCAGCTCAAGTCGCCGCATTAACTCAGCAACTTCAAGCCTTTTCACATGCTCCTTCCCCCGTTACCATTGAATCGTGCAATTTGTGTAACGGATCTCATCCCAGCGCAGAGTGCCAAGTCGGAAACCCTTTCGAGCAACCTCCGATGGAACAAGCTCAGTTTGTGGGGAACGGGAATCGACAGAACAATCCGTACTCCAACACTTATAATCAAGGGTGGCTAAATCACCAAAAATTTTCGTGGAGGAACGGGCAAGCTTTAAAACCTCCACAAGCTCAATTCACGCAGCCCCCACAGCAGCCCCCTCAATCACCAAAGGTATCCTTGGAAGATGCTCTTGCTCAATTGGCGGCTAACACGAGCCAATTCATGACCCGCACTGAGACTAACCTTCAAAATCATTCCGCCTCCATCCGAAACTTGGAAGCACAAATGGGGCAGATTGCAAGTCTATTGTCCTCTCGACCTCAAGGTGCATTACCCAGCGCAACCAAAATGAACCGCAAGGAAAATGTGCAAGCAATCGAACTACGGAGTGGAAAGGAATTGAAAGTGCAGCCTATCAATAACAAGGACAAAATCGAGCAAAGTGAGAAAGAAAAGGACGAGGCGCCCAAGCCAAAGGCAGTGTCGACTACTCATCCCACTCCTCAAATTCCATTCCCACAACGTCTGCAAAAGCAAAAATTGGACAAGCAATTTTCCAAGTTGCCTGACGTCTTCAAGAAACTGCATATCAACATTCCATTTGTCGATGCATTGGAACAAATACCGAGCTACGTGAAATTCATGAAAGAAATCTTGTCAAACAAAAGAAAGCTCGAGGAATATGAGACTGTCGCATTGACAGAGGAGTGCACCGCTATTCTGCAAAAAAGCTCCCACCTAAATTGAGAGATCCGGGAAGCTTTACTATTCCTTGCATCATTGGGAATTCATCTTTTGAAAGAGCCCTATGCGACCTCGGAGCCAGCATAAACCTTATGCCCCTTTCTATTTTCAAAAATTTGTATATTGGGGAAGCTAAGCCGACGACGGTCTCTTTGCAATTAACCGATAGATCCATCAAATATCCGAGGGGAGTAATAGAGGACGTCTTAGTCAAGGTCGATAAATTCATCTTTCCGGCCGATTTCATTGTGCTTGACATGGAGGAGGATCACGACATCCCAATTATCTTGGGAAGACCATTTTTGGAAACCGGCCGAACTTTGATCGATGTGGAAAAAGGGAAGCTTACTCTACGAGTTCAAGAGGAGCAAGTAACATTCAATATCTTTCGATTTTTAAAATATCCGAGTGATGCTGAAAATTGTTTCCAAGTTGACGTCATTGACTCGTGTGTAAGTAGAGCCTTTCTAGAGAATTATCCATCCAATCCACTGGAGTCCGTTTTGATTGGGTCTGCTTCCGAATTAAATTCAGAGCATGTAGCCTACGTACGACACATGGATGCCTCCCCTCCAATTTTCATTCGTGGACCATGTGAGGAGCTCGGAAGTTCACTAACACGACCCGTTCCATCAATCGAGAGACCTCTAAAGTTGGAACTCAAGAAGCTGCCGCCGCATTTAAAATATGCATTTTTGGGACCCGATGATTCCTTGCCAGTCATTCTTTCGGCCCCTTTAGCGGGGGATCAAGAGGAGAAATTATTGAGAGTTTTGAGGGAATACAAATCTGCTCTTGGATGGTCTATTGCGGATATTAAGGGGATCAGCCCATCCATTTGCATGCACAAGATCTTGATGGAGGAAGACTACAAACCATCCGTGGAGCATCAACGCCGTTTAAATCCAAATATGAAAGAGGTGGTAAAAGTCGAGGTTTTAAAACTCCTCGACGCAGGTATGATCTTTCCTATTTCTGATAGCAAGTGGGTAAGTCCGGTCCAAGTTGTGTCAAAGAAGGGTGGGATAACGGTTATTCAAAATGATAATAATGAATTAATTCCCACTAGGATTGTCACGGGGTGGCGTATGTGCATAGATTATAGGAAATTGAATAAAGCCACTAGAAAAGACCATTTCCCCTTACCTTTTATTGATCAAATGTTAGATAGATTAGCCGGACACGATTTCTATTGATTTCTTGATGGTTATTCTGGGTATAATCAGATTTATACAGCCCCAGAAGACCAAGAGGAAACGATGTTTACATGTCCTTACGGCATTTTCGCTTATAGGCGCATGCCTTTTGGATTAGGTAATGCGTCGGCTACTTTTCAACGGTGTATGATGGCTATTTTTTCTGACATGGTAGAGCATTGCATTGAGATTTTTATGGATGATTTTTCTGTTTTCGGTAATTCGTTTGATATTTGTTTGCAAAATTTGCAGAAAATCCTAAAAATATGCGAAGAAACAAACTTGGTCTTGAACTGGGAGAAGTGCCATTTTATGGTCCAAGAGGGCATTGTACTTGTCCACCGAATATCCTCACATGGAATTCAAGTCGACCGGGCGAAAATTGAAACAATCGAGAAGATGCCTCCGCCTACTTCGGTAAAAGGAATAAGAAGCTTTTTGGGACACGCCGGTTTTTACCGCCGGTTTATTAAGGATTTTTTGAAGATCACGAAGTCGTTGTGCAATCTGCACATGAAGGATGTTCCGTTTAATTTTGACGAGTCGTGTAACGAAAGTTTCAATTTATTGAAGAGAGCTCTAAGCACTGCACCGGTAATAGTCGCTCCAGACTGGGACCTTCCGTTCGAGTTAATGTGTGAAGCTAGTAATTTTGCCATTGGGGCTGTTTTGGGACAGAGACGAGGGAAAGCGTTCCACGTCGTATATTATGCGAGCCGAACACTTGACGACGCCCAAAGAAATTATGCCACAACGGAAAAATAATTGTTGGCGGTGATCTTTGCGTTTGATAAATTCCGGGCGTATTTATTGGGGACGAAAGTGGTAGTGTGGACCGACCATTTAGCAATAAAATACCTTTTGGAGAAGAAGGATGATAAACCAAGGTTGATTAGGTGGGTGCTTCTCCTTCAAGAATTCAACTTGGAAATTCGGGACAAAAAAGGGACTGAGAATGTTATAGCCGATCATCTTTCACGGTTAGAGAGTCCCCTTGAGCAAGGAGAAAGTCATCCGCAAATCATGGAAACCTTTCCCGACGAGCAGCTCTACAAGTTGGGTTCGCAACACGCGCCTTGGTATGCTGATCTAGTGAACTATTTGGCGAGCAAAACAATTCCAAACGACCTCTCACGCCATCAAAAGAAGAAGCTAATTTCAGATGCTAAGTATTATTTGTGGGACGATCCTTTTCTGTTCAAAAGAGGCCCTGATCAAATCATTCGCAGATGTGTTCCGGACGAGGAAATCCACAGTATGCTGAATCATTGCCATGCATCACCCTATGGTGGACATTTTAGTGGAAATAGAACAGCGGCAAAGGTCTTACAATCGGGGCTCTATTGGCCGTCATTATTCAAAGATGCTCACTCCTTTGTGTCCACGTGTGATCGGTGTCAGCGGACGGGAAACATCTCAAGGCGACATGAAATGCCTCTGAACACCATACTTGAGGTTGAATTGTTCGACGTATGGGGGATCGACTTCATGGGTCCCTTTCCTCCATCAAACAAGAATCTCTATATTTTGGTAGCCATGGAATACGTCTCAAAGTGGGTCGAAGCGGTGGAACTACCAACGAATGGGTCTAATGTCGTAATCAAATTTATAAAAAAATATATTTTCACGCGTTTTGGGACTCCGCGTGCTATTATCAATGATGGTGGTTCACACTTCGACAACAAATTCCTTGATGCGGTCTTGAGAAAATATGGAGTCACTCATCGTGTTGCTACAGCCTACCATCCTCAGACGAGCGGTCAAGTCGAGATATCAAATCAAGAGCTGAAGTGGATCCTAGAAAAAACAGTCAGCTCGTCTCGGAAAGATTGGTCTTTTAAACTCGATGATGCACTTTGGGCGTACCGTACTGCGTATAAAACACCTATCGGGATGTCGCCTTACAGATTGGTTTATGGGAAAAGTTTCCATTTGCCCGTAGAGATGGAACATCGTGCTTACTGGGCGATAAAGAAATTAAACTTTGATTTGAAATCTGCTGGTGAAAAGCGTTGTTTGCAGCTGAACGAGTTGGAAGAAATTCGCCACGACGCGTACGAAAATGCGAAGCTTTATAAGGAGCGGACAAAGATTTGGCATGATAAGTACATCACACAGAGAGAGTTTGTCCCGGGTCAAGAGGTGTTGTTTAATTATCGCTTAAGGTTATTCCCCGGGAAATTGCGTTCACGATGGTCGGGACCATTCACCGTAGTTCAAGTATTCCCACACGGTGAAGTGGAAGTACAGAAAGATGACCGCAAATTCAAAGTTAATGGACAGCGGTTGGAGGCTTACTTGGGTAATCCAATAGACGCGCAGAAGACGAGCGTTGTCTTATCCACCGCCGGATGAAAGCTAGAAATGTCCGGCTGAAGACTATAAACTTAACGCTTCTCGGGAGGAAACCCGAGCATTAGTTGTAGATTTTTGTTTTTCAGTATTTTCTTGCAATTTTGGTTCTTTATTTTTCGTCATTTTAGCTTGGATATGCTTATCTCTCACGCTCTTGATGTTTTCTGTTGAAAATATGTGCAGAAATCACCCCAGGGGAAGAAATCAGCAATGGGCCGCGGCACAAGGAAAATGAGCCGCGGCACACACCAGTTGAAGGAAAAAGGCCAAACAAACTGTACTCTGTGCCGCGGCACGACCTTACTGAGCCGCGGCACACCAGGTCCCTGAGACGGGCACATATTCACTGAGCCTCGGCACGCCAAATGTCCAAGAAATGACCAGGAGACTGTACTCTGTTCCGCGGCACAGACCAAATGAGCCGCGGCACACTAACACGATGAGCCGCGGCACGCGTAGGTTGAGCCGCGGCACCCGGCGACATCACAAAAAGTCCCAGGCAGACTGTACTATGGGCCGCGGTTTACTTAAGCTGTGTCGCGACCCCCGTCGCAAATGGGAAAGCCCAGGTATCCTTCATATACACGATCGGCCGGCACACATCAGGTAAAGCCCATTCCTTCCTTTGCACAAGCGATCGGCCGACATCCTGTTCTTCTCCTTCTTCTTGCATTCTCCATTCCAAGTCAGGTAATTCTCAATCTCTTAATCATAATTGATACATGATTTGAAAAGTGAATTGTTTTTATATGTTGCTAGTTGTTCTTTAAAGTTCTCTCAAAATTGGAGTTTGAATATGGTGAATATGGTGCTTGATTGTGATGGTATTTGTGATTATGAACGAATTGGTGATGTTAGTTGTCGTTTATCATGGCTATATATCTATGTTGTTAATTTTGGGGATTTGGATTTATCCATTAAAATTCTTGTTTTTCACTTACACTTGTGCATACCAAGTGTTTGATAAATTGCAGCAATGAAAAATTGTTAAGCCAAACATTTTCAAACTATATGCAACGAATCGTTTTATCGGATTATATTATCTCCCGACCCTTACATCATATGTAAACTTGAGAGCTCATTCTTAATTTCCTCTTTGATGATGCAAGCTCATTCATTCACGTTCCGCATAGTGTAGTCGAGAAGCGTGCAGGCTTGCCGGACGACGCCGGCACCAGTTCATGAGCGGACACTAGGGGAGTACTTGACCTTGTCTCTTATTGCATTTTACTATTTTTATCCATTGAGGTCAATGTACGTCCTAAGTTTGGGGGAGGGGGTTATTTTCTGTTGCTGTACTTATTCGTTGCACTTTTTATTATTTTTCGTTATTTTTGACGTTAGCCTTGATTGTCGTGATATTATTCTCATTCGTGAATTTTTGGTGCTTCTTTTTGTGTAAAACTGATGTTACGATACTGATTTCTCTTTGAAGAAACAGTTGAGTTTTAATCGAGTTGTAGTCAGCAATATCTGTTTCTATTGAGTATTCATTTAGGTCCGAATTTTTTTTTCATTTTTGTAGAAATCTTAGCAGATAAGAGAGGAGACATACGGGTTTTTAAATCGCCGTCTATACGTTTGGTTACACTTTTCGCGTAGCTAGTCGTCCAGTAACATAAGTCTTGTGGGCACTTAAATTGAGTTTAGAGTCGGACAGTTTTTCCCAAAAAGTCGAGATATTATTTGTTTTATGTTGGGAAGTCTAGTAACCGGGGGTATTCACGTGACCCGTTGTTTACTCTCGCGTAAAACGAAAACCCTGATTAGACTAGTGGTTTAGAGATTTCGCATGTGCCGATGATGGGGAGCCTAGTAACCGGGGGTATTCGCGTGACCCGTTGTTTACTCTCGCGCATGGTTGTAAAGTCGTCGACTAGTCGACGCCTAGTCATCGACTAGTCGACAAGTCGGTTTATCTCGGCCGACTGGGAGCCGCGACTAGGGAGAGAAAGTCTCAGGTCGCCGTCTAGGTCGACTTAGTCGGTCGACTGGAATTTTAGATGGCCCGACTGGGTCATAAATACATAACCCGGCTCATTTTATTGGTTATTTAAAAAAAAAGCTGAAAGTTGTAGTAAGTAACCTAAACCTAACCGCTGCGACTACTGAAGAGGAAAGAGAACTGATTTCCGCCGCCGCCCCTTGCTCCAGCCGTCGATTGCGCCGCCGCCCCTTGCTCCCGCCGCCGATTGCTCCGCCGCCTCGTCAGGTATGTTGTAATCGTTCTTTTTCATTCTGTCGTCCATTCACTTTTTCTTTTCTTAATTCTTTAAATATCCAGTTTTTACTTTTAATAAGTTAAATAAGTTTTTCTTTTTTTAAGTCTGATTTATTATTTATTAGAGTAAATAATTACAGTGAGTAAATAATTAAATAAAAATAGTAAATAATTAAATTTTATCTTTTTTTAATTTCAGCTCTTAATTAGTTTTATTTTTAATTAATTATTCAGTTTTTTTCCTTTTTAAGTCTAATTTATTATTTATTAGAGTAATTAATTACAGTGAGTAAATAATTAAATAATAACAGTAAATAATTAAAAAAAATTTTAGTTTCAGCTCTTAATTAGTTTTATTTTTAATTAATTATTCAGTTTTTTCTTTTAGAATTCTAATTTATTATTTATTAGAGTAAATAATTAAAGTAATAATTAAATAATGACAGTAAATAATTAAAATTTATGTATTTTTTAGTTTTCAGCTTTTAATTAGTCTAATTTTGTTTTTTATTTACTGTAGATGGAAGATTCTACATCAAGTGCCCATGATTTGTCTAAGGATCCAAAACGAAAGGCTAAAATCTCGGATCCGGGATGGAAATATGCATTTTGGCCGGATTTGAACAACAAAGATATTGTCCAATGTTGTCTTTGTAATAAACAAATGCACGCCGGGATTAGAAGGTTGAAACAACCTCTTGCGGGTGGTTATGGGGATGTCCAAATATGTACAAAAACT
The DNA here is from genome assembly GCA_033398695.1 of Orobanche coerulescens. Taxonomy (NCBI): domain Eukaryota; kingdom Viridiplantae; phylum Streptophyta; class Magnoliopsida; order Lamiales; family Orobanchaceae; genus Orobanche; species Orobanche coerulescens. The sequence continues at coordinate 108,314,980 of CM065818.1, read as the reverse complement.
ACGACATCAATTATGAAGGAGATGCAAGACTACATTCGAAAGAATGCAAGGAAGACTCATGTGCCACTAGATGATGATAACGATGATAACATTGAAGAAGTTGAACCAAATAATTCATCAACAGCAGCTTCTAATACCGTGCCATGTTCGGGAACGTATTCCAAAAGAAAAAAATCTATGAGTTTCACATTACCTCAACCAAAACCAACAAAAACAATTGTTTCTACTCTTAGAAAAACTCCTGAAGAAGTAGTTGAGGAAAGGCATGGTAGGGGGCCTTATCAAACTACTATTGAGAGTTCTACAAAGACTCCAGAAGAGAAGGAAAGAGTGTTTATGCACATAGCAAACTTCTTCTATGAAAATGGCATACCCTTCAATGCCGCGCACTCGAGGAGCTATGAGATAATGGTCGAGTCCATAGGACAATTTGGCCCGGGTTTGAAGCCGTCGACTTATCACGACTTGCGAGTGCCATTACTTGAGAAAGCGAAGAAAGAGACGGATAAGTTGAGGGAAAAACATGAAAAAGCTTGGAAGCATTATGGTTGTACACTTATGTCTGATGGATTTTCTGATCGGAGGGGAAGACACTTGATCAATTTTCTCGTTAATAGTCCGGAGGGTACTTTTTTCCTAGGTACGGTTGATGCATCTAGTAGAGTGCAGGATGCAAGGATGTTGACAGATCTGTTAGATGAACAAATTGAGTTGATTGGCAGAGAGCATGTTGTTCAGGTAGCTACATAACGTCTTGCTTAATTACTAATTTTCAAGTCTCTTTAAAATTCTAGAATTTTCTTGATTTGTTGCATTTATTATAGGTTATAACAGACAATGGTCCTAATTTCAAGGCTGTGGGAGGATATTTATCTATTCGAATCCTACACTTTACTGGACTCCTTGTGCCGCACATTGCTTAGATCTAATGCTTGAAGATATTGCCAAGTTGAAGGATTTTAGCATTTCTATCACACATGGGAAAGGAATTACAACATTTGTGTATAGGCACGGTCGACTTCGTAGTGCTATGAGGGAGAAGACGGACGGGAAAGACCTTGTGAGAGCAGGAGCAACACGATTTGCTATGGCATTTATTACGTTACAGAGTTTGTATAAAAACAGGGATGCTTTGAAAAGGTTATTTGGTGGTGAAGATTGGTTCAATTCCAAGTTGTCTAAAACTATTGCAGGGGAAAGTGCATGACGTTGTCCTTTCCACAAGATTTTGGAATAATGTTGAGGATTGTATTAGAGCATCACAACCACTTTTGGTTGTTTTGAGGATTGTTGACGGGGATGAAAAATCCGCGATGGCTGAGATTTGTGCGGCAATGGACTATGCCAAAGAGAAGATCAAAGGGGCACATGAAAAAAAACAAATTGTTTCAAAAGAAGTGGTGAGCATCATAGAGAGACGTTGGGAGTCTCAAATGGAAGTAGACTTGTATGGAGCGGCTTTATTCCTCAATCCGGGGAAGTTCTTTGATATCAAATAAAATGATCCAGCATACTCCTCAAGGTTGAGGATGAAGTTCAATGATGTGCTTGAAAAGATGGTGGTTGAAACAAGTGTGCTGGAAAAAATTAGTGACCAGGCCGATCAATACGAAAATTTAAGAAATGCTTTTGGAAAACAATTGACAATTCGGTCTAGGAAAACAAAGAATCCATGTAAGTATATTAAGATTTAAGTAAATGTCTTTATTTTATCATATTATCCTTTCTATATTACAATTTACAATATAATATGTTTTAACTTTTATGAATCTTCATCTTATTTTTTATATATTTAGTGGATTGGTGGGGTGCTTTTGGTGGTCTTACCATTGAGCTTACTATGTTTGCGAAAAGAATTGTCGGCCTTTGTTGTTCTTCATCCGGTTGCGAATGCAATTGGAGTACTTTTGAATTCGTGAGTAACTTTTATGTTCCGTTGTAGTTTGTAGATATTATGTTAAAGTCTTTGTTTTTACTTTTACTAATATGTGCTATATATATTATCTAGATTCACACCAAGAAAAGGAATAGACTAGAGCATCGACATTTAAATGATTTGGTGTACATACAATACAACCGGAAGATTGCAACGAGGTTCCAAAAGAGGAGGGAAAGTGGGAAAAATTTTGATCCGTTGATTCTAGATGATTTTCAATGGGACAACGAGTGGGTGAATGGAGAAGTTGTTGACCCCGGTGATGATGACTTTTGGCTTAGTGTGGATAGAGCATTGGATGCGTCGGAAGGCACTGAGGGTCGACGTAATCCTAGAAGAGGTGGTTCCGACATTGTGTACAACCGACGTGCTAGTGGTTCTTCTCGTACGGATGCATCGTCCGATTTGGAGATGGAAGATGCACCGATCATTTTAGATAATGATGTGGGTGTTGAAGATGATTATGGACATAGGCCACAAACTCCTACACATCATAGTAGTGATCAAGAACCAAATGTACATTTGGAGCTTGATGACAACATTTGATTCCCCCCTTTTTATATTTTGTTATGTATTAAGACTTATAAATGGATTATATGTGGATTGTGGTGTTGAACTTAATATTTCGGGACATACTTGCTAAGTTATTTCAAGTTATTGCATTACATGTTATCATTAAAGTCATCACATGTATAAATATATTTATTATTTACTATTTTGACTTACTGACTAGTCAACGACTAGTCGACGACTAGCCAACGACTAGTCGACGACTAGTCGCTCATTTGGACCTCCGTCGACTCGACTCGACTTGCCGACTTGACAACCTTGCTCTCGCGTAAAACAGCGACCTTGAATCGGACATGCGGGAATAGCTACTCGAGTTGTTTCTCCGCTGTGGAGGGGAACTTAGTAACTAGAAGCATCAATGTGCCCCATTAGTGTCTTTTACGTCAAACGGTTCCCCAATATATGAGAATGGAAATTACACCCTAGGATTATCCTTATGAAACATCCCGAGATCCGAACCTAGTGGTTAACTCGAATCATTTTATTGATCATATATAAGGGAATGATGTCCAAGGGTTATTTTTAACGATGAAACTCTAAACTGTTTGCCATTAGACTGTGGGACTGGGCGAGTTGGCTCGTTTATTTTAACCCTTCATATTGGCGGTCGGTTAAACTCACGCTTGTTAATCTTTGAGCTTGATTTTCTTCATGAACGATTGATTAGGACTAAAATTGGTTACTTTGTGGAATCAGTGTCCTGAACGTGGCTCACTATTACGATACTTGTATTATTCTTTGAGATTTTCAGGATAGTATTGATTAGGTTGAGCACTATGAGTTGCAAGATCATTCACGATATTCTTTTGTTTGAAATTGATTATATTTGCTTGAGGAAAAGCAAAGGCTCAAGTTTGGGGGTATTTGTTAGGCGTATTTTTATACGCTTATTTATCATTATTTTGTATTCCTTTTATGATTAAATCTGCATAAATGAGCTTTTAATGCACTATTCTTCTATGTTTGGCAGGAAATTGGAGTCTGGAAGCTCGAACGATGAAAAACAGGCGAAAACGGCAATTTTTGGCCTGGGGCCGCGGCACAAACCAAGTGAGCCGCGGCACACGAAGATGACCTGAAAGTGCCAAACCAACTGTACCAGGGGCCGCGGCACAAGGATGCTGAGCCGCGGCCCAGGAAGGAAAAAAGGCGCCCAGGTATGCGCTGAAGACACCGTGAGCCGCGGCACAGATTAAGTGAGCCGCGGCCCACGGGGCGGTTTTGATAGAAATTGCCGCGTTTCTGGGCCGTTTTGGAGCTGTTCTCGACCTAATCACACAGACGCGTTTTGGAGGCTGATGAGAGTTATAAATAAGGGTTTAAGGTCATAATTGAGAAGATTATCATTGGCAGATCGATCACAATCACAGAGAGGAAGCAGAAAACACCAAGAGTAGAGAGCGGAAGCTAGAGAATGGAGGAATCCGAGCTCTTCAATTGCGTTTGGTCTTTATGCTTTCATTAATTATTTCTGTATTTTTGTTCTTTAGCATGTTAGGCTAAAACCCTGTTCTAATATTTTGATGAAACTGAGGTTTTGACGGATTTACTTTGATTATCTATATAATTCCCTTTTCTGTTGAGTTTTCCCAATTGTTTTTAATGCTTTCAATTGTGTGGCCTATAATTGAATTGTTTTAATTGCGCAACTCGAATCGGGAGAGGAGAGTTGGTGAGGATATATTGGTGAGAACCGTTTTATCTTATGAGATAGGAATATACTCATAGGAACTACATGGCTTTATGAAGATTTCGTGCTTTTTGCCTATTGTCGAATTAATCCACCTAGGAATAGAGTGTGTTATTTGCCCTTAGAAAAATCTATTGACCTCGGGAGAGGCGGTAGAGTACTTTAGCAACCTTCGCCTTCAATAAATTGGGAAATCATTAATTTCAGATAATCGAGAGTAAATTCGGATAAATCGAGGTGGATTCACAATCCTAGATTTATTTATTATTTGATTTTCTTTCTTCAATCAATCATCTTTACTATTTATTCTTTATTGATTTTCTTTAATTATTACTTGCAACTCAACTTTCGACAGTTCAAATAAAATTAGAATACTCATAAATCGGTAGTTAGTAATTCAGTCCTCGTGGGAACGATATCTTACTCATCATTTTATTACTTGTCTACGATAACGTGCACTTGCATTAAACGAAATTCGCAACAAGTTTTTGGTGCCGTTGCCGGGGACTGATTATTCTACTAATATTGATTTCAGTATTTCTAGTCTTAGTTTGAACATTTTCTTTATTTATTATTTTTGTGTAATTTTATTAATTTGTTTTTCCTTTCAGGAGTTTCCGGTTAGTGCATGAGAAAATTCGGTAACGAAGGCCTACTACCTTTAAGTACCGAACTCGAGCGCACTCTTCGGAGAAGCAAGAAGGAGAAACGAGAGCTACTAGCAAAAGTCACCATGTCCGATAACACGGGAAATCACGAAGGAGATAATCTTGTGTAACAAGCTCAACCGGCATTAGCACTCCGCGATTATGCTATGCCGCAAATCAATGCGAACTTTTCGGGAATTCGGCGTCCAACCATCCAGGCGAACAATTTCGAAATCAAGCCGGCTATTATTCAGATGGTGCAAGCAAGCCAGTTTTGTTGATTGCCAAACGACGACCCCAACGCACATATCGCGTCATTTCTCGAGATTTGTGACACTTTCAAAAACAACGGTGTCACTGATGATGCTATTCGTCTACGGTTTTTCCCTTTCTCTTTGAGGGAAAAAGCCAAATTTTGGTTAAATTCTTTACCGCCAGGCTCGATCACTACTAGGGCGGAATTAGCGCAAGCCTTCCTGTCTAAGTTCTTCCCACCATCAAAGACGGCGAGGCTTAGGAATGAGATAACCACCTTTGGGCAATTTGATATGGAGTCGCTTCACGAGGCGTGGGAGCGATACAAAGATTTATTACGGAGATGCCCACACCACGGCTTACCGGACTGGCTTCAGATCCAAACGTTCTATAACGGATTGAGTGCTTCTACACGCACTCTTGTTGATGCAGCCGCTGGAGGCGCCTTAACGGGAAAAACGATGGCTGAAGCACACTCTCTATTGGAAGCTATGGCTACGAATACTTATCAATGGTCGTCCGAACGAGTAAACCCGAAACCAGTTATGGAAATCTCCAATAACGATCCGATCTCTACATTATCAGCTCAACTCGCCGCATTAACTCAGCAACTTCAAACCTTTTCACATGCTCATTCCCCCGTTACCATTGAATCGTGCAATTGGTGTAACGGATCTCATCCCAGCGCAGAGTGCCAAGTCGAAAACCCTTTCGAGCAACCTCCAATGGAACAAGCTCAGTTTGTGGGGAACGGGAATCGACAGAACAATCCGTACTCCAACACTTATAATCAAGGGTGGCGAAATCACAAAAAAATTTCGTGGAGGAACGGGAAAGCTTTAAAACCTCCACAAGTTCAATTTTCGCAGCCCCCACAGCATCCCCCTCAATCACCAAAGGTATCCTCGGAAGATGCTCTTGCTCAATTGGCGGCTAACACGAGCCAATTCATGACCCGCACTGAGACTACCCTTCAAAATCATTCCGCCTCCATCCGAAACTTGGAAGCACAAATAGGGCAGATTGCAAGTCTATTGTTCTCTTGACCTCAAGGTGCATTTCCCAGCGCAACCGAAATGAACCCCAAGGAAAAGATGAAAGCAATCGAACTACGGAGTGGAAAGGAATTGAAAGTGCAGCCTATCAATAACAAGGACAAAATCGAGCAAAGTGAGAAAGAAAAGGACGAGGCACCCAAGCCAAAGGCAGTGTCGACTACTCATCCCACTCCTCAAATTCCATTCCCACAACGTCTGCAAAAGCAAAAATTGGACAAGTAATTTTCCAAGTTTCTTGATGTCTTCAAGAAACTGCATATCAACATTCCATTTGCCGACGCATTGGAACAAATGCCGAGCTACGTGAAATTTATGAAAGAAATCTTGTCAAACAAAAGAAAGCTCGAGGAATATGAGACAGTCGCATTAACGGAGGAGTGCAGCGCTATTCTGCAGAAGAAGCTCCCACCTAAATTGAGAGATCTCGGAAGCTTTACTATTCCTTGCATCATTGGGAATTCATCTTTTGAAAGAGCCCTATGCGACCTCGGAGCCAGCATAAACCTTATGCCCCTTTCTATTTTTAAAAAGATGGATATTGGGGAAGCTAAGCCGACGACAGTCTCTTTGCAATTAGCCGATAGATCCATCAAATATCCGAGGGGAGTAATAGAGGACGTCTTAGTCAAGGTCGATAAATTCATCTTTCCGGCCGATTTCATTGTGCTTGACATGGAGGAGGATCACGACATCCCAATTATCTTGGGAAGACTATTTTTGGCAACCGGCCGAACTTTTATCGATGTGGCAAAAGGGAAGCTTACTCTACGAGTTCAAGAGGAGCAAGTAACGTTCAATATCTTTCAATCCTTAAAATATCCGAGTGATGCTGAAAATTGTTTCCAAGTTGACGTCATTGACTCGTGTGTAAGTAGAGCCTTTCGAGAGAATTATCCATCCAATCCACTGCAGTCCATTTTGATTGGGTCTGCTTCCAAATTAAATTCATATATGTAGCCTACGTACGACACATGGATGCCTCCCCTCCAATTTTCATTCGTCGACCATGTGAGGAGCTCGGAAGTTCACTAACACGACCCGTCCCATCAATCGAGAGACCTCCAAAGTTAGAACTCAAGAAGCTGCTGCCGCATTTAAAATATGCATTTTTGGGACACGACGATTCCTTGCCAGTCATTCTTTCGGCCACTTTAGCGAGGGATCAAGAGGAGAAATTATTGAGAGTTTTGAGGGAATACAAATCTGCTCTTGGATGTTGTATTGCGGGGATATTAAGGGGATCAGCCCGTCCATTTGCATGCACAAGATCTTGATGGAGGAAGACTACAAACCATCCGTGGAGCATCAACGCCGTTTAAATCCAAATATGAAAGAGGTGGTAAAAGTTGACATTTTAAAACTCCTCGACGCAGGTATGATCTTTCCTATTTCCGATAGCAAGTGGGTAAGTCCGGTCCAAGTTGTGTCAAAAAAGGGTGGAATAATGGTTATTCAAAATGATAATAATGAATTACTTCCCACTAGGATTGTCACAGGGTGGCGTATGTGCATAGATTATAGGAAATTGAATAAAGCCACTAGAAAAGACCATTTCCCCTTACCTTTTATTGATCAAATGTTAGATAGATTAGCCGGACACGATTTCTATTGCTTTCATGATGGTTATTATGGGTATATCAGATTTATATAGCCCCAGAAGACCAAGAGGAAACGACGTTTACATGTCCGTACGGCATTTTCGCTTATAGGCGCATGCCTTTTGGATTACGTAATACGCTGGCTACTTTTCAACGGTGTATGATGGCTATTTTTTCTGACATGGTAGAGCATTGCATTGAGATTTTTATGGATGATTTTTATGTTTTCGGCAATTCGTTTGATATTTGTTTGCAAAATTTGCAGAAAGTCCTAAAACTATGCGAAGAAACAAACTTGGTCTTGAACTGGGAGAAGTGCCATTTTATGGTCCAATAGGGCATTGTACTTGGCCACCGAATATCCTCACATGGAATTGAAGTCGACCGGGTGAAAATTGAAACAATCGAGAAGATGCCTCCGCCTACTTCGGTAAAAGGAATAAGAAGCTTTTTGGGACACGCCGGTTTTTACCGCCGGTTTATTAAAGATTTTTCGAAGATCACGAAGCCGTTGTGCAATCTGCACATGAAGGATGTTCCGTTTAATTTGGACGAGTCGTGTAAAGAAAGTTTCGATTTATTGAAGAGAGCTCTAAGAACTGCACCGGTAATAGTCGCTCCAGACTGGGACCTTCCGTTCGAGTTAATGTGTGAAGCTAGTGATTTTGCCATTGAGGCTGTTTTGGGACAGAGACGAGGGAAAGTGTTCCACGTCGTATATTATGCGAGCCGAACACTTGACGACGCCCAAAGAAATTATGCCACAATGGAAAAAGAATTGTTGGCGTTGATCTTTGCATTTGATAAATTCCGGGCGTATTTATTGGGGACGAAAGTGGTAGAGTGGACCGACCATTCAGCAATAAAATACCTTTTGGAGAAGAAGGATGCTAAACCAAGGTTGATTAGGTGGGTGCTTCTCCTTCAAGAATTCAACTTGGAAATTCGGGACAAAAAGGGGACTGAGAATGTTATAGCCGATCATCTTTCACGGTTAGAGAGTCCCCTTGAGCAAGGAGAAAGTCATCCGCAAATCATGGAAACATTTCCCGACGAGCAGCTCTACAAGTTAGGTTCGCAACACGCGCCTTGGTATGCTGATCTAGTGAAATATTTGGCGAGCAAAACAATTCCAAACGACCGCTCACGCCATCAAAAGAAGAAGCTAATTTCAGATGCTAAGTATTATTTGTGAGACGATCCTTTTCTGTTCAAAAGAGGCCCTGATCAAATCATTCGCAGATGTGTTCCGGACGAGGAAATCCACAGTATGCTGAATCAGTGCCATGCATCACCCTATGATGGACATTTTAGTGGAAATAGAACAGCGGCAAAGGTCTTACAATCGGGGCTCTATTGGCCGTCATTATTCAAAGATGCTCACTCCTTTGTGTCCACGTGTGATCGCTGTCAGCGGACGGGAAACATCTCAAGGCGACATGAAATGCCTCTGAACACCATACTTGAGGTTGAATTGTTCGACGTATAGGGGATCGACTTCATGGGTCCCTTTCCTCCATCAAACAAGAATCTCTATATTTTGGTAGCCATGGACTACGTCTCAAAGTGGGTCGAAGCGGTGGCACTGCCAATGAATGGGTCCAATGTCGTAATCAAATTTATAAAAAAATATATTTTCACGTGTTTTGGGACTCCGCGTGCTATTATCAGTGATGGTGGTTCACACTTCGACAACAAATTCCTTGATGCGGTCTTGAGAAAATATGGAGTCACTCATCGTGTTGCTACAGCCTACCATCCTCAGACGAGCGGTCAAGTAGAGATATCAAATCGAGAGCTGAAGTGGATCCTAGAAAAAACAGTCAGCTCGTCTTGAAAAGATTGGTCTTTTAAACTCGATGATGCACTTTGGGCGTACCGTACTGCGTATAAAACACCTATCGTGATGTCGCCTTACAGATTGGTCTATGGGAAAAGTTGCCATATGCCCGTAGAGATGGAACATCGTGCTTACTGGGCGATAAAGAAATTAAACTTTGATCTAAAATCTGCTGGTGAAAAGCGTTGTTTGCAGCTCAACAAGTTGGAAGAAATTTGCCACGATGCGTACGAAAACGCGAAACTTTATAAGGAGCGGACAAAGATTTGGCATGATAAGCACATCACACAGATAGAGTTTGTCCCGGGTCAAGAGGTGTTGTTGTTTAATTCTCGCTTAAGGTTATTCCCTGGGAAATTGCGTTCACGATGGTCGGGACCATTCACCGTAGTTCAAGTATTCCCACACGGTGCAGTGGAAGTACAGAAAGATGACCGCAAATTCAAAGTTAATGGACAGCGGTTGAAGGCTTACTTGGGTAATCCAATAGATGCGCAGAAGACGAGCGTCGTCTTATCCACCGCCGAATGAAAGCTAGAAATGTCCGGCTGGAGACTATAAACTTAGCGCTTCTCGGGAGGCAACCCGAGTATTAGTTGTAGATTTTTGTGTTTCAGTATTTTCTTGCATTTTTGGTTCTTTATTTTTCGTCATTTTAGCTTGGATATGCTTATCTCTCACGCTCCTGATGTTTTTTGTTGAAAATATGTTCAGAAATCACCCCAGGGGAAGAAATCAGCAATGGGCCGCGGCACAAGGAAAATGAGCCGCGGCACACACTAGTTGAAGGAAAAAGGTCAAACAAACTGTACTCTATGCCGCGGCACGACCTTACTGAGCCGCGGCACGCCAAATGTCCAAGAAATGCCCAGGAGACTGTACTCTGTACCGTGGCACGGACCAAATGAGTCGTGGCACACTAACACGATAAGCCGCCGCACGCGTAGATTGAGCCGCGGCACCCGGCGACATCACAAAAAGTCCCCGGCAGACTATACTATGGGCCGTGGCTCACTTAAGCTGTGCCGCGGCCCCCGTCGCAAATGGGAAAGCCCAGGTATCCTTCATATACACGATCGGCCGGCACACATCAGGTAAAACCCCTTCCTTCCTTTGCACAAGCGATTGAAAGATATCCTCTTCTTATCCTCCTTCTTGCATTTTTCATTCCAAGTCAGGTAATTCTCAATCTCTTAATCATAATTGTTACATGATTTGAAAAGTGAATTGTTGTTATATGTTGCTAGTTGTTCTTCAAAGTTCTCTCAAAATTGGAGTTTAAATATGGTGAATATGGTGCTTGATTGTGATGGTATTTGTGATTATGAACGAATTGGTGATGTTAGTTGTTGTTTATCAGGGCTATATATCTATGTTGTTAATTTTGGGGATTTGGATTTAGCCAAAAAAATTCTTGTTTTTCATTTACACTTGTGCATACCAAGTGTTTGATAAATTGCAGCAATGAAAAATTGTGGAGGAGCTACTCTCGCGTAAAACAGCGACCTGTTGTTTGATAAATTGTGGAGAAGCTAGAGAATGGAGGAATCCGAGCTCTTCGACTGCGTTTGATCTTTATGCTTTCATTAATTATTTCTGTATTTTTATTCTTTAGCATGTCAGGCTAAAACCCTGTTCTAGGATTTTGATGAAACTGAGGTTTTGACGGATTTACTTTCATTATCTATATAATTCTCTTTTCTGTTGAGTTTTCCCAATTGTTTTTAATGCTTTCAATTGTGTGGCCTATAATTGAATTGTTTTAATTGCGCAACTCGAATCGGGAAAGGAGAGTTGGTGAGGATATATTGGTGTGAACCGTTTTATCTTATGAGATAGGAATATACTCATAGGAACTACGTGGCTTTCTGAAGATTTCGTGCTTTTTGCCTATTGTCGAATTAATCCACCTAGGAATAGAGTGTGTTATTCGCCTTTAGAAAAATTTATTGACCTCGGGAGAGGCGGTAGAGTACTTTAGCAACCTTCGCGTTCAATAAATTGGGAATTCATTAATTTCAGATAATCGAGAGTAAATTCGGATAAACCGAGATGGATTCACAATCCTAGATTTATTTATTATTTGATTTTCTTTCTTCAATCAATCGTCTTTACTATTTATTCTTTATTGATTTTCTTTAATTATTACTTGCAACTCAACTTTTGACAGTTCAAATAAAATTAGAATACTCATAAATCGGTAGTTAGTAATTCAGTCCTCGTGGGAACGATATCTTACTAATCATTTTATTACTTGTCTACGATAACGTGCACTTGCGTTAAACGAAATTCGCAACAGTTGTCCACTAAGTATACAGAATACAACTTATAAAAATATTAGTACAACAAGCTATACGATTTTTGAATGTGAGTGCGTAGTGGAAGTTCGTTTAAGTGAGTTGCTGTAAATACAGCAACTAGGCTTTCTCCTGTTAGTTTGGTGCGTATAGGGATTGGCAATGTATACTTATAAATAATCACATTTATGAGAATATTAAAGGCAGAAGGTAAATAACACATAATATAAAGTGGTTCGAGGTAAACCCCTCTACGTCCACTGGTCCTCCACACAGGAGTAAATTGTTTATTAAAATCACTACGTACACAACTATGTGGCTTTAATCAAACCTATCCTTGTATCGTTCACACGGATTGATACAAAGATTGCAGCTTTCAACAGTTCACACAGATTGGTTGTAGGCTTTGTTGACTTGCTTCTTCTCATACAGATTGAAGCTTCGTCCTATTCTTCCCACACAGGTCAGAATATCTTTTTTTAGTCCACACAGGGCTACGTTTTACTCAAAGGTAAATATGGTGAAATCACTGGTTTGAACAGCAGCTTAAACACGATGATCTTAGAATGATGATGTATTGTTCACGTTGACTGAGTATATTTCTTATCTCGAATATTTGATATATATTTGCTCTTATAAGCTTGATTGACAGAATAATCTCTTCAGAGTTGTCTTTCAATCTTTTCGTATTCGTTCTTGTATATGAATGTATCTCCAGTATCTGCAATGTCCTCTTGCATGGACTATTTATAACTTTGGAGTAGATCCGTTATAAATATGTCTATTGGCTGGTTGGTGAGCAGTGATCCATTCTTATTGGTCGATTGACTTTAAAGATGATAGATCCAGATTTTGCTTCTTGTCCTAAGATCCTTGTCGGTTGGTGATTAAATACTTTATCCGATCAGTATTTAAATACTTCTTTCAAACAGCATTATTGACTTTAGTCTTAACATGTTTTATACTTGTTGTTTACAGCAAATAAATTGAGTTCATAATCAAACAGTAAAAATAGTAAGTGTAGATTATGAGCTGTAATATTTCACTCAAAAATAGGATTTTATTGATAAAGATCAAAAGATTACAATGCTTAGAAAAATAAAGATACAGAGACTATATGAGCTGTCAGGATCATTATCAGTTCCTCTTGCCTCGATCTAGATAGATCGCTTTTTTCTTCAGCAGATTTGTCATAGGCAAGTATCCAATCGTCATGATGAGTAAGTCGATCACCTTTCCGGTGCCTTGATTTCATCCAAATTTGCACGGGGAGCAGTCCTTTTTCCACCATCCTTGCAAATTCATCTGTAGCCTCCACCAGTTTCTTGCACTTATTGAAGATGGCGGACTCCCTGATGAGCTTAACAAAGTATCTCATCAGTTCGTTCTTCTTCTATTTCTTCACTTCATCAACTGTAGGCTGACGGTTGGTAGGCAAGCGAAACTCCGATGGTCTCTGCACATTATTCTTCCAGGGATAGTTGGGGTCGTGGAACTCTAGGCGAGAATCGGTTACCTTGTATCCATGTGCAGGTGAGGCCAATCGGCCTATTGCAGCCGCAACGCTGTCCTCTAATGCAGCATCAATCTCTCTTTCTCTTTCAAGCCTCCATTACCTTCTAGCCTCTCTCGCTTCTTCCCCCTTTTTGGCATCATCAAGGTAAGTGACCTTAGCATCAATGATTTCCAGGAGTTCCATCGTATTATCCTGCTTGGTCTCTATACTCAAGATTTTGGAAACCAGATAAATGAGCACCAGAGACATATCATCGATCTTTTTATCATGTCCTATGAGCCTGGAGCCAGTTTCCCGTAGGGCGGCGACAGTCTTGGCTTCGGATATCCGGAGCTTTTCCTGCTCTTGCTTGAGAATTTGTTCCTGTCACTGATGAAGTTGAGCGAGTGCTTGCCGTAATGCACTGGACACTATTCGAAACGCTTCTTAAACTTTTGTATCTTCTCTCTTCAGGCCGGTCATCTCATCAATTGCAGTTTCTCTCATCCAATCAAGCTCTTTTCCAATATCATACAGTGCCTTCACGGCATCCTACATGAACACTGTCTGGCGGCCGATGGCTTGAAGTTGCTCTATCCGGGCCTCTGTACGTGGAGAGTTTGGGTGCACTATTATATCATCCTCTGCTCCATTAAGTTAATGCATGACGGCGTGAGGGCATCATGGTCTTTCTTCGGGAAGGAATCCTTCATCGGATTTGGATCTGACATAGATTGGTGATGCAGGGGCATCAGGCGCGGGCTCGGCTGATGGTTAGGCAGCATCGTCAGTCTTGGAGACAGGGGGGACTAATTCCTCCTGTTCCTGTTTAGTTTTTGTAGTCATGCATACAGGAGGGACTGAATCCTCCTGCTGACTCTCAGCTTCCGCCTGCTCCGGCATAGGTATTGATTCCTCTTGCGGGATAGCGCAGGCTTCTTCTTGTTGAGCTTCCTGCTCTGAAGCTTCATGCTGTACGGGGGGACTGATTCCTCCTGTACGTTGTCCTTTGCAGCTTCTTGTTGTTGTTGGGGAGGGGACTGATGACTGTCAGAGGTCCCCTGACCCTGTTGGTCTTGCATTCTGGACTGTTCCTGTTCATGAGCTTCCTCTCGACTCATTCTCAGACCTGCCTGTAAGGTGTCGTCATCGTCATCTGAGTTTGGATTAGATTTGGGGCTGTTATGAACTATGTCTTCGGACTTGGATTTTCCCTTCAATCGGGCCTGTTCTTTTACCAGATAGTAATTTGATATGAACTCTCGGCAAAAGTCGGTATCCCATTGAATCAATATTTGGATGCCTTGAGTGTCTCAGACTTCTAGAGAAAAAGATTCTTCTTCTTTCCACTCCCCCCAATTGTACAGGACGTCGTAAGGTGCAATCCTGTAAGACTTCCATTGTACAAAGCATTCAAATGCTTGCTCAATCTGCACTTGAAGAAGAATTTCCTTAATGATAGCAGTGGGGGAGAGGCTCCTTATAGTATGTGGGTCTATTGTAGGAATGGGATCTGCGATAGGTGTGGGAGCCTGTTTTGGAAAGGGATCCCGAACAGGGGTTGGTACCCTAATGGGAGAGGGATCCTGTACGGGTGTGGGTTCCCTTATAGGAGAGGCAGTAGTTGGCTACAAACGGGCAGCTGATTCGTCAGTTCCTTCTAACTTGGCAAATAATTGATTATCCGTCATAGCCGCCAGAGGCTCGGGAGCTGCATCACGTGCAGCAATTATTTCTTCCGTAGGGGTGGCGCCCTGTGGGTTTGGTACAGTGGGTTGCGCCGATGTAGGTATGTCTACAGAGATCGCTGCAACCTTTGTAGCTTTGGCTTTTGAAGATTTCCTCAGCTTCTTCTCCAGCTTCTCGACAACAAGAGGTGATTTGCTGTGAGATGATTTCTTTCTCTTCCTCTTTGATTTTTCTTCACTCCCGAACTTCAGAGTGACATCCCTTGGATCATCAGAAAGGGTCTTGTCACAATGAGTCTGTATCTGTTATACACAGATGGCTTGCTTCCGCCTATGAGTTTTCTAGGTCCAATCTTCTTCGCTCCTTTTGACTACGGCACATCACACTTGGTGAGGATATTGTTGAGGATGAGGTCGAAGGACTTCTTCTGAGTAGCAGGCTTAGAAGCCTCTTCCTGTGGCCTATTCAGAATGATCTGGCACTAGTTGACTCTTTCATCCGACATGACGGAGACCATCATTCTAAAATGCATGTTAGTGCATATTTCGAAATTGCCGGTCCTTTTCTCAACAATACGACAACAGAAATCGTGTAAGTAGACAAGGGTAAGCAAAATCTCTTTTTGTGGCAAGATGCATGGACGTTCTTGTACGAAGCATCGCTAGTGAACAATCCCCAATAGGCATTGAGGAGTTCTTGTGACCAAAAGGTCTCAAGTTCTTCCATGGTCAGGCCATCAGACGGCAGCCTGTAAATATTCGACAAAAGCTCCCGGTCAACGCAGATATGAACTCGGCGGACGGTAGTGGATAGATCAGATACATCTCCTCCTCTTTTTAGAGAGAAGAATCTGACAGAAGCATCGAGATATAATTCTTCGACGATACGCTCACCATAGAGCTCAGCATGATGACTACCAAGGCGGTAGAGGCCTTGTTGCCGGATTCTGGAAACAATGAGTTCTATGGCGTCAGCATCCTCGGATTCGATGTGGATTCTTGCAAGCACGATGAATCTGGCGAAGATTCGCCCGTCGATGATGGAGTCCCTCTTCTTAAGGGATAGAGAAGATGTCTGAGATGATGCCATTTGATTTCTGAAGAAAAAGTGAGTGAAGTAACAAAGAAAAAGAAGTAAACGCAATAAGCAGTGTAAGCTGTTTACTCAAAAACTCGTTTAATATGCAGAAAGCGTAAAGATTCGAAGGGAGCAAGACAAAGTCCTTTTATAGTGTGTAGGGAAGATTAGGGTTAGAAAACAGTGGACGGTCAGATTTAAGGGATGGGAACTATCTTTTAAAAGAATGAACAGGATGAACTGATATTAACTTGTATATCTTATCCATCAATTTTTGAAATAAAAACCGGTCCCACTTCTGACAATTTAACTTCCCTCATTGCACTAAATGGTTATTTGAATTAATTAAAATTGCGGCGTTTGAGATGTCATGTTAAGCATTAAATGATAACACGTTTGAATTTTGAAACAGGGCACGTGGACTAAAATGATTTTATAATATGAATAGAATAATAATAACATATTAATTGACGTCCCATAGTGTATGTACTGTATCTGCGAATAATACAACGTTTATTCCCCCTAATTAATGCACACGTCAGTTGTATGAAAGTTTTATGCCTTCTTTTCCTAAAGTGATGTCTGACTGTCTGAGTGTATAGGTAGTTAACAGTGGATACTGTATTCTTGGGTCTTATAGCATTACCCCTCAATTAATGACTAAAAGCATAAACAAAAGTCATAAAAAAAACGGCCAAACCCAAAAGTACACGAGGCCACAGGCGGCCAAATTTGCTACATATAGCAAAGAAGGAAAACACAAACTAGGCAAGCCACGCGCGAATGGACCGCAACACCGAGAGTCGGAGGCAACACTCGAAATCACGTGAGATCCGCATCTGGGAATAGCATCTGAAGAAATGGAGAGGGTAGCATGGGTGTCCGATTAAGTTTTATTCAATTAGGATTACATCCTGCAACATTATACCTGTGCGCCAATCATAAGTTAGGTTGTAATACACTTAGACTTATAGGATTTATCATTTTAGAACTTGCCTGCGAGCAGTTTAAATTTTTAGACTAAGTCTTGAAGATCAATCTTTAGACATAAGACTTGAAGACATCCTCTCCATATCAAAGAAGTTTTGGCATTATCAAAAAAAGGGGAAATTGTTGGGAAAAATCCGCCCTATGTTTTGATAATTGCCTCATACAACAAAGTTCTTCAAACTCAGCATTCTGTCTAAATATGGAAGTTGTTTAGAAACTTCATACAGCCTGTCCATATAGATAAAGAGCTTCCAGCATAGTCAGAAGTCCTTTCCTACAGCACATTCACCAATATACAGCAAGAGATGAAGAAGTTGTATACAACAAATATGTTGTAGGTGTTTTATTGATACGAATTCGCTCGGAAAAGTGAATATGTATCGATCGGAGTGTGTATGCGGAAGGCTTTTTACGAGTAGGGTGTTTTTGGATGTATTTTATGGGAATAATATTGGATATAACAATGAAAAATCGAACAAGAAGACTTGAACGATCAAGAACAAGGGTTTATCGAATTAGACCTATAATTCGATAAGTCATTTCTTCTCAAGACCTATTGAGAATCGATCGGATTAATACTCAAAAATGCGTCGAATATAAATCAAGTTTCGATGAAAAGCATTCACCAAGAAAAACACAAAGTGTATTCTTTTAACATTCAAATTAATTCCATAATACAAGGCTAATCAATGACTACTTATAGGAGGTGAAGTCTTCTTACAACTAAGGAATCTAAAACAACAAGATCACATGATCTTTGAAATGAAAAACAATAACCAAGTAAAGAAATCAAAAGCAAGATCAAATGATCTTGAAAAGGAACACAAGAATCAAAATAAAACCATAAAAATAACAACAAATAATAGGGGGAAAAAGAAAGGAAAAGAAGACAAAAATACACAAAAGTGTATAAAATAAGGGAGCTGCCGGCAGGGACTCGACCGTGTCCCGAGACACGGCCACGACGCGGTCGACAGGCATCGGCAGGACTCGACCGTGTCGCCTGGAACACAGTCGGGTGTCTGGATAGTGAGTTCCGGAAGTTGTGGGCGAGCAGGACTCGACCGTGTCGCTTGGCACGGTCGGGTTCGGCCGACAGGCGTTCCGGCATTTCTGGATGAGTAGGACTCGACCTGTCGCCTGGCACGGTCGGGTTGGACGGGCAGACGTTCCGGCAGTTCTGGAAGAGCATGACTCGACCGTGTCGGACGACACGGCCGAGTTCGGTCGGCAGTGTTCGGCATTTTCCGGCAGGTTGGACATTTTCCGGCAGGTGGTGACACGGGCGTGTCCTGGGACACGATCAAGCTCGACAGCTTGGTCCTTTTAAGTCTTGTGTCCGTTTTCTCGCCTGAAAATGTCGCTGTACGTGCATAACGCGTTGTAAGGCCATTTACGTCGATCCTTGCTTCGTTTTCTTTATTCGGACTAGTAAATTCCGTATCATTCCCTCCTCCTTTAAAGGGAATTGTCCTCAATTCCAAACTCCCGTCGTTTCCAGATGAAATAGCTAAAACCTCTACGTACATGATTTCGAAAATATCCGCAGTGCGTATATGGCCCAAAATCTTGAGACTGTAGGTAATAGGGGATCTCAGGGAATCATCAAACAAATAACTATCATTATTAATGAAATAATAATAATTATTTTTGCGAAGTAATACCGATATCACGATATGAATCATCATATAACCGTACATCTGAAATGGGAAGCACGACAGTAATAATAGGTCGCTCTTCATCGGATGCCACTTCAAGACCTGGGAAAAATGCCTCGTCGTCATCTTTCGTGTCAAACTCTTAAGGCTCGGGATATAGATGTTCCGGAATCATAACATCCTCGTGCTCCGATCATAAACTGAAAACGCCTCATTGGAGTCTGCCTCATAAATTGGACAAAAGTCTTCAAAACAACTTTCATCGAGATATGAATCGTCGTCCGGCATAACATCAAAAATGGGAAGCATTAATGATTTCACGCCAGGTTCACCATCAAAAATGGGAAACACGGGATCAATTATGGGTTCCTCTTCGTCAACTGGTTCTGTATCAAATACTGGTGGCCCTTCATAATCCGGCCCAATTTCCATGACACTAAAAGGCTCCTCACCATAAAAATAATTTGGTTCGTTTTGGTCAATTTGGCTAACACAACCAATTGGCTCATGTTCATAATAGCAAGATCCAAGTTCGTCAATTAAAGAAACATGGCTCAACTCACGCCGTTGAAACCTCTGTCTCCTCTACTTCATTAAAAATGGTGGTGGGGACATCGTCTTCATCGAAAAAAATGCTTTGCTGGAAATTTTTCGATGGGGAAAAACCTTAGATCGAATGTCGGTGGCGGGGCGTCGAAAAATTGGTGGTGGGGAAACAACGAGTGGTGGTATGATTTGAACCTTCAATTGAAATGTTTTATGAATTTTTGCCAATCTCTGATTTTTGGCTTATGTTGTTGTGAACGTGATATGAACTTAGATATGATCCGTTCAAGATGATATGAAATGTTATAATACGAAATGATTCATTCAAATGTGATATGAACTTAAAAAGGAAATGGTATGAAATGTTATGAAGTAAGATATGAATTCGTTCGAAATGAGGAATATTATGGAGAAGAATGAATTCGAGTAATGTGGAAGCATAGTTTGATGTATAGTGGGCTGAAATGTAACGTAACAAGGAGGGATGTAAAGTTGATGGAAGTAATTAGGTCCTCAACCCTACGAATCGCAAAATGCGAACTCTAGAAATAATTCTAGAACCCAACAAATATACGTAAGTCAAACTGTAGAATCAAGGTGAAAAAAAAACAACACTTCGGGTGAAGAAACGAAGAGTGCTTTGTATAGTAGTAAGAAACCAAACTCAAGAGTGATAAAAACTCAAGTAAACACAATGTGTATTAATATATAAAATCTGATTTTACAAATCCGAAAATGGCCTTTAAATAGGTGCCATTTTAAGCTTAATTCAAACTAAAGTAAAATAAACAAAGATTACATTTGACAAAGGATAAAGCATGAAGAAAATGGTGAATCTCTCTCACATAGCAACGGTCATGAGCTGATTTTTCAAATGAAATGGTCATGTGGTGGAAGAAGTCTTTTCTTGCTAGATTCTCTTGAGAAGACTTTAATCATACTCATGACTTTGGAGAAGACTTCTTTAATCACACTCATGACTTTGATGATGGAGGGAACGGCTATGTGGAAATGGAGGTGCCAAAACTTCTTTATTTCTTCTTCAAATGGTGGGGCCGAATGTAACTTCAAATGCAATGGCTATATAGGAGTTGGTGGAGATGAATTATCTTTCTTCAAAGTCTCCTTTCAAATCCTCTTGCTAGATACACTTTAAGACAAATGAGATCACAATGATGAAGACTTGAGTGAGGAAACGGCTAGTAGAATTGTAGGGCTGAACTATCTATCTTCAAAGTCTCCTTTTCTTCCGGTATCTTGATGATGTTGATGATCACTTCGCTTTTAGGGTCCATCTCGATTGGTTTCTTAGCCAATTCTCTATTCCAAATGATTTGTACGAGTCCGTTGATTGATTCCTTGAATTGTTTAGCCCTTGATCTTGTGACTGGACTGACGGGTATTTTAACTGGATCCGGAGGATAATCCAGTGGGTTCTCATCATTCCCTTCCTCTTGAGAAGGATTTTCCCTCATATCCGTTTCGTCCCCTGCATCAAGACAGCTTAAGTCAGCCACATTAAAAGTAGTACTAACATTATACTCACCTGGTAAATCTAGCTTGTAGGCATTATCGTTAACGCATTCCAGGACTTGAAAAGGACCATCTCCTCGGGGGAGTAGCTTAGATCGTTGTTGCGCTGGAAATATTTCTTTTCTCATATGCAGCCAAACCCAATCCCCTGGTTCGAATGTTACCTTACGACGCCCTTTGTTGGCTTGCTTGGCGTATTGTTCAGTTCTCCTTTCAATATTTAGGCGTGTCTGCTCATGTATTTTCTTGACGAACTCAGCCTTCTTAGCACCGTCTAAGTTAACAAACTCAGAAATAGGCAAAGGAATTAAATTCAAGGGAGTTAAGGGTTAAAGCCATATACAATATCGAACGGAGAATATTTAGTAGCTGAATGTACCGATCGATTATATGCAAATTCAACGTGAGGGAGGCTTTATTCCCATGTTTTGATATTCTTTTTAATAACTGCTCTTAATAAAGTGGATAATGTTCTGTTAACATCTTCAGTTTGTCCGTCTGTTTGGGGATGGCAAGTAGTTGAAAATAGTAGTTTTGTGCCCAGTTTTCCCCACAAAGTTTTCCAAAAATAACTTAAAAATTTTGTATCTCGACCAGTTTTCCATGTAGTCTTATTATTTCTCTAAATAATAGATTTGCGATGTGTATAGCATCATCAATTTTGTGACATGAAATAAAGTGTGCCATTTTTGAAAACCCATCAACTACCACCAAAATTGAGTCTTTTCCGTTTTTACTCCTTGGTAGTCCTAGAATGAAACCCATGGTTTGGTAGAAATAGGTAAGGGTGTATATAGACCATTTGGTAATACTTTTGATTTAGCTTGTTTACAGGTTATGCATCGACTACAAATTCGTTCAACATCTCGTTTCATATGTGGCCAATAAAAATGCTCATGTAAAATAGCTAAAGTTTTTGCTATCCCAAAGTGTCCCATTAAACCACCGCTATGTGCTTCATGCACAAATAATTCTCGTAATGAACAAGCAGGGATACATAACTGATTTCCATGAAACAAATAATCATTATGTTTTTAGAATTGTCCGTGAGCTGTTTGTTCACATTCTTTGTAAATTTGCCTAAAATCATTATCATTGATATACAATTCTTTAATATGTTCAAAACCGAGCAATTTAGCATCAAGAGTGGATATAAGTGTATACCTTCGTGAGAGAGCATCGGCGACCACATTTTCCTTACCCTTTTTGTAACGAATAACATATGGAAAAGTTTCAATAAACTCTACCCATTTAGCGTGTCGTTTGTTGAGTCGATGCTGCCCTTTAAGGTGTTTTAGCGATTCATAATCCGTGTGAATCACAAATTGTTTTAGCCATAGATAATGCTGCCATGTTTTCAAAGCTCTTACCAACGCATAGAGTTCTTTGTTGTAGGTCGGATAGTTGAGTGTAGGACCACCCAATTTTTCGCTGAAGTAAGCTAAAGGTTTCCCTTCTTGCATTAATACAGCTCCTATTCCTGTTCCTGAAGCTTCACATTCAATCTCAAAAGATTTAGAAAAATGAGGGAGGGATAATATCGGGGCCTTAGTCAGTTTTTCCTTTAATAGTTGAAAGGCCGTTTCTTGAGCTTCTCCCCAGTGAAAGCCTACAGTCTTTTTCATTACTTTAGTCATATGTGCGGCTATGGAACTAAAATTTGGTACAAACCTCCTGTAGAAACTTGCTAAACCGTGAAAACTTCTTACTTCTCCTATATTCTTAGGACTTCACCATTCTTGGATGGCTTTAATTTTCTCGTAATCTACTTGAATTCCCTGAGCACTAACAATGAATCCCAAAAATACTAGTCTATCTGTGCAAAAAGGGCATTTGCTTAGATTAGAATATAAGTTTTCCTTCTTAAGTACCATTATTACCATTCGGAGATGTTCAACATGTTCTTCCAAATTCTTGCTATATATAAGTATGTTGTCAAAATACACAACTACGAATTTTCCTAAATAGGCACGCAAAATATGGTTCATTAAACGCATAAAGGTACTAGGGGCGTTAGTTAAACCAAATGGCATAACCATCCATTCGTACAGTCCGTATTTAGTTTTAAATGCAGTCTTCCATTCGTCTCCGTCTTTCATCCTAATTTGGTGATAACCACTTTTAAGATCAATTTTAGGAAACACGCTAGAACCGTGTAATTCATCTAACATATCATCTAAGCGAGGGATAGGATGTCGATACTTTACCGTAATATTGTTTATAGCTCGACAGTCAACACACATCCTCCAGGTTGAATCCCTCTTCGGAACGAGTAGCACGGGTACAGCACAGGGGCTTAGACTTTCTCGTACATGTCCTTTTTCCATTATCTCGGTCACTTGCTGCTGAATTTCTTTCGTTTCATACGGATTACTCTGATAAGTTGGCCGATTAGGAATTGGTGCACCGGGAACAAAGTCTATCTGATGTTCGATTCCACGGATGGGCGGTAAACCGGGTGGAATTTCTTCGGCAAACACATCCTTGTATTCCTGCAAAAGAGAAACAACAACATCGGGCAAAGAGCTTTTAAGCCCGTTATCGGTTAGTAGTGTTTCTTTAAATAGGATAACAATCCTGGGCTGTTTTTCTTTTATTGCCCTTTTAATTTCTCCAGCCCTAGCATAAAGGCTGTTTTTCGAACTCTCCTATTTCTTTTCCTTGGTCTCGACTACTCCTTTTGGTACATTTTCAGCTTGTAGTTTGAGTTGATCTTCGTAGACTTGTTGCGGAGTTAACGGGGCGAGGGTAACTTTGCGCTGTTCGAATTCGAACGAATACTTATTAGTGTATCCGTTGTGTGATATTTTTCTATCAAATTGCCAGGGTTGACCCAACAACACATGTCCGGCTTGCATCGGCACTACGTCACATAATACTTCGTCTTGATATTTGCCAATTTTGAATGCCACTAACACTTGTTTGGTGACTTTTGTTTCGCCACTATTGTTCAACCATTGCAATTTATATGGTCTCGGATGTTTCAAAGTGATTAATCCGAGATTTTCCACTAACACGGTACTTGCAACATTTGTACATGATCCTACGTCTATAATCATGCTGCACACCTTATCTTTAATGTAACATCTCGTGTGGAAATGATTCTCCCATTGTTCATTTGGTTTGTCTTTAACTTGTATGCTTAAAGCACATCGAGTGACTAAAGTGAGGGCTGCCGGAATTTCATCTTCGGAACCTTCATCTCGGGGTTCATTTTCTTCGGTGTCACTTTCGGATTCGATATCTCCGTTTGGCCTTATTACCATGACTCATTGATTTGGACAATTATTGGCGTAATGTCCTCTCCCTTTGCAATGATGACATTGAACGTCTCGACTTCTATTAAAATTAGAACTTGGCTGAACTTGTTTTGCCGGATTACTTCATTCAGCCGTGAGTTTAGTTGTAGATGGTTCGGTCTTCCATGAAGTGGCCTTTCCGTTTGAGGTACTTGTGTTCGGGGCTGACCTCCAAGTACAATTTTGAGGAGTGGTTCGAACATTACCTCGTCTTTTGATTTGATTTTCAATTTTTGTGGCCATGTGTACCATATCTTCCACTTCAACATAGTGATGTAACTCCACCATGTTTTGTATTTCTCGGTTTAGTACCACTAGGAACCTTGCCATGTAGCTTCTCAATCTTCTTCAATATTGGCTCGAATCATTATTATTTCCATCTCTTTAAAGTATTCTTCAACGGTTCGAGTACCTTGTCGTAGTGTTTGCAATCGGTTATAGAGTTCCTGATAGTAGTAACTTGGAACAAAATGTCTTCTCATAACTGCCTTCATTTCTTCCCAAGTTTCAATAGGTGGTTCGTGGTTCCTTCTTCGGTTGTTCAACAATTGATCCCACCAAATAATGACATAATAAGTAAACTCGATGGCTGCCATCTTTACTTTCTTTAGGCCCGTATAGTTATGGCATTCGAACATAAGTTCGACTTTTGTTTCCCAATCAAGATAAATTTCGGGGTCACTCTTACCTTGGAACACAGGGACATTTAACTTGATATTCCCCAAGTTTCCATCTTGTCGATTGTCGTTTCTTTGATCATGGCCTCTTCGAAACCTCCTTGGATTTCTGTCGGTGTCTTCTTCATCTGAATAGTCTTCATCTATTTGCACGTTCGGAAGTCTTCGAGGAAGAATTGGTCGTCGTACTTGTGGTTTTTCTTTTTGATGAAATGTTTCCATCTTTGCATCAATCATTTGTTCAAGTTGTTTCATCATCAACTTCATATCAAACTTTGGAGATGAATGAGATGATCCTCTGATATCCGACATGATGTTATGAAGTTGTTTCATTGGTATCAAAAAAAAGGTGATGAAGTGTTATGAAAATATAGTAAGGTGGAACGTAGGGTTGGACCTTGGCTCCGATGCCAAATGATATGAACTTAGATATGATCCGTTCAAGATGATATGAAATGTTATAATACGAAGTGATTCATTCAAATGTGATATGAACTTAAAAACGAAATGGTATGGAATGTGATGGAGTAAGATATGAATTCGTTCGAAATGAGGAATATTATGGAGAAGAATGAATTCGAGTAATGCGGAAGCGTAGTTTGATGTATAGTGGGCTGACATATAACATAACAAGGAGGGATGTAAAGTTGATGTAAGTAATTAGGTCCTCAACCCTACGAATCACAAAATGTGAACTCTAGAAATAATTCTAGAACCCAACAAATATACGTAAGTATAACTTTAGAATCAAGGTGAAAAAAAACAACACTTCGGGTGAAGAAACGAAGAGTGCTTTGTATAGTAGTAAGAAACCGAACTCAAGAGTGATAAAAACTCAAGTAAACACGATGTGTATTAAGATATAAAATCTGATTTTACAAATTCGTAAATGGCCTTTAAATAGGTGCCATTTTAATTCAAACTAAAATAAAATAAACAAAGATTACATTTGACAAAGGATAAAGTATGAAGAAAATGGTGAATCTCTCTCACATAGCAACGGTCATGAGCTGATTTTTCAAATGAAATGGTCATGTTGTGGAAGAAGTCTTTTCTTGCTAGATTCTCTTGAGAAGACTTTAATCATACTCATGACTTTGGAGAAGACTTCTTTAATCACACTCATGACTTTGATGATGGAGTGAACGGCTATATGGAAATGGAGGTGCCAAAACTTCTTTATTTCTTCTTCAAATGGTGGGGCCGAATATAACTTCAAATGCAACGGCTATATAGGAGTTGGTGGAGCTGAATTATCTTTCTTCAAAGTCTCCTTTCAAATCCTCTTGCTAGATACACTTTAAGACAAATGAGATCACAATGATGAAGACTTGAGTGAGGAAACGGCTAGTAGAATTGTAGGGCTGAACTATCTATCTTCAAAGTCTCCTTTTCTTCTGGTATCTTGATGATGTTGACGATCACTTCGCTTTTAGGGTCCATCTCGATTGGTTTCTTAGCCAATTCTCTATTCCAAATGATTTGTACGAGTCCGTTAATTGATTCCTTGAATTGTTTAGCTCTTGCTCTTGTGACTGGACCGATGGGTATTTTAACTGGATCCGGAGGATAATCTAGTGGGCTCTCATCAGAACGGGACTATTTCAGTTTTTGCCACCAGACGGTGGCGCTACCGCGGAGGCGCTTTGTCACCAGCGAGATGCGGCGGTTGATCGGGGCAGCCTTGAAGTCCGAGTGCTCCTCACAAGCATGGAGCCAATCTATGCATGCATCTGGATTACTAGATCCGTGAAACTCCAGTATGTTGCGGAATTTAACCAAGAAATCAATATCGTTGGCGTCGTCGCTGCGTCTTGCTTGCATATGCTGCTCCGGTAAGCCGTTTAGTGCATCACAGAGTTTCATCAAGAAATCGAGATCGGAGAAATCCATAACAAGAGTCAAGAGATAGTTCTTCACATGAAATCATCAATAAAATCGCCAAGGAAGCAACCTTGGGCTCCGATACCACTTATGATACGAATTCGCCCGAAAAAGTGAATATGTATCGGTCGGAGTGTATTAGGTGACTTTCTTCGGGTCTACCTAAACTCCGTCAGCTGATATCACATGCCCAAGGAAGGTTACTTCCTTAAGCCAGAACTCGCATTTAGAAAGTTTCGCATAAAGCTGTTCATTCCTCAAAGTGCTCAAAACGATACGCAAATGCTCTGCATGTTCCTCTGTGTCTTTTGAATAGATCAAGATGTCATCTATGAAAACGACCACAAATTTATCCAGGTACTCTAAGACTACTCGATTCATCAATTGCATGAATACCGCAGGAGCATTGGTAAGTCCGAATGGCATCACCACGAATTCATAATGCCCGTACCGGGATCTGAAAGCAGATTTCGGTATATCCAATTCCTTAATTCTCAACCGGTGGTATCCTGATCGCAAGTCAATCTTCGAGAATATTTTAGCCCCCTGCAGTTGGTCAAACAAGTCGTCGATCCGCGGTATAGGATACTTGTTCTTTATCGTCACCTTGTTTAGCTCCCTATAATCAATACATAATCGGAGGGATCCATCTTTCTTCCGGACAAAGAGAACGGGTGCTCCCCAAGGAGAAACGCTAGGTTGAATGTAACCCTTCTGCTATAATTCCTCCAGCTGCTTCTTTAATTCATACATCTCGGTTGGCGCCATACGATATGGTGCTCTGGAAATAGGAGCAGCTCCAGGCTCTAATTCGATATTAAACTCTACTTCTCTCCATAGAGGTAACCCAGGTAGTTCGTCAGGGAATACATCTGAGAATTCTTTCACAACTGGAATAGATGAGAGCTCTACTCATTCTTCTTTCTTCATGGCATAACACCAAAATCGGTGACAACCCTGCTTCAGTAATTTCACTACTTTCATAGCTTTGATCAATTTTCCCGAGCTTCCCGGTCTCCATCCTTTGAATAAATGTTCAGATCCATCATCAGCAATGATAGAAATGACTCTCTCTCGGTAATTTAAAATAGCCCCATAACGATTGAGCCAATGGTCTCCGAGAATTAAATCGTCACCATGGATGTCGACCACAATAAGATTTGATGGCCAATCTATCCCTCCTATAGATACTGGAAAATCTCTAGTTTCTAGGGTTCCCACAATTCTCTCTCCACTCGGTAATCCCACAACATAAGGCTCACAATCAT
Organism: Orobanche coerulescens; assembly: GCA_033398695.1. Taxonomy (NCBI): domain Eukaryota; kingdom Viridiplantae; phylum Streptophyta; class Magnoliopsida; order Lamiales; family Orobanchaceae; genus Orobanche; species Orobanche coerulescens. The sequence goes on along the minus strand of CM065818.1, from coordinate 108,286,973 downwards.
GTAAACACGAGATTTTCAAACGATTAACACAGTTCAAAAGGATCTGAATCGTACCTGATGCAACAGCAGTGTTCTGATCGTCTTACCTCCTCATCTCATAAAGGCGCGGAGGAACGGACCCAGCACTGGACGCCTCTCTTTTCCCAACATTTTGCTGCTGGAAACCACTTTGTTGTGTCTGGTTCACACTCGTATCTTTCAGAACCGGTGCAGGAGTGCGAGTACTATTAGATCAAGTCGCATTTCCACAAAACATCGCATGATGACCTTCCTTTCCACACTCGAAGCAGGTCACAACAGGTAAGTAACAATCACGTCGAACATGCCCTATTTTGCCACAGTTATAACACTTCTTCGTTGTGTCTGAAACTGTTGATGCTGCCTGGAACTTGTTTCCACCTCGAGAAGGATGCGGAGGTTTCCTAGACGAATAAAATAAAGACTGGCCCTTGCGGGGCCCACTACTCTTGTTCTCCGTGAAGTTGCCGGACACTTTCTGCTTCTTTGCCCCCATTGATTTCCCCGCCGCCGCCTCTTTCATGTCATAGGCCAGCGCTTTGTCCTGATACTGTCGCAAGGTAGTACACTCGAATCCGGACATATACTGCTGAATCTCCGGCTTCATCCGCATATCGAAATGAAAAATCTTCTCCGCCTCCGTCCTGACCAAGTGTCGCACACAAGTCAGCTGGTGATTAAAAGTCTTGATTATGTCTGTCACAGATGCTTCCGAACTCTGCGGGGAGAAAAACTCTCGGACTCTAGCCTCTCTAACTGGATGAGGACAATACTGTGCTTCCATCATTAATCTGAATTTTGTCCAGTCAGCATTATGATCCTCAGGTCAAACAGCCTCCCACCAGTCGAAAGCTTCCCCGGTCAGAAAATACTGGGCGATAGGAACTTTTCGGTCATCAGGACAGTTGATCCCCGCAAATATCTTCTCCAATTCCTTCAGCCAGTGATCCCAAGTAGTCATCTAAGTAGAACCGTCAAATTTTGGTGGGTGCAATTTGACCACCTCCTCAAGCCGCTTGTCTCCCCGATTATCCTCGTTGCGCTGCTGGCCCATTGCTATCTGCATACGGTCAACTATTTGAGCAAACTGGGTCATTTGAGCGACCACCTGTTGGAGCACCCCCGACATGTTAGGATTTGCGTTATCATTCGCTGATCCCTGTTGCCTTATAGAATGGGAATCGGTTCGACTAGCCATCTGAATCCTCCTGTCTCGCATTTCCACGACCGCGTCCGTGTCTACGACCTCCCCTCAACATACTGTAAATAAAAATACTCAATATCCAGGGCAAAATGTTCTAAAAGAAAGTCCGTCAATATTCATAAAATGGAAATTAAATAAAACGGTGGTATAAGAGATTAGGAGACTTACAACCACGGTCCACATGACGACGCTAGCTCCGCAGTGATGTTACAAACGACCCATAAATCAAATAACATAAAGAGACCCAACTAAACCGACTGCCAAGATATCCATGAATCTTATCTCTGATACCATATTCTATAACACCCCGATATATTCGGAATAATTACAGAGACGTAAATCCTTTATGTAAGAATTTAAAAGGCTAATTTGAGAAATACAGAAAAGAATAATAATATCAAAGTACCGTTAAGGTTATAATTCAAACCAGTTCAACAATTCAAATGAGTCCATTATTACAAAACATTCCCAAAATCATCAACAACATACGCATACTCGAGTACTGAAAAATAACCAGAAAACAAGACAATATGATCCACATCACTGAGCCACTTCATCGTCATGTCGGTACTGTGGTTGCTTCATCGCTCCTCGGCTACCTGAACATCAAAACAAATGTCCACCCCCGAAGGGGTTAGCAAACGATGCTAGTACAAGTATCATAATACATAAATCAACAATGCATCAAAACATACAAAACGGACTTCCGTCATCGGAATCCAACGATGCGAATCCTCACGATTCCATCAACACAATACAGGGTAATCCAACGATCCAGCACCCTCAGTATTGATCCCCATGATGATCCCGTCGGACCAATGCATGGTGGAAAACCCATCCAGCGATCCAGCGCCCTCAGCATAGATCCCCATGATGATCCCGTCGGACCAACGCATGGTGGACATCCGATCCAGCGCCCTCAACATAGATTCCATTGACCCCATCGGATCATTTACAACATAAACAATGTAATTATGCATACACATATGCAAATCAATATGTTCATCGACATGAACAATCAAGAAATCAATAATGAATACCACGACAATTCAAAGGAGTTAATCTCATGTTCAACAACATGAATAAACCATATGCATGATCAAAATCCCAATACTAACCAATTTCAAAATACGATACTTGCCTCAAAGATGGCAAGAATTAAATACTCCCACGAATGTCACACGTCCGAAGCTCGCCGCCCCTCGATCGATCATCTTGTACAAGGGAATAAAAAGGAATTCAATAAACCTCCTGGAACTAACGCACGAGTACCAAATGCTTTAAGTTATAATCGAGTTATCAATAACGGACAATCAGTTCTCGGTCCTATTTTCCGACGAGTACTATGTTTGGAAAAAGGCATGAGAATTCAAGAGACCATAACGGAACACAAAGTCGGTGTCTGCAATTCCAAAGACATTCATCATATCATTATATCCCATGTCTCAAACTCTAATATCGATTATTAACCCGAATGCTTGGTTTGGTTGCTACAACGATACATAACGAGATAATCACGTACAATCTAGTTCTCTACGATTCTTGTTCTTCCACAGGTAATTCTTCTTATCAAATTCTTTATTCAAAAATGATTGTTCCAAATATCCTTACATGGTTCTAATCATCCTCAAGAAGATTAACAACAAGTCTTCTAAGGCAAGAATCTAATAGAACACCCTTCACATTCAACTACTTTATCTTTCACAAGGGTAAACCTTAATATGTAGAGTGTTACGAAAACATCATCAAGCTAGTTCATCTCAGGAAATTCCATTCTAAGGTTGTTAAGGATTATGGCTCAACTTATTAACAATGAAAACTTAATTCAACCAATACAATCCTCTTAAACATGGTGCTGGATTCATTTAGACACAACAAGCTCAAAAATATCTGGGAAAAGTTCATAATATAACTAAAAACGAAATATCCATCTTGGTGTAGAGTTAACATACCTTCAAGAAAGGAAAAACAATGAAATCCTTGAAGAAACTCTTCACCGGAAGCTTGATCTCCGATCCACAAGGTCTAAGCTTCTCAAAATCGGGTTTAGATGATGATATGAGGGATATAAGGTGAGGTATAATCTTCAGAGCATGAAAATCGGCCAAGGTAAAAGTTAGAAATGAAGTGGAGGTCGAGTTCTATAAATAGAATTATAAGCCATTACGTACGTTACCCAGTGTCAATTACGGACGTAATCGCATTAGCGTACGCAATACTAGAACATTAGCGTACGTTAACGTCTGGCCAGAGTTCACTGGACTGTTTCTGGTATTGGATTACGTACGTTATAATATAGGCCTTACGTACGTAATGTATAGGACCTTAGCGTACGCTAAAAATCACCCTTAGCATATGTTAAGTCCGTTGACTTACATAGCTGGAAAGCCGTCCAGGCTCATGCGAGTGATCTCCTCACATCTTCGTCAGGCCCCACACGCCGACCCTTGTCTGATTCTGAGTTTGTCTATGCTTACGTATGTTAAGCTACACCTGTAACGTACGTTATACTGCAGTTGTAGCATACGTTATTATCATCCTTTAGCGTACGTTAAGACATGCAGAATTATGCATGCATGCATAGGAAAAGAATACAAAAAACGTAGGGATACGAATACGGAAAACTGATCATCGATTAATATGTCACAATGTCGAATCTTACAAGATCGAATACAGGATAAATACACACTAATTATCCGGGCATTACAATTCATAGGTGTTGTTTTGTAATCATCAAAAGGGGGGATAGTTGGAATATTTTATTCCATACATTCATTAATAGAGTTTTGATGATTAAGTTGCTAAACAAAGCAAAACAACAAAGAGGCGAAGCAAAACAATAGGAAGATAACGTACGCTATACAGATAGCTTACCGTACATAATAATGGAAGATTAACGTACGTAACACATGTTACTTAACGTACGTAATGGAATGTTTCTGAGTTCAAACAAGAAGAACGTTGGAGATGGTGTCATGGCATAGGTCAGCATGCAACGGACATATTGACTATATATAACGTACGTAATGGATGTTTGATTAACGTACGTAATGATCAAAACAAAAGCTAGTGGACTGAAACTGGAAGATGTTAACGTATGTAACTGAGATGAGCTAACATACGTAACATAGCTAATGTACGTAAGGAGGAGGCTTTAACGTACGTAATCGAGTCACAAGAGGCTAACGGCTAGTTTGAAGAGAAATGCCTATAAATACCACTTCTAATGGTATTCATTCTACAACGCAAAGTAAACAACTCAGTGATCATATATTGTTATACACATTCTTGTTGTTGTAATTGTGCTTATATTGATAGTTTGAGTGTTTATACATTCAACACATACACGAGAGGTAAAAGAAAAGATACGATTGGATTCAGTGTTAATAGGATCAAAGATCCGGCATTATTAGAATCACAATCGATATCTAAGTGAGGTTTATCTAGTACCGATAGAAAGCTAGATTGGTTGATTCCTTGTCCAATAGAAAAGGAAAACGGTTTAACTTGGACCGACACAAAGACAAGTACAAGCGGTAATATCTCGACCCATAGAAGAGAGATTGTAGGATTTAACTTGGACCGATAGAAGACAAGCTTGTAACGGTTATCCCTCGACTGATAGAAGAGAGGTACATAAGCTGATCTTCATACGATTGAAAAAGATACCGAGAGAGGACGTAGGCACGTTTGGCCGAACCTCTATAAATCCTTATGTCGATTTAGTTTCTACACTTTATTTAAATCGCTTCCGCAACGCGAAAGAGTTTTATAACTCTATCTCCAAATGGCGATACCGACCAATAGTGCTCCAACATCCAGCGGACGCAACGAACGGCGGCGAAACGGACTAGACTAGAAACTGTACGACACGACCCGAACCGGCGAACTAGACCGAAACAGGTGTAATACCCGGTTGTAATTCATTCATTTTCATTTAGTATTAATCAGTCAGTAATTATCACTTAGTAATTTTCACTCATTATTAATCACTCATCATTCGTGATTCATTCATTTGCGTTCACTGTTGGTATGTTATAACCGTATATCAGTTACCGATCATCATTTCATCTCCGTTTATAGATCGAGACGGGAGTATTATCACTTTCATCGTGATTGGTAGTCTTGTACTGGAAGTATCATCTTTGGCATGTGTTGGACTTGTTCACTTTCACATACGTATGGTATGTCGGATCATTCATCAATCGTAGTGAGGAATCGGAGTCATCGGATTTTCACCTTGTCCATCAACGAGTTACGGCCGTAAGGATTGTTGGATACGGCCGTAACAGGCGTTCGTTGATTTCAGGCCATTTTGGATGAATGGGACTTATGGCCGTAAGGTTGCGGCATACGGCCGTAAGTTGAGCAGGTACGGCCGCAAGGCTTGGCCGGATACGGCCGTACGTGTCGAGTAGGGTGCCCAGGCGTTTTTGGCCGAAGGCGAGTTACAGCCGTAAGATGGGCAGGATACAGCCGTAAGGTGTGTTCGTGTTTTTCAGGTTGTGTCGGACGAGAGGGACTTACGGCTGTAAGGGTTGCGGCATACGGCCGTAAGACGAGGAAGGTACGGCTGTAAGGCTTGGCCGGATACGGCCGTACATTACAGGCAGGGTTCCTGGTCATTTTCGACGAAGGGGGCTTACGCCCGTAAGTTTGGCTGGTTACGGCCGTATCGGTCGAGTTACGCCCGTAAAGGGTGCAGGTACGGCCGTATGAATGTCGGCAGGTGTTTTAGCGAGGGCGAGTTACCCCCGTAAGTCAGGTGGGGATACAGCCGTAAGGCTGTCGGCAGGTGTTTGGACGAAGCCGAGTTACGGTCGTAAGGCCGTTGACCTGGGATGTTACTGCCGTAAGAAGGCCGAGTTACGGCCGTAACTTCCGGCAGTTTATAAGGAGTTGACCGGGACGTTTTCATCATTTTCACCATTTCTTTCACCTTATTCCGAGAGAAAGAGAGCTTGAGGGAGGGATTTTCCATCATCAATCATTTGAGTGTTAGATTTTCATCATCTTCATTCGTTTGGGAAGCTTGGATACTTGATTTAACTCGTGTTCTTCGGATCGAAGTGGTTGGATCTTCAAGAGGTAATTTCTTCAACAACTTGGATTTCGATTTTGTATTGAGATATGATGTTATGGACGTTATAATCATGTTATATGAAGGGATATGCATATGATTATGAGTTTGTATGAAGATTCATTGGACTATTGAAGGATTGTTCAAGAACACTTTGAATATTGAGTTGGATTAGGGGGTTTTCGATTAATTGTTGTTGTAATCACGAATTTGGATATTCATTTTGGATTATTGATCATTTGGAATATGTTTTGTTGGTTTGAAACACTTCTTGGGGTTTTGATATTGGTATAATTGAGGTTTGGTTGTTAACAATCGAAGATTGGCCGCAACGTATTCGATATAATGCCCCAATGAACTTGGTTTAGTCGTATTGACGTTTTGAGTTCGTTATAATCGTGCTTGATTCGTATATTGAGCGAATTGTTGGTAATTGTGTCATTCAAGGTTGTTCGAGCGACCGACATTTCATTTAGGACGTTTGTTCGTGGAAGGACATTCTTCATCGGTGTTGTGTAAGTTAATTCTTACTCGGTTAAAAGGATATTCATTCCTTTTGTTGTTGTTCATTCATAATCATAACTCATTCATCATTGTATTAACCGTATTGAGACTTGTAATTTTCGAATAATCACTTCATTAACGAGGAACGGCGGTTCCAATCATTTCATTGAACGATCATTCACTTCACCATTATTTTCATCTCGGTGAGTCATTCTTGACTTTGTCGGATTATTATCCATTGGTATTCATTATGGTCATTCTCGTTCATATGACCTTCTGGGTTCATATTGCGTGGTCGGGTGCGGATGTATGGAATTTTTAGTCGAGCATGCGATGGTCATGTATTAGGATCGATACATTGGACTGTGCACACGGTAACGATTACCTCCGTGAGACTAATTAGGTAGTAGGACGGGTGTGTCGGGTCATTCGTCTTGTACACTTGCACAGAACATTATGGGCGTACTATGATATTTCATAACTAAAGATAACCCTTGATTGTGTATTTTCAACCCTTGAGAATTGTTGTTCTATGTAACTGACCCCGTTGGGGGATTTTGTTTTCAGGTCACGGCAAGGCAAAGGCATGGGAAGAGCATGTTGACGGCGAGGAGTCCCAGTGATACTAGTAGGGGGCCCCGATCTTTTCAGTCATTCATGTTGTTGTCATTTATTTTCCGCTGTAGATTTTAATTTGGATACTCCATTTCATTCAGTGTTGTGTATTTTATCTTCATATAAAATATACTAATATTCGGTATTGTCCTGGTGTGTTGTACTTAAACTCCTCATCGGAGTATTTGGTAATATAATGTGGTTCGGTACTACAATTATATTATTTAATTCATTAGTTTTCATTCGCCTGGTGGGTCCCAGTCGGGGATCCACGGCACTGTAATATCCGCCTAATTTGGGGTGTTACAGAGTTGGTATCGGAGCGTGGTTTTGAATACTACCTTCTGAGTCATGTCTCATTTGAAATCATCGTCATCGGACTTGTATCATTGGACTTTCACGTCACGTTTGACCTGTGCAAATGCCGAGCCAATCAGACCAAGAACTGTAAGATTTCTAACGCCATGGTATAATTTCTGGCAATAAGAATCATTCATTCATCATTCATTAGTCAACAATCCTCATCATCATTCATTTTGATCAGGACGATCATGTTAACTCATTAATCACTCAGTCCATTTCACAGTTCAGTGGTTGATCTGGAGGATCATATCATTAATCTTGTTAACTCGTTCAAGATAGTCATTTCAAGGATTTCATCAGATAATCATGTCACCTCAGTTAATCATTCATGTAATCACTGTGTTAGAGCGCGTATGCTCATTTTCATCATTTCATGACGTAATCCTAATGTGATATTCATGCGAGATATATAATCATCATGTAACTTTCCTACTTCAGTATGGAGAGAGTAGGCAAAAGACGCGGAGGACAAGGTCGTGGTGCAGGCCAAGTCCCGAGAGCTCGCGTTAATAGACGTGCGAACACGAGGAATAATGATAACTCATCTAGCAGCGACATTGCCACTCATTCACCTAGGCGTGATCATTCACTATCGGGAAGTCGTACCCGGGACACAGCTCAGTCAGAAGGTGTTCGGATTGATCCACTTGCCTTTATGTAGGGCATGATGGCCCAGATGACTCAAATGTCACAACTAATGGAGACGGTGCATAACTCAGCTAATCAAAATCAACAGGCTCCTCTGCCGCCACCTCAGAGGTAAGAGAGGAGTGTGGGCAGTATCATCGGCGACATCTCTCGCCAAAGGCCACCCACATTTGAGGGCTCATCTGAGCCGGTATATATTGTTCATTGGCTCGAGCATTTAGAGAAGTTATTTGCTATGGTAGAGTGTCCCGAAGGACACAAAGTTTCAGTTGCGGCTTACTATCTGGGTAAGAGCGCTCATTCTTGGTGGTTGTCGTTGAAGCCCACCGACGGATCATGTACTTAGGATCAATTCAAGACTCTCATGATGGAGAGGTATTATCCGGCCCCACTCAGGGAGGCCAAGCTATCAGAATTACTCATTCCCGACCCCTCAACAGACGAGGATGTTCTCACCATTGCCGAGAAATTTCAGGAACTTCTTCCGTTCGCCTCATCTATGATTCACTCCGAGGCAGATAAGATTAAGTATTTCAGCAAGAGGCTAAAACCCCGTATGCGGATGCAGTTACTTAATCATAATTGCACCACTCTGGACGAATTCATTGTGAAGGCTCTTACTTATTGTTGGCCACTAAGTATACTGGATACAGTTTGGAAAATAGTTTAAACAACAAACTGTACGGATTCTAAATCTGAGTGCGTAGCGGAAGTCTTGGATATAGTAGGTTGTTGTGGATACAGCAACTAAGTGTATAGTGTATACTTAATTTATCACAGTAATTAAAACAGTAAAAGCTGAAGGTAAATAACACAGTAATTAAAGTGGTTCGAGGTAAACCCCTCTACGTCCACTGGTCCTCCACACAGGAGTAAAAAGTTTATTATAATTACTACGTACACAACTACGTAATTATAACAACACACACAATCAATATATCGTTCACACAGATTGATATAAAGATCTTAGCTTAAATTGTTCACACAGATTGGTTTTGAGCTAATGTTTTGACTTGCTTCTTCACACACAGTTCCGAAGCTTCGTCTTCTTCAATGCAAATCCTTCACACACAGTTCCGGAGAAGCACAGATTGTTCAGTCCACACAGGGCTGATCTTGAGTTTGTTCAACGTATAGAACAGATGGTGAACAACAACTTTGACTTTAAGAGCTTTCAGCTGATGAAGTGTTGTTCAGGATGATGAGCACTATATATCTCTTTGGATTGCAGTAAGCTTTGGAGATATGTTTTGCTCTGATGGTAACTTTTGATAGCTTGAGTGTTAGATGACTGGTTACTGATCTTCAATACCTTCATAAGATATATATAGTCTCTGAAGAATATATCCGTTGAGATGTATCCGTTTGAAGGAGATTTCTTTTCAACGGGATTATGACACGATCCAGATTTAGCGGGATTCTGAAGATCTGTTGACTGACAGTATTTAAATACTTTTATCCTTGAGTATTTAAATACTTATTTATTCAACGGGACTTGACTTCTGGATATTCCTTCTTTGTCCTGTTGTGAACTGTATGGAAGATAACTGTTTTTTTGAGTTTCGAGACAGTTTCCATACTTGGTCTTTTTACAAGACTTCTTGTCGTACTTAAGAGCTTTACTATATGTTGTTTTGAGGCGGGTCTTCGATACAGGATAAAGCCTCAAAGCTTCGATACAGTTTCCTTTACTGTATTCGGATTGGCATATATGTCAAAACCTCTTTATCAAATACCATTCGATACAGGTATCGGATATCCCGGCTGTTTTGATACAGGGTCTTTGTTTTCCCAACAATTTCCCCCTTCTTGACAATTTGCCAAGACTTTCTTTCTTAACTTTTCAAGTCTTCTTGATGATGCCAAAACCTTCTTCATGAAGCGATCTTTCTTTGATGTCTTCTGGTAGATTTCTTGGTCTTTTGTCAAGGGTCTGACTTAGTCTAAATGATGAACTGCTCGCAGGCAAGTTCGATACAGTTTAAGGATTATTACAACTTAAGCTTATGATTGGCGCGCAGGCACAATCTTACAATGTATTCTAAGCTTACAACTGAATTTATGAATTGTTCGTAGACTAGTTCGTACAACTTAATTTTCAATCAAGTTATCTAACTTGAGATTGCTATCAAACAATTTAAGTAATCATACATCAACACAGTAGATTACGAGTTGTAATCTTTCAATACAAACAAACGCTTTTATTGATATTCAAAATGATTTGAGTACAGAGTTTGCTGTTTCGAATAGAAATTACAAAAAAATAATATATAGAGATTTCAGCTCCTTATCTATAGTCCGCATGCCTCCATGGCTTTTTCCCTGGGTCATTTTCGGTACCACGCCACCAGTTCTGAAGAGAATCATTGCCTCGATCCTGGTATATAGCTTTTCCTTCATAGGATCGATCGAAGGCAAGAATCCAGTCTTCTGGATGGGTGATCCGATCTCCTCTTCTGTGTTTGGATTTCATCTCGATTTGGAGAGGGAGCTTCCCGTCTTCTAGCATCTTCGTAAATTTGTCTGCGGCCTCCGCTAACGTTCTATAGTTTTTGAAGATGGCGGATTCCCTGATGAGTTTGACAAAGTATCTCATCAGTTCGTTCTTCCTCCAATGCTTCACTTCGTCGGCAGTAGGATTGCGGTTGGTCGGCAGACGAATTTCCGAAGGTCTCTGAATAAGAGTTTTCCAAGGGACATTGGGATCATGAAATTCTGGTCGGGAGCCTGAAATTTTAAAACTTTGGGAGGGAGGTGCTAGTTTGTTCAACTCGGCAGTGATACTGTTTTGAGCAGCCTCAAATTCCCTTTCTTGCTGCATCCTGATTCTCCTTGCAGCTTCTCGTGCCTCTTCCCCCTTTTTGGCTTCATCAAGACTTTGTAGGATTTCTAGAGCAGCGTCCTGTTTTGTCTCGATGCTAGTCATTCTCTCTACAAGGGAGGAAAGCGTCTGCGACATTTCCTGAATGCATTTGTCGTGAGCACGCAGTTGAGAGCTGTTTTCAATCATAGCACAAGCGGTCTTGGCTTCAGCTATCCTCGTTTTTTATGCTTCTTCCTTCAGCAGTTGCTCCTGCTTATCTTCCATGATTTTCAAAGCTTGTTTGAAAACTTCTGGCAAAATAATGAATGTATCGACAACACGAGATACTTCATGTTGAAGAGTGGTCATTTCTTCCACGACAGAAGTGTGCATCCAATTTAATGCTTTTTCAACGGAAGATAGAGCATTTACTGCATCCTGGATGAATACAGTTTGAAGGCCAAGTGCACGCAGGCTCTCTTTCCGTGCGGCAGAAATCGGAGAATCTGGTTGGTCAAGGTCCGCAGAGCTGTTCAACCTTCTTACATTCACAGATGGGCGTGAAGTAAGTTGGACATCCTCAGGTTCGATACCGTCCTCGGATTCCACGGTTGAAGGGGCGGGAGCAGCTTGCTCTGGTTCGGCTACAGGGGGTTGAGAAGCTTCCTGTTGCGAATGTTCTTCAGTATACATGGATACAGGAGGGACTGAAGCCTCCTGTTGTCTTTCAGGAATAGCTTCTTCGGTCGCAGCAGGCGCAGGTGCCTGTTTCAAAATTTCTTCTTCTTCCTCGACTGGAGGGACTGATTCCTCTTCGTCGGGAATGTTCTCTTGCTGTGGCGAAGGGGGATTGTTCTGAGTAGAAGGCCCTTCGTCGTCTCTGGGTGGAGAGGCGTCTCTAGCTTCAGCCTCTTCACGACTCATTCTCAGACCTGCTTGTAAAGCATCGTCGTCGTCTGAGTCATGATCTTCGTCATCTTTTGGTTTAGTGGGAGAGTCCTCTGACTTTTTCTTTCCTTTCCTCCGAGCGTCAGATTTGTGCAGAAGATGGCTTTCAATTAAATCCTTGCAGGAGGGATTGTCCCATCGAAGCAGCGCCTCAATTTCTGTTGAGTCCGTCACTTCTGAGACGAATCTCTCTTCGTGGCTCCAATCGCTCCAGTTGTACAGTGTATCGTACGGAGCCAGCCTGTAGCCTTTCCATTGCAAAAATCTTTCGTAGGCGTGTTCAATTTGAACCGAAAGAAGGGTCTGATTTATAATCGAGTTAGGGGAGGGACTTCGTACAACGTCTAGAGACGCTGTATCGAGGGATTCCTGTACAGGTATGGGATCCTGTACGGAAGTGGGACTCCTTATAGGGGATGGTGCCCTGAAGGAAGATGGATCCTGTACGGGTGTGGGATCCCGCAGAGGAGAAGTAGCTTTTGGCTCCAAATGGGCAGCCGACTCGCTAAAGTCTTGATCGTTGGCAGATGTCTCAATATCCGTCCTAGCCGCCAAAGACTCGGGATCTACTGTCGATACAGTAGGAGACACCTCTTCCACAGGGGTTGGGCCCTGGGGTTCTTCATCAGTGGGTTGAGCCACGGGGGAGACTTCTTCAGTGGGCTTGGCAGATTTGATTTTCGAAAGCCTCCGAAGTCTCTTCTTGGGCTTCTCACCAGCAGAGTGTTTCTTGCTGTGAGATCTCTTTCGCTTCTTTGAAGATTCCACTTCTTGGAACTTCAAGGATTCATCTCTTGGATTATCAGAAATTGGCATGTGCCTGGTTCTTGGGTGGTTGCAAGACAAGGTGCTCTGGTTATACGCAGTAGGCTTGACGCCTCCTAAGTATATCCTCGAGCTATTCTTCTTCGCATCGGCGGATTGCGTCAGTCCGCACTTCGTTAAGATATAGTTCAACATTAGGCCAAAGGATTTATTCTGGGTGGCAGGTTTGCACACCTCCTCTTGTAGGCGTTTCAGGATTATTTGGCACCAATTGACCTTTTCACAGGTCAGAATAGCCACCATCATCCTGAACCTTAAGTTGGTACACATCTCGAATGCACCGGTTCGATTCTCAATAATCCTGGAGCAAAAATCATGAAGATACGCATAAGGAAGACAAAAGTTTTTCTTGTGACAAGTAGTCGTCACCATGTCAACAACTTTGGACCCTGTGAACAGTCCATAAAATTTAGTAATGAGCCCTTGAGACCCGAATGTCTCAAGTTGATCCATGGTCAGGCCGTCAGCGGGTAGCCTGTAGATGCTCTGGAGCAGATCGTGATCGATACAGATCTCAGCTCCCTAGACTGTTGCAGTGATGTCAGCAACATGACCTCCTTGGTCCAATGACAGAAAACGTACGGCGGCGTTGAGGTAGAATTCCTCAACCAGAAGGGTGTCGTATTTGTCAGCAGTCTTGCTTCCAAGGTGATAGAGGCCTTGTTGTTGAAGACGAGTTATGATATTCTCCATGGGTTCTGCGTCGTTGGTTTCTGAGAGAATACGCTCAATGATGACAGGTTTGGAGAAGAGCCGGCCATCAATGATGTTAGCAGATTTCTTCAGAGCAGGAGAAGAAGATTGTCCAGCCATTGATGATTTCTTAAGAAAAAGGTGCTAGAAAATAATCGAAATATGCAGTAAAGTGCAGAAAAGTATGTAGGCTGTTTTTGCTTGAGAACTCTTTAATTTGCAGAGAGCGTAAAGAGTTTCTAATGGCAGATTCAGTCCTTTTATAGCTGGGCGGCGAAATAGGGTTTTGCAGATTACGAATGGTCAGATTTTAAGGGATGGGAACCGGTTTTAAAATCAACGGTTAAGATGGACTGAGTGTAACTGGTACGCTAATCCATTGAAATGTTTAAAAATTGAGCGGGTCCCACTTCTGACATAGGTTGATACCCTAAATGCCTAAAACGGCGGTTTAAAAATAATAAACAATTTAAAAACATCGCGGCTTTTGAGATTCAGTTGTCCAGATATCGTGTAAAGCATTTAATGTACATGACGTTTGACATAAAAACAGGGCATGTGGACAAAAATTATTTTGAAAGGAAATAATATTATATTATATACTGAATCAAAATCCTATAGCATGTCTTTGTTTAGCGTCGTCTGACGTTCCCCCTTAAAAAGGTGCTTATAGGTTTTGAATTCCATACAAAGAATATTTGGATTAATCTTTGTATTCATGGGTCCTGATATTCCCCCTTAATTATTGCACACGCCAGCTGTAGGATTCATATGTCTTCGCTCGCTACAGTGCTGTATTGACGATTCTGAGTGTACAAATAATTAATGTTGGATACTGTATTCTTGGGTCTTACAGCATTCCCCCTCAATTGTTGAGTAAAAACGGTAAACTACTTACAGGGAGTCTGGCTGTAGCATTCCCAATTCTTGTGTGAGCATGTTGAATCTTGTTGTGTCGAGAGGCTTGGTGAAGATGTCGGCCAGCTGAACGTCTGTATGAACTTTTTCTAGGCGAACATCCTTGTTCTCGACGTGATTCCTTATAAAATGATGCTTCATGTTGATATGCTTAGTGCGCGAGTGCAGAACAGGATTGTGCGTGATTGAAATTGCACTCGTGCTATCACACATGATTGGAGTCTCTTTAGCATCGATTCCATAGTCGGCGATTGTTCTTTGCATCCAAAGGATTCGCATACAAAGCCTACCAAAGACATAGTGTCTGATTCAGCCTTGGAAAGAGAGTTAGCCAATTGCTTCTTACTAAACCAAGAAACGAGTCTAGGTCCGAGAAAGTGACAAGTTCCACTTGTACTCTTCCTATCTAACTTGCAGCCTCCGAGATCCGAGTCGCTGTATCCAACTAAATCGAATCCGCCTTCCTTAGGATACCATAGTCCTGCATCGACTGTTCCTTTAATGTACTTGTGATTCGTTTATTGTATTAAAGTGTGATTCCTTAGGTGCAACTTGGTATCTCGCACACACTCCAACAAAGCGGATATCGGGCCTGCTAGCCGTTAGGTACAGGAGCGAACCAATGAGCTTTCTGTAGAGTGATTGGTCAAACGGCTTTCCGGCTTCATCAACACTAATTTGCACGGAAGTGCTCATGGGGGTTGGCGAGGATTTGGAAGTGTTCATTCCAAATTTGTTGAGAAGCTCCTTGTTGTATTTCTCCTGGTTGATAAATATACCTGTAGGCAACTGCTTTACCTGCAAACCTAGGAAATAACTAAGTTCCCCCATCATACTCATTTCAAATTTACTTTGCATGAGATGTGAGAACCTTTGACATAAAGCAAGGTTAGTTGAACCAAAAATAATATCATCCACATATATTTGCACCATAAGAAGGTCATCACCTTCCTGTATCTTGAACAAGGTTTTGTCCACGGCACCTTTCTCAAATCCGTTGGTGGTTAGATACTGGGATAGGGTTTCGTACCAGGCTCTAGGGGCTTGTTTAAGTCCATACAGTGCTTTCCTTAGCCTGTAAACTAGATCGATACCGTCTGTGTTGGCAAACCCTGGTGGTTGTTCAACATAAACTTCTTCTGCAAGATCTCCATTCAGGAAAGCACTTTTGACGTCCATTTGGTATACGATAAAGCTCTTATGGGCGGCAAAGGCTAAAAATATCCTAATGGCTTCTAGTCTCGCTACAGGGGCGAAGGTTTCATCATAGTCGATTCCTTCTTCCTGACAATAGCCTTGTGCTACTAGTCTGGATTTGTTCCTTATGATAAGTCCATTTCGATCCTTTTTGTTTCGAAATACCCATTTGGTTCCTATAACCGATTGGTGTGTTGGTCTGGGTACAAGATACCATACATTGTTTCTTTCGAAACCGTTAAGCTCTTCTTCCATAGATGTTATCCAATGAGAATTGTTAAGAGCGTCTATGGTCGAAACAGGTTCGGACTGGGCTAAGAATACAGCGATAGTGCACATATTGAGTCTCCTAAGTTCGGATTGAGATTTCCATTCAGGAAACTGTGAAACTTCAGCATTAGATTCTTCTTGTGCACAAAGTACATTTCCTTGTGTACTCTGTATTCTCCTACGAGTAGAAACACCGGCATTAATGTTTCCAATGATCAGCTCTTGCGGGTGATCTCTCAACCATCTTCGGTCGGGTTCTAATTCAGGATCCCGTACTGTATCGAAAGTTTCTGTGGATACAGCTTCAGCTTGTACAGCGTCGGCTTCATCCACATCGATTCTTACAGCTGCGGGGTTGATTTCTAAATCAACGACAGGTTCTATGGGTGTAGGTGGATCCAAGATAGATAGATGGTGAATGTTCTGAGTGATATCATCTACTCCTGTAGGGTCATGGTGTGGTTCGTCGAACACTACATGAACTGATTCCTCGATCGTCAGCTTCCTTTTATTAAAGATTCTGAAAGCTTTGCTGATGGAGGAGTATCCTACGAATATTCCTTCATCTGATTTTTCATCAAAGGTTCTAAGTTGGTCCTTCCCATTGTTCAATACATAACACCTGCATCCAAAAATGTGAAAATACGAAACTAACGGAGTTTTGTTATTCCATACCTCATAAGTTGTTTTGTTGTGATGCTTGTTGACGATACAGCAGTTTTGAGTGTAGCATGCTGTATTGCTTGCTTCACCCCAGAAACGCTGTGGCAATTTGCTTGCGGCAATCATTGTCCTTTTTGCTTCTTTCAACGTCATATTCTTTCGCTCGGCAACACCATTTTGTTTAGGTGTACGGGCAGCTGAGTATTCGTGCTGTATTCCACTCTCCGAACAGTATTGCTCTATAAAGCGGTTAGTGAATTCTGTACCTCTGTCGGAACGAATGCACACGATACTTGATGCTTTTTCATTTTGCAACTTTCTCAGGAGCTCGGGCAGCTTTGATGTTGTTTCCTTCTTCTTGCTAAGAAAGATCGTCCAAGCATACCTGGAATAATCATCAACAACAACCATGCAGTATTTCTTACCTCCCAAACTTACTGGGTCTACAGGACCGTAGAGATCCATGTGTAGCATTTCCAACAGCCTTTGGGTTGAAAGGTAGGATTTTCTTTTCAGGGTTGACTTGATTTGCTTGCCTTTCTGGCATGGTCCGCAGACGCTGTCCTTCTTGAATGACACATTTGGCAAACCTCTAACTATTCCCTGTCTTGAGAGCTTCTTGATCGTCTTGAAGTTGACGTGAGACATCCTCTTGTGCCATAACCAGCTAATATCTGCAGTGCCTTTGGCAACAAAACATGGAATTGAGGAGCTCATAGGCTTCCAGTCAGCAATATACATATTACCTGATCTGCTTCCTGTAAGCACAACTTCCTTGGTTTGGGTGTTCTTGACTCTACAGCGATCTATATAGAACTTCACCGAGAACTGTTTATCACATAACTGGCTAATACTAAGTAGATTATACTGTAAGCCTTCAACATATGCAACATCGGTGACCTTGAATTTCCCGACAAGTAGGTTTCCTTTCCCTCTTGTTCTTCCTTTAGACTTATCACCGAAGCGAACTTTTGGACCGCGACCTTCTACAAAATCAGATAGCTTGCTCCTATCTCCGGTCATGTGACGAGCATCCACTATCAAAGTACTGTATCCTCCTCTAGAATGTCTGTAACAAAGAAATTAGGTAGATTTAGGTCCCCTTTGATTTTGGGTCCATGTATGTTAGTTCCTTTAGGTACCCAAGTTTTCTGGCAGCAATTGGTTTCTTGTAGGACATACTTGGTACGGTGTTGCGATATCTACGGGGCATATCCGTAGTCGTTATAATCATGATAATTATTATGCATGTAAAATTCAGGTTATTATTATTATTCCGATGCAGTGCCGTCTAGGAGGTGGAGCCATTTTCTTAGGCCTAACGACTTGTCTTCCGGGTCTCCGGTTGGATTCCCAATCTTTGTTGTTGATCCGAACCGGCATCTCTTTGTCTTGAGGGATAACGGGGCTCCTGTATCTAATACCTCGGCGAGTCAGACCGATAATCTTGCCGTGCGGGCCTTTGGTGGTTGGATACTGACCTTCCTTACGAACATTGTGGCCGTTGATATCTGATATGGGAGCATGCTATTGAGTGCGCCTCACGAGGTTGGAATGGCTTATGATTCCGCATGCAGTATAGGATTGCGGGGCGGAATTGCGGCCTTCGGTTTTCTCGGTGCAGAGTTCCTTCACGGGACTAGGGGTATCTTCCGATTGGAATGTGTTCCACACTCTTGACGAACACCGTACTAGTTTTCCCTTTGTTTGAACATGAGCCGTATCCTAAGCCACTTTTATCATGAGCATGTTGCCCGGTTTCGTAATTTCTTCCATTCTTTTGGACGATTTTTCAAACGACTTCAGAATGGTCTCAAGTTCAGTTTCTCGCTTTTCGAGAGTTGTGATTTTGGTTTGTAGTAGAACCAAATCATTTGTCTTGCTCTCATTGTGGGTTTTAACCTCATTTAGTTCATGAGCAAGTTGATGATTGCTCTCCATGAGTTTTTCAAAATCGACCTTGCCGGTTTCATAATCAAGAGACATATTTTCATAATTTATTTTCAGCAAGTCATTTTCATCTTTCAGCTCTAAATTTGTTAATTGAAGCTGTATATTCTCAGTTTTTAGAGTCTCGTGGGCCTTTTGAATGTTTTTAAATTCATTAATCATATTTTCGAAAGTATGAGATGTATTTGACGGAATAGCTGAGGTTGAGCTTACCTCATCGTCGCTGTCTTCACCTTCTGGAACATCTTTGGCCATTAAGCACATGTATGCTTTATCATCGAGCTCATCGTCAGATGAATCACTTTCAGTGACCACCTGAAGACATTCTGCGGATTTGGATGGTGTGGGGGAGGCTTCTGATTCTCCAATCAGGGCCTTGAGCTTGTCTTTCCAAGCACGTCTTCTTTCATCTCTCTCTTGTTGCTCGGCCTCAGGCAATCTTTGGACTTTGGGATGAGGACATTTATTTGCATAATGCCCTGGTTTCCTGCAGTTATAGCACAGGTTAGCATTACCAGATGATGTTTCGGTACTTACCTTGTGGGCAGGTTTGGGCCTGTATGGAGTCTTTCCAGACTGTTTGATGAACTTTTTGAATTTATGCATGAGAAGCGCCATTTCATCTTGAGACAGGATGTCGTCGTCACTGTCAGCATTTTTGTGACTGGGCTTCGACGAGCTGGGCATGCTGTGTCGACAGTTCGATACAGCGGCTAGAGCTGTGACCTTTGAAGGAGATTCTTCAGCTTTCTCTCTTCTGTCAATATTGTACTCAAAAGCTTTGAGGTCAGAGAAGAGATCAAAAGTAGATATTTCATTAAGATTACAGGATACACGCATAGCTGTGGTCTTAATGTCCCATCGGGCTGGGAGAGATCTGAAAATTTTTAAGTTCCTCTCCTTTTGGGTGTAAATCTTACCCAACGCTTCAAGATCACCAACAATACCAGTGAATCTGAGGTCAAGTTCCTCAAGTGTTTCAGTTGGTTTCATTTCAAAAGATTCAAATTGCTGAGTTAGTTTTGAAATCTTGTTTTCTTTTGAGAGCTCAGTTCCCTCACAAATTAACTTGAGTTTATCCCAGATTTCTTTGGCTGTTTTGCAGCTCTTTACCTTTGAGAACGTGCCTTTGTCAAGAGTGACAAATAACGCGTTCTTAGCCACGTTGTCGAGATTGGCTCGCTTCCTTTCATCTGTTGTCCATTGCTCGCGTTCCTTCTCGAGCATTTCCGCATGGGCTTGGCCCTCAATCCTTGCGGCCGGATTTACCTTCATAATCTTGATAGGACCATCCTGTATAACAAAAATCATCTCTTCGTGCATTGCTGCAAGATGAGCCTCCATCCTAATTCTCCAGTCATCAAATTCGTTAATAGAGAACATAGGGACTTTGTTAATCATAGAAGTATCCATACTGATAATACAGGAATGAAAGAGACTGTTTTGAAAATAAGTGATTTGAATCTGATTCGGTTAAGAATACGACTGATTCTTTTTAGAATCAACCGCTCCGATACCACTTGTTGGCCACTAAGTATACTGGATACAGTTTGGAAAATAGTTTAAACAACAAACTGTACGAATTCTAAATCTGAGTGCGTAGCGGAAGTCTTGGATATAGTAGGTTGCTGTGGATACAACAACTAAGTGTATAGTGTATACTTAATTTATCACAGTAATTAAAACAGTAAAAGCTGAAGGTAAATAACACAGTAATTAAAGTGGTTCGAGGTAAACCCCTCTACGTCCACTGGTCCTCCACACAGGAGTAAAAAGTTTATTATAATTACTACGTACACAACTACGTAATTATAACAACACACACAATCAATATATCGTTCACACAAATTGATATAAAGATCTTAGCTTAAATTGTTCACACAGATTGGTTTTGAGCTAATGTTTTGACTTGCTTCTTCACACACAGTTCTGAAGCTTCGTCTTCTTCAATGCAAATCCTTCACACACAGTTCCGGAGAAGCACAGATTGTTCAGTCCACACAGGGCTGATCTTGAGTTTGTTCAACGTATAGAACAGATGGTGAACAACAACTTTGACTTTAAGAGCTTTCAGCTGATGAAGTGTTGTTCAGGATGATGAGCACTATATATCTCTTTGGATTGCAGTAAGCTTTGGAGATATGTTTTGCTCTGATGGTAACTTTTGATAGCTTGAGTGTTAGATGACTGGTTACTGATCTTCAATACCTTCATAAGATATATATAGTCTCTGAAGAATATATCCGTTTGAATGAGATTTCTTTCCAACGGGATTATGACATGATCCGGATTTAGCGGGATTCTGAAGATCTGTTGACTGACAGTATTTAAATACTTTTATCCTTGAGTATTTAAATACTTCTTTATTCAACGGGACTTGACTTCTGGATATTCCTTCTTTGTCCTGTTGTGAGCTGTATGGAAGATAACTGTTTTTTTGAGTTTCGAGACAGTTTCCATACTTGGTCTTTTTACAAGACTTCTTGTCGTACTTAAGAGCTTTACTATATGCTGTTTCGAGGCGGGTCTTCGATACAGGATAAAGCCTCAAAGCTTCGATACAGTTTCCTTTACTGTATTCGGATTGGCATATATGTCAAAACCTCTTTATCAAATACCATTCGATACAGGGATCGGATATCCCGGCTGTTTCGATACAGGGTCTTTGTTTTCCCAACACTTATGAGCTCACTGCTAAGGAGATTGCTAAGCAGCAACCTTCATCTGCTAGCAAAAAAAAAAAAAAAAACTTCATCTGCTAGCAGGAAATCGAAGAATCGTAATCAGTCTGAAGGCGGTCAGACAACCTTGAAGAAGCCTCGTGCGGGCACTACTTTCTCTAAGCGACCTCCTGTGGCACCCAGACCGGCGGAATCGCGGCCCGAGCAGCCAGTTCGGCCATCACCTGTTTTAACTATGGGGATATTGGTCATGTCAGCACCAAGTGCCCGAGACAGACTGTCACGTGTCATAACTGTGGGATTGCTGGGCATAAGGCCCATTTTTGCCGAAGGGACTCCAAACCTACTCTGGCGTCATCTCAGGCCCCGAAGCAGTCAGCTGTTCATAATCAAGACACTCAGTCGGCGTCGTTCAAGACAACAGGAGCGAATAAAGGTGGAGCCTTTAGTCATCAGACGGGAGCATCCGGTGCCGGGACTAGCAAGCCCCGAATTTATGAGATGAATAAGACCGACGATCCAGAGGCCCGGATGATCTCAGGTACACTCGATATTCTATCTCAACCTATGTGTACCCTTTTTGATACTGGTGCATCACATTCATTCATTTCCGAGTCATGTTTGAGTAGACTACGTCTGGGTAGTGCTACTAGTTGTGAGTTATATCATTGGTCTACCTGATGGTAGAAGAATTATCGGGAATCATGAGATTCAGAATTGTCCATTTCAGCTTCATGGCCGTGTATGGCTAGTAAACCTTATTGTGGTAGATTTGCCAAGAGACGACGACATCTTGGGTATTGATTGGATGGATCGTCATGATGCCATCATTAGTGTCCGTAAGCGTATGGTCACTATCATTTTAGACGATGGGGTCGAATGTGTTTTTCAGGGGAGTAATCCAAGTTGTTCCGGGAGAGTCATCAACTTGATGAAAGCAGTGAAATTATTCAGTCAGGGGTGTATTGGTTATTGGTGCTATATGACCAAAACCGAGAAATCACCAATAATGTTGGCGGATATTCCGGTAGTGAGGGAATATGCCGATGTATTTCTAGACGAGTTACCCGGTGTGCCTCCACAGAGAGATGTGGAATTCACGATTGAGTTGGAGCCTGGTACGTCTCCAATATCGAAGGCACCGTACCGGATGGCCCCGATCGAAATGCAGGAGTTGAAGAATCAACTTGAGGAATTGTTCGAGAAAGGTTATATCCGACTGAGTTGAAGAGTCGGATATCACTAGGACAGCGTTTCGTACATGCTATGGTCATTATGAGTTCATGGTAATGCCGTTCGGGTTAACTAATGCACCTACGGTATTCATGGAGTTAATGAATCGAGTTTTCATCGACTTTTTGGATCAGTTTGTTGTTGTCTTCATCGATGACATTTTGATTTATTATCGTGACTGAGAGGAGCACGAGGTTCACCTTCATCAGGTCCTCGACGTGTTGAGACGAGAACAACTTTATGGAAAGATTTCCAAATGTGAGTTTTGGATGTCCGAAGTGATGTTTCTCGGGCATGTAATTTCATCAGATGGAGTGCGTGTTGATCCTCAGAAGACGGAGGCTATCCAAGATTGGTTACCTCTGAAGAATGTTAAGGAAATCCGAAGCTTTCTCGGATTAGCCGGTTATTATCGTCGGTTTGTGGAGGGATTTAAAATTACTCAACCTTTGACGAACCTTTTGCGAAAGGAAAAGAAATACATGTGGTCCGACGCGTGTCAGCGGAGTTTTGAGGAACTCAAGAGCCGGTTAATTTCAGCACTTATACTTTCCTTGCCACAAGGGACGGAAGGATTCGTGGTTTATAGTGACGCGTCCGGACACGGTCTCGGATGTGTATTAATGCAGAATGGGAAGGTTATTGCTTATGCGTCACGGCAATTGAGACCTTACGAGGTTAATTATCTGACCCACGACCTGGAGTTAGTAGCCGTGGTTTTTGCGTTGAAAATTTGGCGTCATTACTTTTATGGCGTCACCTGTCAGATTTTCACCGATCACAAGAGTTTGAAGTATATATTTACTCAGAAGGAGTTAAATATGCGACAGAGGCGGTGGTTGGAACTAATCAAAGATTATGATATCGAGATCCTGTACCACCCGGGTAAGGCAAACATGGTTGCCGATGCCTTGAGTCGTAAGTCCATTCAGGAGCAAATGCTTGCTCGTTTAACAGTTCAGAATGAGCTTCAGCAAGAATTCCTTAGACCTGAGATCGAGGTCTGGCTTCAGCGAGTGCAAGGGCAACTTTGCATGTTAGAGATTTCATCGCCACTGGAGGAGGCAATCAGAGAGAATCAGGGTTCAGACCCATCATTGTTGCGCATCCGTGAGGATGTGGCTCAGGGGAAAGCCCCTGGATTTGTGGTCCAAGTGGATGGACTTTTGCGATTTAAGAATCGGTTGTGCGTACCGGCGAATGACGAGTTAAAAAACTCGATTTTGAGAGATGCTCATGCTACCCCTTATTCGGTTCATCCGGGGTCTAGCAAGATGTACAAGGACTTGAAACAAAATTACTGGTGGAGTAATATGAAGCGAGAAGTCGCAGATTTTGTTTCGAGATGCTTAACCTGTCAGCAAGTCAAGATTGAACATCAGCAACCGGCGGGTATGCTGAAACCTCTCCCTATTCCAGAGTGGAAGTGGGAAGACATTTCGATGGATTTCATCACGAGTCTGCCGACGAGTCATCGTGGCATAAATACAATCTGAATAATAGTGGACCGTTTGACTAAATCGGCTCATTTCCTTCATATTAAGGATACGTGGGGTCCCGAGAGACTTGCCCAGCTGTTCATCAAAGAGATAGTGAGACTGCACGGTAATCCAAAAAGTATCGTTTCCAATCGTGACGGACGATTCGTGTCTCATTTTTGGAAATCAGTTCATCGTGCTATGGGAACTCAGCTTAATCTAAGTACCGCTCTTCATCCTGAGTCTGACGGACAATCAGAGAGGACTATTCAGACATTAGAGGACATGTTGAGGGCATGCGTCCTCGATTGGAAAGATGATTGGGAAGCACAATTACCGTTGATTGAGTTCACGTACAATAATAGTTGGCATGCTTCGATTAAGATGGCACCTTACGAGGCCTTGTACGGTCGTCGTTGTCGATCTCCTTTGTGTTGGGATGACTTATCAGAGTCAATCGGCACCGAGCCTGAAATGCTTATAGCCGCCCGTGAGAAGGTAGCTTTGATCAGGAGTTGTCTGTTGACCGCTCAGAGTCGACCGAAATCATATGCAGATAATCGTCGTCGACCACTAGAGTTCGAGACAGGTGACCACGTGTTGGTCAAGGTATCCCCGAGATGAGGCATTTTCCATTTCGGAAAATGGGGAAAGTTGAGTCCGAGATTCATTGGACCGTTTGAGATTTTGGATCGAGTAGGCGAGTTAGCTTATCGTTTGGCTTTACCTCCGGCGTTGAGCCGAATTCATAATGTGTTTCACGTCTCTCAATTGCGGAAATATGTTGCCGACCCAAGCCACATACTTCAGTTCGACGAAATCGAGATCGCGGATGATCATTCATATGAGGAGCATCCTATACGAGTTGTAGAGCGGCGAATCAAACAGTTGAGGAACAAGACGATTCCTTTGGTCAAGATTCAGTGGTCTAGACACGGAGTCGAAGAGGCTACTTGGGAAACTGAGGAGAGTATGCGGGAGAATTATCCCAAGTTGTTTGACCCTTAGTTTCGAGGACAAAACTCTTTTTAAGGGGGGGAGTATGTAATACCCAGTTGTTATTCATTCATTTTCATTCAGTATTAATCAGTCAGTAATTATCACTCAGTAATTTTCACTCATTATTAATCACTCATCATTCGCGATTCATTCATTTGCGTTCACTATTGACATGTTATAACCGTATATCAGTTACCGATCGTCATTTCATCTCCGTTTATAGATCGAGACGGGAGTATTATCATTTTCATCGTGATTGGTAGTCTTGTACTGGAAGTATCATCTTTGGCATGTGTTGGACTTGTTCACTTTCACATATGTATGGTATGTCGGATCATTCATCAATCGTAGCGAGGAATCGGAGTCATCGGATTTTCACCTTGTCCATCAACGAGTTACGACTGTAAGGATTGTTGGATACGGCCGTAACAGGCGTTCGTTGATTTCAGGCCATTTTGGACGAACAGGACTTACGGCCGTAAGGTTGCGGCATACGACCGTAAGTTGAGCAGGTACAGCCGTAAGGCTTGGCCGGATATGGCCGTACGTTTCGAGCAGGGTGCCCAGGCGTTTTTGGCCGAAGGCGAGTTACGGCCGTAAGATGGGCAGGATACGGCCGAAAGGTGTGTTCATGTTTTTCAGGTTGTGCCAGACGAGAGGGACTTACGGCCGTAAGGGTTGCGGCATACAGCCGTAAGATGAGGAAGGTACGGCCGTAAGGCTTGGCCGGATACGGCCGTACGTTACAGGCAGGGTGCCTGGTCATTTTCGGCGAAGGGGGCTTACGCCCGTAAGTTTGGCCGGTTACGGCCGTATCGGTCGAGTTACGCCCGTAAGGGGTGCGGGTACGGCCGTATGAATGTCGGAAGGTGTTTTAGACGAGGGCGAGTTACGCTCGTAAGTCAGGTGCGGATACGACCATAAGGCTGTCGGCAGGTGTTTGGATGAAGCCGAGTTACAGCCGTACGAGTTGGCTGGTTACGGCCGTAAGGCCGTTGACCTGGGATGTTACAGCCGTAAGAAGGCCGAGTTACGCCGGGACTTTTTCATCATTTCACCATTTCTTTCACCTTGTTCCGAGAGAGAGAGCTTGAGGGAGGGATTTTCAATCATCAATCAGTTGAGTGTTAGATTTTCATCATCTTTATTCGTTTGGGAAGCTTGGATACTTGATTTCGGATCGAAGTGGCTGGATCTTCAAGAGGTAATTTCTTCAACATCTTGGATTTCGATTTTGTATTGAGATATGATGTTTTGGACATTATAATCATGTTATATGAAGGGATATGCATATGATTATGAGTTTGTATAAAGATTCATTGGACTATTGAAGAATTATTCAAGAACACTTTGAATATTAAGTTGGATTTGGGGGTTTTCGATTAATTATTGTTGAAATCATGAATTTGGATATTCATTTTGGATTATTGATCATATTGAAGATGTTTTGTTGGTTTGAAACACTTCTTGGGGATTTGATATTGGTATATTTAGGTTTGATTGTAAATAATCGGAGATTGGCCACAACGTATTCGATATAATGCCCCAATGAACTTGGTTTAGTCGTATTGGCGTTTTGAGTTCGATTTAATCATGTTTGATTCGTATTTTGAGCGGATTGTTGGTAATTGTGTCATTCAAGGTTGTTCGAGCGACTGACATTTCATTTAGGACGTTTGTTCGTGGAAGGACATTCTTCATCGGTGTTGTGTAAGTTAATTCTTACTCGGTTAAAAGGATATTCATTCCTTTTGTTGTTGTTCATTCATAATCATAACTCATTCATCATTGTATTAACCGTATTGAGACTTGTAATTGTCGAATAGTCACTTCATTAACGAGGAACGGCGGTTCCAATCATTTCATTGAACTATCATTCACTTCACCATTATTTTCATCTCTGTGAGTCATTCTTGACTTTGTCGGATTATTATTCATTGGTATTCATTATGGTCATTCTCGTTCATATGACTTCTGGGTTCATATTGCGTGGCCGGTTGCGGATGTGTGAAATTTTTAGTCGAGCAAGCGATGGTCATGTATTGGGATCGATACATTGGACTGTGCACACGGTAACGATTACCTCCGTGAGACTAATTAGGTACAAGGACGGGTGTGTCCGGTCATTCGTCTTGTACACTTGCACAGAATATTACGGGCCTACTATGATACTCCTCTTCAGCTCAATTCATAACTAAGGATATTTCGTAACTAAAGATAACCCATGATTGTGTATTTTCAACCCTTGAGGATTGTTGTTCTGTGTAACTGACCCCGTTGGGGGATTTTGTTTTCAGGTCACGACAAGGCAAAGGCACGCGAAGAGCATGTTGACGGCGAGGAGTCCCAGTGATACTAGTAGGGGGCCCCGATCTCTTCAGTCATTCATGTTGTTGTCATTTATTTTCCGCTGCAGATTTTAATTTGGATACTCCGTTTCATTCAGTGTTGTGTATTTTATCTTTGTATAAAATATACTAGTATTCGGTATTGTCCTGGTGTGTTGTACTTAAACTCCTCATCGGAGTATTTGGTAATATAATGTGGTTCGGTACTACAATTATATTATTTAATTCATCAGTTTTCATTCGCCTGGTGGGTCGATCGGGATCCACGGCAACCGTAATATCCGCCTAATTTGGGGTGTTACAACAGGCTACCGCGGCCCCGGCAAGCGGTATTGCGCTGTCCAACCCGAGCATCATGATCCAGTGTCCGTATCTGCTCTATTTCTTCGTGATTTTGCTTTCTCCGAATTCGATTACAATTTTACACAAAATAAAATACATCGAATTTACAGCAAAATTACATGAAAAATAAGAACCTAGATCGACCCGTGGATTTTCTCACGGGAACAACCATTACATGCCTAAAAATGGGCCAAACCAACAATTACATAAAAAAATAATAAAATTAACCATTCACATAATCATGATCATTGACTCATATTCCCTGCAAGAACACATCTAGCAAAATACTCCAACATCAAATTACACGACTATTTAAATTGCTATCAATTAATCACCAAAATTAATTAAAATCGCAAAAGCCTAAATTCTGTCTCCGATGCCAATTGTTGGAAATTAAACACAGCAGAAGCGAAGCTGGGGAAAATTTGATTTAAGCATTTTAGGCATTGACGGGCACAAAACCTATTTAGACATGCTAATTAATTAACTACTAAGATTAGTAAGCAATTTAAATATTATTTATCATTTAATAAATAGTCTTGTTGGTAAATTCGATATCCTAATCTAGATCCAAGATCATAGGATATTTACCTTTTGAAGCGTAGTGGTTGCTATATTGATCTCTTTCTCAGAATCTTCTAGAGTATGATCCCGCCTTAATCCGGACATTGTGTGAGAAACGAGCTACTGAATCTTGCTCAGACTGATTACGATTCTTCAATTTCTTGTTAGCAGATGAAGGTTGCTGCTTAGCAATCTCCTTAGCAATGAGCTCATAAGTAAGAGCCTTCTCAATGAATTCGGACAGAGTGCTGCAATTATGATTAAGTAACTGCATCTGCATACGAAATTTCAGCCTCTTGCTGAAATACTTAATCTTATCTGCCTCGGAGTGAATGATAGATGAGGCGAATGGAAGAAGTTCCTGAAATTTCTCGGCAATGGTGAGAACATCCTCGTCTGTTGAGGGGTCGGGAATGAGTAATTCTGATAGCTTGGCCTCCCTGAGTGGGGCCGGATAATACCTCTCCATCATTAGAGTCTTGAATTGATCCCAAGTACATGATCCGTCGGTGGGCTTCAACGACAACCACCAAGAATGAGCGCTCTTACCCAGAGAGTAAGCCGCAACTGAAACTTTGTGTCCTTCGGGACACTCTACCATAGCAAATAACTTCTCGAAATGCTCGAGCCAATGAACAATATCCGCCGGCTCAGATGAGCCCTCAAATGTGGGTGGCCTTTGGCGAGAGATGTCGCCGATGATACTGCCCACACTCCTCTCTTGCCTCTGAGGTGGCGGCGGAGGAGCCTGTTGATTTTGATTAGCTGAGTTATGCATCGTCTCCATCAGTTGTGTCATCTGAGTCATTTGGGCTATCATGCCCTGCATAAAGGTGAGTGGATCAATCCGAACACCTTCTGACTGAGCTGTGTCCCGGGTACGACTCCCCGATAGTGAATGATCACGCCCAGGTTAATGAGTAGCAACGTCGCTGCTAGATGAGTTAGCATTATTCCTCGCGTTCGCACGTGTATTAACGCGAGCTCTCGGGACTCATCCCGCACCACGGCCTTGTCCTCCACGTCTTCTGTCTGCTCTCTCCATACTGAAGTAGGAAAGTCACATGATGATTATATCTCTCGTATGAATATCACATTATGATTACGTCATGAAATGATGAAAATGAGCATACGCACTCTAACACAGTGATTACATGAATGATTAACTGAGGTGACATGATTATCTGATGAAATCATTGAAATGATTATCTTGAACGAGTTAACAAGATTAATGATACCTCCAGATCAACCACTGAACTGTGAAATGAACTGAGTGATTAATGAGTTAACATGATCGTCCTAATCAAAATGAATGATGATGAGGATTGTTGACTAATGAATGATGAATGCATGATTTTTATTGCCAGAAATTATACCATAGCGTTAGAAATCTTACAGTTCTTGGTCTGATTGGCTCGGCATTTGCACAGGTCACACATGACGCGAAAGTCCAATGATACTAGTCTGATGACGCTGATTTCAAATGAGACATGACTCAGAAGGTAGTATTCAAAACCACACTCCGATACCAACTCTGTAACACCCCAAATTAGGCGGATATTACAGTGTCGTGGATCCCCGACTGGGACCCACCAGGTGAATGAAAACTGATGAATTAAATAATATAATTGTAGTACCGAACCACATTATATTACCCAAATACTCCAATGAGGAGTTTAAGTATAACACACCAGGATAATATCGAATACTAGTATATTTTATATGAAGATAAAATACACAACACTGAATGAAACGGAGTATCCAAATTAAAATCTGCAGCGGAAAATAAATGACAACAACATGAATGACAGAAAAGATCGGGGGGCCCTACTAGTATCACTGAGACTCCTCGCCGTCAACATGCTCTTCCCGTGCCTTTGCCTTGCCGTGACCTGAAAACAAAATCCCCCAACGGGGTCAGTTACACAGAACAACAATCCTCAAGGGTTGAAAATACACAATCATGATATATCTTTAGTTATGAAATATCCTTAGACATGAATTACGCTGAAGAGGAGTATCATAGTACGCCTGTAATGTTCTGTGCAAGTGTACAAGACGAATGACCGGACACATCCGTCCTTGTACCTAATTAGTCTCACGGAGGTAATCGTTACCATGTGCACAGTCCAATGTATCGATCCCAATACATGACCATCGCGTGCTCGACTAAAAATTACACACATCCACACCCGGCCACGCAATATGAACCCAGAAGGTCATATGAACGAGGATGACCAAAATGAATACCAATGAATAATAATCCGACAAGGTCAAGAATGACTCACCGAGATGAAAATAATAGTGAAGTGAATGATAGTTCAATGAAATGATTGGAACCGCCGTTCCTCATTAATGAAGTGACTATTCGACAATTACAAGTCTCAATACGGTTAATACAATGATGAATGAGTTATGATTATGAATGAACAACAACAAAAGGAATTAATATCCTTTGAACCGAGTAAGAATTAACTTACACAACACCGCTGAACAATGTCCTTCCACGAACAAACGTCCTAAATGAAAAGTCGGTCGCTCGAACAACCTTGAATAACACAATTACCAACAATCCGCTCAATATACGAATCAAACACGATTATAACGAATTCAAAACGTCAATACGACTAAACCAAGTTCATTGGGGCATTATATCGAATACGTTGTGGCCAAACTTCGATTGTTAACAACCAAACCTCAATTATACCAATATCAAAACCCCAAGAAGTATTTCAAACCAACAAGACATCTTCAATATGATCAATAATCCAAATGAATATCCAAATTCGTAATTACAACAACAATTAATCGAAAACCCCTAAATCCAACTCAATATTCAAAGTGTTCTTGAATAATCCTTCAATAATCGATTGAATAATCATACATATCCATAATCATGCGTACTTCACTTCATACAACATGATTTTAACGTCCAAAACATCATATCTCAATACAAAATCGAAATCCAAGATGTTGAAGAAATTACCTCTTGAAGATCCAACCACTTCGATCCGATGAAAATGTGTTAAAACGACTATCCAAGCTCCCCAAACGAATGAAGATGATGAAAACCGAACACCCTTATGATTGATGATGAAAAATATCACCCTCAAGCTCTCTCTCTCTCGGAACAAAGTGAAGAAAAATGGGAAATGAGCTGAAGGTCCCGATCAAGTCCTTATAAACTGCCGGAAGTTACGGCTGTAACTCGTCCTTCTTACGGCCGTAACATCCCAAGTTAACAGCCTTACGGCTGTAACCAGCCAACTCGTACGGCCGTAACTCGGCTTCATCCAATCACCTGCCAACAGCCTTACGGCCGTATCCGAACCTGACTTACGGGCGTAACTCGGACGATACGGCCGTATCCGGCCAAACTTACCGGTGTAAGCCCCCTTCGTCGAAAATGACCAGGCACCCAGCCTGTAACGTACGGCCGTATCCGTCCAAGCCTTACGGCCGTATCTTCCACGTCTTACGGCCGTACGCCGAAATCCTTACGGCCGTAAGTCCCTCTCGTCCGGCACAACCTGAAAAACACGAACACCTCTTACGGCCGTATCCTGCCTATCTTACGTCCGTAACTCGCCTTCGGCCAAAAACGCCTGGGCACCCTGCTCGACACGTACGTCCGTATCCGGCCAAGCCTTACGGCCGTACTTGCTCAGCTTACGGTCGTATGCCGCAACCTTACGGCCCCCCGTTCGTCCAAAATGACCTGAAATCAATGAACACCTATTACGGCCGTATCCAGCAATCGTTACGGCCGTAACTCATTGATGGACAAGGTGAAAATCCGATAACTCCGATTCCTCGCTACGATTGATGAATGATCCGACATACCATACGTATGTGAAAGTGAACAAGTCCAACACATGCCAAAGATGATACTTCGAGTACAAGACTACCAATCACGATGAAAATGATAATACTCCTGTCTCGATCTATAAACGGAGATAAAATGATGATCGGTAACTGATATACGGTTACAACATGCCAACAGTGAACGCAAATGAATGAATCACGAATGATGATTGATTAATAATGAATGAAAATTACTGAGTGATAATTACTGACTGATTAATACTGAATGAAAATGAATGAATTACAACCGGGTATTACAGTCAAGGTGTGTCACCTCCGTTTCATACACATCACACAATTGTATCGCAATAGCATTTAATGAAATCACATAATATAAAAAGGCAACATCACACTACAAGAAATCACATAGTACAAGGTAATTAAGCATGAAATACCGGTGGTATTACATTTATTCAGTTGTCGTGTAAATGTATTCGGTATGTCGAGACGACAGGCAGGAACCGTTGTAAATGGCTAAGTACAGAGCCCTTAATGTATGTTAAGTTTATGAGATAACGTATGCTAAGATGCCACGTGTTACGTACGTTATGTATAATGCAGTACGTACATGACAAGAGGAATCGGACAGAGAAATCAATACCTACCATGTGGAGCCCAGGTATCGGCTAGCGTGCCAAAATATAAGTCAATTATGTATTACGTACGCTATGCAGGGCTTATTACGTACGTAATATGAGCATATACTGTAGCAAGTTAACGTATATATTACGTACACTCTGGAACAAGTGTTACGTATGTTATGTAAGATACGAACTGAGTCAATGAGCTCTGGATGACTGTTAAGTATGCTTTGTTGGACATGTAGCCTACGCTAGAGAGCATTACGTATGTTAATGACGGTTTATAACGTACGTAACGGGCTATGCAGATTATAAAATAAGGATTGTTCTTTCATTTCTTCACGAGAAGAAACCGATGTTTTTCTCCCAACTTCGTCCCTCTGCATATGTAAAGTGAGACTAAGCCTATTCTAACTTGGTTATGAGCTTGGAAACATGTATTTGAGGCTTGGATATGAAGATATTGATGTTTCTTGAAGAGTTTGATTGTGTTATTCACGTTCTTGAGGTATGTTGACCAACTCTACACCTTGAATTTGGATTATTTATGCTGTTGTTGAGGAATAATTCATATGAAGATGATTATGGTGTTGTTGTTGTGATTATTGAGGTTATGTGAATTGTATGTTGAATAATACGATAAGGTATATGTCTTCGATTATGTTATTTGTTATAGTCATGATTATGGAATCATGGTATTCTTGGTGTTCTTGGTATTCTTAGTATATATATCACATCAAAGAGGGATATGTGATAGGATACGTAATGATTTTTAGGTATAATCATGGATTTGATGATTGGAACCAAT
Source organism: Orobanche coerulescens (assembly GCA_033398695.1). Classification (NCBI taxonomy): domain Eukaryota; kingdom Viridiplantae; phylum Streptophyta; class Magnoliopsida; order Lamiales; family Orobanchaceae; genus Orobanche; species Orobanche coerulescens. The sequence continues at coordinate 108,253,376 of CM065818.1, read as the reverse complement.
GTTATGTTGATTGTAGTGGTAGAATTCATATGTTGTTGACGAAATATGAATCACGATAACAAGTTTGAATCCGGAAAGATGATGGTTAATCTTATAACAAGATTATCAATGGTATTGAACTATTTGGATAGTTCGGATTGTCTATTATGCCGATAATATTATTTTACTATGAAATTTACAAGTATGAACAAGAAGGAATCTTGTTGATTCGTGCTTAAAGTTGAAGTTGGAATCGAGTATGTTATAAAATCCTTCATATAGAGAGGAATTGATCAATGATATGATTATCGGTATATGGAAACATATTGTGGTTATGGATTTGTGATTGATTGATTTAGGTTGTTTGGATTTGTGTTTAATCGAGATATTGTGGAACCGTTGGGTTTATTGACCGGTTATATTGATTGTTGATTATGATTATCGAGTTGTATTATGGATATGAGTTCGTATTTATTGAGTTGGATTATTTGGTTTTGTGTATATGATCGAGGTATCGTTGAACCATTGAGTTTGATTGGTTGGTTATATTGGTTGTTGATTATTATCGGATGTGTTGTCATTTGATTATTGCATTAGGTTCCGATAATTGAGCGTTGATTATAATCGTTGTGCCGTGACGAAGATTGGAGAATTCGTGGATCGTTTCGGTCGGGGCTGAGGAGCTCATGGACGTAGACGAAGGTATTGTAATGGCTTTGTCATATTGGTATCGGGGCAAGTTTATACTTGTTCAGTTTACAATACTTAATGAATGTTTTTGCTTTCGTTTCATTTATAATTCATATAGCAATGTTATTATAAATGTAAATTGTCGGGATGATGGTTTGTATATTGTGCTCTAGTTTGGATTAAATCATAATGTATATGATTTAATTGTGTTCGAGGAAGACGTGAGTTATCTTTGGTCAGTGATATGGAATGTTGGATATCGAGGATAGTTTATCGTGTCGATATTGATGTCGGGATGGTGGTTTATTGATATCAATGGATTGTACCTCATACGAGATTATTCGTATAACTGTGTATTCGTTCAGGGATGTTGTTCATGGAAAGATTGATCTTCGTCTTTGAGGTAATTTAAGTATTGTTTAGTTATGAGGATAATTATTATGTTGAGTTGTTGTATATGTTGTCTGTTGAGGTTTCGTATATTGGGATTTGTATTGGTTGTTCATTGAGGGATGTTGATCCCAGGACTATTGTTTGCTATTAATGGTTGTGTTGATCTATCGTTGAGGGATGATGATCATAGGGCTGTATTGTTGAGGTTGTTGATCATGTTGATCATTCTTTGGGGATTGTGATCCGAGGATGGTTGTTTTGGATATTGTTGGTCATGTCGATCCTTCATTATCCTTGTATCATTGTTCACTTCGGTGAGTCTTTTGATCCTTATTAGATATGTGATTCTTTGAGTTTCGTTGTCATGTTGCATCGTGACATGTCTGGAGTCATATCTGCATGCCGATTGGTTATGTGTAGGATTTTCAGGGTAGGTATGTATAGTCATGTGATGGGTTCATGTCCCCACATTGAGCTGTGCACACGAGACGTACTTCGTGAGACTAATTAGGTAAAAGACCACACGTGTATTTGATCGATACCTGGGGTGGCTTGTGCACGGACACATTTCCGGATCGGGCGTAATGTGACGTCCATATTTGAGCCATATCGATAGGTTGTTCATCCTCCATTTATAGTTGGGTATGTTAGACGGTTTGCGACTGTTTGTTCATACGCCCGAGGGGTATGTCCGACAGTTGGGGTTATTTCTTTGTTGATCCTTTGTTGATCGTGTTGGTGTTTATCATGTCGATGGTATTGTCGGTTATTGTTGATCCTTTGTTGATCGTGTTGGAGTTTATCATGTTGATGGTATTCTCGGTTATTGTTGATCCTTTATTGATCGTGTTGGAGTTTAGCATGTTGATGGTATTCTCGGTTGGTTTATTGGTTGACCTGGTTATTAATTGTATGAGAAAGCAGACTGTACGTTGAGGTTTCAAGACTTGTTATCATTGTCTTGTGGTAGTTGACCTACAGATGTATTGTGTATAATTAGTTCTTATCAGGATTGGTATTTGATTGTGCGATCCGACAGACAGGATTTGGCACGGATGATTTATTCCATACTTATGAGTTATGATGATGATTTTGAGGATTTTGGGTATTGTTTGATATAGTAGAGATGGTTGTATTCAGTTGCATCTCGTCATTCGAGAATGCCAGATGTGAAATATGGTAAGGATTGATTTGATATGGATTGCGGTGGATTAATGAGGTTATGACAGTAAGATTACGTTGGTAGTATTCTTACTATATTATTATAATTGGTATGTAATTATTTATGATGATGTGATTGATACCATAGTTGAGTATTGTGGCTGACCCCATCGTGGGCTTTATTTTTAGGAACTCAGAGATCGAGCTAGTAGCGGTCGTGAAGGGATGAGCTTTCCGGGTGATACTGGTTGTGGCATGTATTTGAAGAATCGAGTATTCTTTTCTGGTTGTTTTATTTCCGCTGCAATTATATATTTTGAACTGTGTTTTTATCCGTTGTGTGTGTATTTCAAAATGGCTTTTCGATATTTTTACCAACCCGCGTATAACTTTCAAAACGGCCTTTTTGGGTATTTCATAAATATGGGTTATTTCGTTAAATCTTTTCCCCTAAACTATTCTTCGTCGGTACGTGTAAATAGTGGCTTAATGTACATTTCGAAAATGCCGAGTTTTGGCGTTTTAGCCTCGATCTATTAAACGATTTTATTTTGTGACGGTATTTAGAAGATGGATTTGTCACGCCCCCACACCGGGGTTGGACGAGAACGCGACAGTTAATGTAATAAATAACGTTTGTGATAATACATTCCAGTAAAGCATACATATGCCAGATCTTAGCCCGGTGAACTAAGACTGGTTATTCCATAGAAAAGAAATATCCAAGAGTACAACAGTATTATTACATCAAGTACAAAAGAGTACAGCAGAAATCATAATATGATTTTGACACAGGAAATAAAGAAATACTAAATACAGCATCATGAGTCCTATGTCTTGGTAGTGTCCAAGGTATGTCTTCACTCCATAGCAGCATTTGCCACTTCTTCCTCTTCGTCTTCTTCATCTAGTGGGATTTTAGAAAAATCAAAGTGGGGTGAGAATAAAGGATCCTCAACGAGATGGGGTTTGGTATTTAAGAATTTATTATCTAATAAACATAATATATTTCTCCCACTTTTGAAAAATAGTATTTTTTAAAAATTGGTGCAAGTTTTCAAGAAGAATATTATGAATTATGACATGAATGTACAGTCAATCTCCGTAGATTGCTATTGAGTATAAAGAATATACGGCATCGAGCACCCATTGAGTATTTAGATTCGGGAGGTCATCTACATGACTAATCCCTTAGCCTCCTTATAACATCTTAGACCGTTATCAGTGTTTGGCCTTTGACTATCGCCACGACCTTTGGTTTGATAACCGTAGCCTTGGGCGTTTGTCGTGTAACACCCCCAGAGCCATCCAGGAATATTACAGTGCCGTGGGCCCCGAGATGGAACCCACAAGGCTGAAGGAAATTTTCACAAACATTTACAAACGCCCAAGAGGCTAACAACGGTACTATCTTTTAAAAATATTCGAAGACTTTATAAAACTCGTTTATCAAAACCGTCGTAGAATCTCATTTGAAACCACAAGGCCCAAAATGCCAAAACTCAACAATTTAAAAACATACGTTAAGCTATCGCTTACACGTACCAACAGAACAAATTTAGAAAACGATTTCCAAAGTAACCTAAGTTACCAGATACCAATAGGTCATTTTAAAAATACTCACACAGCGGAAAAAGACAAACGATTAAAATACTCTAGCAGCGGAATACAAGAACTGATCAGGAAACTTAATACACAAATACATGCCCTAGCCAATATCCTTCGGGAAGTTCATCTCTCCATGACCGCTACAAGCTTGATAATCCAAGAACCTAAAAAGAAAACCCACGACGGGGTCAGCCATAATATCCAACAATGATAACTATCACATCTCGTTGATAATTACATACCAATGAAAATACTAAGTAAGAATACGACCAATGTTATCTTACCGCCATAACTTTACCAACTCGTGATAATAATTACCAAGGTTCGTACCTCGTAACCTTTCAACAACACAATAAGCTAATACCGAAAGATCTGTATTGTATCTCAACAATACCCAAGGTTCTCAAAACATTATCATAACTCACTGCTACGAAATCTACTAACTCTGTCTAACCCAATCCGTCGGGTAACATCATCACATCTCAACACGATAATCGATTGTCCATCAAAGACAAATGCCAAAGGAAATATGGAACATACCTCAGGCTATGAAATGCCACGAAGAAATCACGTCAATATAATCCAAGATCAGATCAACACAACATACGGACATGGTCCTAACACAAGACCTACAAATGCATACTCATATGACAATGTCAATATGCTCACATCAATAACAACACTGTATACTTATGGCAAACCCATAATATACATATGCACAATAACAACATCACATATGGTGATCCAACGATCCAGCGCACACAGCTATAGATCCCCATGATGATCCTGTCGGACCAGCGCATGGTGGCATTGCCTGTCCAGCGATCCAGCGCACACAGCTATAGATATCCCATGTTGATCCCGTCGGGCCAACGCATGGTGGACATATGACAACAATGCACAACTGCACAAAGCAACAGTATACAATGTACGACAACAACCGTGCACAAATACATGACAACAACGATACACGAATGTATCACAACATGATCGATACAAAATGACAAAAATGATTAGAGTACTTGACCCGAGTCCTTCGAGAGCAATCTCGATGTCCATCACGAACAATTATCCTCAATACTCGATGGTCAAAAATTCCACGGACGGTAAATAATTCACGTCTTCGTCTATACCACAATGTATCCTCGATACCAAGTATACCAACAATAAATGTAAATCATATACCTTATGATTTAATTCCCAAAACTCGAATACAACCTGTAATCCCAAACCTCCTATGATTACGATTATAAACATTGCTATACGAATTATAAATGAATGAAACTGAAACCATTCATTAAATATTATAAACTGAGCAAGTAATAACTTGCCTCGATACCGACACGATGATGATGAAGCCGTTACCAACTCCATTGCCGTCATCTACAAGTCCCTTGGCCCTGATCAATGCAATTCACGAACATTCTCGAACATGACCGCAACGCATAGTTCTAATCACCGATCAATAATCTCAACCTATTACAATAATCGATAAACAACAAGTTAGACAACAATCAACAATCGATAAAACCAATTCACAAACCCAATAGCTCAACAATATCTCGGTTAACCAAAAGTCTGATCAAACCAACTTAAACGATCACAAATTCATAACCGAAACAGAATATACTACCTTGCCTGTTGACGTAGCGCACATTAATTACTTAACGTAGCATACGCTAAGTTGCTCCCGTTAGCGTGCGCTATCCAGTTGGCTTAGCGTGCGCTAATGACATGCAGTTGCATGTATTTCGGATACCGATCAACATATGGTGATTATCAAGAACACTAAGTGATTCTAAACCATGTTCAAAGCTATCAAAACAACGAAATCCGATATCATTTAACATACAAACAATCATTCAACTTATAATCCAAGTCCTATATCCATATATAATCTTCCTCGATATCAACATCATGAAACATTAAGAACGTAACAACACTTCCATAATCTATCATTACAGAGATTAATCATCAACAATGACATCAACATCCGCAAAGGAGAAGAAGGATTAACCAACTTATCTCACGAAAACGAACTACAGGATTCAAATCACACGAATCATATTAATACCATCATACTCCGGTAATCCATCTCATAATCATGCTTGTCAACTTGTTTATATGATAATCATTAACTCAAGAACATTAATCTTCATTCCAAAACGAAATCCAAATGTGAAGAGTGATTACCTTGTATAGACGAACCATGAAGTAGAACAATCAACTTCATTCCAAGAATCATCAATAACTTCAAGAACAAAACTTTACTCCATGTTCCTCAGCTTAATCTTGTTAAAGATCATCATCTCTCAGTGTTTGGAATCTCAAACTTCTCTCTAAAGACTCTCTCTCGAAATAAAGGAAGAAATGGCCGAATGAACATAATTCACATCTGCAATCATATATATACTGACTGTTATTAGCGTGCACTACTTTTCCTTAGTAGTGTGTGCTATCGTGGTCCAGAGGCGACTTTTTTGCTCCTTACATCAGCTTATGTACGTAATGCGCATGCAATAACGTATGTAAATTACACTGTCTAGCGCACGTAATTTCTTAGACCTCAGCGTGCGCTAATCGTAGTTGACTTGCTACAGTCCGCACCTACCCCCGTGTCCCCACATGCCGAAAGCACTGATGAGGATAAGATTCCTTTTTATCCGATCTGATTAGCGTGCGCTAACAATATACATTAGCGTGCACTAATCCTTCGCAACAAACATCCGTTGACCTTGTCGGCACATGCGCCGAAAGTGGCCGGGTCCACACATAGTTTCCTTCTGAGCTGTTCTGCACTAGCGTACGCTAACCTATGCCCGTAGCGTGCGCTATACCTGCACGATAGCGTGCGCTATACATGATTATTAGCGTGCGCTAACAAGGCTATATTTAGCCATTTTCAGCTACACTTGTCCAACGCCTCGACATGCAGAATACGAACATACTGCATACTGAATAAATATACATCTTCCAACAACATTCTCATACGATAAGCCTGACACACAATGTCTTCCAATACAACTGTCAACCAAATGCGGTAATAATACTAATACAGATGTCTTAGCCCTTCATTTATTTTATCCATACTGTACAGATTCCACGCTTTACATCATAACTCGGATAAAATAATATTAAACGACAATAGTAGAAATTCCGGATATTACATACTACACCACTTAAAATAAGTTTCGTCCTCAAAACTTGCAATCCGTCATAGAAAAACCAACAAACCGTTCAACCAAAATATTCCGAAACCATCACAACAACGATCAATCATCATCATTAATGAATAACCAAAACATTACACTTATATATGCACCAAGTCGACGATCTCCTGAGTGTAACACCCCAATCTAAGCGGATATTACAGTGATGTGGACCCCCTACTGGGACCCACAGGTGAATGAAAATTAATGACTTAAATAATATAATTGTAGTACCGAACCACATTATATCATTAAATTACTCCGATGAGGAGTTTCATTACAACACACCCAAGATAATACAGAATACATGTATATTTTATATGAAGATAAAATATACAACACGGAGTAAATGAGTATTCAAACGGAAGTCTGCAGCGGAAATAAAAATGAAGAAAACATGAAGACTAAAAAGGACTAGGGCCCCCTACTAGTATCACTGGGACTCCTCGCCGTCAATGTTTTTTTCCCATGCCTTAGCCTTGCCATGACCTGAAAATATCCCCCAACGGGGTCAGTTACACAGAACAACAATCCTCAAGAGTTGAACAATATACAACAATCACATAAATGAATTAATAAATTAAGTTGAATGATGAGCATCAATGTACGCCCAAATGAAAAACGTGAGAACACAAATAGCCGAGTGTCCGGAGCCCCGCATATACACCCGCTATTGGCCTAATTAGTCTCATGGTCCAATGTGTCCAGAGTTCCGCGTATACACATTACCATGCGCATAGTCCAATGTGTCCGGAGTCCCGCATATACACATGACCATAGTGTGCCCGACTAAAATTTCACACATGCGCCAACTGGCCATACAATATAATTCCGGAAGATCACCAGAACAAAAATGACCAAGGTGAGGAGTAATGAATAGAATCCGATAAGGATCAAGAATGACTCACCGAGATGAAATAATGATACAACGAGTGATAGCTTCAATGAAATGATTTTGGAACCGTCATTCCTCGTGAGTTACATGATGAGTTGATAAATACAAGTCTCGACATGAACGATATATTATGAGTGAATTACATGTATGAATGAACAACAACGTAAGGAATGAATATCCTTTTAACCGAGTAAGAATTTACTTACACAATACCGGTGTCGAAATGTCCTTCCTCGAACAACGTCCTAAAAAGAGATGTCGGTCGCTCGAACAACCTTGAATGACACAATTACCAATAATCCGCTCAATAAACGTATCAAACACGATTATAACCAACTCAAACGCCGATACAACAATATACAAACTCATTGAGGCATTCTAACGAATACTTAGCAAACATACATCCTTTGATAATATTCAATCCCGAATATATCGAAACCAAACTCCAAAATGAGTATTTCAAACCACAAAACACCTTCAATGATATCAATAATCCCATAAGAATCCACAACTCAAGTTAACGACAACATCTAATCGAAAACCCCCAAAAATATCAAAGTCAACCAAAAAGTGTTCTTGAATTAACCCCAATATTCATGAAATCCGAAATATATGCCAATAAATCAGTAGGAATACATTTATCCAAGGTAGATAATCCATATCTAACATATTCCAACTATAATCCAAGTTTACATGAAGAAATCGGAAGGAAAATACCCAAAATCCGAAATTCTAGATCCAAGAAATTATTACCTTGATTTGATGTGATGGAGATGATGAAATGATGATTAATCCAAATGATAAGCTTGATGATGATGATAGGTGAGTGCAGCTCGAAAAGATCTCTCCGAATTGCTCGAAATCGACCGGAATCGTCGAAGGAGTGAAGAGAGAATGACAAACGATGAATCTGGACGGCACTGTCCAATATATATTGTTCCCATATTAGCGCACGCTACGACCTGTTATTTAGCGTGCACTAACGGGTTAACCGGACAGTCCAGTGAACTCTGACTGCCTCGTTAGCGTACGCTACGAACTTGATAGCATGTGCTAACGCCCTCCCGATAGCGTGCGTTAACTCCAAAAGTTAGCGTGCGCTAGCTAAATACCTGATGTCCAGTGACCGAAGTCCAGAACCTCCTGTCCTCTGACCTGCTTGTGATAGCGCGCGCTACGTCCAATAATCAGTGTGCGCTACTGCCCCAATAGCATACGCTAAAATTCACTCATAGCGTGCGCTAGGAATTATTCCAAAATAAGTCCAGTACCCACTGGACTCTGCCAGATCGGCCTTAGCGCACGCTACACTGACTGCATAGCGGGCGCTATCCAAACTTACTAGTGTGCGCTACTTACCATTCATAGTGTGCGCTACTCCAACTCGGCTGCAGTCCAGTGCCTTATGGAGTGCAGGCCTGGACCGCATTAGCGTGCGCTAATACGGAGAGGTAGCATATGCTACCCGTACTCAATTAGCGGGCGCTAAAGAGAGTACGTAGCGTGCACTACTCCTCACACACAGCCCATTATGAAGATGACAATGATGATGACCACGGTTCGATCCTCCAACCAGGTAGGACGATGGATAATAACTGATGTACGATACAATAACTCTGATCGGTGAATACAATGAATCAATGTGAACGATGAATGATCATTATTGAGTGAAAAATAACTGAGTGACAATTACTGAATGATAATTACTGAATTACAACCGGGTTATTACATACACCCCCCCTTAAAAGAGTTTCGTCCCCGAAACTAAGGGTCAAACAACTCGGGATAACTCTCCCGCATACTATCCTCGGTTTCCCAAGTAGCCTCTTCGACTCCGTGTCTAGACCACTGAATTTTAACCAAAGGAATCGTCTTGTTCCTCAACTGTTTGATTCGCCGCTCTAAGACTCGTACGGGATGCTCCTCATACGAATGATGATCTGCGATTTCGATCTCGTCGAACTGAAGTATGTGACTCGAATCGGAAACATACTTCCACAACTGAGAGACGTGAAACACATTATGAATTCGGCTCAACGCCAGAGGTAAGGCCAATCGATACGCTAGCTCGCCTACTCGATCCAAAATCTCAAATGGTCCAATGAATCTCGGACTCAACTTTCCCCTCTTCCCAAAACGGAAGATACCTCTACTCGGGGATACCTTGACCAAAACATGGTTACCCACCTCGAACTCTAATGGCCGACGACGGTTATCTGCATATGATTTCTGTCGACTCTGAGCGGTCAACCAAATGACTCTTGATCAAAACTACCTTCTCTCGGCCGGCTATAAGCATATCAGGCTCGGTGCCGATTGATTATGATAAGTCATCCCAAAACAAAGGAGATCGACAACGACGACCGTACAAGGCCTCGTAAGGTGCCATCTTGATCGAAGCATGCCAACTATTATTATACGTGAACTCAATCAACGGTAGTTGGGCTTCCAAATCATCTTTCCAATCGAGGACACATGCTCTCAACATGTCCTCCAATGTGTGAATAGTCCTCTCTGATTGTCCGTCGGATTGAGGATGAAAAGATGTGGTGAGATTAAGCTGAGTTCCCATAGCACGATGAACTGATTTCCAAAAATGTGACCAATCGCCCGTCATGATCAAGAAAGATACTCTTAGGAGTATCGTGCAGTCTCACTATCTCTTTGATGAACATCTGGGCAAGTATCTCGGGACCCCACGTATCCTTAATCTCAAGGAAATGGGCTGACTTAGTTAGACGATCCTCAATTACCCAAATTGTATTCATGCCACGACAACTCATCGGCAAACTCGTGATGAAGTCCATTGAAATATCTTCCCACTTCCACTCTGGAATAGGGAGAGGTTTCAGCATACCTTCCGGTCACTGATGTTCTATCTTGACTTGCTGACAGGTTAAACATCTCGAAACAAATTCCGCGACTTCTCACTTCATATTACTCCACCAGTAATTTTGTTTCAAGTCTTTGCACATCTTGCTAGACCCCGGATGAATGGAATAAGGGGTAGCATGAGCTTCTCTCAAAATCGAGTTTTTCAACTCGTCGTTCGCCGGTACGCATAATCGATTCTTAAATCGCAAAAGTCACATCCTCGTGGACCACAAATCCGGGGGCTTTCCCTTGAGTCACATCATCTCGAATGCGTAACAAAAATGGGTCTGAATCCTGATTCTCCTTGATCGCCTCCTCAAGTGGTGATGAAATCTCTAACGTACAAAGTTGCCCTTGTAATCGCTGTAACCAGACCTCGGTCTCGGGTCTCAGAAATTCCTGCTGAAGTTCCCTTTGAACTGTTAATCGAGCAAGCATCTGCTCCTGAACGACTTACGACTTAATGTGTCGGCGACAACGTTCGCCTTGCCCGGGTGGTATAGTATCTCAATATCATAATCTTTGATTAGTTCCAACCACCGCCTCTGTCGCATATTTAACTCCTTCTGAGTAAATATATACTTCAAACTCTTATGATCGGTGAATATCTGACAGGTAACGCCATAAAGATAATGGCGCGAAATCTTCAATGCGAACACCACAGCTGCTAGCTCCAGGTCGTGGGTCGGATAATTGACCTCGTAAGGTCTCAATTGCCGTGAAGCATAAGCAATAACTTTACCGTTCTGCATTAGTACACATCCGAGACCCTGTCCGGATGCATCACTATAAACCACAAATCCTTCCGTCCCTTGCGGTAAAGAAATGACATGTGCTGAAATTAACCGGCTCTTGAGTTCCTCAAAACTCTGTTGGCACGTGTCGGATCACGTGTATTTCTTATCCTTCCGTAAAAGGTTCGTCATGGCTTGAACAATTTTAGAAAATCCTTCCATAAATCGCCGATAATAACCAGCTAATCCGTGGAAACTCCGGATTTCCTTAACATTCTTTGGAGGTTGCCAATCTCGGATCGCCTCCGTCTTCTGAGGGTTGACACGAACTCCGTTAGATGAAATTACATGTCCGAGAAATGTCATTTCGGACATCCAGAACTCACATTTGGAAAACTTTCCATAAAGTTGCTCTCGTCTCAACACGTCGAGCACCTGATGAAGGTGAAACTCGTGTTCCTCCCGGTCACGAGAATAAATTAGAATGTCATCAATAAAGACAACCATGAACTGATCCAAATAGTTGATGAAAACCCAATTCATTAATTCCATGAACACCGCAGGTGCATTAGTTAACCCAAACGGCATTACCACAAACTCATAATGACCATAGCGTGTTCGGAACGCCGTCCTTGCGATATCCGACTCTCGAATTCGTAACTGATGATATCCAGATCTTAAGTCGATCTTGAAAAATACTGAAGCTCCCTGAAGTTGATCCAAAAGATCATCGATACGAGGTAGAGGATATTTGTTTGGTATATTTTGAGTAATATTTTTATTAGTATTTTATGTATATAATTGTGTGTTTTGTGTGATAATTTATTTATTTTATCATATATTTATATTATTTCATTTTATTAGAATTTTCTCTAATTTTGTGTCATTTTTGGATAATTAATTGGAATTAAATTATATCTGCAGGTTAACCAACCGGTACAAGACAGACCAATTGGTTCAAGGATAATATTTTTTCAAAATTCAAATATAGTCACAACTGGTCTCATTTTATTCGTCTCGTCGAGATGATCGTTTTAAAAAAAAAATCATCTGAATCCGAGTTCGTATGAAGAAGTTATGACCGTTCGAAGGACAATTAAATAGACGGACCATATTGTGCCACATGTCAACACCCGATTGGATCAGAAAATCAACTCTGTACTGATGTCATCCATGACATCAGCACCCCTTAGCGGCCATGAAATAATTGAGGGTGGAATTTTAAAATTGTAAAAATTATTATTTTATTGATTTTGAAGTAGTATAAATAGGTGATGAATGTTTAGTGTTTTGGGAGGAGAAAAAACGAGAAAAATAGAGAGATATTATTGTAAGGGGGAGAATTAAAAATATTGTGTAATAAAATTATATTTGTATAATAATATTATGGAATATTTATTTATTTGTTTTGTTATTATGAGTGAGTAATTTTCTTTTACTGGGGTTATGATGAAACCATGTCTATATTATTATTAATATTTATATAATAATTCGAAATAAATATTTTTAACGATTATGATTTTCGCTTCAACAGGGGAATATTATTTCATCAATTATATCACGTATTTTTTATAGTTATAAATTCCTCCTTGCTTTGTGATTATTGATATTAGTTAATTTCTTTGATTATTTGTTTTCCATTAAATTGGATACATATAATGCTTAGAAATTACATTTTTTAAGCGAAGGAAAATCTATATTTGAATTATAATTTCGTACTTATTGTTAAATCTATAGGGAAATAGTGAGATTGATTTCAGAATCTATTCCCTAAATTTTTTGGAATTAAAATATAAAATAAATAATAAATAGACATTGGTGGATTTTAAACCCTAGTAAATTATTTAAAATCAATTTATCTAAATCTACTTAAAAATTACTGTTATTTAATACAATTATTATAATCAACCAAAAATCAAATTATTTGGGACTAGGTTAGAATTTAATTTAATTTGGTTTAAAACGATAGGAATATATTTACTTCACTATCATAGTCCTCCCTGTGGAATCGACCTTGCACCGCATATCTACATCGAACAAATCGTGCGCTTGCAAGTATTAGACTAAAGAATCAACTAAATAACAAGTTTTTGGCACCGTTGCCGGGGAGGAGCAAACGAAGTACAAGGGGACCGTCGTCACCAAGTTCGTTGAATTCTTCTACTAGTTATTTATTTTATTGCTTTTCTTTATTATTATTATTATCTGTCTTTTTAATATTCGTTTTAGATTGTGTTATATAAATATTAGTTAGTAGTAGAATTTATTTTCTTTTTATATTTATAAAAAAAATCCGAAAAATAATAAAAACTTATAATAATAAATATAAAAATATAAGTAATAATAATAAAAACTACTGTTCATTTTTGTAAGAATAATAATAAAATAATAAAAAAATAAAAATTCCAAAAAAAACAAAAAAAAAATCTGAAATTTTTTAAAAAATTCAGAACTTATTTATTTTTATTTTAAAAAAAAAGTTCTGGAAAATAAAAAAAGTTTCAGACTTTAAGGTAATATTTTTGTAATTTTGGAATATTAATATTAAAAATCAAAATTTTTAATTTAAATTCGAAAAAATAAAAAAATAATAAAAATAAAATGAAAAATAATCTGGAATATTATTTTCTGTAATAAATAAAAATCTGAATTATTTTATTTTATTTTTAAAAGTACAACCTGCTTGTTTTATTAAAAAAATTTAATTTTAATAAAAAATCTAAAAATAAAAAAAATCATATTAAGAATTAATAATTTAAATAATCTGGAATATATATAATAAAATAAATTTTCTGAACATTGAATTTTTTTAATAAAAACAGAATTTTTTTAAAATAAATTACAATATTTTAATAAAAAAGGGAAAATACTAAAAAAATTAAAAACCTGAAAATTAAAAAAAAAAAAACAGAAACGAAAATCTATAATAAAAAAAACTATTTTTATTGTTTGCATAAATAAAATAAAAGTTTGTAATTTTTATTTTTTTTTCTAAAAAAAATCTGATTTTTTTTTTTGTGAAAAAAAAATAAATAATATATCTCTATATATATATTAGCTCAATATTATTAGTCTAAAAATATAATAGAATTATAATAAATATAAAAATATAAAAACTAAAAAAATATAAAAAACAAAAAAAAAATCAGAATTTTTTTTTTAATTTTTATATATTGTCTTTAGTTTTAATAGAATCTTGTAGTGGTAAATTTAGATGGGTTCTATCTTTTATAATACCAAACGATAAAAGTAACAAGTTATATATCCTCATTCATAAGAGTATAAGTTTTTGATACCAAAAGACATTAATACCCTTAAATCTATCACAAAAAGGTAAAAAAGGAAAGTCAACATCAACACCTTTTTGGAGGACATTTTAGTCTTTTTAAGCAAAATGGTATCAATAACTTACACTCTTATGAATGAGGATATATAACTTATCAATTTTATGGTTTGGTATTAAAAAATTGATTCTCACAATTTAGATTGTGTTTTTAGTTGTTATTTTCTATTTACAGTATTTTTAGACATTTAGTTTAGTTGCAATATTTTTCGTCGTACAATTTATTGCTTCCGTAGATCAATTAGTAAATTTATTCCTTTGCAATCTATTACATCCTATAATTTTAGTAATAATTATAATAATTATCATTATTATTAATAATAATAAAAATATAAAAATTCAAAAAATAATAATTAAAACAATAAATCCTTTAAAAGATTCAACAAGGGATTGATATTTTTCACTCACTACATTGTTCGATTTGAATAGAGAAAAGCTAAATATCAATCTTGTACAAATTGATTTTGAAAATCGATTGAATTTTGGCAAAAGGCCTCTGTTGTACATGCCGAAGAAAGTTGGATTTTAAGTGCGACCATTGTGACGCCTCCAACGATCTGGAAGTTCCATCGACTATCATAATTTGGTTTGTATGCAAAGTTAAAAAAATTGAAATATCGGTGAATGCAAGTTTGGCAACGAAATAATAAAGGTCGATTAACGAGAAGAAAATTGTCCTTAACTAAAACTGAAGTTCAACAAACAAAACCGATACAAAAAATGGACGAAATCGAAAATCGGAATAATCAAGTCGCAAAAGAGAAAACTTTAATAGATTATTTTTCTCCAGTGAGTGCTAATTCTCCTTCTTGCATAGTGTTGCCTACAACTAATGCAACTCATTTCGAACTTAAACCATCAATAATTCAACTTCTTCCATCTTTTCACGGTTTGGAAAGAGAAGATCCCTATATGCATGTCAAGAAATTTCTCGATATTTGTTCTACTTTCCGATTCCAAAATTTCTCTGATGAATCTGTCAAACTTAGACTATTTCCATTTTCTCTCAAAGATAAAGCAAAATTCTGGCTAAATTCTCTTCAAGCAAGAACAATTACTAGTTGGGACCAACTAGTGAATAAATTTCTCGCAAAAATTTTTCCAATGTCCAAAACTGATAGTCTTAGAAGAGAAATATCAGAATTTTTCCAAAAAGAAAATGAAGAATTTTATGAGTGTTGGGAAAGATTAAATGATTTAATCCTTAAGTGTCCCCATCATGGTTTTGAAATATGGCGTTTGGTAAAATATTTTTATGACGGTTTAACTCCAAACAATCGCCAAATAATCCAATCAATGCATAGTGGAAAATTTTCGGATGAGTAGAGCATGTTCTGAGTTTCAGATTGTTAATCCGACGTTGTATCGTGATTTTCGGATGTTTGGGCCGTTTTTGTAATTTCCTATAAGTTTAGGGAATTTATTCCTTGTTCGATTTTGGTTGTGTACCTCAGACCATTTTGGGGTTTCCGTACTTCCATTTCGTATTATTGTTTCCCAAATATCGATTCCTATTGCTTTTATTCTCTTCCCGGATCATTTTTCATCATTTTGGGACCCAAGGGGGGTGTGGGCAGCGGCACAAGGAATGTGCGTCGCGGCACACACATTGTTCAATTTCTGGCCGAGCAATCTATACCGTGGGCTGCGGCACATGCCGGCAGGGCCGCGGCACACTGCCGAGTCACTGCCGCGGCACACGCGTCCGGGCCGCGGCACACTCGTGTTGCACTTATCGGCCAAACCTTCTGTACCGTGTGCCGCAGCACATGCCGGCGGGGCCGCGGCACACTGCCGAGTCACTGCCGCGGCACATTCGTCGGCATGACCTGCGCCAATCACGGCGCGATTTTGGCCTGTCTGCGGCACACTTCGGCTGGGCCGCGGCACACAGAGAAGTCAACTCTATAACTGCGTTTTTTTTTTCAGCGAGATTCACTCATTTCCTTCCTTTTCTTCAACCATACGAGAGAGAGGGCTTGAGGGGGGAGACTTCCCATCATCTTTCACTTGGGTGTTTGATTTTCTTCATTTCCTTTCGATCGTGAAGCCCGGATAATCGATCTAACGCGTGTTCTTCGGATCAAAGTGCTTGGATCTTCAAGAGGTAATTTCTTCAACATCTTGGATTTCAATTTTTGTTTTGAGATATGATGTTTTGGATGTTAAGATCATGTTGTATGAAGTGATATAGACATGATTATGGATATGTTTGATTATTCATTGTATTATTGAAGGATTATTAAAGAACACTTTGAATATTGAATTGGATTTAGGGATTTTCGATTAATCGTTGTTGTAATCACTAATTTGAGTATTCATATTGGATTATTGATCGTATTGAAAATGATTTGTGATTTTGAACTCCAAGTTTTCCATTGTTCGTCGCTTATAGTCGACGATACCCAAGTCATGACCGACAAATTTTTCCAGCGGGTAGAAGTAGGATAATTCTTACCTTTCCGCATTAATGAGACTTGTTGTATACCGTTATTATGATTAGGAACGGAGTTGGGAGGATTGTTCGGACCAAAACCTATTCTTTCGTCGTTTCCTTCGTTTCGTCTTATTCAAGGCAATTATATGTATTACATTTCATTATGTATGTTGTGTTTTCGAAATGATTAATGAATTGTGGTTTTCGAGTGCATGAGTTGTGTTCCTTCCACCCGGAGTGTCCGACGGGATGTCTGGGGGTCGATACTAAGGGGTACGGCCAAGGAAGTGGACTTGGGTGCGTGTGTGGTTGAACTTCCACCCGGAGTGTCCGACGGGATGTCTGGGGGTCGATACTAAGGGGTACGGCCGCGGAAGTGGTATCCCACCCGGAGCGTTCGACGGGATGTCTGGGGGTCGATACTAAGGGGTACGGCCACGGGATACCAGTTGTGATTTTGTGATATCGTGATGATTGAAACTGAATTGATTGCCAATGTAGTATTCCGGAATATTTATGGCAAATGATATCTGATTGAGATGATTGTGTAAAAATCGTATTTGTATATAATGTTGTGTAATTGTGTACTTGCACTAGCTATTCGAATGCTAACCCCTTAAATGGGGAAAAATGCGTCTTATGCATTTAGTGCAGGAGAGGCGAGGAGCAGCACGGGACATGCACGCAAAGGATGGTCCGGCTTGATGATGTGGCTCAGTGCGTATATTTTTATGTTTTGTCGTTGCATTTGTCAGCTTGGAGTTAGACTGTTTACTTCTAAACTTGGTTTAAGTCCCCTGCGTGGGCAATGAATTGATATTTACTTTATGTTTCATGTACTCTGTTGAAATGTTTTGGCCGAGGCCACGGCCTTATTTACTTTTGAGTGCATCTTTTGGGATTTCATTGTGGTTATGTGTCATGTGTTAACCTGGTAGACCTCACGAGGGTTCTACGGCGTGTAATGTCCCATTTGTGAATTGGGGTGTTACATTTATGGTATCAGAGCTTAGATTTTGAATACCTAGGTTGTCGGTAAATTTTTGGGTCTGTCAGTTGCGTTATTAGAGTCAGTTGTTGAGCCTAATATCATCATGCTACCGTCTTTTCGTGCGACCCGTGGCTGTAAGTGTTGGGATTCCGAAAATAAAATGAAATACGCAGCGGAAATAAATACGAATCCCAAACAGGATCGATCAAGTAACGTATATACGAATAAATAAATACAAAGATAAAGATTCATACCCTTGAAGCCTTTGAAATAAATCTTCGTAAAGTGTAGACGATGATCACGATCCCGTCCCGAACACGAAATCCCTTCGTTCCAAGCACCGAAACTTCGAAGCCTCTACTTCACACGCGTCGGAAGTTGCCCGGAAAATTCAACGTTACTCCGTTCTCCAAGAACACGGCTAGGAAGTTACCGTAGGAATTTTCTCTCTATTTTTTTTGAATTTCTTTCACCTCTAAGATGAAAATTAAAAAAATTCTCTCCCTTCCTCACAAAAACTCTCGATGACTCACAATTTGCCAAGAAGTTCTCTCTTTGCAAGTGTGTGTGTAGTAGTTGTTATAATGTGTTGTTAATATATTATCTCAAACATATAATACAAATCATATAATTGAGATAAAATATCAACACATAATAACAAAAATACAACTAACACATACAAATGCATGGAAATGATTCCATGTGATGTGGGGAGAGGGAGGGCGGCCCATGGTGGAAGTTTCCTAGAAAACGAGCCGAGTCACTCGGCTCGTGTACCGGACGTTCGTCAAACGACTCCGTTAAATACACTCCGTTTAATCACCAATGTATTTATATTAATTAATTAATCTAATTAATTAATAATATCAAATACAAAATATATTTCTCTAAGAAATATAATTTATGAATTAAAGTAATCACCCGGTAACTTAATTTTAATTCATAAGACCGCTATTTTGATTTATCTAATAAATCATAATTAGATATCCAATATCTAATATTTATAGAGAGATAATAAATTCACATTTATCCGTCAACGCTCACGATGCGCGACTCGTAGGTCCGTCTCGGCCGGCATTGGGAGGAACCCGATGAGTGCGGGCGGCACTTAGCGGCTAGCGGGCGCCTTTGTAAACCCCGGCGAGAACGAATGAAGGGATCATTCCGAGAATCATTATGTCGTGAATACTATATACGTATAGACCCTTTATCGGATGTCGGTCAAGTCTTGGTCACGGTAAAGTCAAACCCTACTATTGACTAGACTCTATACATGTGTTAATGCAAATCAAGACCATTGATTAATAGTGTATCTAATACGACTATATCGAATGCTTTGGCCAAAGACTCATGATCTTATTTGCCATTAACCGTATAGGACATACTTTGCTCACAAACAGGAGATAAAATCCTTACTTGGCATACGGTAAAAAGGCGCTACACCGCAGTATAGTCCACACTTCGAGGTCGACTCAGCAATTAAGCAAATGAGTCTAACTACTCTAATGACAAACTAAACGTCACAGGCACATCTTCTACTGAATCCTCAAGTCAAAGGTCTACATACACTATCACAACCTTTTGATTCGTCATCAACTCTTCGAGAATGAATACCGTGTGACTGAATCGAGTATGAGTCGTGTTCGAGTATACTGGTCCCACCAATATACTTTATAACTATGCTATCAAGACGTGCACACGTCCTAGCATCAGTTATACAAGTCTTATTAAAACTTAATGCCCATTTAAGTTTATTGACTTGCGAACGATTTTCGTAAATAAACTTTAAACACTTCCAGTGCATTTTCTCTTATCCCATATGAGAATGGAATGTTGATTTATTTACATGGACTTCACTTCAATGTTTACCAAGTCAAGAATGCAATTGAAATACAATAAACAGTGAATGAATCGAATTGCCTTTTTATTATTTATTCCATAATTACAAGTACAGTGCCCCTACTCTCTCATCCCCTGAGTGGCATTCGAGGGCATATTCCTAACAATCTCCCACTTGCACTCAATGCCACACATCATGATATCCAATACCCATGTTCTTGAGATGTCTTTCCAAGACGGCTGAGATAATGGCTTAGTCGTGGTCGAGACATTGTCTTACGAGTCTACTCTTTCCAATGAAACATATCATTTTTCCACCATCTCTCGAACGATGTGGTACTTTCTCTCTATATGCTTGGTGTTGTGGTGAGCCCTCGGCTCCTTGGCTTGGGCGAGCTCCATCATTATCACGAGAATAGTGATATAGGGAACTCGCGTTAGGCACCACTTGAAGTTCTTGTATAAACACGCATCCAAATGCTTCTTTGCTAGCCTGCGAGGCGACTTGATACTCTGCTTGGCGGGTGGAATCTGCGATGGCGGTTTGCTTGGAGCTTCTCCAGAATCTGCTCCTCCATTGAGAGTAAATAAATACCCGGATGTCGACTTAGAGTCGTCATTGTCTCCTTGAAAATCGAGAATCGGTGAATCCATCACCTTGATTCTCCACCACCATAAGTAAGAACTAAATCTCTAGTTCTTCTTAAGTACTTAAGAATGTTCTTTACGGCAGTCCAATGTTCCCTTCCCGGGTTTGCTTGAAATCGACTTACCATACTCACAGCGTAGGCTAAGTCTGGTCTCGTACACAACATAGCGTACATGAGGCTACCCACTTCCGAGGCATAGGGTACCTTACTCATCTCTCTCTTGTCTTCCTCACTTTGAGGACACATTTTCGTGGTGAGATGAATTCCATGTCGCATGGGAATGAACCCTCTTTTAAATTCATCCATCTTGAATCTTCTCAGGATTTTATCGATATAAAGGGCTTGGGAAAGTCCTATCATTCTTCGCGGTCTATCTCTGTAAAGACGGATCCCTAGAATATAGGAAGCTTCTCCCAAGTCTTTCATGGAGAACGTTTTAGAAAGCCAAGCTTTCACAGTGCTGAGCATTGCTATGTTATTTCCTATAAGTAGAATATCATCTACATATAGTACTAAGAACGCAATGTTGCTCCCACTGATATTTTTGTAAACACACGGTTCCTCCTCATTTCGTTCGAAGTCAAAGTCCTTAACTGCTTCGTCAAATCGAAGGTTCCAACTCCGAGAAGCTTGCTTCAGACCATAAATGGCTCGTTGCAGCTTACACACTTTATGAATATTAGCTTTGGACACAAAACCTTTAAATTTGTTCCATATAGATTTCCTCCTCGAGGTATCCATTTAGAAAAGCCGTTTTGACATCCATTTGCCATATTTCATAATCATAATAGGCAGCAATGGCAAGCATCATGCGAATCGACTTTATCATAGCTACGGGCGATAAGGTATCATGATAATCGATTCCTTCTCTTTGGGTATAACCCTTTGCCACAAGCCTGGCCTTATAGGCATCAACCTTGCCATCCCCATCAGTCTTTTTCTTATAGATCCATTTATTTCCAATAGTCCTCATGCCAGTTGGAAGATCTACTAGAGTCAGGAATCGATTGGTATGCATCGAGTCTATCTCGGCTTCCATTGCTTCTTGCCATTTATCGAGTCTACATCCACTATCGCTTGGTCATAGGTGACGGGTCGTTTTCCGCTATCGGGTGTGTCGTGGAGACCCGGTTCCTCGACATGTGTATAGCCATACCTCTCGAGTAAGTGAGATACCCTATCGGACCTTGAAGTGGAGGTTGTGTTACAATAGGTTTGGTTCTTGATCCCTGATCAGATGTCTCCTTAGGAGTTTCATTATGCTCTTCCAAAGAGATATTTCTACCCGAGCCACCTTCCTGAATGAATTCATCCTCAAGGAAGTGCGCTTGTATTGCCACAACGACCCTATGGTCTTATGGCATGTAGAATAGATAACCCATCGAGTCCTATGGGTATCCTATGAAACGTCCTTTTATGGACCTCGCTTCCAGTTTGTCCACCTTAGCCTTTTTGACATAGGCTGGACATCCCCAAATCCTTATGTGATTAAGGCTTGGTTTCTTACCCTTCCACATCTCATGCGGAGTGATAGGAACAGATTTGGAAGGACATCTATTTAGGATATAGGCATCGGTTACTAAGGCATACCCCCACAGGTAAATAGGTAAATCAGTGTAATTTAACATGGAGCGAACCATGTCCAACAAAGTCCGATTTCTCCTTTCTGAAACACCATTTAACTGTGGGGTTACTGGAGGCGTGAATTGTGAAACTATTCCATGTTCCTTAAGGAACTCATCAAACTCAGTGCTCATATATTCGCCACCTCGGTCCGACCGAAGTGCTTTGATATGACATCCAGTTTGTTTTTCAACTAGGGCCTTAAATTCTTTGAATTTAGCAAAGGCTTGATTTATGTTTCATTAAGTACACAATCCCATACCTAGTATGATCATCGTGAGCGTTATGAAATATTGATATCCGTCTCGGGCTACTTCTAAAGCACCACAAACATCGGTATGCACCAATCCAAGTTTATCGGTGACCCTTTTAAAAGTCCTGTGAAGGGGAACTTAGTCATTTGCCTCTAAGGCAAGATTCACAAGTTGGATAGGGTTCTACACCCAATGGACTTAAAAGTCCATCTTTTCCATTTACGAACCTTGGTCGACCAACATGACCAAGTCTAAGGTGCCATTTAAGAGCTTGATTAGTATCTTGCCTACCACGTTTCCTAGTTATAGTGTTCACTCTTTATATTTTGCATGTTCGGATGATATAAACCATTCAACAATGTATTGTTCCAACCAATTTATTTGAAAATAAATTTTACAAGCCATTGCCAATGAAGAAACAAAATCCTTTCGGTCCAAGTGGAATGGATACAATGTTTTTATGCCCCATGGGCAAAACAAGTACTTCATCTAATGTCAAAATAAAACGATTCTAAACCCGGAAGGATTGATCCAATATCGGTGGCCTCGACACTTTGTCCGCTTCAACGGTGATCATTATTTCCCGACTTCAAGTTTTCTACTTCGTTCCAGATCCCGATTCATAGTACAAATGTGAGAAGTGGCACTGAATCGAGAATCCATGAAGCGAGAATATACGATGGCGGAACAATTAGTTTCAAAAACAAAAGTTCCGTGCACGATGCGCCATTAATCTTGGGACAAGTCCTTCGCGGTGACTCACCGCATTCAAGGCATTTGTCCGTAGGTTTTGTACCGCCTACCTTTTGAACCTTTCGGGCTTGCCCTTTCCTTTTGCACCCCTTTCTTGGGTTTGTCTTGCTCGTAGGTCTTTTTCTTCTTGTTCTTGGACCTCTTAGGCCCATAAGAAATCACAAGAGCACCTCTCTCGGTTTAGTCTTCATGTTAGGCGCCGTCACCGGTTTATTCATTAGCCCGACTAATGTGCATGTAATTTCATTACGGTTGAAATTCATTACAAGCTGCGTGAAAGAGTCGGTAGAGATTGAAGGATGAGATCAATTTGAAGGGATAAATCCATATTAAAGTTGAGCACCTCGAGCCTCTCAATCATAGAGATCATCTTGAGGACGTGGTCTCCCACTTTCTCCCCTTCTTTCATCCTAGCCTTTGAACAAGCGCTTTGATATCTCATATCTAGCGATCTCATGCTCTCCATAAAGTTCGGTCAAGTGTGCGAGAATGCCTAGCGAAGTCATTTTCTTGTGCGCTCTCTGCGGCTCATTAGTCATTGAGCCCATCATAAAACCACGGACTAGCACATCATCCTTGACCCATTTTTCATGGACGTCAATGTCTTCTGATTACCCCTAGTCCGGATTGGAGTCGGTGGAATGTCGCCTCCAAGGCGTATCCCGAGACTCCATCACGAGTACAATCATCGATTCGCAACGATCAACAAAGTTAGGGCCGATTAGGAGATTCTTTTCAAGTAGTATTGCAAGTGGGTTTTTAGCCATTTTAGAGATTCAATTTCGTTTTCTGCAAAGATTTAGACAAGATTAAATTAGTGACTTGTTTAATTATGACCGAGTATAGAATTTAAGGGCTTGTATAATTCTTGTCTCGGCTCCCACTAATTTTATCGGAATTATACACTCCCATGTTATAATCCTGAAATCATGGTTAGATCGACTTCTTAGTGGTGATCAAGTTCTTTACAAATTTTAACAGACGCAACCTATCAGGTTTCTTGCCAATTAATTTCTGTAAAGTGGTGTCTAACACCAACCCGTCTAACGGATGATTTGATCTTCTTTTACCCCTAGTCTTCATGCCCTCAATCTATCAGGTTTCTTGGCAATCCAGACTATCTAAGTTGTTGACCATCAACGTCTATCAGTTTGACTATTGAATCTCACCCGGCAACCTATCAGGTTTCTAGGGGCGAAATTTATCACCAACCGAAGGCATCTAATGCACTCAAGAATTTTTCAACCTATACCAAATGTACTACCCCGATAACTCGGAAGCATAGCACACCAGCTCGGGTATCAATTTTCTACGAGTTTGATGGAGGGTAGGAAACCTCGTAACCTTTTTCAAACTTAGTCTGTTTGTAGTCGGGAGAATTTCGCGATTAATGTTACAATTTGCACATTAATTCAATTATACGCGCGTTTGTTGGTTCGTCAATCATTCAAAATGAAAAACTAAAAACAGTAACCTAGTTACTACCAACATATAGCTCATGGACCTAATTCCTAAGTACTGGGCCAAGCGAATGACCCAATAAAAAAAAAAAACAGTCTTCGATTCTTCGTCTTCTCGGTCGGTTGTCTTCGGTCTTCTTCATACCCAAAATAATAATTACATCATTGAAAAATTGCATCCTATACAAGTTTTTCTGGTAAATATAAATAGGCTCAAAATGGCCTTTACAACCCAATCGAATCGAACAAATCAAAAAACTAAGTCCACGAGCTATATCACCATCACATAAGGATTCCATACAACATGTAATGGCAACGAAATTAAACAATTAATCATAATATAGATTAATCTAATCAATTTCTACTAAATTAATCCAATTAATATAAAGTGGCATTAAAATTAAATAATCAATTAATATATTAATCCAATCAATATAAAATTAATCTATTCAATTTTAATGGTATTAATCCAATTAATACTAATATTCGTCATTTTAATTCGTTCGAAGTAATCCGGCCAAAATAATATTCTCGTTTAATTTATTTCCCTTAACACAAAAAATATTCCAAATATTAATTTAGTCAAATTAAAATCCAATATAAATTTTGGGAAATAATTACAACGAAATATAAACTTAAAGCGAGTCCGGATAATTCGGTTTTAGGCCCGACCATGGCCGATTCAAAATCGGGCCAAAAACCCGAGTGCTGGCCGAGCCAAGCTTAGCGGCATGGCGAGTCTGATCGGCGAGCATCGGCTGCCTCTCGGCAGCTGCGGCCGAGACATGGCCGAGCATGCTCGGCAACTGAAGCGGCCAGGCTGATCTTTGCCCGACACCGCTGCCGTGACCGTTTCTTCGTTTTAGCCGTTTCCAAAAGCGTGATGCTACAACGAACAATTTAAAATCTACGATTATTCCAAACATGATTCTAAATCATAACCATCATCCAAAACATTCAAAATGCACAAATAATCGTATATACGGAAACATTGACCTCGCTCGATACCCTTTGTTGGGATTAGAAAATAAAGCGAAATACGCAGTGGAAATAAATACGAATCCCAAACAGGATCGATCAAGTAACGTATATACGAATAAATAAATACAAAGATAAAGATTCATACCCTTGAAGCCTTTGAAATAAATCTTCGTAAAGTGTAGACGATGATCACGATCCGTCCCGAACACGAAATCCCGCCGTTCCAAGCACCGAAACTTGAAGCCTCTACTTCACACGCGTCGGAAGTTGCGGAAAATTCAACGTTACTCCGTTCTCCAAGAACACGGCTAGGAAGTTACCGTAGGAATTTTCTCTCTATTTTTTTTCTTGAATTTCTTTCACAACAAAGATGAAAATTAAAAAAAAAATTTCTCTCCCTTCCACACAAAAACTCTCGGCGGCGACTCACAATTTGCCAAGAAGTTATCTCTTTGCAAGTGTGTGTGTAGTAGTTGTTATAATGTGTTGTTAATATATTATCTCAAACATATAATACAAATCATATAATTGAGATAAAATGTCAACACATAATAACAAAAATACAACTAACACATACACATGCATGAAAATGATTCCATGTGATGTGGGGAGAGGGAGGGCGGCCCATGGTGGAAGTTTCCTAGAAAATGAGCCGAGTCACTCGGCTCGTGTACCGGACGTTCGTCAAACGACTCCGTTAAATACACTCCGTTTAATCACCAATGTATTTATATTAATTAATTAATCTAATTAATTAATAATATCAAATACAAAATATATTTCTCTAAGAAATATAATTTATGAATTAAATTAATCACCCGGTAACTTAATTTTAATTCATAAGACCGCTATTTTGATTTATCTAATAAATCATAATTAGATATCCAATATCTAATATTTATAGAGAGATAATAAATTCACATTTATCCGTCAACGCTCCTGATGCGCGACTCCGTAGGTCCGTCTCAGCCGGCATTGGGAGGAACCAATGAGTGCGGGCAGCACTTAGCCAGCCTAGCGGGCCGCACTGTAAACCCCGACTGAGAACGAATGAAGGGATCATTGCAGAACCATTATGTCGTGAATACTATATACGTATGGACCCTTTATCAGATGTCCCGGTCAAGTCTTCGGGTCACGGTAAAGTCAAACCCTACTATTGACTAGACTCTATACATGTGTTAATGCAAATCAAGACCGACTGATTAATAGTGTATCTAATACGACTATATCAGAATGCTTTGGCCAAAGACTCATGAACTTATTTGCCATTAACCGTATAGGACATACGCCTGCTCACTAACAGGAGATAAAATCCTTTCTTGGCATACACTAAAGACTGCTACCTGCCCGTATAGTCCGCACTTCGAGGTCGACTCAGCAATTAAGCAAATGAGTCTAACTACTCTAATGACAAACTAAACGTCACAGGCACATCTTCTACTGAATCCTCAAGTCAAAGGTCCACATACACTATCACAACCTTTTGATTCGTCATCGACTCTTCGAGAGTGAATACCGTGTGACTGAATCGAGTATGAGTCGTGTTCGAGTATACTGGTCCCACCAATATACTTTATAACTATGCTATCAAGACGTGCACACGTCCTAGCATCAGTTATACAAGTCTTATTAAAACTTAATGCCCATTTATGTTTATTGACTTGCGAACGATTTTCGTAAATAAACTTTAAACACTTCCAGTGCATTTTCTCTTATCCCATAACGAGAATGGAATGTTCAGTTTATTTACATGGACTTCACTTCAATGTTTACCAAGTCAAGAATGCAATTGAAATACAATAAACAGTGAATGAATCGAATTGCCTTTTTATTATTTATTCCATAATTACAAGTACAATGCCCCTACTCTCTCATCCCCTGAGTGGCATTCGAGGGCATATTCCTAACAGTAAGTCTCCTCGAACTCTTATATTTCTGTAATTCGTTTTCTTGCGTTGTTCGGAATTATGAATTGTGATATCAACTTTGTCAATTGTGAATCTTTCTTTTCTTGTTCTTTTCATTCTTCCTTTAGTATGTTGAGAGGTCATGGTAGACCAGCTAGGGGACGCGGCCGAGGCCGTGTTCGGGGTGCTGATAATGAAGAGGGCTCACTTTCTCAGTCCTCTGCGGGCTCAGCCTCTCACTCAGTGCCGTCGGGTAATAATGCGGCAGCCAGGAGCTCTGCCGTACTTCTGATTAGTAGCCCGGCTTGCTCGAATAGCTCGGGGTGGGCCTTGAATCCACCCCCGACACCTGAAGAGGAAGCTAGTAAGTGGCTTCAGACGGTGACTAAGATGCACCCTCCTCGTTTCTCCGGATCTTCTGACTCCCTCGGTTGGGAGAATTGGCTCTTTCAGTTGTCCAGGACCTTTGATGTCGTAGCTTGTCCTGAAGACAGGAGGGTACATATTGCCCAGTACCTCCTGGATAAGGAAGCTGCGGAATGGTGGGAGGCCGTTACGCCCAGAGACCGCCAAGCTACTTGGGAGGAATTCAAGGCTGCTATGGAAGCAAAATATTGTCCACCGCCAGTTAAGGAGCGCAGAATTGTGGAGTTCTTCACCGCTACACCTCAGGATGTGCCTATTTCTCAGGCCATCATTACTTACAATCAGCAGTTGGGTTTCGTGAGAGATCAAGTGAGGACGGAGGCTGATAAAATCCGTTACTTTAACATGCACATGAAATCGCATATCAGGCAGAGTATGGCACTGCTCATGTGTGCCACTTTGAAGGAGTATCAGGATCGCGCTCTAGCGATCGAGATGGCCGCACCGGAATCAGAGTTGGGTGCCGAGGCTAAGAAACAGAAAACAGTTGGCAGCTTCTCAGCCGGCAAGAGTGGCTGATTTTCGAGAGCACAGTCTACCCCTACACCTAGGAAGAGACCGTTTCATCAGGCTGGGGGATCTCAGGGTAATCGTTCAGTCCAGTCCGTTGCTTCTGGTGGCAGGGTTTGTTTTAACTGCAACCAATATGAGCATTTGATGAAGGATTGCCCTTTTCCTCCAGTTACTTGCTTTACTTGCGGGCAGACCGGACATCGGGTAGCTCATTTTGAGAGGGCCACCAGGGCTGTTATAGTTCCGACTACCACTACCGATCAGAGGGATCACAGCACTCCAGCTACTCATGTTCCGCAGATTTCGGGTCGTGGTAGGGGACGGGGTCAGCCGGATCGCCACGCAGCCTCGAGTTCGGGTTCAGTTCACCCCCGATTGTATCAGATGAGGCGCACAGAGGAGGCAGACGTTCTGGTGGCGTCAGGTACCACTCAAATCATTACTCATCCAGTTTCAGTGTTTTTTGATTCGGGTGCTACCCATTCCTTTATTGCATCGGATTGTGTGAGTCGTATTGGTTTTGACTGCTTGTTTGAGTGTGAGCCATTTGTAGTGAGTACGCCCAGCGGGGATCGTATGGTTGGGGACCGGGAGGTTAGGGATTGCCTAGTGAGGATCAGGAGCCGGGATTGGCCCTCGAATCTCATTGTTATAGACCTTAAGGGTGAGGATTTGATCCTCGGAGACGATTGGTTGGATTGTCACGGTGCTATCATGAACTATCGGACTCGTACCATCTCGATAGTGGCCGAGGACGGCACCGAGCATACCCTCGTCGGTCGTAAGCCGGGTAGGTCGGGGAGTGTGATTAGCACCTTGAAGGCGATGAAACTTCTGAACCAGGGTTGTGTCGGTTACTAGTGTTACGCTCTGAAGTCGGAAGATGGTGGAGTTTATTTGTCGTCTATCCCAGTTGTTAGTGAATACCTCGACGTATTTCCGGATGACTTGCCGGGATGACCACCACATCGAGAGGTGGAGTTTCCTATTGATCTAGAGCCGAATGCAGCCCCTATTTCTCGAGCGTCGTACCGTATGGCACCGTCGGAGATGTTAGAGTTGAAGAATCAGTTTGGAGAGTTGTTAGATAAAGGGTATATTCGACCGAGCGCATCGCCTTGGGGTGCGCCCATACTTTTTGTTAAGAAGAAGGATGGATCGCTTCGTTTATGCATCGATTATCGAGAATTAAACAAGTTGACCATCAAAAATAAATACCCTTTGCCCCGGATTGACGACTTGTTCGATCAGCTTCAGGGGGCGACAGTCTTTTCAAAGATTGATTTGCGATCGGGCTACTACCATTTGAGGATTCGGGACATCGACATACCGAAAGCTGCCTTTCAGACGAGATATGGCCATTACGAGTTTGTGGTTATACCTTTCGGGCTAACCAATGCCCCAGCAGTGTTCATGCAGTTGATGAACAAAATTTTTATTGAGTATATGGACAAATTCGTAGTCGTCTTTATCGATGACATTCTGATCTATTCACGGAGTCGGGAGGAGCATGCCTTACATCTCCGGATTATATTAGACACTTTGAGAGCTGAGCAGTTGTACGCGAAGTTCTCTAGGTGTGAGTTTTGGCTCGAGGAAGTTATGTTCCTCAGGCATGTGATTTCAGCAGAGGGAGTTCGGGTAGATCCGCAGAAGATAGAGGCAGTGTTGGCTTAGGAGCCGCCTAAGAATGTGAAGGAGGTGAGAAGTTTTCTGGGTCTTGCTGGCTATTACCGTCGATTTATTGAGGGATTTTCTAGGATTGCTAAACCGCTCACTCATTTGCTCCAGAAGACTCAGAAATTCGAGTGGACCGCAGACAGACAGAATAGTTTTGACGAGTTGAAGAGACGACTAATTACCGCACCCGTGTTAGCATTGCCTCAGGGGAACGAAGATTTCGTGGTATACAGTGATGCTTCGGGCCTCGGACTCGGATGCGTTTTGATGCAAAGAGATAGGGTTATTGCTTATGCGTCCCGCCAGTTGAAACCGTATGAGGCGAATTACCCCACGCACGATTTGGAGTTAGCTGCGGTTGTTTTCGCCTTAAAGATCTGGAGGAATTATCTCTATGGGTCGTCGTGTAAGATATTTACGGATCACAAGAGTTTGAAGTATATCTTCAGTCAAAAAGAGTTGAACATGAGACAACGAAGGTGGTTGGAGCTAATTAAAGATTACGACCTCGAGATACTTTATCACCTGGGTAAGGCTAACGTAGTGGGTGATGCATTGAGCCGAAAACCGGTGGCGTTACAGATGTTAGAGGTACTCACGCCACAGAGCAGGATACGTCGAGATTTTATTTGTCAGAATATCGAGGTTTGGGTTCAGAGAGTTCAGGGTCAGTTATGTGCGTTGGAGAACACTTCGTCCTTGACTGATGATATCAAGGCGAAACAGTATGATGATCCGTTTTTGGTACAGCTGAGGGAGGAAGTGAGGAAGGGGAAAGCCCCTGGATTTGTGGTTCAGGATGATGGCGTTCTGAGATTTCGCGGCAGATTATGTGTACCGAATGACATTGAGTTGAGACAGAAGATTTTGAGTGAGGCTCATACTACACCTTATTCCATACATCCTGGTACGAGCAAAATGTACAAGGATGTGAGGAGTAACTATTGGTGGAGTAATTTGAAATCGGACGTTAGCGAGTTTGTGGCGAAGTGTTTGACCTGTCAGCAGGTTAAGATTGAGCATCAACGGCCCGCGGGGTTGCTATAACCACTTACCATTCCGGAATGGAAATGGGAAGACATCTCTATGGATTTCATTACCGGGATGCGTAGGACTCGGACTGGAATGAACATGACTTGGGTTATTGTTGATCGACTAACCAAATCAGCTCATTTTTTGGGTATTAAGGACACTTGGGGACCAGAGAGGCCGGCGCAAGTGTTTATTGCAGAGATCGTGAGATTACATGGGACTCCTAGGAGTATTGTTTCAGATCGAGATGGCCAGTTTGTATCACATTTTTGGCAGGCGGTTCATCGAGCTTTGGGGACTGAGTTGATGATACGAATTACGTAATAAGATGAACGTAAATTCGCCGGAAAATGCAGCGGATATATTTTATTACCTCACAACACTCGTATATATGTAACACTCGTAAGAAATAACCGAAAGTAGGGCAATTAGAAACTACGTAAACAAGAACAATATGAATGATTTATCAAACTAGACCTATAGTTTGATAAGGTAATCTTTCCTCAAGACCTATTGAGAATTGATTCGATTAAAACTCGAAAACGCGTCGAATTATAATCAAGGTTTCGATGAAAAGCATTCACCAAGAAAACACAAGTGTATTCTTATTTTCTTCAACATACCATATCCAAAATGAAAGCATCAACAAGACTACTTATAGCATGGTAGTCTTCTTAGCAACTAAGGAATCAAACAAGATCACATGATCTTGAAATGAAAAACAAAACACAAGATAAAATACAAGGGAATCAAATCAAAGGGAGGGGGAATCACACAACAAAATGAATATAAGACACCCCACATAACATGCAAGTCTAATCATGACATGTGAGGGGAAGAAAAACAACAAAAAATAAAAAAAATCAGCAATAATGGCATTTGTTTGATGCCGGACACGGCCGTGCCCGATCGGCACGGTCGCGGCAGCATCGGCGGCAGGGACTCGACCGTGTCGCCTGGCACGGTTGGGTTGGTCGGACAGCGGGAATTGCACTATCCGGAAGAGTGTGACTCGGCCGTGTCGCCTGGCACGGTCGGGTTGTGTCGGCACGGGCCGTGTCGGACGACACGGTCGGGTTCGGTCGGCAGCGAGATTTCATTATCCAGGACACCTCGGCACAGGCCGTGTCGGATGACACGGCAGGATTCGCTCGGCAGTGATCGGCCAGTTCCAGCAGGCAATGATCGGCCAGTTCCGGCAGGTGGTGGTGTAACACCCCAATTCACAAATGGGACATTACA
Organism: Orobanche coerulescens; assembly: GCA_033398695.1. Taxonomy (NCBI): domain Eukaryota; kingdom Viridiplantae; phylum Streptophyta; class Magnoliopsida; order Lamiales; family Orobanchaceae; genus Orobanche; species Orobanche coerulescens. The sequence goes on along the minus strand of CM065818.1, from coordinate 108,220,699 downwards.
CGCCGTAGAACCCTCGTGAGGTCTACCAGGCTAACACATGACACATAACCCACAGTGTAATTCCAAACAATGCACTCAAAAGTAAATAAGTCCGTGGCCTCGGCCAAAACAATTGTAACGGAGTACATGAACATAAAATAAATACCAATCCGTTGCCCACGCAGGGGACTTAAACCAAGTTTAAAAGTAGACAATTTAATTCCAGTACTCGACAAATGCAATGACAAAACATAAAATTTCAGACTCGAGCCACATCATCAAGCCAGCCCATTCTTTACGTGCGTGTCCCGTGCCTGCTCCTCAGCTCTCCCGGTACCTGAAATGCATAAGACGCATTTCCCCCATTTAAGGGGTTAGCATTCGAATAGCTAGTGCAAGTACACAATTACACAACATTATATACAAAAATACGGTTTTACACAATCATCTCAAACATAAGTCATTTGCCACATATATATTCCGGAATACTACATTGGCAATCACATCGATTTTCAGTCATCACGATATCACAAAATCACAACTGGTATCCCGTGGCCGTACCCCTTAGTATCGACCCCCAGACATCCCGTCGAACACTCTCGGTGGGATACCACTTCCGCGGCCGTACCCCTTAGTATCGACCCCCAGACATCCCGTCGAACACTCCGGGTGGAAGTTCAATCACACACGCACCCAAGTCCACTTCCGCGGTCGTACCCCTTAGTATCGACCCCCAGACATCCCGTCGGACACTCCGGGTGGAAGGAACACAACTCACGCACCCCAAAATCACCATTCATCATTCATTTCGAAAATCACAATATACATAACGAAATGTAATACATGTACTTGCCTTGAATGAAACGAAACGAAGGACACGACGACGGAATAGGTTTCGGTCCGAAGAATCCTCCCAAATCCAATCCTAACACAATAACGGTATACACAAATCTTAATAATGCGGAAAGGTAAGAATTAATCCTAATTCTACCCGTTGGGACAATTCATCGGACACCAAGAGTGCATAAGGAAATGAAATCGGTCAATGGTATAACAACGGGATTTCATCCCAATCAAAACAAGAAAACCATGGGTCGCGAGAATACTATCAAACTCTAATAACAACATCGGTTAATTCGAATTAAAACACAAGATCACCACCAAACCCTCCCCAAAATCATACTAGGGTTAAAGGAATTCTTACCTCTTGAAGAATCAAGCATTCAAATCCAAAAACCACATGTTAGATCCGCAATCCGAGCCACCCGATCGAAAAGGGATGAAGAAATCTACACAATTAAGTGATAGATGGAGGAACTCTCCCTCTCAAGACTCTCTCTCTCTCTCTCTCTCGCACGGTTGAAGAAGGGGAAGGAAATGAGTGATTGTCGCTGAATAAGAAGCAGATATAGCGCTGACCGCGTTGTGTGCCGCGGCTCAGCTAAAGCGTACCAGCGACAGAGCCAAAATTGTGCCCGGTGGTGGTGACCGCTCGTTGTTCCGCGGCTCATTTGAAGTGTGCCGCGGCTCAGACTCGGCATGTGCCGCGGCACGCGGTACAGTCGATTTTGGCCGGCAAGTGTCACACGGGTGTGCCGCGGCCCGGAAAAGTGTGCCGCGGCACTGACTCGGCTGTGTGCCGCGGCGCACGATCCTTGTGCCGCGGCACACGGTACAGTTTGTTTAGGCAACAACTGAGTGATGTGTGTGCCGCGGCTCACAATCCTTGTGCCGCAGCCCACACCCCCCCTCGGGTCCCAAAATGACGAAAAATGATCCGGAAGGAGAATAAAAGCAACAGGGATCGATATTTGGGTAACAATAACACGAAATGGAAGTACGGAACCCAAAACGATCTGAGGTACACAACCAAAGTCGAACAAGGGACAAATTCCCTAAACTTCTAGGAAATTACAAAAATGGCCCAAACATGCGAAAAATCACGACACAACGTCGGATTAACAATCCGAAACTCGCAACATGCTCAACACAAGCATACGAACTCATGGAAGTAAGAAAACGACGAAATCGAACGAGTTTAACGAGAATCGAATACACATGAGACAGAATATAACACGAGATGAAATTACGTAAAAACATTATCAAGACCCGTCTAACCGGAAAACTCCAAGAATAAAATAGGTTCAGAATTACAAAACAGTGCCAGGAGAGTTGTCCGAAACGAATATGCACCAAAAATAGAAATTACCAAGGATAGAAAATGCGGATATTACATTATCTCCCCCTAAAAATAAGTTTCGTCCCGAAACTTACAACACGAATAACTCGGGGTATCTCGACCTCATACTCTCCTCTGTTTCCCACGTGGCCTCCTCGGATCCATGCCTCGACCACTGCACTTTGACCAAAGGGATGGTTTTGTGCCTGAGTTGCTTAACTCGACGCTCTGAGATCTGAATCGGCCTCTCCTCGAAGGTAATGTCGGGCCCCAACTCGATTTCTCCAAAATCAATAATATGGCTAGGGTCCGATACGTACTTCCTAAGCTGGGAAACATGAAATACGTTATGCACGTGGCTCAGGGACGGCGGCAAGCCTAACCGATACGCGAGTTCTCCAACTCTATCTAAAATCTCAAACGGCGATAAATCTCGGACTAAGTTTACCCTTCCGACCAGCGGTAAACTCCCGTGTCAGCGACACCTTAAGCAAGACATGATCTCCCACCTCAAACTCCAACGGTGGCGGCGTGTATCGGCATAAGACTTACGCCGACTACGGGCGTCGGCAATCTACCACGAATCGGGGTAATCTTCTCCCTCGTCTCAACTATCGGATCGGGCTCAGTGCAGATTAGCTCGGACGTATCATCCCAACACAACGGTGATCTGCACCTCCTTCCATACAACGCTTCGAATGGTGCCATTTTGATCGAGGCATGCCAACTATTGTTATACGTGAACTCGATCAACGGCAAGTGTGTCTCCCAATCATCCTTCCAATCTAAGGCACAGGCTCTCAACATATCTTCTAGTGTCTGTATCGTCCGCTCAGACTGTCCGTCTGTCTGAGGGTGGTAGGATGTACTAAGTCTCAACTCGGTTCCCAAAGCTCTATGAATGGCCTGCCAAAAATGTGATATGAACCGGCCATCACGATCCGAAACAATGCTCTTAGGGGTCCCATGCAATCTCACTATTTCAGCAACAAACACTCGTGCAAGCCTCTCCGGCCCCCAAGTGTCCTTAATACTTAGAAAATGAGCTGATTTGGTTAGTCGATCAACAACGACCCAAATCATGTTCATTCCCGTCCGAGTCTTAGGCATACCGGTAATGAAATCCATAGAAATATCCTCCTATTTCCACTCCAGGATAGGAAGTGGTCGTAACAGCCCCGCGGGTCGCTGATGCTCAATCTTAACCTGTTGACAGGTCAAACACTTCGCCACAAACTTGCTAACATCCATCTTCAAATTACTCCACCAGTAGTTACTCCTCACGTCCTTGTACATTTTACTCGTGCCAGGATGTATGGAGTAGGGTGTGGTATGAGCTTCGCTCAAGATCTTCTATCTCAGCTCAATATCACATGGTACACAAAGTCTGCCGCGAAACCTCAAAACTCCATCATCGTGAACCACAAATCCAGGGGCTTTCCCTTTCCTCACATCCTCCCTCAGCTGGACCAAAAACGGATCGTCATATTGCTTCGCCTTGATATCATCAGTCAAGGACTAATTTATCTCTAATGCACTTTACTTGCCCTTAAATCTCTGAACCCATACCTCAATATTATGACGGATGAAATCTCGCTGGATCTTACTCTGCGGTGTAAGTACCTCTAACATCTGCAAAGCCATCGGTTTTCTGCTCAACGCATCAGCCACTACGTTGGCCTTACCCGGATGGTAAAGTATCTCGAGGTCGTAATCTTTAATTAGCTCTAACCACCTACGCTGCCTCATGTTCAACTCCTTCTGGCTGAAGATGTACTTCAAACTCTTGTGATCCGTAAAAATCTTACATGATGACCCATAGAGGTAGTGCCTCCAGATTTTTAAGGCGAAAACGACCGCAGCTAACTCCAAATTGTGAGTGGGATAGTTTACTTCATAAGGTTTCAATTGGCGGGACGCATAAGCAATCAATCTGTCTCTCTGCATCAAAACACATCCTAGACCAAGGCCCGAAGCATCACTATACACTACGATGTCCTCGTTCCCCTGAGGCAATGCTAAAACGGGCGCGGTAGTCAGACGTCTCTTTAACTCGTCAAAGCTGTCCTGCCTGACTGCAGTCCACTCGAACTTCTGAGTTTTGGGCCCGAGTGAGTGGTCTAGCGATCTTAGAAAATCCCTCAACGAATCTGCGGTAATAGCCGGCGAGACCCAGAAAACTCCTCACCTCCTTCACATTCTTAGGCGGCTCCCAAGCCATCACTGCCTCTATCTTCTGCGGATCTACCCGAACTCCCTCTGCTGAAATCACATGCCCGAGGAACGTCACTTCCTCGAGCCAAACCTCACACTTAGAGAACTTCGCGTACAACTGCTCAGCCCTCAAAGTGTCTAATACAATTCGGAGATGTAAGGCGTGATCCTCAGGCTCGTGAATAGATAAGAATGTCATCGATAAAGACGACTACGAATTTGTCAGATACTCAATAAAAACTTTGTTCATCAAGCATGAACAACTGCTGGGCATTGGTTAGCGAAAGGCATAACCACAAACTCGTAATGGCCATATCTCGTCAGAAGGCGACTTTCGGAATATCGACGTCCCGAATTCTCAATCGGTAGTAGCCGATCGCAAATCAATCTTGAAAAGGCCGCCCCACAAGCTGATCAAACAAATCGTGAATGCTGGGCAAAGGGTATTTATTTTTGATGGTCAGCTTGTTTAATTCTCGATAAACGATGCATAAACGAAGCGACCCATCTTTCTTCTTAACGAAAAGTGTGGGCGCACCCCAAGGCGATGCGCTCGGTCGAATATACCCTTTATCTAACAATTCTCCCAACTGGTTCTTCAACTCTAACATCTCCGACGGTGCCATACGGTACGGTGCTCGAGAAATAGGGGCTGCATTCGGCTCTAGATCGATAGGAAACTCCACCTCTCGCTGTGGTGGTAACCCCGGCAAGTCGTCTGGGAAGACATCGGGATACTCACTAACAACTGGAATTAACGACATGTCAACTCCACCATCTTCCGCCTTGAGCATAGCACCGATGGCGACACGACCACAGTTCGAAGTTTCATCGCCTTCAAGGCGCTAATCACGCTCCTCGATCTACGGCTACGGTAGGCGAGTATGCTCGGTGCCATCCTCGGCCACGATCGAGATAGTACGAGTCCGATAGTTCATGATAGCACCGTGACGCTCTAACCAATCGTCCCCGAGGATTAAATCCTCACCCTTGAGGTCGATAACAATGAGGTTCGAGGCGATCTCGGCTCCCGATCCTCACGGGGCAATCCCTAACTTCGGTCCCCAACCATACGATCCCGCTAGGCGTACCCACCACAAACGGTTCACACTCAAACAAGCGATTAAAGCCAATACGATTCACACAATCCGACGCAATAAAGGAATGGGTAGCACCGAATCAAAAGCACGAGCTGGATGAGTAAGGATCGAGTGGTACTCGACGCCACCGGAATGTCCGCCTCCTCTGTGCGCCTCATCGATACGATCGGGGTGGATTGAACCCGAGCTCGAGGCTGCGACGATCCATTGTCCCGACCTCTCCGCGACCCGAACCTGCGGAACTGAGTAGCCTGGAGTATTATGATCCCTCGATCGGTAGTGGTAGTCGGAACTCTAGCGACCACAGGTGGCTCTCTCACAATGAGTCGCCCGATGCCGATGCCCGCAAGTGAAGCAAGCAACGGGGAAAAGGACAATCCTTCATCAAATGCTCATATTGGTTGCGATTAAAACAAACCACGCCACGAAGCGTGGTGGCCCGAGCGGTTACCACGAGATCCACCGGCTGATGGAGCGGTCTCTTCCCGGTATGGGAGCGAGCGAGTCCTCGAAATCGACCACCCTTCGGTCGAGAATCCACCGGTAGTCTTACGCCTCTTAGCTTCCGAAACCGACTCGATTCGGAACCGCCATCTCGATCGCTAGGCGCGATCACAGTATTCCTTCAAAGTGGCACACATGAGCGGTGCCATACTCGCCTAATATGCGGCTTCATGCGCATATTGAAGTAACGGATTTTATCGCCTCCGTCCTCACACGATCTCTCACGAAACCCAATGCTGATTGTAAGTAATGATGGCACGAGAAATAGGCACATCCCGAGGTGTAGCGGTGAAGAACTCCACAATCTGCGCTCCTTAGCGGCGGTGGACAATATTCGCTTCCATAGCGGCCTTGAATTCCTCCCAAGTAGCTCGACGGTCTTTGGGCACAACGGCCTCCCACCATTCCAGCCTTCCTTATCCGGGAGGTCTTGGGCAATATGTACCCTCTGTCTTCGGGACAAGCTACGGCATCGAAGGTCTGGACAACCGAAAGAGCCAATTCTCCCAACAGGGAGTCGGAGGATCCGGAGAACCGAGGAGGGTGCATCTTAGTTACCGTCTGAAGCCACTTACTCGCCTCCTCTTAGGTGTCGGGGCGGATTAAGGCGTCCACCACGAGCTATTCGAGTAAGTTGGGCTACCAAGCTGCTGAAATCTGGCAGTAGCCGGCGTCGGAATTATTACCCGACAGCACTGAGTGAGAGGCTGAGTCCGCGAAGGAGGAGAAAGTGAGCCCTCCTCATTATCAGCACCCCGACCACGGCCTCGGCCGCGTCCCCTAGCCGGTCTACCACGACCTCTCAACATACTGAAGGAAAGTAAGAAAAGGACAAGATCAGAAAGATTCACAATTTACAAAGTTGGTATCACAAGTCACAATTCCGAACTACGCAAGAAAACGAATTACAGAAATATAAGAGTTCGAGGAGACTTACAGCCACGGGTCGCACGAAAAGACGTTAGCGTGATGATATTAGGCTCAACGACTGACTCTAACGACATAACTGACAGACCCAAAAATTCACCGACAGCCTAGGTATTCAAAACCTAAGCTCTGATACCATAAATGTAACTCCCCAATTCACAAATGGGACATTACACGCCGTAGAACCCTCGTGAGGTCTACCAGGCTAACACATGACACATAACCCACAATGTAATTCCAAACAATGCACTCAAAAGTAAATAAGGCCGTGGCCTCGGCCAAAACAATTGTAACGGAGTACATGAACATAAAATAAATACCAATCCGTTGCCCACGCAGGGGACTTAAACCAAGTTTAAAAGTAGACAATTTAATTCGATGCTCGACAAATGCAATGACAAAACATAAAATTTGGACTCGAGCCACATCATCAAGCCACCCATTCTTTACGTGCGTGTCCCGTGCTGCTCCTCGGCTCTCCGTACAGAAATGCATAAGACGCATTTCCCCATTTAAGGGTTAGCATTCGAATAGCTAGTGCAAGTACACAATTACACAACATTATATACAAAAATACGGTTTTACACAATCATCTCAAACATAAGTCATTTGCCACATATATATTAGGAATACTACATTGGCAATCACATCGATTTTCAGTCATCACGATATCACAAAATCACAACCGGTATCCGTGGCCGTACCCCTTAGTATCGACCCCGGACATCGTCGAACACTCCGGGTGGGATACCACTTCGCGGCCGTACCCCTTAGTATCGACCCCGGACATCCCGTCGAACACTCGGGTGGAAGTTCAATCACACACGCACCCAAGTCCACTTCCGCGGCCGTACCCTTAGTATCGACCCCGGACATCCCGTCGGACACTCCGGGTGGAAGGAACACAACTCACGCACCCAAAAATCACCATTCATCATTCATTTCGAAAATCACAATATACATAACGAAATGTAATACATGTACTTGCCTTGAATGAAACGAAACGAAGGACACGACGACGGAATAGGTTTCGGTCCGAACAATCCTCCCAAATCCAATCCTAACACAATAACGGTATACACAAATCTCAATAATGCGGAAAGGTAAGAATTAATCCTAATTCTACCCGTTGGGACAATTCATCGGACACCAAGAGTGCATAAGGAAATGAAATCGGTCAATGGTATAACAACGGGATTTCATCCCAATCAAAACAAGAAAACCATGGGTCGCGAGAATACTATCAAAATCTAATAACAACATCGGTTAATTCTTTTTATTACACAAGATCAGCACCAAACCCTCCCCAAAATCATACTAGGGTTAAAGGAATTCTTACCTCTTGAAGAATCAAGCATTCAAATCCAAAAACCACGTGTTAGATCCGCAATCCGAGCCACCCGATCGAAAAGGGATGAAGAAATCTACACAATTAAGTGATAGATGGAGGAACTCTCCCTATCAAGACTCTCTCTCTCGCACGGTTGAAGAAGGAAGGAAATGAGTGATTCTCTTGAATAAGAAGCGAGATATAGCGGCCGCGTTGTGTGCAGCGGCTCGGCTAAAGCATCTTGCCGCGGCACAGCCAAGTGTGCCCGGTGGTGGTGGCCGCTCGTTGTGCGCGGCTCATTTGAAGTGTGCGCGGCTCGGACTCGGCATGTGCAGCGGCCTTTGCCGGGTGTGCCGCGGCACGCAGTCTGATCGATTTTGGCGGCAAGTGTCACACGGGTGTCTGCGGCCGGAAAAGTGTGCCGCGGCTTGACTGTTGTGTGCCGTGGCGCACGATCCTTGTGCCGCGGCACACGGTACAGTTTGTTTAGGCAACAACTGAGTGATGTGTGTGTCGCGGCTCACAATCCTTGTGCCGCGGCCCACACCCCCCCTCGGGTCCCAAAATGACGAAAAATGATCCGGAAGGAGAATAAAAGCAACAGGGATCGATATTTGGGTAACAATAACACGAAATGGAAGTACGGAACCCAAAACGATCTGAGGTACACAACCAAAGTCGAACAAGGGACAAATTCCCTAAACTTCTAGGAAATTACAAAAACGGCCCAAACATCCGAAAAATCACGACACAATGTCGGATTAACAATCCGAAACTCGCAACATGCTCAACACAAGCATACGAACTCATGGAAGTAAGAAAACGACGAAATCGAACGAGTTTAACGAGAATCGAATACACATGAGACAGAATATAACACGAGATGAAATTACGTAAAAACATTATCAAGACCCGTCTAACCGGAAAACTCCAAGAATAAAATAGGTTCAGAATTACAAAACAGTGCCAGGAGAGTTGTCCGAAACGAATATGCACCAAAAATAGAAATTACCAAGGATAGAAAACGCGGATATTACAGGTGGTCGGCAGTGATCGGCCAGTTCCGGCAGGTGGTGAATTTTCCGGCCGGTGGTGATTTTTCCGGCAGTTCGTCCATTTTCCGGTCGATTGTCGACCTTCCGGCATAGCATGACACGGGCCGTGTTATATGACACGGCTGAGACCGAGACTCCACGTCTTATGTCCGTTTTCTCGCCTAAATACGTAGTAGCCCGTGCATGGCGTGTAGTAAGGTCATTTATATCGATCCTTACTTCGTCTTCTTCGTTCATATCAAATGATTCTGTATCATCTCCTCCTCCTTTAAAAGGAATTGTCCTCAATTCCGAAATTCCGTCATCATCGATGTAAGGTGAGAGGTCCCCAACATTAAAGGTTGCATGAATCCCATAATCTCCCGGAAGTTCTAATTTGTAAGCGTTGTCGTTCACTTTCGCGATTACTTTAAACGGTCCCTCCGCTCGTGGCATTAATTTGTTCTTACGTTTATTTGGAAATCGCTCTTTTCTTAAATGCAACCAAACCAAATCACCAACTTCGAACAATCTCGGCCTTCTTTGTTTGTTCGACTTTCTTTTGTAAGCCTCGTTTATTTCCTTGATTCGATTACGTACTTGCTCGTGTAATTTCATCATCGATTTCAATTTTGATTCCGCATCCTTGTGCACTAACTCGTCACTTGGCAATGGAATTAGATCTAACGGCATGTACGGGTTTAGTCCGTAAACTACTTCGAACGGAGAGTGTGCCGTGGCATGAGTAGGAGAACGATTATAAGCGAACTTCGCATGTGCAAGTTTTAAGTCCCAATCCTTCTGGGTCTTGCTCACAAGACCACGTAGTAATGTGCCCAACGTTCGATTGGTCACTTCGGTTTGACCGTCCGTTTTTGGATGATGTGACGTGCTAAATAGTAGTTTGGTTCCCACCTTTCTCCACAAGGTGTTCCAAAAATAACTAAGGAATTTTGAGTCCCGATCCGAAACAATCGTTTTTGGAACCCCATGCAATCGACGATTTCTCGGAAATACAAATCGGCGATGTTACTCGCGTCGTCTGTCTTGTGGCAAGCCACAAAGTGAGCCATCTTCGAAAATCGGTCTACGACAACCATAATAGCATCTCTCCCTCATTGAGTACGAGGCAAAGCAACAATAAAATCCATTGAGACATCTTCCCACGGTCTTTCCGGAATCGGCAAAGGCATGTATGATCCCGGTTTGAATGAGCTTTTAGCAATATGGCATGTCACACACTTATTAATTATGTCGTGTATATTCACTTGCATCTTCGGCCAATGAAAATGCTCTTTAAGGACCTCCAAAGTTTTGTCCGAACCAAAATGACCGGCCAAGCCTCCACCGTGAGCTTCCCGAACTAATAATTCCCGAATCGGGTGTTTGGGTAAACATAGGCGATTCCCTTTGAAAAGGAATCCTTCTTGCAACGTAAACTCTCCAAACGGACCGGATTTACACCGAATGAAAACCTCACCAAAATCCGCATCCCCATCATAATACTCCTTCAATGCTTCGAATCCAAGCAACCGAATGTCAAGAGTAGAGAGCAAGGCATACCGTCTAGACAAAGCATCCGCCACAACGTTGCTCTTGCCATCTTTGTACTTCGATGAAAAGTGGAATGATTGCAAGAATTCCACCCATTTAGCATGTCTCAGACTCAACTTTAGTTGGCCGTTGATATATTTCAAGGACTCATGATCCGAATGTAGGATGAAATGTTTCGGCCGAAGGTAATGGCTCCAATGATCAAGAGCTCTCACAATGGCATAGAACTCCTTGTCATAAGTACAATAGTTGAGTCGAGCCCCACCCAATTTCTCCGAAAAGTAGGCAATTGGTTGCCTCCCTTGGACGAGGACCGCCCCAATACCCACTCCACTTGCGTCACATTCTACCTCGAAAGGTTGTGAAAAGTCGGGTAAAGCCAAGATAGGTGCTTCACACATTTTCGCCTTCAATTTTTCAAACGCCCCTTGGTCTGCCACGTTCCACATAAACGGTCCCTTTTTCAAGCATTCCGTTATCGGACTAGAAATGGTACTAAAGTCTCGTATGAACCTCCGATAAAATGAAGCAAGTCCGTGAAAGGATCGGACTTCCGTGATGGTTTTAGGCGTAGGCCAAGATTTAATCGCCTCGATCTTGGTTTGATCAACCGACACTCCTTCTTTAGAAACGATGTAGCCAAGAAAGGCTACACTCTCGACTAGAAACGAACACTTCTCCTTTTTCCCATAAAGTTTTTGATCCCTAAGGATCTCAAAGACTTTCCTCAAGTGCCCGATATGCTCTTGCAATGATCGACTATAAATTAAGATGTCGTCCAAGTATACGACGACAAATTTTCCCAAAAATGGCTTAAGTACCTCATTCATTAATCGCATGAAAGTACTTGGCGCATTTGTAAGGACAAAGGGCATGACGAGCCATTCATATAATCCATGTTTTGTCTTGAAAGCTGTTTTCCATTCATCTCCTTCCCGCATGCGAATTTGATGATAGCCGCTTCTCAAATCAACCTTCGAAAAAATCACCGAACCATGCAACTCGTCCAACATATCATCAAGTCTCGGAATTGGGAACCGATATTTGATGGTTATGTTGTTCACGGCTCTACTATCTATACACATCCGCCATGACCCATCCTTCTTTGGAACAAGTAAAACCGGAACCGCACAAGGGCTCAAACTTTCTCGAACGTACCCGCGGTTCATTAGTTTCTTGATTTGCTTTTGCAACTCCTTTGTCTCCTCGGGGTTACATCGATAGGCGGCCTTGTTAGGGAGTGATGCACCTGGTACAAGGTCGACTTGGTGTTCAATCCCACGTAAGGGTGGCAAACCCGGCGGTAAGTCTTCCGGGAAGACATCCGCAAATTCTTGTAGCAAGGTATCGATATCTCTCTTGCCTTGCACAATAACGTCAACATCTCGTGTTTCTTTAATCATCAATAAATACACACGCTCGCCATCGTCAATAGCGTGTCTCACCTCTTTCTCACTAGCAAACATGTTAAGCTTTGGTTTCTCCATTTGATTAGAACTCATCGATCGAATGGCTTGGGGTGCCATCGGTTTAAGCACAATCTTCTTGCCTTTATCTCGTAATTCATATTCGTTACTCCTTCCTCGATGCAAAACATCTCGGTCGAACATCCATGGTCGTCCCAAAAGTACGTGGCATGCGTCCATCGGGAGTACGTCACATAACACATCGTCTCCATATGATCCCATGGTTAAGTTGACCCGTACTTGTCTCGTCACCTTCACTTTGCTTCCATCATCGAGCCAATGTAAAGCATACGGTCTCGGGTGAGCCGTAGTAGTTAGCCCGAGCTTGGTGACCATCTCGTTTGATGCTACATTCGTGCAACTCCCTCCGTCTATTATCAAGCTACACCACTTTTCTCCGACTTTGCATTTGGAATGAAAGATTTGGTCTCTTTGCTCCGTATCACTTGGAACGATTTTGGTATGTAGTGCTCGAAGCACTAGAGTAGTATCATATTCCGGAGCGTCATAAGTCTCTCAATCCTCATTCTCTTCCTCGGCCTCCATGTTAAATACGTCACCAAGGCCTTCCTTCTCGTCCTCGACCAAAAGTTCGTCTCGGACCGCAAGAGCTTCTCTTAGTGTCACCACCCGTTTGTTCGGACATGCATTTTGGTAATGGCCGAATCCTTGCCACTTGAAACATCGTACCTTCTCCAAACTTGTTTCTTTGGGTACGTAGGGAGTCTTAGGTGCCGTGACAGTGACATGACTTGGTGTGGTGCTTTTAGCACCCGAACTCGAACCGGCACTTGGATTCCCGAATTTGGAAGGAAATTCGGGTCTTGAAAACTTCAATTTATTTTGGGCTTCTATCTTTATGCATAGTCCACATAAAGTATCGAAATCTTCATATGGATATAACTCCACCGTGTTGGCTATGTTTTTATTTAAGCCACGTAAAAAACGGGACATCTTTTGTTCTTCGTTTTCTTCTAGTTCTCCCATCAAGACCAAACTTTCGAACTCTTCAATATATTCACCGACACTTAGTTTGCCTTGCATGAAGTCGGCAATCTTCCGGTATAAGGTTAACCGGTGTGATGTTGGCACATACCTCTTACGAAGTTTTCTTTTTAAAGAATCCCACGAACGGAGTTTTGCTTTTCCCTCCCGAGTTCTTCGCGTCTTTACTCCTTCGAACCAAAGAGAAGCACCCTTCCCTAACTTGAGAATTGCATATTTGCAACGTTTCTCGTCGTTAAGGTCTTTGAATTCGAACATGCGTTCAATTTTTCGTTCCCACTCCAAATAAGCTTCGGGATCGGTACCTCCAACGCACTCCGGAAGTTCGTTTACTTTAAACTCATCCGCATGGTGTATTTGACGTGCGTCATCCCCGCGTCTTGCTTGCATACGTGGTTCCGGTAGACCGCTTAGTGCGTCCCGGAGTTTCATCAAGAAATCGGGATCGGAGAAATCCATAACAAGAATCAAGAGATAGTTTTGAACAAGAAATCTTCAATAAAATTGCCAAGGAAATAGCCTTGGGCTCCGATGCCACTAATGATACGAATTACATAATAAGATGAACGTAAATTCGCCGGAAAATGCAGCGGATATATTTTGTTACCTCACAACACTCGTATATATGTAACACTCGTAAGAAATAACCGAAAGTAGGGCAATTCGGCTTACGTAAACAAGAACAATATGAATGATTTATCAAACTAGACCTATAGTTTTATAAGGTAATCTTTCCTCAAGACCTATTGAGAATTGATTCGATTAAAACTCGAAAACGCGTCGAATTATAATCAAGGTTTCGATGAAAAGCATTCATCAAGAAAACACAAGTGTATTCTTATTTTCTTCAACATACCATATCCAAAATGAAAGCATCAACAAGACTACTTATAGCATGGTAGTCTTCTTAGCAACTAAGGAATCAAACAAGATCACATGATCTTGAAATGAAAAACAAAACACAAGATAAAATACAAGGGAATCAAATCAAAGGGAGGGGGAATCACACAACAAAATGAATATAAGACACCCCACATAACATGCAAGTCTAATCATGACATGTGAGGGGAAGAAAAACAATAAAAAATAAAAAAAATCAGCAATAATGGCATTTGCTGGTCTGCCGGACACGGCCCGTGCCGATCGGCACGGTCGCGGCGCGCATCTGGCCGGCAGGGACTCGACCGTTTCGCCTGGCACGGTCGGGTTGGTCGGGCAGCGGGAATTGCACTATCCGGAAGAGTGTGACTCCGCCGTGCCGCCTGGCACGGTCGGGTTGTGTCGGCACGGGCCGTGTCGGACGACACGGTCGGGTTCGGTCGGCAGCGAGATTTCATTATCCAGGACACCTCGGCACGGGCCGTGTCGAATGACATGGCCGGATTCGCTCGGCAGTGATCGGCCAGTTCCAGCAGGCAATGATCGGCCAGTTCCGGCAGGTGGTGGTCGGCAGTGATCGGCCAGTTCCGGCAGGTGGTGAGTTTTCCGGCCGGTGGTGATTTTTCCGGCAGTTCGTCCATTTTCCGGTCGATTGTCGACCTTCCGGCATAGCATGACACGGGCCGTGTTATATGACACGGCTGAGACCGAGACTCCACGTCTTATGTCCGTTTTCTCGCCTAAATACGTAGTAGCCCGTGCATGGCGTGTAGTAAGGCCATTTATATCGATCCTTACTTCGTCTTCTTCGTTCATATCAAATGATTCCGTATCAGTTGAGACTCAGTACGTCTTACCACCCTCAGACTGACGGACAGTCAGAACGGACGATCCAGACGTTGGATTATATGTTGAGACCCTGTGCCTTAGATTGGAAAGATGATTGGGAGTCGCACTTGTCGTTGATCGAGTTCACGTACAACAATAGTTGGCATGCCTCGATCAAAATGGCACCATTCGAAGCATTGTATGGGAGGAAGTGCAGATCGCCATTGTGTTGGGATGATGCGTCCGAGCTGATTGGTACCGAGCCCGATATGGTAGTTGAGACGAGAGAGAAGATTGCCCTGATTTGCGATAGATTGGTGACGGCCCAGAGCCGGCAGAAGTCTTATGCCGATACACGTCGTCGATCGTTGGAGTTTGAGGTGGGAGACCTGTGTTGCTTAAGGTGTCGCCGACATGGGGAGTTTACCGCTTCGGTCGGAAGGGTAAACTTAGTCCGAGATTTATTGGGCCGTTCAAGATTCTAGAGAGAGTTGGAGAGCTTGCATATCGGTTAGGTTTGCCGCCGTCCCTGAGCCACGTGCATAACGTATTTCATGTTTCCCAGCTTAGGAAGTACGTACCGGACCCTAGCCACATTATTGATTTTGGAGAGATCGAGTTGGGGCCTGACATTACCTTCGAGGAGAGGCCGATTTAGATCTTAGAGCGTCGGGTGAAGCAACTCAGGCACAAAACCATTCCTTTGGTTAAAGTGCAATGGTCGAGGCATGGGTCCGAGGAAGCCACGTGGGAGACGGAAGAGAGTATGAGATCGAGATACCCCGAGTTATTCGTGTTGTAAGTTTCGGGACGAAACTTATTTTTAGGGGGAGATAATGTAATATCTGTGTTTTCTATTTTTGGTAATTTCTATTTTCGGTGTATATTCATTTCGAACAACTCGCTTGGCACTATTTTGGAATTCTGAATCTATTTTGTTCTTGGAGTTTCTCCGTTGGGATGAGTCTCGATGATGTTTTTACGTAATTTCATCTTGAGTTATATTTTACCGCATGTGTATTCGATTCTCGTTAAACTCATTTGATTTCGTCATTTTCCTATTTCCATGAGTTCGTATGGTTGAGTAGAGCATGTTCTGAGTTTCGGATTGTTAATCCGACGTTGTATCGTGATTTTCGGATGTTTGGGCCGTTTTTGTAATTTCCTATACGTTTAGGGAATTTATTCCGTGTTCGATTTTGGTTGTGTACCTCGGACCGTTTTGGGGTTTCCGTACTTCCATTTCGTGTTATTGTTTCCCAAATATCGATTTCTATTGCTTTTATTCTCTTCCCGGATCATTTTTCATCATTTTGGGACCCAAGGGGGGTGTGGGCCGCAGCACAAGGAATGTGCGCCGCGGCACACATTGTCGATTCGGCCGAGCAATGCATCGTGGGCTGCGGAACATGCCGGCAGGGCCGCGGCACACTGCCGAGTCACTGCCGCGGCACACGCGTCCGGGCCGCGGCACACTCGTGTTGCACTTATCGGCCAAACCTTCTGTACCGTGTGCCGCGGAACATGCCGGCGGGGCCGCGCCATACTGCCGAGTCACTGCCGCGGCACATTCGTCCGGGCCGCGGCACACTGCCGATCACTGGGCGTAGTTTTGGCCCTGTGCCGCGGCACACTTAGGCTGGGTCGCGGCACACTGAGCAGCCAACTCTATAACTGCGTTTTTTTCAGCGAGGTTCACTCATTTCCTTCCTTTTCTTCAACCATACGAGAGAGAGGGCTTGAGGGGGGAGACTTCCCATCATCTTTCACTTGGGTGTTTGATTTTCTTCATTTCCTTTCGATCGTGAAGCCCGGATAAGCGATCTAACGCAAAGTGCTTGGATCTTCAAGAGGTAATTTCTTTAACATCTTGGATTTCGATTTTTGTTTTGAGATATGATGTTTTGGATGTTAAGATCATGTTGTATGAAGTGATATACACATGATTATGGATATGTTTGATTATTCATTGGATTATTGAAGGATTATTCAAGAACACTTTGAATATTGAATTGGATTTGGGGATTTTCGATTAATCGTTGTTCTAATCACGAATTTGAGTATTCATATTGGATTATTGATCGTATTGAAGATGATTTGTGATTTTGAACTCCAAATTTTCCATTGTTCGTCGCTTATAGTCTACGATACCCAAGTCATGACCGACAAATTGTTCCAGCGGGTAGAAGTAAGATTAATTCTTACCTTTCCGCATTAATGAGACTTGTTGTATACCATTATTATGATTAGGAACGGAGTTGGGAGGATTGTTCAGACCAAAACCTATTCCTTCGTCGTTTCCTTCGTTTCGTCTTATTCAAGGCAAGTATATGTATTACATTTCATTATGTATGTTGTGTTTTCGAAATGATTAATGAATTGTGTTGTGTCAAGAGTTAACACCTTCCGACTGGCGATCGCCTAGGAGGTCGGGCGACCAAGTCGCTGCCGAGCGTCCGAGGAAGAGCTGCCGACCAGCGACCAGGCGACCTAGCCTTAGCCCGGCAGACAAGCATGAATCGCCCAGCCGAAGGTCCCAGGACAAGTCCCGGTGCCGAGCGATCGACCTCAGATACGATCGCCTCTCGGTACTCGGCGACCGACTTCTGGCGACCGACTTATGGACGATCATCTCTCAGCGCTTTGCCGACCGACCCTTGGTGACCGACCATTGCCGACCTTCAGTAACTGGCCGAGAACGATCCTCGGTGTCCAGCTAGAGACGACCGCATCATGACGATCTGGGCCGATGGCCATCCAGTCGGCCAAGGCCGAGCAAACAGGACAGCACCCACGTGCAGATCCACAAAAGCGGCGACAAACTGTCACCTACCTCACCTACCAACAGGGCCTGTGCTGCGAAAGGAGGCGACGGACAAGGCGGTGACCACGGCTATCACCTACCTTGCCCTGCGACAAAGTCCGCCGAAAGTAACAAAGTGGGACCTCCTGTGATGGTACTTAGGACGCGTGCCGGCTCCTCATTGGGCCACTCGGTGGGCTGGTGGATCTCTGGACTTTTGGCAGGCAGCCCATGTGACCTTTAGGACGATCGCCCCATTACATTAATGGCCGAAAGGCGATCGCCCACTAGGGGACAAGGCACCTCAACCCCTATATAAAGAGGGCAGCCTGCACTTGGATACAGACCCTGGGATTCCCGCATTTCACACCATACAGAAGCAAAATACTTACACTTGGCTAACATCCAACTCTTGGCAACAGTTATCTTTCGGTCTTACTTCTCCCGGCCTATCTCATCCAGCAGATTATCGGCGGGGACGAAGAACACCGAGCTTCGCTCAAGAGCCGGATTAACAGAGTCTTTTTACACTCATTGTATTTAGATTTCTCTCATTAATACTTGTATCCACGAATATTCGTATTAATAACATCTCGCGAGAGCATTCAAGCCCGGGCCTAACAAACCCGGCAAATCTTGTATTATTTATCTACTCTCGGAAGTGCTCCCGCAATTGTTGTTTGTTGTCCGTCTTCCAGCAGTATTAATCTTCGGATAAATATTTTGGGCAACAACAATTGGCGCTAGAGGAAGGGGATCCAAACCTCGATTTTTTATACCTACCGTCCCGAAGAACACTCATTGTTCTCGGGGCAGATACTTGAAGTGACACTTACTGCACTTCAAAGAAATCCTTCAGAAATCATGTCTTAGCTTCGCGTCAGAAAGCCGGCCGGCCAGGCGGACCCCTGTTCCGTCCCGATCCGAGCCACGGCCCGATGGTGGAAGGTAGCCGCCGCGTCGAGACGCTCGATCCGTCCACGGACGGCCCAAGCCTCTCGCTCGATCGGTTCGAACCAAGGAACAGATCGAAGGGCCCCTGGCCGTCCTACAGGAGCGACGAGTGCTCTCAACGCGCCTCTGCTATCGCCCTCGGCCGTCCGCCGGAAGTCCAAGCGAAGCTCAAGGCGTCACGGCCGAGCGATCGCCAGAGGCTCCGTCCGCAGAAGAGGCGCTCGCCCAGGGCACCTCGTCTTCGATCGCACAGGCGGTGACCCGACACAGCTCACGGGCGGTCCGGCCCGGCCTACGAGGCAGCGGAGTTTGAGTCCGTCACCGGGAGCTCGGACTACCCGATTCCCGGAAGCGGCTAGCCGTCGCTCCCCCTCGCCGGTGCCGAGCCGGCGGCTGAGCCGGAAATCGGTACACGATCGCCTCGGCTCCTGCTCCCAAAGCCGATCTGCAAGCGACCAAGCCACGGAAATGGCTGCGATGCAACGTCAACTCAACGACATGAAGGCGCTCCTGGAATCCAGGGCAGGCGCCAAGAAGACGATCGCCGGGCCAAGCGAGCCGCTCACGATCGGCATCGAGCTCGCCCCCGTGCAGCACAAGATCGCTCCCCCGCAAACACCCGTGTACGAGGGGCGATCAGACCCCCAAGTGCACCTGAGGAAGTTCAACATCTACATGACCGGGTGTGGGGCATCTGACGCGACCAGATGCCGAATGTTCCCTCTGACGCTGGACGACCTCGCCCACCGGTGGTACACTTCATTGCCACCTCGGTCCATTGGCTCCTTTAACGAGCTGGCGCACGTCTTCACGGAGTACTTCGCCACCAGGGTCGTCCGGCCCGAAGGTCCCCTCCGCATGATGCAAATCAAGCAGGGAGAAGAAGAGTCCGACTCGGACTACATCGACCGGGTAGACGTAATCATCCTCAATGGCGAGCCCATAAGCGATGAGACCGCCCTCTACACGGTCCTAGGAGGATTTCAGGGTTTTTCGCCTATGTTCAGGCATCTCACGAAGACCCAACCTACGACCTACGCAGCCTTCCGGGCTAGAGCCGCAGATTTTCTGGCCAGGCAAAGGTTTCTTCTTAGCCTGTGAGCAGCGCGATCGGCACCCGGACGACGATCTCCCGCCCGATCGCCAATATCGACCTACGAATAAAGCGATCGTCAGCCGAGCGACGATCGCCAGTCTTCCGGCCCGATCGCCGATCATCACGCTACATCATCCGCAACCCGGAGGACGCGATCGCCATCTACAGTCCAGCATATAACATGACGAACTAAGGCATAAGATCGCCTCCACCGCGCATCATAAAGCCATGGTCCTGGCAGTCGATGGAACCGGCTGTTTCGGCCTTGCAAGGTCCCTTTCGGCCATGATCGCCCGCCCTTCGTTTAAATACGAGGCCGGCGTAGTCTGAGGGCTCTCCAACATTAATCAGTGGACACATGCCACAACCCCCGTCTCAACGTACACCGTCGAGGTCGGCCATCTCCATGGCTGGCCGAGGTGGAAGCAGAGCTAACAAGCCGTGGGCGTGGAGCTGATTCATCCGACGCTGCCCCGCGCAAGGTCCCTTTCGGCCGAGATCGCCCGCCCTTCGTTTAAATACGAGGCCGGCGTAGTCTGAGGGCTCTCCAACATTAATCAGTGGACATATGCCACAATCCCCGTCTCAACGTACACCGTCGAGGTCGGCCATCTCCATGGCTGGCCGAGGTGGAAGCAGAGCTAACAAGCCGCGGGCGTGGAGTTGATTCATCCGACGCTGCCCCGCGCAAGGACTCCTCTAGACCGAGACCGCACGCCCTTCGTTTAAATACGAGGCGAGGCGCAGCCTAACAGAGGACCCTCATAATAAAGTGAGTCACGAGACACTCATTGTCTTCGCGCACCAAGACACGGTCATGGAGTCGGTCCATCGATCTCCGCGACTATGCACGTTTCCTCAAAACAAAGCGAAACCACCAAGTTTCCATGGGGGATCGGCCAATGTTGTTTTTGCAGGTACAAGACCGAAAGATAGCTAAGCCAATCGACCATAATAGCCCAAGTCCCAGTCCTAAGTCAGCTCAGATCGCCCATACAAGATCACCAGCAAGAACCACCTCGCCCCATGTCTTCAAACATAGGAGCAAGCTGGGGGGCAATTGTTGTGTCAAGAGTTAACACCTTCCGACTGGCGATCGCCTAGGAGGTCGGGCGACCAAGTCGGCGAGGCCCGAGGAAGAGCCGCCGACTGACTGTGCGACCTAGCCTTAGCCAATGAGACAAGCATGAATCGCCCAATCAAGGTCCCAGGACAAGTCCGGTCTGAGCGATCGACCTCGAATACGATCGCCTCTCGGTACTCGGCGACCGACTTCGCGACCGACTTATGGACGATCATCTCTCGGCGCTTTTCCGACCGACCCTTGGTGACCGACCATTGCCGACCTTGATGAATCGGCGAGAACGATCCTCGGTGTCCGGCTAGAGACGACCGCATCATGACGATCCGGGCCGATGGCCATCCAGTCGGCCAAGGCCGACCAAACAGCACAGCACACACGTGCACAACCAAAAAAGGCCCTGACAAACCTGACACTTACCTCACCTACCAACAGGCCTGTGCTGCGAAGGAGCCGACGGACAAGACGGTGACCACGGCTGTCACCTACCTTGCCTATCGACAAAGTCCGCCGAAAGTAACAAAGTGGGACCTCCCGTGATGCAGTACTTAGGACGCGTGCCGGCTCCTCATTGGGCCACTCGGTGGCCGCCACTGATCTCTGGACATTTGGCAGGCAGCCCATGTGAACTTTAGGACGATCGCCCCATTACATTAATGGCCGAAAGGCGATCGCCCACTAGGGGACAAGGCACCTCAACCCCTATATAAAGAGGGCAGCCTGCACTTGGATACAGACCCTGGGATTCCCGCATTTCACACCATGCAGAAGCAAAATACTTACACTTGGCTAACATCCAACTCTTGGCAACAGTTATCTTTCGGTCTTACTTCTCCCGGCCTATCTCATCCAGCTGATTATCGGCGGGGACGAAGAACACCGAGCTTCGCTCAAGAGCCGGATTAACAGAGTCTTTTTACACTCATTGTATTTAGATTTCTCTCATTAATACTTGTATCCACGAATATTCGTATTAATAACATCTCGCGAGAGCATTCAAGCCCGGGCCTAACAAACCCGGCAAATCTTGTATTATTTATCTACTCTCGGAAGTGCTCCCGCAATTGTTGTTTGTTGTCCGTCTTCCAGCAGTATTAATCTTCGGATAAATATTTTGGGCAACAACAAATTGTGGCTTTCGAGTGCGTGAGTTGTGTTCCTTCCACCCGGAGTGTCCGACGGTATGTCTGGGGATCGATACTAAGGGGTACGACCAAGGAAGTGGACTTGGGTGCGTGTGTGGTTGAACTTCCACCCGGAGTGTCCGACGGGATGTCTGGTGGTCGATACTAAGGGGTACGGCCGCGGAAGTGGTATCCCACCCGGAGCGTTCGATGGGATGTCTGGGGGTCGATACTAAGGGGTACGGCCACGGGATACCAGTTGTGATATTGTGATATCGTGATGATTGAAACTGAATTGATTGCTAATGTAGTATTCCGGAATATTTATGGCAAATGATATCTGATTGAGATGATTGTGTAAAAATCGTATTTGTATATAATGTTGTGTAATTGTGTACTTGCACTAGCTATTCGAATGCTAACCCCTTAAATGGGGGAAATGCGTCTTATACATTTCAGGTACCGGGAGAGCTGAGGAGCAGGCACGGGACATGCACGCAAAGGATGGGCTGGCTTGATGATGTGGCTCGAGTCTGTATATTTTTTTATGTTTTGTCGTTGCATTTGTCGAGTACTGGAGTTAGACTGTTTACTTCTAAACTTGGTTTAAGTCCCCTGCGTGGGCAATGAATTGATATTTACTTTATGTTTCATGTACTCCGTTGAAATGTTTTGGCCGAGGCCACGGCCTTATTTACTTTTGAGTGCATCTTTTGGGATTTCATTGTGGTTATGTGTCATGTGTTAGCCTGGTAGACCTCACGAGGGTTCTACGGCGTGTAATGTCCCATTTGTGAATTAGGGTGTTACACTAAAATCAACATCTGTGATACTTCAACTAGCTGATAGATCTATAAAAATACCTCGAGGAATCGTAGAGGATGTTCTGATTCAAATAGATAAATTCCTGTTGAGAATACCAAAGATCAAATCCCTGTCATTTTAGGTAGGCCATTTTTAGCTACTTCAAATGCATTAATTAACTGTAGAAATGGCATCATAAAATTTTCTTTTGGAAATATGACTGTTGAACTAAATATGTTTAACATTTCTTAACAACATTAAGATCTTGATGATGTATGTGAGGTAAATATGATAAAGAGTATGGGTCCTTACTTCTTTCCAAAAATAGATGATGATGATCTTTTTGAAAGCTTCCTTGCTCATTTTGGCTCAGATTTTGACATCGACAGTTCAATTAATGAAGAAAATTCTTTACTAGAGTCTACACCATTATTGGATAATGATAAATGGAAAGCTAAAACTGAACCACTTGAGAGTCAAATGAATAAAGAAGTACCTATTGAGGATTCAAAGATAGAGCTCAATCCATTACCTGAATCTCTAAAATATGCATTTTTAGGACCATCAGAAACCCTGCCTGTCATCATAGCATCTGATTTAGATGAAGAACAAGAAGATAAATTAATCAATATCCATAAAGAGCATAAAGAAGCAATAGGCTGGACCATCTCCGATATTAAACGTATTAGTCCTTCTATATGCATGCATCGAATTCACCTTGAAGAAAATGCAAAAACTTCCCGAGAATTTCAAAGAAGACTAAATCCTAATTTGAAAGAAGTTGTAAGAGCTGAAATAATCAAACTCTTAGATGTAGGGATCATCTACCCTATTTCTGACAGCCCTTGGGTTAGTCCTGTTCATATAGTTCCAAAGAAATCTGGCATAACTGTAATCACGAATGAAGAAAATGAACTTGTTCCAACTAGAATTCAAACTGGATGGAGAGTCTGTATTGATTACAGAAAATTGAAACTCTGTTACAAGAAAAGATCACTTTCCACTTCCTTTTATTGATCAAATGCTAGAAAGATTAGCCGGTCATGCTTATTATGGTTTTCTTGATGGATATTCCGGCTATAACCAAATTCCCATTGCTCCTGAAGATCAAGAAAAAACCACTTTTACCTGTCCTTTCGGCACTTTTGCTTACCGACGAATGCCATTTGGTCTATGTAATGCACCTGCTACTTTTCAGCGGTGTATGATGAGCATTTTCTCTGACATGGTTGAGCGGTTTTTGGAAATTTTTATGGATGATTTTTCTGTATTCGGATCTAGCTTTGATGAATGTTTACACCACTTAACCCAAGTGTTGGTTAGGTGTAAGGAGAAGAATCTTGTCCTAAACTGGGAAAAATGTCATTTTATGGTTAAAAAGGAATTGTCTTAGGACATGTGATTTCTGAAAAAGGAATTGAGGTGGACAAATCTAAAGTTGATTTAATATCCAGTCTTCCACCCCCACGAACGATTAAAGAAATTTGGTCAATCTTAGGCCATGCTGGTTTTTACCGTCGATTCATCAAAGATTTTAGCAAAATCTCAAGGCCATTATGTAATTTACTTTCAAAAGACACGCCTTTCATATTTGATAATCATTGTCTAAATGCTTTTAAGACACTCAAATCTATGTTGAGCTCTGCACCTATTATCAAATCTCCAAACTGGAATCTTCCTTTTGAAATAATGTATGATGCATCCGACTATGCCGTCGGTGTAGTATTGGGTCAAAGAGAAAATAAATTGCCAACTGTAATATATTATGCAAGCAGAACTCTAAATGATGCCCAATTAAATTATTCTACAACTGAAAAAGAATTGCTTGCAGTCGTTTTTGCCTTAGACAAATTTCGACCTTACTTGATTGGTTCGAAAGTCATAATTTACTCCGATCATGCTGCATTAAAATATCTTCATTCTAAGAAAGATGCTAAACCTCGCTTGATCCGTTGAATTCTATTGTTACAAGAGTTTGACTTAGAAATTCGAGATAAAAAAGGTTCTGAAAATGTTGTTGTTGATCATTTGTCTAGGCTAATCGTGAATTTTACTGATAAAGAACCTCCCATTAATGAAACTTTCCCTGATGAACAACTCATGTCTGTTTCTCAAATACCTTGGTATGCAGACATTGTCAATTACCTTGTTACTGGTAACATGCCATCTCATTGGAATAATCAAGATAAAACAAAATTTTTAAACGAAGTAAAAAAATTCTTTTGGGATGATCCATATTTGTTCAAATATTGTCCTGATCAAATCATTAGGAGATGTGTGCCAGAACATGAACAACAAAATATCATTTCCTTTTGTCATGATCATGCATGTGGAAGTCATTTTAGTTCAAAGAAAACAACTGCTAAAATTCTACAATGTGGTTTTTATTGGCCAACACTTTTCAAAGATACACATTCATATTGCAGCACATGTGATAGATCTCAAAGATTAGGTCGAATTTCTAAAATAAATATGATGCCTTTAAGCCCAATTTTAATTATTGAAATATTTGATGTTTGGGGCATAGATTTTATGGGACCTTTTCCAATTTCTTTTGGCAATCTTTACATTCTTGTGGCCGTCGATTATGTTTCAAAATGGGTAGAAGCAATTGCTTGCAAAACAAATGACCACAAAGTCGTGGTAAAATTTTGAAAGAAAATATTTTTTCCAGATTTGGAACACCACGAGCAATTATAAGTGATGGAGGAAAATATTTTTGTAATAAATTTTTGAATCATTTATTTAAAAAATATGGTGTTACACATAAAGTTGCTACTCCTTATCACCCTCAAACAAGTGGACAAGTTGAAATTTCAAACAGAGAAATCAAACATATTCTTGAAAAAAATGTTAATCCTACAAGGAAAGATTGGTCTTTGCGATTGAATGATGCATTGTGGGCTTACCGTACTGCTTTTAAAACTCCCATCGGTATGTCTCCATTTAGGCTTGTCTTTGGAAAACCATGTCATTTGCCTGTTGAATTAGAACATAGAGCATACAGCGCCATAAAATGATTAAATTTTTCATTAGACATGGCTGGAATTCATAGGAAACTTCAACTAAATGAATTGGAAGAAATCAGAAATGATGCTTACGATTGTGCAAGGAAATAAAATGACAAAATGAAATTTTTTTATGATAAACACATTTTCAGAAAAACTTTTTTTCCTGGTCAAAAAGTCCTTTTTAACTCTCATTTGTTATTATTTCTAGGTAACTTGCGTTCATGATGGTCTGGTCCATTTATTATTCATACGGTCTATCCTCACGGAGCTGTAGAAATTGAAAATCCAAAAAATGGTAATATTTTCAAAATAAATGGTCAACGGTTAAAACCATATTTGGAATTAAAATCTTTTGAGGTAGAAGAGGTTCTTCTTAAAGACCCCGATATTGTGAATTAATATTCCATTGTGTTTGCCCGGTCAAGTGGTGGATAACGGTACTCCGTGGCTAGTAAAGTCGGATTTTTCAGTTTTCCACAACAACTGATTTTGTAGATATTTTTTTTTTATTTTTCATTATGGAACAAACTTTGAAAACAATTGAAAAAAGATTTCCCTTTTTTAGTAATAAAGTCATTTTGAAACTTTACCAAGCCAGACTTGAAAGGATGAGGTTGCTTATGAATAACGGCATACCTTTTGATATTCGATTCATTATTGAAGCCAAAGTGAGAATAGCGGGTGAATTCACGGAAACACCAACTAGATTTTTACCAGGGCTTGGAAAAGTTCATATGCCAAGAAACGACAAGCAAAGAAAATGGCCGTTTGCTACAAATGTGCTAGGTGGAACTGTGATTCAAGATATCGATCTTTAGGAATTCCTTCCACAAACAGAGAAGATAAAATTCAGTTCATCAAGGATGGTCTGAATAAGGAGAATTTAGATGATATTGAAATTTCTCTTGACACGCATCCTAGTGGACTCGTACATTATGGGATTCGATGTTTTTGGAATAAATTCAAACCAGAATACGAACAACGTCTTGGGAATCTGACGTTAAAAGACCTTGTTTGCCAATTTGTAAGAAAATTGGATGGGAAGCTTCTCCCCGACTCATAGAAGGCGTTTAAGCCATTTCTGAACGTAAAATCAGAGGAAGATGTGAGCCACAATCACAACTACTGTACATACACGTGAGTATCTTCACTTTTTGTCGTTTTTTTAGATTTCCTGAATAAAAAAAGTGATACGCAATCAATGCATTCATTATTCTATTGAGTAGTTGAAGCGCAATTAACGCGGTCACAGATTTTATAAATCTTTTTACTTGATTTTGCATCTATAAATAAACATTCCAGTTGTTTCTTTTCTGCATCCCTCAAACTTGTATTCTTTTCATTTTCTCTAAATAATTTTCTTTTTCAAAAAAATGGAATCATCATCTTCCGCAAAAAGATTTAACTCCATCTGCATTTTTGGTGGAGCTAGTCATGAGAAAGAGGCTTGCTTTACTGAAGCAGCCCACAACTTGGGTCGTACCTTAGGAGAAAAATGCATTCATGTAGTTTACGGAGGAGGAAGTCTAGGATTAATGGGACATGCCGCTGCTTCTGCCTATATGGAAGGAGTAAAAGTGTTGGGAATCATTCCAAAACCTCTGGCTAAAAGTAAAATCACAGGAGCAACCATTGGATATGAGTTCAGAGCTGTGAATATGCAAGATCGCATAACTCACATGATAAATAATGCTGATGCCTTTATCATCCTTCCCGGTGGTTTTGGCACTCTTGAGCAAATTTTTCATGTGGTTACCAGAGCCCAGCTAAATGTTCATACGAAATCAATAGGTCTGCTAAATGTCAATGGTTTCTTCGATTGTTTACTATCTTTCATTAACTACTCTTCTGAAAAAGGTTTTATTTCTGAGCGTTCTAAACGAATCATAGTAGTTGCAACAACACCAGAAGAGCTGATCAAAAAACTTATTGCATTTGTTCCTGAACCAGACCCAGCTCTATCTAATATTGTTTGGATGGAAGATTTCACTGTGCGGAAACGCAAAATTGATACATTCCTTTCCCTCTGATATGCAACTTCATTCCTCTTGTTGTTTTTACTTTTTAGCGGGTGTAAAAATCGTGAAAATGATGGCAGCTTAAGGAATTTCTTTTCGACCTCTTGACGCGCATCTATCCACGATTTATATATTGTTATTTCTATTACTGTACTTTTTTTCGTTTGTTTTCAATAAAAGCATTGATGGCAGCGTAAGGCGACTCTTCGGACTCTCTTGAAGCGCATCTAGGTTGTTTGTGTTATACTTCCGGGTATATATTTTCTTTTGTTGTTTTGCCACACTTATTTCTTGCAGGTCCAAAAAAAGGCTGAGCGAAGTGTCGTCTTTCATAAACAGGGCAGCCTTATTTAAACCCTTACTCCATTGTTCTTTTTACACAATAAGGATATTGTTTATCATTAAGTGTGGGGGAAGGTGTATATCTATATCTATATCTATATATATATATATGCAATATTAAAAAAAAAGTGTTGAAAATCACGACACCATTTTCTTGAGAAAATGTTAGTGAAAAAATCATTTTTGGGATGTTTCACTGGTTTTGATAATGGATTTGGATGAAGGTGTATGGGATTCAGTACACAACACCCTTTTTGTGAGTTTTGAGCTTTAGAGCAATCCTTATATATACGCTCTATATTTTTTGTTGTGTGGTCAAACATATTGTGTTCATTCTAGAACTTGCTCATTTATAGATTTCGAGACTACATTCATAAACTCTTGCATTAAGATGATAAAGGCAATTAGGATTAACCCGTTGTTGGCTTATATTTTCCCACCCATTATATTTTATCCTTAGAAGCCCCATTGAGCCTGAGCCTATTTCTTTGATCAAGCACATTACTTTAGCCATTATCCATTCTTGTTGATGACTCATCCATTTGCACCCTCTAGTCAAAGATTTAATTGTGAACTAGATGTGTGACAAATAGGGGCCGATGTTCATAAGAATATTGTGGAGATTAAGAGATTTTGTTGAAAGTGAAAGGATGTGAAGTACATTGGAGTATTGAACCGAGAAAAAAAATATAAATAAAGGCCAAAAAAAAAACGGCCTGAAAGAAAAAAAAAAGCGGGAGGTCAAGTGCGAAATCATCACTATATATACATAAAATAGCACTTGAACTATCCCTTGAGTGATACATAATTCCTTCCAGAAGATCCATTGCATACTTTTTCTTACACAAGAGTATGACCTTACCAGATGAATATTCAATTACCATGTACAGAATAACTTGGGGATGATGGTTTGAGAGTTTTCATTACAGAAGGGGGGTGTTGATTGTTATTTGTAGGATTTGTTATGCATCTAAATTCACAATTGATCTTGGCTAGCAAACCTCATAATTTTTCCTTTATCCTACCCATACCCAAAGCCACGTTACAACCAAAAGAAAAGACCTTTTGATTTATGGATGAGTTTATTTTTAAGTAGTGGAGATTTGATTTTTGACCAAGCATATGGTAATGACACATTATGCTTTGATATGAGTGAACTCTTCTCGAATATCCCGTATATACACTTGAGTGAAGAGTGATATCCACCGTGAGGGTATTGAATCTTTTTGCATTTGATTCTCAATGAAGTTGTTAGAATTTGGTGCGGCATCCTATTTTTCTCTGATCTCACTTGGGTCATGATCACTTGTTCTCTCTTGATATTGGTTTTGTCATGATTTTTTTTCAGCATATGAGTATTATAACTCGGGTATAAGATTTGCCCGAGGACGTGCAAAAGATAAGTGTGGGGGAACTTGTTTGGTATATTTTGAGTGATATTTTTATTAGTATTTTATGTATATAATTGTGTGTTTTGTGTGATAATTTATTCATTTTACCATATATTTATATTATTTCATTTTATTAGAATTTTCTATAATTTTGTGTCATTTTTGGATAATTAATTGGAATTAAATTATATCTGCAGGTTAACCAACCGGTACAAGACAGATCAGTTGGTTCAAGGATGATATTTTTCCAAAATTCAAATATAGTCACGACTGGTCTCATTTTATTCGTCTCGTCGAGATGATCGTTTTAAAAAAAAAAATTCATCCAAATCCGAGTTCGTATGAAGAAGTTATGACCGTTCGAAGGACAATTAAATAGACGGACCATATTGTGCCACGTGTCAACACCCGATTGGATCAGAAAATCAACTTTGTGCTGATGTCATCCATCAAAATCAGCACCCCTTAGCAGCCATGAAATAATTGAGGGTGGGATTTTAAAATTGTAAAAATTATTATTTTATTGATTTTGAAGTAGTATAAATAGGGGATGAATGTGTAGTGTTTTGGGAGGAGAAAAAAGGAGAAAAATAGAGAGATATTATTGTAAAGGAGAGAAATAAAAATATTGTGTAATAAAATTATATTTGTGTAATAATATTATGGAATATTTATTTATTTGTGTTGTTATTATGAGTGAGTAATTTTTTTTTACTGGGTTATGATGAAACCATGTCTATATTATTATTAATATTTATATAATAATTTCAAATAAATGTTTTTAACGATTATGATTTTCGCTTCAACAGGGAAATATTATTTCATCAATTATATCACGTATTTTTTATAGTTAAAAATTCCCCCATTGCTTTGTGATTATTGATATTAGTTAATTTCTTTGATTATTTATTTTCCATTAAATTGGATACATATAATGCTTAGAAATTACATTTTTTAAGCGAAGGAAAATCTATATTTGAATTATAATTTCGTACTTATTGTTAAATCTATAGGGAAATAGTGATATTGATTTCAGAATCTATTCCCTGAATTTCTTGGAATTAAAATATAAAATAAATAATAAATAGACATTGGTGGATTCAAAACCCTAGTAAATTATTTAAAATCAATTTATCTAAAATCTACTTAAAAATTACTGTTATTTAATGCAATTATTATAATCAATCAAAAATCAACTTATTTGGGACCAGGTTAGAATTTAATTTAATTTGTTTTAAAACGATAGGAATATATTTACTTCACTATCATAGTCCTCCCTGTGGAATCGACCTTGCACCGTATATCTACATCGAACAAATCGTGCGCTTGCGAGTATTAGACTAAAGAATCAACTAAACAACAATATTTATTCTTGATCGTCATTCGGTCGAATTCTCGGTAATCAATACACAAGCGAAACGAACCATCCTTCTTCTTGACAAACAATACAGGTGCTCCCCACGTGGACGCACTCGGCCGGATATAACCCTTCTCGATTAGATCCTCTAATTGATTCTTCAACTCCTGCATTTCGGTCGGGGCCATCCGGTACGGTGCCTTCGATATTGGGGACGTACCAGGCTCCTACTAAATCGTGAATTCCACATCTCTCTGTGGAGGCAAACCAGATAACTCGTCTGGGAATACATCGGCATATTCCCTCACTACATGGATATCCGTCAACATTACTGATGGTTTCTCAGTCTTGGTCATATAGCACCAATAACCGACACACCCCTGATTGAGTAATTTTACTGCTTTCATCAAGTTGATGATTCTACCGGAACAGCTGGGATTACCTCCCTGAAAAACACATTCGACTCCATCGTTTGAAATGATAGTGACCATACGCTTACGGACACTAATGGTGGCATCGTGACAATCCATCCAATCAATACCCAAGATGACGTCGTCTCTCGGTAAATCTACCACGATTAGGTTTGCTAACCAATCACAGTCATGAAACTGAATCGGACAATCCTTAATCTCACGATTCCCGATAATAATTCTACCATCAGGTAGACCAATGACATAAAGCTCACAACTAGTAGCACTACCCAGACGTAGTCTACTCAAACATGATTCGGAAATGAATGAATGCGATGCACCAGTATCAAAAAGGGTACACACAGGTTGAGATAGAATTTCGAGTGTACCTGAGATCATTCGGTCTTCCGGATCATCAGCTCTCTTCATCTCATAAATTCGGGGCTTGCTAGCCCCGGAACCAGATGCTCCCGTCTGATAGTTGTGGGCTCCGCCTTTGTTAGCTACCGTCCTCTTAAACAATGCGGATTGAGTAGCCTGTTTCGGAACCACTGATTGTTTCGGGGCCGGAGATGACGCCGGAGTAGGTTTGGAGTCCTTTCGGCAAAAACGGGCCCTATGACCCGCCATTCCACAGTTATTGCACGTGACGGTTTGCCTCAAACACTTCGTGCTGTAATGACCCTGTTCTCCAGAGTTGAAATAGGTAATGGCCGAACTGGCCGCTCGTGACTGAGATTCCACGAGTCTGGGCGCCATAGGAGGTCGCCCAGTGAAAGTAGAGCCCGCTCGAGGCTTCTTGAAAGTTGCCTGACTGCCTTCAGGCTGATTTCGATTCTTTGACTTCTTACTAGATGATGGAGTTTGATTCTTAGCAATCTCCTTAGCAGTAAGCTCATAAGTAAGATCTTTCTCGATGAATTCATCCAGAGTGGTGCAATTGTGATTAATCAACTGCATCTGTATACGAGGTTTCAACCTCTTGCCAAAATACTTGATCTTGTCCGCCTCGGAGTGAATAATAGACGAGGCGAAAGGAAAAAGCTCCTGAAATTTCTCGGCGATGGCGAGGACATCATCATCTGCTGAGAGGTCGGGAGTGAGTAATTCCGATAACTTGGCCTCTCTGAGTGGGTCCGGATAATACCTCTCCATCATGAGAGTCTTGAATTGGTCCCAAGTACATGATCCGTCGGTGGGCTTCAACGATAACCACCATGAATGAGCGCTCTTACCCAGATAGTAAGCCACAACTGAAACTTTATGCCCCTCGGGGCAATCCACCATAGCAAATAACTTCTCGAAATGCTCAAGCTAATGAACAATATCCGCCGGCTCAAACGAGCCCTCAAAGGTAGGTGGTCTTTGGTGAGAGATGTCGCCAATAATACTGCTCACAGCCCTCTCCTGCCCCTGAGGCGGTGGAGGAGGAGTCTGTTGATTCTGAGTACCTGAGTTCTGCATCGTCTCCATGAGGCGTGCCATTTGAGTCATCTGGGCCATCATGCCCTGCATAAAAGCGAGTGGGTCAACCCGAACACCCTCTGAATGAGCTGTGTCCCGAGTACGACTCCCTGGCAGTGAATGATCATTTCCAGGAGAATGAGTGGTAGCGTCGCTGCTCGATGAATTAGCATTATTCCTCGCATTCGCACGTGTATTCACACGAGTTCTCGGGGTTCGGCCCGCACCGCAGCCTCTTCCCCCGCGTCCTCTTCCAGCTCTTTCCATACTGAAGTGGGAAAATCACAAGATGATCATATATCTCGCATGAATATCACATTATGATTACGTTATGAAATGATGAAAATGAGTACACGCGCTCAAACACAATGATTACATGAATGATCAACTGAAGTGACGAGATTATCTGATGAAATTCTTGAAATGATTATCTTGAACAAGTTAACAAGATCAATGATACGATCCTCAAGATCAACAACTGGATAGTGAAATGAACTGAGTGATTAATGAGTTAACATGATCGACATGATCACAAATGAGTGATTGTTGACTGTTGAATGATGAATGAGTGATTCTTATTGCCAGAAATTATACCATGGCGTCAGAAATCTTACTGTTCTTTGGTCCGAGGGGCTCGGGTCTTGCACGGGTCACACGTGACGTGAAAGTCTAATAATACTAGTCTGATGAACGATGATCTCAATGAGACATGACTCGGAAGGTAGTATTCAAAACCACGCTCCGATACCAACTCTATAACACCCCAATCTAGGTGGATATTACAGTGCCGTGGACCCCCGACTGGGACCCACCAGGCGAATGAAAATTAATGACTTAAATAATATAATTGTAGTACCGAACCACATTATATCATTAAATTACTTCGATGAGGAGTTTCATTACAACACACCCAAGATAATACAGAATACATGTATATTTTATATGAAGATAAAATATACAACACGGAGTAAATGAGTATTCAAACGAAAGTCTACAGCGGATATAAAAATGAAGAAAACATGAAGACTGAAAAGGCCTGGGCCCCCCTACTAGTATCAGTGGGACTCCTCACCGTCAACGTTCTCTTCCCGTGCCTTAGCCTTGCCATGACCTGAAAACAACATCCCCCAACGGGGTCAGTTACACAGAACAACAATCCTCAAGAGTTGAACAATATACAACAATCACATAAATGAATTAATGAATTAAGTTGAATGATGAGCATCAATGTATGCCCGAATGAAAAGCGTGAGAGCACAAATAGCCGAGTGTCCGTAGACCCGCATATACACCCGCTATTGGCCTAATTAGTCTCACGGTCCAATGTGTTCGGAGTCCCGCGTATATACATTACCATGCACATAGTCCAATGTGTCCGGAGTCCCGCATATACACATGACCATAGTGTGCCCGACTAAAATTTCACACATGCGCCAACTGGCCATACAATATAATTTCGGAAGATCACCAGAATAAAAATGACCAAGGTGAGGCGTAATGAGTAGAATCCGATAAGGATCAAGAATGACTCACCGAGATGAAATAATGATACAACAAGTGATAGCTTCAATGAAATAATTTTGGACCTGTCGTTCCTCGTGAGTTACATGATGAGTTGATAAATACAAGTCTCGACATGAACGATATATTATGAGTGAATTACATGTATGAATGAACAACAACGTAGGGAATGAATATCTTTTTAACCGAGTAAGAATTTACTTACATAATACCGGTGTCGAAATGTCCTTCCTCGAACAACGTCCTAAAAAGAGATGTCGGTCTCTCGAACAACCCTGAATGACACAATTACCAATAATCCACTCAATTAACGTATCAAACACGATTATAACCAACTCAAATGCCGATACAACAATATACAAACTCATTGAGGCATTCTAACGAATACTTAGCAAACATACATCCTTAGATAATATTCAATTCCGAATATATCGAAACCAAACTCCAAAATGAGTATTTCAAACCACAAAACACCTTCAATGATATCAATAATCACATAGGAATCCACAACTCGAGTTAACGACAACATCTAATCGAAAACCCCCAAAAATATCAAAGTCAACCAAAAAGTGTTCTTGAATTAACCCCAATATTCATGAAATCCGAAATATATGCCAATAAATCCGTAGGAATACATTCATCCAAGGTAGATAATCCATATCTAATATATTCCAACAACAATCCAAGCTTACACGAAGAAATCGGAAGGAAAATACCCAAAATCCGAAATTCTAGATCCAAGAAATTATTACCTTGATTTGATGTGATGGAGATGATGAAATGATGTTTAATCCAAATGATAAGCTTGATGATGATAGGTGAGTGCAGCTCGAAAATATCTCTCCAAATCGCCCGAAATCGTCGAAGGAGTGAAGAGAGAATGACAAATGACGAATCTGGACTGCACTGTCCA
Organism: Orobanche coerulescens; assembly: GCA_033398695.1. Lineage (NCBI taxonomy): Eukaryota > Viridiplantae > Streptophyta > Magnoliopsida > Lamiales > Orobanchaceae > Orobanche > Orobanche coerulescens. Next base: position 108,185,411 of record CM065818.1, on the reverse strand, counting down.
ATATATACCGTTCCCAGATTAGCGCATGCTACGATCTGTTATTTAGCATGCGCTAACGGGTTAACCGGACAGTCCAGTGAACTCTGACTGCCTCGTTAGCGTACACTACGAACTTGATAGCGTGCGCTAACGCCCTCCTGATAGCGTGCGTTAACTCCAAAAGTTAGCGTGCGCTAGATAAATATCTGATGTCCAGTGACCGAAATCCAGAACCTCCTGTCTTCTGACCTGCTTGCGATAGCACGCGCTACGTTCAATAATCAGCGTGCATTACTGCCCCAATAGCGTACGCTAAAATCCACTCATAGCGTGCACTAGGAATTATTCCAAAATTAGTCTAGTACCAACTGGACTCTGCCTGATCGGCTTTAGCGCGCGCTACACTAACTGCATAGCGGGCGCTATCCAAACTTACTAGCATGCACTACTTACCATTCGTAGCGTGCGCTACTCCAACTCGGCTGCAGTCCAGTGCCTTATGGAGTGCAGGCCTGGACCGCATTAGCGTGCGCTAATACGGAGAGGTAGCATACGCTACCCGTACTCAATTAGCGGGCGCTAAAGAGAGTATGTAGCGTGTGCTACTCCTTACACACAGCCATTATGAAGATGACAATGATGATGACCACGGTTCGATCCTCCAACCAGGTAGGACGACGGATAATAACTGATGTACGATACAATAACTCTGATCAATGAATACAATGAATGAATATGAACGATGAATGATCATTAATGAGTGAAAAATTACTGAGTGACAATTACTGAATGATAATTACTGAATGATAATGACTGAATTACAACCGGGTATTACACTGAGGTACTAGCAAGTGACTTCACTGTAAAGCCTCAATACGCTTACAATAACAATTCCATGAGTCTCAACAAAATATATCATCTTCGAATGGAATAATCTATCCGTGTCACAACCTGTCTGCCTGATCGCACAATTAAGTCCCAATTCTGATAAAACCGATAATACACGATACATCTTTGAAAGAATTGTCCAACAGAATAGCAACAAATCCCGAAATGTCGACACAAAATCTGAATGCTCAGATGATCACCAGCAATGATCAACCCATAAATTAATCGAGAATATCATTGACATGATAAACTCTAATATGACCAATCCAAAGGTCAAAACACAGCCTAGAATATCATCATCATGATAAACTCCAATATTACCAACGAAGGATCAACGAAAATCGAGAATACCTTCACACGGTAAGCTCCAACATGATCAACACAAAACCAGATAACAGATATACGAATGAATAAAGTTCTCAAAACAACACGTCAATCACATATAGGGGATCTCATTAAACATACCCGACTCGTGAACATACTCATCGGCATACGAACAACCAATCACAAACCGACGAACATATCCAACCATACATGGAGTGGGAACGACCACTCACTATCCAAAACAACCAGCATGGGGTGACCATCCCCAAATCTACACTTACAAAGAAATCATTAAAAAATCACCTATGATAAAATCGCGCTACTACCATACCAATGGAATCACATAGCACATACGTCCCAGTTTCACAAAATCCAAAGTTCCACACATCCTGTGCATGAATCTACAACACGCAGCATATTTCTCTTATCCGATAAATCAACCGATCATCCCTGGATAACCAAACTACCATACTGAAGTTCGAATCTCTATTCATCATTCCATACTGATGTCTTATCCAGTTTGTGAGTCTCACTCAGAACTTCACCATGATATGCATTATGCACTAAATGAATATGTATATCGATCATATTTTCAAAGCCAGTTTGAAATCATATAGTCTTGTCAAGAAGACAAATTTTCGAAAGTTCTTTCAAGAATTTCAAAACTCAAAACATAAATTTTCGTAAGACTACAAAACCAATTTCCGAAAAATTAAATCGGCTCACTAGTGTGTTGACTCAAAGTATTTTGATGACGATCGTATTCAAAACATTTAACAAAATGTATCTCATCGAGATGCTACATTGAAGGAAAATTATGTTCATAGCACACGCTACAGTCTCCAACGTAGCGTACGCTATCGAGGGTTCAAGTCACCTGCAGTCAGGCAAGTTATCTGCAGCCTAGTGAAGTCACCTGATGGATAACGCACGCAAAGGTCACAATATCAGCGCACGCTAAGCTGTTAGTCTTAGCGCACGCTATCATCTTTATGTAATGCACGCTATCGCACTTAAGGCAGAGAGACAGTAAAGGTCTGGACAGAAAAAGGAAAAGGATTTGCGCACGTTACGGACATTCATTTACGCATGCTACTATGAGGTCTTAGCGTACGTTACATGTCAAGTCTTGCGCACGCTACCGAAAATTATGTCTAGTAGTCCAGTAGCCACTGGACTCAAAATAAGGAAGCACCTACGTACGCTACATAGGCTAACGTACGTTACTGAGGAAAGTATATAGCGCACGCTATTCAATACTTATTAGCGCATGCTAAAGCATGCAATCTTCTACTGTTGGACAATCTACCCGTTGGAACGCAGGAGTCAAAAGGAGATCCGAGAAATCTGGAAAGTTAATATCAAACAATTACTAGCGCACGCTATGTACAATTGCTAGCGCACGCTAAGTATAAATATATCCGTTGGGAAAGAGTCGTTGGGGAGACAAACCGACATAATCTAAAGTCAAGATTGAAGACCTATTGACCAACCGTTAGCGCACGCTACGATGGTATGACTAGCGCACGCAAGTCATATGATTTTACCGTTGGAACAGTTTTGTGATCGTTCAGATCGGCCAAGTCAGAGATCGATTGCGCACGCTATGAAGGTATTATTAGCGCACACTAATAATACAAATATCAGAATTCAAAGAAGGACTGACACCTATGAATACCCATATCATTTGGGTATCTCACACACAACTTCAAGCATTCTAGTATATAAGCAATCAAACCATGCTTGAGCTCAGTTTTCTATCTTTTATTGCATTCTAAGTTGTGAGAAGAAAGATACAAAGAGTGAAACACCTTGTAATATTTATTATACTTTGTATTCTTTCATTTGGTTGAGAGTGTTGCATCACTCATACGAGAGCTTTAGAGAAACGAATTTAGAGTCACTAATCTGGTGTTATTAGGATCTTTGATCCGGCATTATTAGGATTACACTCCAATATTCGTAAAGTGAGGATTATCTAGTTCTGATAGAACACTAGTTAAACAAAGTTTATTTTGAGAGTGGTTGTGCTTGGACCAATAGAAGACAAGTGTTTGTAACGGTTGTTGTACTCGGACCGATCGAAGACGAGTCAAATGTGTGGTTGTTCTTGAGCCAATAGAAAAAGAAGTCATAGAGAGGACGTAGGCAAGTTGCCGAACCTCTATAAATCTTTGAGTCTTTTACTTTCCGCACTATTCTCTTTTATTCGCGAGAGAGTTCGATATTCCACATTACCAATATTCAACCCCCCTTCTAGTGGTGAATTTATCTCTTCAGTTGGTATCAGAGAGGGTCTCTTTTTAAAGGTTTAACCACCTAAGGGAAAAAGATCCGCAAATGGCACTTCTTGGCCAAATCGAAGGAAATGCTCTCAACCGTCCTCCCTTCTTTAACGGTTCCAATTTCATGACATGGGAAAAGAAAATGGCTATATTCATTCAAGCCTATGATATTTAAATTTGGAAAGTCATTGCACTTGGTCCGAAACTCGCCAAGAAGGAAGATGGATCGTTTAAAAAGTTTGACGAGTTCAACGACGAGGACTGGAGGAACACGCACATCAATTCACGTGCTACTCAACTTCTCTATTGCACCCTTAATCCCAAAGAACTCAATAGGATATCTTCCTATGAAAGCGCAAATGAAATTTGGGAAATACTCGTAGTAACTCATGAGGGAACCACCAAAGTTAAGGAGACTAAAATCAACATGCTTCTTCATGACTACGAACTCTTCTCTATGAAGGACGAGGAAACAATCACCAATATGTTGGATCGATTCTAGGCAATAACCAATGGACTTGCATCATTCGGAAAGCCTATATCTAGTAGCGACAAAGCTAAGAAAATTCTTCGCTCGTTGCCACGTGAATGGGATGCCACGGTTACCGCGATCATGGAGTCCAAAGATCTCAATAAGCTCGAGTTTAGTGCCCTCATCAGGTCACTCATCAATTATGAGATCGTTCTCAAGTCTGGAGGTACCAAACCAAAGCCTCGTGAAAAGGTAGTCGCATTCAATGTTGATAGCGACGTTGAAGAAGATGTTCCCGAGGATGAAGACGACGAGGAACTCACTCTCTACGCCAAGAACTTTAGAAGATATAAAAATCTAATTCAAAGAAGGCGAAATTTTCTTGGTCGGGATGGTAAGGCGGAACAAAAGAAGAATAGCTATATTCCTATAAAGAAGTTCGACAATTATTATCGAAAATGCGGTCAAGCCGGTCATTATGCCAAGGATTGTCGAGGATCCTCTTCAAAGCCTCAAGTCGAAAGATTCAAAAAGAAGGAGGTTCTAATCACGTATTGGAGTGACGACGAGGATGAGATTGAAAGATCTCTTGATGCTGATCTCACATTTATGGAACTCGACTCCGAAAGCAATATCGAGAAACACTATTTTTGTAGGTACCGGCACCAAGGAAAAGCAAGTGGTACATTGATAGTGGATGATCAAGGCACATGTGCGGCTCCGAGGACTTATTTGAAGACATAGAATATCAAGAACAAGGACATGTGTCCTTTGGGGACAATCAAAAGGGAAAAATTAAAGGCATCGGAAAAGTCGGTAAGGAACCTTCTCTCTCTATCAACAAAGTATTATTTGTTGAAGGTTTGCATCACAACTTACTTAGCGTTTATCAACTTTGTGATGAAGGTTTTAAAATTCTCTTCGAGCAAACCCATTGCACGTCATTTAGAAATAATAAAATTGCATTCATCGGTTTAAGATGTGGAAACATTTATATTGTCGACATTAATGATAAAAGTGCATTCAATGAAAAGTGTCTTATTACTTTGGATGATAATGCATATTTATGGCATCGTAAATTGGGGCATACATCTCTACCCATCATATCTATTTTATCAAGACACGATCTTGTCCGTGGTTTACCCAAACTCAAATTTGATCGAAAGCATTTGTGTGAATCATGCATAAAAGGGAAACACACTCGAGAATCTTTCAAACCAAAATTCGAGGTTTCCACTAGCCGTATTCGTGAACTTGTGCATATGGATTTAATTGGACCATCTTGATATGTTAGTCTAAATGGTAAGCTTTATACTTTGGTCATTGTTGATGATTATTCCCGTTTTACTTGGGTTATGTTTATCGCTCATAAAGATGACACATTTTCTGAGTTTTCCAAATGGTGTCGTTTGGTGCAAAATGAGAAAAATCATTCTATAATTTCAATCCGCACCGATCACGGAGGTGAATTTGATTGCACTCCATTTGAGCTTTTATGTGACAAATATGGTATTAATCACAATTTTTCGGCTCCTAGAATGCCTCAACAAAATGGGGTTGTTGAAAGGAAAAATCAATCTTTGGAGGAAATGTCAAGGACTATGCTTAATGAACACTCTCTTCCACAATACTTTTGGGCCGAAGCAATTATTACGGCATGTTATGTGATTAACCATGTTCATGTTCGTAGAACTAACCTTAAAACTCCGTATGAATTATGGAAGGGCAAAAAGCCAAATATATCGTATTTCCATCCTTTTGGTTGCAATGTGTTTATCCTAAATAATGGTAAGGATAACATGGGGAAATTTGATGCTAAATCCGATTCCGGTATATTTCTTGGTTATGCTACCAATAGCAAAGCATATCGTGTTTATAAGATTATAACAAATAAAGTTGAAGAATCCATTCATGTTAAATTCAATGATATGCTCTCACCCCCGAGAAAGGTAGAATATTTCGATGATGCAGGTATTTTCCCGGACTCTCATCCCTCAAACGAAATGTAGAAAATTTCGGAAATCTAAAAGAAGACAATCGAGAGTCTACCGAAAGATTGGAGGCAAATCAAATACCATCCAAAGGATCTTGTGATTGGAAACATTTAAGATGGTGTTCAAACCCGAAGGAGAACCATCGATTATATGGCTCATTGTGCTTTCATATCAGAAATAGTTCCCAAGAATATATACGAGGCCCTTGATGATGAAAGTTGGGTGATGGCAATGCAAGAGGAGCTTGTAAAATTCATGCACAATAATGTATGGAATTTGTTGGAACATTTTATTCCATATATAAATTAATAATGTTTTGATGATTAAAGTTGCTAAACAAAACAAAACAACGAAGAGGCGAAGCAAGCATCGAAGGAAAACGAAGTGCAAAATGCTGAAGAAAACAAAGCTAACGTACGTAACAGGAACATGTTAACGTACGTAATATGATGAAGCTAACGTACGTAATACAAGAAAGATAACGTACGTAACACAGTTCAAACAAGTGAACGTTGGAGGAGTCAAAGTCAGAAAAGCATGCAACGGATATATGACATCATCAGTGATGTAATGTTAAACGTACGTAATGGATAGATGGCTAACGTACGTAACTCAAATGACGAAGCTCCCTGGACTGAAACTGGAAGAGGCTTACGTACGTAACCCGTGGTGGCTAACGTACGTAACGAGGCTTGTGTACGTAATAAGGAGATGATAGCGTACGTAATGAGCAGTCTGGCAGCTAACGGCTAGTTTGATGATGGAGCCTATAAATACCATCCCTATGGTATTGTTTGAGTACAACAACTTTGAGCAAATTGTCTATACTTGTAATATTATTATACACATTCTTGTTGTTGATATTGAGCTTAATTGTAAGTGTTTGAGTGAGAATTCACGAAAACATACACGAGTGGTAAAAGAAAAGATACGATTGGATTCGGTGTTATTAGGATCAAGGATCCGGCATTATTAGAATCAAAATCAATATCTAAGTGAGGTTTATATAGTACCCATAGAAAGCTAGAGCGGTTGATTCCTTGTCCGATAGAAAAGTAAAACGGTGTAACTTGGACCGACGCAAAGACAAGTATGAGTGGTTTATCACGGACCAATAGAAGACGTGATTGTAACGGCTATACCTCGACCGATAGAAGAGAGGCGTAGAGGTTTTTATCTTGATCCTATAGAAAAAGATACCGAGAGAGGACGTAGGATCGTTTATAGCCGAACCTCTATAAATCTTTGCGTCATTTATTTTCCGCAATTTTATTTACGCTTCCGCAAACGGCGCAAATATCCGATCCCGTACCCAACAATTAGTATCGGAGCGGTACTCCAATACACAGCTTAACATCCGAGGAGAAAAAGATCCAATAGCGTTTCAATTTGCTCCTGTCGAAGGCCTTGCTCTCAACCGACCACCTTTCCTTGATGGCTCAAATTATTTGACATGGAAGAAAAAGATGTCGATCTTTATTCGTGCCTACGATATAGATATTTGGAAGATCATTTGCCTTGGCCTGAAAGTTCCTCTCAAATCCGACGGTACGCTCAAATCTTTCGAAGAATAAGACGATGCCGATTGGAAAAATGACCAAAATTGTAAGGCTACTCAACTCTTATTTTGTGCCTTAAATCCGGAAGAGGTCAATCGAATCTCATCGTGTGATAGTGCGAAAGAAATATGGAAAATTCTAGAAATCACACACGAAAGGACGAATCAAGTCAAGGAGACGAAGATAAATATGCTTCTCCATGACTACGAGTTATTCATGATGAAGGGTGATGAGTCCATCACCGATATGCTCGACCGATTTTCGGTCATCACCAATGGACTAGCTTCGTTTGGCAAACCATTATCTAGTAGTGAAAAGTCAAAAAAAATCTTAAGATCACTATCTAGCAAATGGGACGGCACCGTGACCACAATTATGGAATCCAAAGATCTAAACACGCTCGATTTTAGCACCCTCGTTGGTTCGCTAATTAATTATGAGATCGTGTTAAAATCATGAAGTGTCAAGCCGAAGCCGAAGGAACGATTGTTATCCATGAAGGCTAAGATATCGAGGAAGAAAGAAGAAATCCCGGTGGAGAAAAGCGACGAAGAAGCGGCATACTATGCCAAGAATATTAATAAATTCCAAACTTTATTAAACCGGAGGAAGAAGGATATCTCGAGCGAAACAAAGAAATTCGACAACTCTTGTCGACAATGTGGAAAACCAGGCCACTTCGCTAAGCATTGCCGAGCTAAACCCAAGAAAGAGGTTCTCGTGGCAACATGGAGCGATGAAGACGAAGACGACGATTTTATCGAACAAAATAATCTCGCTCTCATGGCTCGAAGTTCGTTCGACGACAGTGACTTCGAAAGCCAAGTAAGTACATCCTCTTGTGATGAATTATTCGATGCATTTGAATTATTACATACGGATTTCCAAAATGCATTGTCCGAGATCAAATCCCTTAAGTCTAAAATTAAATCCTTGGAAATTGAAAATTCCAAAATTATCGAAAAGGGAAAATTTGTTGAAATCGATCATTCAAAGTGTATTGAAAATGAAAATATTTTGAAGAATGATCTCGCTAAAATCCAAACCGAGCTTAAATCTTTGACAAAGAAATTCTCGTGCGGAAACGAGAAATTTGAACAAATGCTTGGTGTTCAAAAATTTACTTTGAATAAAGAGGGGTTAGGATTCAAAACTCGTTTGAAAAACGAATCCGTTAATTTCAAGATACCCCATTGCGAAAAGTGTTTAAAAATCGGGCATCACGTTTCAAATTGCAAAAGTCCTTGCAGGACGATAAAAATTAAGAAAATTTGGGTTCCTAAAGGAACAAATATTTCAAATATTGTTTATGTCTCGAAACAAAAACCAACTATAGGTTGGATCCCCAAAAATTAATTTTTATATTTTACTCAAGGGGAGTATTTTTTTAGGAGAGATATTATTCTCAGGGGGAGTTTTTACCCTTTATGCAATTATTCATAAATTGTATCATGCATATTTTATATTTTGGTATTATTTATTTCAATTGATATTTTATCCACTTTTTGATGAAAACAAAAAGGGGGAGAGAATGGAGAAGGGGAAAAACAAGTCGAAAATGGGATTAACCCTAAAATGAGGAGAAAATCAAAAAATGAAAAGGAGAAGTCGAAAATGATAGAAAAAGACAAATAAGGAGACGTCGAAAAGACGATGAAAAAATTGAAAATGAGAAAAGAAAAGGAGAAAAGAAAAGAAGGAGTCGAAAAAGAAATGGGAGAAAATTCTAACAAAACGGACAAAGTTGAAAACTTTGGTCTGTAAAGATATATATATATTTGTATTTTTGCAGGTAAATCCCATTGGCGTATTGTTGTTTTGTAATCATCAAAAAGGGGGAGATTGTTGGAACATTTTGTTCCATATATAAATTAATAATGTTTTGATGACTAAAGTTGCTAAACAAAACAAAACAACGAAGAGGCGAAGCAAGCATCGAAGGAAAACGAAGTGCAAAATACTGAAGAAAACAAAGCTAACGTACGTAACAGGAACATGTTAACATACGTAATATGATGAAGCTAACGTACGTAATACAAGAAAGATAACGTACGTAACACAGTTCAAACAAGTGAACGTTGGAGGAGTCAAAGTCAGAAAAGCATGCAACGGATATATGATGTCATTAGTGATGTAATGTTAAACGTACGTAATGAGTAGATGGCTAATGTACGTAACTCAAATGACGAAGCTCCCTGGACTGAAACTGGAAGAGGCTTACGTACGTAACCAGTGGTGGCTAACGTACGTAACGAGGCTTGCGTACGTAATAAGGAGATGATAGCGTACGTAATGAGCAGTCTGGCAGCTAACGGCTAGTTTGATGATGGAGCCTATAAATACCATCCCTATGGTATTGTTTGAGTACAACAACCTTGAGCAAATTGTCTATACTTGTAATATTATTATACACATTCTTGTTGTTGATATTGAGCTTAATTGTAAGTGTTTGAGTGAGAATTCACGAAAACATACACGAGTGGTAAAAGAAAAGATACGATTGGATTCGGTGTTATTAGGATCAAGGATCCGGCATTATTAAAATCGGAATCGATATCTAAGTGAGGTTTATCTAGTACCCATAGAAAGCTAGAGCGGTTGATTCCTTGTCCGATAGAAAAGGAAAACGGTTTAACTTGGACCGACGCAAAGACAAGTACGAGTAGTTTATCACGGACCAATAGAAGACGTGATTGTAACGGTTATACCTCGACCGATAGAAGAGAGGCGCAGAGGTTTTTATCTTGATCCTATAGAAAAAGATACCGAGAGAGGACGTAGGCTCGTTTATAGCTGAACCTCTATAAATCTTTGCGTCATTTATTTTCCGCAATTTTATTTACGCTTCCGCAAACGGAGCAAATATCCGATCCCGTACCCAACAGAATTTAGTTCCCGCTCCTAAAGACAAAACAATTATCGGAACTAAATGGGTGCACAAAATTAAGAGTGACGAAGACGGTTACTCAATTCGAAATAAATCTCGTTTGGTCGCTCATGGGTATAATCAAGAGGAAGGTCTTGATTAGGAAGAAAGTTTTGCCCCCGTGGCTCGACTCGAAGCCATCTGTTTGTTATGTGCATTTGCCGCTCACAAAAAGATCAAACTATTTCAAATGGATGTGAAAAGTGCATTCTCGAATGGCTACATTCAAGAAGAAGTCTATGTCAAGCAACCTCCCAGTTTTGAAGATTATCAATTTCCGGATCACGTCTACAAGCACAACAAGGCACTCTACGGGTTGAAACAAGCACCCCGAGCATGGTATGATCGTTTAGGTCAATTTTTAATTGCAAATGATTATAAAAGAGGTAAAGTCGATAATACCTTGTTTGTGAAAATATTGAATAATGATATACTTGTTTGTCAAATCTATGTTGATGACATCGTTTTTGGAGCTACTAACGAATCATTGTGCCAAGATTTCTCTAATCTTATGAAAGGAGAGTTCGAGATGAGTATGATGGGAGAATTAACATTCTTACTCGGGCTTCAAATCAAGCAATGCGAAGATGAATCTTTATTCATCAAACAAAGTACTCAAATGATCTCCTAAAGAAATTCAAAATGGAGAGTAGCAAAGTGATTTCAACGCAAATGTCCTCCTTATTAAAGCTTGAGAAAGATGAAAATGGCAAATTCGTAGATCAAAAATTATATCGAGGTATGATCGGATCTTTGTTATATTTGACTGCCTCTGGGCCAGACATAATATTTGCTACATGCTTATGTGCTCGATTCCAAGCTAATCCCAAGGAATCACATTTAATTGCTTGTAAATGCATTTTTCGTTACTTGAAAGGGACTATCAGACTAGGTCTATGGTATCCTTCTTGCTTTGACTTTAATTTGATTGCATATAGTGACGCCGATTTCGGCGGATGCAAAATTGATAAAAAGAGTACTAGTGGTACATGTCATTTTATCGGTTCATGCTTAATATCTTGGGGAAGTAAAAAGCAAACCAGTATAGCATTGTCTACAGCTGAGGCCGAATACGTTGCTGCAGGGAGCTCCTGTGCTCAGGTACTATGGATCAAAAATCAACACCGCGACTACGGCATTTATTTTGAAAATACCCCTATTTTATGTGATAATACTAGTGCAATAAATTTGAGCAAAAATCCTGTGTTGCATAGTAGGACTAAGCATATAGATATTCGACATCACTTTCAACACGATCATGTGCAAAAGAAAGATATATGTTTAATTTTTTTCGGGATGAAAGATCAACTAGCTGATATCTTTACGAAACCTCTTCCCGAGGAATCATTTAATAATATTCGTTTGCAAATTGGTATGGGACATCTAGACAATTTTTAAAATTAATTTTCTACTCGAGAAATCAATATCTTTGAAACGTTCCATTCACTAGCGCATGCTAGCTTCATTTTTTTAACGCGTGCTAACTTTCGTCTTCGATAGCGCACGCTAGCCTCTTCTCTTCTGCGTACGCTAATTAAAACTCTTCATATTCTGAATTTGCTACTGGACAGTCTAGTGAGCTACCCATATACTCCTAACGTACGCTAAACTTACAATCCTAGAGTACGCTAATTAAACCTGCTTAGTTCACTATATAAACTCTATTCAGTTCAGAAACACTCTCATCCTCTCATAACGTACGCAAACACACATATCCCCTTTCAGCAAGAACCCTAGCCGAAAAATTCGATTCATCCTATCCCAATTCCTTCTTCATTCCTATCACAATCATGTCGAGCAAGGGAAGAAAACTCATGGAGAAGGCTTACAAAAGCATAAAACGTACCAGAGAACTAGAATACGATGCATCTCGTCTTGTGTCTTATATCGCTTTCAAAGTATTCTCGGAAATCCTCCCTCTGGAGAACTTAACCGACTGCTATTTCTTCAATTTTGGCAGTCTTGAACGAGCCAAGGTATTTATCCGTGAATTTTTTGAAGCCTTGAGTATTGCTCGATTCGTAGAATGCAAAGAAATTATATTCCCTTCTTTTGTTCGAGAATTCTATGCTAACTTACATCTGGGAGATGGTGAGGGTTCCTCTGGTGGCTTAGTGCTTAGTAGCTTGGTTAATGGAACCGTAGTGAAGGTTTCTTCGGAAATTCTTCACGAGCTTTTTGGATTGTCGTTTGAAGGTTTTACATGTAGTATTGTTGATGAATCAGACATGACTGAGAAAGATGATGCCGACTTTCTATGTTCGAAAGCTGTCATCGAGGTTACCGATGAAGTTTTCAAAAACAATGATTTTGGTATACAAATCCATTTATTGTTGGTCGCACTTACGAAATGCTTGATGCCTGAAGTGAACACGCAACATAAACTAGTTGGCGTCGATAAGCATGTGGTATACCGGGTGTTGAACGAGGATAAGGTGGATTTCACGGCGATTGTTTTAAATTGGATGAAAGCGAAAGGAGACTCTTTCCGCTCCAAACACTATTTGTCAAGAACGCGGAAATCTGGGTTTCCTTTCAGATCAGTTGTGACTATGATTTTCCGCCATTTCAATGTTGACTTGTCGGGCGAGGCATCGATTCTGGTGTCTCGGGGACACGAGATTAGTGACCTCACCCTCAAAGCGATGCATTATGTTGAAACCATAAATAGAGGTTGGGTGTTATTCCCGTATCTCCGATAAGACGACAAAGTTCCAAAAGGAACGCGAACACCGATTCCCGCTGAATGTGTTCTTCATCATGGACCACATATGCTTCGGGAACTACAAACCGTAATGTTTGTTCGTCATCCAAAAACCAAAGTCAAGCGACCGATGAAAGACTCCGTCACCGAAGAAGAAGACAGTGACCTCATTGCTCGGATGCGGAGCATCGAAACCTCACAAGTGGAAAATCCGTGAGGATATTCGGTCTCTACGTTCGGAAGTCCGAGAAGTTCGTGGGCTGATTTCTGATTTCATTCGATTCACTCACCCGTCATTCCCATTCCCATCTTCTTCATCTGACCAAGCTTCTTAGATTCTAGAAGTTTGATACTCGTTGTAGCAACTTTTATTTCAAATGTTTTTGATGTCTCATGCTTTGAATATCTATGTGTAATGCTTGAACTATCTTTCAATGAAATATGCATTTCTCTTCGTTTGGTTTTCATGTAGTTTAGCATTTGTTGATTATGTGTTTTCGTTTTGGTTCATGGAATTTGGTTGGTATTATGTTTTATACGCAACGACACAGGGGGAGTCCTTTTTGTTTATGTCAAAAAGGGGGAGAAATACTCCAAAACCGGAACATACTAACATATAGAACAAGTTACCTTGATTCGAAATTTTTAAAACGTTTTTGCAGGTATAAATTAAATGTTTTGACATCATCAAAAAGGGGGAGATTGTTGACTCAAAGTATTTTGATGATGATCGTATTCAAAAAATTTAACAAAATGTATCTCATCGAGATGCTACATTGAAGGAAAATTATGTTCATAGCGCACGCTACAGTCTCCAAGGTAGCGCACGCTATCGAGGGTTTAAGTCACCTGCAGTCAGGCAAGTTATCTGCAGCCTAGTGAAGTCACCTGATGGATAGCACACGCAAAGGTCACAATATCAGCGCACGCTAAGCTATTAGTCTTAGCGCACGCTATCATCTTTATGTAACGCACGCTATTGCACTTAAGGCAGAGAGACAGTAAGGTCTGGACAGAAAAAGGAAAAGGATTTGCGCATGCTACGGACATTCATTTACGCACGCTACTATGAGGTCTTAGCCCACGTTACATGTCAAGTCTTGCGCACGCTACTGGAAATCATGTCTAGTAGTCCAGTAGCCACTGGACTCAAAATAAGGAATCACCTACGTACGCTACACAGGCTAACGTACGTTACTGAGGAAAGTATATAGCGCACGCTATTCAATACTTATTAGCGCACACTAAAGCATGCAATCTTCTACCGTTGGACAATCTACCCGTTGGAACGCAGGAGTCAAAAGGAGATCCGAGAAATCCGAAAAGTTAATATCAAACAATTACTAGCACACGCTATGTACAATTGCTAGCGCATGCTAAGTATAAATATATCCGTTGGGAAAGAGTCGTTGGGGAGACAAACCGACATAATCTAAAGTCAAGATTGAAGACATGTTGACCAACCGTTAGCGCACGCTACGATGGTATGACTAGCGCACGGAAGTCATATAATTTTACCGTTGGAACAGTTTTGTGATCGTTTAGATCGGCCAATTCAGAGATCGATTGCGCACGCTATGGAGGTATTATTAGCGCACGCTAATAATACAAATATCAGAATTCGATGAAGGACTGACACCTATAAATACCCATATCATTTGGGTATCTCATACAAATATCAGTATATTTATTATACTTTGTATTATTTCATTTGGTTGTGAGTGTTGCATCACTCATACGAGAGCTTTAGAGAAACGAATTTAGAGTCACTAATCTGGTGTTATTAGGATCATTGATCCGGCATTATTAGGATTACACTCCAATATTCGTAAAGTGAGGATTATCTAGTTCCGATAGAACACTAGTTAAACAAAGTTTATTTTGAGAGTGGTTGTGCTTGGACCAATAGAAGACAAGTGTTTGTAACGGTTGTTGTACTCGGACCGATCGAAGACGAGTCAAATGTGTGGTTGTTCTTGAGCCAATAGAAAAAGAAGTCGGAGAGAGGACATAGGCAAGTTTCCGAACCTCTATAAATCTTTGAGTCTTTTACTTTCCGCACTATTCTCTTTTATTCGCGAGAAAGTTCGATATTCCGCATACCACTATTCAACCCCCCTTCTAGTGGTGAATTTATCTCTTCATGGTGCCCAGTATTCGATAATAATTCTTTTCGAATATGCGTGATTAAATAAAATGAAATTATGCAAATGATTGACCACATCCATACTCCTGTATACCAACTCGGCTCATCACCAATTCAACTGACATTCCATTGAAAAACCACATGATAGAGTTCCAAAATCTCAATGTATAAACTCCGACAAAAACTCCTTTTCAACATGAACCAATAACCCATCCTGGATCACCTCAAATATGCTATGACAAAACATTGAAACAAATCAACACAGCGAAAGACTTCCCGAGAGGTTTCATTTGAACAAGTAAATCAAAACCGCGACAGGCAGAAGCAAAATAAGTAAATGATTGATAAAGTATTTTACAAGTCTCGGGAGTTTTAAGAAAACAGAAAAGCCTTTTGAAACATTAGGGTCTCAGCCCGTATCTCGTTCCGTATTACAAGAAGTTTATAAAGTAGAAAACTCTTTTCGGACTCCAAGTCGTGAGTCACAAAACTATTTCAAAATCGATTGGGTCTCGGCCCACATTCATTTTGAAAAGTATCATTTTCAAATGCTCAAAAACAGTTCATATATCACAAAATGAATTAACATGACTACATGTTCTTCTCAACAATCCACAGCATTTCTCCCAAATGCACAACTCTGTTCCGAAATCTAACCGACATATTGATTTCCTAAACCATAACTTTTCAAGATCATCAATCCTGTCCCAACTCTGTCACATTATACTGTAACGCATAATATCTTTCAGAATCTCAAAACATATCGACTTAGAATGGCAATAACCTTAATGCAATTCAAAAATCCAAATACTTACAGATCGTGAAGCTGATGATTCCCCGTGATACTGGCACATGTCTCAACCCAAGAAAATACTCGACACAGATATTTACAAAATACACATTTTTCAAACTCAGTTCAACTCGAGAACACGACACTTCTCTATCTAAAGAAACACGTTAACACCATTTGGAAAAGATTACAACAACCCCAGTACCACACTGGTAAATCACATAACGTACAATTTCGAGTGAACAACAAAAACCCAGAGCTCAAACACTTGTCAACCGACAACTCGAATGACACGACAAAAGCACGACCCAACTCGACCCGACTACCTAGGTTTTCACAACCTAAGCTCTGATACCATATTTTGTAACACCCAGAGCCATCGAGGAATATTGCAGCGCCGTGGGCCCCGAGATGGAACCCACAAGGCTGAAGGAAATTTTCGCAAACATTTACAAACGCCCAAGAGGCTAACAATGGTACTATCTTTTAAAAACATTCGAAGACTTTATAAAACTCGTTTATCAAAACCGTCGTAGAATCTCATTTGAAACCACAAGGCCCAAAATGCCAAAACTCAACAGTTTAAAAACATACATTAAGCTATCACTTACACGTCCCGACAGAACAAATTTAGAAAACGATTTCCAAAGTAACCTAAGTTACCAGATACCAATAAGTCATTTTAAAAATACTCACGCAGCGGAAAAAGACAAACGATTAAAATACTCTAGCAGCGGAATACAAGAACTGATCAGGAAACTCAATACACAAATACATGCCCTAGCCAGTATCCTCCGGGAAGTTCATCTGTCCACGACCGCTTCAAGCTTGATAATCCAAGAACCTAAAAAGAAAACCCACGACGGGGTCAGCCATAATATCCAACAATGATAACTATCACATCTCGTTGATAATTACATACCAATGAAAATACCAAGTAAGAATACGACCAATGTTATTTTACCGCCATAACTTTACCAACTCGTGATAATAATTACCAAGGTTCGCACCTCGTAACCTTTCAACAGCACAATAAGCTAATACCGAAAGATCTGTATTGTATCTCAATAATACCCAAGGTTCTCAAAACATTATCATAACTCACTGCTACGAAATCTACTAACTCTGTCTAACCCAATCCGTCGGTAACATCATCACATCTCAACACGATAATCGATTGTCCATCAAAGACAAATACCAAAGGAAATATGGAGCATACCTCAGGATATGAAACGCCACGACGAAATCACATCAGTCTAATCTAAGATCAGATCAACACAACATACGGACATGGTCCTAACACAAGACCTACAAATGCATACTCATATGACAACGTCAATATGCTCACATGAATAACAACACTGTATACTTATGGCAAACCCATAATATACATATGCACAATAACAACATCACATATGGTAATCCAACGATCCATCGCACACAGCTATAGATTCCCATGATGATCCCGTTGGACTGGCGCATGGTGGCATTACCTGTCCAGCAATCCAGCGCACACAACTATAGATATCCCATGTTGATCCCGTCGGGCCAACGCATGGTGGACATATGACAACAATGCACAACGGCACAAAGCAACAGTATACAATGCACGACAACAACCGTGCACAAATGCATGACAACAACGATACACGAATGTATCACAACATGATCGACACAAAATGACAAAAATGATTAGAGTACTTGACCCGAGTCCTTCGAGAGCAATCTCGATGTCCAAATCATCACGAACAATTATCTTCAATACTCGATGTTCCAAAATTCCACGGACGGTAAATAATTCACGTCTTCGTCTATACCACAATGTATCCTCGATACTAAGTAAACCAACAATAAATGTAAATCATATACCTTATGATTTAATTCCCAAAACTCGAATACAATCTATAATCCCAAACCTCTTATGATTACGATTATAAATATTGCTATACGAATTATAAATGAATGAAACTGAAACCATTCATTAAATATTATAAACTGAGCAAGTAATAACTTGCCTCGATACCGACATAATTATGATGAAGCCGTTACCAACTCCATTGCCATCATCTATAAGTCCCTCGGCCCTGATCAATGCAATACACGAACATTCTCGAACATGACCGCAACGCATAGTTCTAATCACCGATCAATAATCTCAACCTATTACAATAATCGATAAACAACAAGTTCGACAACAATCAACAATCGATAAAACCAATTCACAAACCCAACGGCTCAACAATATCTTGGTTAACCACAAGTCTGATCAAACCAACTTAAACGATCACGAATTCATAACTGAAACAGAATATACTACCTTGCCTGTTGACTTAGGGCACGTTAATTACTTAACGTAGCGTTCGCTAAGTTGCTCCCGTTAGCGTGCGCTATCCAGTAGGCTTAGCGTACGCTAATGACATGCAGTTGCATGTATTTCGGATACCGATCAACATATGGTGATTATCAAGAACACTAAGTGATTCTGAACCATGTTCAAAGCTATCAAAACAACGAAATCCGATATCCTTTAACATACAAACAATCATTCAACTTATAATCCAAGTCCTATATCCATATTATATCTTCCTCAATATCAACATCATGAAACATTAAGAACGTAACAACACTTCCATAATCTATTATTACAAAGATTAATCATCAACAATGACATCAATATCCGCAAAAGAGAAGAAGGATTAACCAACTTATCTAACGAAAATGAACTACACGATTCAAATCCCACGAATCATATTAATATCATCATACTCCGATAATCCATCTCATAATCATGCTTGTCAACTTGTTTATTTGATAATCATTAACTCAAGAACATCAATCTTCATTCCAAAACAAAATCCAAAGGTGAAGAGTGATTACCTTGTATAGACGAACCATGAAGGAGAACAATCAACTTCATTCCAAGAATCATCAATAACTTCATGAACAAGACTTTACTCCATGTTCCTCAGCTTAATCTTGTTAAAGATCATCATCTCTCAGTGTTTGGAACCTCAAACTTCTCTCTAAAACTGATACGGAATTGACTAGTCCAAATAAAGAAGACGGAGCAAGGATCAAAATAAACGGACTTACAACGCGTCATGCACGTACGGCAACATTTTTAGGCGAGAAAACGGACACAAACCTGAAAAAGACACAACTTGCCGGAAAATGTCGCCGCCTGCCGAAAAATGTCGAGTCTGCCGGAAAATATCGCACCTGCCAGAAAATTCCGAGCAGGCGGACCGCCGTGTCGTTCAGACGCACGGCCGTGCCAAGATGTCCTGCAATTGTGGCCGATCGGCGGCGAACCCGACCGTGTCGTCCGACACGGTCGAGTCACACTCTTCCGGATAAGGAGATCTCGCTGTCCGACCAACCCGACCGTGCCAGGCGACACGGTCGAGTCCTGCCAAACGTCCTTGTCACGCCGCACGGTCGAGTCACTGCCGGTCCTTGTCGCGCCGCGCCCGTGTCGAGTCCTTCCAAACGTCCCTATCGCGCCAAGTCAGCATCGGACGATCGGCCGGGACGTCCTCAGCCGCCGCGCGACCGTGTCGATCGGACACGGCCGAGTCCTGCCGGTCGATGCGCGCCGCGGCCGTGTCAAGCGACACGGCCCGTGTCCGGCAGCCAGCCTACCTTTTTTAATTGCTGATTTTTGTGTGTTTTGTCTTCTCTTTTCCTTTCTTTACTTATTTTAGGGATTGTGTTCCCATATTTTGTGATTGATGTTTCTTGTTTGTATTTTATTTGATTTGTTTTGATTATTCAAAGATTTTATAAATCTTTGAATTATTTTCTTTTTTTGTTTGATTCCTTAGACTTAGACTACATACTCCTATAAGTAGTCTTCATTGATTAGCCTTGTAATAGAGAGTATTATGAATGTTGAATGTGAAAGAATACACTTTGTGTTTCTATCATTGGTAAATGATTTTTACCGAAACTTGATTTTTATTCGACGCGTTTTCGAATATTAATCTGATTGATTCTCAATAGGTCTTGGGAAGAAATCACCTTATCGAGTTATAGGTCTAATTCGATACACCCTTGTTCTTGATTGTTCAAGTCTTCTTGTTCGATATTTTTATTGTTATCCGATATTTCATCCATATTCATACACTCGAATTACCATATTCATAAAAAGCATTCCGCTACGATATTCCTACATACACTCCGAATGATACGTATCCGCCTCTCCCGGAGAATTCGTATCATAAGTGGTATCAGAGCCCAGGGTCATCTCCTTGGGCGATTTATTCAACAATTTCTTGTGAAGAACTATCTCTTGACTCTTGTTATGGATTTCTCCGATCTCAATTTCTTGATGAAACTCCGTGACGCACTAAAAGGCTTACCGGAGCAACGTATGCAAGAAAGACGCAGAGACGATGCTAACAATATTGATTTCTTGGCCAAATTCCGCAGCATACCGGAATTTCACGGAGATAGTAATCCAGATGCGTGCATAGATTGGCTTCTTGTTTGTGAGGAGAACTCGGACTTCAAGGCTGCCCCGATCAACCGCCTCGTATCGCTGGTGGCAAGGCGCCTCCGTGGTAGCGCCGCCGTCTGGTGGCAAAAACTGAAACAGTCCCGTTCACAACAACGTAAGCCAAAAATCAAAGATTGGTAAAAATTCACAAAATATTTCAATCGAAGGTTCAAACCATACCACCACTCGTTGTTTCCCCACCACCAGTCCTTCGACGCCCTGCCGCCGACATTCGGTCAAAGTTTTTTTCTCATCAAAGAATTCTCAACAGAGTCCTTTCTCGATGAAGATGATGTCCCTACTGTCATTTTTAATGAAGTAGACGAGACAGAGGTTTCAACGGCGCCATACAACAAAGAAGATGATGGTTGGAGTCGAACTGCCCTATCGGAGCAAAGTGGGTCGTGTGACTTTGTTGTGGTACGGAACGAGCTTAGTGGATTAATTTTTGATGAGACATTATTGGAAGAGCCCAGCAATATTGAAACGGAGTGTTGGTCAGATTATGACGGACCGCCAGTATTTGATTAGGAACCAATTGATGAAGAGGAATCCGGAATAAATCCTATGGTTCCCACCGTAATAAATTCTGTGTTTCCCATTCTTGATGATGAACCCGATGTGGAATTATCAGTGTTTCCAATTCTGGAGGATGAACCCGATGTGAAATTAACCGTGCGTCCCATTTCATATGTCTACTCATTTCATGATATCGGTATTACCTGGCGGAGTAATTATTATTATTTTATTAATAATGATAGTTATTTTGTTGGTGATTCTCGAGGGCCCCCCACTACCTATCGTCTCAAGATTTTGGGCCATGTACGTACTGCGGACATTTTCGAGATCAAGTACTTAGAGGCTTTAATTAATTATCTTGATGACGGAGGAAGTTTGGAATTGAGGAGAATTCCTTTTAAAGGGGGAGGGGATGATACGGAATTGACTAGTCCAAATAAAGAAGACGGAGCAAGGATCAAAATAAACGGACTTACAACGCGTCATGCACGTACGGCAACATTTTTAGGCGAGAAAACGGACACAAGCCGGAAAAAGACACAACCTGCCGGAAAATGTCGCCGCCTGCCGGAAAATGTCGAGTCTGCTGGAAAATATCGCACCTGCCGGAAAATTCCGAGCACTGCCGGCCAGACCCGACCGTGTCGTCCGGCACGGCCCGTGCCAAGATGTCCCAGAATTGTGAAACTGACTGTCGGCCGAACCCGACCGTGTCGTCCGACACGGTCGAGTCACACTCTTCCAGATAAGGAGATCTCACTGTCCGACCAACCCGACCGTGCCAGGAGACACGGTCGAGTCCTGCCAAACGTCCTTGTCACGCCGCACGGTCGAGTCACTGCCGGTCCTTGTCGCGCCGCGCCCGTGTCGAGTCCTGCCAAACGTCCCTATCGCGCCGAGTCACTGTCGGACGATCGGCATCGGACGTCCTCAGCCGCGCATGACCGTGTCGATCGGACACGGTCGAGTCCTCGCCGGCAGAGATGCGCTTGGCCGTGTCAAGCGACACGGCCCGTGTCCGGCGACGACTACCTTTTTAATTGCGATTTTGTGTGTTTTGTCTTCTCTTTTCCTTTCTTTACTTATTTTAGGGATTGTGTTCCCATATTTTGTGATTGATGTTTCTTGTTTGTATTTTATTTGATTTGTTTTGATTATTCAAAGATTTTATAAATCTTTGAATTATTTTCTTTTTTTGTTTGATTCCTTAGACTTAGACTACATACTCCTATAAGTAGTCTTCATTGATTAGCCTTGTAATAGAGAGTATTATGAATGTTGAATGTGAAAGAATACACTTTGTGTTTCTATCATTGGTAAATGATTTTTACCGAAACTTGATTTTTATTCGACGCGTTTTCGAATATTAATCCGATTGATTCTCAATAGGTCATGGGAAGAAATCACCTTATCGAGTTATAGGTCTAATTCGATAAACCCTTGTTCTTTATCGTTCAAGTCTTCTTGTTCGATATTTTTATTGTTATCCGATATTTCATCCATATTCATACACTCGAATTACCATATTCATAAAAAGCCTTCCGCTACGATATTCCTACATACACTCCGAACGATACGTATCCGCCTCTCCCGGAGAATTCGTATCAAAAACTCTCTCTCTCGAAATAAAGGAAGGAATGGCTGAATGAACATAATTCACATCTGCAATCATATATATACTGACTGTTATTAGCGTGCGCTACTTTTCCTTAGTAGCGTGCGCTATCGTGGTCCAGAGGCGACTGTTTTGATTCGCACATCAGCTTACGTACGTAATGCCCATGCAATAATATACGTAAATTACACTGTCTAGCGCACGCAATTTCTTAGACCTTAGCGTGCGCAAATCGTAGTTGACTTGCTACAGTCCGCACCTACCCCCGTGTCCCCACATGCCGAAAGCACTGACGAGGATAAGATTCCTTTTTGTCCGATCTGATTAGCGTGCGCTAATAATATACATTAGCGTGCGCTAATCCTTCACAACAAACATCTGTTGACCTTGTAGGCACATGCACCGAAAGTGGCCGGGTCCACACATAGATTCCTTCTGAGCTGTTCTGCACTAGTGTACGCTAACCTATGCCCGTAGCGTGCGCTATACCTGCACGATAGCGTGCGCTATACATGAGTATTAGCGTGCGCTAACAAGGCTATATTTAGCCATTTTCAGCTACTCTTGTCCAACGTCTCGACATGCAGAATACGAACATACGACATACTGAATACATATACATCTTCCAACAACATTCTCATACGATAAGCCCGACACACAATGTCTTCCAATACAACTATCAACCAAATGCGGTAATATTACTAATACAGATGTCTTAGTCCTTCATTTATTTTATCCATACTGTACAGATTCCACGTTGTACAACATAACTCGGATAAATAATATTAAACCACAGTAGTAGAAATTCTGGATATTACATGTCGGACCGTCACTATAACATTGGCCTTTGAGCTTAATCGCTCTCACGCTTGGTGACATGCTGCCTTCTCTCTTATCTGGGTCAATATGTCCTTAGCTTGGGTCTATGCCGGTATCATATCATAATCGCGAATATACCCGAATTCTACGACCCAGTCACCTTAGGATCACTCCGTCCTTTGGCTTCAAGGGAATAGGATACGACGGTAGCTTTGCCTAGAACCGCAGCCACACTGCTCAATTCATGACTTAGACTAACCGCCCCTCATGCATATAAATAGAAAAAAGGACTCTAGAGGTACTCGTATGGACTCTAGTGATGGCTCCCGTCCGAAGGTCGTAGCACTTAGCTCTGGACAGCACTTACTCCCGATTTCTATTGAATAACAATTATTGTCGTGATTAACGACGATTATGCATATTATAAGATATCAATATGATTATTTGATAGTAAATGGACTTAGGTATACTTGAGGAATTAGTTCAACCGGTTGATGATTAGATTGCTATTGTGCGAGTCTTAGCATAATCTTATAATAAACTCATAAACTTGAATAGTTCGGTACGAAATATTTATACGTCCGAAAATTATGTAATTTATTGTGAGAAGTCCGTTATGATACGAGGATTGAAGGTCTGAAGTTTCATGAAAGTTTTATCTTTCGAAAATTACATTTCTGCCCTTCCATCTTTTAAATACTATCATTATTATTTTTACTATAATTGTATGAATTTGGTTAATTCGGTACAGATTGATTATACGTCCGAAAATTACGAACTTCATTGTAGAAAGTACGTTATGATATGGGGCTTGGAGGTCAGAAGTTGCATAAAAGTTTTACCTTTCGAAAATTACAATTCTGCCCTTCCGTCTTTTAAGTACTATCTTTATTTTTACTAAAATAATATAAATTTGATTAAGTCGGAACGGTTTGATTGTACGTCCAAAAGTTATGAACTTTATGGAAAAAAGTCTGCTATAAAATAAGGTTTGAGATCAGAAGTTGCATAGAGGTTTTTATTTTCATAAATTACAATTATACCCTTCCGAAAATTAAAGTACTATTATTATTATTTAGTTTTGTCTTATAATTTTGATTAACTCGTTTGGATTCGTTTAAACTCCGAAAATTATGAATCCAGTTGCGATTTGAGCCTTATGACTTGTACTTTTAGATTACATTCAGTTTTAATTTCTATTCTCTTAGAAATTATAATTTCACCCCTCCATTTTGCCTTAATCGGTATTTTAGTATTCTTGTCATATCTTTTTCATTTCTTGTCGGATTGACCTCAAATTTTCGTGGTAATCTGTTTATGTTATTACGAGTCCATAGAGTTCAACTTTTCTGGAATATTTATTTTCGAAACAGCAAGTTCTATAAATTACAGTTTTGACCTCAAATTCTTAAAATTTATATTTTTGCCCCGACTTTCTATTTTAGTAAATTCCGATTTAGGTGAAATTTTATAGAGAACTTATTGTGATATATTAAGACTTACTTTCAGTATATAAGATCAGAATTATGGATTTTAACAATTTTACCGCAAAAATTGATCTTAATTAAATTATTTTAGTTATCCTTCGAATTTAGGTTCGAATTATGAAATCTTCCGGTGACTAATTATACTCTTACCATAGTCCAGTATATACTCATATATTTTTGGAGTTTTAATAACCAAAGGTCAGATTTGTCAGATTCAATCAAAATTTCCACCAATGAATTAATTTGAACATATAATCAAAATATGACAAACTAAAATTCAACAATTACCAAGATCATTACATGCATGGTAATGAATGCCATTTTTAATGAAGTATAGCTAATTAAAGTCATAATATTTGCATGCACTATATATATATATATATATATTTTAAGTGCATATTTTTTTTTGTATGGTGAAATGGGGCGGAGTTTATAAGGTGGAAGTATTTACAATGCATGGGATGGTGAAAGGATACATGGTGAATCACCCCACAAGACTTTGATGTATCACAAGTGTCTCCTTCTTCACTTGTATGAAGACACATCAAATTTGACTCCTACATCACCATTTATTTATTTTGGCTGATTTTTAAATATATTATTATATTTTTTTTTTGAATATTTGTTGTAGTTTTATATAATTTAATAAATGAAAGTGGTACTAGATGATGGGTTGAGTTATATGTGTCTTTGGGCTTGGTGTGATATTTTACGTGATAGGTGGTTCTTTACTTAGATGGTCATAAGTGCATAATGCCTCTAAGTTTAAATATTAATTATAAGCCCACTAATTAAGTTGGACTTATAGGATATTATTATTTTTTCTTTACTAAATTAGATTTAATGAATTGTATATCGAGAGAAGTAAGCGTCTGATAGAATTTTCTTCTTGAGTTCGTCATTGTTGGGAACACATATTCGGTGGTTGAATTTTAGTGTTCCATCTTCCAACATGCTAAACTCAAATTTCTCGCCTTGTGCGACCCTTTCCTTAAGTTTACACAATTTCCTGTCTTGTATCTGTGATTCTTGGATTTCCATAAGTAAGTCTGGTTTATTGACAAATTAGCGCAAAAAATGTGTGTCTTAGCCTGCCTTGGGTTCCATTGGATTATTTCTCTCAGGGTATTCCATTCTCTTATCATGAGTCTAGCCAAACCCGCTTTCCTACTCAAGGAGTCTGCTACGACTTTGGCCTTGCCCTGAGGATGTTGAATGGTGAAGTTATAATCTTCAAGAAGTTCTATCCATCGTCTTTGTCTTAGATTCAACTCCTTCTGAGAGAACATATATTTGAGACTCTTGTGGTCGGCGAAGATGGTGAATGTAGCTCCATACAGGTAGTGTCTCCATTTCTTTAAAGCAAACACTATTGCTGCGAGTTCAAGGTCATGAGTCAGATAATTCATCTCCCATATTTTTAGATTTCGTGATGCATAAGCCACAACCTTGCCGTTTTGCATCAGCACAGCTCCTAATCCTTCCTTTGATGCATCGCTGTATACCACAAATCCTTCATTTCCTTCGGGAATTGGAAGCTCAACTCACACTTATCGTTCCACTCAAATTTGACGTGCTTCTGCGTTAGTCTTGTGAGTGTTCCTGCGATTTTGGAAAAATCTTTAATGAATTTGCGGTAGTAACCCGCAAGTCCAAGAAAGCTCGGTATCTCCGTGATTGTTTCTGGCCTCTTCCAGTCCAAAATAGTCTCCACCTTTGATGGATCTATTGCGACTCCATCTCCAGATATTACGTGTCCCAAAAATGCTACTTCTCTTAACCAGAATTCACACTTACTGAATTTGGCGTACAATGTATGACTCCTTAGCGTTTCTAGCACCAATCTTAGGTGAGTTTCGTGATCCTGATCTGACTTGGAATATACGAATATGTCGTCAAGAAATATCCTTATCCAAATATGGTTGGAATATGCAGTGCATTAAATACATAAATGCAGCCGGCGCGTTGGTCAATCCAAAAGGCATTACCACGAATTTATAATGACCATACCTAGTTTGAAAGGCATTCTTCGGTATGTCATTTTATTTTATCCTCAATTGGTAATATCCTTGTTGAAGATCGAACTTTGTGTAAACTGTTGCTCCTTATAGTTGGTCGAATACCTCGTCGATCCTAGGAAGTAGATACTTGTTCTTAATAGTAATGTTGTTAAGTTCTCGGTAATCGATACACAATCTTAGTGTGCCATCTTTATTCTTTACGAATAGCACTGGTGCTCCCCAAGGAGATATGCTCGGTCGAATAAATCTAACCTCTAGCAATTTATGCAACTGAACCTTCAGTTCTTGTAGTTCCAGTGGGGCCATTCGATACGTCGTTCTAGCCACAAGTGCCTTTCCTAGAAAGAGATCAATGCTAAATTCAACTTCCCTATCTGGAGGTACGGAAGTAAGTTCCGTGGGAAATACATCAGGGTATTCTGATACTATTGGTATAGCTTCAATCTCCATTTTGCTCCTGGGCTTATTGATGACAAAAGCTAAATATCCCGTTGCTCCCTTCGAGATGGCCCTTCTCGCCTTCGTGGCTGATATGATTGGGGCCAAGTTAATTCTAGCATTCCCGTGTAGTTCAACTACTGCGTGGTTTGGTTTTCAGAATCGAACTATCTTAGAATGGCAGTCGAGATGCGCATAGTTTTTAGATAGCCAATCCATCCCATGTATGAGGTCATACACAAGTATAGGAAGAAGAATTAGGTCGGCAGGAAAACAATGACCCTCAACTATTACTTCATAATCCTTACATACCAAATCATTTTCTTGGATCGTACCCATGGGTGTGGATACTTCTAAGCTTACGAGTAGTGATTCCATACAGACATTCAATTTTTATGCATAATGGGGTGCAACAAAAGAATGTGATGATCCTGGATCTAACAATGCATGAGCAGAGTGGTTTGACATGAGAAATGTACCTTCCACCACGTCCGTTGCGTTAGGGGCTTCTTCTCCAACTAAGGCAAAAACTCTTGCTGGTGCCTTCCCCTTGTTGCTCTTGCGATCATCTTGCTTAACTACATTTCTCTGCTGATTGTTGCCCGGTGTCTCCCACTTAGGAAATTCTCTAATTGGGTGTTGATTATCTCCACAATGTAAGCATCTCCCTTACTTCTTCCAACAGTCTTCGGATTTATGTCCCATTTCACTGCAGTGGGTGTAATATCCGCAATTTTGATTTCCGGTAATTTCTTTTTTTCGCGGAAGTCCATTTTGATGATTCACTCATGACTGTATCGTCATTCTGAGAATGATTAATTCTGCACTTTTTGTCATTCGAGTTCGTTTTGGTGTCGTTTTGTTGAGTTCCGCGTTCTTAAGCGGTTTTTCCGCACTAGAGTTCGATTCTTGCGAATATCGTCCAAAACTGTTGTTTCGAGTTTCTCATAAGTTCATTTAATGTTATTATTCATGTTTCGAGCTTTGGTTTGGTGTTTCGATCGTGTATCGTGTATTTCGGATGTTTTAGGCCGTTTTCGTAATTTCCCAAAGTTTGGGGTAATTACTTCTGTTGTCAAATTCCGACACTTCGGGTGGTCGTAATCATGTGTTCTCTTAGCTTTTAGATTCGTCTTTGTGAGTACTTCATAACCATATCTTCGATTCGTATTCAGGTTCGGGTTTCGGGGTCGTTTGGATCGTCGTTGTGGTTCTGTCGTAATTTTCGGTTTGTGTCGGAATCATTTTGCAACTGGAGGTTGCTGGCCGGACCTGTGCGAAACGATGCTAAAAACAGCGCTGCCGAGCGCCGTGTCTTGCATCGGGTCGTCCAGGACCAGCAAGTCTGCCGAGACACGGCCGAGAACCCGCGCAAGATTTGCGCCGTGTCGGACACGGCCGAGTCATATGCGCAGGCACCTTGCGCCGGGTGTTGCGCCGTGTCGGTCAGGTCACGCACTGACCCGCAACCTGGCGGTAGACACGGCGCTGGTGTGGGCTGTTTGCTGCGCCGTGTTCGGCAGGAGTATATATATGGCAGGACAGTCGGGTTTACACCCATTTTTCCCATTTCTTCACTTCCTTTCCGCGGCTAAGACTTGGGGGGCACGAGGAGATGTTGTTCTACTATAAATTCATGAAGTTCCTGAGTCCATAACATCGATTAATCATTCCATAACTTGCTCCGATCGACCGAATCATGGTAAGTTTTCTTAAAATCTAGTTTGGGGGATTTTGTTCGATTTGTCCGTTTAATCCGTTTTAACTCAGAATAGTGATGGATTGAGTATTGTTAAGCTATATTATGTCGAATTCCGTGTTGTTCCATGGTTGGATTGCCGTGGATTTGTCGTTTTATTGAGTATCTTATCGATGCCTTGAAGGTGTTCGATAAAATGTCACAGAGAGGATTCGAGCGTTCTACGATTATTCTTCCTCGTTCGTTCATTAATTTATTGATGGTATGATGTTAGGGTCAGATTCCATCCAAAGAACTCGAGTCGGAACCCTTCCGTTCATTGCCTTACTTGGGGTCCGAGCTTCCCGGTCGAACTGGGTTCTTCGGAGCGTTCGGTAGCAGTTATTAAGGCAAGTATCTTATTATACGACTTGTATCTTGCGACTTGAAATCACGTATTAGGTTATGATGATTTTGCTTGCCTTCGTAAATATGTTCCGTTTGAGTTGGTTGTATATTCCGTATGTGAAGGCTTTGTATAATAGTGTTATATTGATATACGTATTAGGTGTTGTGCCAATTGTGTAGGATTGCGACGTACATATGGGATGGTTGTACACTTGGTCGTGCAATGTATTGTGTACCGATCGTTTGTTATGTTGGTTGTGTGCCGTTGATTGATGACAGTTGTTGTGAGTGTTGAGATTGTGTTATGTGCGTGTGATGTACGATGTTGTGGCGATCAACGTGACTGATTAATTGTGCTCATTGTTGTATGAAATGTGATTGTGAATGTGAATATGTGTGTGACCGCTAGGTTCACTCGTGATGGTTCGACAGGACCTACGAGGACTCGTGGCAGTAGACTACGGGGTCAGAACTTAGTGAGGTACTGAGGTCCAATCGTGCTGGTCCGATGAGGCCTACGATAACACATGGCAGTGGACCATCAGTTTCGGACACAGTGCGTCCAACCGGGTGAGCTCGATGGGGATTACGGTGACACGTGGCAGTGGACTACGGTGTTAGGACTGTGTGTGTGATTGTTGTGATCGATATAGTCTGTGTGGGTTGTTGAACCTATGGAGACACGTGACAGTGGATCACGGTGTTGGAATTGGTTATTTTTGTTATCTGTATGTGGAATAGTCCGTGTGGGTTGTTGAACCTACGAAGACACGTGACAGTGGATCACGGTGTCAGAATTGATTATGATTGTTTATTTGTGCGTGGTGTAGTCCGTGTGGGTTGTGAACCTACGGAGACACGTGACAGTGGATCACGATGTCATGAATATGTTTTGACAAATCAAAGCTTTAAAAGGAAAAGTTTTACGAAAATGAATGTTGGACCGAGTCCTAAGCTTGAGTAAATGTTTTCCGTATTGTGAACTATTGATTTATGAAACAAGATTTGGGTTAAAGCCCTCAACCTTTCTTTTGAAAGGCATGGTGAACCAGGACTCGGAGTTTTAAAGGTTTTGAAATTCCAAAATACCCGAGGTGATGAACTTATTTTCGAAATGCTTCATAGCGTAAATTCCCTTATTAAAACCCCCGGGAATAATTTGATACTTGAATATTGTGTTGGATTCTTGATTAATGTTTGCTCGTTACTTTTCGTATGATTTGATACTTGCACTAGTAAAACAGTGGAGTTTTACTAACCCCCGAGTAATCTGGGGGTGGATGTCTGTTTTGCGTCCAGGTACATACAGGTTTAGGGGAGCAGTCACAGGATTGGCACAAGAGGATGACGAGCTGTGATACTAATCAAGAGTCGAGAGTTGTTTAGATTTTTGTTGTGTTGTCAGAGTTGATTTCAGTCTTCCGCTGTATTGTACTTCGACCCCTGTGTGGATAATGTTGTTTTAGTCGGTTATGTTGATGGATTTGTGTGACCTCATCGGTCTGTGTATTCATGTGTAAGTGACCTTAATGGTCTGTATTATTATATTGTTTGACCCTGGCCGGGCAAGCATTTGGTTGTTTATGGATGTTTAGCCTGGTAGATCCTTGTGGAAAGGGTCTACGGCGTGTAATATTCCTATACGGTTTTGGGGGTGTTACATTTATGGTATCGGAGCTTAGGTTGCGGAAACCTAGGCTGTCGGGTCGACTCAAGTCGTGATTTGTCGAGTAATGTGTTGTCTTGTCTTTTGAGTCCTCAGGTGACAAGTTGAGTTGTGTGTAGTCACAACGTGTCGGTTATGTTGTCGGACGAGATTAGTATCGTGGGCGACCGTCACCTTCGTGTGACCTGTGGATGTAAGTCTCCCTTCTTTGTGTTTGTGCCTCGTCTGATGCGAGTTACAGGTATGATTATGAGTTAATTGACGGAATCCTCTTATGGATTTTGATGTCGTGATATGTGGTTATTTGACTCTCATATTTCGTTCATATGAGGAGTAGTGATGTTGGATTGTGCATGTTGGACTGTATTTCTTTTATCCGATGCGTGAGATCTTTTGTAATGGTTTTCGGTATTTTACCGACTGAGTTTTATTTCGAAAACCGATTCCCTTAACCGAGTTTTTGGCATTGTGGCCTTGATCATTTTGGAAAAATTCTTATGACGGTATTTAGTATTTCGTAAATGGCTTTTGTGAGTTTTTGAAATAATACCCTCATCGGCCTTTTTGGCATTTTTGTAAATGGTTTTTAGCCTGGTGGGTTCCGGCGCGGGACCCACGACGCTATAATGTTCCATGTAATTACCTGAAATTTTTGGGCATTCTAGCCCATTGAATTATCTTTGAAAACCTTGAGTATTTTAGAAAATAAATTTCGAGACGTACTTTTAAAATGAATTATTTTCTCGTGGTACATCCGAAGTGCCACAATATGTTTCAAAATTCTTCTACCTCGAGGATCAAAATGTTTTGAGATATTTTCAATGTTTTAGAAACACTTTTACTTAGACCCGAGGGTCGAATATTTCTGAAAGTTTTTCACTATAAGAAAAGTGTCCTCATTTTTGTTCAAACGCAAGGTGGTTTTCAAAGTCTCGACAATGATGTTTGTTCAACTTTTTGTAAAGTGATACTCAAGATCAACTGGTGTTTCCAAACTGTTTTCAAAAAGTGGTTTTCATTTTTAAAACCAATCATTTCCTGCTTGTAGTCGAAGAAGGTGTGTATGATGTTGTATTGTCGTTAGGATGTTAGCCCTCCGAATTTGATTGAATTGGTGGCTTGAGCGTTGAGTCATTGCCACACATTTTTTACGTTAGCCATCTCTGGGAGGTGTGATGTCGATCTTTAATGTTGTCGTTTCGTGGTGATTTGCGTGCTATCGCACCTGTGCGAGCTGTTAGAGCTTGGGTTTATATGATTGTGTACATTTGTGATTTTAGAATGTGTTGATATGTTATGCCAAATTGGCATCTCTGGTTTGTTGCTTTGTGATGTTACGTCCCATTGTATCTAACATTTGTATATTCGATATGCCGAGCCGAGGTGTTTCAACCGTGGTGTGCCGAGGGCATGCACGTACCAATTGTCCTTCTCGTCAGTAACGGATTTCAAGTGTGGACCCAAGAGACACAGTATCCAGTTTTGCGAGTTGGGTTCCGAGTCTTTTGGGGCACGAACTTCAGTACAGATATCAGGATCGGCTCTAAGAGGCCCATGGGAAATGTTTCCGTCGACTGCTTTTGTGTTGTTGCCTTGTTTCCGTTATTGTGAGTTGCGGGGACGACCTTCTTTTATAAGAGATCGAATGTAATACACGTATTGTTTTTGGACTTCTGCATTTACTCTTTCTCAGGTCTATCAACTCGCTCGTGTTCGTTGATACTTTCTGAACTTGTTCTGTATTTCAGTTTCATCGTTCGCACGAGCTGTGATCTTGTTTTGGGTCGATCTGATTATCGCTGTGACTTTTCCGAGTTCGGTTCGATTCTTGTGAACCTTGTTCGGAAGTAACATCTTTTGGTTCTACTAGTTCTTTTATTCGAAGTGGATCGGATTTTGAACTTCTCTATTTTCGACTCTATCGACTCGTTTATGTTCGTGGACATTTTCTAAGCTTGTCCTGCCCCTTGCTTTTGTTGATCGAACGAGTGTGGTATTGTATCGGAATAACTCGTTTGTCGTTGTGACTTTTCAATTGCTATTCCCTTTCCTGTGGATCTTATGTGAATGCATATCTTGTTGTTTTCACCGGATCATATATTGTCTCGAGTCAAGATGTGAACCTTGGAGTTGTTGTTTGAATTTTATTGTTCTTCGTGATTCGAACATGACTGTTCGATTTTTGTTGTCTCGATCATTGTTGTTCGATCGTTTGATTGTTCGTTTTTTGTTGATTTCTTTTCGTGATTGTTGAACATTCAGACTCCTTCG
This sequence comes from Orobanche coerulescens, assembly GCA_033398695.1. Taxonomy (NCBI): domain Eukaryota; kingdom Viridiplantae; phylum Streptophyta; class Magnoliopsida; order Lamiales; family Orobanchaceae; genus Orobanche; species Orobanche coerulescens. The sequence goes on along the minus strand of CM065818.1, from coordinate 108,151,924 downwards.
TAATTCCATTAAGTTTGGGAAATTAGTCTCGTTTTCGATCTTCTAACCCTTGGGTGGTGGAATTCCGTATTTGTTCATCGAGTGGCTCGCGTTTTGATTGATGTACCGTTAGGTTGGTCAATCGTATTGATTTTCATTCGTGGTGTTTTGTAATTGTTCGGATAATCGACTTGATTGTATTATCTGTTTGATGACACTTGTCACTTGTTGATTTTATTATGTCTCTACCGGTGGCGTTGTGTTGGTCGTCGTGGATCGTGTTTTCACACCGTATATCCCTTTCCGTTGCTTGTAACGTTTCACCGTTGGGCGTAAGTTGCACGTTTCTTGTGTATCTCATTGAGTTTTCCTGGTGGGATATTGCATCTCCCTACTTATTTTAAGTTTCGGGACGAAAATTCTTTTAAGGAGAGTAGTATGTAATATCCGCAATTTCGATTTCCAGTAATTTCTTTTTTTCGGCGGAAGTCCATTTTGACGACTCGCTCATGAACGTATCGTCATTCTGAGAATGATTAATTCTATACTTTTTGTCATTCGAGTTCGTTTCGGTGTCGTTTTGTTGAGTTTCGCATTCTTAAGCGACTTTTCCGCACTTGAGTTCGATTCTTGCGAATCTCGTCCGAAACTGTTGTTTCGAGTTTCTAGTAAGTTCATTTAATGTTATTATTCATGTTGCGAGCTTTGGTTTGGTGTTTCGATCGTGTATCGTGTATTTCAGATGTTTTGGGCCGTTTTTGTAATTTCCCAAAGTTTAGGGTAATTACTTCTGTTGTCAAATTCCGACACTTCGGGTGGTCGGAATCGTGTATTCTCTTAGCTCTTAGATTCGTCTTTGCGAGTACTTCATAACCGTATCTTCGATTCGTATTCAGGTTCGGGTTTCGGGGTCGTGCGGATCGTCGTTGTGGTTCTGTCGTAATTTTCGGTTTGTGTCGGAATCATTCTGCAACTGGAGGTTGCTGGTCGAACCTGTGCGAAACGGCGCTGAAAACGGCGCTTCCGAGCACCATGTCTTGCGCCGGGTCGGCCAGGACCAGCAAGTCTGCCGAGACACGGCCGAGAACCCACGCAAGATTTGCGCCGTGTCGGATACGGCCGAGTCATATGCACGGGCACCTTGCGCCGGGTGTTACGCCGTGTCGGTCAGGTCGCGCACTGTCCCGCAACCCGACGGTAGACACGGTGCTGGTGTGGGCCGTTTGCTGCGCCATGTTCGGCAGGAGTATATATATGGCAGGTCATTCGGGTTTACACCCATTTTTCCCATTTCTTCACTTCCTTTCCGCGGCTGGGACTGGGGGGGCACGAGGAGATGTTGTTCCACTGTAAATCCATGAAGTTCCTGAGTCCATAACATCGATTAATCATTCCATAACTTGCTCTGATCGTCCGAATCAGGGTAAGTTTTCTTAAAATCTAGTTTTGGGGATTTTGTTCGATTTGTCCGTTTAATCCGTTTTAACTCAGAATAGTGATGGATTGAGGATTGTTAAGCTATATTATGTCGAATTCCGTGTTGTTCCAGGGTTGGATTGCCGTGGATTTGTCGTTTTATTGAGTATCTTATCGACGCCTTGAAGGTGTTCGATAAAATGTCACAGAGCGGATTCGAGCGTTCTACGATTATTCTTCCTCGTTCGTTCGTTAATTTATTGATGGTATGATGTTAGGGTCAGATTCCTCGCAAAGAACTCGAGTCTGAACCCTTCCGTTCGTTGCCTTCCTTGGGGTCCGAGCTTCCCGGTCGAACCGTGTTCTTCGGAGCATTCGGTATCTGTTATTAAGGCAAGTATCTTATTATACGACTTGTATCTTGCGACTTGAAATCACGTATTAGGTTATGATGATTTTGCTTGCCTTCGTAAATATGTTCTATTTGAGTTGGTTGTGTATTCCGTATGTGAAGGTTTTATGATAATAGTGTTATATTGATATACGTATTAGGTGTTGTGCCAATTGTGCAGGATTGCGACGTACATATGGGATGGTTGTACACTTGCTCGTGCAATGTATTGTGTACCGATCGTGTGTTATGTTGGTTGTGTGCCGTTGATTGATGATAGTTGTTGTGAGTGTTGATGTAACACCCCCAAAAACCTTACGGGAGTATTACACGCCGTGGGCCCCGTGCCGAAACCCACTAGGCTAAAAATTATTTACAAAAACGCCAAAAAGGCCGATGACGGTAGTATTTTCCAAAACTCACAAAATCATTTGAAAACACCCAACTACCGTCAAGACGATCAAGGCCAAAAACTCGGTTAAGGGAATCGGTTTTTGAAATCAAACTCAGTTGGCATAAAGTCGAAAGCCATTAAGAAACATACACACAGCGGATGAAACATAATTAAATACATTTGCAGCGGAATTATAAAAACCAGAAAGAACACTCGAATCCCAACAACTACGCTATAGCCAGTATCACCGGAAAGCTCATCCCTTCACGACCGCTACTCGCTCGAACTCCGAGTACATAAAAGATAAAGCCCACGACGGGGTCAGCCATAATACTCAACAATGATAACGATCACATCACAAAAACAATACATATCAATGTAATTACAAGGTAAGAATAATTCCAATATGATCTCACCGAAGTAACCTTACCAACCTGTCACAACCATAACAATTAAATCTTACCATATCCCACGCCTCGTGTCCTTAAGTAATGAACGAATTCAAATGTAATCACCTGTACTGTATCCGAAACACTACCAAGATTTCCAAACAGAAACATATCTCGAGTATTGAATAATCTGGTCAAGTTCGATTCTGCCGGCTGGGTCGCACAATCGGAACCCAATACTGATAGAAACTGATATCACACGATACATCTGCAAATCAACTGTCCCGAAACAATGGCAAGTCCCGGATATCAATACAAAGCATGAATGCTCACACAGTCAATAATGATAAACAATCGATGCATGACAACAGAAATATCAATGACATGATATTTCCACACAAGATCGACAAAGGATCAACCACGGACGAGAATACCATGATCTGGTAACTCCAACAAGATCAACGAAGAATCAATAACCGGGAATACCGGCAATACGGCAAATCCCAACAAGGTCAATAAAAGGTCGACAACCGAGAATACCGACGACACAATAAGGATCAACGAAGAATCAATAATCGAGAATACCGATGACACGGTAAGGATCAATGAAGAGTCAATAACCGAGAATACCGAAGACACGGTAAACTCTAACAAGGTCAATAAGAGTCGACAACCAGAATTACCAACGGTCGATAAACTCAAATGAGAACAATAAAGGTCAATAACCAAGAATACTGACGACACAGTAAACTCTAGCAAGATCAATAAGGACCAACAACCGGGAATACCACGATACGGTAAACTCCAACAAGAGCAATAAGGAATCGACAACCGAGAATACTTACGACACGGTAAACTCCAATAACATCAATCAAGGACTAATAACCAAGAATACCAACGGTGAGACAACTCCCAAACGGAATCAATAAGGATCAATAACGAACGAGATTACCAATGACAGGGTGAACTCCAAACGAGATTTATAAAGGATCGATAACAATGAGTTGACCATCGATATGGTAACTCCGAACGAGATTAGTAAAGGTTCAACGGCGACATATACACGAGAGAATAAAATCGTCAACCATATACAATTCATATATATGGGGTTTCAAAGACAACCCGAATATCGAACAGACCCAATTATACATGGACTGTGAACGACCAATCAATAAGACTCAACCACGGGTATTGATCAATACACGTCTGGTCTCGTACCTAATCAGCCTCACGAAGTACGTCTCGTGTGCACGGTTCAATATGAGGTCGAAACCAACATATGCCCGTCCCGAAAATCCTACACATGAATGATCAGAACGTATCTGACTCCAGATATGCCACGATACAACATGACAACAGATCTCGAAGAAACGCATATCCAACAAGGATCAGAAGATTTTTGAAGAGGGCAACAATAACTCGATCATGAAAGACCGACACGACCACAATGTCGTATTCCGTCAGACAGTAGTCCACAGCATGCTCAACAATGCATATAATAATAGCATATAAACTCCCAAGGCAGCAGCCAAGGGTCACGGAAGCATCTACTCAGGAATACTCCGGACAATATCACATAAACTCCCAAGGCAACAGCCGAGGGTCACGGAAGCATCTACTCAGGAATACTCCGGACATAGGTGCCATTTAGGTCTTATCCCCTAACACATTTCCATTCGGGTACCATATAGGTTTTATCCCCAACACATCGGCCCCACAGATTACGGCTCAAGAAAGAGCACTTCACAAAACGGAACAAACAATGGTGCACATTCACCGCATGGAATATCAACACACACATGTAATAATGCAACATGATGATTATCATAATCTAACAATATTAATTTACCTCAAGCTGGAGACGCTAACCTTTCCACGACCAACCGCCCTGAACGAATACACGGTTTATCCGACAATCCAAAATGAGTACAGTCCATAACTAATACCAAACCACCATCCCGAGTTCAACATCGACACGATAATTAACCTTGATATCCAACTTCTCATGCAATAGACCAAATTATAATTCACGTTCCCATTTCCACTAGACATCCTTAAAATCATATACATTATGATTTATCTTACATACCACCATTCCGACAATTCATATATTCCATAATACCATTGCTATATGAATCATAAATGAAATGAAAACGAAATCATTTATTAACATTATGAACTGAGCAAGCATCTTGCCTTGATACCAATTCGACGAAGCCACTATCAATCCCGCCGTCTTCGTCTACAAGCTCTGCAGCCCCAGCTCGTCCACAGCACAACGGTTAACTTCAACGATCACTAAACGCAACCTAATGCAATAATTAGTTAACGATACGTTCAATAACAATCAACCGAAATGACCAACTAATCAAACTCGATGGTTCAACGACATCTCGATCATCCGAAACCAAACCGTATCAACTCTTAACAATACGAACACATGCCGAAATTCGGTGTTTAATGGTCCTAATGACGTCTTCAACATATATACTTCTCATAACATCACGAATCGCAACAAACTACCAAGAACATCGAGAATATTACGATTCCATAATCATAACAACATAATCGAATCATTTGATCACCAATTCATTATCTTCCCTTAACAAAATTCTCGTAAATACCAAGAATCATCACAACAATATCAATTCAACCATCATTCATACGAAAACGTATAGAATTTCCCAAGTTCTACTCATTGAGACATTTCATCGAACACTTTGAAGGCATAATCCAACTTAATAATTTTAACGAAGAAATACTCGAATTTGTTCCACAAAACTTCAAGAGTATTGAATGATTATGAGTATACAATCAAGTTCTATCAATAATCTGAATCAAAACGAAGCAAATCGGCCAAAACACCAAGAAACCTCAAGAACATCCAAAAACCAAAAGTTCATGTGTTCTTACCTTCGATCCGGGTGGAGGATGATGTTAATCCATGATTCCAACTTCCAAAACATGTTGTTATAAGTTGATTCTACTCAAAACCATCATATTTTCTGAAGAAATCGCGGAAGGAACGAAGAAAAACGAAGAAATGAGCAGATGACTCGGTCCAGGCCTTATATAGGCCGAGACCTGCCGGCCAGTTACGTACGTAACCGGCCGTGGCTTACGTACGTAACCGGCCGTGGCCTACCTTACTGTCCAGTTTGTTCGGCACCCTTACGTACTTAACCGGCAGCTCCCTTACGTACGTAATCGGCCATTACGGCCGTAACCGGCCACTGTCTACGTACGTAATCGGCCAGTCCTAGCCCCCAGCGAGTCACTGCCGACCATGCTCGGCCATCCCAACGAGTCACGGCCGGCCATGCTCGGCCATCCAGATCATCTCGGCCACAACTCGGCCAGCCGCCCCGTAACGTACGTAACACTTAATCCCTTACGTACGTAATACCTACGTTGACTTGCTACAGTATTATACTCATATTACGTACGTAATACACCCTGTATAACGTACGTAACTCCATCCGTTGACTCACATGTCCACATCCGCGCCGAAAGCTGCCGACACCGGGCCCAACTGTCCGATTCCTCTTGTTACGTACGTAATACCTTACTCATAACGTACGTAACACGTACCACTTAGCGCATGTTATCTCAAAGTCTTAACGTACGTTAACAAATCCATACTTAGCCATTTCCGCCCCTGTCTGTCGTCTCAATAAACCGAACACATACACGCGACATACCGAATACATATACTCGTTCCGATAACATTTCCATACGATACATCTGATGCACGATACCCCTAATTACAACTGTCGACCAAGTACGGCAATCATACAAATACTCATACGGTATATCCGACATCAAAAAACACACCAAGCATGTAATATACTAGAATCAAAATAACCTCGATGACATACTGGCACGACTGTCACGGTTTCCAAAATTATCCACTCATATCGTGTCGGTCCCACTCTGTACAGTACATCCCAGATAAAATAATGCGAAAAATTCATAGTGAAATTCTAGGATATTACATATCTACCCACTTAAATAAGTTTCGTCCTCGAAACTCAAAATCCTGTCACAATTAGTATCTCAATCCCGAAATATCTCAAAATCATGACACCATAGTCAAATAATCATCATCAAAACTGAAATAACTGAAAGAACACACTTACAGGTCCGTGAAGTCGATGATCTTCCGTGATACCAGCATACGACTCCCATACAAAGTCTCGACACACTAACAACACACTGGCATCGCAAATACAACAATTTGAAAATATTTCAAAAATTTTGAAGCCTCTAAAAGCGGTTTGAATCAAAAGTTAGAAAATCATTTTCAAAAGTCACGCTACTACCGCACCGGTAGAGCCACATAACACACACGCCCGGGTTTTACGAAACCTAAGCTCCGATACCATCTTCTGTAACACCCCCAAAAACCTTACGGGAGTATTACACGCCGTGGGCCCCGCGCCGAAACCCACTAGGCTAAAAATTATTTACAAAATCGCCAAAAAGGCCGATGACGGTAGTATTTTCCAAAACTCACAAAATCATTTGAAAACACCCAACTACCGTCAAGACGATCAAGGCCAAAAACTCGGTTAAGGGAATCGGTTTTTGAAATCAAACTCAGTTGGCATAAAGCCGAAAGCCATTAAGAAACACACACACAACGGATGAAACATAATTAAATACATTTGCAGCGGAATTATAAAAACCAGAAAGAACACTCGAATCCCAACAACTACGCCATAGCCAGTATCACCGGAAAGCTCTTCCCTTCACGACCGCTACTCGCTCGAACTCCGAGTACCTAAAAGATAAAGCCCACGACGGGGTGAGCCATAATACTCAACAATGATAACGATCACATCACAAAAACAATACATATCAATGTAATTACAAGGTAAGAATAATTCCAATATGATCTCACCGAAGTAACCTTAGCAACCTGTCACAACCATAACAATCAAATCTTACCATATCCCACGCCTCGTGTCCTTAAGTAATGAACGAATTCAAATGTAATCACCTGTACTGTATCCGAAACACTACCAAGATTTCCAAACAAAAACATATCTCGAGTACTGAATAATCTGGTCAAGTTCGATTCTGCCGGCTGGGTCGCACAATCGGAACCCAATACTGATAGAAACTGATATCACACGATACATCTGCAAATCAACTGTCCCAAAACAATGGCAAGTCCCGGATATCAATACAAAGCATGAATGCTCACACAGTCAATAATGATAAACAATCGATGCATCACAACGGAAGTATCAATGACATGATATTTCCACACAATCGACCAACCACGGGCGAGAATACCATGATCTGGTAACTCCAACAAGATCAACGAAGAATCAATAACCGGGAATACCGGCAATACGGCAAATCCCAACAAGGTCAATAAAAGGTCGACAACCGAGAATACCGACGACACAGTAATGATCAACGAAGAATCAATAATCGAGAATACCGATGACACGGTAAGGATCAATGAAGAGTCAATAACCGAGAATACCGACGACACGGTAAACTCTAACAAGGTCAATAAGAGTCGACAACCAGAATTACCAACGGTACGATAAACTCAAATGAGAACAATAAAGGTTAATAACCAAGAATACTGACGACACAGTAAACTCTAGCAAGATCAATAAGGACCAACAACCGGGAATACCACGATACGGTAAACTCCAACAAGAGCAATAAGGAATCGACAACCGAGAATACTTACGACACGGTAAACTCCAATAACATCAATCAAGGACTAATAACCAAGAATACCAACGGTGAGACAACTCCAAAACGGAATCAATAAGGATCAATAACGAACGAGATTACCAATGACAGGGTGAACTCCAAATGAGATTTATAAAGGATCGATAACAATGAGTTGACCATCGATATGGTAACTCCGAACGAGATTAGTAAAGGTTCAACGGAGACAGATACACGAGAGAATAAAATCGTCAACCATATACAATTCATATATACGGGGTTTCAAAGACAACCCGAATATCGAACAGACCCAATTATACATGGACTGTGAACGACCAATCAATAAGACTCAAGATGGACGTCACGATACGCTCGATCCGGACATGTGTCCGTGTACAAGCCAACCACGGGTATTGATCAATACACGTCTGGTCTCGTACCTAATCAGCCTCACGAAGTACGTCTCGTGTGCACGGTTCAATATGAGGTCGAAACCAACATATGCTACACGCGCCCGTCCCGAAAATCCTACACATGAACGATCAGAACGTATCTGAATCCAGATATGCCACGATACAACATGACAATAGATCTCGAAGAAACGCATATCCAACAAGGATCAGAAGATTTTCGAAGAGGGCAACAATAACTCGATCATGAAAGACCGACACGACCACAATGTCGTATTCCGTCAGACAGTAGTCCACAGCATGCTCAACAATGCATATAATAATAGCATATAAACTCCCAAGGCAGCAGCCAAGGGTCACAGAAGCATCTACTCAGGAATACTCCGGACAATATCACATAAACTCCCAAGGCAACAGCCGAGGGTCACGGAAGCATCTACTCAGGAATACTCCGGACATAGGTGCCATTTAGGTCTTATCCCCTAACACATTTCCATTCGGGTACCATACAGGTTTTATCCCCAACACATCGGCCCCACAGATTACGGCTCAAGAAAGAGCACTTCACAAAACGTAACAAACAATGGTGCACATTCACCGCATGGAATATCAACACACACATGTAATAATGCAACATGATGATTATCATAATCTAACAATATTAATTTACCTCAAGCTGGAGACGCTAACCTTTCCACGACCAACCGCCCTGAACGAATACACGGTTTATCCGACAATCCAAAATGAGTACAGTCCATAACTAATACCAAACCACCATCCCGAGTTCAACATCGACACGATAATTAACCTTGATATCCAACTTCTCATGCAATAGACCAAATTATAATTCACGTTCCCATTTCCACTAGACATCCTTAAAATCATATACATTATGATTTATCTTACATACCACCATTCCGACAATTCACATATTCCATAATACCATTGCTATATGAATCATAAATGAAATGAAAACGAAATCATTTATTAACATTATGAACTGAGCAAGCATAACTTGCCTTGATACCAATTCGACGAAGCCACTATCAATCCCGCCGTCTTCGTCTACAAGCTCCGCAGCCCCAGCTCGTCCACAGCACAACCGTTAACTTCAACGATCACTAAACGCAACCTAATGCAATAATTAGTTAACGATACGTTCAATAACAATCAACCGAAATGACCAACTAATCAAACTCGATGGTTCAACGACATCTCGATCATACGAAACCAAACCGTATCAACTCTTAACAATACGAACACAAGCCGAAATTTGGTGTTTAATGGTCCTAACGACGTCTTCAACATATATACTTCTCATAACATCACGAATCGCAACAAACTACCAAGAACATCGAGAATATTACGATTCCATAATCATAACAACATAATCGAATCATTTGATCACCAATTCATTATCTTACCTTAACAAAATTCTCGTAAATACCAAGAATCATGACAACAATATCAATTCAACCATCATTCATACGAAAACGTATAGAATTTCCCAAGTTCTACTCGTTGAGACATTTCATCGAACACTTTGAAGGCATAATCCAACTTAATCATTTTAACGAAGAAATACTCGAATTTGTTCCACATAACTTCAAGAGTATTGAATGATTACGAGTATACAATCAAGTTCTAACAATAATCTGAATCAAAACGAAGCAAATCGGCCAAAACACCAAGAAACCTCAAGAACATCCAAAAACCAAAAGCTTATGTGTTCTTACCTTCGATCCGGGTGGAGGATGATGTTAATCTATGATTCCAACTTCCAAAACATGTTGTTATAAGTTGATTCTACTCAAAACCATCATATTTGCTGAAGAAATCGCGGAAGGAACGAAGAAAAACGAAGAAATGAGCAGATGACTCGGTCCAGGACTTATATAGGCCGAGACTTGCCGGCCAGTTACATACGTAACCGGCCGTGGCCTACCTTACTGTCCAGTTTGTTCGGCACCCTTACGTACATAACCGGCAGCTCCCTTACGTACGTAATCGGCCATTACGGCCGTAATCGCCTTGTCTACGTAATGTCGGCGATCCTAGCCCCGCCGAGTCACTGCCGACCATGCTCGGCCATCCCAACGAGTCACGGCCGTCCATGCTCGGCCATCCAGATCATCTCGGCCACAACTCGGCCAGCCGCCCCGTAACGTACGTAACACTTAATCCGTTGCGTACGTAATACGTACGTTGACTTGCTACAGTATTATACTCATATTACGTACGTAATACACCCTGTATAACGTACGTAACTCCATCCGTTGACTCACCTGTCCACATCCACGCCGAAAGCTGCCGACACCGGGCCCAACTGTCCGATTCCTCTTGTTACGTACGTAATACCTTACTCATAACGTACGTAAAACGTACCACTTAGCGTATGTTATCTCAAAGTCTTAACGTACGTTAACAAATCCATACTTAGCCTTTTCCGCCCCTGTCTGTCGTCTCAATAAACCGAACACATACACGCGACATACCGAATACATATACTCGTTCCGATAACATTTCCATACGATACATCTGATGCACGATACCCCCAATTACAACTATCGACCAAGTACGGCAATCATACAAATACTCATACGGTATATCCGACATCGAAAAACACACCAAGCATGTAATATCCTAGAATCAAAATAACCTCGATGACATACTGGCACGACTGTCACGGTTTCCAAAATTATCCACTCATATCGTGTCGGTACCACTCTGTACAGTACATCCCAGATAAAATAATGTGAAAAATTCATAGTGAAATTCTAGGATATTACAGTTGAGATTGTGTTATGTGCGTGTGATGTACGATGTTGTGGTGATCAACGTGATTGATTAACTGTGCTCATTGTTGTATGAAATGTGATTGTGAATGTGAATATGTGTGTGACCTCTAGATTCACTCGTGATGGTTCGACGGGACCTACGAGGACTCGTGGCAGTGGACTACGGGGTCAGAACTTAGTGAGGTACTGAGGTCAAATCGTGCTGGTCTGACGAGGCCTACGATAACACATGGTTGTGGACCATGAGTTTCGGACATAGTGCGTCCAACCGGGTGAGCTCGACGGGGCTTACGGTGACACATGGCAGTGGACTACGGTGTTAGGACTGTGTGTGATTGTTGTGATCGATATAGTCCGTGTGGGTTGTTGAACCTACGGAGACACGTGACAGTGGATCACGGTGTCGGAATTGGTTATGTATGGTTATCTGTATGTGGAATATTCCGTGTGGGTTGTTGAACCTACGGAGATACGTGACAGTGGATCACGGTGTCGGAATTGATTATTATTGTTTATTTGTGCGTGGTGTAGTCCGTGTGGGTTGTGAACCTACGGAGACACGTGACAGTGGATCACGGTGTCATGAATATGTTTTGACAATCAAAGCTTTGAAAGAAAAAGTTTTATGAAAATGTATGTTGGACCGAGTCCTAAGCTTGAGTAAATGTTTTCCGTATTGTGAACTGTTGATTTATGAAACAAGATTTGGGTTAAAGCCCTCAACCCTTCTTTTGAAAGGCATGATGACCCAGGACTCAAAGTTTTAAAGGTTTTGAAATTCCAAAATTCCCGAGGTGATGAACTTATTTTTGAAATTCTTTATAGCTTAAATTCCCTTATTAAAACCCCCGGGAATAATTTGATACTTGAATATTGTGTTTGATTCTTGATTAATGTTTGCTCGTTACTTTTCATATGATTTGATACTTGCACTAGTAAAACAGTGGAGTTTTACTAACCCCCGAGTAATCGGTGGGTGGATGTTTGTTTTGCGTCCAGGTACATGCAGGTTCAGGGGAGCAGTCACAGGATTGGCACGAGAGGATGACGAGCTGCGATACTAATCAAGAGTCGAGAGTTGTTTAGATTTTTGTTATGTTTTCAGAGTTGATTCCAGTCTTCCGCTGTACTGTACTTCGACCCCTGTGTGGGTAATGTTGTTTTAGTCAGTTCTGTTGATGGAGTTGTGTGACCTCATCGGTCTGTGTATTCATGTGTAAGTGACCTTAACGGTCTGTATTATTATATTGTTTGCCCCTGGACGGGCAAGCAATTGGTTGTTTATGGATGTTTAGCCTGGTAGATCCTTGTGGAAAGGGTCTACGATGTGTAATATTCCCATACGGTTTTGGGGGTGTTACATGTATTTCCTTCAGTCCTACTTATCGCAGGGCCCACCAGATATCTCTCTCCCTAAAGAGAGGGACGAATCCCATCTTGATTATTCATTGCCCTCTACATGACTCCCACTAATCTCGATCCCTAACCTTTATGATCACCATGTTTCAGATAACATTTGATTACGTCAAGGCATAGCAGTTATCATGTTGGACTCTATGATAATCTCAGGTACAAGGATTTATTGACATACTATTATATTGAGATTCACTTATGACATTTCCATGCAGTGATCTCAATGCAGGTCTGCCCAGTATTGGTTATCCAACCAGTACCCATAAGTTTGATTCGTATCATACGCATAATCATCCAATGATTATCAATCAAACTTATACTAGGATATTAATCACTTGAGTCTCCACGATACGTGATTGGACCAGGGACATTTGGATAATCTTATTATTCGTGAATAACCATTTTTCAATTATTATTATAATAAAATATTATAATAATCAACGAGAAATATATGATATCAAATAACTTTATTTTAATATGACAATTACAAACCTAGGCACATCGAATGTCCTAGGGCACTATTACTAACATTGACACCAATCCAACGTCCAGGTCCTGGGTTCAACTAATATCTAGCAGCCATGCCTATGGTATGACAGATATATAGTCTGGTGCAAGGCATAGGCTGATGCATAAGGGATCGGCTTCATGTCATCTATCTCCTTTTGTATCTTAGGAGACATGTCATTAGATAGTTGAATTCCATGTCTGTGAGGTAGAAAATATTTCTTGAATTTCTCCATGCTTAACCGCTTTAGCACTATAGCGATTAGGATGCCTGAGATAAACATAACATTCTTTTCTTTCTATCATGAAAGATCCTGATCCCAAGGATATGGCCTGCTTCTCCCATATCCTTCATATTATACTGCTCAGACTGCCATAGTTGCACACCCGACAACTCTTTCACGTTATTTCCAGTCAGAAGGATATCATCTACGTACAGTATAAGAAACATCACATTTCTTATAACACAACTCTCACTCAGACATTGGACGAATCTATATGACTGGACAACCTCGTCAAATCGAGTGTTCCAAGATCTAAGTGTTTGCTTAAGTCCATAAATGGATCTCTTAAGCTTGCACACTAAGTGCTCTTCTCCTTTAGCAATGAATCCTTTGGTTGGCACATGTAGATTTCTTTGTCTAGACTTCCATTCAAGAATGCAGTATTGACATCCATTTGTCAAATCTCCAGATCCTAATGCACAGCTATAGCTAAAATAATCTGAATTGACTTAAGAATGGCTACCAGCGAGAAGGTTTCATCGTAATTGATGCTCTCTTTCTGAGTGTAACCTTTCACTAAAAGCCTTGCCTTGAATGTTTCAACCTTTATATCACCTGTTTTCTTTCGCTTGTAGACCCAATTACTCCTAATGGCTTGTACCCATCAAGTAGTTCTACTAGCTCCTACACTTGATTGTAATCCCCAGATCCTATTTCTGATTCTATTGCTACTTGCCACGAGTCAGCATCTTTATCTTGGATTGCCTCCTTGTAAGTCCAGGGATCTTATTTATCTTCGTCTGGGCTTAAGTCCAAAGAATGTTCCACGCCTATGAATCATTTTGGTTGATGAACAACCCTCCCACTACAATAGGGCAAATCCTGAGTTGGTGTAAAAGTCTCAAAATCGATACATGGTGAAGTGTTAGTTGGTTCTTGTACGGTGGGTATAGACGAAGTCTCGCCCATCAGCTCTTCCAGAATTATTTTGCTCGTGGACTTGTGACTAATCACATAATCCACTTCTTAGAATCGGGCATTAGTGATAACAATAACCTTCTGATCTTGGAGACTATAGAACAAGCCAGCCTTCGTTCCCTTTGCGTATCCTACAAATACTCGTCCCTCTGTACTAAATGCCAACTTATCAGTATCCTTATTCAGCACATGTGCTGGAGTATCCCAAATCCAAACATATTCTAGATTAGGCTTTCGCTCACTTCACAGTTCTGTGGGTATTTTGGAACTAATTTCGAGGGCACCAGGTTTATAATGTACGTCACTGTTTCTAAGGCATACCTCCAGAACGAAATAGGAATATATGAGTAACTCATAATTGACCTAACCATTTCTAAAAGAGTTATGTTCCTTCTCTCAGCAATACCATTTGGTTGTGCAGTTCCTGACGCAGTGAGTTGGGATGAAATCCCCTCATTTATCAAAAAATCCAAAAACTCTCCACTAAGGTACTCTCCATCACGATCAGATCGTAGTGATGTGATACTCTTCCCATGGCACTTCTCTGTTACAACTATGAAATCTCTGAACTTGTCAAAGGCTTCACACTAACGTTACATCAAATAGATATATCCATATATCGAATAATCATCTATAAACGTGATGAAGTATTCGAAACCACTCCTAGCCTGGATGTTCATTGGACCACATACATCAGTATGAACCAATTCTAATACATTCTGAGCACGGTTTCCATTGGTTTTAGAAACCCATTTGGCCATTTTACCTTCCAAAAAGGATTCACAAATTTGAAATGACTCAACTTGGAGGTTATCCAATGGGCCATCATCTACTAATCTTTGAATTCTTCTAAGGTTTACATGACCTAACCATAGATGCCACAGACATATTTGGTTTATGCTTGAAGGTTCTTTTCTCTTTTTAGGTTTAGATAAAGAGTTAAGCGATTTATGTTTATACATGGGAGTTTGTGCAGTATTAATGACATACAATCCATCAGTATAGATACCTTTGCAAACATATTCATTGTTTCTTGAAATAATAGCATCACCATCAAACGAAACTGAATAACCACCACAACTCAATTTAGAAATTGAAATTAAATTCATTTTAAATCAGACCAATGAAGGACTAAAATTTTATCACTAAGCTTCAACTGCATGACCAGCTACAACCATAAGCCTGGAATAATCGCCCCAGTTGATGGTAATATCGCCCACACTAAGTTGCTTGGTTACCTGGAAACCATACAAGTTAAAGAAAACATGATCACCGGAGCCTGCATCTACTATACACGAAGTGGTAGAACAGGCTACCAAACATCTTTTCACTACTAGTGCATGAGAGATACCTTTCTTAAGGGCAGGGAAGTCCATGGAAATATCCTTTCTAACCGCACTTGTAGCACTTTCCCTTTGGCTTTTTGTTCGCCTCAGGATGAGGAGCCTTGTTCTTTACCTTGAGAGTTGCCACTTGTTTCTGGCCCACTTGTTTCTTCTTCTTCTTCCCCCATTTGGGTTTAAAAGTTGAAATACCAGTTGCCGTAAGAACTTGATACCCTTGTCTGAAGAAACCTTCCGCAGCTTGAAGCTCTGTCAGCAATTCCGCCAAGGTATAATACATATGATTCATATTGTAGTTTAAGCGGAACTGCTCAAAGCTCCTAGGTAACCTGCCTAGGATGATATCGACCTACATTTTCGCATCAATAGTAGCCCCTAAGATATCAAGTTCGTTCAGATGAAAAACCATCTTTAGAACATGATCCCTTACTGAGGTTACTTCAGACATTTGGGTCGTCATCAAGACCATCATAGCATTTTCCCTAGCCACCCGGTTCTGATGACCAAATATCTCGCCGAGCTTTTTCATCATTTCCGCGATCGTTCCCATACTATAATGCTGATGCTGCAATACATTTGCCAAAGAATCCAAGATGTAACAGCGAGCCATCTCATAAGATTTATTCCATGTGCAGTATTCTTTCACATCATCAGGTGTTGAATCCGCATTTTGTTCTAATGGGCGTTCCTCAGTTAGAACAAACTTGTGTACCTCAGTAGTCAGGACAATATTAAGATTATGTTTCCAATCAGCAAAGTTAGTGCCATTTAGTTTGTTGTTGAGAATTACAGCAAGTGGATTGAAAGACATATGAGATAAACTTAAAAACATCCATCACATAATGCATAGAAAAATATATTGAAAAACCTCAAAACATAATATATATACTAGCAACCAACACCCCGAAAAAACCCGCGTATGCAAGCTATGATCGTATAGACGTTTACACACACAGTTTTCAAGTAGAGTGTTACATCGTTAATTTTACTATCTAGTCAATTTACGTTATGACAAGTAAAATTAGTAGTTGGTTCCTCTTGGCCATGTATTATACATAGACTCCTATGGGGATCTTATTGATTATTATAGCAAAGCAAACACCATAATTTAATAACCATTAAAATATTATTTTTTAAATAATAGTCCTACAAAAGGAGAGGTCCTATCATAAAAAAATAACTTTTGTTATCATTTGCAATTTAAAACTAGTGAACCTATAATTAGCACATCCAATATAGAGGAAGACCCTAATGTCAATACACATGATAATTATTTCACAATTTAAATTAATTATTGAGGCCAATTTGATTTTATTTAAACAAATCAATTTAATCACTTAGTTATTTTAGCCTTATGGTTTTTAGTTTTCTCATCCTAGCATGTAAGAAAACATATCATGCATAATGCATACACGCCATAAAACAAACATTAAAAACAAAAAAAAAAATGGATGGATAATTAAATTATCCAATTATCATGGTCTTCTTCCTTGAATTGAACCCGAGAAAATCTTCGACTCGATATCTCCCACAGTATCAAGCATCTCATCACTCCTTCCCGGCCGGTTCGTGGATTTTCAAAATTAAAATTCACTTTTATGCAAAATTAATACATAAAGAAATTAAATTTTAAAATCCCGACTCTCCAGGGTTGGAATATTTTTTTCCATACATTCATTAATAGAGTTTTGATGATTAAGTTGCTAAACAAAGTAAAACAACAAAGACGCGAAGCAAAACAACGAAGAAATCGAAGTCGCAAAAGGCTGGACTGAAGGAAGATAACATACGCTATACAGATAGCTTAACATATGTAATAGTGGAAGATTAACGTACGTAACACATGTTACTTAATGTACGTAATGGAATGTTTCTGAGTTCAAATGAGACGAACGTAATTGTTGGGATAAGTAATTTTGTTTTGATAATTGCTAAACAACAAAGCTTGATACAACAAGCCCTGTATCGAAAGCCGGTTGAAGTTGACAATCCTGTATCGAAGACCTTCTGATAGCGCTAGCATATAGCAAGCTCCCGCGCTACCAAGATATAGCAACAAAGTCTAAAGTAAAAGCCAAGTATGGAAGCTGTCTCGAAACCTCAATACAGTTATCTTCCATACAGCGCCAGACTACTCCAATATACCTACAGCACAAGTGGATACAAAGAATCACATCAAACAGATCAAGACCGTTTGGAAAGGAATCTTTGATATTTACTAAAGTCAAGTACCATTCGATAAAGAAGTATTTAAATACTCAAGGATAAAGTATTTAAATACTGAAGCTGTCAGAGATCTTCAAATCCCGTAATATCCGGATCCTGGTCTATTCAATTCAACTATCAAATCTTGCCCAACGGATCTATATCAACGGATATATCCAAAGAATGCTATATATATCCCCAGAGTTTGAAGATCAATAAGCAGAAGAAGCATTCAAGAGAAGCAATCAATATACGAAATAAGTCACCAAGTGAAGAAGCTATTATTATATACATCAGAGCAAAACATATCTCCAGAAACTTTATGCAATTCAGATCAAGAGAGATATACAGTGCTCAACATCAAGGACAGCCATCATCAGCTCAAGAACTTCATATTCAAAGCTGCTGTTCTTACCCGGTTACCTACCTTTTACCTCTGTGTAAAAACTGAGCTCTGTGTGAACTCAACAAGTTATTCTGACCTGTGTGGGACGAATAAGGACGAAGCTTTGGAACTGTGTGAGAAGAAGCTAGTCAAGAAGGAAGCTTTAACCAATCTGTGTGAACGGTTGAAAGCGACATTCTTTGTATCAATCTGTGTGAACGATACAAGGATAGGTTTGATTATAGATACATAGTTGTGTACGCAGTATTTATAACAAACGTTTTACTCTTGTGTGGAGGACCAGTGGACGTAGAGGGGTTTACCTCAAACCACTTAAATACTGTGTTATTTACCTTTCGCCGTTACTGTTTTCATAACTGTGATTTATTCAAGTATACACAACAAAACCCTGTACGCACCAAGCTAACAGGAGATCAAACCGAGTTGCTGTATCGACGGCAACTTACTGTATTAAGAGACTTCCGCTACGCACTCAGATTCGTAAACCATACAGCCTGTTGCTTAAACATTTCCCAAGCTGTATCTAGTATATACTTGAGAAAGGGGACCAACAATTGGTATCGGAGCGGTTGATTCTAAAAAGAATCAGTCGCATTTTTAACTGAATCAGATCCTTAAAAATACTTAATTTCGAAAACAGTCTTTGCATATCCCATCTTCTAATATGGACACCTTTATGTCTAAAAAGATATCTATGTTTCACATTAACGAGTTTGATGACTGGAGAAACAGGATGAAGAACAAACTCAAAGCCTTCATTGGAGAATTAAAAGCTCCGCCCACATCAACAAAGACCGAAGAATATCTTCAGGTGGTCACTGATAGTGACTCGTCAGATGATGAGCTAGAAGAGAGAGCCTATGTGTGCTCTATGGCCGAAGTTAAAGAAGAAAATGAAGACGGCGATGATGATGAGGTAAGCTCCACCTCAACTACACCTATAAATGCATCTCATACTTTTGAAAATATGTTGAATGAATTTAATAACATTCAAACGGCCCATGAGATATTGAAAAGAGAAAACACCCAGCTTGAAATTTCCAACTTAGAGCTGAAGGAAGAAAATGACTTGCTGAAGAATAATTACGAAAATATTTTAGCTGATTGCGAAAACAGCAATGTCAATTTAGAAAAACTCATGGAGAGCAATCATCAACTTGCTCATAATCTAAATGAGACTAAGTCTCATCTTGAAAGCAAGACAAATGATTTGGCTCTACTCGAAGCCAAAGTAAAATCTCTCGAGAAACGTGAAGGAGAATTAGAGACAATCTTGAAATCTTTCGAGAAATCCTCTAAAAGAATGGAAGAGATCCTAAGCACTGGGCATCATGCTCATGATAAATGCGGCTTAGGGTACAACTCGTTCTCCAACAAAGAAAAATCTAGTACGGTATTCGTCAAGAGTGAGGAATCTATTCCTATATCGAAAGAAGTTCCGAGTTTTGTGAAGGAACCTGTTGCACCTCGAACAGCAAAAGCTGCCATCCCGCCCCCGCAACTCTACTATTCGAGACAGTGGAACCAACAGCCACTCAGAAGGCGTACTCAATAGCATACTCCACAAGCATATCATAAACGCCAGCAGTCATTCAGGAAGAAGGCTGTATCCAACCAACAAAAGCCCGTACTGAAGTACTCTCGGCACAGCAATGCTAGACATTGGATACAAGAGCCCCGTTATCCCTCGAGACAGCAAGTGCCCGTTCAGTATCAGCAAAAGAATTGGGAATCCAACTGGAGACCCAGGAGGCAATATGCAAGATCCAAGAAAATGGCTCCACCTCCAAGACGACAATCGTACTGGAATAATAACTATAATTCTCGATTTTTCATGCATTATAATGATTACAACGACTATGTGCCTGCCCCACGTAGATATCGATATAATGGACCAAAAGTAGCCTACAACAAACAAATTGTTGCCCGGCAAATTTGGGTACCGAAAGGCACTATCACACCAGGACCCAAATTTACTTGATACCTATGCATCGACATGAATCAGAAACGCTACAGCCAGAAATCCCTGTAAGTTTTTATGTTCTTACTCATTAAGTGAGGGGGAATGCTGTAAGACCCAAGAATACAGTATCCAACGTTAATTATTTGTACACTCAGAATCGTCACTGTAGCGAACAAAGAACTAATAATCCTACAACTGACGTGTGCAATAATTAAGGGGGAATACAGTACGACCCATGAATACAGCATTAATCCTAACATTAATTGAATCCTGTATGTACCTTTTGAGGGGGAACACTATATTATCCGAGGATACAGTTTGTTGTTTAAAACAAATTTTATCGTATTATTACTGTAAGAACTCGTCTGCGAACAGTTCATAGGTTCAGTTGTACTCAACTAGATCAAATGTAAGATTGTGCCTGTGCGCCAATCATAAGTTTAAGATGTAATACACTTCCCTATTAGATGCTATCATTTTAGAACTTGCCTGCGAGCAGTTCACATTTCTTTTAGACTAAGTGCTGAAGACCAGATCATTTGACAGAAGATCAAGAAGTCTGCTCAAGACATTATCAGTGGAGATAAATATCTCCTGTATCGAAGTCTTCTCATAGTACCAACAATTGGTATCGAAAAAGAAGGGGAAATTGTTTTTAGAAGCTTTGGCATGGTCAAGGAATTTTGGAAAGAAGGTTTGGAAATTATCAAAAAGGGGGAAATTGTTGGGATAAGTAATTTTGTTTTGATAATTGCCAAACAACAAAGCTTGATACAACAAGCCCTGTATCGAAAGCCGGTTGAAGTTGACAATCCTGTATCGAAGACCTTCGATAGCGCCAAAGATACTGAAGCTCCCGCGCTACCAAGATATAGCAACAAAGTCTAAAGTAAAAGCCAAGTATGGAAGCCGTCTCGAAACCTCAATACGCTTATCTTCCATACGCTGACTACTCCAATATACCTACAAAGACAAGTGGATACAAAGAAATACATCGAAACAGGACTGAAGACCGTTTGGAAAGGAATCTTTGATATTTACTAAAGTCAAGTACCGTTCGATAAAGAAGTATTTAAATACTCAAGGATAAAGTATTTAAATACTGAAGCTGTCAGAGATCTTCAAATCCCGCAATATCCGGATCCTGGTCTATTCAAGTCAACTATCAAATCTTGCCCAACGGATCTATATCAACGGATATATCCAAAGAATGCTATATATATCCCCAGAGTTTGAAGATCAATAAGCAGAAGAAGCATTCAAGAGAAGCAATCAATATACGAAATAAGTCACCAAGTGAAGAAGCTATTATTATATACATCAGAGCAAAACATATCTCCAGAAACTTTCTGCAATTCAGATCAAGAGAGATATACAGTGCTCAACATCAAGGACAGCCATCATCAGCTCAAGAACTTCATATTCAAAGCTGCTGTTCTTACCCGGTTACCTACCTTTTACCTCTGTGTAAAAACTGAGCTCTGTGTGAACTCAACAAGTTATTCTGACCTGTGTGGTACGAATAAGGACGAAGCTTTGGAACTGTGTGAGAAGAAGCTAGTCAAGAAGGAAGCTTTAACCAATCTGTGTGAACGGTTGAAAGCGACATTCTTTGTATCAATCTGTGTGAACGATACAAGGATAGGTTTGATTATAGATACATAGTTGTGTACGCAGTATTTATAACAAACGTTTTACTCCTGTGTGGAGGACCAGTGGACGTAGAGGGGTTTACCTCGAACCACTTAAATACTGTGTTATTTACCTTTCGCCGTTACTGTTTTCATAACTGTGATTTATTCAAGTATACACAACAAAACCCTGTACGCACCAAGCTAACAGGAGATCAAACCGAGTTGCTGTATCGACGGCAACTTACTGTATTAAGAGACTTCCGCTACGCACTCAGATTCTTAAACCATACAGCCTGTTGCTTAAACATTTCCCAAGCCGTATCTAGTATATACTTGAGAAAGGGGACCAACAGTAATGGAAGATTAACGTACGTATATTACGAACGTTATATACAGACATATTGACTATATATAACGTATGTAATGGGTGTTTGATTAACCTACGTAATGATCAAAACGAAAGCTACTGGACTGAAACTGGAAGATGTTAACGTACTTAACTGAGATGAGCTAATGTACGTAACATAGCTAACGTATGTAAGAAGGAGGCTTTAACGTACGTAATAGAGTCACAGGAGGCTAACGGCTAGTTGGAAGATAAATGCCTATAAATACCACTTCTAATGGTATTCATTCTACAACAACGCAAAGCAAACGACTCAGTGATCATATATTGTTATACACATTCTTGTTGTTGTAATTGTGCTTATATTGATAGTTTGAGTGTTTGTACATTCAACACATACATGAGAGGTAAAAGAAAAGATGCGATTGGATTTGGTGTTATTAGGATCAAGGATCCGGCATTGTTAGAATCGCAATAGATATCTAAGTACGGTTTATCTAGTATTGATAGAAAGCTAGATTGGTTGATTCCTTGTCCAATAAAAATGAAAAATGGTTTAACTTGGACTGACACAAAGACAAGTACAAGGGGTAATATCTCGACCAATAGAAGAGAGATTTGTACGGTTTAACTTGGACTGATAGAAGGCTAGTTAACGGTTATCCCTCGACCGATAGAAGAGAGGTGCAGAGGTTGATCTTCATCCTATTGAAAAAGATACCGAGAGAGGACGTGGGCACATTTAGCCGAACCTCTATAAATCCTTGTGTCGATTTATTTTCCGCACTTTATCTAAATCACTTCTGCAATACGAAAGAGTTTTATAACTCTATCTCCAAACAGCGATACCGACGAATAGTGCTCCAATAATTGGTATCGGAGTGGTACCGTCAATAAGCGGCTTAACATCCGAGGAGAAGATCCAAATGGCGTCTCAACTTGCCCCAATAGAAGGTCATGCGCTAAACCAACCACTATTTTTCGATGGATCGAACTTCATGACTTGGAAGAAGAAAATATCTATTTTCATCCGAGCTTACGATATTTAAATCTGGAAGAATATAACCGGATATCTTTGTGTGACAGTGCCAAAGAGATTGGGAAAATGCTTGAAGTCACACATGAGGGAACATCTCAAGTCAAAGAGACGAAAATAAACATGCTCATTCATGAATACGAGTTATTTCAAATGAAGGATGATGAATCCATCACGATCATGCTCGACCAATTTTCGGTAATCACAAATGGATTGGAATGTTTTGGAAAACCTCTTTCGAGTAGTGAGAAAGTAAAGAAGATTCTCCAATCACTACCTCGAGAATGGGATGGTACGGTGACGGTATAATGGAATCTAAAGATTTAAACAATCTTGATTTTAGTGCTTTCGTTGGTTCACTTATAAACTACGAGATTGTCCTAAAATCTCGGAATGCCAAACCGAAGCCGAAGGGAAGATCAATAGACATGAAGGCTAAGATGTCAAGAAATGGAGAAATCCCGGTTGATGAAAGAGACAAAGAATCGGCATATTATGCCAAAAATATTAATAAGTTCCAACATTTATTAAACCGGAGGAAGCAGGACATCCAAAAGGGGGAATCTAAGAAATTCGAAACAATTGTCGATTATGTGGTAAACCAGACCACTTTGCAAAGAATTGCCGAGTTAAACCCAAGAGGGAGGTTTTAATAGCAACATGGAGCGATGAAGACGAAGATGAAGATTTTCTAAATCAAAATAAACTCACTTTCATGGCCCGGAGTTCATTCGCCGATAGTGACATCGAAAGCTAAGTAAGTAATTCTTACGATGAAGTTTTTGAAGCATTTGAACTCTGCATACAGACTATTAAAATGCTTTATCCAAGATTAAATCCCTTAAATCTAAATATAAAACATTGGAAATTGAAAATTCCAAAATTCTTGAAAAGGGAAAATTTATCGACACCGATCATTCAAAATGCATTGAAAACGAAAATACTTTAAAGGATGATTTCTTGAAAGTTCAAACCGAGCTGAAAAATTTAACGAAGAAATTTTCATGTGGAAACGAGAAATTTGAACAAATGCTCTCGGTGCAAAAGTTTATGTTGAACAAACAGGGGTTAGGATACAACAAAATTCTAAACACAAAGCCTTAAATTTTAATATACCCCGATGCGAAAAATATTTGAAAATTGGGCACCACATTTCGAATTGCAAAAGCCCATGACGGGCGATAAAAACTAAGAAAATTTGGATTCCCAAAGGAATATTATTCCGAATATCATCTATGTTTCGAAAGAAAAACCAACTATCGGTTGGGTCCCCAGAAATTAATTTTTAATAATTGGTATTATACTCAGGGGGAGTGTTTTTTTAACGGATATTTTACTCAGGGGGAATTAAACCCTATCATACATATTTTATACATCAATTGGTATTTATTATTCATTTATGTTACACTTTTTGCTGAATACAAAAAGGGGGAGAAAGGAGTAGAATCGGATAAAAAAAGGAGGAGAAAATAATAAAATCGAAGAAGTCGAAAAGGAGAAAAATAAAGTATACAAAAAGGGGGAGAAACGAAGGAGTTGAAAAATGAAAAAGGAGAAGTCGAAAATGACAGAAAAAGAAAAGATGGGTGAAACTAACGAAACGATCAAAGCTGGAAACTTTGATTCGTTTAAATATACATATATTTTATTTTTGCAGGTATTTATCTATTCATGTAACACCCCGATATATTCGGAATAATTACAGCGCCGTAAATCCTTTGCGTAAGAATTTACAAGGCTAATTTGAGAAATACGGAAAAGAATAATAATATCAAAGTACCGTTAAGGTTATAATTCAAACCAGTTCAACAATTCAAATGAGTTCATTATTACAAAACATTCCCAAAATCATCAACAACATACGCATACTCGAGTACTGAAAAATAACCAGAAAACAAGACAATATGATCCACATCACTGAGCCACTTCATCGTCATGTCGGTACTGTGGTTGCTTCCCCGCTCCTCGGCTACCTGAACATCAAAACAAATGTCCACCCCCGAAGGGGTTAGCAAATGATGCTAGTAGAAGTATCATAATACATAAATCAACAATGCGTCAAAACATACAAAACGATCTTCCGTCATCGTAATCCAACGATGCGAATCCTCACAATTCCATCAACACAATATAGGGTAATCCAACGATCCAGCGCCCTCAGTATAGATCCCCATGATGATCCCGTCGGACCAACGCATGGTCGAAAATCCGTCCAGCGATCCAGTGCCTCAGCATAGATCCCCATGATGATCCCGTCGGACCAACACATGGTGAACATCCGATCCAGCGCCCTCAGTATAGATCCTCATGACCCCGTCGGATCATTTACAACATAAACAATGCAATTATGCATACACATATGCAAATCAATATGTTCATCGACATGAACAATCAAGAAATCAATAATGAATACCACGACAATTCAAAGGAGTTAATCTCATGTTCAACAACATGAATAAACCATATGCATGATCAAAATCCCAATATTAACCAATTTCAAAATACGATACTTGCCTCAAAGATAGCAAGAATTAAATACTCCCACGAATGTCACACGTCCGAAGGTCGCCTCCCCTCGATCGATCACCTTGTACAAGTGATACGGAATCAGTTGATATGAACGAAGAAGACGAAGTAAGGATCGATATAAATGACCTTACTACACGCCATGCACGGACTACTATGTATTTAGGCGAGAAAACGGACATAAGACGTGGAGTATCGGTCTCAGCGGCCCGTGTCATGCTGTGCCGGAAGGTCGACATCCAACCTGCCGGAAAAATGTTCAATATGCCGGAAAATATCCAACCTGCCGGAAAATTCACCACCTGCCGGAAAAATCACCACCTGCCGGAACTGGCCGAGCACTGCCGACCGGACCCGACCGCATCGTCCGACACGGCCCGTGCCACACTCGTCCAGAAATGTAAAAGTCACTGCCCACAGGACTCGACCGTGTTGTCTGGCACGGTCGAGTCGAACTATGCCAGATAAGCCAAAACCTATTGCCAGACGACCCGACCGTGTTCCAGGACACGATCAGACCCACGCCGAACGTCCTTGTCAGCATCGCGCCCGTGCCGGGTCACTGTCGGACGAGTCCCTATCGGATGTCCCTGTCGCGCCGCGACCGTGTCAAGCAGACACGGTCGAGTCACTGCCGACGTCCCTGTCAGCGCCGCGCCCGTGCCGAGTGTCCTTGTCGTGCCGCGGCCGTGTCAGGCGACACGGCCGAGTCCTGCCGGCAGATTTCACTTTTTTTGTATTTTCTTTTGTGTGTTTGTCTTTGCCTTGTTTTTTTTACTCATTTTAAGGATTGTGTTTCCCCTAAAATTAGGATTGTTGTTCCTTTTATGTTTTATTTTGATTATTCAAAGATTTTATAAATCTTTGAATTATTTTCTCTTATTATAGGAAGACTTGAAGTCTCCTATATATAGGCTTGTGTAAGCATTGTAACATCCATTGTATATTGAAGAAATAAGAATACACTTGTGTTTTCTTGGTGAATGCTTTTCATCGAAACCTTGGTTATAATTCGACGCGTTTTCGAGTTTTAATCGAATCGATTCTCAATAGGTCTTGAGGAAAGATTATCTTATCAAACTATAGGTCTAGTTTGATAAATCATTCATATTGTTCTTGTTTATGTAAGCCGAATTGCCCTACTTTCGGTTATATCTTACGAGTGTTACACATATTCGAGTGTTGATCAATTATATTTTCGCTGCATTCCATACGAGTTTACGTCCATTCTCATACGTAATTCGTATCATTAGTGGCATCGGAGCCCAAGGTTACTTCCTTGGCGAATTTCTCTTGGCGATTTTCTTATCAAAAATATTTTAGCATGGATTTTTCCGACCATTTCATGGAGAAACTACGTGAGGCATTACACAGCATGCAAGAACCACGTTTTCAAGCAAGAAGAGGAGGATATGATGCACATTCACCGCGTCATGTGGATGAATTTAAAGTTAATGAACTTCCGGAATTTGTCGGAGGTACTAATCCCGAAGTTTACCTAGACTGGGAGAGGAAGATTGAACGTATGTTCGACTTCAAGCACCTTAACGATGAGAAACGTTGCAAATATGCAATTCTCAAGTTAGGGAAGGGCGCTTCCTTGTGGTTCGAGGGTATGAAAACACAACGAGCTCGTGCGGGAAAAGAGAAAATCTGTTCTTGGGATTCTTTGAAGAAAAAACTACGTAAAAGGTATGTCCCGACATCACATCGGTTAACCTTAAACCGAAAAATTGCAGAGTTCGTACAAGGGAAACTATGTGTGGAAGAATATATCGAAGAATTTGAAGGCTTGGCCTTAATGGGAGAACTTGAAGAAAATGAACAACAACGAATGTCACGTTTCTTACGTGGTCTAAATCGAAACATTGCAAATACGGTGGAATTATACCCATATGGAGATTTTGACACTTTATGCGGGCTATGCATAAAAATTGAAGCTCAAAACAAGTT
The DNA here is from genome assembly GCA_033398695.1 of Orobanche coerulescens. NCBI lineage: Eukaryota > Viridiplantae > Streptophyta > Magnoliopsida > Lamiales > Orobanchaceae > Orobanche > Orobanche coerulescens. Next base: position 108,123,916 of record CM065818.1, on the reverse strand, counting down.
GAAGTTTACCAAACCCGAATTCCCATACAAATTCGGAAATACAAGTGCCAGCTCAAGTTCGACTACGAAACCTACCGTACCTTTTCAAGTCCCTACCCCGGCCCCGAAGGTTTCCCACGTTTCCAAGGAAACGAGCTTGTCTAAAGTACGATGTTTTAAATGTCAAGGCTTTGGTCACTATCAAAATGCATGTCCAAATAAACGGGTGGTCACTTTAAGAGAAGCTCTTGCGGTCCGAGACGAACTTTTGGTCGAGGACGAGAAGGAAGGCCTTGGTGACGTATTTAACATGGAGGCCGAGGAAGAGAATGAGGATTGCGAGACTTATGACGCTCCGGAATATGATACTACTTTAGTGCTTCGAGCACTACATACCAAAATCGTTCCAAGTGATACGGAGCAAAGTGACTAAATCTTTCATTCCAAATGCAAAGTCGGAGAAAAGTGGTGTAGCTTGATAATAGACGGAGGGAGTTGCACGAATGTAGCATCGAACGAGATGGTCACCAAGCTCGGGCTAACTACTACGGCTCACCCGAGACCGTATGCTTTACATTGGCTCGATGATGGAAGCAAAGTGAAGGTGACGAGACAAGTACGGGTCAACTTAACTATGGGATCATACGGAGACGATGTGTTATGTGACGTACTCCCGATGGACGCATGCCACGTACTTTTGGGACGACCATGGATGTTCGACCGAGATGTTTTGCATCGAGGAAGGAGTAACGAATATGAATTACAAGATAAAGGCAAGAAGATTGTGCTTAAACCGATGGCACCCCAAGCCATTCGATCGATGAGTTCTAATCAAATGGAGAAACCGAATCTTACCATGTTTGCTAGCGAGAAAGAGGTGAGACATGCTATTGACGATGGCGAGCGTGTGTATTTATTGATTATTAAAGAAACGCGATATGTTGACGTAGTTGTGCAAGGCAAGAGAGATATCGATACCTTGCTACAAGAATTTTCGGATGTCTTCCCGGAAGACTTACCGCCGGGTTTACCACCCTTATGTGGGATTGAACACCAAGTCGACCTTGTACCGGGTGGATCACTCCCTAACAAGGCCGCCTATCGATGTAACCCCGAGGAGACAAAGGAGTTGCAAAAACAAATCGAGGAGCTAATGAACCGCGGGTACGTTCGAGAAAGTTTGAGCCCTTGTGCGGTTCCGGTTTTACTTGTTCCAAAGAAGGATAGGTCATGGCGGATGTGTATATATAGTAGGGCCGTGAACAACATAACCATCAAATATCGGTTCCCAATTCCGAGACTTGATGATATGTTGGATGAGTTGCATGGTTCGGTAATTTTCTCGAAGGTTGATTTGAGAAGCGGCTATCATCAAATTGGCATGCGGGAAGGAGATGAATGGAAAACGGCTTTCAAGACAAAACATGGATTATACGAATGGCTCGTCATGCCCTTTGGCCTTACAAATGCGCCAAGTACTTTCATGCGATTAATGAATGAGGTACTTAAGCCGTTTTTGGGAAAATTTGTCGTCGTATACTTGGACGACATCTTGATTTATAGTCGATCATTGCAAGAGCATACTGGCACTTGAGGAAAGTCTTCGAGATCCTTAGGGATCAAAAACTTTACGGGAAAAAGGAGAAGTGTTCGTTTCTAGTCGAGAGTGTAGCCTATCTTGGCTACATCGTTTCTAAAGAAGGAGTGTCGGTTGATCAAACCAAGATCGAGGCGATTAAATCTTGGCCTACGCCCAAAACCATCACGGAAGTCCGATCCTTTCACGGACTTGCTTCATTTTATCGGAGGTTCATACGAGACTTTAGTACCATTTCTAGCCCGATAACGGAATGCTTAAAAAAAGGACCGTTTGTGTGGAACGGGGCTGCCCAAGGGGCGTTTGAAAAATTGAAGGCGAAAATGTGTGAAGCACCTATCTTGGCTTTACCCGACTTTTCACAACCTTTCGAGGTAGAATGTGACGCAAGTGGAGTGGGTATTGGGGCGGTCCTCATCCAAGGGACTCGACCAATTGCATACTTTTCGGAGAAATTGGGTGGGGCTCGACTCAACTATTGTACTTATGACAAGGAATTCTATGCCATTGTGAGAGCTCTTGACCATTGGAGCCATTACCTTCGGCCGAAACATTTCATCCTACATTCGGATCTTGAGTCCTTGAAATATATTAACGGCCAACAAAAGTTGAGTCCGAGGCATGCTAAATGGGTGGAATTCTTGCAATCATTCCACTTTTCATCAAAATACAAAGATGGCAAGAGCAACGTTGTGGCGGATGCCTTATCTAGACGGTATGTCTTACTCTCTACTCTTGACGTTCGATTGCTTGGGTTCGAAGCATTGAAGGAGTGTTATGATGGGGATGTGGATTTTGGTGAGGTTTTCATTCAGTGTAAATCTGGTCCATTTGGAGAGTTTACGTTGCAAGAAGGATTCCTTTTCAAAGGGAATCGCCTTTGTTTACCCAAACACCCGATTCGGGAATTGTTGGTTCGGGAAGCTCATGGTGGAGGCTTGGCCGGTCATTTTGGTTCGGCTAAAACATTGGAGGTACTTAAAGAGCATTTTCATTGGCCGAAGATGCAAGTGGATGTACACGACATAATTAATAAGTGTGTAACATGCCATATTGCTAAGAGCTCGTTCAAGCCGGGAGTATACATGCCTTTGCCGACTCCGGAAAGGCCGTGGGAAGATGTCTCAATGGACTTCATTGTTGCTTTACCTCGAACTCAACGAGGGAGAGATGCTATTATGGTTGTTGTAGACCGATTTTCGAAGATGGCTCACTTTGTGGCTTGCCACAAGATGGACGACGCAAGTAACGTCGCTGATTTGTATTTCCGAGAAATCGTACGATTGCATGGGGTTCCAAAAACGATTGTTTCGGATCGGGACTCAAAATTCCTTAGCGATTTTTGGAACACCTTGTGGAGAAAGGTGGGGACCAAACTACTTTTTAGCACGTCACATCATCCACAAACGGACGGTCAAACCGAGGTAACCAATCGAACGTTGGGCACTTTACTACGTGGTCTTGTGAACAAGACACAAAAGGATTGGGACTTGAAACTTGCACATGCAGAGTTCGCTTATAATCGTTCTCCTACTCATGCCACGGCACACTCTCCGTTCGAAGTAGTTTACGGACTAAACCCGTATATGCCATTAGATCTAATTCCATTGCCAAGTGACGAGTTAGTGCACAAGGATGCGGAATCAAAATTGAAATCGATGATGAAATTACACGAGCAAGTACGTAATCGAATCAAGGAAATAAACGAGGAAACGAAAGTCGAACAAACAAAGAAGGCCGAGATTGTTCGAAGTTGGTGATTTGGTTTGGTTGCACTTGAGGAAAGAGCAATTTCCAAGTAAACGTAAGAACAAATTAATGCCGCGAGCGGAGGGACCATTTAAGGTAATCGCGAAAGTGAACGACAACGCTTACAAATTAGAACTTCCGGGAGATTATGGGATTCATGCAGCCTTTAATGTTGGGGACCTCTCGCCTTACATCGATGATGATGGAATTTCGGAATTGAGGACAATTCCTTTCAAAGGAGGAGGAGATGATACGGAATCAGTTGATATGAACGAAAAAGACGAAGTAAGGATCGATATAAATGACCTTACTACATGCCATGCACGGACTACTATGTATTTAGGCGAGAAAACGGACATAAGACGTGGAGTATCGGTCTCGGCCCGTGTCATCTTTGTCTGGAAGGTCGACATCCAACCTCGCGGAAAAATGTTCAATATGCCGGAAAATATCCAACTCGCGGAAAATTCACCACCCGGAAAAATCACCACTGCCGTAATCGGCCGAGCACCGCCGGCCGGACCCGACCGCATCGTCCGACACGGCCCGTGCCGCACTCGTCGAAATGTAAAAGTCATCGCCCACAGGACTCGACCGTGTTATGCAGCACGGTCGAGTCGAACTATGCCGGATAAGCCAAAACCTACTGCCAGACGACCCGACCGTGTTCGAGACACGATCGGACCCACGCCGAACGTCCTTGTCGGGCCGCCGCGCTGCCCGGGTCACTGTCGGATGAGTCCTGTCGGATGTCCACTGTCGCGCCGCGACCGTGTCAGCAGACACGGTCGAGTCACCGCCGACGTCCTGTCGGCGCCGCGCCCGTGCCGAGTGTCCTTGTCGCGCCGCGGCCGTGTCGGCGACACGGCCGAGTCTGCCGGCGATTTCACTTTTTTGTATTTTATTTTGTGTGTTTGTCTTTGCCTTGTTTTTTACTCATTTTAGGGATTGTGTTTCCCTAAAATTAGGATTGTTGTTCCTTTTATGTTTTATTTTGATTATTCAAAGATTTTATAAATCTTTGAATTATTTTCTTATTATAGGAAGACTTGAAGTCTCCTATATATAGGCTTGTGTAAGCATTGTAACATCCATTGTATGTTGAAGAAATAAGAATACACTGGTGTTTTCTTGGTGAATGCTTTTCATCGAAACCTTGGTTATAATTCGACGCGTTTTCGAGTTTTAATCGAATCGATTCTCAATAGGTCTTGAGGAAAGATTATCTTATCAAACTATAGGTCTAGTTTGATAAATCATTCATATTGTTCTTGTTTATGTAAGCCGAATTGCCCTACTTTCGGATATATCTTACGAGTGTTACACATATTCGAGTGTTGATCAATTATATTTCCTCTTCATTCCATACGAGTTTACGTCCATTCTCATACGTAATTCGTATCATTAGTGGCATCGGAGCCCAAGGTTACTTCCTTGGCGAATTTCTCTTGGCGATTTTCTTATCAAAAATATTTTAGCATGGATTTTTCCGACGATTTCATGGAGAAACTACGTGAGGCATTACGGCATGCAAGAACCACGTTTTCAAGCAAGAAGAGGAGGATATGATGCACATTCACCGCGTCATGTGGATGAATTTAAAGTTAATGAACTTCCGGAATTTGTCGGAGGTACTAATCCCGAAGTTTACCTAGAGTGGGAGAGGAAGATTGAACGTATGTTCGACTTCAAGCACCTTAACGATGAGAAACGTTGCAAATATGCAATTCTCAAGTTAGGGAAGGGCGTTTCCTTGTGGTTCGAGGGTATGAAAACACAACGAGCTCGTGCGGGAAAAGAGAAAATCTTCTTGGGATTCTTTGAAGAAAAACTACGTAAAAGGTATGTCCCGACATCACATCGGTTAACCTTATACCGAAAAATTGCGAGTTCGTACAAGGGAAACTAAGTGTGGAAGAATATATCGAAGAATTTGAAGGCTTGGCCTTAATGGGAGAACTTGAAGAAAATGAACAACAACGAATGTCACGTTTCTTACGTGGTCTAAATCGAAACATTGCAAATACGGTGGAATTATACCCATATGGAGATTTTGACACTTTATGCGGGCTATGCATAAAAATTGAAGCTCAAAACAAGTTGAAGTTTACCAAACCCGAATTCCCATACAAATTCGGAAATATAAGTGCCAGCTCAAGTTCGACTACGAAACCTACCGTACCTTTTCAAGTCCCTACCCCGGCCCCGAAGGTTTCCCACGTTTCCAAGGAAACGAGCTTGTCTAAAGTACGATGTTTTAAATGTCAAGGCTTTGGTCACTATCAAAATGCATGTCCAAATAAACGGGTGGTCACTTTAAGAGAAGCTCTTGCGGTCCGAGACGAACTTTTGGTCGAGGACGAGAAGGAAGGCCTTGGTGACGTATTTAACATGGAGGCCGAGGAAGAGAATGAGGATTGCGAGACTTATGACGCTCCGGAATATGATACTACTTTAGTGCTTCGAGCACTACATACCAAAATCGTTCCAAGTGATACGGAGCAAAGAGACTAAATCTTTCATTCCAAATGCAAAGTCGGAGAAAAGTGGTGTAGCTTGATAATAGACGGAGGGAGTTGCACGAATGTAGCATCAAACGAGATGGTCACCAAGCTCGGGCTAACTACTACGGCTCACCCGAGACCGTATGCTTTACATTGGCTCGATGATGGAAGCAAAGTGAAGGTGACGAGACAAGTGCGGTCAACTTAACTATGGGATCATACGGAGACGATGTGTTATGTGACGTACTCCGATGGACGCATGCCACGTACTTTTGGGACGACCATGGATGTTCGACCGAGATGTTTTGCATCGAGGAAGGAGTAACGAATATGAATTACAAGATAAAGGCAAGAAGATTGTGCTTAAACCGATGGCACCCCAAGCCATTCGATCGATGAGTTCTAATCAAATGGAGAAACCGAATCTTACCATGTTTGCTAGCGAGAAAGAGGTGAGACATGCTATTGACGATGGCGAGCGTGTGTATTTATTGATTATTAAAGAAACGCGAGATGTTGACGTAGTTGTGCAAGGCAAGAGAGATATCGATACCTTGCTACAAGAATTTTCGGATGTCTTCCCGGAAGACTTACCGCCGGGTTTACCACCCTTACGTGGGATTGAACACCAAGTCGACCTTGTACCGGGTGCATCACTCCCTAACAAGGCCACCTATCGATGTAACCCCGAGGAGACAAAGGAGTTGCAAAAACAAATCGAGGAGCTAATGAACCGCGGGTACGTTCGAGAAAGTTTGAGCCCTTGTGCGGTTCTGGTTTTACTTGTTCCAAAGAAGGATAGGTCATGGCGGATGTGTATATATAGTAGGGCCGTGAACAACATAACCATCAAATATCGGTTCCCAATTCCGAGACTTGATGATATGTTGGATGAGTTGCATGGTTCGGTAATTTTTTCGAAGGTTGATTTGAGAAGCGGCTATCATCAAATTGGCATGCGGGAAGGAGATGAATGGAAAACGGCTTTCAAGACAAAACATGGATTATACGAATGGCTCATCATGCCCTTTGGCCTTACAAATGCGCCAAGTACTTTCATGCGATTAATGAATGAGGTACTTAAGCCGTTTTTGGGAAAATTTGTCGTCGTATACTTGGACGACATCTTGATTTATAGTCGATCATTGCAAGAGCATACCGGGCACTTGAGGAAAGTCTTCGAGATCCTTAGGGATCAAAACTTTACGGGAAAAAGGAGAAGTGTTCGTTTCTAGTCGAGAGTGTAGCCTGTCTTGGCTACATCGTTTCTAAAGAAGGAGTGTCGGTTGATCAAACCAAGATCGAGGCGATTAAATCTTGGCCTACGCCAAAAACCATCACGGAAGTCCGATCCTTTCACGGACTTGCTTCATTTTATCGGAGGTTCATACGAGACTTTAGTACCATTTCTAGCCCGATAACGGAATGCTTAAAAAAAGGACCGTTTGTGTGGAACGGGCCGCCAAGGGGCGTTTGAAAAATTGAAGGCGAAAATGTGTGAAGCACCTATCTTGGCTTTACCCGACTTTTCACAACCTTTCGAGGTAGAATGTGACGCAAGTGGAGTGGGTATTGGGGCGGTCCTCATCCAAGGGAGGCGACCAATTGCATACTTTTCGGAGAAATTGGGTGGGGCTCGACTCAACTATTGTACTTATGACAAGGAATTCTATGCCATTGTGAGAGCTCTTGACCATTGGAGCCATTACCTTCGGCCGAAACATTTCATCCTACATTCGGATCTTGAGTCCTTGAAATATATTAACGGCCAACAAAAGTTGAGTCCGAGGCATGCTAAATGGGTGGAATTCTTGCAATCATTCCACTTTTCATCAAAATACAAAGATGGCAAGAGCAACGTTGTGGCGGATGCCTTATCTAGACGGTATGCCTTACTCTCTACTCTTGACGTTCGATTGCTTGGGTTCGAAGCATTGAAGGAGTGTTATGATGGGGATGTGGATTTTGGTGAGGTTTTCATTCAGTGTAAATCTGGTCCATTTGGAGAGTTTACGTTGCAAGAAGGATTCCTTTTCAAAGGGAATCGCCTTTGTTTACCCAAACACCCGATTCGGGAATTGTTGGTTCGGGAAGCTCATGGTGGAGGCTTGGCCGGTCATTTTGGTTCGGCTAAAACATTGGAGGTACTTAAAGAGCATTTTCATTGGCTGAAGATGCAAGTGGATGTACACGACATAATTAATAAGTGTGTAACATGCCATATTGCTAAGAGCTCGTTCAAGCCGGGAGTATACATGCCTTTGCCGACTCCGGAAAGGCCGTGGGAAGATGTCTCAATGGACTTCATTGTTGCTTTACCTCGAACTCAACGAGGGAGAGATGCTATTATGGTTGTTGTAGACCGATTTTCGAAGATGGCTCACTTTGTGGCTTGCCACAAGACGGACGACGCAAGTAACGTCGCTGATTTGTATTTACGAGAAATCGACGATTGCATGGGGTTCCAAAACGATTGTTTCGGATCGGGACTCAAAATTCCTTAGCTATTTTTGGAACACCTTGTGGAGAAAGGTGGGGACCAAACTACTTTTAGCACGTCACATCATCCACAAACGGACGGTCAAACCGAGGTAACCAATCGAACGTTGGGCACTTTACTACGTGGTCTTGTGAACAAGACACAAAAGGATTGGGACTTGAAACTTGCACATGCAGAGTTCGCTTATAATCGTTCTCCTACTCATGCCACGGCACACTCTCCGTTCGAAGTAGTTTACGGACTAAACCCGTATATGCCATTAGATCTAATTCCATTGCCAAGTGACGAGTTAGTGCACAAGGATGCGGAATCAAAATTGAAATCGATGATGAAATTACACGAGCAAGTACGTAATCGAATCAAGGAAATAAACGAGGAAACGAAAGTCGAACAAACAAAGAAGGCCGAGATTGTTCGAAGTTGGTGATTTGGTTTGGTTGCACTTGAGGAAAGAGCAATTTCCAAGTAAACGTAAGAACAAATTAATGCCGCGAGCGGAGGGACCGTTTAAGGTAATCGCGAAAGTGAACGACAACGCTTACAAATTAGAACTTCCGGGAGATTATGGGATTCATGCAGCCTTTAATGTTGGGGACCTCTCGCCTTACATCGATGATGATGGAATTTCGGAATTGAGGACAATTCCTTTCAAAGGAGGAGGAGATGATACGGAATCAGTTGATATGAACGAAAAAGACGAAGTAAGGATCGATATAAATGACCTTACTACATGCCATGCACGGACTACTATGTATTTAGGCGAGAAAACGGACATAAGACGTGGAGTATCAGTCTCAGCGGCCCGTGTCATGCTGTGCCGGAAGGTCGACATCCAACCTGCCGGAAAAATGTTCAATATGCCGGAAAATATCCAACCTGCCGGAAAATTCACCACCTGCCGGAAAAATCACCACCTGCCAGAACTGGCCGAGCACTGCCGACCGGACCCGACCGCATCGTCCGACACGGCCCGTGCCGCACTCGTCCAGAAATGTAAAAGTCACTGCCCACAGGACTCGACCGTGTTGTCTGGCACGGTCGAGTCGAACTATGCCGGATAAGCCAAAACCTACTGCCAGACGACCCGACCGTGTTCCAGGACACGATCGGACCCACGCTGAACGTCCTTGTCAGCGCCGCGCCCGTGCCGGGTCACTGTCGGATGAGTCCCTGTCGGATGTCCCTGTCGCGCGACCGCGGCCGGGCAGACACGGTCGAGTCACTGCCGACGTCCCTGTCAGCGCCGCGCCCGTGCCGAGTGTCCTTGTCGCGCCGCGGCCGTGTCAGGCGACACGGCCGAGTCCTGCCGGCAGATTTCACTTTTTTTTGTATTTTATTTTGTGTGTTTGTCTTTGCCTTGTTTTTTTACTCATTTTAGGGATTGTGTTTCCCCTAAAATTAGGATTGTTGTTCCTTTTATGTTTTATTTTGATTATTCAAAGATTTTATAAATCTTTGAATTATTTTCTCTTATTATAGGAAGACTTGAAGTCTCCTATATATAGGCTTGTGTAAGCATTGTAACATCCATTGTATGTTGAAGAAATAAGAATACACTGGTGTTTTCTTGGTGAATGCTTTTCATCGAAACCTTGGTTATAATTCGACGCGTTTTCGAGTTTTAATCGAATCGATTCTCAATAGGTCTTGAGGAAAGATTATCTTATCAAACTATAGGTCTAGTTTGATAAATCATTCATATTGTTCTTGTTTATGTAAGCCGAATTGCCCTACTTTCGGATATATCTTACGAGTGTTACACATATTCGAGTGTTGATCAATTATATTTCCGCTGCATTCCATACGAGTTTACGTCCATTCTCATACGTAATTCGTATCATTAGTGGCATCGGAGCCCAAGGTTACTTCCTTGGCGAATTTCTCTTGGCGATTTTCTTATCAAAAATATTTTAGCATGGATTTTTCCGACGATTTCATGGAGAAACTACGTGAGGCATTACACAGCATGCAAGAACCACGTTTTCAAGCAAGAAGAGGAGGATATGATGCACATTCACCGCGTCATGTGGATGAATTTAAAGTTAATGAACTTCCGGAATTTGTCGGAGGTACTAATCCCGAAGTTTACCTAGAGTGGGAGAGGAAGATTGAACGTATGTTCGACTTCAAGCACCTTAACGATGAGAAACGTTGCAAATATGCAATTCTCAAGTTAGGGAAGGGCGTTTCCTTGTGGTTCGAGGGTATGAAAACACAACGAGCTCGTGCGGGAAAAGAGAAAATCTGTTCTTGGGATTCTTTGAAGAAAAAACTACGTAAAAGGTATGTCCCGACATCACATCGGTTAACCTTATACCGAAAAATTGCAGAGTTCGTACAAGGGAAACTAAGTGTGGAAGAATATATCGAAGAATTTGAAGGCTTGGCCTTAATGGGAGAACTTGAAGAAAATGAACAACAACGAATGTCACGTTTCTTACGTGGTCTAAATCGAAACATTGCAAATACGGTGGAATTATACCCATATGGAGATTTTGACACTTTATGCGGGCTATGCATAAAAATTGAAGCTCAAAACAAGTTGAAGTTTACCAAACCCGAATTCCCATACAAATTCGGAAATACAAGTGCCAGCTCAAGTTCGACTACGAAACCTACCGTACCTTTTCAAGTCCCTACCCCGGCCCCGAAGGTTTCCCACGTTTCCAAGGAAACGAGCTTGTCTAAAGTACGATGTTTTAAATGTCAAGGCTTTGGTCACTATCAAAATGCATGTCCAAATAAACGGGTGGTCACTTTAAGAGAAGCTCTTGCGGTCCGAGACGAACTTTTGGTCGAGGACGAGAAGGAAGGCCTTGGTGACGTATTTAACATGGAGGCCGAGGAAGAGAATGAGGATTGCGAGACTTATGACGCTCCGGAATATGATACTACTTTAGTGCTTCGAGCACTACATACCAAAATCGTTCCAAGTGATACGGAGCAAAGAGACTAAATCTTTCATTCCAAATGCAAAGTCGGAGAAAAGTGGTGTAGCTTGATAATAGACGGAGGGAGTTGCACGAATGTAGCATCAAACGAGATGGTCACCAAGCTCGGGCTAACTACTAGGGCTCACCCGAGACCGTATGCTTTACATTGGCTCGATGATGGAAGCAAAGTGAAGGTGACGAGACAAGTACGGGTCAACTTAACTATGGGATCATACGGAGACGATGTGTTATGTGACGTACTCCCGATGGACGCATGCCACGTACTTTTGGGACGACCATGGATGTTCGACCGAGATGTTTTGCATCGAGGAAGGAGTAACGAATATGAATTACAAGATAAAGGCAAGAAGATTGTGCTTAAACCGATGGCACCCCAAGCCATTCGATCGATGAGTTCTAATCAAATGGAGAAACCGAATCTTACCATGTTTGCTAGCGAGAAAGAGGTGAGACATGCTATTGACGATGGCGAGCGTGTGTATTTATTGATTATTAAAGAAACGCGAGAAGTTGACGTAGTTGTGCAAGGCAAGAGAGATATCGATACCTTGCTACAAGAATTTTCGGATGTCTTCCCGGAAGACTTACCGCCGGGTTTACCACCCTTACGTGGGATTGAACACCAAGTCGACCTTGTACCGGGTGCATCACTCCCTAACAAGGCCGCCTATCGATGTAACCCCGAGGAGACAAAGGAGTTGCAAAAACAAATCGAGGAGCTAATGAACCGCGGGTACGTTCGAGAAAGTTTGAGCCCTTGTGCGGTTCTGGTTTTACTTGTTCCAAAGAAGGATAGGTCATGGCGGATGTGTATATATAGTAGGGCCGTGAACAACATAACCATCAAATATCGGTTCCCAATTCCGAGACTTGATGATATGTTGGATGAGTTGCATGGTTCGGTAATTTTTTCGAAGGTTGATTTGAGAAGCGGCTATCATCAAATTGGCATGCGGGAAGGAGATGAATGGAAAACGGCTTTCAAGACAAAACATGGATTATACGAATGGCTCATCATGCCCTTTGGCCTTACAAATGCGCCAAGTACTTTCATGCGATTAATGAATGAGGTACTTAAGCCGTTTTTGGGAAAATTTGTCGTCGTATACTTGGACGACATCTTGATTTATAGTCGATCATTGCAAGAGCATACCGGGCACTTGAGGAAAGTCTTCGAGATCCTTAGGGATCAAAAACTTTACGGGAAAAAGGAGAAGTGTTCGTTTCTAGTCGAGAGTGTAGCCTGTCTTGGCTACATCGTTTCTAAAGAAGGAGTGTCGGTTGATCAAACCAAGATCGAGGCGATTAAATCTTGGCCTACGCCAAAAACCATCACGGAAGTCCGATCCTTTCACGGACTTGCTTCATTTTATCGGAGGTTCATACGAGACTTTAGTACCATTTCTAGCCCGATAACGGAATGCTTAAAAAAAGGACCGTTTGTGTGGAACGGGGCTGCCCAAGGGGCGTTTGAAAAATTGAAGGCGAAAATGTGTGAAGCACCTATCTTGGCTTTACCCGACTTTTCACAACCTTTCGAGGTAGAATGTGACGCAAGTGGAGTGGGTATTGGGGCGGTCCTCATCCAAGGGAGGCGACCAATTGCATACTTTTCGGAGAAATTGGGTGGGGCTCGACTCAACTATTGTACTTATGACAAGGAATTCTATGCCATTGTGAGAGCTCTTGACCATTGGAGCCATTACCTTCGGCCGAAACATTTCATCCTACATTCGGATCTTGAGTCCTTGAAATATATTAACGGCCAACAAAAGTTGAGTCCGAGGCATGCTAAATGGGTGGAATTCTTGCAATCATTCCACTTTTCATCAAAATACAAAGATGGCAAGAGCAACGTTGTGGCGGATGCCTTATCTAGACGGTATGTCTTACTCTCTACTCTTGACGTTCGATTGCTTGGGTTCGAAGCATTGAAGGATTGTTATGATGGGGATGTGGATTTTGGTGAGGTTTTCATTCAGTGTAAATCTGGTCCATTTGGAGAGTTTACGTTGCAAGAAGGATTCCTTTTCAAAGGGAATCGCCTTTGTTTACCCAAACACCCGATTCGGGAATTGTTGGTTCGGGAAGCTCATGGTGGAGGCTTGGCCGGTCATTTTGGTTCGGCTAAAACATTGGAGGTACTTAAAGAGCATTTTCATTGGCCGAAGATGCAAGTGGATGTACACGACATAATTAATAAGTGTGTAACATGCCATATTGCTAATAGCTCGTTCAAGCCGGGAGTATACATGCCTTTGCCGACTCCGGAAAGGCCGTGGGAAGATGTCTCAATGGACTTCATTGTTGCTTTACCTCGAACTCAACGAGGGAGAGATGCTATTATGGTTGTTGTAGACCGATTTTCGAAGATGGCTCACTTTGTGGCTTGCCACAAGACGGACGACGCAAGTAACGTCGCTGATTTGTATTTCTGAGAAATCGTACGATTGCATGGGGTTCCAAAAACGATTGTTTCGGATCGGGACTCAAAATTCCTTAGCTATTTTTGGAACACCTTGTGGAGAAAGGTGGGGACCAAACTACTTTTTAGCACGTCACATCATCCACAAACGGACGGTCAAACCGAGGTAACCAATCGAACGTTGGGCACTTTACTACGTGGTCTTGTGAACAAGACACAAAAGGATTGGGACTTGAAACTTGCACATGCAGAGTTCGCTTATAATCGTTCTCCTACTCATGCCACGGCACACTCTCCGTTCGAAGTAGTTTACGGACTAAACCCGTATATGCCATTAGATCTAATTCCATTGCCAAGTGACGAGTTAGTGCACATGGATGCGGAATCAAAATTGAAATCGATGATGAAATTACACGAGCAAGTACGTAATCGAATCAAGGAAATAAACGAGGAAATGAAAGTCGAACAAACAAAGAAGGCCGAGATTGTTCGAAGTTGGTGATTTGGTTTGGTTGCACTTGAGGAAAGAGCAATTTCCAAGTAAACGTAAGAACAAATTAATGCCGCGAGCGGAGGGACCGTTTAAGGTAATCGCGAAAGTGAACGACAACGCTTACAAATTAGAACTTCTGGGAGATTATGGGATTCATGCAGCCTTTAATGTTGGGGACCTCTCGCCTTACATCGATGATGATGGAATTTTGGAATTGAGGACAATTCCTTTCAAAGGAGGAGGAGATGATACGGAATCAGTTGATATGAACGAAAAAGACGAAGTAAGGATCGATATAAATGACCTTACTACATGCCATGCACGGACTACTATGTATTTAGGCGAGAAAACGGACATAAGACGTGGAGTATCAGTCTCAGCGGCCCGTGTCATGCTGTTCCGGAAGGTCGACATCCAACCTGCCGGAAAAATGTTCAATATGCCGGAAAATATCCAACTGTAGGAAAATTCACCACTGGGAAAAATCACCACTCGGGTAATCGGCGAGCACCGCCGACCGGACGACCGCATCGTCCGACACGGCCCGTGCGCACTCGTCGAGAAATGTAAAAGTCACGCCCACGGGACTCGACCGTGTTGTGCAGCACGGTCGAGTCGAACTATCTTGGATAAGCCAAAACCTCGCGCTGACGACCCGGCCGTGTTCCAGACACGATCGGACCCACGAACGTCCTTGTCGGCCGCGCCCGTGCCGGGTCAGCTTCGGATGAGTCCTGTCGGATGTCCTGTCGCGCGCGACCGTGTCAAGCAGACACGGTCGAGTCACCGCCGACGTCCTGTCGCGCCGCGCCCGTGCGAGTGTCCTTGTCGCGCTTGGCCGTGTCGAGCGACACTGAGTCCCGCCGCAGATTTCACTTTTTTGTATTTTATTTTGTGTGTTTGTCTTTGCCTTGTTTTTACTCATTTTAGGGATTGTGTTTCCCTAAAATTAGGATTGTTGTTCCTTTTATATTTTATTTTGATTATTCAAAGATTTTATAAATCTTTGAATTATTTTCTCTTATTATAGGAAGACTTGAAGTCTCCTATATATATGCTTGTGTAAGCATTGTAACATCCATTGTATGTTGAAGAAATAAGAATACACTTGTGTTTTCTTGGTGAATGCTTTTCATCGAAACCTTGGTTATAATTCGACGCGTTTTCGAGTTTTAATCGAATCGATTCTCAATAGGTCTTGAGGAAAGATTATCTTATCAAACTATAGGTCTAGTTTGATAAATCATTCATATTGTTCTTGTTTATGTAAGCCGAATTGCCCTACTTTCGGTTATATCTTACGAGTGTTACACATATTCGAGTGTTGGGAGGAACAATTATATTTCCGCTGCATTCCATACGAGTTTACGTCCATTCTCATATGTAATTCGTATCAACAAGGGAATAACAAGGAATTCAATAAACATCCCGGAACTAACGCACGAGTACCGAACGCCTTAAGTTATAATCGAGTTATCAATAACGGACAATCAGTTCTCGGTCCTATTTTCCGACGAGTACTAAGTTTGGAAAAAGCATGCGAATTCAAGAGACCATAACGGAACACAAAGTCGGTGTCTACAATTCCAAAGACATTCATCATATCATTATATCCCATGTCTCATACTCTAATATCGATTATTAACCCGAATGCTTGGTTTGGTTGCTACAACGATACATAACGAGATAATCACGTACAATCTAGTTCTCTACGATTCTTGTTCTTCCGCGGGTAATTCTTCTTATCAAATTCTTCATCCAAAAATGATTGTTCCAAATATCCTTACATGGTTCTAATCATCCTCAAGAAGATTAACAACAAGTCTTCTAAGGCAAGAATCTAATAGAACACCCTTCACATTCAACTAGTTTATCTTTCACAAGGGTAAACCTTAATATGTGTTCCTTAAAAGAGTGTTACGAAAACATCATCAAGCTAGTTCATCTCAGGAAATTCCATTCTAAGGTTGGTAAGGATTATGGCTCAACTTATTAACAATGAAAACTTAATTCAACCAATACAATCCTCTTAAACAAGGTGTTGGATTCATTTAGACACAACAAGCTCAAAAATCTCTGGGAAAAGTTCATAATATAACTAAAAACGAAATATCCATCTTGGTGTAGAGTTAACATACCTTCAAGAAGGGAAAAACAATGAAATCCTTGAAGAAACTCTTCACCGGAAGCTTGATCTCCAATCCACAAGGTCTAAGCTTCTCAAAATCGGGTTTAGATGATGATATGAGAGATATAAGGTGAGGGATAATCTTCAGAGCATGAAAATCGGCCAAGGTAGAAGTTAGAACTGAAGTGGGGGTCGAGTTCTATAAATAAAATTATAAGCCATTACGTACGTTACCCAATGTCAATTACGTACGTAATCACATTAGCGTACGCTATACTCGAACATTAGCGTACTTTAACGTCTGTCCAGAGCTCACTGGACTGTTTCTGGTATTAGCTTATGTACATTATAATATAGGCCTTACGTACGTAATGTATAGGACCTTAGCGTACGCTAAAAATCACCCTTAACATACGTTAAGTCCGTTGACTTGCATAGCTGGAAAGCCATACAGGTTCATGCCAGTGATCTCCTCGCATCTTCGTCAGGCCCCACACGCCGACCCTTGTCTGATTCCGAGTTTGACTATGCTTACGTATGTTAAGCTACACCTGCAACGTACGTTATACTGCAGTCGTAGCGTAAGTTATGATCATCCTTAAGCGTACGTTAAGTCGTGCAGAATTATACATGCATGCATTAGAAAAGAATACAAAAATGTAGAGATACGAATACGGGAAACTGATCATCGATTAATATGTCACAAAGTCGAATCTTACAAGATCGAATACAGGATAAATACACACTAATTATCCAGGCATTACATACTACCCCTCTAAAAACAAGTTTCGGCCTGAAACTTAAAACAAAAACAATTCCGGGTATCTTGACCTCATACTATCTTCCGTTTCCCAAGTTTCTTCTTCGACTCCATGTCGAGACCACTGAACTTTAACTAAGGAGATCAATTTATTCCTCAATGTCTTGACTCGATTCTCAAGTATCTTGATTGTCTTTTCTTAGAACGAGCCATCATTAGCTACTTCAATCTCGCGAAAATCGATGATATGACTGGTATCCGACACATACTTCCGCAATTGGGATACGTGGAATACATTATGAATGTGACTCGGTGATGGCGGTAAAGCCAACCTGTATGCTAATTCCCCAACTCTTTCAAGGATTTCGAATGGCCCGATATATCTCGGACTCAACTTTCCTTTCCTCCCAAATCGGAAAATTCCCCGGGTAGGGGAAACCTTCAACAGCACGTGATCCCCAATCTCAAACTCCAACGGGCGACGGCGCACATCAGCATACGACTTCTGTCGACTCTGGGCAGTCAACAGCCTATCACGAATCAGAGCTACCTTCTCTTGAGTCTGAACTATCAATTCTGGTTCCGTCCCAATTAAATCAGAAGAATCATCCCAACACTGTAACACCCCAAACTAGGCGGATATTACAGTGTCGTGGATCCCCGACTGGGACCCACCAGGCAAATGAAACCGATGAATTAAATATTATAATTGTAGTACCGAACCACATTATATTACCAAATACTCCGATGAGGAGTTTAAGTACAACACACCAGGACAATACCGAATACTAGTATATTTTATATGAAGATAAAATACACGACACTGAATCAAACGGAGTATCCAAATGAAAATCTGCAGCGGAAAATATATGACAACAACAGGAATGACTGAAAAGATCGGGGGCCCCTACTAGTATCACTTGGACTCCTCGCTGTCAACATGCTCTTCCCGTGCATTTGCCTTGCCATGACCTGAAAACAAAATCCCCCAACGGGGTCAGTTACACAAAACAACAATCCTCAAGGGTTGAAAATACCTAATCATGATATATCTTTAGTTATGAAATATCCTTAGTTATGAATTACGCTGAAGAGGAGTATTATAGTACGCCCGTAATGTTCTGTGCAAGTGTACAAGACGAATGACCGGACACACCCGTCCTTGTACCTAATTAGTCTCACGGAGGTAATCGTTACCGTGTGCACAGTCCAATGTATCGATCCCAATACATGACCGTCGCGTGCTCGACTAAAAATTCCACACATCCGCACCCGGCCACGCAATATGAACCCAGAAGGTCATATGAACGAGAATGACCAAAATGAATATCAATGAATAATAATCCGACAAGGTCAAGAATGACTCACCGATGATGAAAATAATAGTGAAGTGAATGATAGTTCAATGAAATGATTGGAACCGCCGTTCCTCGTTAATGAAGTGATTATTCGACAATTACAAGTCTCAATACGGTTAATACAATGATGAATGAGTTATGATTATGAATGAACAACAACAAAAGGAATGAATATCCTTTTAACCGAGTAATAATTAACTTACTCAATACCGATGAAGAATGTCCTTCCACGAACAAACGTCCAAAATGAAATGTCGGTCGCTCGAACAACCTTGAATAACACAATTACCAACAATCCGCTCAATATACGAATCAAGCACGATTATAACGAACTCAAAACGTCAATACGACTAAACCAAGTTCATTGGGGCATTATATCGAATACGTTGCGGCCAATCTTCTATTGTTAACAACCAAACCTCAATTATACCAATATCAAAACCCCAAGAAGTGTTTCAAACCAACAAAACATCTTCCAAATGATCAATAATCCAAAATGAATATCCAAATTCGTGATTACAACAACAATTAATCGAAAACCCCCTAATCCAACTCAATATTCAAAGTGTTCTTGAATAATCCTTCAATAATCCATTGAATCTATATACAAACTCATAATCATATGCATATCCCTCCATATAACATGATTATAACGTCCAAAACATCATATCCCAATACAAAATCGAAATCTAAGATGTTGAAAAAATTACCTCTTGAAGATCCAACCACTTCGATCCGATAAACACAAGTTAAATCAAGTATCCAAGCTTCACGATCGAATGGAAATAAAGAAAATCAAGTACTCAAGTGATTGATGAAGGAAAATCCCTCCTTCAAGCTCTCTCTCTCGGACAAGATGGAAGAAAAGGGTGAAAATGAAGAAAAAGTCCCGGCCAAGTCCTTATAAACTACCGGGAGTTACGGCCGTAACTCGGCCTTCTTACGGCCATAACATCCCAGGTCAACGGCTTTACGGCCGTAACCGGCCAACTCGTACGGCCGTAACTCGGCTTCGTCCAAACACCTGCCGACAGCCTTACGGCCGTATCCGTACCTGACTTACGGGCGTAACTCGCCCTCGTCTAAAACATTTGCCGACATCCTTACGGTCGTACCCGCACACCTTACGGGCGTAACTCGGATGATACGGCTGTATCCGGCCAAACTTACGGGCGTAAGGCCCCTTCGTCGAAAATGACCAGGCACCCTGCCTGTAGCGTACGGCCGTATCCGTCCAAGCCTTACGGCCGTACCTTCCTCGTCTTACGGCCGTATGCCGCAACCCTTACGGCCGTAAGTCCCCTTTGTCCGACAAAACCTGAAATTTACGAATACCACTTACGGCCGTATCCTACCCTTCTTACGGCCGTAACTCGCCTTCGGCCAAAAAATGCCTGGACACCCTGCTGGACACGTACGGCCGTAACCGGCCAAGCCTTACGGCCGTACCTGCTCAACTTACGGCCGTATGTCGCAACCTTACGGCCGTAAGTCCAGTTCGTCTAAAATGGCCTGAAAACAACGAACACATGTTACGGCCGTAACCTACAATCCTTACGGCCGTAACTCGCTGCTGGACAAGGTGAAAATCCGATAACTCCGATTCCTCGATACGATTGATGAATGATCTGACATGCCATATGAATGTGAAAGTGAACAAGTCCAAAATATGTCAAAGATGATACTCTCAGTACAAGACTACCAATGACGATGAAAATGATAATACTCCCATCTCGATCTATAAACGCAGATGAAATGACGATCGATAACGGATATACGGTTACAACATGCCAACAGTGAACGCAAATGAATGAATCACGAATGATGAGTGATTAATAATGAGTGAAAATTACTAAGTGACAATTACAGACTGATAATTACTGAATGATAATGAATGAATTACAACTGGGTATTACAAACACAGGGGCGATCTACATCTTCTCCCATACAACGCTTCAAATGGTGCTATCTTAATGGAAGCATGCCAACTATTGTTGTAGGTGAATTCAATCAACGGCAAATGAACCTCCCAATCGGTTGACCAATCTAAAGCGCAAGCTCTTAGCATATCTTCTACCGTCTGTATAGTCCTTTCGGACTGACCATCCTTCTGAGGATGATAGGCCATGCTGAATATGAACTGCCTTCCAAAAATGTGACACGAAGCGACCATCTCGATCTTAAATAATGGTCTTAGGTGTACCATGCAATCGAACTGTTTCCGCAATAAACACTCGTGCTAATTTCTCAGGTCCCCAAGTGTCTTTAATTCCTAGGAAATGAGCCGACTTGGTTAGTCGATCAACTACAACCCAAATCATATTCATTCCCGTCTTGGTCCCTGGCATATTGGTGATGAAGTCCATCGATATATCCTCCCACTTCCACTCATGGATCGGAAGTGGCCTTAACATCCCGGCAGGCCGCTGATGTTCAATCTTAACCTGCTGACAGGTTAAACATTTCGAAACATATTCAGCTACGTCCTTCTGCATATTTCCCCACCAGCAATTTTGTTTTAGATAGAATAGGGTGCGCTGTGAGCTTCCTTCAGAAATATCTGCCTCAAAACATCATCATCAGGAACGCACAGTCGATTCTGAAATCTCAGAACTCCATCATCTTATATCATGAATCCTGGGGCCTTCCCTTACTTTACTTCATCACCTAACCGAAGAATCATAGAATCGTTCAACTGCTTAGATTTGATTTCCTCGACTAATGACGAAGTTATTTCCATCACGTATAGTTGCCCTTGGACTCCTTGTGACCATACTTCAATCCCTTCGCGGATCAGTTCTCGTTGAATGCTGGTTTGGGATGTAAGCGCCTCCAACACTCGAAGAGAAAATGGTTTGCGGCTCAGTGCATCAGCTACCACGTTTGCCTTGCCTGGGTGATAGAGAATTTCCAAATCATAATCCTTGATTAATTCCAGCACCTTCTCTGCCTCATATTTAATTCCTTCTGACTGAAAATATACTTAAGGCTCTTATGGTATGTGAAGATCTGACAATGAATGTCGTACAAATAATGTCCCCAAATTTTCAAAGCAAAGACCACATCTGCTAACTCCAGATCATGAGTCGGGTAATTAACTTCGTATGGTTTCAACTGTCGAGAGGCATAGGCAATCACCCTATTCTTTTGCATCAATACACAACCCATACCCTGATTTTAAGCATCGCTGTATACTATGAATCCATCGGTTCCATCTGGTAATGGCAGTATAGGTGCTGTCGTCAGTCTTCTCTTAAGTTCATCAAAACTACCCTGGCACTTCTCATTCTATAGGAATTTCTGAGTCTTCTGCAACAGCTGAGTAAGCGGACGAGCAATTTTGGAAAATCCTTCAACAAAACGGTGATAATATCCAGCAAGTCCTAAGAAACTTCGGACTTCTTTCACGTTACTAAGAGATTCCCATTCCAAGATTGCTTCGACTTTCTTCGGGTGTACTTGAACTCCATCAGCTGATATCACATGCCCAAGGAAGGTTACTTCCTTAAGCCAGAACTCGCATTTAGAAAGTTTCGCATAAAGTTGTTCATTCCTCAAAGTGCTCAAAATGATACGCAAATGCTCTGCATGTTCCTCTGTGTCTTTTGAATAGATCAAGATGTCATCTATGAAAACGACCACAAATTTATCCAGGTACTCTAAGACTACTCGATTCATCAATTGCATGAATACCGCAGGAGAATTGGTAAGTCCGAATGGCATCACCACGAATTCATAATGCCCGTACCGGGATCTGAAAGCAGATTTCGGTATATCCAATTCCTTAATTCTCAACTGGTGGTATCCTGATCGCAAGTCAATCTTCGAGAATATTCTGGCCCCCTGCAGTTGGTCAAACAAGTCGTCGATCCGCGGTATAGGATACTTGTTCTTTATCGTCACCTTGTTTAGCTCCCTGTAATCAATACATAATCGGAGGGATCCATCTTTCTTCCGGACAAAGAAAACGGGTGCTCCCCAAGGAGAAACGCTTGGTTGAATGTAACCCTTCTGCAATAATTCCTCTAGCTGCTTCTTTAATTCATACATCTCGGTTGGCGCCATACGATATGGTGCTCCGGAAATAGGAGCGGCTCCAGGCTCTAATTCGATATTAAACTCTACTTCTCTCCACGGAGGTAACCCAGGTAGTTCGTCAGGGAATACATCTGAGAATTCTTTCACAACTGGAATAGATGCGAGCTCTACTCATTCTTCTTTCTTCATGGCATAACACCAAAATCTGTGACAACCCTGCTTCAGTAATTTCACTACTTTCATAGCTTTGATCAATTTTCCCGAGCTTCCCGCTCTCCATCCTTTGAATAAATGTTCAGATCTGTCATCAGCAATGATAGAAATGACTCTCTCTCGGAGATTTAAAATAGCCCCATAACGGTTGAGCCAATCGTCTCCGAGAATTAAATCGTCACCATGGATGTCGACCACAATAAGATTTGATGGCCAATCTATCCCTCCTATAGATAATGGAAAATCTCTAGTTTCTAGGGTTCCCACAATTCTCTCTCCACTCGGTAATCCCATAACATAAGGCTCACAATCATGTAAACACGAGATTTTCAAACGATTAACACAGTTCAAAGATATG
The DNA here is from genome assembly GCA_033398695.1 of Orobanche coerulescens. Lineage (NCBI taxonomy): Eukaryota > Viridiplantae > Streptophyta > Magnoliopsida > Lamiales > Orobanchaceae > Orobanche > Orobanche coerulescens. Next base: position 108,100,860 of record CM065818.1, on the reverse strand, counting down.
AAAGAATGTATAGCTCCTGAATCGAATAAGACACTAACTGGTTGCAAAAGAATCTGAATCGTACCTGATGCAATAACAGTGTTCTGATCGTCTGACCTCCTCATCTCATAAAGGCGCGGAGGAACGGACCCAGCACTAGACGCCTCTCTTTTCCCAGCATTCTGCTGCTGGAAACCACTTTGTTGTGTCTGGTTCACAATCGTATCTGCAAATCAACTGTCCCGAAACAATGGCAAGTCCCGAATATCAATACAAGCATGAATGTCACACAATCAATAATGATAAACAATCAATGCATCATAACGGAAGTATCAATGACATGATATTTCCGCACAAGATCAACAAAGGATCAACCACGAACGAGAATACCATTATGTGGTAAGTCCAATAAGATCAATGAAGAATCAATAACCGAGAATACTGACGACACGGTAAGGATCAAGGAAGAATCAATAACCGAGAATACCGACAACACGGTAAGGATCAATGAAGAATCAATAACCGAGAATACCGACGACACGGTAAACTCTAACAAGGTCAATAAGAGTCGACAACCAGAAATACCAACGGTACGATAAACTCAAATAAGATCAATAAAGGGTCAACAACCGAGAATATTGACGACACAGTAAACTCTAGCAAGATCAATAAGGACCAACAACTGGGAATACCAACGATACGGTAAACTCTAACAAGAGCAATAAGAAATCTACAACTGAAAACACCGACGACACGGTAAACTCCAATAGGAATAATAAGGGATCAACAACCGAGAATACCAACGGTAAGGCAAACTCCCAAACGGAATCAATAAGGATCAATGACGAACGAGACTACCAATGATAGGGGGAACTCCAAACGAGATTAATAAATGATCGATAACAAATAAGTTTACCATCGATATGGTAACTCCCAACGAGATCAGAAAAGGATCAACGGGAACAGATACACGAGAGAATAAAATCGTCAACCATATACAAATCATATATATGGGATTTCAAAGACAACCCGAATATCGAACAGATCCAATTATACATGGACTGTGAACGACCAAGCAATAAGACTCAAGATGGACGTCACGATACGCTCGATCCGGACATGTGTCCGAGTACAAGCCAACCACGGGTATTGATCAATACACGTCTGGTCTCGTACCTAATCAGCCCCACGAAGTACGTCTCGTGTGCACGGTTCAATATGAGGTCGAAACCAACATATGCTACACGTGCCCGTCCCGAAAATCCTACACATGAACGATGAGAACGTATCTGACTCCAGATATGCCATGATACAACATGACAACAAATCTCAAGGAATCGCATATCCATCGAGGATCAGAAGACTTCCCAAAAGAGCAATAGTAACTCGATCATGAAAGACCGACACGACCACAATGTCGTATTTCCATCAGACAACAGTCCCCATCATGCTCAACAATGCATATAATATTAACACATAAACCCCAAGCAGCAGCCAAGGGTCACGGAAGCATCTCACAGGAATACCCCGGAACATAGGTGCCATATAGGTCTTATCTCCTAACACAGTTCATGCAATCACAAAATACCCCAAGGTCGCAACCAAGGGTCACGAAAGTATCCACACAGAAATACCCCAGAACATAGGTGCCATATAGGTCTTATCCTCTAACACATCGGCCCAACAGATCACAGCTCAAAGGAAGAGCACATTACAAAACGTAACAAACAATGGTGCACACTCACCGCATGAAATATCAACACATACAATAATGCAACATGATGATTATCATAATCTAACAGTATTAATTTACCTCAAGCTGAAGACGCCAACCTTTCCACGACCAACCGCCCTGAACGAATACACGGTTTATCCGACAATCCAAAATGAAATACAGTCCATAACTAATACCAAACCACCATCCCGATTTCAACATCGACACGATAACTAACCTTGATATCCAACTTCTCATGCAATAGACCAAATTATAATTCACGTTCCCATTTCCACTAGACATCCTTAAAATCATATACATTATGATTTATCTTACATACCACCATTCCGACAATTCATATATTCCATAATACCATTGCTATATGAATCATAAATGAAATGAAAACGAAATCATTTATTAACATTATGAACTGAGCAAGCATAACTTGCCTTGATACCAATTCGACGAAGCCTCTATCAATCCCACCGTCTCCGTCTACAAGCTCCGCAGCACCGGCTCGTCCGCAGCACAACGGTTAACTTCAACGATCACTAACGCAACCTAATGCAATAACCAATTAACGATACGTTCAATAACAATCAACAACCGAAATGACCAACTAATCAAACTCGATGGTTCAATGATATCTCGATCATACGAAACCAACCCATATCAACTCTTAACAATACGAACACAAGTCGAAATTCGGTGTTCAATAATCCAAACAATGTCTTCAACATATAGTTCATATAACCGCAAGAATCGTAAAACCAAAACCATAATCATCTTCATACGAATCCTTCTTCAACGATAACATCAGAATCCAAATTCAAGGAGAGGATTATCAAACATACCTCTAGAAGATGAAATACATAAGTAATCACTTGTTTTGAATAGCACGCTGCGAAGAAATCGACAAAAGGGAAGGGTACCGATTCAACTTCCTTCAAAAGTTCATTCCTAAATCACAATAATATCAATTCAATCACCATTCATGCGAAAATGTATAGAATTTCCCAAGTTGTACTCATTGAGGCATTTCATCGGACACTTTGAAGGCATAGTCCAATTCAATCGATTATTCAAAGAAATACTCGAATTTGTTCCACAAAACTTCAAGATTATTGAATGATTACGAGTATACAATCAAGTTCTACCAATAATCTGAATCAAAATGGAGCAAATCGGCCAAAACACCAAGAAACCTCAAGAACATCCAAAAACAAAAAGTTCATGTGTTCTTACCTTCGATCCGGGTGGAGGATGATGTTAATCCATGATTCCAACTTCCAAAACATGTTGTTATAAGTTGATTCTACTCAAAACCATCAACTTTGCTGAAGAAATCGCAAAAGGGACGGAGAAAAATGGAAAATGATAAGGGTGACTCGGTCCAGGCCTTATATAGGCCGAGACCTGCCGGCCAGTTACGTACGTAACCGGCGGGTCCTTACGTACGTAGACGGCCGCGGCCTAACCTTCTGTCCCGTTTGTTCGGCACCCTTACGTACGTAACCGGCAGCTCCCTTACGTACGTAATCGGCCATTACGGCCGTAACCGGCCACTGCCTACGTACGTAATCGGCCAGTCCTAGCCCCCAGCGAGTCACTGCCGACCATGCTCGGCCATCCCAACGAGTCACGTCCGGCCATGCTCGGCCATCCAGGTCATATCGGCCACGACTCGGCCAGTCGCCCCGTAACGTACGTAACACTTGTTCCGTTGCGTACGTAATACGTACGTTGACTTGCTACAGTACTATACTCGTATTACGTACGTAATACACCCTGTATAACGTGCGTAACTCCATCCGTTGACTCACCTATCCACATCCGCGCCGAAAGTTGTCGACACAGGATCCCACCTGCCGACCACGACTCGATCGTCTGACTCCGATGTTACGTACGTAATGTCTCGGCCATAACGTACGTAACTCTACCAATTTAACGTACGTAAGCTTCAACACATAACGTACGTAATGGCTTCCATACTTAGCCATTTCCAGCAATTCCTGTCCAACATCTCGACATAACAATTGTGAACGTACGACAATACTGAACACGTATACGAAATCCCGAAAGTATTCTCATACGGTACGTCTGATGCACGATATCCTCAATTACAACTGTCGACCAAGTACGGAAATCATACAAATACACATACGGTATATCCGACATCGAAAACACAACAAGCATGTAATATCCTAGAATCAAAATACCCTCGATAGACATACTGGCACGACTGTCACGGTTTCCAAAATTATCCACTCATATCGTGTCGGTCCCACTGCATAAAGACATCCCGGATAAAATAATGCGAAAAATTCATAGTGAAATTCTAGGATATTACATATACACCCACTTAAATAAGTTTCGTCCTCGAAACTCAACACTGTCATAATCGGTATATCAATCCCGAAATATCTCAAAATCACGACACCATACTCAAATAATCATCATCAAAATCGAAATAATCGAAAGAACATACTTACAGTCCGTGAAGTCGATGATCTTCCGTGATACCAAAGATACGAATCGACTCCCATACAAAGTCTAAACACACCGGCATCGCAAATACAATAATTTGAAAATATTTCAAAAATTTTGAAACCTCCAAAATCGGTTTGACTCAAAAGTCAGAAAATCATTTTCAAAAGTCACGCTACTACCGCACCGGTAGAGCCACATAACACACACGCCCGGGTTTTACGAAACCCAAGCTCCGATACCATTTTCTGTAACACCCCCAAACCAAACGGGAATATTACAGCGCCGTGGGCCCCACATTGGAACCCACAAGGCTAAAATCATTTTCGCAAACATTTAAGAATGTCAAAAAGCCCTTTGAAAGTACACACACATGTAGCGGATAAAAACATAGTTCAAAGAATACCGAAAGCCACTTTAAATATACACACGCAGCGGATAAAAACATAATTAAATACATTTGCAGCGGAATTAGAAAACCAGAAAAGAATACACAATCCAAATGATCACGCCATAGCCAGTATCACCGGAAAGCTCATCCCTTCACGACCGCTACTAGCTCGAACTCCGAGTACCTAAAAATAAAGCCCACGACGGGGTCAGCCATAATACTCAACAATGATAACGATCACATCACAAAAACAATACATATCAATGTAATCTACAGAGTAAGAACATTCCCCATGTATTTTACCGAAGTAACCTTACCAACCTGTCACAACCATAACAATCAATTCTTACCATATCCCACGCCTCGTGTCCTTAAGTATGAACGAATTCAAATGTAATCACCTGTACTGTATCCGAAACACTACCAAGATTTCCAATCATAAACATATCTCGAGTATAGAATAATCTGGCCAAGTTCAACTCTGTTGGCTGGGTCGCACAATTGGATCCCAATACTGATAGGAACTGATATCACACGATACATCTGCAAATCAACTGTCCCGAAACAATGGCAAGTCCCGAATATCAATACAAGCATGAATGTCACACAATCAATAATGATAAACAATCAATGCATCATAACGGAAGTATCAATGACATGATATTTCCGCATAAGATCAACAAAGGATCAACCACGAACGAGAATACCATTATGTGGTAACTCCAACAAGATCAATGAAGAATCAATAACCGAGAATACCGACGACACGGTAAGGATCAAGGAAGAATCAATAACCGAGAATACCGACGACACGGTAAGGATCAATGAAGAATCAATAACCGAGAATACCGACGACACGGTAAACTCTAACAAGGTCAATAAGAGTCGACAACCAGAAATACCAACGGTACGATAAACTCAAATAAGATCAATAAAGGGTCAACAACTGAGAATACTGACGACACAGTAAACTCTAGCAAGATCAATAAGGACCAACAACTGGGAATACCAACAATACGGTAAACTCCAATAAGAGCAATAGGAAATCGACAACTGAAAACACCGACGACACGGTAAACTCCAATAGGAATAATAATGGATCAACAACCGAGAATACCAACGGTAAGGCAAACTCCCAAACGGAATCAATAAGGATCAATAACGACGAGACTACCAATGATAGGGGGAACTCCAAACGAGATTAATAAAGGATCGATAACAAATAAGTTTACCATCGATATGGTAACTCCCAACGAGATCAGAAAAGGATCAACGGGAATAGATACATGAGAGAATAAAATCGTCAACCATATACAAATTATATATATGGGATTTCAAAGACAACCCGAATATCGAACAGATCCAATTATACATGGACTGTGAACGACCAAGCAATAAGACTCAAGATGGACGTCACGATATGCTCGATCCGGACATGTGTCCGTTTACAAGCCAACCACGGGTATTGATCAATACACGTCTGGTCTCGTACCTAATCAGCCCCACGAAGTACGTCTCGTGTGCACGGTTCAATATGAGGTCGAAACCAACATATGCTACACGTGCCCGTCCCGAAAATCCTACACATGAACGATCATAACGTATCTGACTCCAGATATGCCACAATACAACATGACAACAAATCTCAAGGAATCGCATATCCATCGAGGATCATAAGACTTCCCAAAAGAGCAACAGTAACTCGATCATGAAAGACCGACACGACCACAATGTCGTATTTCCATCAGACAACAGTCCACATCATGCTCAACAATGCATATAGTATTAACACATAAACCCCAAGGCAGCAGCCAAGGGTCACGGAAGCATCTCACAGGAATACCCCGGAACATAGGTGCCATATAGGTCTTATCTCCTAACACAGTTCATGCAATCACAAAATACCCCAAGGTCGCAACCAAGGGTCACGAAAGTATCCACACAGGAATACCCCGGAACATAGGTGCCATATAGGTCTTATCCTCTAACACATCGGCCCAACAGATCACAGCTCAAAGGAAGAGCACATTACAAAACGTAACAAACAATGGTGCACACTCACCGCATGAAATATCAACACATACAATAATGCAACATGATGATTATCATAATCTAACAGTATTAATTTACCTCAAGCTGAAGACGCCGACCTTTCCACGACCAACCGCCCTGAACGAATACACGGTTTATCCGACAATCCAAAATGAAGTACAGTCCATAACTAATACCAAACCACCATCCCGATTTCAACATCGACACGATAACTAACCTTGATATCCAACTTCTCATGTAATAGACCAAATTATAATTCACGTTCCCATTTCCACTAGACATCCTTAAAATCATATACATTATGATTTATCTTACATACCACCATTCCGACAATTCATATATTCCATAATACCATTGCTATATGAATCATAAATGAAATGAAAACGAAATCATTTATTAACATTATGTACTGAGCAAGCATAACTTGCCTTGATACCACCCGACGAAGCCGCTATCAATCCCACCGTCTCCATCTACAAGCTCCGCAAAGACTGCTCGTCTGCAAAGACAACGGTTAACTTCAACGATCACTAACGCAACCTAATGCAATAACCAATTAACGATACGTTCAATAACAATCAACAACCGAAATGACCAACTAATCAAACTCGATGGTTCAATGATATCTCGATCATACGAAACCAACCCATATCAACTCTTAACAATACGAACACAAGTCGAAATTCGGTGTTCAATAATCCAAACAATGTCCTCAACATATAGTTCATATAACCGCAAGAATCGTAAAACCAAAACCATAGTCATCTTCATACGAATCCTTCTTCAACGATAACATCAGAATCCAAATTCAAGGAGAGGATTATCAAACATACCTCTAGAAGATGAAATACACAAGTAATCACTTGTTTTGAATAGCACGGTGCGAAGAAATCGACAAAAGGGAAGGGTACCGATTCAACTTCCTTCAAAAGTTCATTCCTAAATCACAATAATATCAATTCAATCACCATTCATGCGAAAATGTATAGAATTTCCCAAGTTCTACTCATTGAGGCATTTCATCGGACACTTTGAAGGCATAGTCCAATTCAATCGATTATTCAAAGAAATACTCGAATTTGTTCCACAAAACTTCAAGATTATTGAATGATTACGAGTATACAATCAAGTTCTACCAATAATATGAATCAAAATGGAGCAAATCGGCCAAAACACCAAGAAACCTCAAGAACATCCAAAAACCAAAAGTTCATGTGTTCTTACCTTCGATCCGGGTGGAGGATGATGTTAATAATGATTCCAACTTCCAAAACATGTTGTTATAAGTTGATTCTACTCAAAACCATCAACTTTGCTGAAGAAATTGCAAAAGGGACGGAGAAAAATGGAAAATGATAAGGGTGACTCGGTCCAGGCCTTATATAGGCCGAGACCTGCCGGCCAGTTACGTACGTAACCGGCGGGTCCTTACGTACGTAGTCGGCCGCGGCCTAACCTTCTGTCCCGTTTGTTCGGCACCCTTACGTACGTAACCGGCAACTCCCTTACGTACGTAATCGGCCATTACGGCCGTAACCGGCCACTGCCTACGTACATAATCGGCCAGTCCTAGCCCCCAGCGAGTCACTGCCGACCATGCTCGGCCATCCCAACGAGTCACGTCCGGCCATGCTCGGCCATCCAGGTCATCTCGGCCACGACTCGGCCAGTCGCCCCGTAACGTACGTAACACTTGTTCCGTTGCGTACGTAATACGTACGTTGACTTGCTACAGTACTATACTCGTATTACGTACGTAATACACCCTGTATAACGTACGTAACTCCATCCGTTGACTCACCTATCCACATCCGCGCCGAAAGATGTCGACACAGGGTCCCACCTGCCGACCACGACTCGATCGTCTGATTCCCATGTTACGTACGTAATGTCTCGGCTATAACGTACGTAGCTCTACCAATTTAACGTACGTAAGCTTCAACATATAACGTACGTAATGGCTTCCATACTTAGCCATTTCTAGCAATTCCTGTCCAACATCTCGACATAACAATTGTGAACGTACGACAATACTGAACACGTATACGAAATCCCGAAAGTATTCTCATACGGTACGTCTGATGCACGATATCCTCAATTACAACTGTCGACCAAGTACGGAAATCATACAAATACTCATACGGTATATCCGACATCGAAAACACAACAAGCATGTAATATCCTAGAATCAAAATACCCTCGATAGACATACTGGCACGACTGTCACGGTTTCCAAAATTATCCACTCATATCGTGTCGGTCCCACTCTGTACAGTACATCCCAGATAAAATAATGCGAAAAATTCATAGTGAAATTCTAGGATATTACACATGATGGCCACCATCATTCTTAGGCAGAGGTTGGTGCACATTTCAAAGGCTCCTGTACGGTTCTCTACCCGGCAACAGAAGTCGTGCAAATAGATGTACGACGGTGTGTAATTTTTCTTATGACATGAGGTGTGAATGTTCTTGTCATTCTCATAACCATTAAATAGTTGCCAGTAGGCATACAGTAGGCTTTGAGACCCGAAGGTCTCCAAATCTTCCATTTTCAGGCCATCAGATGGCAGCCTGTATAGTTTCTCCAGCAGCTCTCTATTCACAGAGATCTCAATCCCTTGAACCGTTGCAGAGATTTCAGAAATTTCATCTCCTCTCATCTGATAAGAGTACTTGAACGAAGCGTCTAAGTAAAATTCCTCCATGATCTACTCGTCGTAGTGATCAGCATGGTGACTAGCAAGATGGTACAGCCCTTGCTGTTTCACCCTGGAAATGAGAACCTCCACCCCAACATTGTCTTCTCCTTCAAGATCGATTCTCTCCATCACAACAGACCTGGAGAAGATACGCCCATCGATTATTTTTCCTTCTTCTTCATTAAGAGGGAAGATGTCTGAGAATTCGACATTTTGCAGTTGAAAAGGGTGTGAAGTAACAGAAAATCGCACGGAAAAATGCAGAAAATGCAGAAAATATGTAAACTATTTGACTAAGACTCATTAAATGTGCTGAAAGCGTAATGAGTCTAAGGGAGCAAAACACAGTCCTTTTATAGGATGTGGGGAGAATTAGGGTTTAAACCGTAAACGGTCAGAGTTAAGGGATGGAAATTGTCTTTTAAAAGAATGTACAGGATAGATTCAGAGTAACTAGTACATCTGATCCATCTATTTTTGAAATAATGACCGGTCCCATTTCTAACAGTTCGTCTTCCCTTATTGCACAAAACGATGGTTTGAAATTATGGAAAATGCGATATTTAAGGCGATAAAGTCCAGATATATTCAAAACACTAAAGGATAAGACGTTTGAAATGCAAACAGGGCACATGGACTTAAGACGTTTTCTGTATGAATAGTAAAGTATTATAATATTAATTAACATCCTGCAGTGTATGTGTTGTATCCGCGAAAATACAGCGTTACCCCTTAAAAGGTACATAAAGGATGCAATTCTTACACCAATATTTGGATTAATACTATATTAATGGGTCGCATTGTATTCCCTCTTAATTAATGCACACTTTAGCTGTAGGAAGGTTTCATGCCTTATTTGTCCTACAATAAGACTTGACTTGTTCTGAGTGTGCAGTTAATTTAAAGTGGATACTGTATTCTTGGGTCTTACAGCATTACCCCTCATTTGATGAGTAAAATGTAAAAACTTAAAGGTTCTTGACGAAGCATACAGAATTTGGTTATGCTAAGAGGTTCTGTAAAGATGTCGTCCAACTGAATATCTGTATGAATTTTCTCGATCCGAACATCCTTATTCTCCACATGATTCCTGATGAAGTGATGCTTCATATCAATATGCTTAGTTCGCGAGTGTAATATAGGGTTGTGCATTATTGCAATTTCAATCATGATTTCGCACATCATTGGCATCTCTCTGGCACTGATTCCATAATCATGTAGCTGCTATTGCATCTAGAAAATCTACATACAACAACTTCCAGCATCATAGTGTACCGACTCAGCTGTAGAAAGAGAGTTGGCCAATTGCTTCTTACTGAACCATGACACAAGTCTAGGTCCAAGAAAGTGACAAGTACCGCTTGTACTCTTCCTATCCAGCTTACATACTTCGAGATCCGAGTCGCTGTATCTAACCAAATCGAATCCTCCTTCCTTAGGATACCACAATCCTACATCAACTATTCCTTTCACATATTTAAGGATTCGTTTGGCTATCGTGAAGTGTGACTCCGTAAGTGTTACTTGATACCGAGCACATACTTCTACAGCAAACTAGATATCGAGCCAGCTAGTTAGTAGGTACAGGAGTGAGCTTATAAGCTTCCTGTAGAGTGATTGATCAATCGGCTTTCCATATTCATCAGCAATAATTTGCGTGGAAATGCTCATGGGGGTTGACGAGGATTTGGAGTTGTTCATTCCAAACTTGTTGAGCAGTCCTTGTTGTACTTCTCCTGGTTGATGAAGATTCCTGTAGGCAATTGCTTTAGCTGCAATCCTAGGATTGCATACCTAGCTCTAGGTGACTAAGTCCATACAGAGCTTTTCGTGGTCGGTATACTTGGTCTCCGCCTTCAGTATTGACAAACCCTGGTGGTTGCTCAACATAGACTTATTCGTCAAGATCTCCATTCAGGAATACACTCTTATTGCCCATTTGATATACTATAAAACTCTTATGGGCGGCAAAGGCTAGAAATATCCTGATGGCTTCTAGTCTGGCTACAGGGGCAAATATCTCATCATAATATATGCCTTCTACCTGTGTGTAGCCTTGTGCGACTAGACGGGATTTGTTCCTAATAGCAATTCCATTCTCATCCTTCTTATTTCGAAATACCCATTCGATTACAATTACAGCTTGATGTTCTGTCTTGGGTACTAGATACTATACACTGTTTCTTTTGAAACCATTAAGCTCTTCTTCCATTGAGGTGATCCAGTGAGAACTATTCAAAGCTTCTTTGGTAGAAACAGGTTCGGATTGAGCTAAGAATACAGCTAGGGTGCACATAGCTAGTCTCCTAAGTTCATATTGAGATTCCCAAATAGGAAATGGAGATTTCTCAGATTTGGTTTCTTCTTGCGCACACATTACAGTTCCTTTTGAACTCTGTAATCTTCTTTGGATAGATACACCAGCATTAATATCACCTATAATCAACTCATGTGGATGATCTCTCAACCATCTCCTGTCAGGTTCTAATTCATCGTCCCGTACTGTATCTTGTGGTACTGTAGTTTCAGCTTCAGTTTGTACAACATCAGCTTTGACTACTTCTGATCTTACAGCTGTGGGATTAATCTCTAAGTCTACGACAGGCTCTATTAGAGTTTGAGGGTCATCAAGTGAGAGTGTTCGGATATTTTAGGTTAAGTCTTCTACTCTTGTAGGATCAAAGTGAGGTTCATCGAACACTACATGGACAAATTCCACTATTGTCCGTTTCCTTTTGTTAAAGAGCCTGAAAGATTTGCTGACGGAGGAGTATCCAACAAATATCCCTTCCTCTAACTTTTCATCAAAGGTCTTGAGTTGACCTTTCCCATTATTCATAACGTAACACCTGCATCCAAAGATATGAAAGTATGCAACTAATGGAGTTTTATTGTTCCATACCTCATGGGCTATTTTGTTTTGATGCTTGTTGATGATATAGTGATTTTGTGTGTAGCACGTTGTATCTGTTGCTTCTCCCCATAACCGTTGCGGTAACTTGCTTGCGGCAATCATGATTCTTGTTGCTTCCTTGAGCATCCTATTCTTTCACTCGGCAATACCATTTTGTTGAGGAGTCCAGGCTGCTGAGTATTCATGTTGTATTCCATTGTCCGAATAGTATTACTATATAAAGTGATTTGTGAATTAAGTACCTCTGTCGGAACGAATGGACATGATACTCAATATTTTCTCATTCTGTAGCTTTCTCAAGTGCTCTGGTAACTTCATTCTAGTTTCTTTCCTCTGGCTCAGAAAGATTGTCCAAGCATACCTGGAAAAATCATCAATAATAATGAGATAATATTTTTTACCTCCCAAACTTGTAGGGTCTACAGGGCCATAGAGCTCCATATGTAACATATCCAGAACCCTGTGGGTGGACAAGTATGATTTAATTTTCAGGGTGGTATTGACTTGTTTGCCTTTCTAACAGGGTCCACAGACGTTGTTTTTATGGAATGACACATCAGGCAAACCTCTAACCATTCCCTGTATGGCGAGTTTGTTGATTGTCTTGAAGTTGATATGATACATCCTCTTATGCCATAAACAGTTTTGGTCTGTAGTGCCTTTGGCAACAAAAAACGGAATAGTGGAGCTCATAGGCTTCCAGTCAGCAATATATATGACCTGACTGTAGGTCACAAGTCGTCAGGAATAAGTCTAGGGGGTGAATAGACTTATTAAAACTTTTACAGAATTCAACTGTGTACAAAAACATAGATGCAGTAAGGTCGGGTGAGGTTACTCAACTGATCAGGTAACCTCTGTGAACTGTCAGACAATATGCCGAAGAACATATGACTAGAAATGGAACAGTAAATATGTATACAGCAGTTAAGTATGATGATAAGCAGCAAATCACACAAGTACTTATAGTGGTTTTAGAGGTGAGGTAATCCTCTACTAGTCCACTTCTCTCCAAACCAGTTTTAGATAAATTCACTATAACTTTCAACCAACGATAAATGTTACAATGAATTCCTCAGTTACAACATCTTCCAACCAGTGGAAACCTGTGGCCGTTGTAACTCCCTTTGGCTGCCTAGCACCTCTTGATCTAAAACCCTTTCATTCCTCAACAACTCGCAAGGTGTCTATCACCTTCCAATCAAGAACCATGGATACGTTTACAACCTTCAACTTCTAAGAACCTCATTCAAAGAAGTATCACATACTCAATCTTAAAGACAAGAGTGTTGTCTTCTCCAACTTAAGAGCTTCTTTGGAATATGACTTTAAAGCTTGCTCTTCATGATGTTATAGACTGCTTTGTATGCTTTATTTTCTTTGATTACTTGTATGTATTGTTTGCATCGTACTTTGCTCAATTTATTCTTTAGATATTTATAGGACGAATCTTGAGCTTCTTCATAGCCGTTGCATCTCTTGTAATAAATCCGCCTGTTGGAGAGTGGACTTTTTTTTTATCTTTTTCATTCCATTGCACGGATGATTTCCTTTTCAATTCCGACCGTTTGAAGATGTTCTTTTGTCCATGCCACTTTTCTTTATTTGTATATTCATAAGTCTTCAGAGCGTGGATCTCAAGGAATATTTTATTTCTAAACTTCTGGGAATCTTCGCTTTGTCTCTTGGTTTTACGTCCGCATGTGCCAACGCTTGCTGACGTGGACTGAGCTTCTTTTCTGATACTCAAACTTGGCTATAGAATTAGTTTGGTCAAGCTCCTATGCTATTCTGTTTTGACCGAAAACCTCGACTAATAAAGAACTTGTCTGTAGTCAAACCTCAGGTGATGTTTGTTTTGACATGAAAACTCGCCTGATAGATTACCTGTTAATATCTCATATGTGGTCAACCTCAGCTGATACTTTGAGTTAACTAGACCTCGTCTGATAATAACTCATCTGCGGTCAAACTTCTCTGATGTATTCTTTTGAACAAAACTTGCTTGATATATCGCCTGATATTATGCTTTCTTCAGAATTCGACTGCAGCTGAGTTTTGGTCAAACCTCGTCTGATATTTCTGTTGACCAAAACTTGCCTGATAATGAACTCGCCTGAAAACTTATCTGATATTTTGACAGTTCTATACTTAGCCGATTTTCTATCTGATCAAAACTTGATCAATAGTTAGCCTATTCAATAGCTTATAGAAGATACTCATTTAGTTCTTCTTTACAATGCCAAGTACTTAGTGCATACTCTTGAATAAATCATGAATACACGGATGACATCATCAAAATCTAATAAGTATTCCTAACAATTTCCCCTTATTTTTATGATGGAAAAACTTAAGCATTCAAATGTAAAGAAGTCTGCAAAAAAGTAAAGTGCAAGAAAAAATCAAACTCAGTCTTTTTGAGACAACTAACAATCTCCTTCTGATGGGCTTCATCATCCAGCTTCCCATGGATATCAATTGGAGGATCTTGTGGTATGAATTCAGGAATTCTAGGATAAACATTGAACTCTTCTTCAGCCACCCGCTTCAGAATTTCCCGCAAATTCGGATAATCGATTTCCATGTAGTCAACAAAGATTTGTTGAGGAGTGCAGTTTGGGTCTTGGAGGATTTCCTAGATATAGTATTTTTGAATAAATTATTTCTTCGTCATCCCTCACTTGTTTCGAGTTCTCAACATACAGAAGTTGTTTGCTTTCTCATCGCAGTGGCACAACTGGATCTTGTCTAGTTCTTTTCTTTTTAGTTGCAGGTTCTTAAGATGGTGCAGCGTCTTTCTATCAAGGTGCCTGTTCTAGGGATGAAAAGTAGTTGTTGGCCACTAAGTATACAGAATATATCTAGGAAAAGTGTTAGTACAACAAGCTGTACGATTTTCAAATGAGAATGCGTAGCGGAAGTTTGTTTAAGTGAGTTGCTATAAATAAAGCAACTAGGCTTTCTCCTGTTAGCTTGGTGCGTACAGAATTTTGCAATGTATACTTGTAAATAATCACAGTTATGAAACACTAAAATGGTTCGAGGTAAACCCCTCTACGTCCACTGGTCCTCCACACAGGTGTAAAATGTTTATTATAATCACTACGTACACAACTATGTGACTGTAATCAAACCTATCCTTGTATCGTTCACATAGATTGATACAAAGACTGTAGCTTTCGACCATTCACACAGATTGATTGTAGGCTTAGTTAACTTGCTTCTTCTCACACAAATTGAAGCTTCGTCCCATTCTTCCCACACATATTAGAATAACTTTTTCTTAGTTCACACAGGGCTAAGTTTACTCAAAGGTAAACAATAGTGAAATCACTGATTTGAACAGCAGCTTGAACACGATGATCTTGGGCTGATGATGTGTTGTTCACGTTGACTGAGTATATTTCTTCTCTCGGATATTTAATATATGCTTGAAGAAATATACTTGCTCTTGTAAGCTTGATTGACAGAATAATCTCTTGATATGGATATTCAGTTCAGTCATTGGTATTTCATCTTATTATGTATATTGTATGAATATCTATTCAGTTCTTGCAATGTCCTTTTGCATGGGCTATTTATAACTTTGGAATAGATTCGTTATAAATATGTCGGTTGGTTGGTTGGTGAACAAAGATCCATTCTGATTAGTTGATTGACTTTCAAGATGCTAGATCATAATTTTGCTCCTTGTCTGAAGATCTTTGTCGGTTGGTATTTAAATAATTTATCCGATCAGTATTTAAATACTTCTTTCAAACGACGTTTTGACTTTAGTGAATTAGTAGATTCCTTCACAACGGTCTTCAGTCCTGTTGGATAAGTGTTTGTTTTTCTAGCACTTTCAGCTTGTTTGTTGTATCTAACATATTAAGTCTTTAATGCTGTAGCTGTAGACTTCAACGCTGTAGGCCATCTCTGATGCTGTATGGAAGGATGTTGTATGGAGTTTCCAAACACTTTCCATACTTGGCGGTATAACGAGTTCTTTCGGTTTCTTGAGACAGCTTCCTGTATGATGGCTAGACTTGCTATATGATGGCATTTATCAAAACAAGGTACATGATTGTTTATCCCAATAATTTTCCCCTTTTTGATAATGCCAAAACCTCTTAAAGATAATATCTTCATCCATAGAGGTTGAATACAACTTAACCTATGAACTAGTCGTAGACAAATTCTTACATCTTTAGTCATAACAAGTTTTATACTTGTTGTTTACAGCAAATAAATTGAGTTCGTAATCAAACAGTAAGTGTAGATTACGAGCTGTAATCTTTCAAGCAAAAATAGGATTTTATTAATAAGGGTCAAAAGATTACGATGCTTAGAAAAAGAAAGATACAGAGATTGCCTACTGCTAAGTACAAGGATAAAGGGGCATCCATGCTAACTCTTGCAATGAGCATGTCTCTAAGGCCTCCTGTCAGGATCATTATCTATTCCTCTCCACCAGTTCTCCAGGGAATCCTTGCCTCGATCTAGATAGATTGCTCTTCCTTCAGCAAATTTGTCAAAGCCAAGTATACAATCGTCGGGATGAGTAAGCCGATCACCTTTTCGGTGCCTTGATTTCATCAAAATTTGCATGGGGAGCATTTCTTTTTCCAGCATCCTTGAAAACTCATCTATAGCCTCCGCCAGTGTCTTGCACTTATTGAAGATGGCGGACTCCCTGATGAGCTTAACAAAGTATCTCATTAGTTCGTTCTTTCTCCATTTCTTCACTTCATCAGCTGTAGGCTGACGGCTGGCAGGAAGACGAATCTCCGATGGTCTTTGCACATTATTCTTCTAGGGATAGTTAGGGTTGTGGAACTCTGCGCGAGAACCGGTTACCCTGTATCCTTGTACAGGCGAGTCCAAGCGTCCTATTGCAGCAGCAATGCTGTCCTCTAATGCAGCGCCAATTTATTTCGCTCTCTCAAGCCTCCATTGCCTTCCAGCCTCTCTCGCTTATTCCCCCTTTTTGGCATCATCAAGGTAAGTGACCTTAGCATCAATGCTTTCGTGGAGTTTCATCGTGTTATCCTGCATGGTCTCTATACTCTAGATTTTGGCCACCAGAGAACTGAACACCAGAGACATGTCATCGATCTTTTCATCATGTCTTGTGAGCCTGGAGCCAGTTTCCTATAGGGCAGTGGCAGTCTTGGATTTGGATATTCTGAGCTTTTCTTGCTCTTGCTTGAGAATATGTTCCCAACATTGTTTAATTTGAGTGAGTGCTTGCCGTAATGCACTAGGCCCTATGCGAAACACCTCTTCAACTTTTGAAACTTGTCTCTTCAGGCCACTCATCTCATCAATGGCAGTTCTCTCATCCAATCAAGCTCTTTGCCAAGATCATGCTGTGCCTTTACGGCATCCTGCATGAACACTATTTGGCGGCCGATGGATTGGAGTTGCTCTATCCAGGCCTCTGTACGCGGAGAGACGGGGTGCACGATTCTCTCATCCTCTGCTCCATTTAGTTGACGCATGGCCATAAGAGGACATGATCTTTCATCGGTTAGGAATTCATTATCGGATTTGGAGCTGACATAGATAGGTGATGCGGGGGAATCAGGCACGGGCTCAGCTGATGGTTGGGCAGCATCGTCAGTCTTTAGGACAGGGACTGATTCCTGTTGGGTGTCTGTAGTCATGCATACAGGAGGGACTGATTCCTCCTACTGACTCTCATCTTCCGCCTGCTCCGGCAGATGGACTGATTCCTCTTGCGGGATGGCACGGGCTTTTTCTTGTTGAGCTTCCTGTTCTGGAGCTTCATGATGTACGGGTGGGACTGATTCCTCCTGTACGCTGTCCTTCGCAGCTTCTTGTTGTTGTTGGGGAGGGGACTGATGTCTTTCTGAGGTCCCCTGACCCTGTTGGTCTTGCCTTCTGGACTGTTCCAATTCGTCAGCTTCCTCTCGACTCATTCTCAAACCTACCTAAAGGGCGTCGTCATCGTCTTCTGAGTCGGGATCATATTCGGAGCTATTAGGAACTGTGTCTTCGGACTTGGTTTTCCCCTTAAATCAGTCCTGTGCTTTTGCCTGATAGTAATTTGAAGCTCCCGACAAAAGTCGTTGTCCCATTGAATCAAGATTTGGATGTATTGAGTGTCTGAGACTTCCAGAGCAAAGGCTTCTTCTTCTCTCCACTCCTCCTAGTTGTACAGGACGCCATAAGGTGCAACCCTGTAAGACTTCCATTGTACAAACTGTTCAAATGCTTGCTCAATCTGCACTTGAAGAAGGGTTTCATTTATGACAGCAGTAGGGGAGGGGCTCCTAACAGTATGGGGGTCTACTGTAGGAATAGTATCCACGACATGTGTGGGAGCCTGTTTTAGAGAGGGATCCCGTACGGGTGTGGGTTCCCTTACAGGAGAGGTGGCAGTCGGCTCCGAATGGGCAGCCGATTCGCCAGTGCCTTCTAGCTTGGCAAATAATTGATCACCCGTCATAGCCGCCAATGGCTTGGGATCTGCAGCACGTGCATCAATTACTTCTTCCACAGAGGTTGCGCCCTCTGGGTATGGTACAACGGGTTGCACCGATGTAGGGACGATCTGGCACCAGTTAACTCTTTCATCGGACATGATGGCGACCATCATCCTGAAATGCAGGTTAGTGCACATCTCAAATGCGCTGGTCCTGTTTTCAACAAAACGGCAACAAAAATCGTGCAAGTACACAAAAGGTAAACAAAATCTCTTTTTGTGGCAAGATGCGTGGACGTTCTTGTCCGAAGCATTTCCAGTGAAAAATCCCCAGTAGGCAGTGAGGATTTCTTGGAACCCAAAGGCCTCAATTTATTCCATGGTCAGGCCATCAGATGGAAGCCTGTAAATATTCTGCAGAAGCTCCCGATCAACGCTGATGTGAACTCCGCGGACGGTAGCAAATATATCGGAAACATCCCCCCCTCTTTTCAGAGAGAAGAATCTGACATAAGCATCGAGAGAGGATTCTTCGATGATATGCTTATCATAGAGATCAGGGTGATGACTTCCAAGGCGGTAGAGGCCTTGTTGTCGGATTCTGCAAACAATGAGTTCCATAGCTTCAACGTCCTCGGATTCGATGCGAACTCTTTCAAGCATGAAGAATTTGGCAAAGATTCACCTGTCGCTGATGGAGTCTATCGTCTTGAGCGACAGAGAAGATGTCTGAGAAGATGCCATTTGATTACTGAAGAAAAAGTTAATGAAGTAACAAAAAAAGCAATAAAATGCAGTAAGCAATGTAGGATGTTTGCTCAAGAACTCATTTAATATGCAGAAAGCGTAAATAGTCGAAGGGAGCAGGAAACAGTCCTTTTATAGTGTGCAGGGAATATTAGGGTTACAAAACAGTGAACGGTCTGATTTAAGGGATAATAACCGTCTTCGAAAAGAACGAATAGGATGAACTGAGATTTAACTTGTATATCTTATCCATCCATTTTTTAAATGATTAGCAGTCCCACTTCTGACAATTCGACTTCCTTCATTGCACTAAATGGCGGTTTGAAATAATTAAATTCACGGCGTTTGAGATAATGAAGTCCAGATGTCATGTTAAGCATTAAATGGTAACACATTTGAATTTGAAATAGGGCACGTGGACTAAAAAGATTTTATAATACGAATAGAGTAATAATAAAATATTAATTGACATCCCATAGTATATGTACTGTATCTGCGAATAATACAGAGTTCCCCTTTAAAAGGTACATACGGGATTCAATTCTTGCAGCAATGCTTGGATTATTATATTCATGGGTCATACTGTATTCCCCCTTCATTAATGCACACATCAGATGTAGGAAGATTTCATGTCTTCTTAGTCCTACAGTGCTGTCTGACTGTCTAATTTTAGAGTTAATTAATGGTGGATACTGTATTCTTGGGTATTACAGTATTCCCCCTCAATTGATGAGTAAAAGCATAAAAATTTACTGGGAGTCGGGTTGTAGCATTCCCAATTCTTGTCGAAGCATACAGAATCTGGTGGTGCTGAGAGGTTTGGTAAAGATGTCGGCTAACTGAATGTCTGTATGAATTTTGTCGATGCGAACATCCTTATTCTCAACATGATTCTGGATTAAATGATGCTACATATTAATATGCTTAGTTCGCGAGTGCAATACAGGATTATGCGTTATTGCAATTGCACTCGTGCTATCGCACATGATCGGTGTTTTCGGGACAATGATTCCATAACCAGATAACTGCTGTTGCATCCAGAGAATCAGCATACAGCAACTTCCACTAGCATAGTATTCCGATTCAGCTGTTGAAAGCGAGTTTGCCAATTATTTCTTACTGAACCAGGACACAAGTCTAGGTCCAAGAGACAAATATCGCTTGTACTCTTCCTATCTAGCTTGCAGCCACCGAGATCTGAGTCGCTGTAGCCAACCAAATCGAATCTGTCTTCCTTAGGTTACAACAGTCCGGCATTGACTGTTCCTTTAACATACTTAAGGATTCGTTTGGCTGTCGTGAAGTGTGATTCTTTTTGTGCTACTTGATACCGAGCACACACTCCTATAGCAAACTGGATATAGGGTCTGCTAGCTGTTAGGTACAGGAGTGAGCCTATAAGCTTCCTGTAGAGTGATTGATCAACTGGCTTTCCAGCTTCATCAGCACTAATTTGTACGGAAGTGACCATGGGGGTTGACGAGGATTTGAAGCTATTCATCCCAAACTTGTTGAGTAGCTCCTTGTTGTACTTCTCTTGGTTGATGAAGATTCCTGTAGGCAACTGCTTCACCTGCAATCCCAGGAAATAACTAAGTTCCCCCATCATACTCAATTCAAATTTACTTTGCATGAGATGAGAGAACCTTTGACACAAAGCAAGGTTAGTGGAACCAAATATAATATCATATACGAATATTTGAACCACCAACAGGTAGTCACCTTCCTATATTTTAAATAGAGTCTTGTCCACAACACCTTTCTCGAATCCATTATTAGTTAGGTATAGTGACAGGGTTTCATACCATGCTCTGGGTGCTTGCTTAAGTCCATATAGTGCTCTCCGTAGGCTATATACTAAGTCTCTGCCTTCTGTGTTGACAAACCTTGGTGGTTGTTCAACATAGACTTCTTCGGCGAGGTCTCCATTTAGGAATGCGCTCTTTACGTCCATTTGATATACAATAAAGCTCTTATGGGCGGCAAAAGCTAAGAATATCCTGATATCTTCTAGTTTGGCTATAGGGGCAAATGTTTCATCGTAGTCTATGCCTTCTTCTTGTCTATAGCCTTGTGAGACGAGATGGGATTTGTTCCTAATAACAAGTTCGTTCTCATACTCCTTGATTCTAAATACCCATTTGTTTCCAATCACGGCTTGATGCTCAGGTCTGGGTACTAGATACCATACATTGTTTCTTTGGAAACCATTAAGCTCTTCTTCCATAGAAGTGATCCAGTGAGAATTGTTTAGAGTTTCTTTGGTAGAAACAGGTTCGGATTGAGCTAAGAACACAGCAAGTGTGCACATGGAAAGTCTTCTAAGTTCAGCTTGAGATTTCCATACAGGGAATTGAGATTTCTCATATTTGGGTTCTTCTTGCGCACACAGTACAGTTCCTTGTGTACTCTGTATTCTCCTACGGGTAGATACTCCAGCATCAGTGTCTCCTATGATTAACTCCTGTGGGTGATCTCTCAACCATCTTCTGTCGGGTTCTAGTTCGGCGTCCCATACTGTATCTTGTTGTGTTGTAGCTTCAGCTTCAGCTTGTACAGCATCAGCTTCAACTACCTCTGTTCTTACAGCTGCGGGGTTGATCTCTAAGTCTACGACTGGATCTATTGTAGTTGGAGGGTCATTAATGGAGAGTTGTTGGATATTCTGAGTCAAATCTTCTACTCCTGTAGGATCATGGTGAGGTTTGTCGAACACTACAAGTACCGATTCCTCGACTCTCAGTTTCCTTTTGTTAAAGATCCTGAAAGCTTTGCTGACAGGGGAATATCTTACAAATATCCCTTTATACGACTTTTCGTCGAAGGTTCTAAGTTGGTGTTTCCCGTTGTTCAGAACATAACACCTGCATCCAAATATATGAAAATACGAAACTAATGGAGTTTTGTTGTTCCATACCTCGTATGCTGTTTTGTTGTAATGCTTGTTGTTGATACATCGGTTTTGTGTATAGCATGTTGTATTTGTTGCTTCGCCCCAGAAACGTTGCGGCAATTTGCTTGCGGCAATCATGGTTCTTGTTGCTTCTTTGAGTGTCCTGTTCTTTCTCTCGGCAACACCATTTTGTTGAGGTGTTCGGGCAGCTGAGTATTCGTGATGTATTTTATTGTCCGAACAGTATTCCTCTATAAAGAGGTTAGTGCATTCGGTACTTCTGTCGGAACGAATGGACACGATACTCAACCCTTTCTCATTCTTAAGCTTTCTCAAGTGCTCGGGCAGCTTTGATGTGGTTTCCTTCTTCTTGCTCAGGGAGATTCTCCGAGCATATCTGGAATAATCATCAATAATAACGAGACAGTATTTCTTACCTCCCAAACTTATAGGGTCTATAGGACCGTAGAGATCCATAAGTAGCATTTCCAGAACTCTGTGAGTGGACAAGTTTTATTTGCTTTTCAGGGTGGTTTTTATTTGTTTGCCTTTCTGACAGGGCATGCAGACGCTGTCTTATTGGAATGACACATCGGGAAAACCTCTAACTATTCCCTGTCTAGTGAGGTTGTTGATCATCTTGAAGTTGACTTTATACATCCTCTTCTGCCATAGCCATCTTTGATCTGCAGTGCCTTTGGCAATGAAACATGGAATTGTGGAGCTCGTAGGCATCCAGTCAGCAATATACATATTACATGATCTGTTTCCTGTGAGCACAACTTCTTTGGTTAGAATGTTCTTAACTCTATAGTAATCTATAGAATTTTACCGAGAACTGTTTGTCACAGAACTGGTTAATACAAAGTAGATTATACTGTAAGCCTTCAACATAAGCTACATCGGTGACTTTGAATTTTCCAACAAGCAGGGTTCCCTTCCCTCTTGTTCTTCCTTTGGATTTATCACCGAAGCGCACTTTTGGACCGCGACCTTCTACATAATCTAACAGCTTGCTTCTATCTCCTGTCATGTGCCGAGAACATCCATTATCGAAGTACCAGATGTCCTTCTCTTTGATGTCCTGTACGCAAGGAAATTAAGTAGATTTAGGTCCCTTTATATTTTGGGTCTATGGATGTTAGTTCCTTTAGGTACCCATATTTGCCTGACAGAAATTATCTTGTTGTAGGTTACTTTTGGTCCGTTCTTGCAGTGTCTACGTGGGGCAGGCACGTAGTCGTTGTAATCTTGATAATTATTATGCATGTAAAATTCAGGGTTATTATTATTTATCCAGTACGTATGCCATCTTGGAGGTGGAGCCATTTTCTTTGGCCTTACAGCTTGCCTCCTGGGTCTCTAGTTGGATTCCCAAAGTTGTTGCTGATATTGCACGGTGACCCATTTTCTTGATGGATAATGAGGCTCTTGTATACAGTATTTAGGTGCATTATACTGTTGGAAGTACTGCTGTGCATGCCGTTGATATTTTGATACAACCTTATTTTTGAATGACTGTTGGCGCTTCTGATATGCTCAGGGAGCATGCTGTTGGTTACGCCTTACAGGTCTTTGAGGCTGAGGATTCCGCTGTCTATGATACGAATTTGGTAGCGTAATGGCACCCTTTGTTGTACGCGAGTCAGTTGTAACCTTGGCGGGACTCGGGGTCTCTTCAGGTACAAGAATGGGTTCCACACCCCTGACAAACACTGTACAAGTTTTCCATTTATGGGAGAATGAGTTGTATCCTAAGGCACTTTTATCATGAGCATGTTGCCCGGTGCTTAGAATTTCTTCCATCCTCTTATATGATTTCTCGAAAGATGTCAAGATGGTCTCTAGTTCGCCTTCTCGTTTCTCGAGAGTTTTTACTTTGTCTTCTAGTAGATCAAAATCATTTGTCTTGCTCTTATTATGAGACTTGGTATCATTTAGATCGTGGGAAAGTTGATGATTGCTCTCCATGGATTTTTCAAGTGTGACTTTGCTGTTTTCACAATTGATGGGCATATTTTCATAATTATTTCTCAGCAAGTCGTTTTCTTCTTTCAGCTCTAAGTTAGAAATTTCGAGTTGCATGTTTTCTCGTTTTAATGTCTCATGGGCCTTTTGAATGTTTTTAAATTCATTCATCATATTTCGAAAGTATGGGATGCATTAATAGGAATATTAGATGTTTAGCTTACCTCATCATCGATGTCTTCATCGTCTTATATATCTTTGGCCATAAAGCACATATATATTTTATCTTCGAGCTCATAATCAGACGAGTCACTGTCAATGACTGCCTAAAGATATTTCTCTATCTTGGTTGGTGCGGGCGAGGCTTCTGATTCGCTGATTAGGGCCTTGAGCTTGTTTTTCCAAGCATGTCTCATTTCGTCCTTCTTGTTGCTCGGCTTTCGGCAACTTTTGGACTTTAGGATGTGGACACTTATTTGCATAGTGTCCTGGCTTCCTACAGTTGTAGCATAGATTAGAATCACCAGATGGAGAAGTTCAAAACTTACCCTGTGAAAAGGCTTGGGCCTGTATGTAGTCTTTTCAGACTGTTTGATGAATTTCTTGAATTTGTGCCTGAGCAGGGCCATTTCATCTTGTGACACGATATCATCGTCACTGTCAGCATTCTTATAGGCAGATTTGGATGTGTTAGGCATTCTGTGTCTCCTGTTAGATACATCGGCTAGTGATGTAGTCCTAGCAGGTGACTCTTCAGCCTTCTCTCTCCTATCAATGTCATACTCAAAAGCTTTGAGGTCAGAGAAGAGGTCAAAAGTGGAAATGTCATTAAGATTACATGACACACGCATAGCTGTGGTTATTATGTCCCATTGTGCAAGGAGTGATCTAAATATTTTCAAATTTTGCTCCTTTTGGGTATACACTTTACCCAATGCTTCAAGTTCACCGACAATGCCAGCGAATCTGACGCCAAGTTCCTCAAGAGTTTCAGATGATTTAATTTCAAATGATTCAAATTGCTAAGTGAGTTTTGAAATCTTGTTTTCTTTTAGAGCTCAGTTCCCTCACAAATCATCTTCAGTTTATCCCAGATTTCCTTGGCTGTCTTACAGCTTTTTACCTTCAAGAATCTGCCTTTGTCGAGAGTGACAAATAGCGCATTCTTAGCAATGTTGTCAAGGTTAGCACGCTTGCGCTCGTTGGTTGTCCATTGCTCACGCTCTTTCTCGAGCATCTCTGCATGAGGTTGTCCTTCTATCCTTGTGACGGGATTAACCTTCATTATCTTTATGGGGTCATCTTAGATGACAAAAATCATATATTCGTGCATGGCAGCAAGATATGTTTCCTTCCTAATTTTACAATCATCAAATTAGTTAATTGAGAACATAGGAACCTTGTTTATCCATGTGAGAAGATAGAAAAAAATTATTTTCAAAAAGAATACGTGTGATTTTAGGATCTGATTCGGTTAAAAATACGACTGATTCTTTTTAGAATCAAGCACTCCGATACCACTTGTTGGCCACTAAGTATACAGAATACTGCTTGAAAAAGCGTTAGTACAACAAGCTGTACGATTTTCAAATGAGGGTGCGTAGCGGAAGTTTGTTTAAGTGAGTTGCTGTAAATACAGCAACTAGGATCCGTTATAAATATATGTCCATTGGCCGGTTGGTGAGAAAAGATCCATTCTGATTGGTTGATCGACTTTCAAGATGCTAGATCTGGATTTTACTCCTTGTCAGAAGATCCTTGTTGGTTGGTATTTAAATACTTTATCCGATTAGTATTTAAATACTTCTTTTGATACGAATTATCCGGGGAGAGGCGGATGCGTATCGTTCGGAGTATATGTAAGTATATGATAGCGGAAGGCTTTTTATGAATATGAGAATTCGAGTGTATGAATATGGATGAAATATCGGGTAAAGTAACAATATTGATCAAGAAGTCTTGAAAGATCAAGAACAAGGGTTTATCGAATTAGACCTATAACTCGATAAGGTGATTTCTTCCCAAGACCTATTGAGAATCAATCGGATTAATCTTCGAAAACGCGTCGAATAAAAATCAAGGTTCGATGAAAAGCATTCACCAAGAATAGAAAACACAATGTGTATTCTTATACTTCAACATTCATAATACTCTATCTCTACAATGCTAATCCACTCCTACTTATAGGAGGTGAAGTCTCCTACTACTAAGGAAACAAACAAAAAAATAAAATAATTCAAAGATTATAAAATCTTTGAATAATCCAAAAAAATCAACATAAAATACAAACAAGGAACATAAAATCACAAAATGGGGAAAACATAATCCCTAAAATAAGTAAAAAGGAAAAGAGAAGTCAAAAATACAAAAAAGTGTATAAAATAAGTGGGCTGTCGGTAGTACTCGACCGTGTCCCGTGACACGGCCGCGGCGCGGTCGACAGGCGCCGGTAGGGACTCGATCGTGTCCGCTTGACATGGTCGCGGCGCGACAGCAACGTCTGACAGTGACTCGGCACGGGCGCGGCGTGACAAGGACCGGCAGTGACTCGACCGTGCGGCGTGACAAGGACGTTTGGCAGGACTCGCCACGGGCGCGGCGCGACAAGGACCGACAGCGACTCGACCGTGCGGCGTGACAAGGACGTTTAGCAGGACTCAATCGTGTCGTGGAACACGGTCGGGCGTCAGGGCAGTGGGTTCCGGTAGTTGTGGGCGAGTAGGACTCGACCGTGTCTCCTGGCACGGTCGGGTTCGGCTGACAGCGACCTTGGCTATTCCAGACGAGCAAGACTCGACCGTTCCGGACGACACGGTCGAGTCCGGCCGGCAGTGCTCGGCATTTTCCGGCAGGCGTGACTTTTTCCGGCAGGCTGGATATTTTCCGGCCGGTTGGACATGTTCCGGCAGGTTGGACATTCTTTTTACGTCTTATGTCCGTTTTCTCGCCTAAAAATGTCGTCGTATGTGCAGGACACGTCGTAAGGCCATTTATGTCGATCCGTGCTTCGTTTTCTTTATTTGGACTACTCAATTTCGTATCATTCCCTCCCCCTTTAAAGCGATTCGTCCTCGAATCGGCATTGATCTCATCTCCAAAGGGATAAAAGAAAGTCACCAAACAGATAATAAGCCCAAAAATATCGGACGTTCGAGTGTGGCGCAGAACTTTGAGGTGATAAACGAATGGATATTTCAAAGGGCAACCGACAAAATAACTATCATGATTAACATAAAAATGATAATTATTTTGCGAGGCAAAGCCTTTATCATCGTGGTTGAACTCACCGGATGCAATTTCAAGAATGAAGAAAATTGCCTCGTAATCGTCTTTCACATCAAAATATTGGAAAGGCTCGTCTTTAGGCTCGGTATCATAAACAGGAACCACTGGATAAATATAGCACTGTTCTTCATCTTTATCAAAAATAGGTGACCCATCATAATCATGGATTTCAGGAAGTATGGTCGTGGGGATGTGGATTATGGTGGATGACTGGTGGTCCATCGTGGCGGCGGTCGTGTGGCATGGTGGTTGTGAGACATGGGAAGCTGGATCTCGATCCGGTACTGCTGTACTAGCGACAATCAGGGCTGCCAAAACTGGGGAAGACGGCGGTGGCGGCACAGGTAAATTTTTGTCATCCCATTGACAAGAACTGTCAAAAACTCCATCAATGGCGGTAGCCAAGTGAGACCAGAAGAAATCAAATTCCTCCATTTTAGTTCCAGAATCGGTGTGGCTAGAATCAAGTTCCTCACCATTAACATAAGTTGGTCCGTCTTGGTCAAATTTGCCAACACAACCAACTGGCTCATGCTCAAAGTAGCAAGATCCAGGTTCGTCAACTAGGGATACACGGCTCAACTCATCTTCTTCGTTGTATGGCGCCGTTGAAACCTCTGTCTCGTCTACTTCATTAAAAATGACAGTAGGGACATCATCTTCATCGAGAAAGGACTCTGTTGAGAATTCCTTGATGGGGAAAAACCTTTGACCGAATGCCGGCGGCGGGGTGTCGAAGGACTGGTGGTGGGGGAACAACGAGTGGTGGTATGGTTTGAACCTTCGATTGAAATATTTTGTGAATTTTTGCCAATCTTTGATTTTTGGCTTACGTTGTTGTGAACAGGACTGTTTCAGTTTTTGCCACCAGACGGCGGCGCTACCGCGGAGGCGCCTTGCCACCAATGAAACTCGGTGGTTGATCGGGGCAGCCTTGAAGTCCGAGTGCTCCTCACAAGCACGGAGCTAATCTATGCACGCATCTGGATTACTATCTCCGTAAAATTCCGGTATGCTGCGGAATTTGGCCAAGAAATCAATATCGTTGGCATCGTCTCTGCGTCTTTCTTGCATACGTTGCTCCGGTAAGCCGTTTAGTGCGTCACGGAGTTTCATCAAGAAATCGAGATCGGAGAAATCCATAACAAGAGTCAAGATATAGTTCTTCACAAGAAATCGTTGAAGAAAATCGCCCAAGGAGATGACCCTGGTCTCCGATACCACTTATGATACGAATTATCCGGGGAGAGGCGGATGCGTATCGTTCGGAGTATATGTAAGTATATGATATCGGAAGGCTTTTTACGAATATGAGAATTCGAGTGTATGAATATGGATGAAATATCGGGTAAAGTAACAATATCGATCAAGAAGTCTTGAACGATCAAGAACAAGGGTTTATCAAATTAGACCTATAACTCGATAAGGTGATTTATTCCCAAGACCTATTGAGAATCAATCGGATTAATCTTCGAAAATGCGTCGAATAAAAATCAAGGTTCGATGAAAAGCATTCACCAAGAATAGAAAACACAATGTGTATTCTTATACTTCAACATTCATAATACTCTATCTCTACAATGCTAATCCACTCCTACTTATAGGAGGTGAAGTCTCCTACTACTAAGGAAACAAACAAAAAAAATAAAATAATTCAAAGATTATAAAATCTTTGAATAATCCAAACAAATCAACATAAAATACAAACAAGGAACATAAAATCACAAAATGGGGAAAACATAATCCCTAAAATAAGTAAAAAGGAAAAGAGAAGTCAAAAATACAAAAAAGTGTATAAAATAAGTGGGTCGGCGCAGACTCGGCCGTGTCCGTGACACGGCGCGGCGCGGCCGACAGCGCCGGCAGGACTCGACCGTGTCCGCTGACACGGCCGCGCGGCAAAGAACGCCTCGATGATGACTCGGCACGGGCGCGGCGTGACAAGGACCGGCAGTGACTCGACCGTGCGGCGTGACAAGGACGTTTGGCAGGACTCGGCACGGGCGCGGCGCGACAAGGACCGGCAGCGACTCGACCGTGCGGCGTGACAAGGACGTTTGGCAGGACTCGATCGTGTCCTGGAACACGGTCGGGCGTCAGGGCAGTGGGTTCCGGTAGTTGTGGGTGAGTAGGACTCGACCGTGTCTCCTGGCACGGTCGGGTTCGGCTGACAGCGACCTTGGCTGTTCCGGACGAGCAAGACTCGACCGTTCCGGACGACACGGTCGAGTCCGGCCGGCAGTGCTCGACATTTTCCGGCAGGCGTGACTTTTTCCAGCAGGCTGGATATTTTCCGGCCGGTTGGACATTTTTCGGCAGGTTGGAGATTCTTTTTACGTCTTATATCCGTTTTCTCGCCTAAAAATGTCGTGGTATGTGTAGGATGTGTCGTAAGCCCATTTATGTCGATCCGTGCTTCGTTTTCTTTATTTGGACTACTCAATTTCGTATCATTGACACGACCGAGTCCTGCCGACAGGCGCCGGCAGGGACTCGACCGTGCCATGCGGACACGGTCACGACGCGACAGCAATGTCTGACAGTGACTCGGCACGGGCGCGGTGTGACAAGGACCGGCAGTGACTCGACCGTGCGGCGTGACAAGGACGTTTGGCAGGACTCGGCACGGGCGCGACGCGACAAGGACCGGCAGCGACTCGACCGTGCGGCGTGACAAGGACGTTTGGCAGGACTCGATCGTGTCCTGGAACACGGTCGGTCGGGCGGTGGGTTCCGTAGTTGTGGGCGAGTAGGACTCGACCGTGTCTCTGGCATGGTCGGGTTCGGCCGACAAATGACCTGGTCGCTCGGACGAGCAAGACTCGACTGCTCCGGACGACACGGTGGAGTCCACCGGCAGGTTTCGGCATTTTCCTACAGCGTGACTTTTCCTAGCAGTGGATATTTTCCGGTTGGACATTTTCCGACAGGTTGGACATTCTTTTTACGTCTTATGTCCGTTTTCTCGCCTAAAAATGTCGTCGTATGTGCAGGACGTGTCGTAAGGCCATTTATGTCAATCCGTGCTTCGTTTTCTTTATTTGGACTACTCAATTTCGTATCATCTTTCAAACGGCATTTTGACTTTAGTGAATAAAGTAGATTCCTTCACAATGGTCTTCAGTCCTGTTGGATAAGTGTTTGTTTTCCCAACACTTTCAGCCTGTTTGCTGTATCCAACATATTAAGTCTTTAATGTTGTAGATGTAGACTTCAACGCAGTAGGCCATCTCGGATGCTGTGTGGAAGGATGATGTATGGAGTTTCCTGACAGTTTCTATACTTGGCGGTATATCGAGTTCTTCCATTTTCTTGAGACAGTTTCCTGTATGATGGATAGACTTGCTGTATGATGGCATTTATCAAAACAAGGTACAGGATTGTTTATCCCAACAATAGTGCTTCTTGCTGTTTCTTCTTGGTTCTCTCTTCCCCCTTTCTTATCTCATCTTCCCCCTGTTTCATATCTTCGCCCTTTTTGCCAGCATCAAGAATCATTTCTTCATATCTCACCTTATGCATGAAAGGCATTCTTGAATTTGGAGGTGGTGGAGAGGGTTCCTTTCTCTTGAGAAGAGTGTCCATTTTTGCGTTCAAGGACAGCAGATCAGGATTGACTTCAGTTGCTAGGATCTCAGCAACGGTTTCTTTCACCATGGCTCTGATCAGCTCAGTGAGGTTTGATGGTAGTTGAACTTCAGTTGCCTTTTCATGAGTTGTGTTCTCTACAGATCTCTCCTATGCAGCTGACTTCCGAGCAGTTGATTTCTCAGAGGATAATCTTCTATCAACTGCTGGTTGATCAGAGAGGTTTTGTCAGGAGTTCTTGATTTATCATCTGGAGATGGATGAGATGTACTTGAGGCCTGATCAGGTGCATTATTGTCTGGGTCCTCATCATCCCTTTTATTTTCTTCATTTCCTTATTTTTCTTTCTCTTCCTCCTTCTCTTCTTCCTCCTCTTTTTCTTCTTCTTTTTTCTCCTATTCTTTTTCTTCTTCTCTTTATTTTTCTTCTTCTTCCTTGTACTCCTTTTCTTCTTCCCTTTCGATTTATTCCCTGTTCTCTTCTTATTTTTCAAATACTTTCTCTCCTTCTTTCTTTTCTTCTTTAACTCCTTCTTATCTGACTTCGTTTTCAGCTTCTTCCTTCTTTTATTTTTCAACCTCTTCTTCTTTCTCTTTTTCTACTCCTTTTCTATTTTCAATTTCTTCTTTTTCAATTCTAACTCCTCCTTTTTCCTTTTCTACTCCTTCCTTATCACCAAGGATTTCACCTTGTGATACACCATTCATAATATGAAGGATGAACTTGTCCATGTTTTGCTTAAAATGTGAGATGAACCAGTTCTCCTCCAGCAACAACTTCACACGTGTCTCTTGATAGAGGAACATAATAAATTGTTCTGTGATTGTGGGGGTGTTCCCAGCCACTTCTTTCAACAAATTCTCTTATTTTAGGGAAGGTAAGCATTTTCAATTCCTTCCATTCTTCATAAATATTGAAAATAAGTATTTGAGGGATTGTTGTCTTACCAAATTCAGTTGATCCTTGGTAAGATTTAAGTGGTTGTTCTCCTTTATGTTGAAGGAGTATTTAGCTTCTGGTACCTCGATAGTTTCTTCTGCCTCCTCTTCTTCGGTAACACTTGCAAGTGTTAGGAGTGGGATCACCTCTGCTATCAGCTCAGAGGAATGAGCAGGATGCTCTTCAGGTAATGCTGGTGCAGGTGAAATGACTATCTGCATTTGTTCTGAGGGATGATCCACCAGTCCTTTCTATCTCTTTGGGGACTGATCAGGTGAGGATACAGTGTACACAACTGCTTCAGGTGATTTCCTCTTGTTGAAGAACTTGGAAAGAGGAATGTTGTCGCTATCTGAATCTTCTACAGAGGTGATGACAGGTGCAAGTAAGGTTTCAAGTGCAGATGGAATGACGTCATCTACAGGTGAGATTTTTTTTGAGCAGGTGGGATGACTTCATCGGGGATGTCATCTGTAGTTATGATTGGTGCTGATGTAATCTCCTCTGTAGTTTTCTCAGTTGTGGTTTTGGCTGCTGCATCTGACTTTACTTCATCGGAGTCTGATACTCCTTTATATGAGTATGTTCCAGTCCTCATTTTCCCCAGAATTACACCTGCAGTGGGTTGTCTGACTGCAAGCTTCTCCTTTGTAGCTTGGTCCAGATGACCATGTTTCTTGCTATTGTGGAAGTTATCTGCCTTTCCTTTAGCCTTTCTCAAGAATTCTAGAAGACAACTGATCTGGGTTCCATAGGACAACTTCTGCCTAAATTTCTTCTCATCATTAGCCCAGCTAGCTTTGTTGACTTCACACACTAACTGCATGTAGATGTAGTCAGGCCAGTTTATCCATTCCCTCTGAATGAGAGCACCCAGGACTATATATTTTGATGTAGATAATTGGTCAAAGATTCCTGCCACTCCCATCACAATCTTATTGTAATATCAAGCAAGTATCTATATTCCTTTTGTATGTCTCATTTCTTGTCAATGACTTTTATTTTTATAGGTTGGTCCGGTGTCTTGATCTACTCCCAAATCTCCACTGCCTTTTGTTTCAGGGCCTCCACTGCAATGCCTCTGTTTTCCATGTTGAAAGCATTGGCGATTGTCTGCTTGGTAATTGTAATTTGCTCGCCAAAAATTTAACTTTCAATCCCATACTGCGTGACCTTGACCTCCTTGTAAAAACAGATAACCGCTTCCTTGAATAGTTGCGATAGGTTGATGTCTAGGAAATGGTAGATACCATTCTTCTTCATCATTGATATCAGGTGCACCATCTCCTCCGTGTTGTTGGACTCCAGTAAACCTTCAAAGTCGACGATGATGCTGAAGATTATTTGCTCTTTCACCATCTTCAGGTTAACGCCTTCGAAATAGATGCTGGCGTCCATTTCTGCAAAAGGATTTTTTGGATTTTAGTGTATTGAAGTTCTTGAGATTTTTTTGCTTTGAAAACTAGGGTTTTGCTTTTCTGCGATTTTAGGGTTCTAGATCTTGAAGACGATAAGGTTTTGTGAAATGATTTCAGCCGTCTTATATACCCACTTGAAAGGACGTTTTTTAATTTATTAATTAAATAAGCAAGCGGCGGTTCGTATTACTGATTGATGTAGACGTGTAGCGAGTGGGATCGCGTGTTTTAGTCCACGTGATGATAAAGAATATAATTATATAATCACATGTCGGTCAAGGGATGAGAAACTTAGCTGGTTGACCGTTTGACTTCTGATGCAGCTGTGATTTCAATTCCTTATCTGCTCTGATCAGGGGACATTTCTTGTTTGTGCTTCTGAACAGCTAGCTTTTATTCGTCTGTCCTTATCTGCTTCTACATCAGGTGAGGTATGTTGACTGTGATTGATATCATATCGCTATCCTTGTTTGGTTATGATCAGGTGACTTGCTTCGTCTAGTTCTCATCAGGTAGC
This sequence comes from Orobanche coerulescens, assembly GCA_033398695.1. Taxonomy (NCBI): domain Eukaryota; kingdom Viridiplantae; phylum Streptophyta; class Magnoliopsida; order Lamiales; family Orobanchaceae; genus Orobanche; species Orobanche coerulescens. The sequence continues at coordinate 108,066,836 of CM065818.1, read as the reverse complement.
GTTTCTGGTCTGCTTCAGATCAGAGCTATCGGAATTATAAATGGCACGTATCGGCCCGAACCGAGGAATCCCTTAGATATGATGAAAACTCGATCTCGTGCTACTAAGAAATTTACGGGAGAAGCAGAAGCCCTTTTGAAAGAAGCTATTCAGGAAAAAAGGACTTCTTTCTACTTCAGGAACAGACATTTGCTTGTGCAAACCAAAGAGAATGATGATTTTGGTCGTAAGACCATGTACGGGGCTGACGACTGCCCAGTGCCAGAATCGTGAAACTGGATATTTGAAATTCAACAGACCCTCGAGGGAATAACTCAATGAATCTGTGGACAAACAAATGACTTTTTTTGGTCAGGTGACTTTCTTGTCTTCTTCAGATGGCCTTTCCTCGTTGATCAGAAGGCTTTTCATCTGTTCTCTGGATCAGGTGATGTTCCTTGTTTGGTTCAGGTGACTTTATTGGCTAGTCCGATCAGGTGATTTCTCTCAACTGGTTCAGGTCAGGTGACTTTTCTCGTCTAGTTTCCGGATCAGGTAACGTGTCTTGTTTGTGATTTTAGATCCTCGTCTACTCAGATCAGGTGGCTTCCTCGCCTGGTCTACAGATCAGGTGACTTTTTCTCATCTCGTTTTCAGCTAAGTACTAGATTCACAATCTAGTAATCCAAGATCCCTACTAAGTTACAGAAACCTTTCTTCTGGTAAAGGCTTAGTGAGTATATCAGCAATTTGGTAGTCTGTGCTGACTCCTTCCAATCTTATTATTTTGTTGAGCACATGGTCTCTGATGAAATGGTGTTTGACATCTATGTGCTTTGTTCTTGAAGGTAGGACTGGATTGTTTGTTATAGCAGTTGTGCTATTGTTATAACACCATATAGGAACTTCATTTGCTATGATGTTGTAGTCCCTTAGCTGTTCTCTGATCCATAGAATCTGAGCACAACAGCTACCTACAGCTAAGTATTCTGACTCAGTTGTGGATATTGAGTTAGATACTTGCTTCTTACTGAACCATGATATAAGTCTGGTTCCAAGGAATTGACACATTCAACTGGTGCTTTTTCTGTCGATCTTGCATCCTACAAAGTCAGCATATGAATATCCTGATAGTTCAAAGTTGTCATCTTTTGGATACCATACTCCAATAATGATTGTAGACGTAAGGTATCTGATTATCCTTTTAGCTGCTTCCTGGTGAGACTGCTTTGGCTTGGACTGAAATCTTGCACACACTCCTACTGCATATGAAATGTCAGGTCTGCTTGTAGTGAGGTATAGAAGTGAACCAATCCTTTGTAGTGTGTTGGATCCACTGGAATGCCTCCTTCATCTGCATCAATGTGTAGGGATGTGCTCATAGGAACTCTTAGGAGTTTGGCTGAATCCATGCCAAATATTTTGATCAGTTCTCTTGTATACTTTGCTTGATTTATGAATATTCCAGAGTCAACTTGTTTGACTTGCAAACCAAGAAAGAAATTTAGTTTTCCCATCATATTCATCTCAAATTCTCCTTGCATGAGATTTGAGAACTTCTCACATAGCTCAGGGTTGGTTGAGCCAAATATAATGTCATCCAAACACAACTATCACAAATATCACAACTATCAGAAATATCAATCCCCGACTCCGTGATCTACCGTCACGAGTCACCGTAGGTTCAACGACCCGAATAGTCATAGCCAAACACAATAATCACAAATATCAATCCTTGACTCCGTGATCTACCGTCATGATTTACCGTAGTTTCAACATACCGCACGGTCTTAGCCAAACACAACAATCACAAATATCAATCCTCAACTCCGTGATCTACCATCACGAGTCACCGTAGGCCCCGTAGAGCCCACACGATTGGACGTACTATGTCTTCACCCCATGATCCTACGTCACGTGTCATCGTAGGCCTCTACAGACCCGCATGATTGGACCGCAGGACCGCATACTAAGTTTCAATCCCATGGTCTTCTGCCATGAATCCCCGTAGGTCTCGTCTAACCCATACGAGTGAACTTAGCATTACCACACATAACATTCACGTTCACATACCTTCAACAATGAACACGGCCAATCAAACAAATTAATCACCACGAAATCACACATCATGTGCACATAACACAATGTCAACAATTCAGCCATCATCAATCAACGACACACCACCAACATAACTCACGATCAATACACAATTCATTGCACCACCATGTGTACAACCAAGCCAACAATATTATCACAATCCTGCACACATAACACAACACACAATACATATACTAAAATAACGCATTCATCTCCAATTTACAAAGGTTAATACATAATTAATTCACACGAACCATGTTTACAAAGGTAAACCAATCATCAAAACACAACACACGATTTCTAATCACAAGATACAAGTTGTATAAGCAAGATACTTGCCTCGAATCAACATGCAAATACTCCAATGGGCATGGCTCGACCAAAGTGCCTCAAGACCTAGAACTTTCGCAAGACACAATGCAAACACAATCACAATGAGGTTCAATACCAACAACAATTGAAATCACGCCAAACTGTCAAGGAAAACTCAATGGAACATTTAATCAAACATTAAATGTTCAATATTCCCCAAGAACACTCAAATCTCCAATCGAGTTAGACCAACTCGAAATATGAATATACAATCCATAGAACATGATTAATAACATCATACCACCCCAACCGATTCATCAAAATCAAACTAGGATCGATATCAAGAACAAATCTCCAAAAAGTCAACTCGAAGAAAAATCAAGGAATTACCTCGATCCGACAAAGAATAATGGATTAGATGATGTTACAATCACCTAGAGACCTCCAAAACACCTTGGATGGAGTAAAAATCGGCCAGAAGTCCAAACCCTAGTCGCCCTCGTCTCAAACCTGCGGAGAGAAGAAGAAAGAAGTGAAATGAGAATTCACGACTGTTGTCCAGTATATATACTAGACGGCTTAGCATGTGCTAATCATCCTAGATTAGCGTGGGCTATCGAAGCATGTTCTACACAATCACACAGTTAGCGTGCGCTAATTATCAAGCCTTAGCGCACGCTAACGAATCCTGCATCCCAGTCCAGTAGCTTCTGGACTACCCCGCACCCACCAGTGAGCATGCGCTATCTCACCGTAGCATGCGCTACTAATACACCTTATCGTGCGCTATACCAATATATAGCATGTGCCAATCAACGTCCTGACCCAAGGCAGTAGCTTCTACCTCACTTCTGCATCCTCCGTTAGCATGCGCTAGCAGAGCCTTAGCATGCGCTAACAAAACATAATAGTGCGCGCTACCCCAAGCACTTAGCGTGCGCTATTCCTAATGAACAGGCAATAGGATCGCACCAAAACTCATCACAACAACGATTCCCGCCAACGGAACAACAAACACGCTATAATCTGAATCGCAGCCAACACACATCAATGCATGACACACGATAATATAGGCACAAACAACATACAATCCACTAAACAGTAGAAAAAAATTCAGTACAACCGGAAACAAAAATCTCGAGTATTACACTTGGACGAGGAATATCATCTCCTCGTGCATGGCTGCAAGATGAGCCTCCATTCTAATCCTCCAGTCATAAAACTAATTAATGGAGAATATAGGAACTTTGTTTATGATAGAGGTATCCATGTTAAGAAATAGGAAAGATGAAGAAAATATAGTATAGTTTCAAAAAGTTGGTGATTTGTGGAGATTTAGTTAAAAATTGGCCGATTCTTTTTAGAATCAATCGCTATAATACCACTTGTTGGCCATAGAGTATATAGTAAACATATTAGACGGTAAAGATATAATATGATTTTCAAAGATAATTGCGTAGCAGAAGTCTGTTTAGTGAGTGGCTGTAAATACAACAACTTGGTGTTCTCCAGTTTGCTTGATGCATACAGAGTTTAATAATGTATACTTAATAAAACATAATAGAATAAAAACAGTAAAGACAGAAGGTAAATAACACAGTTTAAAGTGGTTTGAGGTAAACCACTCTACGTCCACTGGTTCTCCACACAGGAGTAGAGAGTTTATTAAAATCACTACGTACACAACTACGTGACTTTAACTAAACCTGTCTCTGTATCGTTCACACTATTGATACAGGGATTGTAGTTTTGGGCCATTCATACAGATTTGCTTGAGCTCTTTCGACTCGATTCTTCTCACACAGATTGAAGCTTCGTCTTTAATGTTATTCTTACCACACAGATCGGAATACATAAGGATCTTTAGTCCACACAGGGCTAATGATAATCTTAACGGTAACGGTAGAACAATTTCAAACTCAACTGATCAGAGAAGGTTGACCACAGACGACTTATCATCAGACAACTTACTTCAGAGAAGTACTGGTCAACAGGAATATCATAGAAGCTTGACCAATTTGCAGTCAAGTTATCAGCCGAAGTCCAGTCAACTGAAGTTTGACCATCAAATCAGAGAACATTCAGAAGACTTCAGATAGACCATCAGATCAGAGAAGATTCATTAGCACAGAGAACTTCATCTCAGGGAAGATATATCAGAGAAGTTTTACTGCACATCATATAGTTTGACCAAGAGAGATCAGATAAGTTATCAGCTAAGTAACTCAGTCCACGTCAGCAAGCGTTGAAAGTCAACAATCACGGAAAGTCATATGCGGACGTAGGGAGACAAACTAGAAAGATTCCCAAAAATGAAGGAATTTAATATTCATCAAGATCTGCGCCATGAAGACTCTATACTTATTCTATTCAAGGAATTCGGCGCTACAACAAGAAAGTCTTCACAACTGTCGGAATTAAAAAAGGAATCCAGCCTTGCAACGTATTGATAAGATAAACAAATAAGTCCACTCTCTAATGGACGGATTTGTTACAGTAGTGAAACGGCTATGAAGGAAGCTCAAGAGATCGTACTATAAATATCAGAAGATATGAATTGAGCAAAATACGATGCGAATAATACTTTCAAGCAAACAAAGCAATCAAAGCAATCAAATCTAAAAACAAACTATAACATCGTGAAAGAGCAAGTTTAAGAGATCATATTCGAATAAGCTCTTTAGTTAGAGAAGACAAAAACTCTTGTCTTTAAAGTTTGAGTACGGGGTACTTTTGTGAACGAGGTTTTCAAAAGTTGTGTGACTGATAAGGCATCCACGGGTTCTTGATTGGAAAGTGATAGACAACTCGAGCGTTGTTGAGGCATCCACGGGTTTTCAAGCAGGAGGTGCTAGGCAGTCAAATGAGTTGCAACGGTCACGGGTTTCCACTGGTTGGAAGTTGTTGTAACTAGGGAAAATTCATTGTAACATTTATCATTGGTTGACAGTTATAGTTAATTTATCTCCAACTAGTTTGGAGAGAAGTGGATTAGTATTAATTAGTTATCTGCAAAGAGCTTTTAGTTATCTGTTATTGTCATCAGCTATCTTCCGCATACTTGTCTGCATACGACTTTAAGTCATCTGTACCTATCAGCTGAGAAACTCACCTGACTTCAGGAAAAGAGTTTAAATAAGTCTATTCACCCGCTCTAGACTTATTCCTGACGACTTGTGACTTACAAGTGGTATTGGAGAGGTTGGTTCAATTTTTACAGAACCAGATCCATATATCAGAGGATATATATTTTCAATCTCTCATTTAGAATGGATCACATGCAACACATGCACTCTAGGTTACCTATATTTTCTGTTGATGAATATGACCTTTGGAAAATAAGAATGCAGACACACTTATCTTCCATTCATGACGACATGTGGTGCATCATAGAAGATGGTCCTTTCATCTTTGAGAAGGACAACTCCCCTGAAGAAATTACAGCTGGGAAGCCAGAGAAGATCCCCAAGAAGAGGATGGTGCTGACCCCTGGAAAGAAAGCTGGCCAATCTTGACAATCGGGTCACAAATGTGCTGTATCAGACTCTTGACAAATCAACCATGGTCAAGATCAAGAATTGCAAGAATGCCAAAGAAATTTGGGACATATTAGCTGTAATGTGTGAAGGAACCGAGCTGATAAAGGAAAACAAGTTTTCAGTTGCTACTCAAAAGTTTGACAACTTCAAAATGAAGAATGGTGAATATATTGACCAAGTGGACACAAGATTCACTGAGATCATTAATGAGTTCAACTCCCTCGGGAAAACATATGGCAACAGGGAGATGGCCCTAAAAGTTCTAAGATCCCCCAACCCCGAATGGATCATGAAGGTCATGGATATGAGAGAGTGAAATGATCTCAATAAGATAAAGATCCAAGAGTTGTTCTCGGATTTGAAGGCTTATGAATTCGAGCTGCCATGTTCTTCATCAACTGAGCCAGCAGAGAATGGAATAGCATTTGCAGCTGAGTCCCCTGCCAAGACCCTATCTGAAGTCAAACCTCAAAATCCTCTAAATTTTGAGGAAGACATGGCATTCATAATGCAGAGATTCAGCAACTTCCGAAAGAATTACTCCAAGTATAAGAAAAACTTCAAAGACAACCCAAGGAGAAATCAAAAAGCAGGCAACTGGAAGGTGGAATGCTATAATTGTCATAAGACAGGACATATAAAATTTAACTGTCCTGATCTTCTTAAGAAGGATGAAATCAAGAAGGACATGAGCTGAAAGGAGGACAAGAGGAAATCCCTCATCATTGAAGAACAGATCGTAGAGAGAGTAGAATCAAGCGGTGGATTCTTCTCTGATGATGATGATGAATATAGCTGTTTGATGGCCAACATAGCTGATGAGGAGGTAACTTCTAAACCTCACACCACATAGGGTTTTAGCTCTGACGTATCTGAAGACATGGATATTCATAAATCTATTAATCAATTGCTAAATGATTTTAAAACCTTAAAATCAACTCACCAGACTGTGACACCCGAGAATGCACAGCGAAAAGATGAGAAAGCAAAGCTGAAAAATGATTTTGACAAGCTCAATCAAGATTCAGAAAAATTTAAAAACACTTTAGCTGAGATTGAAAAACGATCTGAAAATTCTTCGAAAAACTCAGCTGAAAATACTGCAGCTGAGATACATAAACTGACTGTTTTAAATAGTGAAAAGTCATCTGCACTTGCTCATGTTAAATCTGAGCTAGCCAAAGGCAAAACAGCTTAATAGTACACAAGCTAAAGAGATAAAATCTTCGAAGGCATCTATAACCCTGGATGAACTGTGTGTGAGCAAAAGGCCACTTTATTCCAGATCAGGCCTTGAATATGACTCCAACACTCCCTCTAGTTCAAAAACTACTTTCATCAAGGGAGAAACACTTGTCCCAACTGCTGACCCTACTCATAAACCCGTATCTCACAATAGGCAACAGCCAAGTTAAAGTTTTAGGCAGCATCCAAGGTACACAAGGCAGCCACCTAGACAAGAGACTAGGCAATGGCCAAGGCAAAAGCAGCAGCCAAAACATTATGCCAATTTTATCAAAGACTGTCTAAAAACAGATTTCAAAATGGGAGAGGCAAATGGAAACCTCAAGGTTATCCAAGTTTTCAAAATGAACAGGTGTGGAGACCCCAAAGATTTAACAAATGGTCTCAGCCAAGGTTTAGAAATAGCCCACACCATAGATTTTATGAGGCATGTCCAGTATACAATCCTAACCAGGATATAGGCCTAGACCACACACACCTTTTAGGGGCAATCAACATAACTTCCATAATCCAAGGAGAAATCAATTCTCCAGGAAACCTACTAACCCCCGAGGACCCACACAGATTTAGGTACCTAAATCTATGCTTGTTTGATTGCAGAAAAGGTGGAAGGACTACTACCACATCTCCTCAAACTCAACAATGGGAGGAGAAGAATGGTTTGTAGATTCTGGATGCTCAAGGCACATGACAGGGAACAAGGAGGTGCTATCAAATTATGTCAAAGAAAGAGGCCCAGATGTAACCTTTGGAGATAGCTCTAGAGGTCAGACAAAAGGATTTGGGGAGCTGCACAGAGAAAGTATAACAATATCCAAAGTCCATTATGTCGAAGGGCTCAAATACAACCTTTTGAGCATAAGTCAGTTCTGTGATGAGAATGGATGGCTGTGGCACAAAAGACTATGTCACCTGAACTTCAAAGCCATCAACATGATTAGCTCTCAAAAACTGGTCAGAGGACTTCCAGAATAAGTATTCAAGAAGGAAGCTCTCTGTGATGCAAGTCAGAAAGGGAAGCAAACCACAGCATCATTCAAACCAGTTCAGCCTACCACTCTCACCACTAGAATTCTAGATCTACTTCATATGGATCTCTTCGGCCCCATCAAGCAAAGGACATTGAGTGGAAGGAAGCATGCTCTAGTAGTAGTTGATGACTACTCGAGGTACATATGGGTTGTTTTTATCTATAAAAAGAGTGAAACACTGACAAAGCTACCTGAGCTGCTAAGAAAAATCCAGAATGAGAAATCCCTCTCAATCATCAAGATCATAACATATAGAGGAGGAAAATTTCTCAACAAGGCAATCACTGAGTACAGTTATCAGAATGGGATCTAGCACGAGGTCTTTGAGCTAGGACTCCACAGCAAAATGGTGTTGCTGAGAGAAGGAACATAACCTTGAAGGAAGCTGCTAGGTCCATGATTGATGAAGTTGACCTGTAACACCCCCGTGATTTACATAGACATTACAGCACCGCAGATTCTCTTTGGAGAATCTACAAGGCTTGGACTAACATAAAAACTCATTAAAAATCTCCAAACCACAACATTCACTTTATTGGAAACAAACCAACTTCAAACCGACATACAATACAACACCAAAAACACCTCGTCCTGTAGGACCACAATTGATACAATAGTTCACAACTGGTACAATAACATCATTAACAATCAACAACGACACGAAATACATCACATGACTGTACCCGCGCGAGTAGAAAACCAAAACACGACCATGACTATGACAATACGACCAATAACTCAAAAAGGTACACGATATCAATGCTGCCCACCAAGATCGTATCCGCCCTGTGCTGGCTCTCCCACTGGACCTGTACCTGAATACACAAAAGTATACACACCCCCGAAGAGGTCAGCAAGAAGCCTGTGCAAGTACAATGATTCTAGAATATGTACAGCAAGTGAATAATCAACATAAATCACATAAATCACAGTGCCATCACAGATATTCCGGAATACCACATCACAATCATTGTCACAAAATATCAACGGGGGCTGTACAGGTACTGTACCTCATGCGAGATACATACCTCTCCCCAGAGAGTCCTCGTCAGGCCTCCATGGTTGTACAAACCCAGCCAAGTGGACCGCAGAAGCCTCGGTCTACGGAACCCAGGGGACCCTCGCTGGTTTTACTTGGCACACGACCTCAAGTAGCAATTTTGAAAACATCACTTTGGCACAATTCACATTTTCTTAAATTACCACTTTTCACAAAACCACGTTTTCCACATATTCACATGAAGTACATTAAACACAATCAAAGTACTTGCCTTAATTCGAATGACATGGGAAACAACAAACGGACGAACATACGGTCCTACTTCCTTTAACAATTTGCTCCTAACACATCGAAATACCGAATCAAGTACCGCACCATGAAAACGGAAGGATTTACCCTAAGTTTCACCCTTAGGGACATTTAATCAAACACTATGAAGACAACATGGTTCGGATTCAAACTACGGAAGAAAACTTAGAATTTAATCCATGAACTTCGGGGGAAAGTGAAGGATTATGATTATAACATCATAATCTAACACCAATTAGAGCTGGAACGGATTAAAATTGAAGATTCAAGCAAAAATCCCAACACGTGAAGAACTAGGGATTTGAACGAATTTTACCTTGATTCGGACGGAACTCAAGTAGAGGATGATGTTAGACACGAATCAAACTTCCCAAAATGATGCTCAATGATGCTCTGGATCAAAGTTCTCAAAATCTCCCGAAGAATCGCGAAGGAGGAAGAAAAAGGAAGAAAAATGCCTATATGCTCAGTCACTCGGCCTTACATAGCCGAGTGTGTTACGGCCGTAACCGGCAGTGCCTTGTGGCCGTAACGGGTCCTCACGGGCTACTGCCCAAAATGCTAGGATGCATTACGGCCGTTATCGGCCAGGCATTACGTCCATAATGCTCGACACCTTACGTCCGTAACCGGCTCTCCCTTACGGCCGTACTCGACCCGCACCTTACGGCCGTAACCGGCTATCTCTTACGGCCGTAACGAGTCCTGCCGAGGCTTCTGCCCATTTTGTGTGGGTGTGTTACGGCCGTAACCGGCAGCGCCTTACGGCCGTAACTCAGAATGCCTTACGGCCATAACCCGCCTATCACATGTCCTGCAGCCCGGCCGGAACGAACACCTCCAAAAATCACAAAACTCAACGATTAACAATCATGAACGATCCAAATATCAATTCATCAATGCATTCATCTCCACATAATCCATATTACAACAAGATACAACAAAAAATAACATACATAAAACACAGGGATATTACATGACCTGCCAAATAGGTTTTGTGCTAAAGTTGTCAACACAGCATGCCACACTCAGAACAGGATTATGATTGTAGGGGGCATGGCAAAACTCCCTATGAGGTTTGGAATGGCAGAACACCAACTGTTGCATATTTTCATATATTTGGTTGTAAGTGTTTCATCCACAACACTGGTAAAATCCAACTGAATGCCTTTGATGCTAAAACTGATGATAGTCTCTTTATGGGATACTCACAAATAAGCAAGGCATACAGAGTTTTTCACAAAAGAACCTTAGTTGTGGAAGAAACACCTCATGTTGTGTTTGATGAGTCTACTATTGAGTACAGGAAACAGGTGGAATCAATTGAGAAAAGGCTCAAATCTGCCACCTTAGAAGAAGTCATCATTCATGACACAGGAATGATGGATCAGCCTGAAGACCCTACTGCAAATCAGATAGGACCCCAAAACCTACCTGATCCAGTTGCAGCTGATGTAGACCCATCTGTAGCTGATAAAGACCCATCTGCAGATCAGACAGGACCCACATGCAGATGACAAGATCGTAGCTGATCCAATTGCAGATCCAAAAGGCCAGATCCAAGCTGATGCAGAGAGAGAAGAAGTTCACTAAAGCAACTCTATAGTGGGAACAGACCCTGAAGAAGAAATTCCCAAATGGCTCAGAGATCATCCCATTCAGCAAATCATTGGAAATCTAACTGATGGAGTCAAGACTAGACAGTCCACACTACTTGCAGGAATGGCAATGTTCTCCTGTTTCATGTCTCAGATGGAACCTAAGACAACTGAACAAGCTCTGGAGGACTACTCATGGATCAATGCAATGCAAGAAGAGCTGAACCAGATGGAGAGAAACAATGTCTGGGAACTAACAGACAGACCATATCACAAGAAGGTTATAGGCACCAAATGGGTGTACAAGAAGAAGTGTGATGAAGATGGAGCTGTTGTTAGGAATAAAGCCAGATTAGTTGCCAAAGGATATGCACAATGTGAAGGAATATATTGTGATGAAACTTATGCACCTGTTGCAAGAATGGAAGCCATCAGACTATTCCTTGCATATGCAGCATACAAGGATTTTGAAGTATACCAAATGGACGTGAAAAGTGCCTTTCTCAATGGAGTTCTAGAAGAGGAAGTCTACGTGGAGCAACCCCCTGGATTTGTCAAAGGAGACAAAGCCTACAAGCTTCTAAAAGCTCTATATGGACTCAAGCAGGCACCAAGAGCATGGTATGAGACACTCTCTGTGTTTCTGGAGAAGAATGGATTCAGCAAAGGCAAGGTGGACAAGACCCTATTCAGAGTAGAGCATGAAGACCACATATTGCTAGTTTAAATATTTGTGGATGATATCATATTTGGCTCAACCAACCCGGAGCTATGTGAGAAATTCTAAAATCTCATGCAAGGAGAATTTGAGATGAGTATGATGGGAAAGCTTAACTTCTTTCTCGGTTTGCAAGTGAATCAGATGGACAAAGGAATCTTCATCAATCAACCTAAGTATACAAGGGATCTAATCAAAAGATTTGGTATGGAATCAGCCAAACCAGCCATAGTTCCAAAGAGCACATCCCTACACCTTGATGCAGATGAAGGAGGCATATCAGTGGATCAAACCCACTACAGAGGACTTATTAGATCGTTATTATACCTCACTGCAAGTAGACCTGATATTTCATATGCAGTGGGTGTATGTGCAAGATTTCAATCCAAGCCAAAGCAGTCTCACCAGGAAGCAGCTAAAAGGATTATCAAATACCTTAAGTCTACAATCAATGTTGGACTTTGGTACCCTAAAGACGATAATTTTGAGTTATCAGGATACTCGGACGCAGATTTTGCAGAATGTAAGATTAATAGGAAAAGCACTAGTGGAACGTGCCAATTCCTAGGAACCAAATTGATATCTTGGTTTAGCAAGAAGCATGTATCTAACTCAATATCAACCACAGAGTCAGAATACCTAGCTGCAGGTAGCTGTTGTGCACAAATTATATGGATCAGACTGTTGTGTCAAGAATTAACACCTTCCGACCGACGATCGCCTAGGAGGTCGGGCGACCGAGTCACTGCCGAGCGACCAAGGCAGATCTGCCGATCAGCGACTAGGCGGCCGAGCCTTAACCCAGCGGACAAGCTAAATCGGCCAGCCGAAGGTCCCAGAACAAGTCCCGGTGCCGAGCGATCGACATCCAATACGATCATCTCTCGGCGCCTGGCGACCGACTTCTGGCTACCGACTTATGGACGATCATCTCTCGGCGCCTTGCCGACCGACCCTTGGTGACCGACCAGTGCCGACCCTCAGTGACTGGCCGAGGACGACCCTCGGTGTCCAGCTAGAGACGACCGCTTCATGACGATCTTGGCCGATGGCCATCCAGTCGGCCGAGGCCGAGCCACAAGACAGCACCCACATGCAGATCCACAAAAGGCGCTGACAGACCTGTCACCTACCTCACCTACCAACAGGGCCGCAGACCTGCAAAAGGAGCTGACGGACAAGACTGGTGACCACAGCCTGTCACCTACCTTGCCTACTGACAAAGTCCGCCGAAAGTAACAAAGTGGGACCTCCTGTGACAGTACTTCCGGATGCGTGCTGGCTCCTTATTGGACGGCACAGCTGGCTACCAGCTGTAGCCTTAGACTTTTGGCAGACAGCCCATGTGACCTTTAGGACGATCGCCCCATTACATTAATGGCCGAAAGGCGATCGCCCACTAGGAGACAAGGCATCTCAACCCCTATATAAAGAAGGCAGCCTGCACTTGGATTCTGGCTCTGCATTCTCGCATTTCACACACCATACAGAAGCAAAATACATAACACTTGGCTATTTCCAACTCTTGGCAACAGCTATCATTCGGTCTTACTTCTCCCGGCCTCTCTCATTAAGAAGAAGATCGGAAGGGACGAAGAACACCGAGCTTCGCTCAAGAGCCGGATTAACAGAGTCTTTTTACACTCATTGTATTTAGATTTCTCTCATTAATACTTGTATCCACGAATATTCGTATTAATATCATCTCGCGAGAGCATTCAAGCCCGGGCCTAACAAACTCGGCAAATATTGTATTATTTATCTTCTCTCGGAAGTGCTCCCGATATTGTTGTTTGTTGTCCGTCATCCAGCAGTATTTATCTTCGGATAAATATTTTGGGCAACAACAATTGGCGCTAGAAGAAGGGGCGGCAACTAAACCTCAATTTTTATACCTACCGTCCCGAAGAACACTCACTGTTCTCGGGGCAGATACTTGAAGTGACACTTACTGCACTTCAAAGAAATTTTCCAGAAATCATGTCTTCCGCCTCCGCGTCGAAGAAAGCCGCCGGCCAGCCGGCCGGTAGCCGCGTTCCGTCCCAGTCTGAGCCACAGCCGATGGTGGAAGGTAGCCGCCGCGGTCAAAGACGCTCGATCCCGCCCCTGGACGGCGGCCCAAGCCTCTCGCTCGATCGGTTCCGAACCAAGGAACAGATCGAAGGGGCCCTGGCCGTCCTACAGGAGCGACGGAGTGCTCTCGACGCGCCTCCCGCTATCACCCCCTCGGTCGTCCGCCGGAAGTCCAAGCGGAAGCTCAAGGCGTTACTGGCCGAGCGATCGCCAGGAGGCTCACGTCCGCAAGAAGAGGCGCTCGCCAGCCGGGGCACCTCTGTCTTTGACCGCTGGCGGTGACTCCGACAGCACGGGCGCCCGGCCCGGCTACGAGACGACGGAGCTTGAGTCCGTCACCAGGAGCTCGGCCTACCCGACTCCCAGAAGGCAGCCTAGCCGTCTGGCTCCCCCTCGCCAAATTGCCGAGGCCGGCAGCAGCGGAGCCCGGAGATCGGTACACGATCGCCTCGGCTCCTGCTCCCAAAGCCGATCTGCGAGCGACCAAGCCACGGCAATGGCTGCGATGCAACGTCAACTCGACGACATGAAGGCGCTCTTGGAATCCAGGGCAGGCGCCAAGAAGACGATCGCCGGGCCAAGCGAGCCGCTCACGATCGACATCGAGCTCGCCCTGCGGCAAAGACAAGATCGCTCCCCCGCAAACGCCCGTGTACGAGGGGCGATCGGACCCCCAGACGCACCTGAGGAAGTTCAACATCTACATGACCGGGTGTGGGGCATCTGACGCGACCAGGTGCCGAATGTTCCCTCTAACGCTGGACGACCTCGCCCACAGGTGGTACGCCTCGTTGCCGCCTCGGTCCATTGGCTCTTTTAACCAGCTGGCGCACGTCTTCACGGAGTACTTCGCCACCAGGGTCGTCCGACCCGAAGGTCCCCTTAGCATGATGCAAATCAAGCAGGGAGAAGAAGAGTCCGACTCGGACTACATCGACCGGGTAGATGTAATCATCCTCAACGGCGAGCCCATAAGCGATCAGACCGCCCTCTACGCAGTCCTAGGAGGATTTCAGGGTTTTTCGCCTATGTTCAGGCATCTCACGAAGACCCAACCTACAACCTACGCAGCCTTCCGGGCTAGAGCCGCAGATTTTCTGGCCAGGCAAAGGTTTCTTCTTAGCCTGTGAGCAGCGCGATCGGCACCCGGACGACGATCTCCCGCCCGATCGCCAATATCGACTTACGAATAAGGCGATCGACAGCCGAGCGACGATCGCCAGTCTTCCGGCCCGATCGCCGATCATCACGCTACATCATCCGCAACCCGGAGGACACGTACAGTCCAGCATATAACATGACGGACTAAGGCACGAGATCGCCTCCACCGCACATCATAAAGCCATGGCCCTGCCAGTCGATGGAACCGGCTGCTTCGGCCATGCAAGGTCCCTTTCGGCCGAGATCGCCCGCCCTTCGTTTAAATACGAGGCCGGCGTAGTCTGAGGGCTCTCCAACATTAAACAGTGGACACATGCCACAACCCCGTCTCAACGTACACCGTCGAGGTCGGCCATCTCCATGGCTGGCCGAGGTGGAAGCAGAGCTAACAAGCCGCGGGCGTGGAGTTGATTCATCCGACGCTGCCCCGCGCAAGGACTCCTCTAGACCGAGACCGCACGCCCTTCGTTTAAATACGAGGCGAGGCGCAGCCTAACAGAGGACCCTCATAATAAAGTGAGTCACGAGACACTCAATGTCTTCGCGCACGAAGACACGGTCATGGAGTCGGTCCATCGATTTCCGCGACTGTGCACGATTCCTCAAACAAAGCGAAACCACCAAGTTTCCGAGGGGGATCGGCCAATGTTGTTTTTGCAGGTACAAGACCGAAAGATAGATAGCCAATCGACCATGATAGCCCAAGTCCGAATCCTAAATCAGCTCAGATCGCCCGTCCTCATCCATACACGATCGCCAGCAAGAACCACCTCGCCCCATGTCTTCAACATAGGAGCAAGCTGGGGGGCAATTGTTGTGTCAAGAATTAACACCTTCCGACCGGCGATCGCCTAGGAGGTCGGGCGACCGAGTCACTGCCGAGCGACCAAGGCAGATTCCGCGATCACCAGCGGCCGAGCCTTAACCCAATGGACAAGCTAAATCGGCCACCAAGGTCCCGTGACAAGTCCTGGCCGAGCGATCGACATCCAATACGATCATCTCTCGGCGCTGGCGACCGACTTCGGCGACCGACTTATGGACGATCATCTCTCGCCTTGCCGACCGACCCTTGGTGACCGACTGCCGACTCGTGGATCGGCCGAGGACGACCCTCGGTGTCGGCTAGAGACGACCGCTTCATGACGATCCGGGCCGATGGCCATCCCGGCCGAGGCCGAGCCACAGTGACAAAGACCCACGTGCGAGATCCACAAAAGGCGCCGATGCACTGCCACCTACCTCACCTACCAACAGGCCGCAGACGCAAAAGGAGCCGACGGACAAGTGGTGACCACACTGTCACCTACCTTGCCTATCGACAAAGTCCGCCGAAAGTAACAAAGTGGGACCTCTGTGACAAGACTTCGGATGCGTGGGCTCCTTATTGGGCACACTGCTACCACCGTAGCCTTAGACTTTTGGCAGACAGCCCATGTGACCTTTAGGACGATCGCCCCATTACATTAATGGCCGAAAGGCGATCGCCCACTAGGAGACAAGGCATCTCAACCCCTATATAAAGAAGGCAGCCTGCACTTGGATTCTGGCTCTGCATTCTCGCATTTCACACACCATACAGAAGCAAAATACATAACACTTGGCTATTTCCAACTCTTGGCAACAGCTATCATTCGGTCTTACTTCTCCCGGCCTCTCTCATTAAGAAGAAGATCGGAAGGGACGAAGAACACCGAGCTTCGCTCAAGAGCCGGATTAACAGAGTCTTTTTACACTCATTGTATTTAGATTTCTCTCATTAATACTTGTATCCACGAATATTCGTATTAATATCATCTCGCGAGAGCATTCAAGCTCGGGCCTAACAAACCCGGCAAATCTTGTATTATTTATCTTCTCTCGGAAGTGCTCCCGCAATTGTTGTTTGTTGTCCGTCATCCAGCAGTATTTATCTTCGGATAAATATTTTGGGCAACAACACAGACAACAGCTAAGGGACTACAACATCATTGCAAACGATATCCCAATATGGTGTGACAACAATAGTGCAATTGCAATAACTAATAATCCAGTATAGCACTCAAGAACAAAGCACATTGATGTTAAACATCATTTCATCAGAGACCATGTGCTTCATAAAAGAGTTAGAGTAGAAAGAGTCAACACTGAATATCAAATTGCTGACATAATCACTAAACCCTTGCCAGAAGAAAGGTTTTTGGAGTTAAGCAGAGAACTTGGCCAACTAGATTGGGAATCTAGTACAGATGCGAAAGCTAACTGATGATCAGATCAGACAAGCAAGAAAGCTACCTGATCAGAGCATACAAGGAACCCATCTGCTCGGACCAGACGAGAAGTCGAAGGACAAACGAAGAAACCTTGCTAATCACAATCATAGGCGACACAACTCAACTGATGGAAAGCAGACAAGGAGTGATACAACTCACCTGATGGAGAGCAGACAAGAAGTCAAACGGTCAACCAGCTAAGTTTTCTTATCCTTGACCGACTTATGAATATTATATTATTATTTGTTTACACATGGCCAAATACATGTCCACACGACCGCCACTATGTCCAATTAAAAATTCAACCATCATTTTTCAAATTCTCAAAAACTGGACTGCCACTTAATTTAATTTATTATTAAATTCAAAACGTCTTTTCAAATGGCTATTTAAGACGGTGAAATTATTTTACAAAAACTTTATCGTCTTCAAACTCGAGAAACCCTAAATTTTCTAGAGCAAGAAAAACTCTCGAACAATCAATACACTCAGACGAAAAACTCAATACTTTTGCAGAAATGGAGGCCACCCAATACTTCGAAGGCGTCAACCTCAAGCTCGTGAAAGACCATATCATATTCAGCATCATGGTCGATTTTGAAGGTTTATTGGAAGCAAATCTGGCGACGGATGTTCACTACATCATCAGGATGATGAAGAAGAATGGGATTTATCCCATTCTCGATATTAACCCCAAACTTCTATACAAGGAAGCGGCTATCTACTTCTTCAAAGAAGCTGAAGTCACCAAATACGGAATCGCAAGTTCGATTTTCGGGGAAGAAGTGAAGATTACTCCCCAGACTGTTGCAGATGCATTCAAGATGAAAGCTCGGGGGATTGCGGTGGAAGCCCTCAAACAGAGCTCCGTGGAAACCTGGTACGAGATCAAGCTACCTGAGCAGCCGATAAAAGTTAAACTTACGGCGAAGAGAGGAGATTTGAATAAGGAATACAGATACGTCCTGGACATTACCATTAAAATCGTAGTGGGATGGCAGGAAGCTACGACCAGCTGTCATCCACTAAATTCATGGTGCTGGGAGCACTTATCAAACGAGTACAACGACCGGATTCTACAATTTCTTCTACAAAATTGCATCTTTTCATGTGATCCAGGTGTCCCATATCAATATTCTGTCTTTTCTTCGAGATTAAGAAGAAATCGCAGGCAATAGAGATTAGAAAAGAAAAAACGGCGGAGAAATAGAAGATATGAACAATATCATCAAAAATAACATGGGTTCTTTGATAAATTTTCCATACTAAAGACATTTTAGAAGATACATTTATGAAAAATATATCACAATATTTTAGGGAATAAATATACCAACAAATAATAAAATAACAAATAATTAATATAAACTTTACTATTATGTGGTATGTTGATTATTTTAAGTGTAGGTGATATATGTAATATTTTCTAGAAAGTTTGACAAATTTTCTTTTTTAACTTGAATAGTTCCAACTCGGCTCGATTGAGAACCAAGTCCTGAGTACTTTCCCATCACTCATTCAAGTTGACTAATTTTTAGAACACGGTAGAACACTAAATATTACTGTATTATATATATATATATATATATATGAAGAACCCATAATAATACATGCATAGCAAAAAAGACTTTCTTCATTTCGAAGACAGGGCTATTAGGCTATGCCCTTTTCAACTTAAAAAAAATATACCCCCTGCTCCACCCATCTTGAGCATGTGGACGGGATTTAAGAAAAACTGAAAAATAATATATAAAGTGATGATATGTATATATATTATTTAAAATTGTGAGAGATAAATGTATCTTAAAAATGAAATGACCAAATATCTTGAGACGGCCCAAAAAAAAATATGAATCAAGATCGATGAGACGGAGGGAGTAATACTTAATAAAGATAAGTTTTATCGACTAAAACTCAATTTTGATCCACAAAAACTAATTCTAATCAGTAAAATCAATATTCATCAGTAAAATTCAATTCTAATTAACAAAAATTAATACCTCCACCTAATGAAATACACTATGATACAATAAAAATGAAATCTAATAAGTAAGAATCAATTTATTCGGTAAGAATTAATTTCCTTTAATCATTTAAAATATTAAATTTTAATTAGTAAAAAATAGTTGCAATTCGACAAAATAGAACATGACCTCAACGTACTAGTTTCACTTGATGGGATAGGCATTGTTTAAGAGGCTTTACTATTCCTTACCTCTATTGTAAATATACCCTAGTTAAGCATACGACGATCACATTTTATTACTCAACTCACCCAAAGCTGACTATTACAGACTTTTAAGCTTAGCTCAGGACATGAAGTATGAAAATTGAAACAAATAACCTGATTGAAGTCCTTGAACTCTTTTAAAATGCCAAAAAGTGCATGACTCAGAGGGTTTTGTAAGTTTAAACTAGCACGATAGAATACGGATTTTTTTTTTCTAGGCCACGATAAGCAAATTGAAACATCAACCCAGAAAGGTAACATCAAAACTATCTCTTCTTCTTTCCACCCTTCCCAGCTTTGGAAGCACCAGTTGCTGAGGACGACGCAGGCTCTTGCTTCTTAGTTCGCCCAGGATGTTTAGGCACCAACTCTGCAACATGAAGCATTAATTGTTTCCCTGCAAATATTACAAACCCAAAGAATCTTTTTAAGACGACAGATGGGTAACATATATTATTAGCAGTGCAAATTACAAATCACAACCACCTCAGAAACCAAGGCATCAATTTCGTGTTTCCACTACCATAAAGCAAAAGAATAAAAGCGAAAGAACAAATGGCTCAACATCCAAATATGTTTTAAGTAAATGAAGTATTATTTGATATAAGAGGCACATGGAACTTTTTTTTTTAAGAAAAAACATATGAGAACATACAGGAGAAAACAAGCCAGCAGTCAAAAACTGGCTTATGGCTAGGGAAAATGTCCCAGATTACAAAAAAAAAAATGCCAGTCCAGGAGCTATTTCATACAACAGCTTATGTAAAGGGGAAACGACATAGCCTTTATAGCACAGTTCAATTTTTAGAACATGGAGATGAAAATTTACTCTCTCTCTCTCTGACAGAAGTCCTTTCATAAGAACATATTTACCAATAGAATAGTTTTAGGCATGTGCTAAACAGTCGCAAGCCTTGCCAAAGTGATTAATTACAATTTGAGTTATCTCAGTTACATGGTAAATAATAATACACATGGTTACAATCAAATCACTTTGAAAGACAGCAGAGTTGTAAACCTTATTTATATTCTTAGACATAGAGTGAATGCATGCTTTCAGTTCCTGCTACAGAAAATTCTCATAGGCTTCTTCCGAATTGATGGGTTTAAATTTTTAAGTTAGGGATTTCAAATTCCTAACAATAATCCATTGAAATTGTTTGAATAGAGACTTTATACAATGAATTCCAGATACTTGTGCGCTAATATTGAAGTCATTCTTGGAGGATTTCAAATCCATCTTAGATGAATTAAATTGAAATCCTTCCCTCAAATCCAAATCCATCTATCCAAATGCAACCTTAGAAGTTACCAATCCAAGAGGAACACTGTTGATAAATGTACTCCAAAATTAGGTTTAATAATGGGCACAAAGTTACGAATGCCATACTAGACATTCAACACTGCGCCAACGAACTCACAACCATACCTTATAGCACATTAGACCAGAAAGCCATATAAATGAATAATAAACACTGGAAATCACTGATAAAACAAATAATGATGAGTACTTACTCGAAGAAATGGCCGGATTGCAGAGACTCCCATCTTCCTTTTTCAACAAAACCCTCACTCTCCCTCTTTGCATAAAATCCCGCGGATAAGCCTTCTCACTCTAACATCATATTTAATAATTCAATCAAATCCATCTACAAATCAGTGATACATTCACATCCCAGATAATATATGTATGTATATATACATATAAGAAAATAAAATTTTAAAAAAGGCTAGTTCAGGAATTGAAAGGTCATAAAAATAAATCAAGAAAAAATACCTCGATCGCGCAGGGGAGTTTGAGGTGGACGCAGCAATCGTAAATATCGGCACAGGTAGGGTTTTCACATGCTTTGCTGGCATTGATTCGCCGACCCTCAGCTAGGGTTTTCTTCGCATTTATGTAAATTGGGTAAAGGATTACCCATCTCTTAGTATTCTGCATTTCGACATCCATAATTTTTCTATCTCTCACCAAAATTCGACAAGCAAACTGAAAAAACTGAACATTAGTCCTAGGAACGGGAAGAAGAAACGTAGAGAAACGACAACTTGGTGAGACAAGAAAAACCGGTAAGTAACCAACTGTCTTGCCGCATTTGGCAACCTGACCTTCAATTTAGTTGGAGGTCATGAGTTCAATTCCTACTGGCAACACATTGAAATTGAATTTACCGGCGATGATCGATCTTTGACTAAGGGTTAAGCTAGCCTCTGTTGGTGGAACAATTAAATATCGGCGCTTCAAGCGGCGGTGTGAGGCCAGATCTCGATGAATCTGCGGTTGGATTTGGGGATTCAAAGATAAAGAATCACTTGGAGGACTCGCTGCGCGGTAGTTGAGGATATTTAAGAACAGGAGGCCAAATACATCTCGCGATTTAACCTGTAGCAGATCGTTGAGTCAAATGTTATCCCTATGACTAAGTGTAAGTTTAACCTCGAAAAAAAAAAAAAAAAAAAAAATGGTAAGCTATAATAGAAAAAGAAAAGGATTCTAATAAAAGAAAAAAGGAAGATTACATCTACGTCGAAATTCACTACAAGGGTACTTTTGGACGTTCAATATCTTTTATTATTTGGATATTACATTTAACATAAAATTAGATACTATTAATCACAAACTCTAAGGGTTGTTTAATTTTTTTTTCATTAATTCATGAATGGATTAAGCTGTCTGTGGATTAATCTGTCTGATTGTAAAACATATCTCGCTGTTTTTTTTCTGAATTAACTATTTGAATGACAAAAATGACCCTTTAATATGAATTAGACATTGTTTCATGTATCATATTATTATTATAACTATTATTATTGATATTATTATTAGTATTACTATTATTATTAGTAGTATAACTATTATTATTATTATTGCTGGTATTAATATTATTATAATAATTATATTTTTGTTATTATTGATATTATTATTTATTTCATTATTACTATTATTATTATCGTTATTATTGTTGTTGGTAATATTAATTTTATTTATTGCTGATATTATTATTGTTGGTACTATTATTATTATTATTTTTATTATTATTATTATTATTATTATTATACTTTATTATTACTATTATTATTATTATCATTATTACTGTTGATGGTAATATTAATTTTATTTATTATTATTATTATTGCTGGTATTATTGTTATTATTGTTGGTATTGTTATTATTGGTATTATTATTATTATTAATATTACTATTATTATTATTATTATTATTGGTATTATTATTATTATTTGTATTATTATGATTATTATTATTTAGTTTGCTGAATGGGAACAAAAGCCAAAAATCTGTCTGAATGGATATGTCTTCGCTCAGCCCATTAAGATGATTAAGTTGGAATTAAACACTCTAACATAGATGAGCGATTAAGATGATTCAGCCATTAATCCTATTAAGTTAAAACTAAACGGCCCTTAGTGAGTTGACCAAGAAAACTACCCTAAAACCCTAGCTCCCTACTTGTATAAATAGAGACATTTAGCCCTCATATTGGATATATAAAATTCTCATTCTCTTCTTCATTCTCTCAATCTCTCTAGTTTATAACACGTGATCAGCACGATAGTTCTTCTGCCCTTATTCCTCGTTCGATCCCTTTAATCGAAGAAGGTAGTTTCTTCTTAAATCTATGTGCCTATTTCGTTGTGAATCATATAAGAGTGTAGCTGATTAAATAACTTCATCTCTATTTGATTTCATAAAAACTTTCATGTTTTTGTGTCGTTGTTCTCTTTTTATAAATCTTTCGATTGATACAATATTATATCATTAGTTGCAAAATTTTGATTTAATGAAATCATTATTCATGATTCATACGAACTATTCTTCCTTATGCTATGCTATCAAAAACTGGAAAGATTTAGAATATTATAATATTATCATTATGTCAAATATGCAATAGACTGTCTTTTGTTCTTTCGAAACTTGTCCTTTGAAATATTAAAATAATTGTATATGGTTTTCTATAAATATTGTTGCTATCGATATTTGCGCAAATTTCTGTTATATTCATGCTTTAATATTGAGACTTGATGTAATGATAGGGATGGCAAGGAAACCCGAATCCGACGGAGAAACCCGAAACCCGATCTTAATGGGTCGGGGTGGGGCAGGCATTATCGGGTTAGAGAGCGGGGATCGGGGCATTAACGAGAATTTTTTCGGGGTTCGGGGTAGTGACTGGGTGACCTGCCCCGCCCCGCCCCGCACCGATATTATATTATATATATATATATATATTTCTTATATAGATATATATTTTCCAGCATGCATCTTTATTTTTAGATACATATTGTGTTTACATTTTGATAATGATACCTAGCAATTTCGGATTTCGGTGCAAAAATGGGGAACGGGACGGGGTTCGGGGTAAGCTGTAACCCCAATGGGGTGCCCCAATAAGATCCTCGACGGTGAACGGGGCGGGGACGGGGCAGATTTCAGATTTCATGTTCGGGGACGGGGATAGCCTGCCCCGCCGCGAACTCGCCCCATTGTCATTCCTAGTAATGATATTAGTGTTGCGAGAATATTCTTATATTAATTGTTTTTATCTGCTTTAATATATCATGTGTAATTCTCGTTTATTTTTTATGATTCATGATATAATCCTGAAAATATTGATGCTAATCGAGTAGCACAAGTAGTATTCCTGAAGAATATCACATTCAAAATCTTAAATTGATGGTATTAAAGTAGCACAAGTAATATTCCTCAAAAATATTACATACTCTAATTAGAGCAACTAAGTTAATCAATTGGATAACATATCCTTGATTCTTTTCTGCAGAATTGCACGAATGGCAAACATAGCCAAACTTGAGTTCATCGCCCTTGATATCTTGGGCAAGAATTACATGTCATAGACTCTTAATGTTGATGTTCACCTGATCTCAAGGGGTTTAGGAGACGCAATAAAAGAAGGAAATCAAGCATCCGAATACGATCGCGCTAAGGCACTAATTTTCCTTCGTCATCACCTTCATGATGACCTTAAGACAGAATATTTGACTGTCAAAGATCCAAGAGAGTTGTGGGCGAGCCTAAAATACAGGTTTGACCATCAAAAGACTATTGTCCTTCTGTTGTGCTGCGATTTATACGCCTCGATGGCGATCGGCGTAAAGGTCGAGAGCCAGCTAAAGAAGACAGATGATGGGCAAGCGCCTAGCGGTCTACGTCCAAGGCGATCGTCTTTTGACATCTGACGATCGCCTCTAATGGCCGACTGAAGACGATCGTCCCGTGCCATGTATGAATCCTGCACCCGTCAAAGTCCTCGAAGACCGAATCTCGGGTGAAGACCCATGTGCAGATCCGCAAAAGGCGCCGCAGGAACAGGTCCTACGCCAGCCCATCAGCAGCTGTCAGTGATAGGGACGGCCTCACCAACCGACAGACCCGCCGAAAGGTCCTAAGGTGGGACCGCCCAAGACAGCAAGAAGAAGCACCTGTCGCCTCCTCATTGGCTCACACATTTGGCTGCCAGCAGCAGCTGCGGACTTTAAGGAAACAGTCCCACGTGTTGGGACGATCGCCCGCCTTATTTAAATGCAGGAAACGGCGGTCGCCCGCGATGGACAGGGAGGACCTAGCAACCTCTTCTCCTATAAATAGAAGGCCTCCAGCAGTGGCCAAAGGACAACGAAAATATGTTAACAAAAGCACAGTTTACAACGTGAACACACAACGCCAAAAGCAAAATATACAGAGAACTCTCCATCTTTGCAACAAGAACTCACAGAGCCTCAACTCTGGTTCTTCCGGCAATCTTCAGCACTCAATAGCTGAGATAACTAGAGTCTTTACACTCATTGTAATCATACTCTAACATTAATATCTGTACTCACTAGTATTCATACTAATAACATCTCGCGAGAGCATTCAAGCCCAGGACTAACAACCCCGGCAAATATTGTGTTATTTATTTTCTCACGGACGTGCTCTCGCACTTTGTTTTTTACTCGTCCATTCCAGCATATCATCTCCGGATAATATTTTGGGTAACATCAATTGGCGCTAGAAGGAGGGCTCCAGCTCTCTTAACCTTCATTTTTTATTCCGACCGTCTCGAAGAACACTCACTGTTCTACGGGGCATATACTTGAAGAAACACTCACTGTTCTTCAAAAGAAAAACCTTCAGAATCATGACGTCTGCCACGACCTCAAAAAGAGCCACCCTGCGATCTGCCAGACATCTTATTCCAGCCCAGACCGAATCCCAACCTACGGCGGAAGGCGACCGCGGCGACGCTAGGCTCTCACTCCCGCCCCCGAGGGACGGCCCCAGCCTCTCACTCGACCAGTTCCAAACTGCGGAACAGATCGAGGAGGCTATGGCCATCCTCAGGGAGCGACGGAGGGCATGCGACTCGCCCACCTTTACTCCATCAGCCATCCGCCGCGCAGGCAAGCGGAAGCTCAAGGGACTATATGTCGAGAAATCGTCAGAAAGCCCCGAGCCGCAGGAAAAGCCTCTCGTAAGGCGGGATAATTCCATCTTCAGCCATCTAGGGAGTGATCCCTCATGGCGACCCGGGCATTCGGGACCCAGCCGGGAGACATCGGAGTCTGAATCCATCACCAGGAGTTCGGCATACCCGACTCCCAGAAGACAGGCCGGCCAATGGGCTCCCACTCGCCCAAGAATTGAGCTCGGTGACAGAGAACTCGTCACCTACCACAGGGCTAGAAGATCGGTACACGATCGCCTCGGCTCCCGCTCCGAGAGCTAATCCGCGAGCAGTCAGGCTACGGCGATGGCCGCCATGCAGCGCCAGCTCGACGAAATGAAGGCGCTCCTAGAAGCTGGGGCATGCACCAGGAGATCGATCGCTGGACCGAGTGAGCCGCTCGCGGCCCAGATCGAGCTCGGACCCGTTCAACCGAAGATCGCTCCTCCTCAAACACCTCTATATGAGGGGAGATCGGATCCTGGGACCCATTTGAGCAAGTTCCGGATTTACATGACCGGATGTGGGGCATCGGACGCGATGAAGTGCCGAATGTTCCCATTGACATTGGGCGATCTTGCCCATAGGTGGTACATCTTACTGCCACCACGCTCGGTCAACTGTTTTGAGAAACTGGCGAACGACTTCACGTTGTATTTCGCTGCCAAAGTTGCTCGGCCAGAAAGCCCCCACCGCATGATGAAGATCAGGCAGGGAAAGGACGAGCCCGATGAAGACTACATCGACCGGGTGGACGAAATAGTCCTCATCGACGAGCCCATTAGCAACGAGCTCGCTCTCTACTCGGTCCTAGGGGGATTCTATGGCCATTCGCCCATGTTCAGGCACCTCACGAAGGACATCCCCCTGACCTACGCGATCTTCCGCATCAGGGCCGCCGATTTTGTGGCTAGGCAAAGGATGCTCACCCTTCGCTTAGGCGAGGGATCTACCGGGGAAGGGAAGGCGCCATCTTCCATCCCGAGAAAGGCGGTCGCCAAGCCCAGAAAGGCGGTCGCAAATCCGCCCGGTGAATTCAAAGCCTTCGAGGATGTGGAGGTTCACCTCCTCCGCAACCTCAATCTATCTCCGGCCCACATTTTCAACGCCATCAAGGGGCGCGGGTCGATTAGCAAACCAAAGCCGATGAGGGACAATGGTCATATAGACCGCAGCAAATTTTGTGCCTACCACAAGAGTCCCGGCCACAACACCAGCCAGTGTCGCGACCTCTTCAGACAACTATGGAGACTGTTTGAGGAAGGCAAGTTGGATAACTTGGTTACCAAGCCAGAACCCCGGGCAGAAAGGACTGAGGGGCGTGATCGCCAACAGAACGACGAAATCCCTCCCAATCCGGTCACCAGGATCGAGCAGAACGAGCCGGAGTACTCAGATGAATCAGTCCCTCCAATCAACCCCGAAGGCCGGATCAATATGCTTCAGTCGGGAGGTGGAAACCTCGGAGGCCTTTCCCCAGTTTCCATCATGTCGAACAGAAAGCGGAAGGCCGAATTGAGGGCGTTCGCCGGGATCCATGTTGTGGTACCCCCAGAGCCGACCATATCCAAAGACGCGCTCATCACTTTCTCCAACAAGGATTGGGAGGGAGTGCAGTGCCCCGAAGAGGATGCATTTGCAATATCATATTCAAATCCTCTCTTGACCAGCTTGGCAACCTGACCAAGTTCATCAAGCCATTTGATACCGTGCTTCAAGTGTTTGGCGACAGCACAGTCCAAGCCTATGGAAGGATCAAGCTCTCTGTCGAGCTAATATGTTATTACGATTCCAAGGTTAGGATTAATAGGAACCTGAATTTTGTTATCATAGATAGGCCTAGCATCTATAATGGGTTCCTAGGTCGCCCATTTCTTGAAACCTTCGAGGCGGTCGCCTCTTCTTTCTTTTACTGTATCAAATTCCCCACTACCGACGGGACGGTCGGTACTGTAAAAGGAGACCAGCTAATGGCTAAGAAATGTTTGAATTACTCCTGTGTCGTAACTTCTTTCAACACTTCCCATACTATTTATAACATTGATACGATCGACAATCAACCGATGGAGATCGACGAGCCAAGCACCTCGTACCAGCCCGACTCAGAGGACGGCATCTCACATCGATTGACGGACGACATCGAGCCAAGGATCGGTTTCGAGCCAAGCCTCAACATCGATCCAAGGATCAAGTCTGGAAATTGTTCCAAACGAGAAGCGACTGTCCCCATTGAAGAGTTGGAAAGTATAACGATAGATCCGGCTCGCCCGGAGCAGGAAGTACAGATCAGCACAAGCATCGGCCTCGAGTTAAAGGATGATATGATCATTTTACTATGTAAGAACATCGGAGTCTTTGCCTGGTCGCATCAAGATATGGTCGGCATAAGTCCTGAACATGCTTGCACTATCTAAAGATCGACCCGGCAAAGAAGCCTGTTCACCAGATACGTAGGAAATTCGGTCCTGAGAAGTACGCAACGCTCGACATAGAAGTCAAAAAGCTACTCGACAACAAACTAATCGGAGTAGCTACAGACGAGCCACAATGGGTAGCCAACGCGGTGCTCGTCAAAAAGCCGAGCAACTACTGGAGGTTATGCATTAACTTCACCGACCTCAATGCGGCATGTCCAAAAGACCACTTTCCGATGCCTCATATTGACCACTTGGTCGATAGCACGACAGGTTGCGAGATGATGTCGTTCATGGATGCCTTCGCCGGGTACCATCAGATCCCAATGGCGGAGCACGACATAAAACACACGTCGTTCCACACGGAAAAAGACGTATACTTTTGGGTCCGAATGCCGTTCGGTCTGAAGAATGCGGGGGCGACCTACCAACGACTAGTCAACGGGATGTTCGCCAACCAGATCGGCAAGACCATGGAGGTCTACATTGACGACATCGTAGTCAAGAGCCTCAAAAAGGAAGATAACCTCAATGACCTTGACGAGACGTTCGCCATCCTCGAGAAGTTCAACATGAAGATGAACCCCAAGAAATGCAACTTCGGGGTAAGCTCCAGAAAGTTCCTGGGGCACATCGTGAGCCAAAGAGGGATCGAGGTGAACCCCACCAAGTTCCAAGCGATCCTCGACATGCAGGAGCCACGAAATGTCAAACAAGTGCAACGCCTCACAGGTTGTCTAGCTGCACTTAACCGTTTCATTTCTCGGCTCGGAGATAAAAGCAAGCCATTCTATAGACAAAGGAGAGTCAAATATCGTTCACCAAAATCAAGGAGTATCTGTCTAATCCCCAAATCTTGGCGAAGCCGATCCCCGGCGAAAAGCTATTCCTTTACCTGGCGGCCTCCGAGGTCGCGCTGAGTGCTGTTTTAGTGCGAGCAGAGGGGCAAGCCCACTTACCGATCTACTTCGTTAGTCAAGCGCTCCATGACGCGGAAACGCGTTACACGCCCCTGGAGAATATCGCCTATGCATTAGTCATGAGTGTTCGCAAGATGAGGGCATACTTCTTCGAACACCAAGTGGAGGTTCTGACGACTCTCCCCTTAAGGCAAGTTCTGCACCGGCCAGACACCAACGGACGACTCCTCAAGTGGTCACTAGAGATCGCCCAATACGGTATCACGTACGCTCCTCGCACGGCGATTAAAGGCCAAGCTCTGGCGGACTTTGTGGTGGAATTAACGTTCCCACCCAGTCCGACCCAGGTCGGCCACCCTGCTTGGAAGTTGTACGTAGATGGCTCGGCGACGAACTCGAGAGGAGGGGCATGGATTGTCCTCATCATCCCCGACGGCCAAAGTTTCACAAATGCTGTGTGTTTCGGGTTCCGTGCGACCAACAATGAGGCCGAATACGAAGCCTTGGTAGGCGGGCTCGATCTAGCACTCGCCCTGGACGTTCGTCACCTCCACATTTTCATGGACTCCCTCTTGGTCGTTAACCAAGTCAAGGGAGAATATGAGGCGTGCGGCGAACAAATGATCAAATACCAAGAATTGGTCTCCGAAATGTGCACAAAGTTTGAAGAAGTGCTGATCGAACAAGTCCCGAGAGAGCAAAACTCCCAGGCCGATGCCCTATCCAAATTAGCGTCGTCAGATGGAGCGGCAGATTTTTCTAACGTCCAAATCACGAAATCAACAAAGAGCAGCGGCAGTCTTTACTTTATCCCAGGGCCGGCAATCGACAGAAGCCTGATTACCACAGTTGCCATCGCCGAAGAGAACTGGATGACTCCGTTTATTAAATACTTGAAGGACAGGACGGTCCCCACCGATCATATCAAAGCTCGCCAACTTCAGCTCCGTGCAACCAGATACACCCTATTGGACGACCGGCTCTACAAGCGAGCTTTCAGCCTTCCTCTCCTCAAGTGCATCACGCCGGAGGAAGGCCAACTCGTTTTAGCCGAGATCCATGACAGGATCTGTGGAAATCACGCCGGGGGGCGATCTCTCATCCACAAGACGACCAGGCAAGGTTTTTTCTGGCCTACACTACAAAAAGATGCGATCGCCAATGCCCGATCGTGTCACAGGTGTCAAGTGATGGGCTCGAACATCAAGCTCTCCCCCGAGCAGCTCACTTCTATGTACAGTCCATGGCCGTTCGCCTAATGGGGCATCGACCTCATCGGTCCCTTGCCGACGGCGCTAGGGGGATGTAAATTTGCCATCATGGGGGTCGATTATTTCATGAAATGGGCTGAGGCCGAGACACTCAACAAGATCGGCCAAGAATAAGTAATCAAGTTCATTTGGAAGAACATCATATGCCGGTTCGGTCTACCCCAGGCTATCATCTCCGACAACGGAAAGCAGTTCGACGGCTTGGAAGTCATCCAATTTTGCGAGAAATAGGGAATCAAAAAGTTGTTCTCGGCCCCCTACCACCCTCAGACGTACGGGCAGGTAGAGGCTGTAAACAAGATCCTCAAACACACGATCAAAGCAAGACTCTAATCCAAACAAGGTAAATGGGCAAGCGAGCTCCCGGATGTTTTGTGGTCTTACCGAACGACGACCCGAAACTCAACTGGTGAAACCCCATTCGCCCTTGCCTTCGGAACATAAGCAGTGATCCCTTCGGAGATCGCCGTCCTCAGCCACCAAACTGAACAAGAAATGACGATGGAAAATGATGTAGCCCGACGGATCGACTTGGATATGCTTGAAGAACGGCGACTGACCTCGGAAATGAAGAACATGATCCACAAAAGGAGATCCGAGAAATTATTCAATTCGAAGGTCAAGGAAAGGCGATTCCAAGTGGGCGACCTAGTCCTCAAAAATATCCAGACTCACATGGGAGTATTTGGTCCGAACTGGGAGGGCCCCTTCAGGATATCTAAATGGCTGACCAGAGGAGCCTACGAACTAGAACACCTAGACGGCACTCCGGACGAATATCCCTGGAACGCCGTACATTTTAAGAAATACTTCCAATAAAAACTCTGTATTCAGTTACCCAATGTACAAAGAGTTTAATGAGATTTTCCTATCCTATCTATATGATTCGCCTCGACAAAATAAACAAATAAAAAAGAGGACGACTTGCTCACCCTACAAGAGGTCGTCATCTAACCTGACGGACCTATGCAAGCGATCGCCTCTCCAAGCACAACGTATACCGTCGAGGATCGTCATTTAACATGGCGGTCCGAGGTAGAAAAGTGCAGCCATGGTCTTGGAGGTCGATGGAACCGACAGCTTCGTCCATACAAGGTTTCTTTGGTCTGCGATTGCTCGCCTTTCGTTTGAATATGAGGCTGGCGTAGCGGAAGGACCCTCCAAACAAATCTGTGGACATGCTCGCTCGCCCTCTAAGGTTCATCATCTAACATGATGGACCCGGACAAGGCGACGCGTCCCTACCCCCGTCACAATACCGTCGAGGATTTCCATCTAACATGACGATCCGAGGTAGAAAAGTGCTAACAAGCCGCGGACGTGGAGTCGATTAATCCGACGACGCCCCGTGCAAGGACTCCTTCGGACCAAGACCGCTCGCCCTTTTTTTAAATACGGGGCGGGCACAGCCTAACGGAGGACCCTCACAATAAAGTGAGTCGGGAGACAGACCTACAGGTGGAATGTCCCTCGTGCATGAGACACGGTCAGGGAGATCAGTCCATCGAACTCCGCGACCATGCACGGTTCCTCAAGGTCGAAATGTTCGGCCTCCCTCGAGGAATCAACAAAATTGAAGATCGCAAGAAACAAACTAAATATAGCTCACCAAACGTATTATTTTTGTTCCCTTACTTTCGATAAGTAAACAAAAACAAGGGGCAAAACGGAGCTATTCATACATGCAATCAGGAGGACGGAACCACACACGATCGGCTTTGTTCAAAAACACACATGACGATCGGTTTTGTTCAAGAAATTTACAAGTAAGAATTTCAAGTGTACCAATACATACAGATCTATTCATACAACGGCCGCTCTCCAAATAATTGTGCAAAGTCGAAATGATGCAAAATATTCAGACAAGGCGATCATACAAATAAGGAATCAGGTGCAATTGTGTAAAAACTTGTGTAAATTCGTATGCAAAACATTCAGAGAGGCGATCGTACAAATAAAGAGTCAGATGCAAAAACGTATTTTATTCCATTCAAATTGTTTGTACATACACGCCCGAAGGCAAAATAAGGAGAAACTGAAAATTACAAAGGAAAGACATCATAATATCGGTCTCACTCAGGCCGCCCCCGTCTGGCCTTCGCCTCCAGCAGATGGATCGGCGTGTGCTTCCTCACTGGCTTCCGGATAAACAAGTTTGTCCGGTGACGGATACCAGCTCAGATCGATCCCGAGGTCGGTGAGGTCAAGGATCGGCAGAGAGAAGTCCGGCTGCAAAGGATGCTCAAACATGTAGGCTTTGAAGTTTCGATCAGAGGGCCGACCTCGAGCCCTCCCTTCTTGGCAGCACGGATGGCGTCGGCGTAAGCTATGTAATATGCGAACTCACCGACGTACTCCACGCTGAGGTAGGGATCGGTCTCGATCACCTCCAACTTCTCCTCCAGCCCCGCAGATGTTTTGTCCGCATCCTTGAGCTCGGCTACCTTGGCGGCCAATTCCCCTTTTGACGACACCAACTCGCCATTTAGCCGGTCCACCACCGCCTTCAACCCGGTCACCTCCTCCTGCGAGGCCACATACAGGAAGGGACGTCGATAGGCCCGGGAGATATAGGAAGGGACGTCGATAGGCTCGCGCGGGGACTTGCTCGCCAGGAAATCCAGTACCATCGGCAAGGTGTTCGGATCGGCAAGGCGGACCCTGCAACAAAAAATGAAGGAGTTAGTATGCACCCTACACAAGTAGCTTAACTCAGAAAGATCAAACCAGTCTTACCTTACGACCTTCTCGGGGTCGCGGCCGAAATAGGGCTTGCCCCGCGGAGTCTCGGCTTCAGCGATCGCCGTAGCCTTTAGGAAGGCCGCTGAGGTCGAAGACCCCCCGCCATTGGAACAGTGGAGATAGGGGGCGCGGAAACCGGCGGCACCACGATGTACACCTCCACTGCAATAGTCGGCAAGGGCTCCTTCGGCCTCCGCCTCTTGCGGTTGCGCTGGAGCTGCTCCTCTTCCCGAGCCTCCAGCTCGGAGACCGGCACCACAAGAGGTCTCGCCTCGGGGATAGGAAGGGCCGTCGTTGCAGGGGCATGGCCTGCTTTCTTCCCCTGGCGGAGACGAGTCAGAAGGCCGGGATTCGACATAATAATCTCTCTCGGCGGCTTGAAGTACCGGGGGAAGTGGATCTCTGTCAAAGAAGAAATTCAAGCAAGTTAGACATCTCTTTCAATCAGACGATCGTCAAGCAGAAAAGAGATAATAAACATTCATACCTGGAACCTTCAAGTGGCGAGGGATGCGAAACAACCGTGCTCCCAACTAATGAGATTCGTTGTTGACCATGTGAGCGTTGATGTAGTTGTACGGCAGTCCACGGATTCACTCCGAGACGATCAAGAAGTCAAATGGAAGGTCGCCAATCGCTGGAATAAGGGAACCTGCAAAAAGGAAACCAAATTAGATCAGTCTAAGGTGTATCCGAACAAAGGGAGAGTTAAAACCCTTACTCAGATTCCTCTCCCTAAAGCTGGTAGGGATATCCGACTTGTCCTCGGGTTTATCGCTCGCCGCCGACCTCCACGCTCTGCCGACCCAACACCATTTTGTCAGGTCGCCCCGAACATTGTTCAGCACCCCGAGGACCACCCTGCCCATACGACCCTGAATGTGGTAGCCGCCAATTGAACCCTTCTGCGCCATCACTTGAAGAGGTAGTTCATTTCCAGCCCACAAGGTAGACGGAACAGCCGGTGACCGCCAAAAAGAGTCAAGGTACTAATAATCTGCAGCCAGGCGTTCAGCGTCAATTGGAGAGGCGCCACATTCCAGGCAGACAACAGGTATGACATGGCAAACGGCAATGGGAACCGCAAATTGTCCTCCTTGATCAGTTCGTTAACGGCGACCATACCCTTGGGAGGTTGGTCGGTGCGTTCGTTCTCCGAGGGCACATACAATGAGACATCAGAAGGGATATGGAACTTCACCCTCCAGCGACTCAAGTCCTTCCTGGTCGCCGAAATCCGGATCTAACCGAGGGTCCACGGGGAGCGGTCCGTGGCCTGGAATGACCTCCGCTTCACGGGTTCATAGGGGTGGGCGACCGAGTATGCACCGAAGTCAAACTGAGGATGTGGTCTGGCCAGCCTCTCCATAAGTCCGGCGAATTCCAGAAAGGCAGGGCCGAACACACTGTTCTGCTCCCAATACAGCCTCATCGCCTCATCCTCGTCTACCGACGAGCCCTTCTGCCCCGCCGCCGATGACCTCGCCGCGTCAGCCTCGTTGAAAATCTCTTCAACCTCCGCTGGTGCAATCCCCGCACGAATGGCCTCGACGGCCGTCTCCATGTGAAGAGCCGCGGAGGTTTCTTCCCGGGCAGGCGAAGTCGCGGCGGCGGAAGAGCTACCCGCCTCACATACATTAGATCCTCCTCCATACATGTTCGAAGAGAAAATGGGGAAGAGAATTTTTGTTCTTACCTAGAAATAAAGTCGATCAGCGTAAGAAGCTTCAAGGAATTTCGGCAGAGTCTTCGTCTAAAGGCAAGGGCGCATAAAGATCTAAACTCCAGTAACCCTAGCCCTTTTATAGGCGAGAGCAGGGATCTCTGTGCAAATAGGCAGAATCCCGGGGGCTGAAGTGCAACTGTCGGGAGAGACACATTAAATGCAGCCCTCGAAACCTGCGTACGCGTCGTTTCGAGGGCACGCCAGGCGACAAGTCTGACAAAAACATTCGGACCCCCCCAACAGGAGCGCGACGCATGTCCCTGTGACGTTTCGAAAGCTCGCCTCCACTTCCCGCTATTTCCAGTGCCTAAGGAGATCGTCCGAGTTCGAAACCAGTTCGTCCAGGCGACGATCGTCTTTTTCATAGATAGATGAGTCACTCGACTAAAACAAGCGATCGCCAGCAGTGCCACCTCACCCCACGTCTTCAACATCGGAGCGAGCTGTGGGGCAATTGTTGTGCGGCGATTTATACGCCTCGATGGCGATCAGCGTAATGGTCGAGAGCCAGCTAAAGAAGACAGATGTTGGGCAAGCGCCTAGCGGTCGACATCCAAGGCGATCGTCTTTTGACATCCGGCAATCGCCTCTAATGGCCGACTGAAGACGATCGTCCCGTGCCATGTATGAATCCAGCACCCATCAAATTCTTCGAAGACCGAATCTCGGGTGAAGACCCATGTGCAGATCCGCAAAAGGCGCTGCAAGAACAGGTACTACTCCAGCCCATCAGCAGCTGTCAGTGATAGGGACGACCTCACCAACCTACAGTCCCGCCGAAAGGTCCTAAGGTGGGACCGCCCAAGAAAGCAAGAAGAGGCACCTGTCGTCTCTGCATTGGCTCGCACATCTGGCTGCCAGCAGCTGCTGCGGACTTTAAGGAAATAGTCCCACGTGTTGGGACGATCGCCCGCCTTATTTAAATGCAGGAAACGACGGTCGCCCGTGATGGACAGGGAGAACCTAGCAACCTCTTCTCCTATAAATAGAAGGCCTCCAGCAGTGGCCAAAGGACAGCGAAAATACGTTAACAAAAGCACAGTTTACAACGTGAACACACAACGCCAAAAGCAAAATATACAGAGAACTCTCCATCTTTGCAACAAGAACTCACAAAGCCTCAACTCTGGTTCTTCCAGCAATCTTCAGCACTCAATAGCTAAGATAAATAGAGTCTTTACACTCATTGTAATCGTACTCTAACATTAATATCTGTACTCACTAGTATTCATATTAATAACATCTCGCGAGAGCATTCAAGCCCGGGACTAACAACCCCGGCAAATCTTGTGTTATTTATTTTCTCACGGACGTGCTCTCGCACTTTGTTTGTTACTCGTCCATTCCAGCATATCATCTCCGGATAATATTGTGGGTAACAACACCTTCCTAAAGGCCGTCACGAGTGGATACATCTTAGACTGCAAGACTTTAAGTCTGTGAGTGCTTATAATTCTGAATTATTTAGAATTACTTCTAAACTGAAACTTTGTGGAGAGGATATAAGTAATTCTGATATGCTTGAGAAAGCTTTCTCCACTTTTCATGCTTCTAATGTGTTGTTACAACAACAGCATAGGGAGCGTGGTTTCAGAAAGTACTCTGAACTAATATCTTATTTGTTGGTTGCCGAGCAAAATAATGAGTTGCTCTTAAAAAATCATGAACTCCGCCCCATCAGTTTCGCTGCATTGCCTGAAGCCAATGCAACTTTCAACCATGACAATGGACGTGGTCGTGGGAACCAATGCGGGCGTGGACGTGGTCGTGGATATGGTCGCGGTCGTGGACGCGGTAAACCAAATGATGCAACCTCAAGCAACAAAATGCATAAAGCATCCAACGAGCACAAGCCATCCAAAAAGGAAGTTGAATGCCAAATGTGTGGTATGATGGGTCATTGTGTTAGGGATATGCCCTCGAATGCCCCTCAGAGGATGAGAGAGTGAGAGCATTTGTATTGTAATTATGAACTTTTAATAAGGCAATAATTATTTCTATATTATTGTATATCACTGGCACTGTGATTTGGTATATAGAATAATAGTCCTTGTATTTGAGCGCAAACATTCTACTCCTTATGGAGATAAGGAGATAGTCACTGGAAGTGTTTAGAGCTCGAATGCTTAAATCATTCGCAAGTCGATAAAACTTAACTGGACAATAAGTTTAGACAAGACTTTTATAACGTGTACTTTGACATGTAGAGTGCCGGTCTTAACTAAGGGTTAGTGGGAGCACATGTTATAGGTATGCTAATGAGATTAGTATACTCGAACACGACTAATCTCGATTCGGTCACATGGATATCACTCAAGGTTTGTCAATGACTTGATCGAAAGGTTGTGATAGGTATACGTGGACTTTTGACTTGAGGTTTCAGTAGGAGATGTGCTTGTGACATTAAGTTAGTCATTAGAGTAGTTCGATCCAATCGCCGGTGGGTGGGGTCAACCTCGAAATGAAACTTAGTGGGCAAGTAGCAGTCTCTACTGAATACCAAGATAGAATTCTATCTCTTATAAGTGAGCAGGTAAATGTCCTATGCGGTTAATGAGATTATAAGTCTTTGGCCAAAGCATTTAGAGCTAGTTGTATTTGATACACGAGAGCTCGATGATCTCAGTTTGCATTAACAGAAAGCATAGAGTCAAGTTACAGTAGGGTTTGACTTTACCGTGACCCTAATACTTGACCGGGACATATGATTGAAGAGTTTATACGTATACGGTATTCACGACATAATGGTTTTGGAATGATCCGATCATTCGTTCTTAGTTGGGTTACGGTACGATGCACTAGACTGGTTAAGTGTTACCCGTACTCCTTGGTTCCTCCCATTGCCGACTAAGTCGGACCTACGGAGTCGCGCACAAAGATATTTGATGGATAAATATGTATTTATTATCTCTTCATTAATATTGGATATTAGATATCTAATTTGATTTATTTGATAAATCAAGCGGTCTAGTGAATTGAAATTAATTATCGGGTGATTAATTTAATTCATAAATAATTATATCTTGGAAATATATTATTATAATTTTGTATTTGATAAAACTAATTAATTAAATTAATTAATTAAGTATAAATACATTTGAGATAAAACGAAGTGTATTGGACGTGCGAACGTCTGGTACACGAACCGAGTGGCTCGGCTCGTTTTCTAACCAACCTAGTGTGGGCCGCCCCTCTCTTACCTCTTACCTTCCTCACTTGACTCCATGTGGTGTGTGGTGTGGTGGGGTGGAAGACATCTCACTTGTGGACAAATAGATGAGATATCATCATTTGTTTATTTTTGATCTCTTTATGTATTATATATGTAATGATCATAATGCACCAACATGTGAAGAAAACATCACTTTACTTCTTGGAAGAGATCAGCCATGAGCTTGGGTTGAGGACAGAAAAATTTATTTTCTTTTTCTTGTACATCTTTGAGAGAAAGAAAAGGAAGAAGAGAAGAGAAGAAAAATACCGTATCAATTCCTAGCTGTGTTCTTTGAGAACGAATTGATATTTTATTTTTACGATCAATATCCGACGCGTGATAACGTAGAGACATTCGGCATTTTCGGTGTTGGATCATTCAGCAAGCTACAACGAATTGGATTCGTGTGCGTGTCGGTAATCGGGAAAAAGGCTTGCTCGGATTTTTTCTTCGAAGATTATATTATCAAAGGACTACGAGGGTAAGTATTCTTTGATTATCTTTCTCGGTATTTATATTCGTTTATACGATGCTTGATTGGTTCGTTTTGGGGGTTTGGTTTTATCCGGTTGGACCGGTTTATTTTCCACTGCATATTTCGATTTTAATCACCGAATGCTAACAGTGGTATCAGAGAGAGATCTATGCGATCATATATTCGATATTTGCATTTGGAATGCTTGATTATTTTTTATGATTTAGAATCATAATTGTTTTTAATTGTTGATATTTAATTGTTCATCTAAAAATTATTTTTCATAATTTTATGTTACAATATAAATCCATTTTTCTTTTGAAAAACTGATTTAATTATGTAATATAAAAAATTAGAAAAATATTATTTTTGAATTCGGGATAAAAAAAATGAGCCGGAAAATTGGTGGACCGTGAAATTCTGCACGGGTC
This sequence comes from Orobanche coerulescens, assembly GCA_033398695.1. Classification (NCBI taxonomy): domain Eukaryota; kingdom Viridiplantae; phylum Streptophyta; class Magnoliopsida; order Lamiales; family Orobanchaceae; genus Orobanche; species Orobanche coerulescens. The sequence goes on along the minus strand of CM065818.1, from coordinate 108,027,638 downwards.
ATTGGCTGGTCAATGGCAAACACGGCCGGGCTTGGCCCGGGCCTTGTGTTTTCCGACTCCATTTTTATATTTCGTTCGGTAAATTAACTTCCCGCAAATTAAATTGAATTTAATTTGACTGAAATATAATTATGGTAATTTTATTTTAAGGGAATTAATTTAATAAAATATTTATTTTGTCTGGAGCAAATTAAAATTAACGGTTAAGTGAATTAATTGGATTAATTATAATTGTTGGATTAATTTTTGTTGATTAGATCAATTTTAAATTAATCATTATTGCAATTTATTTTAATGTAATTGTTGCATTAATTTTGAATGGGGATGTAGTTCATGGACCTAGTTTTGAATCGTTTGTTTTGTTCGATTGGGTTGTAAATGCCGTTGTGAGCCTATTTATTTTACTAGAAAATTTGTATAGGATGCAATTTTTCAAATGTTAAATTTATATGTAATGACGAAGACCGGAGGAAGATCTGCTCGAGAAGACGAAGATTCAAGACCGAAGACATGTAATTAGATTACGACGTTTTTGTTCTAGGAACGGTCCATGAACTGGATGTTGTTAGTTTTAGGTTGTGTATGTTTTCATATTGTATGACAAACAAACAAACCGACAAACCGCGCTTATAAAAGGATTAATGTGCAAAGTGTAACATATAATCGCATTAATACTCCCACTTACAAACACTAAGTTATAAAGGTTACGAGGTTTCCTCCCCTCCGTCAAACTCATGGAAAATCGAAATCTAAACTGGAATATTATTCTTCCGAGTATGTCGGGGTAATATTTTTGGGGAAAGTTGATAAATTCCTAGAGTGCATTAGATGCCTTTGGTTATGCCAAATCAAACCCCTATAAACCGTATGGGTTGCCGGGTAAGATTCAATTGTCAGACTAATAGGAGTTGACGGTTTAAACTTAGATAGTTCAGCGAACCATAGAAACCGAGTGGGTTGAGGGCAAGTGAACTAGGGGTAAAAGAAGATCGAATCATCCATTAGATGGGTTGGTGTTAGACACCACTTTATAAAGAATAATAGAATCGAAACTGTATGGGTTGCCCTCTATTAAACTTTTTAAAGAAATCGATCACCACTATGAAGTCACCCAAGACTTCCGAATTTCACATGAGAGTGTGTAAATGCCGATAAAATTGTGGGAGCCGAGTTATGAATAAAGAAAGTCCTTAAATTCTTTACTCGGATCATAATTAAACAATCACTAACGAATCTTAAATTATTCTCTGCAGTTAACAAAACTCTCAATATGACAATGAACCTACTCGCTATACTACTTGAAAAGAACATCCTGACTGGTCCGAACTATGTGGACTGGCTTCGGAACTTGAGGATTGTCCTAACTATGGAAATGAAGGGATACGTCTTGGAGGCGGACATCCCAGCGGCTCCTGCAAGAACCCGAGCCAATCAGGAAGATATCGATGCCCATGAGAAATGGGTAAAAGACGACATAAGAGTGTGAGGGTACATGTTAGGCTCAATGACCAATGAGCTTCAATGTGCCCCTGAAAAGATGACGTCTTCGAGAGCCATCTTAGCGCACCTGGCTGAGCTTTATGGAGAGCATAGCTGAATTGCCAGATATGAGATATCAAAGCAATTATTCGGCGCCATGATGAAGGAACGAGAGAGGGTTGGGGACCATGTCCTCAAGATGATCTCGATGATTGAGAGATTGGAAGCTCTTGATTTTCAGATGCATGAATCTCTCCAAACTGACCTTATCTTGCAGTCACTTCCTGACTCATTTTCACAATTTGTCATGAAGTTCAACTGAAATGAGATTGTATGTAACTTAGCTGGGCTAAGGAACAAACTGATGACTGCCCAGTCTCAGATGAAGACAAAGGGAAAGGAAGCTGCACTTGTGATTTCTTCTGGGACTTGGAAGTCCAAGAATAAGAAAAAAAAGAACAAGAAGCAGTTAGGTCCAATAGCCAAGATCGACAAGGGAAAGGGCAAGGCCCCAATGGTTCAAAAGAGCAAGGGGGCCAAGAAAATGGATGTATGCCTCAACTGCGGTGAGCTAGGCTACTGGAAGAGGTACTGTCCAAAGCTTGACCGTAATGCGCCTTCAGGTATGGGACTACTAGTTTTAGAAACGAATTGTTCTGTATCTGTATATTCTACTTCTTGGATACTTGATTCCGGTGCGAGATCTCACATTTGTACAATGAATCATGATCTGGAACGAAGTAGGAAGCTGGATTCAGGGGAGGTGATGGTCACCGTCGGAAGTGGGCATAGTGTCGAGGCTTCTGATATCGGATCCCTTATGTTGGATTTAGAATCTGGTTTTATTCTTACTTTAGATGATGTACTTGTTTTGCCCAAGGGGAATAAGAATATTGTATCAATTCCGGTCATGGACCGAAAGGGATTTCACTTCTTTATAGGAGATGGATCCTGTCGTCTTTATTTCAGAAATAAATTGGTTGGTACTACTATATTATTAAATGGTTTATACCATTTGATTCTAAAGAATAAAACAACCGTGAACACTATAACTAGGAAGCGTGGTAGGGATGAAACCAAGTATTTAAGTGGCATCTTCGACTCAATATTGATCCCTTAGTGTAGCACACGAGTAGTCTACACGAGCAGGTGCTCGTGCGTGATGCTCGTGCGCAACCAGTGCACCAGACAGTGTAGTCTGGCCAAGACCAGGGACGCACGAGCAAGCCACACGAGCAGGTGCTCACGCGTGCTGCTTGTGCGTGATGTGTGATGTTGGGCAGTGGCCTAACACACGACCAGACGCACGAGACTTTGGTTGTGCGTCCCTATTAGTATAAAACGGGACAGACAGGTTTTTCACCTCATTTCTTCCCTTCTTCGCTTCTCCTCGAGGTTGCCGGACGGGTGAGACTATGGTATGGATTTTTGGTCGATTCTACTTAATTCTAAGGTGTTTTGGAGATTTTTAGGTAATTGTAACTTCACCTAATCCATTGTTCTTCGTCGGATTGAGGTAATTTCTTGATTTTTCTTTGGGTTAACCTTTTGGAGATTTGTTCTTGATTTCGATCCTAGTCCGATTTTGATGAATCGGTTGGTGTAGTATGATGTTATTAATCGTGTTCTATGGATTGTATATCCATATCTTCGATTTGTTTAACCCGGGTTATGATCCTAGGGTTCTTGAGGAATTATTGACCATTTAATGTTCGATTAAATGTTCGAATGAGTTTCCTTCAGTAGGTTGATGTGATTTCTGTTTTTGTTGGTCTTGAACCTCGTTGTGATCGTGTTTCCTTCGTGTCTTGTGGAAGTTGTAGGTTTCGGGGCATTTCAGTCGGACCGTGTTCGTCGGAGTATTTGCGTGCTGATTCCGAGGCAAGTATCTTATTATATGACTTGTATCTAGTGACTAAAAATCACGTATTAGGTTTGTGATGATTTGTTTGCCTTCGTAAATATGTTTAATATGAGTTGGTTGTGTATTACGCATTTTGAAGGCTTTGTGATGATAGTGTTATTTTGGTGTATGTGTTGGGCCATGTGTGCAGGATTGTGATATTCGTGTGGGTTCGTTATACACATAAACGTGTATTGTGTGCTGTGTTATGTGTAAAGATTTGTGATATTCGTGTTAGATTGGTTGTACACTTGCTTGTGCAGTGTGTTGTGTATCGATCATGAGTTATACTGGATTATGCATTGTTGGTGATGATCATTGGATTGTTGAGATTGTGTTATGTGCGCATGATGTGTGATTTCGTGGTGATCAATTCGATTGATTGACCGTGCTCATTGTTTAAGGAATTTGGACGTGAATGTTATGTGTGGTAATGTTAAGTTCACTCGTATGGGTTCGGCGGGACCTACGAGGATTCATGGCAGACGACCATGGGATCAGAACTTAGTATGTCGTGCTGCAGTCCAATCGTGTGAGTCTGACGAGGCCTACGACGACACATGACGGAGAATCATGGGGTCAGGACACAGTACGTCCAACCGTGTGGGCTCGACGGGGCCTACGGTGACTCGTGGCGGTAGATCACGGAGTTGAGGACTGGTATTTGTGATTGTTGTGTCTTGTTAAGACCGTGCGGGTTTTTGAACCTACGGTGACTCGTGGCGGTAGTTCACGGAGTCGAGGATTGATATTTATGATTGATGTGTTTGGCTAAGACCATGCGGGTTGTTGAACCTACGGTGACTCGTAGCGGTAGATCACGGAGTCGAGGATTGATATTTGTGATTGATGTGTTTGGCTAAGACCGTACGGGTTGTTTAACCTATGGTGACTCATGACAGTATCACGGAGTCGGAATGTGTATTTTGATAAACAAGGTGCTTGTAAGAAAGTTTTTATGAAAACTAAATGACTGGTCCGAGACCCAAGCGATTTGTGTAAGGGTTTTCGTGTTGTAAAACCCTTCGGTGTTGTAATAAGATTATGGGCTGAGACCCTACGGTTTGATAAAGGTTTTTCCAAAACTTAGGACATGAGTTCCCAATGACTCTGGTGTTTTAGAACTTCCCAGATGATTGTTGTTTCTTTTAAAGGCTACAGTTGTGTTGTTTTCTAGAGTTCTAAAACTTCTCGGGAGTACTTGGTAAATGGTAGTCCTTATCTGATACGTGGTTCTTAATTGCTTGTTATATGCATATAGAGATACTTGTACTAGCCATTCGAATGCTAACCCCTTAAATGGGGGAAATGCGTTTCATGCATTTCAGGTACCCTTGGTTCGTAGGAGTAGTCACAGGGTCGGCATGGGAAATGATGGGCCGTGATACTAATCAAGAGTTATGGAGTTCAGTTGTTGTTGCATCATTTCATTGTTCTCAGTCTTCCACTGTGTTGTATTGTTTTGTATTTTGGACCTCTGCGTGGGAAAAAGTTGTGGGATTGTATTTTGCTTACTTTAGTTGTGTGACCTTATCGGTCCATATCATTATTCTGTGATACGAATTCGCTCGGAATGTGAATATGTATCGGTTGGAAAATGTATAAGTATGGAAGTATATCGTAGCAGAAGTATATTTTTGTGGATAGGGTATTTCGAATGTAAAATTATGGAAATGATATCGGATATAGTAACAAAATCGACCAAGAAGGTTCGACCGAACAAGAACAAGGATTTATCAAATTAGACCTATAACTCGATAAGATGATTTCTTCTCAAGATCTATTGAGAATTGATCGGATTAATACTCGAAAATGCGTCGAATAATAATCAAGGGTTTGATGAAACTCATTCAACAAGGATGAAAATACAAAGTGTATTCTTTCTTCAACATTCAATTTTCCCAATACAAGAATCACAATAACTACTTATAGGATTTTAGTCTCCTACATCAACTAAAGAAAACAAGAAAAGGATTACATAATCTTTGAAAAGCAAAACAAATCAAGATAAAAAAATAAAGGGGAACAGAAAATCAAAACAAATCACACATAAGGGGAACACAATCTTGAGATAGGGTAAAAAAAGGAAAAGAAGACAAACAACACACACAAGGTGTATAAAAAAAGGTGGCTGGTGACTTGACATGGGCCGTGTCGCTTGACACGGCCACGACGCACGTTCTGGTGAATCTTGGTCGAGCAGGACTCGACCGTGTCTCGGAACACGACCGGGTTGCCTGGTGATACGAATTCTCCGGGAGAAGCGGATACGTATCGGTCGGAGTGTTTGTAAGTGTATGATAGCGGAAGGCTTTTATGAATATGGTAATTCGAGTGTATGAATATGGATGAAATATCGGATAACAATAAAAATATCGAACAAGAAGACTTGAACGATCAAGAACAAGGGTTTATCGAATTAGACCTATAACTCGATAAGGTGATTTCTTCCCAAGACCTATTGAGAATCAATCGGATTAATATTCGAAAACGCGTCGAATAAAAATCAAGTTTCGGTAAAAATTATTTACCAATGATAGAAACACAAAGTGTATTCTTTCGCATTCAACATTCATAATACTATCTATCTTACAAGGCTAATCAATGAAGACTACTTATAGGAGTATGTAGTCTAAGTCTAAGGAAACAAACAAAAAAAGAAAATAATTCAAAGATTTATAAAATCTTTGAATAATCAAAACAAATCAAATAAAATACAAACAAGAAACATCAATCACAAAATATGGGAACACAATCCCTAAAATAAGTAAAGAAAGGAAAAGAGAAGACAAAACACACAAAAATCAGCAATTAAAAAATGTAGGCTGGCTGCCGGACACGGGTCGTGTCGCTTGACACGGCCGCGGCGCGCATCGGGCCGGCAGGGACTCGACCGTGTCCGACTGACACGGTCGCGGCGTGACAGGGACATCCGTCAGCGACTGGTCCGACAGTGACTCGGCGCGATAGGGACGTTTGGCAGGACTCGACACGGGCGCGGCGCGACAAGGACCGACAGACGGCAGTGACTCGACCGTGTCCGCTTGACACGGTCGCGGCGTGACGAGGACGTCCGACAGCGACTCGACCACGCGGCGCGACAAGGACGTCTGGCAGGACTCGACCATGTCGTGGAACACGGTCGGGCGGCTGGGCAGTCATTATTGGCATTTCCGGAAGAGTAGGACTCGACCGTGTCGGACGACACGGTCGGGTTCGGCCGACAGTCAGTTTGGCTTATCTGGCACATCTCGGCACGGGCCGTGTCGGACGACACGGCCGGGTTCGGTCGGCAGTGCTCGGCCATTTCCTAAGTGCGATATTTTCCTACAGACGAGATATTTTCCTACAGTTGGATATTTTCCCGGTTGGACATTTTCCTACAGTCGACATTCCTTTACGTCTTATGTCTGCTTTCGCCTAAAAATGTAGTCGCACGCACGGCGCGTTGTAAGGCCTTTAACGTCGATTCTTGCTTCGGTTTCTTTATTCGGACTATTCAATTCCGTATCATCCCCTCCCCCTTTAAAGGGAATTGTCCTCAATTCCGAACTTCCTTCGTCGTCAAGATAATTAATTAAAGCTTCTAAGTATTTGATCTCGAAAATGTCCGCAGTACGTACATGGCCCAAAATCTTGAGACGATAGGTAGTGGGGCCCCCTCGAGAATCACCAACAAAATAACTATCATTATTAATAAAATAATAATAATTACTCCGCCAGGTAATACAGATATCATGACATGAGTGGATATCTGAAATGGGACGCACGGTTAACTTCACATCAGGTTCCTCCTCCAGAATTGGAAACACTGATAATTCCATATCGGGTTCACCATCAAAAATGGAAAACACAGAATTTATTGCGGAGTCCTCTTCATCAACTGGTTCCTCATCAAATGTTGGCGGTCCGTCGCAATCTGACAACTCTCCGTTTCAAAATTATTGGGCTCCCCCAATAATGGCCCATCACAAAATAATTTACTAACCTAAATTTGGTAATCATCCAAGACCATAAGTCCATCACCAGAAATTGAGTCGATATGAAATTTAGGCCCAAAATTGTCGTTTTCTTCTAACCGATCAATTTTAGTACCAAGCTCAATTTTGTCTTCCACAACTTTAAAAGGTCCCATTTGTGTGAATAATTCCTTCGACCCATCTATTCCGTTTTGGTCAATTTGACCAACACAACTGATTGGTTCATGCTCATAATAGCAAGTTCCAAGTTCGTCAATTATGGAAACATGGCTCAACTCACTTTCTTCGTTGTATTGCGGTGTTGAAACCTCTGTCTCGTCTACTCCATCGAAAACGGTGGTAGGGACATCGTCTTCATCGAAAAATGGCTTTGATGGAAATTCTTCGATGGGGATAAACCTTAGATCGAAGGTTGGTGGCGGGGTGGCGCCGAACTTCTGCAATTTCCGGAGTGGTGCCGTTGGTGGATCGTGGCGGTGAGAATTTGTGGGGATGAATTTCCGAGTAAAGTGTTTTATGAATTTGTTCCAGTCTCTTAGTTTGGGTTTACCTTGGTGTAAACGACTGGTTTTCAATTTCTGCCACCAGGTCGAGGCGCAACCACGAAGGCGTTTTGTCGCCAACGAGACTCGGCGGTCTACTAGAATTGAATTGTGGTTGAAAAACTCCTCACAAACGTGGAGCCAATCAACACCTGCTTCTGGATCGGAATGTCCCATGAACTCCGGTACGCTGTGTAATGCGTCGCGTAATATCGCCAAGAGATAAATATCGTTGAACTCCATTTGGTTGAAAGATCAAGAACCTTAACTGAATTAAGAAATTCAGGTGTGGTTTCCGATGACAAGAATCAAGAGATATTTTCTTCGACAAAAAAAAAAGTCTTTGAAGAAATCGCCCAAGGAGATGACCCTGAGCTCCGATACCACTTATGATGCGAATTATCCGGGAGAAGCGGATACGTATCGGTCGGAGTGTTTGTAAGTGTATGATAGCGGAAAGCTTTTATGAATATGGTAATTCGAGTGTATGAATATGGATGAAATATCGGATAACAATAAAAATATCGATCAAGAAGACTTGAACGATCAAGAACATGGGTTTATCGAATTAGACCTATAACTCGATAAGATGATTTCTTCCCAAGACCTATTGAGAATCAATCGGCTTAATATTCGAAAACGCGTCGAATAAAAATCAAGTTTCGGTAAAAATCATTTACCAATGATAGAAACACAAAGTGTATTCTTTCACATTCAACATTCATAATACTCTCTTTTTACAAATGATAATCAACTCCTACTTATAGGAGGTGAATCCTTAGCCTAAGGAAACAAACAACAAAAAAAAATAATTCAAAGATTTATAAAATCTTTGAATAATCAAAACAAATCAAATAAAATACAAACAAGAAACATCAATCACAAAATATGGGAACACAATCCCTAAAATAAGTAAAGAAAGGAAAAGAGAAGACAAAACACACACAAATCGAATTAAAAAGGTAGTTGTGCCGGGACACGGCCGTGTCGCTGACACGGCCGCGCGCGCATCTGCCGGCAGGGACTCGACCGTGTCCGATCGACACGGCCGTGGCGCGACAGGATGTCCGGCCGATCCGGTCCGACAAATGACTCGGCGCGATAGGGACGTTGGCAGACTCGACACGGCGCGCGCGCGACAAGGACCGGCATGACTCGACCGTGTCCGCTGACACGGCCGCGGCGTGACAAGGACGTCCGAAGCCGACTTCGACCACGCGGCGCGACAAGGACGTCTGGCAGACTCGACCGTGTCGTGGAACACGGCCGGGCCGGGTCATTTTCGGCATTTTCTAAGAGTAGGACTCGACCGTGCCTGACGACACTGGCCGGGTTCGGCCGACAATCGCTTTGGTCACAGGTGCTCGGCCATTTCCTAGTGCGATATTTTCCTAAGAAAGCGAGATATTTTCCGGCAGGTTGGATATTTTCCGGCCGGTTGGACATTTTCCGGCAGGTTGGACATTCCTATTACGTCTTATGTCCGTTTTCTCGCCTAAAAATGTAGTCGCACGTGCACGGCGCGTTGTAAGGCCTTTAACGTCGATTCTTGCTTCGGTTTCTTTATTCGGACTATTCAATTCCGTATCACCTGGGCAGACGTTCTGGCATTTCTGGACGAGCAGGACTCGATCGTGTCCCGGAACACGGTCGGGTTGGGTAGGCAGTGCCTTCGTGTCATGGGGCGCTTATAGTTTGTATATAATGTACGCACACCGTGCGGCTAGTAGTCAATTTACCCGACTATGTCCGCCTAACTCGTTCGAGCATTGGTGCTAATGCGACGCAATCACGCCGAGGCATTTTAGTGGCACAGCAAAATTGAAGACGAAAATCGATTTGTATTAATACAATGAACGATTACAATAGGCAACAATGATTACAAGCATACACGGATAGGAGGGTCTCAGCAAACTAGCCAATTCGTACTACAACTCTTCAGTACACTCTTCCCCCTTATAATAGGCTTAGAAAAATAAAGGCTAATGACAACAGTGGATATTGAAAAGCTGAGCAACCACTAACTAGATATTACAACACTAACTAGCTATTACAACACTAACTAGCTATTACAAGGAAAATAAATTAAAGCCCTACACTATAGATGATAACTTGAAGTGCGATGAGGCTCTGCGTCCCACAAAGTTGCAAGTGGGCCCCATGAATGGCCGTTGATCAGGTAATACCGCCTGGGGTCGCGGGCATCCCGTGACAGCACTCCCCCCTCTGAGTTGGTGACGTCCCCGGCGCCATAGATGTGAGATAAGCATCCAGTAGGGGTTGAAAAGCTTTAAGTGTTGTCGCCCTCTCCCAAGTGTTCTCCTCCATACTGCAGCCCTTCCATTTCACCAAATATTCTTTGTATAGCTTCTTTCTCGGCCCTGCATCACGGTGGTCGATAATAGCTTCGACCACCCTCTTCCCCAAGTTGCGTAGTTTCAGTTGTGGACGGTTGGGCAGGTTGCGTGTGGTGTCCTCTTTGTTTGCCTGATATGGCTTGAGTTGGCTGACATGAAAGACATTATGAATGCGCCACCAGTGGGGTAACTCAAGCTTGTAGGCTACATTTCCGACTCTTTTGAGAATGCTTAGGGGCCCAATATATTTTTGCATTAGCCGTGAATCTCTCCCCCGTGTTGCCCTGGAGGAACTCTGGTTCGGGATCTTCACCATCACCTTGTCACCCACACAGTATTCAACAAAGCGGCGTTTAAGATCAGCATATTTTTCATCCGCTTTTGAGCCTTCTCCAGGTAGCCACGGGCCAAATCAAGATTTTGTTCCCATTCAAGGGAAAATGTTTGTGCCAAGTAGGCACGGCATTTTGTGGAACAAGATTCAATATTGTGTGGGAGGAGTGGTCCGCGCCCATTACAAATTTCAAAAGCACTCTTATTGGTGGTAGAGCATTTTTAGCATTGAAACACGGTTGAGCAACATCCAAAAGCTTCACCCAAATTCTTCCGATTAGTGCTCACAAAATGTCGAAGATATTCCTCCAACATTGAGTTAAATCTTTCAGTTTGGCCATCAGATTCTGGGTGGAAGCTAGAGCTCATATTCAACTTGGAGCCGAGTAGTTTGAAGAGCTCGGTCCAAAAGCTACTAGTAAACCGAGTGTCTCGGTCACTAACAATGTCCCTCGGCAGTCCCCAATACTTAACAATATGCTTGAAAAAGAGCTGAGCTGTCTCTTCCGCCGAAACTGTCTTGGGTGCTGCTATGAATGTAGCATATTTGGAGAACCGATCTACCACAACAATAATGGCATCAAGATCCCCAACTTTTGGTAGACCGGTGATATAATCCATTGAAACACTTTCCCAAGCCCTGACAGGAATGAGTAGTGGTTCCAGCAAGCCTGCCTTCTTTTGTCGATCAGGTTTATCTTGTTGGCACACCAAGCAGGTGCGGACAAACATCTCGATGTCGTCCCGCATTTGGGGCCAATAGTAAGCTCGTTGAACTAAGGCCACAGTGCGCTCCTCTCCTGGGTGGCCCACCCAGAGAGTGTCGTGACATTCCGCAATAATAGTTTTCCTCATATCGCCGCCTATAGGTACATAGAGTCGTCTCCCCTTAGTCCATAAGAGACCATCCTCTAGCCAAAATCTTCGTGTTGTACCCTGGCGGATAAGATTTACCAAACATTGAGCCGCTGCGTCGGCTCCCATTAGTTCTCGTATTCGATCTTTTAATGGAGTGGTCACCTGACTCGAGGAAAGCGCTGCCAGCACTTGTAGAACAGCCAGGTCGGATCTGCGGCTCAGGGCATCCGCCACCTGATTACTAGAACCGGCACGATACTCAATCACAAAGTTGAACTCAGACAATAGTTCCTGCCATCTCGCTTGTTTCCCAGTAAGCTTTGGCTGGGATAGAAAGTGACTAACAGGAGTGTTGTCAGTTTTTACAATAAACGGCAACCCCAATAAGTAATGTCTCCAAAGTCGAAGGCAATGGACCACTGCTAAAAGCTCTTTCTCATGCACCGTGTAACGCCTCTCGACATCCTTAAGTTTCTTACTCTCGAAGGCAACAGGATGGCCATCTTGCACTAAAACTCCTCCTAGTGCAATATCTGAAGCATCTGTTTTAACCACAAAAGGTTTGGATAGATCCGGTAGTGCGAGGACCGGGTCTGTTAGGATGGCCTTCTTTAAGTTGTCGAAGGCATTTTGGCATTCCGGTGACCAATTCCAAACTTCCGTCTTTCTCGTCAAATCGGTTAGGGGTCTTGCTATTCCGGCATACCCCATCACAAATCTTCTATAGTAATTCGCCAACCCGAGAAATGACCGTACTTCATGTACATCGGTTGGTGGTTTCCATTCTTGAATTGCTCGTATTTTTCTCGGATCCATACGAATATTGCCACACTCAACGATATGACCCAAGAAACTGATCCGCTTCTGGGCAAATGAGCACTTCGACATCTTAACATATAGTTCGTGCTCACGAAGCCTAGTAAGAACCATTCTCAAATGTTCCACATGAGCTTCCAAGGTTCGGCTGTATATAACAATATCATCCAGGTATACCACGACAAACTCGTCCAAGAACCCTTGGAGAACTTGATTCATCAAGGTGCTAAAAGTTGCTGGGGCGTTTGTTAGGCCAAAGGGCATGACTAAGAATACGAAGGCCCCGTAATGTGTGACAATCATCGTTTTTACCTCATCTCCCTCCTTGATGCGAACTTGCCAATAACCTGATCTCAGATCGATCTTTGTATAGTACTCCGCTCCACTGAGATGGTCGAAGCAATCTGCTACGAGCGGAATAGGATACACATTCTTCACCGTAATTTTATTTAGAGCACGATAATCACAACACAATCGCAGAGTTCCGTCCAACTTTTTCTGAAAGAGAACAGGAGCTCCATACGGTGATTTCGCCGGTTGGATCATACCACATTCCAACATCTCTTTTAACTGCTTTCTGAGCTCCACAAGCTCAGGTTGCGACATACGATAAGGGGCTCGGGCAGGAGGTTTTGTGCCCGGCACCAACTCGATCTCATGATCGACCGCCCTCTTAGGTAGAAGCTTCCGAGGCAATTCGTCGGACATAACATCTTCAAACTCGTTTAGGAGGTGCTTCACAGCATCAGGGATAGGACCTGACAACTCCTCTACTTCGTCGAATTGCAAGGCGCACAGGAAGGACGGTTCCCCATGCCTGCATCCCTTCTTGAATTGTAATGCGGATAGGTTACTTTGCCCTTGGGTTGCGCTAATTGTTGGGATAATATGTGGTTTATCCCCCAAAACCAAGAGTGCATCGTCATACGGAATGACTAGGGTTTGAGTGTCATGCATGTACTCTAGCCCGAGTATTAATTTGTAGTCATCCATCTCCACAACAGATAGGTCGGCCCTACCTTCGAAGGCTCCTACCTTAATTCGAACAGCCTTGGCAATCCCCGCTATTGGTTTCGCCGGAGAGTTTACGGCTTTAACTCGACCCGCTCCTTTCTCTAACAACAGTCCAAGTCTCTCCACTTCGGTGCTCGCCAGATAATTATGGGTGGCACCCGAGTCTATCATAGCACGAATATTTTTCCCATTGATTTTAACATCAACAAACATTAATCCCTTCTTTTTCTTATCGGGACCACCTATCGTGAGAGCAGGTACGGGTTTTCTAGCTTTTGTCGGCACTCTTACCTTAGCCGTCACCTGATGGGTTAACGAGTTGCACCATTGATTGATGGCCCCAAGGTTTTCCTCATCTTCCGATCTTCCTTCCTCATCTAGAACTTGGAACTCTTCTTTCGGTTGCGAACTTGACTCTGCGGCGCTTGTTAAGGCGCTCAAAAGTTGCCTCTTCGGACAATTAGTGAGAAAATGCGGCCCATCACATAGGAAACATTTAACGATCCGTTGGGAAGGGGCCTGCTGACCTTCTGTAGGTTTGCTACGATTCGTGCTCCCATATGAACTTCCTTGAGTATAGGTTTGCCGATCCCCTACACTCCGACTCAAGTTAGGTTTGAACGGTCTTGGCATTACACTTCGGGACGGTGTCATGTTTGTTGTTACGGGACGATCCTTTCGAGGTTCCGACGTGTAATCCATTAATCTTTCTGCCGCTCCCATGGCGGTACTGAGGTCTGTGACTCTTTGGCGCAGAAGCTCCGTACGAGAAAATGGTTTCAACCCTTCCAGGAACGTAAACAACCGGTCATTCTCCGACATATCGCTAATGTGTAACATATGTGTCGAAAATGCCTTCACGTAATCTCGAATAAGACCGGTGTGCTTCAAATCTCGCAAGGCCCTTCTTGCATTGTACTCAACATTCTCTGGGAAGAATTGTTGCCTGATGGCTTCTCGCAGTTGTTCCCAAGTGTCAATTCTTACTCGTTGAGCCTGAATGTCCGCATATTTGGTGCGCCACCATAATTTGGCATCATCGATCAAATACATGGTGGCGGTTGACACCTTTCTCGCTTCGTCCAAAACATTAGCCGCATGGAAGTATTGTTCCATGTCGAATAAGAAGTTCTCAACTTCCTTGGCATCTCGGGTTCCACTATAGCAACTTGGTTCGGGGATCCGAATTCTCGTAATAGGTTCTTGAGCAACATGGGGTGTGTTGTTCACTGCTCTTTGAAGCAATCCAATATGGATACTCATTGCTTCCATCTCGCGTCTCATTTCAGCCGTATTGTTGGCTCCCATTGCCTCTGCAAGGGTTCGGCAGACTTCTCTGCATTCGCCCAACTGGGCTCGGAGGTCTTCATTCTCCGCCTCGAGGGTCTCGACCTTCTCCTCCAAGGCCTCGACAACATATCTCAATCTAGAGCACTCTTGCTCTAGATTATCGAATTGGGCTTTAGAGGCCTCGGCCTCTTTCCTCTTTCCGTCATCCTTTTTCTTGCCCTGCTTTCTAGGGACTTCCGTCTCGTTACCCGATTCCATTCTTTCGACCTTGACCGGTCTCCGATACCACCTGTCACGGGGCGCTTATAGTTTGTATATAATGTACGCACACCGTGCGGCTAGTAGTCAATTTACCCGACTATGTCCGCCTAACTCGTTCGAGCGTTGGTGCTAATGCGACGCAATCACGCCGAGGCGTTTTAGTGGCACAACAAAATTGAAGACGAAAATCGATTTGTATTAATACAATGAATGATTACAATATGCAACAATGATTACAAGCATACACGGATAGGAGGGTCTCAGCAAACTAGCCAATTCGTACTACAACTCTTCAGTACACTCTTCCCCCTATAATAGGCTTAGAAAAATAAAGGCTAATGACAACAGTGGATATTGAAAAGCTGAGCAACCACTAACTAGCTATTACAACACTAACTAGCTATTACAAGGAAAATAAAGTAAAGCCCTACACTATAGATGATAACTTGAAGTGCGATGAGGCTCTGCATCCCACAAAGTTGCGAGTGGGCCCCATGAATGGCCGTTGATCAGGTAATACCGCCTAGGGTCGCGGGCATCCCGTGACACTTCGGCACTTTACGGAAGAGTTTGGAACGGGCCGTGTCGCCTGACACAGCTGGGTTCGGCAGGCAGCAAGTTTTGCCTTTCTGGAACAGTGCGACACGGGCCGTGTCCTATGACACGGCCGAGACCGAGCACCATGGTCACTCCAAGTCTTGTGTCCATTTTCTCGCCTAAATATGTGGTCGCACGTGCATGGCGTGTTGTAAGGCCGCTTACGTCGATCCTTACTTCGTCTTCTTCATTCGGACGAGTCAATTTCGTATCATTCCCTCCCCCTTTAAAGGGAATTGTCCTCAATTCCGAAATCCCGTCGTCATCAAGATAATTAACTAAAGCCTCTAAGTACTTGATCTGGAAAATATCTGCGGTGCGTACATGGCCCAAAATCTTGAGGCGGTAGGTAGTAGGGGGCCTCAGAGAATCACCAACAAAATAACTATCAATATTAATAAAATAATAATGATTATTCTGCGAGGTAATACCGATATTGCGACATGACTCATCATCAATGGCGTGTTCCATCTCCCGCTCTCTAGCAAACATGGTAATTTTCGGTTTTTCAACCCGATTAGAGCTCATAGAACGAATACTTTGAGGTGACATCGGTTTAAGCACAATTTTTTTGCCCTTATCTCGTAATTCATATTCGTTACTTCTCCCTCGATGTAAAACATCTCTATCAAATAGCCATGGTCATCCCAAGAGTATATGGCAAGCATCCATCTGGAGTACATCACATAATACATTGTCACTGTATGAACCCATAGTTAAGCCGACCCGTACTTGTTTCGAAACTTTCACTTTACTCCCGTCATCGAGCCAATGTAACACGTATGGTTTTGGATGAGTAGTATTGACGAGTCCGAGCTTCTTCACCATCTCACTTGCAGCTACATTAGTACAACTTCCCCCATTGATTATCAAACTACACCATTTGTCTTAGATTTGACACTTGGTGTGGAATATTTGGTCTCATTGTTCTGTATCCCTCGAAGCCGTTTTGACTTGTAAAGTGTGAAGAACTAGACTCGTATCATAATCTGGAGCATTGTAAGCCTCGCACTCCTCTTCTTCTTTGGCGTCCAAGTTAAACACATCACCGAGCCTTTGTCTTTCGTCCTCGACTAGCAACTCGTCTAGGTTCGTGATGGCTTCTCTTAGCGTCAACACTCGATTGTTCGGACAAGCATTTTGATAATGACCGAACCCTTGATATTTAAAACATCTTACTTTGGTTAAGCTCGTTTCCTTCGGCATGTAGGGGGCTTTAGGAATCGTAGTAGGGGTAGGAGTCGGTACAGTTTTTTTGGTAGTCGAACTCGAACCAATACTTGGATCCTTGAATTTGGATGGAAACTCGAGTTCCAAAAACTTCACCTTATTTTGGGCCTCTATCTTCAAGCATAATCCACATAAAGTATAGAAATCTTCATATGGGTACAATTCCACCATGTTAGCTATGTTTTTATTCAAACCACGTAAAAAAAACGTGACATCTTTTGCTCTTCGTTTTCTTCTAATTCTCCCATTAAGTCCAAGCTTTCGAACTCTTTAATGTATTCACCAACACCTAGTTTTCCTTGCATGAAGTCGGAAATCTTCCAGTGCAAGGTTAACCGATGTGATGTTGGCACATATCTTTTACGAAGTTTTCTTTTTAATGAATCCCACGAACGGATCTTTGCCTTTCCCGCCTGAGCTTTTCGTGTCTTCACTCCCCCGAACCAAAGGTAAGCACCCTTCCCTAACTTGAGAATTACATATTTGCAACGTTTCTCGTTGTTAAGATCTTTGAATTCGAACATGCGCTCAATTTTACATTCCCATTCCAAATAAGCTCCGGGATCGGTACCTCCGACAAACTCCGAAAGTTCGTTTACTTTGAACTCGTCCGCATGGTGCGGTGAATGTCCGTCGTCTCTGCGCCTTGCTTGCATACGCTGCTCCGGTAAACCGCTTAGTGCATCACGGAGTTTCATCAAGAAATCGGGATCGGATAAATCCATAACAAGAGAGTCACGAGATAGTTTTAACAAGAAATCGTCAATAAAATCGCCAAGGAAATAACCTTGGGCTCCGATGCCACTAATGATACGAATTCGCTCGGAATGTGAATATGTATCGGTTGGAAAATGTATAAATATGGAAGTATATCGTAGCGGAAGTATATTTTTGTGGATAGGGTATTTCGAATGTAAAATTATGGAAATAATATCGGATATAGTAACAAAATCGACCAAGAAGGTTCGACCGAACAAGAACAAAGATTTATCGAATTATATCTATAATTCGATAAGATGATTTCTTCTCAAGACCTATTGAGAATCAATCGGATTAATACTCGAAAACGCATCGAATAATAATCAAGGGTTTGATGAAACTCATTCAATAAGGATGAAAATACAAAGTGTATTCTATTTTCAACATTCAATTTTCCCAATACAAGAATCACAATGACTACTTATAGGATTGTAGTCTCCTATATCAACTAAAGAAAACAAGAAAAGGATGACATGATCTTTGAAAAGCAAAACAAATCAAGATAAAAAGTAAAGGGGAACACAAAATCAAAACAAATCACACATTAGGGGAACACAATCTTGAGATAGGGTAAAGAAAGGAAAAGAAGACAAACAACACACATAAGGTGTATAAAAAAAGGTGGCTGGTGACTTGACACGGGCTGTGTCGCTTGACACGGCCGCGGCACACGTTCTGGCAAATCTTGGTCGGGCAGGCCTCGACCGTGTCCCGGAACACGGTCGGGTTGCCTGACGTTCTGGCGTTTCTGGATGACCACGACTCGACCGTGTCCCGGAACACGGTCGGGTTGGGTAGGCAGTGCCTTCGGCACTTTCCAGAAGAGTTCGGCATGGGCCGTGTCACCTAACACGGCTGGGTTCGGCGGGAAGCAAGTTTTGCCTTTCCGGAACAGTGCGACACGGGCCGTGTCCTATGACACGGCCGAGACCGAGCACCATGGTCACTCCAAGTCTTGTGTCCATTTTCTCGCCTAAATATATAGTCTTACGTGCATGGCGTGTTGTAAGGACGCTTACGTCGATCCTTACTTCGTCTTCTTTATTCGGGCGAGTGAATTTCGTATCATTCTGTTTGACCGCGGTCGGTCAAATATTTGGTTGTTTGGATGTGTTCAGCCTGGTGAATCCTTGAGTGTAGGGTCTGTAAAACCCCACAAAAATCATGTAAACATTAGACTTAGTAAATATAGTTATAAGATATCATCTCATTGTTATGCATAAAATTTTGTTCCGAATCCCTTGATGTTTCGATCGGTTAATTGTTAATCGCCCAAATTTAAATTTTTATTATTAATTATTTTGTACACATAATTAATTAAATAACATACTAAAATAACTAATGGGCGAAGATCTAAAACATAAATATAATAGATTGGGCCCAACCCATTACAATAATAACTTATACATTTAAAATTAACAAAAAAAATAATATATATATATATATAATGATGATGATGATGGGCGGCCGAGGGGGGGAAGAGGTAGGGAGTGAAGTGTTCTAGGGCCTTCACCTTCTCCATGCAAGACTACATTCATTAATCTTCCATACACCCACACTTCCCCAAACTACACACTATAAATACATGCACTAATTACCTAGCCACATTTTACACTTTCAAAAAAAATTCTGCACGAGAGAGAGAGAGAGAGAGAGAGAGAGAGAGAGAGAGGGCCTAAAGTTTGAAAAAGGAGGAAGAAGTAGTTCAAGCAAGAACTAGGTAATCCGACCTTCTTTACTTCCTTCTATAATTTACAGTTGTAATCGTCATATCCTAACTTAATCTCACCATGCAAAAAAAATACACCACCATGGTGAAATGTGTGTCATGGCCGAACCATGTAGAGGTGAAAGGAAGATCGTCTTCCAACTTACAAGACTTAGAACCGACCGTTTGCAACAAGAAATCGAGGTGGGTGAAATTCCTTCCAAAACTCCTAAAGTAAATAATTTCTTTCTTTATTTTCTGATGCATGTGCAAATCTGAAATCTCCAAGATTTATTGTTAAGAAACATGTTAAGATATTCATGATAAAATATATGCTATGATTTTTTTGTACTTAGAAATATATCTCTTGTTTTCCTTAAGTTTTAATTCAAAAAAAAAAAAACTATGAAATATTATGATGCATGCATGAATCTGAAAATTTGTGTAAATCTATGTCTTTGAGATGTATGTATATGGTTATATTAATATGCATTATATTTTTACAGGTTTAAGTTACAACCGATTTGATAGATGAAGTTCGATTATGTGAAAATTTGTGGATTTCATGTCTTCTTCGAAATTTTAGTAAAAATCTACCAAAATCTAGAATTTTATGTTATATGATTATGTTGGTGTTTGGGTAACTTAATTATGGCAAAAAACGGGACTTGAAACAAGTAAACAGAATTTAAAGGGCACAAATTATAATTAATGAAAATAATAGACTAATCTGAAAATCTCGAAAATAAACTGTTCTAGACCTTGAATAATATATATATATATATATATATATTAACACATACTACCTCCATTCTTCAATAACTACAATATTTGAACTTTCACGCTTGTCAATGCACAACTTTGATTATTAATATCTTCAATTCTTTATTTTTAAAAATTATAAGACGTTGATATTTTGAAAGTATATTTCGAGATGAATCTAACAAGATCTCACATGGCTATATTTTTTCATATGTATAAATCACAAAAGATGGTCAAAAGAGAATATGTGAACAATGTAATGGTCAACACGTTGCAATAATAAAGTAATGGAGGAAGTATAAGCTTTCCGTAAAGTTTCGAACAAATTGGAGTTCGTTATCTAAGCTAACTAGTCAAATATAAAATTTTCAAACAATTCCGGGATCAAAATAAAAGAAATTAAAAATTCTGGACCAAGTCCGAATCTTCTAGAATTTTTCACAAATCTGGAATTCCATGTTCACCATGAACTATCTCATGAAATTTCGTTACCTTCCGAGCTAAACTCCAAGCTCTATAGGCCTCGGAATGAATTTGTTAAATTTTGGGGCAATTTCGTAATTTTCTGGAAATTTCAGTCCCGATACTAAATTCTGAATCTCTTCTTAAATCTGACATCTAGTAAATAATTTTGACTCCCTTATAAATTCTCATGATCATCTGAATTCATCCCGAAGTGCTCGTTCCTCCGAAACGCTTAGTCTCAAAACTAAGGGTAGAATCGTCTTTAGAAAGTTTCTCGACCACCGTATCATTGAACCTACCAGTCCAATACATCTAACCTGAACTCTTAAAATAGTTAGCAATTCATAGATTGCTAAATTCCTCAAGAATTCATAGAATCTCGTCCTAAATAATTTTGACCAAATTTTGATAAAGAGGAATATTTCCAAATTAACATGCAAGTCCTATTCTGTGCCACAAATATAGGTAACTATAACATATACTAATCAACAGACGCATTTGACATTACTAACTGAATGTATAAGTGGTACTACGTGTAATACGTATAACTGACAAATGAGTAGTCGGAAACTAAGTGTTATACAAATAAAGTGTCACGGACGGAGCCACCCTCGAACACTGCGGGATCAGAATGCCTCATCGACGGATGAGTACATCTATTGAACCTTACAAGACGGAGCGTCTGTCCCACAACCCGGGTCCACCTCTTGAACTGTAGGAGCCACCTCTAGAATGTAACACCCCCAAATCCTATTGGGTTATTACAGTGCCGTGGACCCCACGCCAGGAGATCCACCAGGCGAACATGATTAAAATTACATTAAATTAAACGATAAGGGAAAATTATAGTCCCTACCATGATATCCGACACGGTATTTCGATAAGGAATTTCAACGACAACGATGGGCCTACATGGCCAAAAGTAAAAATACAACAATATCCACGAGCATCTGCTCGGGTAATACATAATGACAATGACTGACAAACTGGAGAACACTCCAACTGACTGACCAACATGAACAACTCGGACTAGTATCGCTCGAATGCCTCGTCGCTTTCATTATGCCCCTGTGTCTCAACTCTCTCCTCGCAAGCACCTAAAACATGAAAACATATTCCACCCCCACGGGGTCAGTCATCCAGATAATGAACATCAAATATATGTATAACATGATATGCATCCAAAGGCAGAATGAAACGGTACAATGATGTTAATAATACGAGATGCTCACAAACCAAGGTAAGAACCGAGCATTCGTGAAATACTATGCCCACGGCATACTATTAATACCCGTTCGATAGGTTAGAACATAAGTGCCCAACGACGAATCATAATCACAGAATACCACAATGAATTACACGACAGGAACCAAACCAGAACTGAATTAAATATGAATCACAATGCCCGAAGGCTCCAATGAAATTATCAAGACATCATAAAGACCTAAAAGTCTCTCAGCCGAAGCTGTCAATCAACATAAACACTGAAACCGGAACAGCCCGAAGCTGTAGTTAATGAGGCTAATAAGATCATAACCACGACCGTGACCTACTGAGCTGTAGGTGTTGGGAAGCCAATCGCGAAGGTTCAAGCCCCAAGTTTACACATAAGATCATAAACACGACTGTGACCTACTGAGTTATAGGTGTTGGGAAGCTAACCGCGAAGGTTTAAGCCCCAAACTTACCCATAACATCATAAACACGACCGTGACCTACTGAGTTGTAGGTGTTGGGAAGCCAACCGCGAAGGTTCAAGCCCCAAACTTACCCATAAGATCATAAAAACGACCGTGACCTACTGAGTTGTAGGTGTTGGGAAGCCAACCGCGAAGATTCAAGCCCCAAACTTACCCATAATAATCACTAGCCGAGACTAGCCTCCAAAATATAATTAATCGCAAACGACAACGATTCGTAAATTACCGAATTTACGAGAATGATAGTGTGCTACCTTGAGTCGGCCAACACGATAATGATGACTCACGCACGGGCATCATACTCGACAGTCCCAATTCAATACCTCGATTACCTTAGAATGGTCAATCGATAACAACGACACAACGGATGGGAACTATCCTCGACAACCCCAATTCAATACCTCGATTGCCTTAGAATGGCCAACCGATAACAATGATGCAGCAGATGATTCAATATCTCGATTGCCTTATAACGGTCAATCGATAACAATGATACAACAAATGATTGAGCACCTCGATTTCCTTAGAACGGCTAATCGATGACAATGATACAATGAATGATTGAGCACCTCGATTGCCTTAGAACGGCTAATCGATGACAAGGATACAATGAATGCCTTGGTACCTTTAATCGGCTACCGACGACGAATATGAGAATGAATATGACAATGCCTTCAATCGGCTAATACAACATGAATGACAGGACACCATCATTAATAACAATGATTACAACAACGCCTTAGATCGACATCAATATTAACAACAACAACCGATACATCGATACCGCGAACCGGTGATCGATAGTAACATTAACAACAAATATCTCAATGCCTTACCGGCCATTAATGAATGATAATAAACATTTGGCATAATTGCCGAAGAGTATCGTATCGAACGATCCCCTAATATCAATGAACTTATGAAGAGACTAAGTCTCGGAATGATACAACACATCCATACACATATATGATAACATTAATCTCATTGACTAGTACAAGTATAAAACTTGCCTCAACCGAAGGCGATGAATTCCTTCCACAAACAACGAACGGCATCTTCCGATAAATACAAGCGCTCAAACAACATTGAATGAAATACAATTCATTCAATAACACAATATCGAACGAAAACAACACAACGATCGAAGGAAACTCTTTGAGACATTTAATCGAACACTAAATGTTCAAAGTTCCTCAAGAACCTAAGAATCATCAATCGGGTTGAACGAATTGAAGATATGGATATACAATCCATAGAACACGATTAATAATGTTTACTAACATCAACCGATTCATCAAATTCGGATGGACAATGAAAATCAAGAAGAAATCTCGAAAAATCAAATTTTAGGAGATTTCAAGAAATTACCTTAATCCGACGAAGAACAATGATTAGATGTTGATATGATCACCTAGAGCCTCCTCAAAACATGATTGGATGGAGTAGAATCAATCATAATCACAAACCCTAGTCGGATCGCCCGAATACCGCGAGAAGAAGGAGAGAAAGGGAGAAATGAGGTGAAAACCCGTCCGATCCCCTTATATACTCCAGTGACGCTCGACAAAAAAACACGACCAAATGTCCGTGTGTTTGGTCGTGCGCCAGGCTACTGCCCGGCCACTGATCTCACGCACGAGCAGCACGCACGAGCACCTGCTCGTGTGTCTTGCTCGTGTGTCCCTAATGGTCTCCAAAGTGTACTGTCCAAATCTGATGCCACGCACGAGCAGCACGCACGAGCAGCTGCTCGTGTGTCATGCTCGTGCGTCCCTGCTGAGTGCCAAAATGACAAGGGAACACAAAAATGACAGGACACGCATGCCTACACACGACTTACACGATAATAAGTCATGTCCAATTGGTGAAACAATCATGGAACTCCCAACACAAAGCGGCCAATCATGATGATGATGATGGAAATATTCTCGTATCGATCCCCATACAGGGATGAGTGATGAATAAAAACTGATACACGACTCCAAGATAAGCCGAATGATGAACACGAAATGAATGAATACGAATGATGAATGATTATTACTGAGTGAAAAAAATTCTGAGTGGCAATTACTGAATGATAATTAATGAATTTACAACCGGGTATTACATACCCCCCCCCCCAAAAAAAGAGTTTCGTCCTTAAAACTAAGGGTAAACAACTCGGGATATGAACTATCCATCAGGATCTGAAAACCACATCTCGAGGAATGCTCCTCAATGCGAAACACCTCGCCTGCACAACTGGGTCAACCCCCCATAAGTACTGACTCACGCCTCAAAAGAAAAGTGACAAAGCACATATAGTCCTCGGGACCATATCAATCACACGCCCAAGTCCCCATGACTTGACGTCTCGAATCACAACGAATAATTATCCAGATCATCACTAAATCTCAGGTACAACACAAAAAGAATGCATCAAATGACCCAAATCTCAAAATTGTCAAATACGGTCATTATAAGATAGATCGACAATAAATGATCCACAACCATGATACATTAATACGGATTAAGTTACACATTAATCCGAAAACAGAGAAAGGAAAATACAAAGATTAAGGCTACATATCAAATGTACCCAACACCGATATCCTCCAGATAATCGATCTCCTGGATCTCTTCGATTCAAGGAAGACCCAAATCTGAACTCATTGTTCAATATGATCCCGGAAGGTCATAAGGACAAGAATGACCACAATGAATGATAATGAATCGAAATCCATCAAGGATCAAGAATGACTCACCGGGGTGGAATGATAACGTATTGAGTGATAACTCAATGAAATGTTTGGAACCATTGTTCCCCGTGAAGTGAATGATTAGTTTGGTAATTATAAGTCTCAACGTGATTGATACATGATGAATGAATTATATGAATGAATGAACGATAATGAAATGAATGATTATCCTATTACCGAGCAAGGATTAACTTGCTCAAAACCGGAGATGAATGTCCTTACCTCGGGCTCTCGAAGCCTGATAGGACCCCTTGAATGAAGCACGAGCTGGAGTAACAAAGTCCCTCGAGGCCCTTGAGCTCTCTCGAGATCTACCGGCACTAGAACTCCTGCAGTATTTCTAAAGGTGTCCCTTATGCCCACATCGAAAATAAATAACGGCCCGCATCGAGCACCGGGTGCTGCGATGTCCTATTACATCACAGTTAAAGCAAACAACGGTCGAACTCGTGGCCTTAGAAGAGGATGCTCCCTCCACACGAAGACGACTAGAAAATGACCTCTTGGATGTCGGAGCCCGATGTCCCTCTGAACGAGCCGGCATTCTAGTCCTCTCACCCAAAGAAACTAAAGGATCTTCTGAGTAAGCTCCTTGATTAAAAGCTCTGCTCCAAGAGCCTTCCCGATGAACTCACTAAGTGAATTACAATTGTGATTGAACAACTGCATCCTCAAATGCGGATTTAGCCTCTTGCTAAAATATTTGATCTTATCCGCCTCAGTATGGATAACTGACGAAGCAAACTGAAGTAGTCCCTGAAACTTCTCAGCAATGACAATAACATCATCGTCCTCGACAGATTCGGGGTTCAAAACCTCGGACAACTTGGCTTCACGAAGTGTAGCCGGATAATAGCTCTCTAATATGAGGGTCTTGAACTCACTCCAACCACAATCGCGATCGGCGAGTTTCACAGAAAGCCACCACGAATAAGCACCCTTAATCAAGTAATAAGCCGCTACTGCCACTTTACTCTCTTCCAGACACTGAACCATGTCGAAGAGTTTATAAAATGCTCAATCCAATGAACAATATCAGCTGGTTCCGACGAACCCTCAAAAGTAGGCGGCCTCTGACGAGAGATATCGCCAACAATCTGGTTCACTCCTCCAGTCTATCCATGAAACGGCACCTGGAATACCTGTTGCGGTGGACCACGAACCATTGAGGTCTGCATGGTCTCCACCATCCGCGTCATCTGAGTCATCTGGGCCATCATGCCCTACATAAATATCAATGGGTCAACCCGAACACCTTCTGAGTGAGATGCCTCTCGGGTACGACTCCCTGACAGTGAATGATTATTTGACAGTGAATGAGTAGCATAGCTAACTTATGAACACATGTTATCTCTCGTATTCACACGGGCATTCACACGAGATCCCCAGTTTCGGCCCACACTGCGGCCTCTTACCCTGCGTCCTCTGACAGCTCTATCCATACTGAAGCAGGAAAGCCACATGATAATTATAGATTCCACATGAATATCGCATTATGATCACGTGACGGAATGATAACAATGAGCATACACGCTATAACACAATGAATGCATTAATAATGTAGTAAAATGATCATCGACATCACGCCGGAATATGATAAGATCGCATGAAAGGTCAAGTGGGGTGATATGAGTATCTGATGAAATTCCTGAAATGATTGCCTTGCACAAGTTAACAAGGTTGAAAATTTGATCCATAAGATCAACAACTGAACCGTGAGATGGACTGGATGATTAATGAATTAACTGAACAATGAGATTGACTGAGTGATGAATGAATTAACTGAGCGATGAAATTGACTGAGTGATGGATGAATTAACTGAACAATGAGATTGACTGAGTGATGAATGAATTAACTAAACAATGAGATTGACTGAGTGATGAATGAATAAACTGAACAATGAGATTGACTCAGTGATGAATGAATTAACTGAACAATGAGATTGACTCAGTGATGAATGAATTAACTGAACAATGAGATTGACTGAGTGATGAATGAATTAACTGAACAATGAGATTGACTGAGTGATGAATGAGTTAACATGATCTACAAGATCAAAATGATGATTAAGGATTATTAACTGATGAGTGAGTTGATCCTTAACGCTTACACAGGTCACACGTGCTCCAAAACAATTAGTCATGCACATCAATCGTAACAATAATATCACATATATGTTTCAACAAAGCATGAATAATTAATGACATGATGAATGTATGAACATAAAGAGAATCGAGTCCTTACACAGGTCATACGAAGCTTCGAGGTCTCACAATACTAGTCTACACTGACGACGACTGGATGAATGAATGACTCGTGCAGTCGTACTAATATTACGACTCACAAAACCCAACTGACTAGATTGTCATAACCTGACAATCCCACTACTACCGCGTCGGTAGAGCCACATAACTCACATCTCAGGGTATTCCACAACCCAAATCTCTGATACCATTTCTGTAACACCCCCAAATCCTATTGGGTTATTACAGTGCCGTGGACCCCACGCCAGGAGATCCACCAGGCGAACATGATTAAAATTACATTAAATTAAACAATAAGGGAAAATCATAGTCCCTACCATGATATCCGACACGGTATTTTGATAAGGAATTTCAACGACAACGATGTGCCTACATGACCAAAAGTAAAAATACAACAATATCCACGAGCATCTGCTCGGGTAATACATAATGACAATGACTGACAAACTGGATAACACTCCAACTAACTGACCAACATGAACAACTCGGACTACCATCGCTCGAATGCCTCGTCGCCTTCATAATGCCCCTGTGTCTCAACTCTCTCCTCGCAAGCACCTAAAACATGAAAACATGTTCCGCCCCCACGGGGTCAGTCATCCAGATAAAGAACATCAAATACATGTATAACATGATATGCATCCAAAGGCAGAATGAAATGGTACAATGATGATAATAATACGAGATGCTCACAAACCAAGGTAAGAACCAAGCATTCGTGAAATACTATGCCCACGGCATACTATTAATACCCGTTCGACAGGTTATAACATAAGTGCCTAACGGCGAATCATAATCACAGAATACCACAATGAATTACATGACAGGAACCAAACAGAACTGAATTAAATATGAATCACAATGCCCGAAGGCTCCAATGAAATTATCAAGACATCATAAAGACCTAAAAGTCTCTCATCCGAAGCTGTCAATCAACATAAACACTGAAACCGGAACAGCCCGAAGTTGTAGTTAATGAGGCTAATAAGATCATAACCACGACCGTGACCTACTGAGCTGTAGGTGTTGGAAAGCCAACCGCGAAGGTTCAAGCCCCAAGTTTACTCATAAGATCATAAACACGACCGTGACCTACTGAGTTGTAGGTGTTGGGAAGCCAACCGCGAAGGTTCAAGCCCCAAACTTACCCATAAGATCATAAACACGACCGTGACCTACTGAGTTGTAGGTGTTGGGAAGCCAACCGCGAAGGTTCAAGCCCCAAACTTACCCATAAGATCATAAACACGACCGTGACCTACTGAGTTGTAGGTGTTGGGAAGCCAACCGCGAAGGTTCAAGCCCCAAACTTACCCATAATAAGCACTAGCCGAGACTAGCCTCCAAAATATAATTAATCACAAACGACAACGATTCGTAGATTACCGAATTCACGAGAATGATAGTGTGCTACCTTGAGTCGGCCAACACGATAATGATGACTCACGGATGGGCATCGTATCCGACAGTCCCAATTCAATACCTCGATTATCTTAGAATGGTCAATCGATAACAATGACACAACGGATGGGAACTATCCTCGACAGCCCCACTTCAATACCTCGATTGCCTTAGAATGGCCAACCGATAACAATGATTTAGCGTATGCTTCAATATCTCGATTGCCTTATAACGGTCAATCGATAACAATGATACAACGAATGATTGAGCACCTCGATTGCCTTAGAATGGCTAATCGATGACAATGATGCAATGAATGATTGAGCACCTCGATTGCCTTAGAACGGCTAATCGATGACAAGAATACAATGAATGCCTCGATACCTTTAATCGGATACCGACGACGAAGATGAGAATGAATACGACAATGCCTTCAATCGGCTAATACAACATGAATGATAGGACGCCAACATTAATAACAATGATTACAACAATGCCTTAGATCGACATCAATATTAACAACAACAACCGATACATCGATACCGCAAACCGGTGATCGATAATAACATTAACAACAAATATCTCAATGCCTTACCGGCCATTAATGAATGATAATAAACATTTGGCATAATTGCCGAAGAGTATCATATCGAACGATCCCCTAATATCAATGAACTTATGAAGAGACTAAGTCTCGGAATGATACAACACATCCATACACATATATGATAACATTAATCTCATTGACTAGTACAAGTATAAAACTTGCCTCAACCGAAGGCGATGAAACCCTTCCACGAACAACGAACGGCGTATTCCGATAAATACAAGCGCTCGAACAACCTTGAATAAAATACAATTCATTCAATAACACAATATCGAACGAAAACAACACAATGATCGAAGGAAACTCTTTGAGACATTTAATCGAACACTAAATGTTCAAAGTTCCTCAAGAACCTAAGAATCATCAATCGGGTTAAACGAATCGAAGATATGGATATACAATCCATAGAACACGATTAATAATGTTTACTAACATCAACCGATTCATCAAATTTGGATGGACAATGAAAATCAAGAAGAAATCTCGAAAAATCAAATTTTAGGAGATTTCAAGAAATTACCTCAATCCGACGAAGAACAATGATTAGATGTTGATATGATCATCTAGAGCCTCCTCCAAACATGATTGGATGGAGTAGAATCGATCATAATCACAAACCCTAGTCGGATCGCCCGAATACCGCGAGAAGAAGGAGAGAAAGGGAGAAATGAGGTGAAAACCCGTCCGATCCCCCTTATATACTCCAGTGGCGCACGACCAAAACGTACGACCAAATGTCCGTGTGTTTGGTCATGCGCCAGGCCACTGCTCGGCCACTGATCTCACGCACGACCAGCATGCACGAGCACCTGCTCATGTGTCTTGCTCGTGTGTCCCTGATGGTTGCCAAAGTGTACTGTCCAAATCTGATGCCACGCACGAGCAGCTACTCGTGTGTCATGCTCGTGCATCCCGGCTGAGTGCCAAAATGACAAGGGAACACAAAAATGACAGGACACGCATGCCTACACACGACTTACACGATAATAAGTAACGTCCAATCGGTGAAACAATCATGGAACTCCCAACACAAAGCGGCTAATCATGATGATGATGATGGAAATATTCTCGTATCGATCCCCATACAGGGATGAGTGATGAATAAAAACTGATACATGACTCCAAGATAAGCCGAATGATGAACACGAAATGAATGAATACATATGACGAATGATTATTACTGAGTGAAAAAAAATTCTGAGTGGCAATTACTGAATAATAATTAATGAATTTACAACCGGGTATTACATAGAATTCCAAAATCGAGTCGGGTTGGTTAGACCAAGTCTTGTATCGAGCAGCATGGTTGCGGTTCATGAACAAGCTGCCGTTATTGCCTACTCCCATAACCCAAGAACGGAGTGCTCTGAGGGATCTTGATTATAGAATTAGGTTATACATTGGCCCACAGCTAAGGACACACCGAGCCCAGATAAGAGATAAGAAAGAATACGCTAAGTGTGAGATTGGAAGCTCAGCTATTGGGGCGACGGTCCAATTACTGGGGCAACGACCTATATTACTAGGAGTCATAAGAAGAGCCTAGGATCCAAAGTCCATATCGGCAGGATCTGAAGCTGTACTGACTGACTGACTGATTTTAACATCTATCCACGGGGACGAAATTTTAAATTTTTAAAATACTGAAGGATCATTTTCTGTAAAATTATCGGCATACTCTTGTAACTTTTCTCTTCTCATTTGTAATTTGACAAAGTCATGCATTACTTAAATTTTTCAAAGGAAAGAAACCCACATTCACACACGTTCACCCACTCACTGAGACCTTTTGTCTCACCCCACCCTTTTCCTTTTTAAACCAGAAAATGAGCAGACAGCAGAAGATGAAGGAGACTTCGTGGAAGAGACCGACTAGAAGATCTACTGTCAAGACTTAGAAATTCTGATGTCATTCCAATTTGTGATAATTAATTTTTCTTCGTAATTTAGATCGTTTTGGTATTTTTCCTGCTGCAACTTTGTAATCATTGTAACTTGGACATCAACTTTCGTTTCAACGAATCTTAGAACTATCGAGCTAAGATCATTATTTTGAAATTTTATCTTACCGTTATTTAGCTTCCGCTAATTATTGCCGTACTTTTATTTTCATAATTTTATTGATAACCGGTGTGTCCCTCGTCCTTCCCGATGTTTGGGGGCATGACAGAAGTGGTATCGGAGCCCGGCTGTAGGAAGGACACTTACAACAGGTTAACCAGGATAAGATTCTTCGGACTTAGATGGGAATTCCACCTAGGACGAAGTGAACCATGGGATTGAGACCTAAAATAGATTTCCCGAGTCAATTCTCGTTAAGATTTCTTTCGACTTGTTGTTATTCACATGGAATATGCGTAGTCAAATTCAAATTTCCTGAGTCATTAGCCATGATACTTGATTGAGTATTCGCGGCATGCCCCGATTGAATCAATTCTTCTACTTAACTCTTGAAACATATACGGTCTATTTCAATACCAGTTTCTCAAGTCGTGTCACTATTCATTCGGAATAGATGAAATGGTGAATTCCTTTAAACTCAACTAAACTTCATCATCCTCGTAAAGGGAGTATTATTGTAGCTCATCAATGGTGTTTATAAGTACATTTATTGGATCATTAAGCTCAATAATTTGATGATTGTTCATACTTAATAGAGGTCTATATTGGAACTTAGATTTCCGAGATACTGAATTAGTTTTATAATTAGATGGACCTGAGGGCAGTGATTGCGCGCATCTATTAGGATGTATCGGCATACCGGAACTAGAGGGACAAGTTGTTCCAGCTGTTAGAGAAAAGGAGGCAAGAGTGTGAGGAGCTTGAGGAAAGAGTACACTACCTAGAGACCCAATCGCAGGTGCACAACGGAACGATCGCCAAACTCCGTAGCAACAAGTTTCTCCAAGCCCACAGGGTACAAATGCTCGAGGAGCAGATCTTAACAGAGCATCACGAACACGAGAAATTTCAAACCTTGGTGAGGACTAAGCTTAGTGCCGTGATTGAACTATTCCCTAACTCTACCACCGAGATTGGAGCTCTGTCGCAAGCACCAAAGACTATCGACGCTCAATTTCGCGAGTATGAAGAGGAACCCGAGGAAGATCTGGAAGAAGACCCAGAGGAGGATCTAGAAGAAGACTCGACGATGGATTCTGGAGATGATTAGAGAATTTTGTGACTAGGATCGAGAGTGTTAGTGTAGCTTATTTTGTTGTTATGTGTTTAAGATGTTCGTCCTAGTGCCATGAAACTCGATATGTATGCTCAGCCGAATAATCCAAGCTTAACCAAAATCAACTATGTTTCCAACTTTATATTATAATTCTATTTTTCACAAATTATTAGTGTTCAATTGTGCACTTAATTCTGCATAACAACATAAATCAATGATAATTCCACATAAGACTAATCCATACACATTTCCCTAAATTATAATAGATGGCTGACCGAAGACGCGGACGTCCACATGTGATCGTGATGAATAATAGTGTCGCAATGATCGCTCTCCCACTCCTCCACGGGGAGGGAATGGACATGACGCTATGGCTCAAGCCTTAGCTCAACTGACAAATTTTCTACAACAACAAGCAACAAACAACCGGAATGTTGGTGAAACCCAAGATCGCACGCTCGAAATATTCTTGCACTTCAAGCCACCTACCTTCGACGGAGAGCCTGATGACGTTAAGGCCGAGCTATGGTTGGAGAAGATTGAGGGGATATTCAACGCCCTACAATATTTTGACGAACAGCGTGTATCCCTGGCCACATTCCTACTCGAACCTGCTGCCCATGATTGGTGGAAGGTTGTTAACGAACGCTGGATGAGGGAGAACCATGTCAGAACTTGGGCCTACTTCTTAATTGATTTCCGAACCCAGTATCTTTCAGTAGCAGATAGAGAAGCTCGGCGATATGAGTTTTACCATTTGAAGCAAGGATCCTTGACTGTCGCGCAATATGAAGCTCAGTTCAATAGGCTGTCCAAATACGGGCCTGGATTGGTTGCGATTGAGGATGATAAGATTTACAAGTTTACGCGAGGACCGAGGTATACACTCTAACAGAGTCTCTTGGCTATTCGTCTGACAACACTTGTTGAAGCTGTAGAAGCCGCCACCCGAATTGAATGCGGAACAGCAAGACTAGCTCAACAACAGAGTCAATTCACTAGCAATGCCAAGAGACCTGCGACTCGACCAACATTAAAGCCACCACAGAAGTATCGGAAGACGGGAGCCCAGGTAAACTCAGGCAGATCGAAGGAACCTGATACGGAATCATTTGATATGAACGAAGAAGACGAAGTAAGGATCGATATAAATGACCTTACTACATGCCATGCACGGGCTACTACGTATTTAGGCGAGAAAACGGACATAAGACGTGGAGTCTCGGTCTCAGCCGCGTCATATAACATGGACCGTGTCATGCTATGCCGGAAGGTCGACAATCAGCCGGAAAATGGACGAACTGCCGGAAAAATCACCACCTGCCGGAACTGGCCGATCGCTGCCGACCACCACCTGCCGGAACTGGCCGATCACTGCCGACCGAACCCGACCGTGTCGTCCGACACGGACCGTGCCGAGGTGTCCTGGATAATGAAATCTCGCTGCCGACCGAACCCGACCGTGTCGTCCGACACGGCCCGTGCCGACACAACCCGACCGTGTCAGGCGACACGGCCGAGTCACACTCTTCCGGATAGTAAATTCCCGCTGTCCGACCAACCCGACCGTGCCAGACGACACAGTCGAGTCCTGCCGAACATGTGCGCCAGCACATGCCGCCGCGGCCGTGCCGATCGGCACGGGCCGTGTCCGACAGACCAGCAAATGACCATTATTGCTGATTTTTTTTTTGTTGTTGTTTTTCCTCTCCTCACATGTCATGATTAGACTTGCATGTTATGTGGGGTGGCTTATAATAATTTTGTTGTGTGATTCCCCCTCCCTTTGATTTGATTCCTTTGTATTTTATCTTGATGTTTTGTTTTTCATTTCAAGATCATGTGATCTTGTTTTCATCCCTTAGTTGTTTAGAAGACTACACTTCTATAAGTAGTCTTGTTCATGCTTGTATGAAGTATTGTATGTTGAAGAAATAAGAATACACTTGTGTTTTCTTGGTGAATGCTTTTCATCGAAACCTTGATTATAATTCGACGCGTTTTCGAGTTTTAATCGAATCAATTCTCAATAGGTCTTGAGGAAAGATTATCTTATCAAACTATAGGTCTAGTTTAAAAAATCATTCATATTGTTCTTGTTTATGTAAGCCGAATTGCCCTACTTTCGGTTATATCTTACGAGTGTTACACATATTCGAGTGTTGTGAGGATCAATTATATTTCCGCTGCATTCCATACGAGTTTACGTCCATTTTCATACGTAATTCGTATCATTAGTGGCATCGGAGACCAAGGTTACTTCCTTGGCGAATTTCTCTTGGCGAATTTCTTATCAAAAATATCTTATCATGGATTTTTCCGACGATTTCATGGAGAAACTACGTGAGGCACTACACAGCATGCAAGAACCACGTTTTCAAGAAAGAAGAGGAGGATATGATGCACATTCACCGCGTCATGTGGATGAATTTAAAGTTAATGAACTTCCGGAATTTGTCGGAGGTACTAATCCCGAAGTTTACTTGGAGTGGGAGAGGAAGATTGAACGTATGTTCGACTTCAAGCACCTTAACGATGAGAAACGTTGCAAATATGCAAGTCTCAAGTTAGGGAAGGGCGCTTCCTTATGGTTCGAGGGTATGAAAACACAACGAGCTCGTGCGGGAAAAGAGAAAATCCGTTCTTGGGATTCTTTGAAGAAAAAACTACGTAAAAGGTATGTCCCGACATCACATCGGTTAACCTTATACCGAAAATTGCGGAGTTCATACAAGGGAAACTAAGTGTGGAAGAATATATCGAAGAATTTGAAGGCTTGGCCTTAATGGGAGAACTTGAAGAAAATGAAGAACAAAGAATGTCACGTTTCTTACGTGGTCTAAACCGAAACATTGCAAATACGGTGGAATTATACCCATACGGAGATTTTGACACTTTATGCGGGCTATGCATAAAAATTGAAGCTCAAAACAAATTGAAGTTTACCAAACCCGAATTCCCATACAAATTCGGAAATACAAATGCCGGCTCAAGTTCGACTACGAAACCTACCGTACCTTTTCAAGTCCCTACCCCGGCCCCGAAGGTTCCCCACGTTTCCAAGGAAACGAGCTTGGCTAAAGTACGGTGTTTTAAATGTCAAGGCTTTGGTCACTATCAAAATGCATGTCCAAATAAACGGGTGGTCACTTTAAGAGAAGCTCTTGCGGTCCGAGACGAACTTTTAGTCGAGGACGAGAAGGAAGGCCTTGGTGACGTATTTAACATGGATGCCGAGGAAGAGAATGAGGATTGCGAGACTTATGACGCTCCGGAATATGATACTACTTTAGTGCTTCGAGCACTACATACCAAAATCGTTCCAAGTGACACGGAGCAAACAGACGAAATCTTTCATTCCAAATGCAAAGTCGTAGAAAAGTGGTGTAGCTTGATAATAGACGGAGGGAGTTGCACGAATGTAGCATCAAACGAGATGGTCACCAAGCTCGGGCTAACTACTACGGCTCACCCGAGACCGTATGCCTTACATTGGCTCGATGATGGAAGCAAAGTGAAGGTGACGAGACAAGTACGGGTCAACTTAACTATGGGATCATACGGAGACGATGTGTTATGTGACGTACTCACGATGGACGCATGCCACGTACTTTTGGGACGACCATGGATGTTCGACCGAGATGTTTTACATCGAGGGAGGAGTAATGAATATGAATTACGAGATAAAGGCAAGAAGATTGTGCTTAAACCGATGGCACCTCAAGCCATTCGATCGATGAGTTCTAATCAAATGGAGAAACCGAGGCTTACCATGTTTGCTAGCGAGAAAGAGGTGAGACACGCAATTGACGATGGCGAGCGTGTGTATTTATTGATGATTAAAGAAACACGAGATGTTGACGTAGTTGTGCAAGGCAAGAGAGATATCGATACCTTGCTACAAGAATTTGCGGATGTCTTCCCGGAAGACTTACCGCCGGGTTTACCACCCTTACGTGGGATTGAACACCAAGTCGACCTTGTACCGGGTGTATCACTCCCTAACAAGGCCGCCTATCGATGTAACCCCGAGGAGACAAAGGAGTTGCAAAAACAAATCGAGGAGCTAATGAACCGCGGGTACGTTCGAGAAAGTTTGAGCCCTTGTGCGGTTCCGGTTTTACTTGTTCCAAAGAAGGATAGGTCATGGCGGATGTGTATAGATAGTAGAGCCGTGAACAACATAACCATCAAATATCGGTTCCCAATTCCGAGACTTGATGATATGTTGGACGATTTGCATGGTTCGGTGATTTTTTCGAAGGTTGATTTGAGAAGCGGCTATCATCAAATTCGCATGCGGGAAGGAGACGAATGGAAAACGGCTTTCAAGACAAAACATAGATTATATGAATGGCTCTTCATGCCCTTTTGCCTTACAAATGCGCCAAGTACTTTCATGCGATTAATGAATGAGGTACTTAAGCCATTTTTGGGAAAATTTGTCGTCGTATACTTTTGATTTATAGTCGATCATTGCAAGAGCATACCGGGCACTTGAGGAAAATCTTCGAGATCCTTAGGGATCAAAAACTTTATGGGAAAAAGGAGAAGTGTTCGTTTCTAGTCGAGAGTGTAGCCTTTCTTGGCTACATCGTTTCTAAAGAAGAAGTGTCGGTTGATCAAACCAAGATCGAGGCGATTAAATCTTGGCCTATGCCCAAAACCATCACAGAAGTCCGATCCTTTCACGGACTTGCTTCATTTTATCGAAGGTTCATATGAGACTTTAGTACCATTTCTAGCCCGATAACGGAATGCTTAAAAAAAGGACCGTTTGTGTTGAATGGGGCTGCCCAAGGGGCGTTTGAAAAATTGAAGGCGAAAATGTGTGAAGCACCTATCTTGGCTTTACCCGACTTTTCATAACCTTTCGAGGTAGAATGTGACGCAAGTGGAGTGGGTATTGGGGCGGTCCTCGTCCAAGGGAGGCGATCAATTGCATACTTTTCGGAGAAATTGGGTGGGGCTCTACTCAACTATTGTACTTATGACAAGGAGTTCTATGCCATTGTGAGAGCTCTTGATCATTGGAGCCATTACCTTCGGCCGAAACATTTCATCCTACATTCGGATCATGAGTCCTTGAAATATATTAACGGCCAACTAAAGTTGAGTCCGAGACATGCTAAATGGGTGTAATTCTTGCAATCATTCCACTTTTCATCGAAGTACAAAGATGGCAAGAGCAACGTTGTGGCGGATGCTTTGTCTAGACGGTATGCCTTGCTCTCTACTCTTGACATTCGGTTGCTTGGGTTCAAAGCATTGAAGGAGTATTATGATGGGGATGTGGATTTTGGTGAGGTTTTTATTCGGTGTAAATCTGGTCCGTTTGGAGAGTTTACATTGCAAGAAGGATTCCTTTTCAAAGGGAATCGCCTTTGTTTACCCAAACACCCGATTCGGGAATTGTTGGTTCGGGAAGCTCACGGTGGAGGCTTGGCCGGTCATTTTGGTTCGGCTAAAACATTGGAGGTACTTAAAGAGCATTTTCATTGGCCGAAGATGCAAGTGGATGTACACGACATAATTAATAAGTGTGTAACATGCCATATTGCTAAGAGCTCGTTCAAGCCGGGAGTATACATGCCTTTGCCGATTCCAGAAAGGCCGTGGGAAGATGTCTCAATGGACTTCATTGTTGCTTTACCTCAAACTCAACGAGGGAGAGATGCTATTATGGTTGTTGTAGACCGATTTTCGAAGATGGCTCACTTTGTGGCTTGCCACAAGACGGACGACGCAAGTAACGTCGCTGATTTGTATTTCCGAGAAATCGTACGATTGCATGGAGTTCCAAAAACGATTGTTTCGGATCGGGACTCAAAATTCCTTAGCTATTTTTGGAACACCTTGTGGAGAAAGGTGGGGACCAAACTACTTTTTAGCACGTCACATCATCCACAAACGGACGGTCAAACCGAGGTAACCAATCGAACGTTGGGCACTTTACTACGTGGTCTTGTGAACAAGACACAAAAGGATTGGGACTTGAAACTTGCACATGCGGAATTCGCTTATAATCGTTCTCCTACTCATGCCACGGCACACTCTCCGTTCGAAGTAGTTTACGGACTAAACCCGTACATGCCGTTAGATCTAATTCCATTGCCAAGTGACGAGTTAATGCACAAGGATGCGGAATCAAAATTGAAATCAATGATGAAATTACACGAGCAAGTACGTAATCGAATCAAGGAAACAAACGAGGCTTACAAAAGAAAGTCGAACAAACAAAGAAGGCCGAGATTGTTCGAAGTTGGTGATTTGGTTTGGTTGCATTTGAGGAGAGCGATTTCCAAATAAACGTAAGAACGAATTAATGCCGCGAGCGGAGGGACCGTTTAAAGTAATCGCGAAAGTGACCGACAACGCTTACAAATTGGAACTTCCGGGAGATTATGGGATTCATGCAACCTTTAATGTTGGGAACCTCTCACCTTACATCGATGATGACGGAATTTCGGAATTGAGGACAATTCCTTTTAAAGGAGGAGGAGATGATACGAAATCATTTGATATGAACGAAGAAGACGAAGTAAGGATCGATATAAATGACCTTACTACACGCCATGCACGGGCTACTACGTATTTAGGCGAGAAAACGGACATAAGACGTGGAGTCTCGGTCTCAGTCGTGTCATATAACACGGCCCGTGTCATGCTATGCCGGAAGGTCGACAATCGGCCGGAAAATGGACGAACTGCCGGAAAAATCACCACCTGCCGGAAAAATCACCACCTGCCGAATCGGCGATCATGCCGACCACCACTGCCGGGCGGCCGATCACTGCCGACCAAACCCGACCGTGTCGTCCGACACGGCCCGTGCCGAGGTGTCCTGGATAATGAAATCTTGCTGCCGACCGAACCTGACCGTGTCGTCCGACACGGCCCGTGCCGACACAACCCGACCGTGTCAGGCGACACGGCCGAGTCACACTCTTCCGGATAGTAAATTCCCGCTGTCCGACCAACCCGACAGTGCCAGACGACACGGTCGAGTCCTGCCGAACATGTGCGCCCGCACATGCCGCCGCGGCCGTGCCGATCGGCATGGGCCGTGTCCCACAGACCAGCAAATGACCATTATTGCTGATTTTTTTTATTTTTTGTTGTTTTTCCTCCCCTCACATGTCATGATTAGACTTGCGTGTTATGTGGGGTGGCTTATAATCATTTTGTTGTGTGATTCCCCCTCCCTTTGATTTGATTCCTTTGTATTTTATCTCGATGTTTTGTTTTTCATTTCAAGATCATGTGATCTTGTTTTCATCCCTTAGTTGTTTAGAAGACTACACTTCTATAAGTAGTCTTGTTCATGCTTGTATGAAGTATTGTATGTTGAAGAAATAAGAATACACTTGTGTTTTCTTGGTGAATGCTTTTCATCGAAACCTTGATTATAATTCGATGCGTTTTCGAGTTTTAATCGAATCAATTCTCAATAGGTCTTGAGGAAAGATTATCTTATCAAACTATAGGTCTAGTTTGATAAATCATTCATATTGTTCTTGTTTATGTAAGCCGAATTGACCTACTTTCGGTTATATCTTACGAGTGTTACACATATTCGAGTGTTGTGAGGATCAATTATATTTCCGCTGCATTCCATACGAGTTTACGTCCATTTTCATACGTAATTCGTATCAGAACCGACTCCTAACAAAATAGCAGCACCTTCCCTTCATTGTGGCAGAAAAGGGCACAAGCCAGAGCTATGCTGGAAAAAGCTTGGAAAGTGTCTACGTTGTGGCATCTCATACCATCATATGCGAGAGTGCCCTAAAATGAATCCTCCGGCAAACAAACCAGCCGCTACAACAAAGCCGGGAAACAATCGAGGGAAAGCCCCAACACGGGTGTTTGCTCACAGGAGGCACCGAAAAATAATGATATGATGGAAGGTACGCTCCTTATATCTAATCATCTCGCACAGACACTCATTGATCCAAGATCATCCCACTCATTTGTTGTACCAGATTTCTCTAAGAAACTTGATAAGCCTTTAGAATCCTTGCCTTTACATCTGGAAGTATCTACCCCAATTGGAGTTAGTCAACTACGGATAAGGTTCACAGTACGTGTGATGTGATACTCAGTGGTAGTTGTTTTTCTGCCGATTTAGTAGTGCTTCCGATATTTAAGTATGACATCATCCTCAGAATGGATTGGCTGTCCAAACATTACACACAATTGGATTGCCACTCTAAGATAGTTAGGTTTTGTGAACCTAACAAACCAGTTGTGGAACTAGTTGGGAATGCTAGAGTCAACCTAGCACCCATTGTATCAGCTGTTAGGGCTAGGAAAGCAGCTGCCAAAGGGGCAACCGGATTTTTAGCCTTCATCATCAACAAACCGAAGAGTAATTCGGGTATAGAAACCATACGAGTGGTGTTCGAGTACCCTGACGTATTTCCCGAGGAATTAACCTCCCTTCCACCTGATAGAGAGATTGAATTCAATATCAAAATCATGCCCGGGAAGGCACCCATAGCAAAGGCACCATACCGAATGGCACCTGTTGGCCACTAAGTATACTGGATACAGCTTGGGAAGTAGTTTAAACAACAAGCTGTACTGATTTTAAATCTGAGTGCGTAGCGGAAGTCTTAAGTACAATAAGTTGCTGTGGATACAACAACTCGATGTGCAGTGTATACTTAAATAATCACAGTAATTAAAACAAGTTAGGCAGAAGGTAAATAACACAATATTTAAAGTGGTTCGAGGTAAAACCCTCTACGTCCACTGGTCCTCCACACAGGAGTAAAAAGTTTATTATAGTTACTACGTACACAACTACGTAATTATAACAACACACAATCAATATATCGTTCACACAGATTGATATAAAGATCTTAGCTTCAACCGTTCACACAGATTGGTTTTGAGCTAATGCTTTGACTTGCTTCTTCACACACAGTTCTGAAGCTTCGTCTTCTTCGATGCGATTCCTTCACACACAGTTCTGGAGAAGCAACGATTACTCAGTCCACACATGGCTGATCTGGGTTTGTTCAAAGTATAGAACAGGGGATGAACAACAGCTTTGACTTTATGAGCTTCTAGCTGATGAAGTGTTGTTCAAGTTGATGAGCACTGTATATCTCTTTGATATGAGTTGCAGTAAGCTTTGGAGATATGTTTTGCTCTGATAATAACTTTGATAGCTTGATAATTTTGTAGCTTGGGTAACTGATCTTCAATGCCTTGATGTGATATATATAGCCTTCTGGAAAATATATCCGTTGGGATAAACCCATTGAGCAAGATTCCGTTCCAACGGGATGAAAAGCACGATCCAGATTTAGTGGGATTTGAAGATCTGTTGACTGACAGTATTTAAATATTTTATCCTTGAGTATTTAAATACTTCTTATTCAACGGGACTTGACTTCAGAAGATTCCTTCTTTCTCCTGTTGAGAGTTGCATGGAAGATCACTGTATTGGTGATTCGAGACAGTTTCCATACTTGGCCTTTATAAGACTTCTTTGCTGTACTGGAGGGTTCCACTATATGCGGGATTCGAGACAGTCTATCGATACAGGTTGACACTTCAACTCTTCGATACAGTTTTCTTACTGTATTGAGGATTGGCATATATGTAAAAACCTCTTATCAATACTATTCGATACAAGGGTTGATTATCCCGGTTGTTTCGATACAGGGTTTATGTTTTCCCAACAATTTCCCCCTTTTTGACAATTTGCCAAGACTAACTTTCAAGTCTTCTTGATGATGCCAAAACCTTCTTCATGAAATAATCTTCTTTGATGACTTCTGGCAGATTTCTTGGTCTTCTGTCAAATGGTCTGTCTTTCAGCA
Source organism: Orobanche coerulescens (assembly GCA_033398695.1). Lineage (NCBI taxonomy): Eukaryota > Viridiplantae > Streptophyta > Magnoliopsida > Lamiales > Orobanchaceae > Orobanche > Orobanche coerulescens. The sequence goes on along the minus strand of CM065818.1, from coordinate 107,985,559 downwards.
ACTTATTCTAATTTATGAACTGCTCGCAGGCAAGTTCGATACAGATAAGAATTTTTACAATTTAAGCTTATGATTGGCGCGCTGGCACAATCTTATAATGTATTCTAAGTATAGAACTGAAATTATGAACTGTTCGTAGACAAGTTCGTACAGCTTAATTTTCAAACAAGTTTCTATACTTGTGATTGTTATCTCAAAAATTTTAAGTTTATGTAATCATACATCAACACAGTAGATTACGAGTTGTAATCTATCAAGACAAACAAACATTTTTATTGATATCAAAAGAATTTGAGTACATGGTTTGTTGTTTTGAAGGAAAAATTACAAACAAAAAATTACAAGGGTTTCAGCTCCTATAGTCCGCATGTCTCCATGGCTTTTTCCCTGGATCATTCTCGGTTCCATGCCACCAGTTCTGTAGGGAATCATTGCCTCGATCTTGGTATATAGCTCTTCCTTCATAGGATCTGTCAAAGGCAAGAATCCAGTCTTCTGGATGGGTGATCCGATCTCCTCTTCTGTGTTTGGATTTCATATCTAGCTGGAGAGGGAGGTTTCCATCTTCTAGCATCTTCGTGAATTTGTGTGCAGCCTCCGCTAAAGTCTTATAGCTTTTGAAGATGGCGGATTCTCTGATGAGTTTAACAAAGTATCTCATCAGTTCATTCTTTCTTCATTGCTTCACCTCATCGGCAGTTGGATGGCGGTTGGTCGGCAGATGAATTTCAGAAGGTCTTTGGATTAAGTTTTTCCACGGGACATTTGGATCATGAAATTCAGGTCGGGAGCCTGAAATCTTAAAGCTCTGAGAGGGAGGGGCTAGCTTGTTCAATTCAGCAGTAATGTTGTCTTGAGCAGCATTAAATTCCCTTTCATGTTGTAACCTTATTCTCCTAGTAGCTTCTCTCGCTTCTTCCCCCTTTTTGGCATCATCAAGATGTTCTAGGATCTCCAGTGCGGCATCCTGCTTCGTCTCAATGTTAGTCATTCTTTCTACAAGGGTGGAAAGCACCTCCGACATATCCTTAATACTTTTGTCGTGGGCTCTCAAGTGAGAAGTGGTTCCAATCATAGCAGCTACGGTCTTGGATTCAGCAATGCGCGTTTTGGTTGCCTCTTCCCTTAGGAGTTGCTCTTGTTTTTCTTGCATGATCTTCAGTGCTTGCTTGAATACTTCTGGCAATACAATGAAGGCTTCTACTACTCGAGAGACTTCATGATGTAATGTAGTCATTTCTTCGACTGCAGAAGTGTGCATCCAATTAAGAGCTTTCTCGACTGAGTACAGGGCGTTAACTGCATCCTGTATGAAGACAGTTTGAAGACCAAGAGCACGCAGGCGCTCTTTTCTAGCGGCTGTGCTTAGAGAATCCGGTTAGGCAAAATCTTAGGATCCATTCAACCTCCTCAGATTCACGGTTGGGCGTAAATTGAGTTGGACATCCTCAGGTACGTTACCGTCCTCGGATTCCACGGTTGATGGGGCGGGAGCAGCATGTTCTGGTTCGGCGGCAGGGGGTGCTGTGTCCTTCTATTGCGAAGATGCGTCTGTAGACATAGATACAGGAGGGACTGATTCCTCCTGTTGTCTCTCAGTGACAACTTCTTCTTCTTGAGCGGCGGCAGGCTCGGGTGCCTGTTCCAAAATTGTTTCTTCTTCCTCGACTTGAGGGACTGATTCCTCGCCGTCAGGAATGTTCTCTTGCTGTGGCGAAGGGGGCTCACTTCGAGTTGACAGCCCTTCATCATCATTTGGTTGAGAGGCATCTCTGTCTTGAGCCTCCTCACGACTCATTCTCAGACCAGCTTGAGAAGCATCGTCATCGTCGTCTGAGTTATCGTCGTCTTTTGGATTTTGGGGAGAGTCCTCGGACATATCTTTTCCTTTTCTTCTTGCATCAGATTTTTACAGTAAATGGCTTTCAATGAGTTCCTTGCAGTAGAGATTGTCCCATTGGATCAGGGCTTCAACCTGTGTTGAGTCCGTCACTTCCAATACAAATTTCTCTTCGTGGCTCCATTCGCTCCAGTTGTATAATGTTTCATACGGAGCTAGGCTGTAGCTTTTCCATTTTAGGAATCTTTCATACGCATGATCAATCTGCACAGATATAAGGGTTTTGTTGATAATTGTGTCCGGGGAGGGATTGCGTACAACGTCTGGATCCGCTGTAGCGAAGGATTCCTCTACAGGTGTGGGATCCTGTAGGGAAGTGGGATTCCTTACAGGGGATGGTGCCCCAAAGGAAGATTGATCTTATACGGGTGTGGAATCCCGCATAGGAGAAGTAGCTGTTGGCTCTAAAGGGGCAGCCGACTCGCTAGAGTCTTCTTCATTGGCAGATGTCCGATCATCCGTCCTAGCCGCCAAAGGCTCAGGATCAATTGTCGATACAGTAGCGGGCACCTCTTCCACAGGGGTTGGGCCCTGGGGTAGTTCTTCAGTGGTTTGCGCCACGAAGGAAACTTCTTCGGAGGTCTTGGTAGATTTGGCTTTAGAAAGCCTCCTTAGTTTCTTTTTCGGCTTCTCACTAGCAATGGGTTTCTTGCTGTGAGATCTTTTCCTCTTCTTTGAAGACTCCACATCCTGGGACTTCAAAGACACATCCCTTGGGTCTGCAGAAACTGGCATACTTTTGGTTTTAGGGTGGTTACAGACCATAGCGCTCTGGTTATACGCTGTAGGCTTGACGCCTCCTAGGTATATCTTGGAGCTGTTTTTCTTTGCATCAGCCGATTGCGACAGTCTGCATTTCGTCAAAATACGATTTAACATTAAACCAAATGACTTCTTCTGGGTGGCAGGCTTGCATACTTCCTCCTGCAAGCGTTTCAAAATTATCTGGCACCAGTTGACCTTTTTACAGGTCAGAATTGAAACCATCATCCTGAATCTCAGATTAGTGCACATTTCGAATGCACCAGTTCGATTCTCGATGATCCTGCAGCAAAAATCATGTAAATACACATACGGCAGGCAAAAATTCTTTTTGTGACATGTGGTTTGAACCATTTCAACAATAGTTGAGCCGTTGAACAGCCCATAAAACCTAGTTATCAGTTCTTGAGACCCAAACGTCTCAAGTTGATCCATTGTCAGGCCATCAGCAGGTAGCCTGTAAATATTCTGGAGAAGATCGCTATCAACACAGATCTCCACTCCTTAAATGGTAGCGGTTATGTCAGCAACTTGACCTCCTTGGTCCAGCGACAAAAAGCGTACGGCGGCATTGAGGTAAAATTCCTCAACCAGATGAACATCATACTTGTCAGCGGTTTGACTTCCAAGGCGGTAGAGGCCTTGTTGACGGAGATGAGTGATGATGAACTCCATGGGTTCGATATGATTTGTTTCAGCAAGAATGCATTCGATGACGACAGATCTTGAGAAGATCCGTCCATCGTTGATGTTAGCGGTTTTCTTGAGTGCGGGAGAAGATGTCTGACCAGCCATTGATGATTGTTTCAAGAAAATGTGAAATAGAATACACGAAATTTGCAGTAAAATGCAGAGAACTATGTAGGCTGTATTTGCTTGAGAACTCTTAATTTTTGCAGAAAGCGTAAAGAGTCTCTAATGGCAGTATCAGTCCTTTTATAGTGGGCGGCTAAGTAGGGTTTTGCAGAGTACGAATGGTCAGATTTTAAGGGATGGGAACCGGTTTTTGAAATCAACGGTCAAGATGGACTGAGTGTAACTGGTGCACTTATCCATTAAAATGTTAAAATATGAACGGGTCCCACTTCTGGCATTTGTTGTCACCATAAATGCCTGAAATGGCGGTTTTAAAACATTAAACAATTTAAAACATCGCGGCTTTTGAGATTCAGTTGTCCAGATGTCGTGTAAGGCATTTAATGTAAATGACGTTTGACATAAAGAGAGGGCACGTGGACAAAAATTATTTAAAAAAAGAAATTAATATAATATTCACTGAATCGAAATCCTATAGTATGTGCTGTATCCGCGACGATACAGCGTTCCCCCTTAAAAGGTACATATAGGTTTTAAATTCCATACAGCAACTTTTGGATTAATGTTGTATTCATGGGTCCTACTATATTCCCCCTTAATTATTGCACACGTCAGCTGTAGGATGATTCATGTCTTTGTTCACTACAGTGCTGTATTGACGGTTTTGAGTGTACAGATAATTAACGTTGGATACTGTATTCTTGGGTCTTACAGCATTCCCCCTCAATTGTTGAGTAAAAACAGTAAATTACTTACAAGGAGTCGGTCTGTAGTATTCCCAATTCTTGTCTATGCATGTTGAATCTGGCTGTGTCGAGTGGCTTGGTGTAGATGTCGGCCAACTGAATGTCTGTATGAACTTTTTCAAGGCGAACATCTTTGTTCTCGACATGATTCCTTATAAAATGATGCTTCATGTTGATATGCTTAGTGCGCGATTGCAGGACAGGATTGTGCGTTATTGCAATTGCACTCGTGCTATCACACATGATTGGAGTCTATTTGGCTTCAATTCCATAATCTGACATCCGCAAATTCATGCAATAAGGCATCCATCCTTTCGTCATTCCGCACAACCATGTTATCATTCCGTGTCTCCTTCAGAATCAACAAGTACACGCACTCACCATCATTAATAGCATGTTCCACATCCCGTTCGCTAGCAAACATGGCCAGTTTTGGTTTTTCACTCCGACTAGAACTCATAGAGTGAATAGCTTGAGGTGATATTGGTTTAAGCACAATCTTTTTGCCCTTATCCCGTAACTCGTACTCATTGCTTCTTCCTCGGTGTAAAACGTCCCTATCAAACATCCATGGACTTCCCAGAAGTACATAGCATGCATCCATTGGGAGTACATCACATAATATGCTGTCTTCATATGGACCCATGGTTAGTCCAATCCTCGCTTGTTTAGTCACCCTTATTTTGCTCCCATCATCGAGCCAATGCAATGTGTAAGGTTTTGGGTGAACCGTGGTGGTCAGCCCAAGTTTAGTCACCATCTCGCTGGAAGCTACGTTGGTGCAACTCCCCCCATCAACAATTAAACTACACCATTTATTTCCGATTTGACACTTTGTGTGAAATATTTGATCCCGCTGTGCCGAATCATTCGAAACAGCTTTGGCTTGTAGAGTACGTAGAACTAAGGCCGTGTCATAGTTTGGAGCATCATAAGTCTCACATTCTTCTCCTTTATTGTCCTCCATGCTGAAATCAAATACATCACCCAGTCTCTCCTTTTCGTCCTCGACCAACAACTCGTCTCGGATCGTGACAGCTTCTCTTAGTGTTACCACTCGTTTGTTCGGACTAACATTTTGATAATGCCCGAACCCTCGACACTTGAAACATCCCAGTTTAGCCAAACTCGTCTCCTTTGGTACGTAGGGGGCCTTAGGAATCACAACAGGGACCGGAGTCGGTACAATTCCCTTAGTAGTTGAACTAGAACCGACACTTGGGTTTCCAAATTTGACTGGAAACTCGGGTTTATACAACTTCATCCTGTTTTGAGCTTCCAACTTCACACATAGCCCACATAATGTATCAAAGTCCTCGTGTGGATATAATTCCACCGAGTTAGCTATGCTTCGGTTCAAGCCACGCAAGAATCGCGACATCTTCTGCTCCTCATTCTCATCTATTTCTTCCATTAAGGTCAGATTCTCAAATTCCTCAATGTATTTACTGACACTCAATCTTCCTTGCATAAGGTCTGCAGTCTTTCTGTACAAGGACAATCGATGCGATGCTGGTACATATCTCTTACAAAGTTTTCTTTTTAACGAATCCCACGAACAGATCTTTTCTTTCCCCGCACGGGTTCTTCGTGTTTTCGCTCCTTCGTACCAAAACGAAGCGCCTTTCCCCAACTTGAGAATTGCATACTTGCACTGTTTCTCGTCGTCGAGGTCTTTGAACTCCAACATACGATCAATTTTACGTTCCCATTCTAGGTAAACTTCAGGGTCTGTCCCGCCAATGAACTCCGAAAGCTCATTAACCTTGAATTCTTCGACATGGCGAGAGGGTCGCTCATAGTCACCACGCCTAGGTTGCCAATGCTGGCCGCATTGTTCTGGTATGTCACGCAATGCATCGCTAAGTTTTTCAAAGAAATCAGCATCGTTGAGGTCTATAATGCCAAAGATCAAGATCTTGGGCTCCGATGCCACTTATGATACGAATTCTCTATCGGTACAGCGGAAGGTTGTTTTGACGAGGTGAAGCTATCGGCAAGAAACTTTCAGGAACTGATAACAACAGTTCGCTACAGTAATAACACTGGCTAGCGGTATGCGCACGCGACAGGAAATGATGACAGCAGCTCGATACAGCAACAAGACAGGAACTGGCCGAATGGAAATGACTCGAACAGGCAACCTCCAAACAGCGGCACTCGAAACAGCAAACTTCTGTCGGATGCTAATGAAAACAAGAAACAAGTTTGAATGATCGAACAACACTTGGTGCGAAATCCCGTTCAAGTACAACCCTGTATCGAAAACAAGAAGGATGTCGAAACAGGACAGAAACAGTTGTTTTATCGAATTAGACTTATAATTCGATAAAGTGATTTCTCCTCAAGACCTATTGTGAATCAATCAGATTAAGATTCGAAAACGCGTCGAATAATAATCAAAGTTATGAAGGAAACTCGTCCAACACTTAAACAATACACAAGGTATGTTGTTTTATCATTCAAAATCATCCCTTTCATTACAACTCCATCGCCACTATATATAGGCAAAAGTAGCCTGACAAGATAATCTAAACTATTAGAAGCTGGTCTTAAAATAAGGAAAAGATAATAAAAAGGTTCCTCATGTCACTTGCAAACAAGAGTAAAAGATGGGTTTTGTCTCCAAGGTGATAGTCGCCTTTCATGCTGCCGAGAATCCTGTTACTTTTAGAATAAAGAAAATGCTGAAATTCTTTTATTGTTTTGCCTTTACCACTTGGACCCCTTCTCCCAAGATGCAAGTTTCCTTTTGTTTAAGCTACTCCAAGTCCGGTTATTAAGGTAGCTCCGGGCCTCGTATCCATTTTCTCGCCTAAGTATGTTGGAGTATGGTCGAGGTATTTTACGTCAATTCTTACTTCGTCTTCTTCGCTTGGAGTAGTCGGTTTCGTATCAGCTTTGCCCCGTACTCAACGAGGTAAAGATGCTATTATGGCGGTCGTTGATCGTTTCTCGAAGATGGCTCATTTCGTGGCTTTCCACACAACCGACGACGCAAGTAACGTGGCCGATTTATACTTCCGAGAGGTGGTTCATTTACATGGAGTTCCGAAGACTATTGTTTCGGATCGGGATTCGAAATTACTTAGCTATTTTTGGAATATATTATGGAGGAAAGTGGGAACAAAACTCTTGTTTAGCACTTCACACCATCCTCAAACAGATGGTCAAACCGAGGTCACAAATCTAATGCTAGTAACGTTGTTGCGAGGACTTGTGAGTAAAATGCAAAAAGATTGGGACGTGAAACTTGCTCATGCGGAATTTGCCTATAACTGATCCCCTACACATGCCACGGCACACTCTCCCTTTGAAATCGTCTATGGGTTAAATCCTTATATACCCTTAGACTTGATTCCATTGCCGAAGGACGAGTTGGTACACAAAGATGTGGAATCTAAACTTAAATCGATGATAAAGTTACACAGACAAATACATGATCGAATCAAAGAGGCGAATGACGCGTACAAACGGAAATCCAACAATCAAAGAAAATCGAGACTGTTCGAGGTAGGCGACTTGGTTTGGGTACACTTAAGAAAGGAGAGATTTCCTAGTAAACGCAAGAACAAACATATGCCGAGGGCCGAGGGTCCTTACAAAATCGTGGGTAAGGTGAACGACAATGTATATAAAGTAGAACTTCCGGGCAATTATGGAGTACACGCCACTTTTAACGTAGGCGATCTATCTTCTTACCTTTACGACAAGGGAATTACTGAATTGAGGTCAATTCCTTTTAAAGGGGGAGGAGATGATGCGATATTGACATATCCAAACGAAGAAAACGAAGTAAGAATTAACGTAAGTAACAATACAACATTGCATGCACATGCACCTACGTACTTCGGTGAGAAAACAAATGCAGAAATGGGAACAACCTATCGGAACCGGGATAACTTAGACGTATCAAACATGCATACGTATGCATGTTCATGCATACTAATCGGCCACCTTAGGGGGAGTTTCGGCCGATTTGTTTGGAGATCCATGAGGATCTTTGTCCCCTCTAGTTTCAAGACTTCATCTCATTTTCAAAGTCTACTACAAAATAATCAAAGATAGAAGATTTGGTTCCCTCCACACTTCAAAAATTCGGCCGAACCAAGAAGGAAGAAGTTTCCAAGTAGTTGCTTCCATTTTCAAGCCCTTGTCAAAGTCTTACAAGAGTATCACATGTGAAAGATTTTTGTACCCTCCACAACCCTACCTCATGTGAAAGAATTGTCCAAGTCTTGGTGTTGATTTTTTTCTTTGTCAAAGTCTTGTTAGAATTGTTTAATCTTTGTTTGATTTTAGTTGATTCTTGTTTAAGCTTGTAATGGCTATTTATAGGCCACATTTTCAGACTTTTGAAGACATCTTGAATCAATTAAAAACGAATAAATTTGTATTACTTCCTTGTTGAATGATTTTCATCAAACCCTTGATTATAGTTCGACGCATTTTCGAGTTTTAATCCGATTGATTCTTAATAGGTCTTGAGAAGAAATCACCTTATCAAACTATAGGTCTAGTTTGATAATCATCTTCACATTGTTCTTACTTACACGACCGAATTTCCCTACTAATACGAATTACGTATGAAAATGGACGTAAACTTGTATGGAATGCAGCGGAAATATAATTGATCCTCACAACACTCGAATATGTGTAACACTCGTAAGATATAACCGAAAGTAGGGCAATTCGGCTTACATAAACAAGAGCAATATGAATGATTTATCAAACTAGACCTATAGTTTGATAAGATAATCTTTCCTCAAGACCTATTGAGAATCGATTCGATTAAAACTCGAAAACGCGTCGAATTATAACCAAGGTTTCGATGAAAAGCATTCACCAAGAAAACACAAGTGTATTCTTATTTCTTCAACATACAATACATAATGAAAGCATGAACAAGACTACTTATAGCATGGTAGTCTTCTTAGCAACTAAGAAAAAAAAACAAGATCACATGATCTTGAAATGAAAAACAAAACAACAAGATAAAATACAAAGGAATCAAATCAAAGGGAGGGGGAATCACACAACAAAATGAATATAAGCCACCCCACATAACATGCAAGTCTAATCATGACATGTGAGGGGAGGAAAAACAACAAAAAATAAAAAAAATCAGCAATAATGGTCATTTGCTGGTCTGTCGGACACGGCCCGTGCCGATCGGCACGGCCGCGGCGGCATGTGCGGGCGCACATGTTCGGCAGGACTCGACCGTGTCGCCTGGCACGGTCGGGTTGGTCGGACAGCGGGAATTTTACTATCCGGAAGAGTGTGACTCGGCCGTGTCGCCTGGCACGGTCGGGTTGTGTCGACACGGGCCGTGTCGGACAACACGGTTGGGTTCGGTCGGCAGCGAGATTTCATTATCCAGGACACCTCGGCACGGGCCGTGTCGGACGACACGGTCGGGTTCGGTCGACAGTGATCGGCCAGTTCCGGCAGGTGGTGGTCGGCAGCGATCGGCCAGTTCCGGCAGGTGGTGATTTTTCCGGTAGGTGGTGATTTTTCCGGCAGTTCGTCCATTTTCCGGCCGATTGTCGACCTTCCGGCATAGCATGACACGGGCCGTGTTATATGACACGGCTGAGACCGAGACTCCACGTCTTATGTCCGTTTTCTCGCCTACATACGTAGTAGCCCGTGCATGGCGTGTAGTAAGGTCATTTATATCGATCCTTACTTCGTCTTCTTCGTTCATATCAAATGATTCCGTATCATCTCCTCCTCCTTTAAAAGGAATTGTCCTCAATTCCGAAATTCCGTCATCATCGATGTAAGGTGAGAGGTCCCCAACATTAAAGGTTGCATGAATCCCATAATCTCCCGGAAGTTCTAATTTGTAAGCGTTGTCGTTCACTTTCGCGATTACTTTAAACGGTCCCTCCGCTCGCGGCATTAATTTGTTCTTACGTTTATTTGGAAATCGCTCTTTCCTCAAATGCAACCAAACCAAATCACCAACTTCGAACAATCTCGGCCTTCTTTGTTTGTTCGACTTTCTTTTGTAAGCCTTGTTTATTTCCTTGATTCGATTACGTACTTGCTCGTGTAATTTCATCATTGATTTCAATTTTGATTCCGCATCCTTGTGCACTAACTCGTCACTTGGCAATGGAATTAGATCTAACGGCATGTACGGGTTTAGTCCGTAAACTACTTCGAACGGAGAGTGTGCCGTGGCATGAGTAGGAGAACGATTATAAGCGAACTCCGCATGTGCAAGTTTCAAGTCCCAATCCTTCTGTGTCTTGCTCACAAGACCACGTAGTAATGTGCCCAACGTTCGATTGGTCACCTCGGTTTGACCGTCCGTTTGTGGATGATGTGACGTGCTAAATAGTAGTTTGGTTCCCACCTTTCTCCACAAGGTGTTCCAAAAATAACTAAGGAATTTTGAGTCCCGATCCAAAACAATCGTTTTTGGAACTCCATGCAATCGTACGATTTCTTGGAAATACAAATCGGCGATGTTACTCGCGTCGTCCATCTTGTGGCAAGCCACAAAGTGAGCCATCTTCGAAAATCGGTCTACGACAACCATAACAGCATCTCTCCCTCGTTGAGTACGAGGCAAAGCAACAATAAAATCCATTGAGACATCTTCCCACGGTCTTTCCGGAATCGGCAAAGGCATGTATGCTCCCGATTTGAATGAACTTTTAGCAATATGGCATGTCACACACTTATTAATTATGTCGTGTACATTCACTTGCATCTTCGGCCAATGAAAATGCTCTTTAAGGACCTCCAACGTTTTGGCCGAACCAAAATGACCGGCCAAGCCTCCACCGTGAGCTTCCCGAACTAATAATTCCCGAATCGGGTGTTTGGGTAAACATAGGCGATTCCCTTTGAAAAGGAATCCTTCTTGCAACGTAAACTCTCCAAACGGACCAGATTTACACCGAATGAAAACCTCACCAAAATCCACATCCCCATCATAATACTCCTTCAATGCTTGAACCCAAGCAACCGAATGTCAAGAGTAGAGAGCAAGGCATACCGTCTAGACAAAGCATCCGCCACAACGTTGCTCTTGCCATCTTTGTACTTCGATGAAAAGTGGAATGATTGCAAGAATTCCACCCATTTAGCATGTCTCGGACTCAACTTTAGTTGGCCGTTAATATATTTCAAGGACTCGTGATCCGAATGTAGGATGAAATGTTTCGGCCGAAGGTAATGGCTCCAATGATCAAGAGCTCTCACAATGGCATAGAACTCCTTGTCATAAGTACAATAGTTGAGTCGAGCCCCACCCAATTTCTCCGAAAAGTATGCAATTGGTCGCCTCCCTTGGACGAGGACCGCCCCAATACCCACTCCACTTGCGTCACATTCTACCTCGAAAGGTTGTGAAAAGTCGGGTAAAGCCAAGATAGGTGCTTCACACATTTTCGCCTTCAATTTTTCAAACGCCCCTTGGGCAGCCCCGTTCCACACAAACGGTCCTTTTTTTAAGCATTCCGTTATCGGGCTAGAAATAGTACTAAAGTCTCGTATGAACCTCCAATAAAATGAAGCAAGTCCGTGAAAGGATCGAACTTCCGTGATGGTTTTGGGCGTAGGCCAAGATTTAATCGCCTCGATCTTGGTTTGATCAACCGACACTCCTTCTTTAGAAACGATGTAGCCAAGAAAGGCTACACTCTCGACTAGAAACGAACACTTCTCCTTTTTCCCATAAAGTTTTTTATCCCTAGGGATCTCGAAGACTTTCCTCAAGTGCCCGGTATGCTCTTGCAGTGATCGACTATAAATTAAGATGTCGTCCAAGTATACGACGACAAATTTTCCCAAAAACGGCTTAAATACCTCATTCATTAATCACATGAAAGTACTTGGCGCATTTGTAAGGCCAAAGGGCATGACGAGCCATTCATATAATCCATGTTTTGTCTTGAAAGCCGTTTTCCATTCGTCTCCTTCCCGCATGCGAATTTGATGATAGCCGCTTCTCAAATCCACCTTCGAAAATTTCACTGAACCATGCAACTCGTCCAACATATCATCAAGTCTCGGAATTGGGAACAGATATTTGATGGTTATGTTGTTCACGGCTCTACTATCTATACACATCCGCCATGACCCATCCTTCTTTGGAACAAGTAAAACCGGAACCGCACAAGGGCTCAAACTTTCTCGAACGTACCCGCGGTTCATTAGCTCCTCGATTTGTTTTTGCAACTCCTTTGTATCCTCAGGGTTACATCGATAGGCGGCCTTGTTAGGGAGTGATGCACCCGGTACAAGGTCGACTTGGTGTTCAATCCCACGTAAGGGTGGTAAACCCGGCGGTAAGTCTTCCGGGAAGACATCCGCAAATTCTTGTAGCAAGGTATCGATATCTCTCTTGCCTTGCACAACTACGTCAACATCTCGTGTTTCTTTAATCATCAATAAATACACACGCTCGCCATCGTCAATAGCGTGTCTCACCTCTCTCTCGCTAGCAAACATGGTAAGCTTTGGTTTCTCCATTTGATTAGAACTCATCAACCGAATGGCTTGGGGTGCCATCGGTTTAAGCACAATCTTCTTGCCTTTACCTCGTAATTCATATTCGTTACTCCTTCCTCGATGCAAAACATCTCGGTCGAACATCCATGGTCGTCCCAAAAGTACATGGCATGCGTCCATCGGGAGTACGTCACATAACACATCGTCTCCGTATGATCCCATAGTTAAGTTGACCCGTACTTGTCTCGTCACCTTCCCTTTGCTTCCATTATCGAGCCAATGTAAAGCATACGGTCTCGGGTGAGCAGTAGTAGTTAGCCCGAGCTTGGTGACCATCTCGTTTGATGCTACATTCATGCAACTCCCTCCGTCTATTATCAAGCTACACCACTTTTCTCCGACTTTGCATTTGGAATGAAAGATTTGGTCTCTTTGCTCCGTATCACTTGGAACGATTTTGGTATGTAGTGCTCGAAGCACTAGAGTAGTATCATATTCCGGAGCGTCATAAGTCTCGCAATCCTCATTCTCTTCCTTGGCCTCCATGTTAAATACGTCACCAAGGCCTTCCTTCTCGTCCTCGACCAAAAGTTCGTCTCGGACCGCAAGAGCTTCTCTTAAAGTGACCACCCGTTTATTTGGACATGCATTTTGATAGTGACCAAAGCCATGACATTTAAAACATCACACTTTAGCCAAGCTCATTTCCTTGGAAACGTGGGGAAACTTCGGGGCCGGGGTAGGGACTTGAAAATGTACGGTAGGTTTCGTAGTCGAACTTGAGCCGGCACTTGTATTTCCGAATTTGTATGGGAATTCGGGTTTGGTAAACTTCAATTTGTTTTGAGCTTCAATTTTTATGCATAGCCCGCATAAAGTGTCAAAATCTCCGTATGGGTATAATTCCACCGTATTTGCAATGTTTCTGTTTAGACCACGTAAGAAACGTGACATTCTTTGTTCTTCATTTTCTTCAAGTTCTCCCATTAAGGCCAAGCCTTCAAATTCTTCGATATATTCTTCCACACTTAGTTTCCCTTGTACAAACTCCGCAATTTTTCGGTACAAGGTTAACCGATGTGATGTCGGGACATACCTTTTACGTAGTTTTTTCTTCAAAGAATCCCAAGAACGGATTTTCTCTTTTCCCGCACGAGATCGTTGTGTTTTCATACCCTCGAACCATATGGAAGCGCCCTTCCCTAACTTGAGAATTGCATATTTTCAACGTTTCTCATCATTAAGGTGCTTGAAGTCGAACATACGTTCAATCTTCCTCTCCCACTCCAAGTAAACTTCGGGATTAGTACCTCCGACAAATTCCGGAAGTTCATTAAATTTAAATTCATCCACATGAATATGTGTAACACTCGTAAGATATAACCGAAAGTAGGGCAATTCGGCTTACATAAACAAGAGCAATATGAATGATTATCAAAATAGACCTATAGTTTGATAAGATAATCTTTCCTCAAGACCTATTGAGAATCGATTCGATTAAAACTCGAAAACGCATCGAATTATAACCAAGGTTTCGATGAAAAGCATTCACCAAGAAAACACAAGTGTATTCTTATTTCTTCAACATACAATACATAATGAAAGCATGAACAAGACTACTTATAGCATGGTAGTCTTCTTAGCAACTAAGAAAAAAAAAACAAGATCACATGATCTTGAAATGAAAAACAAAACAACAAGATAAAATACAAAGGAATCAAATAAAAGGGAGGGTGAATCACACAACAAAATGAATATAAGCCACCCCACATAACATGCAAGTCTAATCATGACATGTGAGGGGAGGAAAAACAACAAAAAATAAAAAAAAAATCAGCAATAATGGTCATTTGCTGGTCTGCCGGACACGGCCCGTGCCGATCGGCACGGCCGCGGCGGCATGTGCGGGCGCACATGTTCGGCAGGACTCGACCGTGTCGCCTGGCACATTCGGGTTGGTCGGACAGCGGGAATTTTACTATCCGGAAGAGTGTGACTCGGCCGTGTCGCCTGGCACGGTCGGGTTGTGTCGACACGTGCCATGTCGGACAACACGGTCGGGTTCGGTCGGCAGCGAGATTTCATTATCCAGGACACCTCGGCACGGGCCGTGTCGGACGCCACGGTCGGGTTCGGTCGGCAGTGATCGGCCAGTTCCGGCAGGTGGTGGTTGGCAGCGATCGGCCAGTTCCGGCAGGTGGTGATTTTTCCGGCAGGTGGTGATTTTTCCCGCAATTCGTCCATTTTCCAGCCGATTGTCGACCTTCCGGCATAGCATGACACGGGCCGTGTTATATGACACGGCTGAGACCGAGACTCCACGTCTTATGTCCGTTTTCTCACCTAAATACGTAGTAGCCCGTGCATGGCGTGTAGTAAGGTCATTTATATCGATCCTTACTTCGTCTTCTTCGTTCATATCAAATGATTCCGTATCACCTACTCTCGATTATCTCTTACGAGTGTTACACCTATTCGAGTGTTGAGGATCAACAATAATTCCGCTGCATTGCATGCGAGTTTACGTCCATTTTTAATACGTAATTCGTATCATCAAAATATCATCCAAGTATACAACCACAAATTTCCCCAAAAACGGCTTAAGAACCTCATTCATCAAATGCATGAAAGTACTCGGCGCATTTCTAAGGCCGAACGGCATAAAGGTAATTCATACAACCCGTGTTTAGTATTGAAGGCCGTCTTCCGCTCATCTACTTCTCACATCCGGATTTGGTGATAACCACTTCGTAAGTCAACTTTTGAAAAGATTACGGATCCGTGTAATTCGTCCAACATGTCATCAAGTCTCGGAATCGGGAATTGATACTTGATGGTTATGTTATTCACAGCTCGACTGTCAATACACATTCACCAAGATCCGTCCTTCTTAGGAACAAGTAAAACCGGAACCGCACAAGTACGTAGACTTTCTCGAACATACCCGCGGTTCATTAGTTCTTCGATTTGTTTTTGTAATTCCTTCATCTCCTCGGGATTACATCTATATGCAGCTTTGTTAGGGAGTGACACACCCGGTATGAGGTCTATCTGATGTTCAATCCCACGAGTAGGTGGCAAACCCGATGGTAATTCATCGGGAAAAACATCCGCAAATTCGTGCAATAAAGCATCCATCCTTTCGTCGTTTCACACAACCATGTTATCGTTCCGTGTCTCTTTCAGAATCAACAAGTAAACACACTCACCATCATCAATAGCATGTTCCACCTCCCGTTCGCTAGCAAACATGGTAAGTTTTGGTTTTTCACCCCAATTAGAGCTCATAGAACGAATAACTTGAGGTGACATCGGTTTAAGCACATTTTTTTTGCCCTTATCCTGTAACTCATACTCATTGCTTCTTCCTCGATGTAAAACGTCCCTATCAAACATCCATGGTCATCCTAAAAGTACATGACATGCATCCATTGGGAGTAGATCACATAATATGTTGTCATTATACGAACCCATGGTTAGCCCAATTCTCACTTGTTTAGTCACCCTGATTTTGCTCCCATCATCGAGCCAATGTAAAGTGTAAGGCTTTGGGTGAGTTGTAGTGGTTAACCCGAGTTTAGTTACCATCTCACTTGAGGCTACGTTGGTAGAACTTCCTCCATCAACGATCAAACTACACCATTTATTTCCGATTTGACACTTCGTGTGAAATATTTGATCTCGTTGTTCCGAATCATTCGAAACAGATTTGACCTGTAAAGTACGCAGAACTAAGGCCGTGTCATAGTGGAGCATCGTAAGTCTCACACTCCTCTTCTCCTTCGGTGTCCATGTTAAATATGTCACCGAGCCTTTTGCTTTCATCTTCGACTAATAATTCTTCCCGGACCTCAAGAGCCTCCCTTAATGTCACCACTCGTTTGTTCGGACAAGCATTTTGATAATGACCGAACCTTGACATTTGAAACATCTTACTTTCGTCAAACTCGTCTCCTTCGGTACGTAGGGGGCTTTTGGAATTGTAACAGGGGCAGGAGTCGATACAATTGTTTTAGTAGCTGAACTAGAACCGACATTTGGGTTTCCAAATTTGGATGGAAAATCGGGTTTATACAACTTCATCCTGTTTTGAGCTTCCAACTTCACACATAACCCACATAATGTATCAAAGTCTTCGTATGGGTATAATTCCACCGAGTTAGCTATGCTTTGGTTCAAGCCACACAAGAATCGCGACATCTCCTGCTCCTCATTCTCCTCTATTTCTCTCATTAAGGTTAGATTCTCAAACTCCTCAATGTATTCACTGACACTCAACTTTCCTTGCATAAGGTCTGCAATCTTCCTGTACAAGGACAATTGATGTGATGTTGGTACATATCTTTTATGAAGTTTTCTTTTTAACGAATCCCACGAACGGATCTTTTCTTTCCCCGCACGAGCTCTTCGTGTCTTCACTATTTCGTACCAAAGTGAAGCGCCTTTCCCCAACTTGAGAATTGCATATTTACACCGTTTCTCCCCGTCGAGATCCTTAAACTCGAACATGCGGTTAATTTTACGTTCCCATTCCAGGTAAACTTCAGGGTCTGTCCTGCCAATGAACTCCGGAAGTTCGTTCACCTTGAACTCTTCGACATGGCGTGAGGGTCACTCATAGTCACCACACCCAGGTTGCCAATGCTGGTTGCGCGGTTCTCGTATGTCACGCAATGCGTCATGAAGTTTTGCCAAGAAATCAGCATCGTTGAGATCAACAACAACAACAACATTACCCCAATGCCTCAATGGATCCCGCAAAAAGCGGGGTAAGGGGGCATCGGATGTACGCAGCCTTACCCCTGTCTTAACACAGAGAGGCTGTTTCCGGATGATCCAAAATGAAAATTGCATCGAGAATTGCATGGAATGACTAGTACTTCATGAGAAAAAAAGAAGTGCAGCCAGTTTAGTGAGTCATTTTGTTTTATTCCATTATAATCAAGAACCAAAGAATAAGGAGTCTTTGGCTCCATTAGAAACAATGGAAATACCATCGTTGAGATCCATAATGCCAAAGATCAAGAATTTGTTGCTCCGATACCATTATGAGGCGAATTATGATGCGAATTCGCTATCGGTACAGCGGGAGGCTGTTTTGACGAGCGGAAGCGGACAACACTTGGTAAAAGGGAATCGAACAGTATAGTTAGAAATTGACAGCAACTGATAACAATAGTTCGATGCAACAATAAAACTGGACAGTGGCACGCGCACGCGACAGTAAATGATAACGATGGTTCGATACAGCGACAAGACAGGAACTGGCTGAATGGAAATGACTCGGAACAGGCAACTCCAAGCAACGGCACTCGAAACAGCAAGTTTCAGTCGGATGTTAATGGGAACAGGAAACAAGTTTCGGACGATTGAACAGCAATTGATGCAAACTCCCGATCAAGTACAACCCTGTATGGAAAACAAGAAGAATATCGAAACAGGACAAGAAACAGTTGTTTTATCAAACTAGACCTATAATTCGATAAGGTGATTTTTTCTCAAGACCTAATGAGAATCGATACGATTAAGATTCGAAAACGCGTCGAATGATAATCAAGATTTGGAAGGAAACTCGTCCAACACTCGAACAATACACATGGTATTTTGTTTTATGATTCAATGATAATGTCATTACAACTTAAACATGACTACTTATAGGTGAAAGTAGCCTGACAAGATGACTTAACTATTACAAGATAATAAGACCACTTGGTCTTAAAATAAAGGAAAAGACAATAAAAGATTCCCCACGCCACTTGTAAACAAAAGGAGTAAAAGATGGGTTTTGTCTCCAAGGTGATAGCCGACCTTCACAAATACAGGCCGCCGAGAATCCTGCAACCTTTATAATAAAGAAAGGATGTATTATTTATTATTTTGCCTTCACCACTTGGACCCTTTTATGATGCAAGTTGGCTATGTTTAAGTTACTCCAAGTCCGATCACCAAGGTTACTCCGTGTCTCGTATCCATTTTCTCGCCTAAGTATGTTGGAGCATGTCCAAGGTGTTTTACATCAATCCTCACTTCGTATTCTTCGCTTGGAGTAGTCGGTTTCATATCATATTCGAGTCAGGACTCTATTAAAAATCGAGTTTATGGGTTAGATTCGAGCCTTTTGTACTCATAATTGGCTATAATAGCTCCGATTAATCCTTTACTTCTTGACTAAGTCTGGTTAATATGAGATAGACCATGTTGCATGTATTCAAGTCGGAACTTTATGAAAACTTGGGTTTATTGGTTAGATTCGAGCCTTTTATACTGGGAATTAGTTAAAACAACTACGATTAAGCCTTTATTTCTTGATTAATTCTTGTTGTATCAAGGATTGAATATAATAGCTCCGGTTAAGCCTTTACTTCTTTAAGTCTTGTCAATAGGAGATAAAACCACATTACATGCATTCGAGTCGGAACTCAATAAAAACTTGGGTTTATTGATTAGATTCGAGCCTTTCTTACTCAGAATTAGCTATAACAACTCCAACTAATCTTTTACTTCTTGATTAAGTCTTGTTGTAGCAAGAATTAGCTAAAATGGCTCCGACTAAGCCTTTACTTCTCGATTAAGTCCCATTAATAGGAGATAAGACCACTTGATACGAAACCAACTACTTCAAGCGAAGAAGACAAAGTGAGGAATGACGTAAAACACCTTGAACATACTCCTACATACTTAGGCAAGAAAACGGATACGAAACCTGGAGTAACCTTGGTGATCGGACTGGAAATAACTTAAACGTGACAACTTGCATCAAGTTGGGTCCAAGTTGATGAAGAAAAAAATAATAAAGAATTCATTCCATTTCTTTATAATAAAGGATGCAGGATTCACGGCCTGCATGTGAAGAACAGCTATCACCTTGGAGACAAAACCCACCTTTTATCCCTTTTGTTTGCAAGTGGCGTGGAGTACCTTTTTATTGTCTTTTCCTTTATTTTAAGATCATGTGGTCTTATCTTGTAATAGTTTAAGTAATCTTGTCAGGCTACTCTTACCTTTAAGTACTCATGTTTGAGTTGTAATGAACATGATGGAAGGATCAAAAAATACATTGTGTATTAGTGTGTTGGACGAGTTTCCTTCCAAAAAATTGGTTATTATTCGACGCGTTTTCGAATCTTAATCTGATCAATTCTCAATAGGTCTTGAGAAGAAATCACCTTATCGAATTATATGTCTAGTTCGATAAAACAACTATTTCTTGTCCTGTTTCGATGTTCCTCTTGCTTTCGATACAGGGTTGTACTTGATCGGGAGTTCGCATCAATTGCTGTTTGGTTGTCCGAAACTTGCTTCCTGTTTCCATTAACAACCAACCGAAACATGCTGTTTTCAAGTGCCGCTGTTTGGAGTTGCCTGTTTCGAGTCATTTCCACTTGGCCAGTTCCTATCTTGTTGTTGTATCCAACTGTTGTTATCGGTTCCTGTCTCGTGCGCGTGCCGTTCTCCAGTATTATTGCTATGTCGAACTGTTATTATCAGTTCCTATCTTGTGCGTGTGCCACTATCCATTATTGCTGCTGTATCAAACTGTTGCTATCAGTTCCTGTCAGTTTCTAACTGTACTGTTCGATTCCTTTTTGGCTAAGTGCTGTTCGCTTCCGCTCATCAAAACAGCCTTCCACTATACCGATAGAGAATTTGCATCAGGAGTCGTTCGAAAATTTGAAAACAAAGTTATGTGAAGCACCAATATTGGCATTACCCGATTTTTCGCAACCATTCGAAGTAGAGTGTAATGCTAGCGGAGTTGGCATTAGAGCGGTTCTCATTCAAGGAAAGCGTCCTATTGCTTATTTTTCAGAAAAGTTAAACGGTGCTCGTCTCAATTATTATATGTACGACAAGGAGTTCTATGCTATTATTGTGAGGGCTCTAGATCATTGGAGTCACTATATTCGGCCGAAGCATTTCATCCTACATTCGGACCATGAGTCATTGAAGTATATTAATGGGCAACACAAATTAAGTCCGAGGCATGCTAAGTGGGTGGAATCTTACAATCATTTCACTTTTCATCGAAGTATAAGGATGGCAAGAGCAACATCGTAGTGGATGCATTATCAAGGCGATATGCCTTGCTCTCTACTCTTGATGTTCGTTTGCTTGGGTTTGAGACGGTGAAAGAATGTTATGACGGTGATGCGGATTTTGGTGAGACTTTCACTCTTTGCAAATCTGGTCCGTTTGGAGAATTTACGATACAGGAAGGCTTCCTCTTCAAAGGAAATCGTCTTTGTTTGCCCAAACACACGGTTTGGGAATTGTTGGTTTGGGAAGCTCACGGGGAGGCTTGGCTGGCCACTTTGGTTCGGCTAAGACATTGGAGGTACTTAAGTAACATTTTTATTGGCCAAAAATGCAAGGGGATGTGAATGACATAATTAGTAAGTGTGTGACATGCCATATTGCGAAGAGTTCATTCAAACCGGGAGTATACACACCTTTACCGATTCCGGAAAAGCCATTGGAAGATGTCTCGATGGATTTCATTGTTGCTTTACCTCGTACTCAACGAGGGAGGGATGCTACTATGGTAGTCATAGATCATTTTTTGAAAATGGCTCATTTTGTAGCGTGCCAAAAAAACAGACGATGCAAGCAATGTAGCCGAATTATATTTCCAAGAGGTGGTACGTTTACATGGAATTCCGAAGACTATTGTTTCGGATCGGGATTCAAAATTCCTTAGCTACTTTTGGAACACCCTATGGAGGAAGGTGGGAACAAAACTCTGGTTTAGCACTTCGTACCATCCTCAAACCGACGGGCAAACAGAAGTGACTAATCGCACTTTGGGGACACTGTTGCATGGTATTGTAAGCAAGACACAAAAGGACTGGGATTTAAAACTTGCACATGCTAAGTTTGCTTATAATCGTTCTCCTACTCATGCTACGTCGCACTCTCCTTTTGAAGTACTTTACGGGCTGAATTCTTACATATCATTAGATCTAATTCCATTACCGAGTGACGAATTGGTACATAAGGATGCGGAGTCAAAGCTGAAGTCAATGATGAAATTACACGAATAAGTACGTAACCTAATCAAGGAGATAAACGAGATTACAAAAGAAAGTCGAACAAGCAAATAAAATCGAGATTATTCGAGGTTGAGGATTTAGTTTGGGTGCATTTGAGGAAAGAGCAATTTCCGAGTATGCGTAAGAACAAGTTAATGCCACGAGCTGAGGGACCGTTTAAAGTAGTTGCGAAGGTGAACGACAATGCATATAAGTTAGAACTTCCAGGTGATTATGGAGTGCATGCTACTTTTAACATAGGTGATCTATCTCCTTATCTCGATGACAATGGAATTGCGGAATTGAGGACAATTCCTTTTAAAGAAGGAGGGAATGATACCAAACCGACTACTCCAAGTGAAGAAGACGAATTGAGGATTGACGTAAAACACCTTGAACATACTCCAACATACTTAGGCGAGAAAACGGATACGAGACCTGGAGTAACCTTGGTGATCGGACTGGGAATAACTTAAACGTGACAACTTGCATCAAGTTGGGTCCAAGTTGGTGAAGATAAAATAATAAAGATTTCATCCCATTTCTTTATAATAAAGGATGCAGGATTCACGGTCTGCATGTGAAGAACGGCTATCACATTGGAGACAAAACCCACCTTTTATTCCTTTTGTTTGCAAGTGGCGTGGAGTACCTTTTTACTCTCTTTTCCTTTATTTTAAGATCATGTGGTCTCATCTTGTAATAGTTGAAGTAATCTTGTCAGGCTACTCTTACCTAAAAGTACTCATGTTTGAGTTGTAATGAACATGATGGAATTATCAAAAAAATACATTGTGTATTAATGTGTTGGATGAGTTTCCTTCTAAAAAATTGGTTATTATTCGATGCGTTTTCGAATCTTAATCTGATCAATTCTCAATAGGTCTTGAAAAGAAATCACCTTATCGAATTATAGGTTTAGTTCGATAAAACAAATGTTTCTTGTCCTGTTTCGATATTCCTCTTGCTTTCGATACAGGGTTGTACTTGATCTGGAGTTCGCATCAATTGCTGTTTGGTTATCCGAAACTTTCTTCCTGTTTCCATTAGCATATGACCAAAACCTACTGTTTTCAAGTGCCGCTGTTTGGAGTTGCCTGTTCCGAGTCATTTCCACTCGGCCAGCTCCTATCTTGTCGCTGTATCGAACTGTTGTTATCAGTTCCTGTCTTGTGCGCGTGCTGCTATCCAGTTTTATTGTCGTATCGAACTGTAGTTATCAGTTCCTGTCTTGTGCGCGTCCCACTATCCATTATTGCTGCTGTATCGAAATGTTGCTATCAGTTCCTGTCATTTTCTAAATGTACTGTTCGATTCCTTTTTGGCTAAGTGCTGTTCGCTTCCACTCGTCAAAACAGCCTTCCGATGTACCGATAGAGAATTCGCATCACCACTACATGTATTCGAGTCGCAACTCTACAAAAACACGGTTTTATTGATTAGATTCGAGCATTTGTATTGAGAATTGGCTATAATAGCTCCGATTAAGCTTTTACATCTTGATTAAGTATTTTTAGTAGGAGATTAGACCACCTCACATGTATTCGAGTCAGAACTCTATTAAAAATTGGGATTATTGGTTAGATTCGAGCCTTTTGTTCTCAAAGTTGGTTATAATAGCTCCGATTAAGCCTTTACTTCTTGATTAAGTCTTGTTAATAGGAGATAATACCATGTTGCATGTATTCGATTCGAAACTCTAAAAAAACTCGGGTTTATTAGTTAGATTAGAGCCTTCTATAATGAGGATTGGTAAAACAACTCTGATTAAGCTTTTACTTCTTGATTAAGTTTTTTTTTTGTAGCTATAATACCCGAGATCTTCATTCCGATTTCGTTGAATTTTCTTCGGTCGAACGGACTGTTGTCGTCCGCGTCTTTAGAATCACATGCTTGTACTGTGGTGCGTTGAGTTTCGTAGCCTGTTCGTTATTGTTTTGGATCATAGCCATTGCGTTCGCGTGATCGAGACATCATCAAGTATCGAACTGGGCAGTCGGAGGGCTGGCTGGGCCGATTACAACCGTAAGGCCTGGCCGATCACGGTCGTAAGGCGGCCGCACACCTGGCCTGGGAGGACTCGGTTACGGCCGTAAGGTCCACCAGGTTACGGCCGTAAGGCTTGTTACAGCCGCTAAGCACTGGCCGATTACGACCATAGTGACTCGCCAGATTTCAGTTAGTGGCCCCTGGGAGTTCGGTTACGGCCGTAAGGCTATGCTGATTACCGCCATAAGGTACGATTGTTGCGTACGCAAGGCTTCGGCCGTAACACTGCCGGCCATATATAGGCCTGGTGACTGGCAAGACTTCATTTCTCACATTTTTCTTCTCCTGGTGGCGGCTCTCGGACGGGTGCAATGGGGAGTGACTTCCTTGGCCGATCCTACTCATTTCCAAGGCTTTTGGAAGGTCTTTATCGATTAGATCAACTTTAAATCCTTGTTCTTCGCCAGATCGAGGTATTTCTTCCGTAGATACCTTGTTGTGTATATTTTTGAGGGTTTCTTCGTGATTTATTGATTTTGTCCGAGATTGATGAATTTTTCATAGTAATCTCGTTGTATTGGTCATGATCTTCGAATTTTGTAACTCGTTTATCGATTTTTACCACCTGAAACTTGATTTCCGATTTCCTTGAAGAACCCTCGGATTCTTGTTATTTTTTGGGTTGATTCGTATGCCGTTTAGCGTTATTGATTCGTGGTGATATTATTTTCGTAGTTTACGTGGAGTTGTCGGGTTTTGGTCGATCTTGGATGTTCGAGGGCTACCCGACCGTATCCGTTCGTTGTTCCATTGATTGGGGTATCGAGGCAAGTATCTTGCCCATACGTTCATGATTCGTAGGCATAATTGTTGGTAAAGGATTTATGCGAAATCCGAATGTTTAATGAATGTTCAAAAGGATCGGTATGTTCTCGATAAATGTTGTCTTTCAACGATAACTCGTATGCTTCGTGAATAGGTGTGTTTTTGGACTATGTGTGTTAGTTTTGTTTGTTGAAAGACATTATGATCATATTTAGTGAATATAATAAACTGTAATCATTTACCGAGGATTACATGTTGTTATGTGTGCTTGTTCATCAAATATGTGACAGGTGATATTGGTTGTTACTCCTTTGAAAGGAGGCTGTGATGTTTAGTGTTGTTTGGCTTGATGTTTTGCTTATTGTTATGTGATCGTTGAAAGTGATGTGCCTCCGGGTAAGATTGTTGAATCTCCGAGATCCATACTTGCTAGTATGGGTCGGGCGTGACCGTAGGGTTATCTAATCGGGTATGTCTTGCGGGGACTCCGAGGTTCGGGGCTTGCTAGCCCGATGCCGGGATAACTTGTGGGGTTATCCAATCCAGGTATGTCTTGCGGGGAATCCGAGGTTCGTGGCTTGTTAGCGTGATGCTGGGATAACTTATGGTTGTGGTTTGGTTGTGTGATGGACGTGTCATGGATTGTCCAATCGGGTAAGTCTCGTGGAGGCTCCGAGGTTCGTAGCTTGTTAGTGCGATGCCGGGATAACTATGAACGTATGTATGGTTATGGTCACGTGACTGTTATCCCAGTGGCATGTGATTTGGTATGGATTCCCATTGGGTTATTCACTCGGGCATGTTCTGCGAGAGCATCTGAGGTTCGTGGCTTGGTAGCACAGGACGCGAATGATAATTGGGAATATGTTATTATGGATGATTTGGGTCTTGGGCCACATGTTTCGTGATTTGGGTCTTGGACCTCGTGTTTTGTGATTTGGGTTGTGGACCCGTGCTTTATTAACGGAATTGTATTTTGGGAAAAATGATTTTTGGGCCGTGTCCCCTAGTGTTTTCGAAAGACTTGAGAATTCTTAAATGCTAAATATTTTCATAACTCCTGAGATCTTTAAATGTTCGTAAGTTGTATATTGGGTTTATTCCCACCTTTCATGATTTGAACAACTTTGATCAAATGATTTATCTTGGAGTATGTTGTGTATGGCTTGTATTCGTATTTTATACTTGCACTAGCAAAACAGTGGAGCTTTGCTAACACTCGAGTATTCGGGGGTGGATGTCTGTATTGCGTCCGGGTACTTGCAGGTTGCTTGGGACTGAATCACATAATCAGTACGAAGGGTGATGGAAGATGACGATACTAATCACATGAAGACCAATCGTAGAGTATTTTGATAGAGTCTTGTTGGTTATCTTCCCGCTGTGTTATTTTCCCGATATATGGGAGCGTTAATATATTCCAGTCCATGTGTGGGTATGAGTTTTGGGAAAGAGTTATGTACGTAATGATGTGTGTGTTGTGATAGAAGACCAAATCGGTCCAGTGGTTCTTTATTAGCCGTGTTGGCATGTATTGTTATGTTGTGTTTTCTGTATTTAGCCTGGTAGATCCTCGTGGAGAGGGTCTGCGGTGCTGTAATATTCCCGAGTTGTTTGGGGGTGTTACAGAATATGGTATCGGAGCTTAGGTTGCGGAAACCTAGACTGTCGGGTCGAGTTGTGTGTTGTCGGGTCTTGTCTTGTCCTGTCGCGATGCGTCGTCTGAGTTGTCGGTCGTGATTAGTATCGAGGTGCAACCATCATCTTCGTGCGATCTGTGGATGTAAGTCTACACTTACTTTGTTGTGTCTCGTGTTATACGAGCGTGATTCTGTGTTATTATGGGGAGTTTAAATGTGCCTCGTGAGTACGTACTCCATACTTGTTTGATTCTCGTATTGTGATGGAATGAAGAGTAGTACCGGTATGTATGTATGTATATATATATATATCTTTATGTGAAATCGTTTTTACAGGAGTAATATTTTGGTTTGGTTACTCAATGAAAGTTTACCAATGTGATATTTTAAAACTTTAAATATATTGGAGAGTCACGTAAATTTTCATTCTAAAATATCCTTCAAGAAGGAAAAGGGGTTTGATTTTCGTATGATGACCTCGAGACCGAAAATTTTGAGAATTCAAACTACATATAGTTTATTTTCATCTTGCATTGCAAATTTTCAAAATTTGATTTTTAAATACTCAAACGAGGTCTATCAAAAGTTTACTTGAGACGTGACTTTCGCTTTGAACTTTTCAGTTTCATGAATTTCGGTTAAAACGTATGTAATGAGGATGGTATTATTTTGGTTTTAATGCTCACAGTTGTGATTAAGGAAATAGTGTGAACGCTGAGTCGTTCGGTGTGCTCTCGTCGAGAGAGTTCTCTCGACTGAGAAGTGGAGACTCTGTTTGGAATGTTATTTAACCTCTGATGGTTATTTGTGTAATGTCATAATGATGTGAACTGTTGGCGTTTGGATTCGTATGTTGTTGTTTATTTGTAACCTTCAACTTTTGTTATATGTTCATGAACGTGTTGCTGGATTAGAATAGTTAGCGCACACCAAGTGTTGGACTAGCGCACGCTAACGTGGCATGGCTAGCGCACACTAAGTCTCAATGGGAGCACACACTAATTAGCCTGAGCAGAAGCTCGGAAATTAGGCTGACCGTTTGTGATCGTATTCTATGTGTGTTGTCCAGTGATAACAATTGTTGTGTTTGATTATGTGTATTTTGAACTGTGTTCTTATCCGCTGCGTGTGTGTATATATTTCAAAATGACTTTTCGGTATTTTTTCCAAACAATGTATATTTTAAAATGACCTTTCGGGTATCTCGTAAACTTGGGTTATTTCGTTAACCCTTTTTCCTAATTCTTTTGTTGGTACGTTTAAGGGGTGGCTTAACGTACATTTTGAAACTATTGAGTTTTGACGTCTTCGCCTTGTAATTTCAAATGGTATTTTATGACATTATTGAGTATTTGGAAAATGACTTTTGTGAGTATTTGGAAAGTATTACCGTCATCGGCCTTTTTGGCATTTTTGAACGTTTTCTTTAAATGGTTTTCAGCCTAGTGGGTTCCGGCGCGGGACCCGTACTGAAGATGGTTTTGATATAATGAATGATTTTGATTTCATTGCATTTATAATTCATATAGCAATGATATTTTTAAATGTAAATTGTCGGTATAATGGTTTGTATATTGTGCTCTAGTTTGAATTAAATCATAATGTATATATGATTTAATTGCGTTTGATTGAAGACGGAGATGTGGATATCTTTGGTATGTGTTATGATCTTTCATTGCGATAGGTTGTTGCTTGTTAGTATGCCGAGGGGCAGAGGTCGTGGTGTCGATGACCATGGGGATCATATGTAGAATCGACAGAATGTTGCCGGGAATGATATTGGTATTGGTGTTGCTACTATACTGAAACAAGTAGCAACACAGATGACTCATTTGGCACAGGCGGTTCAACGCAATACTGACGCGACTCAGAACGTCAGTGTAAATCAATGGCTTTGGGAAGTAATTCGTATGAATCCCCCTCGATTCGCCAGTGATGCGGATGTGTTGGGCTGGGATGACTAGCTTTTCCAGTTGAGAAAGATATTCGAGGCTGTCGATTGTCCTGAAGAGCGGAAGGTACCTATCGCTCATGATACGAAACCAACTAGTCCAAGCGAAGAAGACGAAGTGAGGATCGACGTAAAACACATTGACCATACTTCTACATACTTAGGCGAGAAAACGGATACGAGACCTGGAGTTACCTTGGTGATCGGACTTGGAATAACTTAAACATGGCAACTTGCATCATGTGGGGGTCCAAGTGGTGAAGATAAAATAATAAAGATTTCATCCCATTCCTTATAAGGATGCAGGATTCTCGGCTTACATGTGAAGAACGGCTATCACCTTGGAGACAAAACCATCTTTTATTCCTTTTGTTTGCAAGTGGCGTGGAGTACCTTTTTATTGTCTTTTCCTTTATTTTAAGATCATTTGGTCTTATCTTTTAATAGTTTTAAGTAATTTTGTCAGGTTACTCTTACCTATAAGTAGTCATGTTGAGTTGTAATGAAGATATTAATGAATGATCAAAAAATACATTGTGTATTAGTGTGCTAGACGAGTTTCCTTCCAAAAAAATTGGTTATTATTCGACGCGTTTTTTAATCTTAATCTGATCGATTCCCAATAGGTCTTGAGAAGAAATCACCTTATCGAATTATTGGTCTAGTTCGATAAAACAACTGTTTCTTGTCCTGTTTCGATATTCCTCTTGCTTTCGATACAGGATTGTACTTGATCGGGAGTTCGCATCAATTGCTTGGTTCTCCATAGCTTGCTTCCTGTTTCCATTGTCATCCAACCGAAACCTGCTGTTTTCGAGTGCCGCTGTTTGGAGTTGCCTGTTCCAAGTCATTTCCACTCGGCCAATTCCTGTCTTGTTGTTGTATCGAACTGTTGTTATTAGTTCCTGTCTCGTGGGCGTGCCGCTATCCAGTATTATTGTTGTATCGAACTGTTTTTATCAGTTCGTGTCTTGTGCGCGTGCCACTATCCATTATTGCTGCTGTATCGAACTGTTGTTATCAGTTCCTATCAGTTTCTTACTATACTGTTCGATTCCTTTTTGGCTAAGTGTTGTTCACTTCCGCTCGTCAAAACAGACCTCTACTGTACCGATAGAGAATTCGCATCATAAGGGGCATCGGATCCCAATTTATTGATCTTTGGCATATGGATCTCAACGACGCTGATTTCTTGGCAAAACTTCGCGACGCATAGCGCGACATACCAGAACAACGCGACCAGCATTGGCAACCTAAGCGTGGTTACTATGAACGGCCCTCACGCCATGTTGAAGAGTTCAAGGTTAACGAGCTTCCGGAGATCGTTGGCGGGACAGACCCTGAAGTTTACATGGAATGGGAATGTAAAATTGATCGCATGTTCGAATTTAAAGACCTCGACGATGAGAAACGGTGCAAGTATGCAATTCTCAAGTTGGGGAAAGGCGCTTCACTTTGGTACGAAGGAGTTAAGACACAAAGAGCTCGTGCGGGGAAAGAAAAGATCCGTTCGTGGGATTCATTAAAAAGAAAACTTCGTAAAAGATATGTACCAACATCACATCGGTTGTCCTTGTACCGGAAGATTGCCGACCTCATGCAAGGAAAGTTGAGTGTCAGTGAATACATTGAGGAGTTTGAGAATCTGACCTTAATGGGAGAAATAGAGGAGAATGAGGAGCAGAAGATGTCGCGTTTCTTGCGTGGCTTGAACCGAAGCATAGCTAACTCGGTGGATGTATACCCATACGAAGACTTCGATACATTATGTGGACTATGTGTGAAGATAGAGGCCCAAAATAAGGTGAAGTTTTTCAAAACCGAATTTCCATCAAAATTCGAGGATCCAAGTACCGGTTCGAGTTCGACTACCACAACAATCGTACCGACTCCTATCCCTACTATGGTTGCTGAGGCCTCCTACGTGCTAAAGGAAACGAGCCTAACCAAAGTAAGATGTTTTAAATGTCAAGGGTTCGGTCATTATCAAAATGCTTGTCCAAACAAACAGGTGGTGACGCTAAGAGAAGCCATCACGGTCCGAGACGAGTTGCTAGTCGAGGAAGAAATAGAAAGGCTTGGTGGTGTGTTTAACTTGGACGCAGAAGAAGAGGAGTGCGAAACTTACGATGCTCCCGATTATGATATGAGTCTAGTCCTTCGCACTTTACAAGTCAAAACGGCTTCGAGGGATACGGAGCAACGAGACCAAATATTCCACACCAAGTGTCAAATCAAAGACAAATGGTGTGGTTTGATAATCGATAGGGGGAGTTGTACTAATGTAGCTTCAAGTGAGGTGGTGACGAAGCTCGAACTCATCCAAAACCATACGCGTTACATTGGCTCGATGACGGGAGTAAAGTGAAAGTTTCGAAGCAAGTGCGGGTCGGTTTGACTATGGGTTCATACGGTGACGACATATTATGTAATGTACTCCCGATGGATGCATGCCATATACTCTTGGGACGGCCATGTCTATTTGATAGAGATGTCGTGCATCGAGGAAGAAGTAACGAATATGAATTCCGGGATAATGGCAAAACATTGTTCTTAAACTGATGCCACCTCAAATTATTCGTTCTATGATCTCTAATCGGGCTGAAAAACCGAAACTTACCATGTTTGCCAGCGAGCAGGAGACGGAACACGCCAATGATGATGAGTCATGTCGTGATATTGGTGTTGCCTTGTGGAATAATTATTATTATTTTGTTAATAATGATAGTTATTTTGTTGGTGATTCTATGAGACCCCCTACTACCTACCGCCTCAAGTTCTGAACCAGATACACACCGCAAATATTTTTGAGGTAAAGTATTTAGAGGTATTGATTAATTCATCTGGAAACGATGAGATTGCGGAATTGAGGACAATTCTTTTTAAAGAATGAGGGAATGGTGCGAAACTAA
The DNA here is from genome assembly GCA_033398695.1 of Orobanche coerulescens. Classification (NCBI taxonomy): domain Eukaryota; kingdom Viridiplantae; phylum Streptophyta; class Magnoliopsida; order Lamiales; family Orobanchaceae; genus Orobanche; species Orobanche coerulescens. The sequence goes on along the minus strand of CM065818.1, from coordinate 107,954,517 downwards.
TTAGTCCAAGTAAAGAAGACGAAGTGAGGATTGACATAAAACACCTTGAACATACTCCTACATACTTAGGCGAGAAAACGGATACGAGACCTGGAGTAACCTTGGCGATCGGACTTGGAATAACTTAAACATGGCAACTTGCATCATGTGGGGGTCCAAGTGGTGAATATAAAATAATAAAGATTTCACACATTTCTTTATAATAAAGGAGGCAGGATTCTCGGACTGCATGTGAAGAACGGCTATCACCTTGGAGACAAAACCCATCTTTTGTTCCCTTTGTTTGCAAGTGGCGTGGAGTACCTTTTCATTGTCTATTCCTTTATTTTAAGATCATGTGGTCTTATCTTGTAATAGTTTTAAGTAATCTTGTCAGGCTACTCTTACCTATAAGTAGTCATGTTGAGTTGTAATGACGATATTATTGAATGATCAGAAAAATACATTGTGTATTAGTGTGTTGGACGAGTTTCCTTCCAAAAAAATCGGTTATTATTTGACGCGTTTTCGAATCTTAATATGATCGATTCTCAATAGGTCTTGAGAAGAAATCACCTTATTGAATTATGGGTCTAGTTCGATAAAACAACTGTTTCTTGTCCTGTTTCGATATTCCTCTTACTTTCGATACAGGATTGTACTTGATCGGGAGTTCGCATCAATTGCTGTTTGGTTCTCTGAAGCTTGCTTCCTGTTTTAATTGGCATCCGACCAAAACCTGCTATTTTCGAGTGCCGCTATTTGGAGTTGCCTGTTCCGAGTCATTTACACTCGTCCAGTTCCTATCTTGTTTCTGTATCGAACTGTTGTTACCAGTTCCTGTCTCGTACGCGTGCCGCTATCCGGTATTATTGCTGTATCGAACTGTTGTTATCAGTTCCTGTCTTGTGCGCATGCTACTATCCATTATTGCTGCTATATCGAACTATTGCTATCAGTTCCTGTCAATTTCTAACTGTACTGTTCGATTCCTATTTGGCTCAGGCTGTTCGCTTCCGCTTGTCAAAACAGCCCCCCGCTGTACTGATAGAGAATTCGCATCAGCTCAGTACCTTCTTGACAAAGATGCTGCTAATGGGTGGGAAGTAGTTGAACCTCGTGATCGCGATGTCACGTGGGCGGAGTTCCAGGCATTTATGGAAGCTGAGTTCTGTCCGAAATTGATCAGAGAGCAGAGGATTTGTAAATTTTATTTGGCGGGACCACAATATGTATCAGTGTCGCAGGCTATCATCGACTATAGCAAATAACTCAGTTATGTGCGAGATCGGGTGAGAACCGAGGAAGAGACGATCCTTCACTTTGACAGACGGATGAAGCCGGAGATTCTTTTGTATATGTCGGTATTCACTTGCACTTCGTTGAGGGACTATCAAGATCAAGCCTTAGCCCGTGAACTAGCTTCATTATCGTCAGAGCATGTGCCCGAGTCGAACAAGCAGAGGAAGTCTGATGACCTTGTAGACTGTAATGTGTCGGGACATGTTCGTGCACATTGTCCTTCCCCGCCAGTAACATGATATAAGTGCAGACTCGAGGGACACCAGGTCTAGTTTTGCGAGTTGGTTACCGAGCTTTCCGAGGCACGAACTTGAGCACTGATATCAGGATCGAATCCGAGGAGTCCCTGAAGGGCGTGGTCTATCAGTTGTATGTTAAGTTATTTGCTTTGATGTTTCGAATTTCGGAGATAAACTTTGTTATTAGAAGTGGATCGGATTTTGAACTTTTGTATTTTCGACTCTGTCGACTCGTTTGTGTTCGTTGACATTTTCTGAACTTGTCCTATCTTTTTCTTTTATTGGTCAAATGAGTTGTGGTATTGTTTCCTAACAATCCGTTTGTTGTTGTGACTTTTCAATTGTCATTCCACTTCCTGTGGATCTTATGTGAATGCACATATTTTTGTTTTCACCGGATCATATATTGTCTTGAGTCGAGGTGTGAACTTTGGGGTTGTTGTTTGAGTTTTATTTTTCATCATGATTCGAACATGATTGTTCGGCTGTTGTTGTCTCGATCATTGTGGTTCGATCGTTTAATTGTTCGGCTTTTGTTGATCTCGTTTCGTGATTGTTGAGCGTTCGGACTCCTTTGTAATTTTCTTAAGTTCGGAAAGTTATTTTTGTTTTTGATCTTCCAACCCTTGGGTTGTGGAATTTTGTATTTGTTCAGCAATTAGCTTGCGTTTTTATTGATGTACTGTTGGGTTGGTCAATCGTATTGATTTTCATTCGTTGTGTTTTGTTATTGTTCTGGTGTAGCGAATTGGATGGTAGCAGATGTGTGTTGCATGTGAGTCGTCGCGGGTTGTCGGCAACGGATATCGTGTGTCATCTGAATTTGTTTTGCGTTGATCATTTTATGTTTTATGTTTCGAGGATGAAACTTCTTTTAAGAGGGGTAGAATGTAATACCTGAGATCTTCATTCCGGTTTTGTTGAATTTTCTTCGGTCGAACGGATTGTTGTCGTCTGCGTCTTTGGAATCGCATGCTTGTACTGTGGTACATTGAGTTTCGTAGCCTATTCATTACTATTTTGGATCATAGCCGGTGCGTTCGTGTGATCGAGACGTCGTCGAGTATCGAACTGGGCAGTCGGAGGGCTGGCTAGGCCGATTACGGTCGTAAGGCGTCCGCACACCCTGGCTTAGGAGGACTCGGTTACGGCCGTAAGGTCCATCAGGTTACGATCGTAAGGATTGTTATGGCCGCTAAGCGCTGGCCGGTTACGGCCGTAGTGACTCGGCAGATTTCAGTCAGTGGCCCATGGGAGTTCGGTTACGGACGTAAGGCTATGCCGATTACGGCCATAAGGTATGATCGTTGCGTACGCAAGGCTTCGGCCATTGCATGCACTACAGGCAGTTGACCAAGTTATGGCTGTAAGGCACTGCTGGTTACGGCCATAACACTGCCGGCGATATATAGGCCTGGTGACGGGCCAGACTTCATTTCTCACATTTTTCTTCTCCTGGTGGCGCTCTCGGACGGGTGCGACGGGGAGTGACTTCCTTGGCCGATCTTACTCATTTCCAAGGCTTTTGGAATGCCTTTGTCGATTAGATCAACATCAAATACTTGTTCTTTGTCGGATCGAGGTATTTCTTCCGTAGAACCCTTGTTGTGTATATTTTTGAGGGTTTTTTTCGTGATTCATTGATTTTGTCCAAGATTGATTAATTGTTCATAGTAATCTTGTTGTATTGGTCATGATCTTCGAATTTTGTATCTCATTTATCGATTTTTACCACCCGGAACTTGATTTTCGATTTCCTTGAAGAACCCTCGGATTCTTGTTATTTTTCGGGTTGATTCAGATGCCGTTTAGCGTTATGATTCGTGGTGATATTATTTTCGTAGTTTTTGTAGAGTTGTCGGGTTTTTGGTCGATCTTGGAAGTTTGAGGGCTACCCGACCGTATCCGTTCGTTGTTCCATTACTCGTGGTATCAAGACAAGTATCTTGCCTATATGTTTCAAGTTTTGTAGGCATAATTGTTGGTAAATGATTTTATGCGAAATCCAAATGTTTAATGAATGTTCAAAAGGATCGGTATGTTCTCGATAAATGTTGTCTTTCAATGATAAGTCATATGCTTCGTGAATAGGTGTGTTTTTGGACTATATGTGTTAGTTTCGTTTGTTAAAAGACGTTATGATCACATTTAGTCAATATAATAAACCGTAATCATTTACCGAGGATTACATGTTGTTATGTGTGCTTGTTCGGCGAATATGTGATGGGTGATATTGGTTGTTACTCCTTTGAAAGGAGGTCGTGATGTTTAGTGTTGTTTGGCTTGATGTTTTGCTTATTGTTATGTGATCGTTGAAAGTGATGTGCCTCCGGGTAAGATTGTTGAATCTCCGGGATCCATACTTGCTAGTATGGATCGGGCGTGGCCGTAGGGTTATCTAATTGGGTATGTCTTGTGGGGACTCCGAGGTTCGGGGCTTGCTAGCTCGATGTCGGGATAACTTGTGGGGTTATCCAATCCGGGTATGTCTTGTGGGGACTCCGAAGTTCGTGGCTTGTTAGCGCGATATCGGGATAACTTATGGTTGTGGTTTGGTTGTGTGATGGACGTGTCATGGGTTGTCCAATCAGGTAAGTCTCGTGGAGGCTCCGAGGTTTGTAGCTTGTTAGTGCGATGCCGGGATAACTATGAACGTATGTATGGTTATGGTCACGTGACTGTTATCACGGTGACATGTGATTTGGTATGGATTCCCATTGGGTTATTCACTCGGGCATGTTCTGCGGGAGCATCTGAGGTTCATGGCTTGGTAGCACGGGACGAGAATAATCCTTGGGAATATGTTGTTATGGATGATTTGGGTCTTGGGCCCCGTGTTTCGTGATTTAGGTCTTGGACCCCGTGTTTTGTGATTTTGGTTCTGTCGTGTTTTATTTAAGAAAAATGATTTTAGGGCCGTGTCCCCTAGTGTTTTCGAAAGACTTGAGAATTCTTAAATCCCAAATATTTTCAAAACTCCTGAGATCTTTAAATATTTTGTAAGATGTATATTGGGTTTATTCCCACCTTTCAGGATTTGAACAGTTTTGATCAAATGATTTATCTCGGAGTATGTTTTGTATGGCTTGTATTCGTATTTTATACTTGTACTAGCAAAACAGTAGAGTTTTGCTAACCCCCGAGTATTCGGGGGGTGGATGTCTGTATTGCGTCCAGGTACTTGCAGGTTGCTTGGGAGCGAATCACAGAATCGGTACGAAGGGTGATGGAAGACGACGATACTAATCACATGAAGACCAATCGTAGAGTATTTTTTTTTTGGGAAAAGTCAATTGCATTAAATAAATAAGATTCGCCAACAAGGCAGGCCAGTACCCAGCAACCATTACAGAAGGTGCACCAACAGCACGAAACAGAAAAATAATAAAAGAGTTATAATGGAACTACCAAGCAACCCTCCAAATACGCCTAACAGCTCCCGCAGATAAGAATGAGGCGGACAACACTGAGAGATAATGTCACGAACGAGACCAATCCCCTGGAAAGTAACTGTGTGTGGATCTCGACGCCTCTGACCGAATCTCCTCTCATTGCGCTCCTGCCAGAGTAAGTAGACCAACGCCGCTAAAAAGATACGGTATACCACGTTAACCACATGCTTACCTCTCCACCTCCTAGCCGCCCAAAGAATACCCGTACACCACTCAGAGTGAGGCCAACAAAATTTCACCTCCCTCCTAGTAATAGAGATACACCTACTAGATAAGGGCACATGAAGAATAAGTGAGAATGAGACTCTAACGCCATCCCACAAAGTACACAAATACCATCTTCATGCTGCAGCCAAGGCTTATCCATAGTCGACAGACGCTCCTGAATAGCCAACCATAAGATGGAGTGCCTAGGAATCTTTCCGGGGCCAAGAAGGAGAGGGGCCCATGGAATAGAAGGACAATACGCTCTTAAGAACCGAAGAGCGAACGAGGAAGAATAGGAACCTGAGCTATGCGATCTCCATGAGATGCGATCCTGGCCTCCATTGATAGGAGGGAGGGCAGAAACAACCTGCTGAAACTCGGAACGATCTACCACCAGCCAAACCCAAAGACTATCAGAAATAACAGAGCCAAGACAGGCATGCACATCAATGCCAGTCCAAAGAGGCGCTCTAGGCAAGAGATAGGAATATCCCAAAAGGAACACTGCTGAACTCTATACGAATGAACCCAGCTAACCCAAACAGAACGAGAAGACCCAGCCAGGAGGACCCAAATATGGCAGGTCATAAGGGCCTGGTTCTGAACCCTCAGCAGAGTAATACTAAGGCCACCACACACTACAGGCAAGCAAACCATAGACCAAGCCACTTTAGCATGCCCAGAGTCACGAGAACCTTTCCATAGAAAACGCCTTAAACGCTTCTCAATGAGGGCAAGCACCCCCTTAGGCAGGATGAAAATACAGGCCCAATAAATGTGAAGAGCAGATAACACAGACCGAATAAGCTGACAACGACCAGCCATGGACAGAGATCTACAAGGCCAGTCACTCAGCCGACCATCAATCCTGTCAAACAAAGGAGAGCACTGAGATACCGTGAGCTTCGATGAAGATAGAGGGACTCCCAAATACCTCACAAGGAGGTACCCCTTCTGAAACCCTAAGAACTGCTCAACCTGAGCCCCCTGCTCCAAAGCACTCGCCGAGAGAAAAAATTACTCTTCCCAGGGTTAGCGCGCAACCCCGAAAGCAAATCAAAGATATCAATACTCCTCTTAAGCACACCAATAGAGACCTCATCTGGATTACAGAAAAGAAGTAGATCATCTGCAAAGGCGAGCATGAAAGTACGGGTAGCCTCACACTTCCAGTGGAATCGGAATCCCGGGGTCTGAGCAATCTCACGAGTAATAATACCATGAAGCACCTCCATAACAATAACAATGAGATAAGGAGAGATGGTGTCTCCCTGCCGAAGCCCCCTACGACCTCTAAAGATCCCCTCAGCATCACCATTTAAGGATACCGAAAAGGCAGTAGTGGTGATGCACTCCCTGATCTAGGCGATGAACGACTAATGGAAACCCATACACTGCAGACCAATCAGCACAAAATCCCACTCAACAGTGTCATAAGCTTTCACAAGGTCAACTTTAAACACACACCATCTAGGCATCCCACTCTGCCCATAACCATGAAGAAGTTCCTGAGCAAGAAGGATATTATCACTAATCCTTCTCCCAGGAATAAAAGCAGTCTGAGCCGGGTCAATCAAGGCATCCAAGCTATCACGCATATGGTGAACAATAATTTTTGAAATAGCATTATATAATAAGTTGCAGCAAGAGATCGGTCTAAAATCCGACATGCTCCTATGTAAGGCTACTTTCGGAACAAGAGAAATGATCGTAGAATTGATCTGCCTGACAAACTTTCCCGTAGGAAAGAAATGCATAATAGCAAACGAAATCTCACCCCCCACAATTGGCCAAGCCCGCCGGTAAAAAACAGCGTTAAAACCATCGAGGCCCGGGGCCTTGTCCTTATCAAACTCGAAGAACACTGACCGAACCTCATCAGCAGTAACAGGTCTAACAATGTGCACCGCAACATCAGGCGAAAGAGAAGCCGAAATGAAAGGCCTAACCTGGTTGAAAGATAAAGGCATATTCCGATTAGAGTAACCCAACAGTCTCTCATAGAACCCAACAACCTCATTCTTAATAAGGGCAGGGTCAGTCAACTCAGTACCATCCTCCGTATTAAGTTTATAGATATGAGATCTGACTCGCCTAGAAGCAATCCGCCGGAAGAAGAAGGCCGTACACTGGTCCCCATCCTTAAGCCAAGCCAACTTGGCCCGCTGCCTGAGCGAAGACTGTTCATGAGCCACGACAACCGAGAAAACCCACCGACAACATCTCTCCAACAATAAAACCGAGTCGTCCATGGGATGGTCCCTGAGGATACTCTGAGAAGAAGAGAGGAACGAAGTAGCAGCTGCAAATCTCATTTCCTCTTCCTCAAGGGGTAAAAAACGAGCTTAAGGGCGTCCAACTTACGACAAATCGCATAAAACGGGCCCCCCACAATATAATGACGCCAAGTGTGCCAAACTACCGGGAGGAAATCTTCAGAGTCAGCTAGGAAATTATCAAATCTGAACATTTTAACCCTGCAGCGAGGCAAACTATCAAGACCAAGAATAAGGGGGCTATGATCAGAGGTCCGTGGCAGATCACAAGAGTAAGTACGATCAGCGTGATCAATAAACCACTGCGGGTTACCCAACACCCTATCAAGACATTTCCATAAATATCTTGGAGACGGGCTCTTGTTATGCCAGGAGAACCAAGAGCCTACCATCGGAAGGGTCTCAAAATCCGCATGCCTGCAAAGCTCCTTGAACTCCACTAGGGGCGGCTCATCATCAGAATGAGGAGCTTCACCTCCCAAAATCTCACTAGTGTCCATAACAGCATTAAAATCACCTATAATGACCCAAGGCTCAGCAGCATGTAAAACCGAGAAATCAGTGAGATACTGCCACAACAGCCGCCTCTCAATAAGATCATCAGAACCATAGGCAAAGGTAACCAGAAGACAGGACGAGTCGAGCAACAGAGTAATACGGCAATGAATAAACTGCGATTCAATAGCAATAATATCCACAGTCACAGAACCAGGATCCCACCCAATCCAGATCCTCTTCACAGGCCCACTACCGTAATCAGAGAACCACTGCCAAGAGCTAGAAATAAATGAAGAAACACGACCATAGTTACCAACCGAGACACACGTCTCGAGTAGAGCAATACAACAAAGATTAAACGAACTAATTACCTCCCGGACCGAGATCTGATGTTCAGTCTGGTTAAGTCCACGAACATTCCACACAGCAATAGGGATCATTAACACCACCGATCTGGGCTGCGTCAAAATTAGGGCCCAAAAGAGAAGAACTAGAATAGAGCTACATGCTGACAAACTCAGGAATCTCATCCTCAATATCATCGGCAATACCAGAAAGAGCCACAAACATGTTGTGAGACGGCTCACACCCACAAGCACCAGCCCTCCTAGGAGACACGATAGGAGAGCTGGTAGTAACCAAGGAGAAGGTAGAAATGCTACTTAACGGACCCGATCCAGCAGAACACCGACAAGTGCCCCCAGCTAACTCCACTCCTGGGCACTCGGATCTGGCAGAGGGGCCTACATCAGCTTGAGCGACCCCCCCAGCCGGAACCGGTTCCAACGAAGACCCCGGACCACAAGCACCTGAGGGAGCAGGCTTAGCCACATAGATACGAGCCTGCTTGACCTGCTTCTGAACCAAAGGCTTAGAAATGGTCGGGCAAACCTTATCACGATGCCCGAACACTCTACAAAGACCACACCGATGTGGTGACCATTCATACTCAACATGGACCCTCCTAACACAAGGACAATCACCATCAGATGGGAGAACCATGAGAAACAAGCGAATCGGGCTAGTGTTAGCGTCTAGCATGATGCAAACTCGAGCATAATCTACTTTCAGACAGTTCCTAGTGAACACGTCAGCAAAGAGTGGCTCCCCTATAGCACTAGCATTAATACTGAGCCCCTCGTCAGTCCAATACTCGAGAGGGACATTACGAAGTTTCACCCAAACAGGGACATGTTTAGGCTGAACCTTCAGAAGAGACATACCAAGCTTCCACCGGGTAAGGAGCATGGACTGGCCCTGAATCAGCCAAGGCCCTCCCTCTAACGCCTCGGTCAAAGCCTGCTCACTTTCAAACTTAAAGAAATAAAATCCCCCCCTCAGAGGAAAACACCTCCTTAAGACCCTTCCACGCCGACAGAAAGTAATTCTTGATCAAGTTGAGAGAAGGGGCTTTCCCCAAAAAATAACAAACTAAGGTGTATTGCCACCTCTTAGCACCTTCAATGCCAACACTAACATCCGATTTAATAATAAACTCACCATTTTGAATTTCAGGTTTCACATACTGAAGTCCCCTTTTTCTAACAAAATTTTTTTCCTAGCACAACATAAGGTAGAGGCAATTCCTTCGGAATAAGAACCGGAACCGAACCAAAGTTCAAAGATTTAGGTAATTCAGATAGACTATTAATAAGCTCACCATTACCAACATTAACATTATTAACCAAGATAGGGGTAGAAACATTAATTCCAGGAGAATCACAATTAAAAGGAGCAAGAGACTCCTGCTCTATAGGAACGGAAGGACCGAGGGGGCCAAACGACGGGACACCACAATTCACACCAGATACCCCAGAAAGGGTATTAACAGTAGTATCGCTACTGCCCAAGGAGCCACGAGCTCCAACACTGGGAAACGGGTCTGAACCCAGGCCAATAACAGGCCCATAATCAAACACCGGGTCACGCCTGGGTTTGAGAATTGATCGAAGAACTCCCTGCGGGGCCGATCCCACGCCGCCGCCGGCGACAAGAGGAGCAGCCAGGAACGAATCACCCCAAATTCCATCAAGATTAAGCTGCAGTTTATTAGAATCGGAAGAACAAAACTGATACGGAATTTAACTAGTCAAAATGAAGAAGACGGAGCAAGGATAAAAATAAACGGCCTTACAACGCGTCTTGCTTGCATACGTGGTTCCGGTAAGCCGTTTAGTGTGTCACCGAGTTGTAAGGCCGTTTATTTTTATCCTTGCTCCGTCTTCTTCATTTTGACTAGTTAAATTCCGTATCATCTCCTCCCCCTTTAAAAGAGATTCGTCCTCGAATCTAAAGTCCAAGGACGGTTGGTATTCCGGATAGGGTTGTGCTCCTCCCGGGTTGAAGATGTAATTTTCGTCGGATGTGTTGACGTTTGTTTGGGATTGCATTTTTAAAAGATCAACCTGCAAAATAAAAACAAACGACATATCTAGATGCCTACCATTTCCCTTAACGGAATCCCCAAAAAAAGATTTATGGTTTAACGGAATAATTTCCATTTCCGGCGTCATGTGGGCACAAATCTTGTTCTCATTTCTTTCATCAATGAGTTCGTCTTTTACTGTTTTCCAGCCACATAGCTTTTACGTTGGTCGGTGTCGGGAACTGGATCAATGAGAACAATTGGATTGGGATCCTCCAATTTTTTAACAATAATAGGAATAACCTCATAGAAATTTTGGGGAACAATCGCCTTGTCCTCAATCTCTTCATCTTCTGTAGCTGGGGGAACGGACGATTGTGTAGAACTAAAAAGTATACTTGTGAGTTTCTCACTCGTTAACTCGTCCTGATGGTCCAAATCATTTGAAACTGATTTGGTTTCTAAAGTACGAAGAACTAAGTCTGTATCATAATCGGGAGCATCGTAAACTACACATTCTTCTTCTCCTCTGTCCTCTATATCAAACTTGAGAATGTCGCCTAGCCTTTCTTGTTCTTCCTCGGCTATTAACTCGTCTTGGGTAGCAAGAGTCGGGCAAACATCTTGCACATGATCGAACCCTTGGCCAATGAAACAACTCACCTCCAGCAAACTCGTCTCATTAGGCAAGTCGAGAGCTTTAGAAACCGAGTTGGGGGCTGAGGTTGTTACGATTGTGAGAGCCGAACTCAAGCCGAATGGTACGTATCTCTTGCGAAGTTTTCTTTTCAACGACTCCCACGAACGGATCTTGTTTTTTCCAGCACGAGTCCTTTGCTTCTTCTTTAATTCGAGCCAAACTGAAGCGCCTTTAACCAACTTGATAATTGCATATCTGCAACGCTCCTCATCGTTAAGACCTTTGAACTCGAACAAGCAATCCATCTTACGTTCCCATTTCAAATAAATTTCGGGATCGGTACCTCCGATGAACTTCGGAAGTTCGCTCAACTCGAACTCGTTAGTATGGCGTGGGGAACACAGGCCTTCTCCTCCTCGTCGAGGTTCCGGTAAGTCATGTAAAGCATCACGTAGCTTTACCAAGAATTCGGAGATGGCCATGTCCATCTCTTCTTTGTCAAAATTTCGTGACGATCCAACGGTCGAATCCACGGGAAACTTTATTTTCTTCCGACTGCGCTAATCTGCCAATGTTATGCGAAAATTCTTCTAACCGTGAAGAACAACCCAAGAAGGTGACTAAATACTTCAACTAAAAATTCGTTGAATAAATCGCCCAAGGAGATGACCCTGGGCTCCGATACCACTTATGATACGAATTCTCCGGGAGAGGCGGATACGTATCGGTCGGAGTGTTTGTAAGTGTATGATAGCGGAAGGCTTTTATGAATATGGTAATTCGAGTGTATGAATATGGATGAAATATCGGATAATGATAAAAATATCGAACAAGAAGACTTGAACGATCAAGAACAAGGGTTTATCGAATTAGACCTATAATTCGATAAGGTGATTTCTTCCCAAGACCTATTGAGAATCAATCGGATTAATATTCGAAAACGCGTCGAATAAAAATCAAGTTTCGGTAAAAATCATTTACCAAGGATAGAAACACAAAGTGTATTCTTTCACATTCAAATTCATCATACAATCTATTACAAGGCTAATCAATGACTACTTATAGGAGGTGAAGCCTTCTTACAACTAAGGAATCTAAAACAACATGATCACATGATCTTTGAAATGAAAAACAAAAACCAAGTAAAGAAATCAAAAGCAAGATCAAATGATCTTGAAAAGGAAGACAAGAATCAAAATAAAACTATAAAAATAACAAAAACAAATAATAGGGGGATAAAGAAAGAAAAAGGAGACAAAACCAACACACAATGTGTATAAAGAAAAATGGGCTGGCTGGCGGACACGGGCCGTGTCGATGGACACGGCCGCGGCTGCATGTGCCATGTGCGGCAGGACTCGACCGTGTTCGACTGACACGGTCGGGCTGGTCGGCAGGCGTTTCGGCGCTTCTAGGCGAGTAGGACTCGACCGTGTTCGTATGACACGGTCGGGCTAGTCGGCAGACTTGCGACGCTTTCCGGAAGAGTAGGACACGGTCGTGGCTCGGGACACGGTTGGGCTGGTCGGCAGTTCGTTCGGCATTTTCCGGAGGAGTGCGACACGATCATGTCCTGGGACACGGTAGAGCTCGGCAGCAGTTCGTTCGGCCAATTCCGGAAGGGTGTGACCCGGTCGTGTCCTGGGACACGGTCGAGCTCGGCAGCTTGGTCCTTTTACGTCTTGTGTCCGTTTTCTCGCCTAAAAATGTCGCCGTACGTGCATGACGCGTTGTAAGGCCATTTACGTCGATCCTAGTTTCGTTTTCTTTATTCGGATTAGTCAATTCCGTATCATTCCCTCCCCCTTTAAAGGGAATTGTCCTCAATTACGAACTTCCTTCGTCGTCAAGATAATTAATTAAAGCTTCTAAGTACTTGATCTCGAAAATGTCCGCAGTACGTACATGGCCCAAAATCTTGAGACGATAGGTAGTGGGGGCCCCTCGAGAATCACCAACAAAATAACTATCATTATTAATAAAATAATAATAATTACTCCGCCCGGTAATACTGATATCATGAAATGAGTGGACATCTGAAATGGGACGCACGGTTAATTTCACATTGGGTTCATCCTCCAGAATTGGAAACACTGATAATTCCACATTGGGTTCATCATCAAGAATGGGAAACACATGATTTATTACGGACTCCTCTTCGTCAACTGGTTCTGCATCAAAGACCGGTGGCCCTTCATAATCCGACCCAATTTCCATGACATTAAAAGGCTCCTCATCATTAAAATAATTTGGTCCGTTTTCGTCAATTTGGCCAACACAACCAACTGACCCATGCTCAAAGTAGCAAGATCCAGGTTCGTCGACTAGGGAGACACGGCTCAACTCATCTTCTTTGTTGAATTGCTCCGTTGAAAACTCTGTCTTGTCTACTTCATTAAAAATGGTGGTAGGGACATCGTCTTCGTCAAAAAAAAACGTTAATGGAAATTCTTCGATGAAAAAAAAATCTTTGATCAAAGGTTGGCGGAGGGGCGTCGAAGGATTGGTGGTGGGGAAACAACATCGCCGATAAGATGCTGCTTTGAACCTTCGCTTGAAATATTTTCTGAATTTTTGCCAATCTGTAATTTTAGGCTTACGTTGTTGTGAACGGGACTGTTTCAATTTTTGCCACCAGAAGGCGGCGCTACCGCGGAGGCGCCTTGCCACCAACGAAACGCGGTGGTTGATCGGGGCAGCCTTGAAGTCCGAGTGCTCCTCACAACCATGGAGCCAATCTATGCACGCATCTGGATTACTATCTCTGTAAAATTCCGGTATGCTGCGGAATTTGGCCAAGAAATCAATATCGTTGGCATCGTCTATGCATCTTTCTTGTATACGTTGCTCCGGTAATCCGTTTAGTGCGTCACGGAGTTTCATCAAGAAATTGAGATCGGAGAAATCCATAACAAGAGTCAAGATATAGTTCTTCACAAGAAATCGTTGAAGAAAATCGCCCAAGGAGATGACCCTGGTCTCCGATACCACATATGATACGAATTCTCCGGGAGAGGCGGATACGTATCGGTCGGAGTGTTTGTAAGTGTATGATAGCGGAAGGCTTTTATGAATATGGTAATTCGAGTGTATGAATATGGATGAAATATCGGATAACAATAAAAATATCGTACAAGAAGACTTGAACGATCAAGAACAAGGGTTTATCGAATTAGACCTATAATTCGATAAGGTGATTTCTTCCCAAGACCTATTGAGAATCAATCGGATTAATATTCGAAAACGCGTCGAATAAAAATCAAGTTTCGGTAAAAATCATTTACCAAGGATAGAAACACAAAGTGTATTCTTTCACATTCAAATTCATCATACAATCTAATACAAGGCTAATCAATGACTACTTATAGGAGGTGAAGCCTTCTTACAACTAAGGAATCTAAAACAACAAGATCACATGATCTTTGAAATGAAAAAACAAAAACCAAGTAAAGAAATCAAAAGTAAGATCAAATGATCTTGAAAAGGAAGACAAGAATCAAAATAAAACTAAAAAAATAACAACAACAAATAATAGGGGGATAAAGAAAGAAAAAGGAGACAAAAACAACACACAATGTGTATAAAGAAAAATGGGCTGGCTGGCGGACACGGGCCGTGTCGATGGACACGGTCGCGGATGCATGTGCCATGTGCGGCAGGACTCGACCGTGTTCGACTGACACGGTCGGGCTGGTCGGCAGGCGTTTCGGCGCTTCTAGGCGAGTAGGACTCGACCGTGTTCGTATGACACGGTCGGGCTGGTCGGCAGACTTGCGACGCTTTCCGGAAGAGTAGGACACGGTCGTGGCTCGGGACACGGTTGGGCTGGTCGGCAGTTCGTTCGGCATTTTCCGGAGGAGTGCGACACGATCGTGTCCTGGGACACGGTCGAGCTCGGCAGCAGTTCGTTCGGCCAATTCCGGTAGGGTGTGACCCGGTCGTGTCCTGGGACACGGTCGAGCTCGGCAGCTTGGTCCTTTTACGTCTTGTGTCCGTTTTCTCGCCTAAAAATGTCGCCGTACGTGCATGACGCGTTGTAAGGCCATTTACGTCGATCCTTGTTTCGTTTTCTTTATTCGGACTAGTCAATTCCGTATCAAAAACACCTTCACCCCCAAATCACGAAATCCTTGAACATCAAATCCCTGCATAGGGTCCCTGCCAATTGCACTGCCCAAATTATTAGCAGTATGTAAAACCATTCCCAAGACAGGTAGCTGAATAGAGCAGGAGGGGGGATTCACGGGTAGAGAACCCGGGTCGGAAACCGGGCCTTTGGAAGGGCCAGGAACAGGGTCCAGAATTGGACCAATACCCATATGCAAACCCAACTGAGCTCCCGTATGCAGACCCAGGCGAATATCTCCGTCTCCGTCAGCTAGTGGTGGAAACAGTCCATCGATTTTTACAGGAAGACCAGCCGCCGCAACCGGCGAAGAAACTGGCGATAACCCACACGAGGTGGACGACATCATACCAAAAGACCATGCAGCAAATCGCACCAACAAAAACAATCCGTGCACCAAATCGAAGAAAGAATAAGCTGAACACCAACAAATCGTCCAAGTAGAGGAGAGCCAATTTGTGGAATCGCGACGACAAACCGTGCGCCCTAGCAGTATTTTGATAGAGTTTTGTTGGTTATCTTCCCGTTATGTTATTTTCCCGATATATGGGAGCATTAATGATGCGATATTGACATATCCAAACGAAGAAAACGAAGTAAGAATTGACTTAAGTAACGATACAACATTGCATGCACATGCATCTACGTACTTTGGTGAGAAAACAAGTGCAGAAATGGGAACAACTTTAATAATCGGAACCGGGATAACTTAGATGTATCAAACATGCATACGTATGCATGTTCATGCATACTAATCGGCCACCTTAGGGGGAGTTTCGGCCGATTTGTTTGGAAATCCATGAGGATCTTTGTCCCCTCTAGTTTCAAGACTTCATCTCATTTTCAAAGTCCACTACAAAAGAATCAAAGATAGAAGATTTGGTTCCCTCAACACTTCAACAATTCGGCCGAACCAAGAAGGAAGAAGTTTCCAAGTAGTTGCTTCCATTTTCAAGCCCTTGTCAAAGTCTTACAAGAGTATCACATGTGAAAGATTTTTGTCCCCTCCACACCCCTACCTCACGGCCGAACCAAGGAGAATTGTCCAAGTCTTGGTGTTGATTTTTTTCTTTGTCAAAGTATTGTTATAATTGTTTAATCTTTGTTTGATTTTAGTTGATTCTTGTTTAAGCTTGTAATGGCTATTTATAGGCCACATTTTCAGCCTTTTGAAGACATCTGGAATGAATTAAAAACGAATACATTTGTATTACTTCCTTGTTGAATGATTTTCATCAAACCCTTGTTATAATTCGACGCGTTTTCGAGTTTTAATCCGATTGATTCTCAATAGGTCTTGAGAAGAAATCACCTTATCAAACTATAGGTTTAGTTTGATAATCATCTTCACATTGTTCTTACTTACACGATCGAATTGCCCTACTTTCGGTTATCTCTTATGAGTGTTACACATATTCGAGTGTTGTGAGTATCAACAATAATTCCGCTGCATTGCATGCGGGTTTACGTCCATTTTTAATACGCAATTCGTATCATTAGTGGTATCGGAGCCAAGGTTATTCCTTGTCGAAATTTTCTTGGCGATTTCTTATTAAAACTATCTCGTGACTCTCTTATCATGGATTTTTCCGACGTTGATTTCATGGAGAAACTCCGTGAGGCACTACACAGCTTACAAGAGCCACGTTTTCAAGCTAGAAGAGGAGGATATGACGCACATTCACCGCGTCATGCAGATGAATTTAAATTAAATGAACTTCCGGAATTTGTCGGAGGTACCGATCCCGAAGTCTACTTGGAGTGGGAGAGAAAGATTGAACGCATGTTCGAGTTCAAAAACCTTAACAACAAGAAACATTGCAAATATGCGATTCTCAAGTTAGGGAAAGGTGCTTCCCTATGGTTCGAGGGTGTGAAAACACAACGAGCTCGTGCGGGAAAGGAAAAGATCCATTCTTGGGATTCTTTAAAGAAGAAACTACGTAAAAGATATGTCCCGACATCACATCGGTTAACCTTGTACCGAAGGATTGCCGAATTCATGCAAGGGAAACTAAGTGCGGGAGAATATATTGAAGAATTTGAAGGCTTGGCCTTAATGGGAGAACTCGAAGAAAATGAAGAACAAAGAATGTCACGTTTCTTACGTGGCCTAAACCAAAACATTGCAAATACAGTGGAATTATACCCCTATGGAGATTTTGACACTTTATGCGGACTATGCATAAAGATAGAAGCTCAAAACAAAGTGAAGTTTGCCAAACCCGAATTTCTATACAAATTCGGAAATTCAAGTACCGGCTTAAGTTCGACTACGAAACTTACCACGCCTATTCAAGTCCCTACCCCGGCCCCAAAGGTTCCTCATGTGTCCAAAGAGACGAGCTTGACTAAAGTACGATGCTATAAATGTCAAGGTTTTGGTCACTATCAAAATGCATGTCCAAACAAACGGGTGGTCACGTTAAGAGAAGCTCTTGCGGTCCGAGACGAACTTTTAGTCGAGGACGAGAAGGAAGGACTTGGTGACGTATTTAACATGGAGGCCGAGGAAGAAAACGAGGAATGCGAGACTTATGATGTTCCAGAATATGATACTGCTTTAGTACTTCGAGCTCTACATACCAAAATCATTCCAAGTGATACAGAGCAAAGGGACCAAATCTTTCATTCCAAATGCCGAGTCAGAGAAAAATGGTGTAGTTTGATAATCGACGGAGGAAGTTGCACGAATGTAGCTTCCAATGACATGGTTACAAAACTCGGTCTAACTACTACGGCTCACCCGAGACCATATGCTTTACATTGGCTCGATGTTGGAAGTAAAGTGAAGGTATCGAGACAAGTATGGGACCATACGGAGACGATGTGTTATATGACGTACTCCCGATGGACGCATGCCACGTACTTTTGGGTCGACCATGGATGTTCGACAGAGATGTTTTACATCGAGGTCGAAGTAATGAATATGAATTACGAGACAAAGGAAAGAAGATTGTACTCAAGCCGATGTCCCCGCAAGCTATCCGTTCGATGAGTTCTAGTCGAGTGGAGAAACCGAAACTTACTATGCTTGCTAGCGAGAGGGAAATGGAACATGCCATTAATGACGGGGAGCAAGTATATTTGGTGATGTTTAAAGAAACACAGGATGAGAACATGGGAGTACAAAACGGAGGAGAGATAGATATGTTATTACATGAATTTGAGGATGTCTTTCCCGAAGAATTACCGTCAGGTTTACCACCTATTCGTGGTATTGAACACCAAATCGATCTTATACCGGAAGCACCACTTCCTAATAAAGCCGCCTATAGATGTAATCCCGAGGAGACGAAGGAGTTACAAAGACAAGTCGAAGAACTTTTGAACCGCGGGTACATCCTGGAGAGCTTGAATCCGTGTGTGGTTCCAGTATTACTTGTCCTAAGAAAGATGGTTCTTGGCGAATGTGTGTGGATAGTCGGGCCGTGAGCAATATCACTGTCAAGTAATGATTCCCTATCCCGATACTTGATGATATGTTAGATGAACTACATGGTTTGGTTGTCTTTTCAAAGGTTGATTTACGAAGCGGATATCATCAAATTCGAATGCGAGAAGGTGATGAGTGGAAGACGGCCTTCAAAACAAAAAATGGATTATATGAATGGACCATTATGCCATTCGGTCTTACAAACGTTCATGAGGTTGATGAACGAAGTGCTTAAACCATTTCTGGGGAAATTCGTGGTTGTATATCTGGATGAGATTCTGATCTATACTCGATCAGTACAAGAACATTTCGGGCACTTAAGGCAAGTCTTCGAAACTTTAAGGGACCGAAAACTATATGGAAAAAAGGAGAAGTGTTCTTTCTTGGTTGAGAGTATAGTCTTTCTTGGCTATGTTGTTTCGAAGGATGGAGTGGCGGTTGATCAAACAAAAATCGAAGCAATTAAGTCTTGGCCGACCCCTACGACCGTGACGGAAGTGAGGTCATTTCACGGACTTGCTTCTTTTTATCGGAGGTTTATTCGAGACTTTAGCACCATTTCAAGTCCGATAATGGAGTGCTTAAAAAAGGGGCCATTTGTATGGAACGGGTCTTCCCAAGGAGCGTTCGAAAGGTTAAAGGCCAAATTATGCGAAGCACCAATCCTAACACTACCCGATTTTACTCAACCATTCGAAGTAGAGTGTGATGCTAGTAGAGTTGGAATTTGAGCGGTTCTTATTCAAGGTAAACGACCTATCGCTTACTTTCCAGATAAATTGAATGGTGCTCGGTTGAATTATTGCACTTACGATAAAGAATTCTATGCTATCGTAAGGGCCCTTGATCATTGGAGTCATTACCTTCGGCCGAAACATTTTATTCTACATTTGGACCACGAATCATTGAAATACATTAACGGACAACACAAACTGAGTCCGAGGCATGCTAAGTGGGTGGAATTCCTACAATCGTTTCACTTTTCATCCAAGTACAAAGACGGTAAAAGCAATGTCGTTGCAGAAGCGTTATCTAGAAGGTATGCTTTACTTTCTACTCTGGAGGTTCGGTTACTTGGTTTCGAAATGTTGAAAGAGTATTATGCAAATGATACAGATTTTGGGGAAGTTTTACTCGTTGCAATTCTGCTCCGTTCGGGGATTTCATGATACAAGATGATTTTCTCTTTAAATGGAATAGACTTTGTGTTCCAAAACATGCGGTTCGAGAAACGTTGGTTCGGGAGGCTCACGGAGGAGGCGTAGCGGGGAACTTTGGCACGGCTAAGACAATGGAGGTACTTAAAGAACATTTCTTTTGGCCAAAAATGCTAAGAGACGTTTACAATGTTTTAAGTAAATGTGTAACATGTCACATCGCGAAGAGTTCGTTCAAACCGGGATCGTATATGCCTCTACCGATTCCAGAAAGACCGTGGGAGGATGTATCAATGGATTTTATCGTCGCTTTGCCCCGTACTCAATGAGGTAAAGATGCTATTATGGTGGTCGTTGATCATTTCTCGAAGATGGCTCATTTCGTGGCTTGCCACAAAACCGACGACGCAAGTAACATGGCCGATTTATACTTCCGAGAGGTGGTTCATTTACATGGAGTTCCGAAGACCATTTTTTTGGATCAGGATTTGAGACTTCTTAGCTATTTTTGGAATACAATATGGAGGAAAGTGGGAACAAAACTCTTGTTTAGCACTTCACACCATCCTCAAACAGATGGTCAAACTGAGGTCACAAATCGAACGCTAGGAACGTTGTTGCGAGGACTTGTGAACAAAACGCAAAAGGATTGGGACGTGAAACTTGCTCATGTGGAATTTGCCTATAACCGATCCCCTACACATGCCACGATACACTCTCTCTTTGAAATCGTCTACGAGTTAAATCCTTATATACCCTTAGACTTGATTCCATTGCCGAAGGACTAGTTGGTACACAAAGATGCGGAATCTAAACTTAAATCGATGATAAAGTTACACGGACAAATACATGATCGAATCAAAGAGGTGAATGACGCGTACAAACGGGAATCCAACAATCAAAGAAAATCGAGACTGTTCGAGGTAGGCGACTTGGTTTGGGTACACTTAAGAAAAGAGAGATTTCCTATTAAACGCAAGAACAAACTTATGCCGAGGGCCGAGGGTCCTTACAAAATCGTGGGTAAGGTGAACGACAATGCATATAAAGTAGAACTTCCGGGCAATTATGGAGTACACGCCACTTTTAACGTGGGAGGAGGAGATGATGCGATATTGACATATCCAAACGAAGAAAACGAAGTAAGAATTGACGTAAGCAACGATACAACATTGCATGCATATGTACCTACGTACTCCGGTGAGAAAACAAATGCAGAAATGGGAACAACCTTAATAATCGGAACTGGGATAACTTAGACGTATCAAACATGCATACGTATGCGGTATGCAATAATCAAATCGGCCGAGCTACAAACCTTTTTCCCTACTACGTGCGATTTTCACACACTCAGTGTGTAGTTTTGCAGCTCCCGGCCCGGCGGCGCGTGTGGGCGCGTGAGACATACCCTTAGTCATCGGACGGCAGACGATTGTTCACCTCTTCGAGACGATTTTCTCCTCCAAATTTCACTCAATTCCGACCACGTTCACCTGTACAAATCTAGGTTGCAAATTCCGACTGGAAACTAGATTTTCGCCAAACTTCGTTTGCATTTTCCGGCCACGTCCACGGCGCAAACTCTTGGCCACCAACCGGAATAGACTCCTTTTATAATTCCAGTCATTTCCCCTATGGTCCCGTCGACTGAATCGCGGTTTCCGGCCGGCGACAATTCTTGGTCAACCATTGACCGCGACCGCATTTTTCCATTTTCCGGCGTGCTCCGGCCTCCTCTCGGCAGCAGACCACCTCCATTGGATTCCTCTCATCGAGACGATTCCACTACTTACAATTTCTACCAGGTTCCGGCCACCTCAGATTCCGGCGAGATTTTTCGGCAGGTCTTCCTTAGGCGGTTCTTGGGAGCCGCTCTCCAGCAGTTTTGCTCCTTCTGTCATGGCCGATGATGGCCGGTCGCTGTCGGCGAATGGGCACCCCCGGACTTTGTTCACCCTTCGTCGATTCCGACAATGATTTCTATGGAAGTCCTCATGTCATGATTTTAACATATGATGTCTTCTAATTCCAGCATTTCCTATTCGGAGACGCCTTCAGCCACTCCATCATTCTCGACTTCGGCGCCGCTCCAGAATTCGGCCCACCAGCTCAGTTCCCTCAATCAATACGACCCAAGTTTGAGAAAAACTACGGGTCCCTCTACTCCATCTTTCAAGGAAGCTTTGACAGGTAATCTCTCTAACTCGAGGAAAGATATTCATTTCTCAGATGATATTTATCGTAACTACTGTGATCCGGTGCACAAAAGGGGACTTCATATCCATTTCCTTGGATGAAAAATTTACTCTGAAAGAGTTAAATACCTTAAAAATTCCTTAAATGGTCGGTTGTTGCAACAGAAAAATTCAAAGCCTTACTCTCTTGATCAACTGAAAGCTGAGTTGAAAAATGTTTGGTCTATCTCCACGTCCTGGAAATTAATACCTCTGGGAAAAGGATACTTTAACGTTCAATTCAATAATTCGAAAGATAAAAATCGTATTTTTAGCAAAACCTCTTGGAACTTGGTCTCCGAATATTTTCGTTTATCCACTTGGGTTCCGGATTTCAACCCTTATAAAATTGCTACTTCTAAAGCACAAGTTTAGATCCAAATCTATGAGTTGCCGATTGAATACTGGCACCCTCAACTTATTTTTACTATTGCTAAGACTCTTGGCAACCCTTTGAAAATTGATGAACGTTCTCTGAATGGGGAGGCAGGTCATTTTGTTCGGGTCCTAATTGAAATTAACTTGAAAGACCATATTCACAACAATGTCATGGTTGAATGTTCGGGTCACTGTGTTTTCCCTTCTATTAGGTACGAAAAAATTCCAGAGTTTTGCACTCATTGCTCAATCATTGGTCACTCCAACAATTCCTGTAGAAGCAAAAAATTGGCTCCGAACTCCAACTCTACGGCTCCCAGCGACCGCCATAATCGTCAATCCAAATATGTTGGGAAACCATCCCTACCCCTACTATTAGGGTCAATAATTCAAACAACAATAAACGCTTTAATGTGCTTGATCTTGAAACAACAGAAGGTGATTCCATTCATGATCACAATCAGATCACCTTGACGGTTTTCGAGCCTTCAATAGAGCAAAATGATACCACTGTCCCCACTTCTGAGTTCTCTCCGTTGAACATACCAACAATAACATGTTATCCCTTACCACTAACCTCTTCCGGCCTGATAATAACAACACGTCAGTGTCTTCCAAGGGCAAGATCTTGCCTGATCCTTCTTTATCCTCTCGTCATGAGCAACCGACTGACACGGTTGGGCCCCCTATTGTGTCTGCTGACCATGACAAAGATAAGAGCCATACCATTACTGCTAAGGCAGGAAAATCTATTGTTATTTCTCCTATTAATTCCTCAGAAAAACCTCACGCTCCGCTAAAACAAGCCAAAAGGGATGTTAAATTCCCAAAGATGGTGCAATTACTCCCTGCTAACTCCACGGCAGCGAAAAATCTTAATTTGTCCGTTTCTAAACCTTGGCGAAATTCTTCTGAGGAAGAGGATCAGCAAAATAATCCGCCTGAAGCACGGATAACCGCCATTTCTAAATGAATATCCTTTCCTAGAATATCAGGGGGATCAGGAAGTGGGTTGCTAGGGACCAGCTTCATCACTATATCATGGTTTGTGAGCCGGATATTTTTTGTATCATCGAGCCATTCACTTCTTTTGATCATTCCGATCTTTCTCTCTGGCGTTCGGGTGGCCTTTCTCTTCTTGCTGAGAATCAGCGAGGGAATCGGGACCCCGACATTTGGGTGCTCGGCTCCCTCAACATATCTAATTGCCAAGTCATCCATGTCTCTGATCAGGTTATCATCATGGACATCTCTTTTAATGGATGGGACTTTCGGGCGTCCGTTGTACATGGTGCTCGTAACTATATTGGTCGCAGGAATCTTTGGGAGGATATCCTGAGCTTCCTTCACCCTAATCTTTTAGTTTTCGGAGATTTTAATGTCGTCATTGGGGCATATGAGCATCGCAGTCTTCATGTTCCCAACGCTACCTCTTGTCGGGAGTTCAGTCAATTTATTGATGAGGCCTTGCTTGTCGGCATCCCTTTTACTGGTCATCGGTTTACCTGGAGAGGCAAGGTTCACGATGATACTCATGTTGAGACCCGCATTGATCGGTTTTTGGCCACCCCCGATTTTATCAATCACTGGGTTTCCATGAAATATCATGTTTTCCCTAGGACCTGCTCTGATCACCACCCGATCTGGCTCACCTCCACTTTGGGCAATACTTCTTCTCCCAGACCTTTCTGTTTTCAACGTATGTGGACTACTGATAATTCATTTATTGATGTTATTCGGAACTGTTGGAATCTTAATTGTGGGAACCGGTCTCCTTGGGACTTGGTTTTGTACAAGCTTAAAAGACTGCGTCGTACCCTCAAGCATTGGATTTTTTCGTCTTTTGGTGATATTTTCACTAAAAAAAGTCATCTTTTGGATCAACTTGGTGAGATTCAGTCTCTCATTGATGTGGATGGGTATACTGACGAGCTCTTCTATCAGGAGGTCGAAACAACTGCGGCCTTGAACGACATCCTTAATAAAGAGAGTATTTTCTTCCAACAAAGGAGTAGGACTAACTGGCTTAAGGATGGTGATCGGAATACTGTCTTTTTCTATAAGACAGTTAAGATGAGGAATAATCGTCTTCAACTCTCCTCTCTCCTTATTGACGGTGATCTTTGTTGTGATCCGCCTACCATCTCGAACCACATTGTGAATTTTTATCAGCACCTTTTCGAAGGCCACCCGATTGCTACTAACTGGCCCACTGGTTTCTCTCTTCCTAAGGTTTCTCATCAGCATAACTCCATCCTTACTGCTATTCCCCATTCCGAGGAAATTCGTTCTACAGTATTCGATATGGAGCCTCACAGTGCCCCTGGGCCTGACGGCTTTACTGTATTATTTTATCAGTTCTCTTGGGAGGTCATTGGTACCGATATTGTGGCGGCTATTCTGCAATTTTTCATCGAGGGTGATCTTCCGACGGGTCTTAACTCTAGCATAGTAGATCTCATTACTAAAGTCAAAGGGGCCATCTCTATTGAGCAATTCCAGCCTATTGTCTTAAGTAACTTTATCTTCAAGATTATTACTAAAATCCTCACGGCCAGACTTTCTAGTTTTATTCATGAAATCGTCAGCCCCCATCAGTTTGGCTTTATTCCGAGTCGGCGCATCCACGATTGTATATCTATAGCTTCGGAATGCGCTAATTGAATCGCCGCGTGTTCGGCGGTAACATGGCTATTAAAATTGACATTCATAAAGCTTTTGACACTCTCTCCTGGGAGTTCTTATTGGATGTTCTTCACAGTTTTGGTTTTCACGACCAGTTTGTTGCTTGGGTTTCCACCATTCTTCACTCAGCGAAGCTTTCCATTCTTATAAATGGCACTCATACGGGTTACTTTGCGTGCAGTCAAGGGCTTCGGCAAGGTGATCCCATGTCCCCTCTTTTACTTTGTATTGCCGAGGAGATGCTCGGTCTCATGCACTCCAATGCGGTTCGGACTACTCTCTTTAAGCCTATTTTTGCGGGCCGTAAGAATGTCTATCCACTCACCTTTTTTATGCGGATGATGCTATCGTGTTTGATCGTGCCTCTACGGATAATGCCAATGCCTTATCGAAAATTCTTGATGATTACTCAGCTATCTCGTGCCAGTCTATGAACCGTACTAAATCTAAGGTTTATTTTGGTTCACATATTCCTATACACACCAAATGGGCCATACTGCGCACCCTTGGCATGCGCGAGGGATCACTCCCTTTTAATTACCTCAGGGTTCCGTTATTCTGCAGCATACCCCGTCTCATCTGATACGAATTACGTATGAAAATGGACGTAAACTCGTATGGAATGCAGTGGAAATATAATTGATCCTCACAACACTCGAATATGTGTAACACTCGTAAGATATAACTGAAAGTAGGGCAATTCGGCTTACATAAACAAGAACAATATGAATGCTTTATCAAACTAGACCTATAGTTTGATAAGATAATCTTTCCTCAAGACCTATTGAGAATTGATTCGATTAAAACTCGAAAACGCGTCGAATTATAATCAAGGTTTCGATGAAAAGCATTCATCAAGAAAACACAAGTGTGTTCTTATTTCTTCAACATACAATATTTTATACAAGCATGAACAAGACTACTTATAGAAGTGTAGTCTTCTAAACAACTAAGGGATGAAAACAAGATCACATGATCTTGAAATGAAAAAGAAAACATCAAGATAAAATACAAAGGAATCAAATCAAATGGAGGGGGAATCACACAACAAAATGATTATAAGCCACCCCACATAACATGCAAGTCTAATCATGACATGTGAGGGGAGTAAAAACAACAAAAAATAAAAAAAATCAGCAATAATGGTCTTTTCTGGTCTGTCGGACACGGCCCGTGCCGATCGGCACGGCCGCGGCGGCATGTGCGGGCGCACATGTTCGGCAGGACTCGATCGTGTCGTCTGGCACGGTCGGGTTGGTCGGACAGCGGGAATTTACTATCCGGAAGAGTGTGACTCGGCCGTGTCGCCTGACACGGTCGGGTTGTGTCGGCACGGGCCGTGTCGGACGACACGGTCGGGTTCGGTCGGCAGCGAGATTTCATTATCCAGGACACCTCGGCACGGGCCGTGTCGGACGACACGGTCGGGTTCGATCAGCGATCGCCGCCCGGCAGTGGTGGTCGGCGTGATCGGCGATTCGGCAGGTGGTGATTTTTCCGGCAGTTCGTCTATTTTCCGGCCGATTGTCGACCTTCCGGCATAGCATGACACGGGCCGTGTTATATGACACGGTTGAGACCGAGACTCCACGTCTTATGTCCGTTTTCTCGCCTAAATACGTAGTAGCCCGTGCATGACGTGTAGTAAGGTCATTTATATCGATCCTTACTTCGTCTTCTTCGTTCATATCAAATGATTCCGTATCATCTCCTCCTCCTTTAAAAGGAATTGTCCTCAATTCCGAAATTCCGTCATCATCGATGTAAGGTGAGAGGTCCCCAACATTAAAGGTTGCATGAATCCCATAATCTCCCGGAAGTTCCAATTTGTAAGCGTTGTCGTTCACTTTCATGATTACTTTAAACGGTCCCTCCGCTCGCGGCATTAATTTGTTCTTACGTTTATTTGGAAATCGCTCTTTCCTCAAATGAAACCAAACCAAATCACCAACTTCGAACAATCTAGGCCTTCTTTATTTGTTCGACTTTCTTTTGTAAGCCTCATTTATTTCCTTGATTCGATTACGTACTTGCTCGTGTAATTTCATCATTGATTTCAATTTTGATTCCGCATCCTTGTGCACTAACTCGTTACTTGGCAATGGAATTAGATCTAACGGCATGTACGTGTTTAGTCCGTAAACTACTTCGAACGGAGAGTGTGCCGTGGCATGAGTAGGAGAATGATTATAAGCGAACTCCGCATGTGCAAGTTCCCAATCTTTTTGTGTCTTGTTCACAAGACCACGTAGTAAAGTGCCCAACGTTCGATTGGTTACCTCGGTTTGACCGTCCGTTTGTGGATGATGTGACGTGCTAAAAAGTAGTTTGGTCCCCACCTTTCTCCACAAGGTGTTCCAAAAATAGCTAAGGAATTTTGAGTCCCGATCCGAAACAATCGTTTTCGGAACCCCACGCAATCGTATGATTTCTCGGAAATACAAATCAGCGACGTTACTTGCGTCGTCCGTCTTGTGGCAAGCCACAAAGTGAGCCATCTTCGAAAATCGGCCTACAACAACCATAATAGCATCTCTCCCTCGTTGAGTTCGAGGTAAAGCAACAATGAAGTCCATTGAGACATCTTCCCACGGCCTTTCTGGAATCGGCAAAGGCATGTATACTCCCGGCTTGAACGAGCTCTTAGCAATATGGCATGTTACACACTTATTAATTATGTCGTGTACATCCACTTGCATCTTCGGCCAATGAAAATGCTCTTTAAGTACCTCCAATGTTTTAGCCGAACCAAAATGACCGGCCAAGCCTCCACCGTGAGCTTCCCGAACCAACAATTTCCGAATCGGGTGTTTGGGTAAACAAAGGTGGTTCCCTTTGAAAAGGAATCCTTCTTGCAATGTAAACTCTCCAAACGGACCAGATTTACACCGAATGAAAACCTCACCAAAATCCACATCCCCATCATAATACTCCTTCAATGCTTCGAACCCAAGCAACCGAATGTCAAGAGTAGAGAGCAAGGCATACCGTCTAGACAAAGCATCCGCCACAACGTTGCTCTTGCCATCTTTGTACTTCGATGAAAAGTGGAATGATTGCAAGAATTCCACCCATTTAGCATGTTTCGGACTCAACTTTAGTTGGCCGTTAATATATTTCAAGGACTCATGATCCGAATGTAGGATGAAATGTTTCGGCCGAAGGTAATGGCTCCAATGATCAAGAGCTCTCACAATGGCATAGAACTCCTTGTCATAAGTACAATAGTTGAGTCGAGCCCCACCCAATTTCTCCGAAAAGTATGCAATTGGTCGCCTCCCTTAGACGAGGACCGCCCCAATACCCACTCCACTTGCGTCACATTCTACCTCGAAAGGTTGTGAAAAGTCGGGTAAAGCCAAGATAGGTGCTTCACACATTTTCACCTTCAATTTTTCAAACGCCCCTTGGGCAGCCCCATTCCACACAAACGGTCCTTTTTTTAAGCATTCCGTTATCGGGCTAGAAATGGTACTAAAGTCTCGTATGAACCTCCGATAAAATTAAGCAAGTCCGTGAAAGGATCGGACTTCTGTGATGGTTTTGGGCGTAGGCCAAGATTTAATCGCCTCGATCTTGGTTTGATCAACCGACACTCCTTCTTTAGAAACAATGTAGCCAAGAAAGGCTACACTCTCGACTAGAAATGAACACTTCTCCTTTTTCCCATAAAGTTTTTGATCCCTAAGGATCTCGAAGATTTTCCTCAAGTGCCCGGTATGCTCTTGCAATGATCGACTATAAATCAAGATGTCGTCCAAGTATATGACGACAAATTTTCCCAAAAATGGCTTAAGTACCTCATTCATTAATCGCATGATAGTACTTGGCGCATTTGTAAGGCCAAAGGGCATGACTAGCCATTCATATAATCCATGTTTTGTCTTGAAAGCCGTTTTCCATTCGTCTCCTTCCCGCATGCGAATTTGATGATAGCCGCTTCTCAAATCAACCTTCGAAAAAATCACCGAACCATGCAACTCGTCCAACATATCATCAAGTCTAGGAATTGGGAACCGATATTTGATGGTTATGTTGTTCACGGCTCTACTATCTATACACATCCGCCATGACCCATCCTTCTTTGGAACAAGTAAAACCGGAACCGCACAAGGGCTCAAACTTTCTCGAACGTACCCGCGGTTCATTAGCTCCTCGATTTGTTTTTGCAACTCCTTTGTCTCCTCGGGGTTACATCGATAGGCGGCCTTGTTAGGGAGTGATGCACCCGGTACAAGGTCGACTTGGTGTTCAATCCCACGTAAGGGTGGTAAACCCGGCGGTAAGTCTTCCGGGAAGACATCCGCAAATTCTTGTAGCAAGGTATCGATATCTCTCTTGCCTTGCACAACTACGTCAACATCTCGTGTTTCTTTAATCATCAATAAATACAAACGCTCTCCATCGTCAATAGCGTGTCTCACCTCTTTCTCGCTAGCAAACATGGTAAGCTTCGGTTTCTCCATTTGATTAGAACTCATCGATCGAATGGCTTGGGGTGCCATCGGTTTAAGCACAATCTTCTTGCCTTTATCTCGTAATTCATATTCGTTACTCCTTCCTCGATGCAAAACATCTCGGTCGAACATCCATGGTCGTCCCAAAAGTACGTGGCATGCATCCATCGGGAGTACGTCACGTAACACATCGTCTCCGTATGATCCCATAGTTAAGTTGACCCGTACTTGTCTCGTCACCTTCACTTTGCTTCCATCATCGAGCCAATGTAAAGCATACGGTCTCGGGTGAGCCGTAGTAGTTAGCCCGAGCTTGGTGACCATCTCGTTTGATGCTACATTCGTGCAACTCCCTCCGTCTATTATCAAGCTACACAACTTTTTTCCGACTTTGCATTTGGAATGAAAGATTTGGTCTCTTTGCTCCGTATAACTTGGAACGATTTTGGTATGTAGTGCTCGAAGAACTAGAGTAGTATCATATTCCGGAGCGTCATAAGTCTCGCAATCCTCATTCTCTTCCTCGGCCTCCATGTTAAATACGTCACCAAGGCCTTCCTTCTCGTCCTCGACTAAAAGTTCGTCTCGGACCGCAAGAGCTTCTCTTAAAGTGACCACCCGTTTATTTGGACATGCATTTTGATAGTGACCAAAGCCTTGACATTTAAAACATCGTACTTTAGCCAAGCTCGTTTCCTTGGAAACATGGGGAACCTTCGGGGCCGGGGTAGGGACTTGAAAAGGTACGGTAGGTTTCGTAGTCGAACTTGAGCCGGCACTTGTATTTCCGAATTTGTATGGGAATTCGGGTTTGGCAAACTTCAATTTGTTTTGAGCTTCAATTTTTATGCATAGCCCGCATAAAGTGTCAAAATCTCCGTAAGGGTATAATTCCACCGTATTTGCAATGTTTCGGTTTAGACCACGTAAGAAACGTGACATTCTTTGTTCTTCATTTTCTTCAAGTTCTCCCATTAAGGCCAAGCCTTCAAATTCTTCGATATATTCTTCCACACTTAGTTTCCCTTGTATGAACTCCGCAATTTTTCGGTATAAGGTTAACCGATGTGATGTCGGGACATATCTTTTACGTAGTTTTTTCTTCAAAGAATCCCAAGAACGGATTTTCTCTTTTCCCGCACGAGCTCGTTGTGTTTTCATACCCTCAAACCATAAGGAAGCGCCCTTCCCTAACTTGAGAATTGCATATTTGCAACGTTTCTCATCGTTACGGTGCTTGAAGTCGAACATACGTTCAATCTTCCTCTCCCACTCCAAGTAAACTTCGGGATTAGTACCTCCGACAAATTCCGGAAGTTCATTAACTTTAAATTCATCCACATGATGCGGTGAATGTGCATCAAATCCTCCTCTTCTTGCTTGAAAACGTGGTTCTTGCATGCTGTGTAGTGCCTCACGTATTTCTCCATGAAATCGTCGGAAAAATCCATGATAATATATTTTTGATAAGAAATTCGCCAAGAGAAATTCGCCAAGGAAGTAACCTTGGTCTCCGATGCCACGAATGATACGAATTACGTATGAAAATGGACGTAAACTCGTATGGAATGCAGCGGAAATATAATTGATCCTCACAACACTCGAATATGTGTAACACTCGTAAGATATAACCGAAAGTAGGGCAATTCGGCTTACATAAACAAGAACAATATGAATGATTTATCAAACTAGACCTATAGTTTGATAAGATAATCTTTCCTCAAGACCTATTGAGAATTGATTCGATTAAAACTCGAAAACGCGTCGAATTATAATCAAGGTTTCGATGAAAAGCATTCATCAAGAAAACACAAGTGTGTTCTTATTTCTTCAACATACAATATTTCATACAAGCATGAACAAGACTACTTATAGAAGTGTAGTCTTCTAAACAACTAAGGGATGAAAACAAGATCACATGATCTTGAAATGAAAAACAAAACATCAAGATAAAATACAAAGGAATCAAATCAAAGGGAGGGGGAATCACACAACAAAATGATTATAAGCCACCCCACATAACATGCAAGTCTAATCATGACATGTGAGGGGAGGAAAAACAACAAAAAATAAAAAAAAATCAGCAATAATGGTCTTTTCTTTGATGCATCGGACACGGCCGTGCCGTCGGCACGGCGGCATGTGTGGGCGCAC
Source organism: Orobanche coerulescens (assembly GCA_033398695.1). Classification (NCBI taxonomy): domain Eukaryota; kingdom Viridiplantae; phylum Streptophyta; class Magnoliopsida; order Lamiales; family Orobanchaceae; genus Orobanche; species Orobanche coerulescens. Next base: position 107,922,932 of record CM065818.1, on the reverse strand, counting down.
ATGTTCGGTAGGACTCGACCGTGTCGTCTGGCACGGTCGGGTTGGTCGGACAGCGGGAATTTACTATCCGGAAGAGTGTGACTCGGCCGTGTCGCCTGACACGGTCGGGTTGTGTCGGCACGGGCAGTGTCGGACGACACGGTCGGGTTCGGTCGGCAGCGAGATTTCATTATCCAGGACACCTCGGCACGGGCCGTGTCGGACGACACGGTCGGGTTCGGTCGGCAGTGATCGGCCAGTTCCGGCAGGTGGTGGTCGGCAGCGATCGGCCAGTTCCGGCAGGTGGTGATTTTTCTGGCAGGTGGTGATTTTTTCAGCAGTTCGTCCATTTTCCGGCCGATTGTCGACCTTCCGGCATAGCATGACACGGGCCGTGTTATATGACACGACTGAGACCGAGAGTCCACGTCTTATGTCCATTTTCTCGCCTAAATACGCAGTAGCCCGTGCATGGCGTGTAGTAAGGTCATTTATATCGATCCTTACTTCGTCTTCTTCGTTTATATCAAATGATTCCGTATCATCATCCATATTGCCCCAGTCGTTGACAAAATTATTAGTAAATTTTCTGCTTGGAAAGGATCTTATCTCTCGATGGCTGGTCGTATTTGCTTAGTTAACTCTGTCATCATGAGCTCCTCCATTTACTCAATGATGATATAATTGGCCAATCAAATTGATAAATAAATTAGATTCGGCGGCTAGAAATTTTATTTGGTCGGGGGACATTAGTCACAAGAACGCATGTACTGTGGCCTGGAGCAGAGTTTGTTCCCCTTTAGAGGAGGGAGGGCTTGGGGTGAGGCATCTTCGTACGATGAATGAATCATTTTTGTTCCGTTTGGCCTGGGTTATTCTGCAGGAGGATTCCCTCTGTGGTCAGTTCCTTCGTCAGAGGTTTCTCAGAAGTAATTTGGATACTCGCAAGATTGTTTCTTCCTATATACTCAGGGGGGTTCATAATCATATTCCTCGTCTTCTTAACACTTCCAGTTGGGTTATTGGAAATGGTCAGAATATTAATTTTTGGTGTGACAACTGGCTGGGTTATATCATTGGTGATCGGTTGGGTATTCCTCAGCATCTCAGAAGTACCTTCTCTGACACCATCAGTGATTTTTACTATGACGGGACCTGGCATCTTACCCTCGATTTCATGGAGAGGTGTCGTGATGTTGATTTAGATGTCGTCTATACCCCCTATGATTTTGAAGGAAAAGACGAGCGGGTTTGGGCTAAATCAGTGCACGGCAATGTTACCTCTCAAATCGCTTATTGGCACCTTCGCCACAACTTTCCTAAGGTGAGCCGGGGGAAATGGATTTGGCACAAATTAATCCCCGCTCGTCATTCTCTCACGGTCTGGAAGGCTATTCACAACAGGCTTCCTGTTTTTGATCTTCTTCGTTTCAGGGGTTTCATTGGTCCTTTGGTTTGCCTTTTCTGTCTCTCTGCCCCTGAATCGATTGACCACATTTTCACTGAGTGCATGGTTATCCGGCAGTTCTGGGACTATATTGGACAGGGATTCTTAATCTCTTTAGAATTAAATGCTGGGTTCGAACACTTCATCATTCGAGCTATGGATATCAGATTTAGTCAGCAGATCTCTACTCTCTGGAGATTCACTATTATTACTGCCGTCTGGGCTATCTGGCATATTCACTGTGATGTTTTATATAACGAAGCTAAATTTTCTATCATATCTCTTCGTTCTATAGTTTGGTCTCTTCTCAGAGAATGTAATAACTATGACATGGGCACCATGGATAACTCTATTTCTGATCTGGTTCGTCTTCGGGCTCTGGGTGTGGCTGGCCGCGCGAGACCCCCACTTTACCCTATTTATGTGAAATGGTATCCCACCCAATTGGCTGGATGAAAGTTAACACTGACTGGATGGCTAGAAGTTTATCGGAATTGTCTGGGCCGGGTTTTTAGCACCCTCTCTGCGGCAATTGGTTGTTGTTTTGCCTTCCAAGCTGAGTTGGTCACGGCTATTCATGCTATCGAGATTGCTTTTTATCATGGTTGGGATTATTTGTGGCTGGAGTCTGACTCTACTTATGTTGTGAGCATTCTCTCAGATCATAGTTCTGTTGTTTCCTGGATCTACCGCAGTCGTTTGAGGCGGATTTGGCGTATTATTAATAGCATGCACTTCAGGGTCTCTCATATCTATAGAGAAGGGAATGCTGTAGAAGATTGGCTTTCTAAAAGATTGGTTTCTTACGAGTGGTCTAGCGAAGCGCTAGAGTCTCTCCGAGACCTTTTTTCGAGGGATATGTCTCCTATATATTTTAGCCGACATTAGTTTTCTCGCAGCATAACACTCAGGTACTCTTTTTCCCTATCGCAGGTTTTTCCCATTGGGTTTTTCTACGATAGGGTTTTAACGAGGCCTGCGGCTGCAACCCTATACATCTGGTATGGGGGTTTAGGTCCTTTTATTCTGTTTTCATAGATAGCTTTTGCATTTGTGTTTTTATCTCTGTTTCTATTGACTACCCGCTTGTGGGATTAGCTTGAGATTTTATTTTGTTGTCTAGCCCGGTTGCCTGGTTGTGGCATCCGTTGTCCCTCTCTCTGTAACTCTTTTCAGTTTCTCGTTTTTTTATAATAATATTGACCATGACGAGTCAAAAAAAAAACATGCATATGTATGCATGTTCATGCATACTAATCGGCCACCTTAGGGGGAGTTTCGGCCGATTTGTTTGGAAATCCATGAGGATCTTTGTCCCCTCTAGTTTCAAGACTTCATCTCATTTTCAAAGTCCACTATAAAAGAATCAAAGATAGAAGATTTGGTTCCCTCCACACTTCAACAATTTGGCCAAACCAAGAAGGAAGAAGTTTCCAAGTAGTTGCTTCCTTTTTCAAGCCCTTGTCAAAGTGTTACAAGAGTATCACATGTGAAAGATTTTTGTCCCCTCCACACCCCTACCTCACGTCCGAACCAAGGAGAATTGTCCAAGTCTTGGTGTTGATTTTTTTCTTTGTCGAAGTCTTGTTAGAATTGTTTAATCTTTGTTTGATTTTAGTTGATTATTGTTTAAGCTTGTAATGGCTATTTATAGGCCACATTTTCAGCCCTTTGCAGACATCTGGAATGAATTAAAAATGAATACATTTGTATTACTTCCTTGTTGAATGATTTTCATCAAACCCTTGATTATAATTCGACGCGTTTTTGAGTTTTAATCCGATTGATTTTCAATAGGTCTTGAGAAGAAATCACCTTATCAAATTATAGGTCTAGTTTGATAATCATATTCACATTGTTCTTACTTACACGACCGAATTTCCCTACTTTCGATTATCTCTTATGAGTGTTACACATATTCGAGTGTTGTGAGGATCAACAATAATTCCGCTGCATTGCATGCGGGTTTAGGTCCATTTTTAATACGTAATTCGTATCAATTAATGTATTCCAGCCCGTGTGTAGGTATGAGTTTCGGGAAAGAGTTATGTATGTAATGATGTATGTGTTGTGATAAAAGACCAAATTGGTCCAGTGGTTCGTTATTAGCCATGTTGGGATGTATTGTTATGTTGTGTTTTCTATATTTAGCGTGGTAGATCCTCGCGGAGAGGGTCTGCGGTGCTGTAATATTCCCGAGTGGTTTGTGGGTGTTACAGAATATGGTATCGGAGCTTAGGTTGCGGAAACCTAGGCTGTTGGGTTGAGTTATGTGTTTTCAGGTCTTGTCTTTTCTTGTCTTGTCAGATTTTGTCTGACTGAGTCGTGTCGCGATGTGTCATCTGAGTTGTCGGTCATGATTAGTACCGAGGTGCAACCATCATCTTCATGCGATCTGTGGATGTAAGTCTACCTACTTTGTTCTGTCTCGTGTTATACGAGCTTGTGTGATTCTGTGTTATTATGTGGAGTTTAAATGTGCCTCGTGAGTACGTACTCCATACTTGTTTGATTCTCGTATTGTGCTGGAATGAAGAGTAGTACCGATATGTATTTATATACGCATATATATACATCTTTGTGTGAAATCATTTTTACAGGAGTAATGTTTTGGTTTGGTTACTCAATTAAAGTTTACTAATGTGATATTTTAAAACTTTAAATGTTTTGGAGAGTCACGTAAATTTTTATTCTAAAATATCCTTCAAGAAGTAAAAGGGGTTTGATTTTCATATGATGACCTAGAGACCGAAAATTTTGAGAATGCAAACTACATATAGTTTATTTTCATCTTGCATTGCAAATTTTCAAAATTATTTTTTAAATACTCAAATGAGGTCTATCAAAAGTTTACTTGAGACGTTACTTTCGTTTTTAACTTTTCGGTTTCATGAATTTTGGTTAAAAGGTATGTAATGAGGATGATTTTATTTTGGTTATAATGCTCAGAGTTGTGATTAAGGAAATAGTGTGAATGCTGAGTCGTTCGGTGTGCTCTCGTCGAGATAGTTCTCTCGATCGAGAAGTGGAGACTCAGTTTGGAATGTTATTTAACCTTTGATGGTTGTTTGTGCAATGTCATAATGATGTGAACTGTTGGCGTTTGGATTCGTATGTTGTTGTTTATTTGTAACCTTCAACTTTGGTATATGTTCATGAATGTGTTGCTGGATTAGAATAGTTAGCACACGCCAAGTGTGGGACTAGCGCGCGCTAACGTGGCATGGCTAGCGCACACTAAGTCTCTGTGGGATCACACACTAATCAGTCTGAGCTGAAGCTCGAAAATTGCATTCTGGCTGTAGGTCTAACTTTTGCGATTGTTAGGCTGATCGTTTGTGACCATATTCTATGTGTGTTGTCCAGTGATAACAATTGTTGTGTGTGATTATGTGTATTTTGAACTATGTTCTTATCCGCTGCATGTGTATATTTCAAATGACTTTTCGATATTTTTTCCAAACCATGTATATTTTGAAATGACCTTTCGGGTATCTCGTAAACTTGGGTTATTTCGTTAACCCTTTTTCCTAACTGTTTTGTTGGTACGTTTAAGGGGTGGTTTAACGTACATTTTGAAACTATTGAGTTTTGACGTCTTTGCCTTGTAATTTCAAATGGTATTTTATGACGGTATTGAGTATTTGGAAAATGAATTTTGTGAGTATTTGGAAAGTATTACCGTCATCGACCTTTTTGGCATTTTTGAACAATTTTTTTAAATGGTTTTCAGCCTGGTGGGTTCCGGCGCGGGACCCGTACTGAAGACGAAGATGTGGATAGCTTTGGTATGTGTTATGATCTTTCATTGCGATAGGTTGTTGCTTGTTAGTATGCCAAGGGGCAGAGGTCGTGGTCATAACCGTGGTGCCGATGACCATGGGGATCAGATGCGGAATCGACAGAATGTTGCCGGGAATGATATTGGTATTGGTGTTGCTACTATACTGCAACAAGTAGCAACACAAATGACTCATTTGACCCAGAGGTTCAACGCAATACTGACGCGACTCAGAACGTCGGTGTAAACCAATGGCTTCGGGAAGTAATTCGTATGAATCCCCCTCAATTTGCCGGTGTTGCGGATGCGTTGGGCTGGGATGGCTGGCTTTTCCAGTTGGGAAAGATATTCGAGGCTGTCGATTGTTCGGAAGAGCAGAAGGTACCTATCGCTCAGTACCTTTTTGACAAAGATGCCGCTAATTGGTGGGAAGTAGTTAAACCTATTGATCGCAATGTCACGTGGGCGGAGTTCCAGGCATTCATGGAAGCTGAGTTCTGTCCGAAATCGATTAGAGAGCAGAGGATTCGTGAATTTTATTTGGCGTGACCGCAAGATGTATCGGTGTCACAGGCTATCATCGACTATAGCAAACAACTCAGTTAAGTGCGAGATCGGGTGAGAACCGAGGAAGAGATGATCCTTCACTTTGACAGATGGTTGAAGCCGGAGATTCGTTTGTATATGTTGGGATTCACTTGCACTTCGTTGAGGGACTATCAAGATCGAGCCTTAGCCCGTGAACTAGCTTCTTTATCGCCGGAGTGTGTGCCCGAGTCGAAGAAGCAGAGGAAGTCCGATGACCTTGTGGACAGTGTAGGAGTTGGTGTTTCTAATTTGAACGTCGTAGTCTTTCCGCTGTGAAACTCCATCGCTTGATGCATGGGACTGAGAGTTCCAAATTGTCCGCTTCTACTCCTGGTAAAGCCAGGAGATGTTTTAACTACAATGTGTCGGGACATGTTCGTGCACATTGTCCTTCCCCGCCAGTAACGTGTTACAAGTGTGGTCTCGAGGGACACCAGGTCCAGTTTTGTGAGTTGCTTACCGAGCCTTCCGAGGCACGGACTTGAGCACTGATATCAGGATCGAATCTGAGGAGTCCCTGAGGGGCGTGGTCTATCAGTTGTATGTTATGTTATTTTCCTTGCTTTGATGTTTCGAGTTTCATAGATAAACTTCTTTTATTAGAAGTGGAACTACTAAGCAACCCTCCAAATACGCCTACCAGCGACCGCAGATAAGGAATGAGGCGGCCAACGCTGAGAGATAATGTCACGAACAAGATCAATCCCCTGGAAAGTGACTGTGTGTGGATCTCGACGCCTCTGACCGAATCTCCTCTCATTTCGCTCCTGCCAGAATAAGTAGACCAACATCGCTAAAAAGATACGGTATGCCACGTTAACCACATGCTTACCTCTACACCTCCTAGCCGCCCAAAGAATACCTGTACTCCACTCAGAGTGAGGCCAACAAAATTTTACCTCCCTCCTAGCAATAGAGATACACCTACTAGAGTAAGGGCACATGAAGAATAAGTGAGAATGAGACTCTAATGCCATCCCACAAAGGACGCAAATACCATATTCATGCTGCAGCCAAAGCTTATCCATAGTCGATAGGTGCTCCTGAATAGCCAACCATAAGATGAAGGAGTGCCTAGGAATCTTCCCGGGGCCAAGAAGGAGAGGGCCCCACAGAACAGAAGGAGAATACGCTTTAAGGAACTGAAGAGCGGACGAGGAAGAATAGGAACCTGAGCTATGCGGTCTCCATGAGATACGATCCTAGCCTCCATTGATAGGAGGGAGGGCAGAAACAACCTGCTAAAACTCGGAACAATCTACCACCAGCCAAACCCAATGACCATCAGAAATAACAGAGCCAAGACGGGCATGCACATCAATGCCAGTCCAAAGAGGCGCTCTAGGCAGAGAATGCCTAATCAAACCCCTAGGGTGCCAAGGATCCAACCATAAATGGAAGGAAGAACCATCACCAACATAATACTGAAACGCTCCCATGACAAAAGGACGCAACTTCAGCAGCTATTTACAATACCAAGAAGACGCATCAGAGATAGGAATATCCCAAAAATAACACTGTTGAACTCTATACGAACGAACCCAGCTAAACCAAACAGAACGAGAAGACCCAGCCAGGAGAGCCCAAATATGGCGGGTCATAAGGGCCTGGTTCTGAACCCTCAACGGAGTAATACCAAGGCAACCACACACTACAGGCAAGCGAACCTTATACCAAGCCACTTTAGCATGCCCAGAGTCACGAGAAACTTTCCAAAGATAACGCCTTAAACGCTTCTCAATAAGGGCAAGCACTCCCGTAGGCAGGATAAAAATACAAGCCCAATAAATGGGAAGAGCAGATAACAAAGATCGAATAAGATGACAACGACCATCCATGGACAGAGATCTACAATCCCAGTCACTCAGCCGACCATCAATCCTGTCAAACAAAGGAGAGAACTGAGCCACCGTGAGCTTCGATGAAGAAAATGGACTACCAAATACCTCACAGAGAGCTGGCCCATCTGAAACCCTAATATCTGTTCAACCTGAGCCCCTTGCTCCAAAGCACTCGCCGAGAGAAAAAAATTACTCTTTCCAGGGTTAGCGCGTAACCCCAAAAGAGAATCAAAGATATCAATACTTGTCTTAAGAACACCAATAGAGACCTCATCTGGATTACAGAAAAGAAGGAGATCATCTGCAAAGGCGAGCATGAAAGTACGGGAAGCCTCACACTTCCAGTGGTACCGGAACCCCAGGGTCTGAGCAATCTCACGAGTAATAATACCATGAAGCACCTCCATAATAATAACAAAGAGATAAGGAGAGATGGGGTCTCCCTGCCGAAGCCCCCTATGACCTCTAAAGATCCCCTCAGCATCACCATTCAAGGATACCGAAAAGGCAGTAGTGGTAATGTACTCCCTAATCCAGGCGATGAACGACTGATGGAAACCCAAATACTGCTGAGCAATCAGCACAAAATCCCACTCAATAGTGTCATAAGCTTTCATAAGGTCCATTTTAAACATACACCGTCTAGGCATCCCCCTTTGCATATAACCATGAAGAAGTTCACTAATCCTTCTCCCAGGAATAAAAGCAGTCTGAGCCGGGTCAATCAAGGCATCCAAGCTATCACGCATATGGTGAACAATAATTTTTGAAATAGCCTTATATAATAAGTTGCGGCAAGAGATCGGTCTAAAATCCGACATGCTCCTAGGTAAGGCTACTTTCGGAACAAGAGAAATGATCGTAGAATTGATCTGCCTGACAAACTTTTCCGTAGCAAAGAAATGCATAATAGCAAACGAAATCCCACCCCCCACAATCAGCCAAGCCCGCCGGTAAAAAGCAGCATTAAAACCATCAGGGCCTGGGGCCTTGTCCTTATCAAACTCTAAGAACACAGACCGAACCTCATCTGCAGTAACAGTTCTAACTATATGCATCGCAACATCAAGCGAAAGAGAAGCCTAAATAAAAGGCCTAACCTGACTGAAAGATAAAGGTATAATCCAATTAGAGTAACCCAACAGTCTCTCATAGAACCCAACAACCTCATTCTTAATAAGAGCAAGGTCAGTCAACTCAGTATCATCCTCCATATTAAGTCTATAGATACAAACGGATCATCCTGCGCACCCTTGGCATGCGCGAGGGATCACTCCCTTTTAATTACCTCGGGGTTCCGTTATACTGTAGCATACCTCGTCTCATCCATATTGCCCCGGCCATTGACAAAATTATTAGTAAATTTTCTGCTTGGAAAGGATCCTCTCTCTCGATGGCTGGTCATATTTGCTTAGTTAACTCTGTCATAATAAGCTCCTCCATTCACTCAATGATGATATATAGTTGGCCGATCAAATTGATAAACAAATTAGATTCGGCGGCTAGAAATTTTATTTGGTCGGGGGACATTAGTCACAAGAATGCATGTACTGTGGCCTGGAGCAGAGTTTGTTCCCCTTTAGAGGAGGGAGGGCTTGGGGTGAGGCATCTTCGTACGATGAATGAATCTTTTTTGTTCCGTTTGGCCTAGGTTATTCTGCAGGAGGATTCCTTTTGTGGACATTTCCTTCGTCAGAGATTTCTCAAAAGTAATTTAGATACTCGCAAGATTGTTTCTTCCTCTATATTCAGGGGGGTTCGTAATTATATTCCCCGTCTTCTTAACACTTCCAGTTGGGTTATTGGAAATGGTCAGAATATTAATTTTTGGTGGGACAACTGGCTGGGTTATATCATTGGTGAATGGTTGGGTATTCCTCAGCATCTCAGAAGTACCTTCTCTGACACCATCAGCGACTTTTACAATGACGGGACCTGGCATCTCACCCTTGATTTCATGGAGAGGTGTCGCGATGTTGCTTTAGATGTCGTCTATGCCCCCTCTGACTTTGAAGGAAAAGACGAACGGGTTTGGGCTAAATCATTACACGGCAATGTTACCTCTCAAATCGCTTATTGGCACCTTCGCCACAACTTTCCTAAGGTGAGCTGGGGGAAATGATTTGGCACAGATTAATCCCCATTCGTCGTTCTCTCACGGTCTGGAAGCCTATTCACAACTGGCTGCCTGTTTTTGATCTTCTTCGTTTCAGGGGTTTCATTAGTCCTTCGGTTTGCCTTTTCTGCCTCTCTGCCCTGAATCGATTGACCACATTTTCAGTGAGTGCGTTGTTATCCGGTAGTTCTGGGACTATATTGAGCAGGGCTTCTTAAACTCTTTAGAATTGAATGCTGGGTTCGGACACTTCATCATTCGAGCTATGGACATCAGATTTAGTTAGCAGATATCTACTCTCTGGAGATTCACTATTATTACTGCCGTCTGGGTTATCTGGCATACTCGCTGTGACGTTTTATATAATGATGCTAAATTTTCTATCATATCTCTTCGTTCTATAGTTTGGTCTCTTCTCAGAGAATGTAATAACTATGACATGGGCACCATGGATAATTCTATTTCTGATCTGGTTTGTCTTCGGGCTCTAGGTGTAACTGACCGCGCGAGACCTCTGCTTTACCCTATTTATGTGAAATGGTATCTCCCCCAATTGGCTGGATGAAAGTTAACACTGATGGGATGGCTAAAGGCTGCCCAGGCTTGGGTGCTATTGGCCTTGTTTATCGGAATCGTCCGGGCTGGGTTTTTGGCACTCTCTGTGGCAATTGGTTGCTGTTTTGCCTTCCAAGCTGAGATGGTCGCGGGTATTCATGCTATGGATATTGCTTTTTATCTTTGTTGGAATTATTTGTGGCTGTAGTCTGACTCTACTTATGTTGTGAGCATTCTCTCGGATCATAGTTTGGCTGTTGATATGAAACCGATTACTCCAAGCGAAGAAGACGAAGTAAGGATTGACGTAAAACACCTCGACCATACTCCAACATACTTGGGCGAGAAAACGGATACGAGACCCGGAGTTACCTTGATAATCAAACTTGGAGTAACTTAAGCATAAGCAACTTGCATCGTGGGGAAGGAGTCCAAGTAGTAAAAACAATAAAGGAATTTCAGCACTTTCTTTATTATTATAAAGGCAGCAGGATTCTCGGCAGCATGCTTGGTAAAAGGCAGCTATCACCTTGGAGGCAAAACCCAACTTTTACTCTTGTTTGCAAGTGACGTGGGGAACCTTGAATTTTATTTTCCTTATTTTAAGTCCAGCTTGTAATAGTTTAAATTATCTTGTCAGGATACTTTTGCCTATAAATAGTGGCGATGGAGTTGTAATGAAGATTAGATTTTGAATAATAAAACAACATACCTTGTGTATTGTTTAAGTGTTGGATGAGTTTCCTTCAAAACTTTGATTATTATTCGACGCGTTTTCGAATCTTAATCTGATTGATTGTCAATAGGTCTTGAGAAGAAATCGCTTTATCGAATTATAGGTCTAGTTCGATAAAACACCTATTTCCTGTCCTGTTTCAATATTCTTCTTGTTTTCGATACAGGGTTGTACTTGATCGGTATTTCGCATCAAGTGTTGTTCGATCGTTCGAACTTGTTTCTCATTTTCATAAGCATCCGACCGAAGCTTGCTGTTTCGAGTGCCGCTGTTTGGAGGTTGCCTGTTTCGAGTCATCTTCATTCGGCCAGTTCCTGTCTTGTTGCTGTATCGAGTTGCCGCCATCATTTCCTATCGCGTGCGCACACCGCTAGCCAGTGTTATTGCTGTAGCGAACTGTTGTTATCAGTTCCTGACAGTTTCTTGTTGTTCGCTTCCACTTGTCAAAACAGCCTCCCGTTGTACCGATAGAGAATTCGCATCATAAGTAAGAATTCGTATCATAAGTGGCATCGGAGACCAAGTTCTTGATCTTTGGCATTATGGATCTCAACGACGCTGATTTCTTGGCAAAACTTCGCGATGCATTGCGTGACGTACCAGAACAACACGACCAGCATTGGCAACCTAGGCGTGGTGACTATGAACGAACCTCACGCCATATCGAAGAGTTCAAGGTGAACGAGCTTCCGGAGTTCATTGGCGGAACAGACCCAGAAGTTTACTTGGAATGGGAACATAAGATTGACTGCATGTTCGAGTTTAAAGACCTCGACGATGAGAAACGGTGCAAATATGTAATTCTCAAGTTAGGGAAAGGCGCTTCGCTTTGGTACGAAGGAGTGAAAACACGAAGAACCCGTGTGGGAAAAGAAAAGATCCGTTTGTGGGATTCGTTAAAAAAAACTTCGTAAAAGATATGTACCAACATCACATCAGTTGTCCTTATACAGAAAAATTGTAGATCTCATGCAAGGAAAGTTGAGTGTCAGTGAATACATTGAGTTTGAGAATCTAACCTTAATGAGAGAGATAGAGGAGAATGAGGAGCAGAAGATGTCGCGATTCTTACGTGGCTTGAACCAAAGCATAGCTAACTCGGTGGAATTATATCCACACGAGGACTTCGATACATTGTGTGGGTTATGTGTGAAGTTGGAAACTCAAAACAGGATGAAATTGTATAAACTCGAGTTTCCAGCCAAATTTGGAAACCCAAGTGTCGGTCTAGTTCAAATACTAAGGCAACTGTACCGACTCCGGTTCCTGTTGCGATTCCTAAGTCCCCCTACATACTGAAGGAGACGAGTTTGGCTAAATTGAGATGTTTCAAGTGTCAAGGGTTCGGGCATTATCAAAATGCTTGTCCGAACAAACGAGTGGTAACACTAAGAGAAGCTGTCACGATCCGAGACGAGTTGTTGGTCGAGGACGAATAGGAGAGATTGGGTGATGTATTTGATTTCAGCATGGAGGACGAAGAAGGAGAAGAATGTGAGACTTACGATGCTCCAAACTATGACACGGATTTAGTTCTGCGTACTCTACAAGTCAAAGCTGTTTCGAATGATTCGGTACAGCGGAATCAAATATTTCACACAAAGTGTCAAATCGGAAATAAATGGTGTAGTTTAATCATTGATGGATGGAGTTGCACCAACGTAGCTTCCAGCGAGATGGTGACTAAACTCGGGCTGACCACTACGGCTCACCCGAAACCTTACACTTTGCATTGGCTCAATGATGGGAGTAAAATAAGGGTGACTAAACAAGTGAGGATTGGGCTAACCGTGGGTTCGTATGAAGACAACGTATTATGTGATGTACTCCCAATGGATGCTTGCCATGTACTTTTGGAAAGGCCATGGATGTTTGATAGGGACGTTTTACACCGAGGAAGAAGCAATGAGTACAAGTTACGGGATAAGGGCAAAAAGATTGTGCTTAAACAAATGTCACCTCAAGCTATTCACTCTATGAGTTCTAGTCGGAGTGAAAAACCAAAACTAGCCATGTTTGCTAGCGAACGGGATGTGGAACATGCTATTAATGATGGCGAGTGGGTGTACTTGTTGATTCTAAAGGAGACACGGAATGATAACATGGTTGTACGGAACGACGAAAGGATGGATGCCTTATTGCACGAATTTGCGGATGTTTTTCCCGAAGAATTACCGTCGGGTTTGCCACCTATTCGTGGGATTGAACATCAGATCGACCTCATACCGGGTGCGTCACTCCCTAACAAAGCTGCCTATATATGTAATCCCGAGGAGACGAAGGAATTATAAAATCAAATCAAAGAATTAATGAACCGGGGTATGTTCGAGAAAGCCTAAGTCCTTGTGCGGTTCCGGTATTACTGGTTCCTAAGAAAGACGGATCTTGGCGAATGTGTATTGATAGTCGAGCCCTGAAAAATATAACCATCAAGTATCGATTTCTGATTCCGAGGCTTTGTTAGGCTTGATGACATGTTGGACGAATTAACGGATCCGTGATCTTTTCAAAAGTTGACCTACGAAGTGGTTATGACCAAATCTGGATACGAGAAGGAGATGAGTGGAAGACGGCCTTCAAAACTAAACACGGGCTGTATGAATGGACCGTTATGCCGTTCCGCCTTACAAATGCACCGAGTACCTTCATGCGCTTGATGAATGAGGTGCTTAAGCCATTCTTGGGGAAATTTGTGGTTGTATATCTAGACGATATTTTGATTTTCATCCGATCGTTGCAAGAACATTTTGGACACTTGAGACAAGTCTTTGAAACCCTTAGGGACCAAAAGCTGTATGGAAAAAAGGAGAAGTGATCATTTTTGGTCGAAAGTATAGTCTTTCTTGGCTATGTTGTTTTAAAGGACGGAGTGTCGGTCGATCAAGCAAATATCGAAGCAATTAATTCCTGGCCAGTGCCCACTACAGTAACGGAAGTTAGATCGTTCCACGGACTGGCTTCATTTTACCGAAGATTCATTCGAGATTTCAGCACCATTGCAAGTCCAATAACCGAATGTTTGAAGAAAGGTATGTTTAATTAGAGTCGGGCTGCCCAGGAGTCGTTCACAAATTTGAAGGCAAAGTTGTGCGAAGCACCAATCTTAGCATTGCCCAATTTTTCGCAACCGTTCGAGGTAGAATGTGATGCTAGTGGAGTTGGCATTGGGGCGGTTCTCATTCAAGGAAAGCGGCCTATTGCTTATTTTTCAGAAAAGTTAAACGGTGCTCGTCTCAATTATTTTACATATGACAAGGAATTTTATGCTATTGTGAGGGCTCTAGATCATTAGAGTGACTATCTTCGGTCGAAGCATTTCATCATACATTCGGACCATGAATCATTGAAGTATATTAACGGACAACACAAGTTATGTCCCAGGCATGTGATGCGAATTCTTACTTATGATGCGAATACTCTATCGGTACAGCGGAAGGCTGTTTTGACGAGCGGAAGCTATCGGCAAGAAACTATCAGGAACTGATAACAACAGTTCGCTACAACAATAACACTGGCTAGCAGTATGCGCACGCAATAGGAAATGATGATGGAAACTCCATACAACAATAAGATAGGAACTGACCGAATGGAAATGACTCGAAACAGGCAACCTCCAAACAGCGGCACTCGAAATAGCAAACTTCGGTCGGATGCTAATGAAAACAAGAACAAGTTCGAACGATCGAACAACACTTGATGCGAATCCCGATCAAGTACAACCCTGTATCTGAAACAAGAAAAATATCGAAACAGGACAGGAAACAGTTGTTTTATCGAACTAGACCTATAATTCGATAAAGCGATTTCTTCTCAAGACCTATTGAGAATCAATCAGATTAAGATTCGAAAATGCGTCGAATAATAATCAAAGTTTTTAAGGAAACTCGTCCAACACTTAAAAAATACACAAGGTATGTTGTTTTATCATTCAAAATCATCTCTTTCATTACAACTCCATCGCCACTATTTATAGGCAAAAGTAGCCTGACAAGATAATCTAAACTAATACAAGCTGGTCTTAAAATAAGGAAAAGAAAATACAAGGTTCCCTACGTCACTTGCAAACAAAAGTAAACGATGGGTTTTGTCTCCAAGGTGATAACTGCCTTTCACAAAGCATGCTGCCGAGAATCCTGCTGCTTTTATGATTAAGAAAATGCTGAAATTGTTTTACTACTTGGACCCCTTCCCCAAGATGCAAGTTACCTTTTGTTTAAGTTACTCCAAGTCCGGTTATTAAGGTAACTCCGGGTCTCGTATTCGTTTTCTCGCCTAAGTACGTTGGAGTATGGTCGAGGTGTTTCACGTCAATACTTAATTTGTCTTCTTCGCTTGGAGTAGTCGGTTTCGTATCATTCCCTCCTTCTTTAAAAGGAATTGTCCTCAATTCTGCAATCCCATTGTCGTCGAGATAAGGAGATAGATCACCTATGTTGAAAGTAGCATGCACTCCATAATCACCTGGAAGTTCTATCTTGTAAGCCTTGTCGTTCACCTTCGTAACTATTTTAAATGGTCCCTCCGCTCGTGGCATTAACTTGTTCTTACGCTTACTCGGGAATCGTTCTTTCCTCAAATGCACCCAAACTAAATCTCCAACCTAGAATAATCTCGGTTTTCTTTGCTTCTTAGACGTCCTTTTGTACATCTCGTTTATCTCCTTGATTCAGTCATGCACCTGTTCGTGTAATTTCATCATTGATTTCGGTTTTGACTCCGCATCCTTATGCACCAATTCATCACTCGGTAGTGGAATTAGATCTAGCGGTATGTAAGGATTCAGGCCGTAAACTACTTCAAATGGATAGTGCGCCGTGGCATGAGTAGGAGAACGATTATAAGCAAACTCCGCATGTGCCAGTTTTAGATCCCAGTCCTTTTGTGTTTTGATTACCAAGCCTCGCAATGGTGTTCCCAGGGTTCGATTAGTCACTTCAGTTTGTCCGTCGGTTCGAGGCTGGTGTGAAGTGCTAAACAAGAGTTTTGTTCCCACCTTCCTCGATAGGGTGTTCCAAAAGTAACTGAGAAATTTGGATTCTCGATCGGAAATAATAGTCTTCGGAATCCCATGTAAACGTACCACCTCTCGAAAATATAAGTCGGCCACATTTCTTGCATCGTCTGTCTTGTGGCATGCTACAAAATGAGCCATTTTCGAAAAACGATCTGCGACTACCATAATTGCATCCCTCCCTCGTCGAGTACGAGGTAAAGCCACAATAAAATCCATCGAGACATCTTCTCATGGCCTCTCAAGAATCGGTAAAGGTGTGTATAATCTTGGTTTGAATGAACTCTTCACAACATGGCATGTCACACACTTACTAATTATGTTCTTAACATCCCCCTGCATCTTTGGCCAATAAAAATGTTCCTTCAGCACATCTAATGTCTTAGCCGAACCAAAGTGGCCAGCCAAACCTCCCCCGTGAGCCTCCCGAACCAACAATTCTCGAATCGTGTGCTTGGGTAGGCAAAGACGATTTCCCTTAAAAAGGAAGCCTTCGTGTATCGAAAATTCTCCCATCGGTCCAGATTTGCAAAGGGCAAAGGTCTCGCCAAAATCCACATCACCATCGTAATATTCCTTCACTGTCTCGAATCCAAGCAAATGAACATGAAGAGTAGAGAGTAAGGCATAACGCCTAGACAATGCATCTGCTACAATATTGCTCTTGCCATCCTTATAATTTGATGAGAAGTGAAATGATTGTAAGAATTCCACCCACTTCGCATGCCTGGGACTTAACTTGTGTTGTCCGTTAATATACTTTAATGATTCATGGTCCGAATGTATGATGAAATGCTTCGGCCGAAGATAGTGACTCCAATGATCTAGAGCCCTCACAATAGCATAAAACTCCTTGTCATACGTACAATAATTGAGACGAGCACCGTTTAACTTTTCTGAAAAATAAGCAATAGGCCGCTTTCCTTGAATGAGAACCGCCCCAATGCCAACTCCGCTAGGATGACATTCTACCTCGAACGGTTGCAAAAAATCGGGTAATGCTAAGATTGGTGCTTCGCACAACTTTGCCTTCAAATTTGTGAATGACTCCTGGGCAGCCCGTCTCGAATTAAACGTACCTTTCTTCAAACATTCGGTTATTGGGCTTGCAATGGTGCTGAAGTCTCGAATGAATCTTCGGTAAAATGAAGCCAACCCGTGAAACGATTTAACTTCCGTCACTGTAGTGGGCACTGGCCAGGACTTAATTGCTTTAATCTTTGCTTGATCGACCGACACTCCGACCTTTGAAACAACATAGCCAAGAAAGACTATACTCTCGACCAAAAATGAACACTTCTCCTTTTTTCCATACAACCTTTGGTCTCTAAGGGTTTCTAAGACTTGTCTCAAGTGTCCGAAATGGTCTTGCAACGATCGGCTATAAATCAAAATATCGTCTAGATATACAACCACAAATTTCCCCAAGAATGGCTTAAGCACCTCATTCATCAAGCGCATGAAGGTACTCAGCGTATTTGTAAGGCCGAACGGCATAACGGTCCATTCATAAAGCCCGTGTTTAGTTTTGAAGGTCGTCTTCCACTCATCTCCTTCTCGCATCCGGATTTGGTGATAACCATTTCGTAGGTCAACTTTTGAAAAGATCACTGATCCGTGTAATTCGTCCAACATGTCATCAAGACTCAGAATCGGAAATCAATACTTGATGGTTATATCATTCACAGATCGACTATCAATACACATTCGCCAAGATCCGTCTTTCTTAGGAACCAGTAATACCGGAACCGCACAAGGACTTAGGCTTTCTCGAACATACCCACGATTCATTAGTTCTTCGATTTGGTTTTGTAATTCCTTCGCCTCCTCGGGATTACATCTATGGGCAGCTTTGTTAGGGAGCGACGCACCCGGTATGAGGTCGATCTGATGTTCAATCCCACGAATAGGTGGCAAACCCGACGGTAATTCTTCAGGAAAAACATCCGCAAATTCGTGCACTAAGGAATCCATCCTTTCGTCGTTCCGCAAAACCATGTTACCATTCGTGTCTCCTTAAGAATCAACAAGTACACGCACTCACCATCATTAATAGCATGTTCCATATCCCGTTCTCTAGCAAACATGGCCAGTTTTGGTTTTTCACTCCGACTAGAACTCATAGAGTGAATAGCTTGAGGTGACATTGGTTTAAGCACAATCTTTTTGCCCTTATCCCATAACTCGTACTCATTGCTTCTTCCTCGGTGTAAAACATCCCTATCAAACATACCTGGCCTTCCCAAAAGTACATGGCATGCATCCATTAGGAGTACATCACATAATACGTTGTCTTCATACGAACCCATGGTTAGTCCAATCCTCACTTGTTTAGTCACCCTTATTTTGCTCCCATCATCGAGCCAATGCAAAGTGTAAGGTTTCGGGTGAGCCGTAGTGGTCAACCTGAGTTTAGTCAACATCTCGCTGGAAGCTACGTTGGTATAACTCCCTCCATCAACGATCAAACTACACCATTTATTTCCGATTTGACACTTCGTGTGAAATATTTGATCTCGTTGTTCCGAATCATTCGAAACAACTTTGGCTTGAAGGGTACGCAGAACTAAAGCCGTGTCATAGTTTGGAGCATCGTAAGTCTCACATTCTTCTCCTTCTTTGTCCTCCATGCTGAAATCAAATACATCACCCAGTCTCTCCTTTTCGTCCCCGACTAACAACTCGTCTCGGATCGTGACAGCTTCTCTTAGTGTCACCACTCGTTTGTTCAGACAAGCATTTTGATAATGCCCGAACCCTTAGTGTCACCACTTGGGTTTATACAACTTTATCCTATTTTGAGCTTCCAACTTCACACATAGCCCACATAATGTATCGAAGTCCTCGTATGGATATAATTCCACCGAGTTAGCTATGCTTCGGTTCAAGCCACACAAGAATCGCGACATCTTCTGCTCCTCATTCTCCTCTATTTCTCCCATTAAGGTCAGATTCTCAAACTCCTCAATGTATTCACTGACATTCAACTTTCCTTGCATGAGATCTGCAATCTTCCGGTACAAGGACAATCGATGCGATGCTGGTACATATCTCTTACGAAGTTTTCTTTTTAACGAATCCCACGAACGGGTCTTTTCTTTCCCCGCATGGGTTCTTCGTGATTTCACTCCTTCGTACCAAAGCGAAGCGCCTTTCCCCAACTTGAGAATTACATATTTGCACCATTTCTCATCGTCGAGGTCTTTAAACTCAAACATACGATCAATTTTACGTTCCCATTCCAGGTAAACTTCAGGGTCTGTCCCGCCAATGAACTCCGGAAGCTCATTAACCTTGAACTCTTCGACATGGCGAGAGGGACGCTCATAGTCACCACGCCTAGGTTGCCAACGCTGGTCGCATTGTTCTGGTACGTCACGCAAAGCGTCGCGAAGTTTTTCCAAGAAATCAGCATCGTTGAGATCCATAATGCCAAAGATCAAGAACTTGGGCTCCGATGCCACTTATGATGCGAATTCTTACTTATGATGCGAATTCTCTATCGGTACAGCAGAAGGCTGTTTTGACGAGCGAAAGCTATCGACAAGAAACTGTCAGGAACTGATAACAACAGTTCGCTACAGCAACAACACTGGCTAGCGGTATGCGCACGCGATAGGAAATGATGATGGCAACTCGATACAGCAATAAGACAGGAACTGGACGAATGGAAATGACTCGAAACAGGCAACCTCTAAACAGCGGCACTCGAAACAGCAAACTTTGGTCGGATGCTAATGAAAACAAGAACAAGTTCGAACGATCGAACAGCACTTGATGCGAATCCCGATCAAGTACAACCCTGTATCGAAAACAAGAAGAATATTGAAACATGACAGGAAATAGTTGTTTTATCGAACTAGCCCTATAATTCAACAAAGCAATTTCTTCTCAAGACCTATTGAGAATCAATCAGATTAAGATTCGAAAACGTGTCGAATAATAATAAAAGTTTTGAAGGAAACTCATCC
This sequence comes from Orobanche coerulescens, assembly GCA_033398695.1. NCBI lineage: Eukaryota > Viridiplantae > Streptophyta > Magnoliopsida > Lamiales > Orobanchaceae > Orobanche > Orobanche coerulescens. Next base: position 107,902,907 of record CM065818.1, on the reverse strand, counting down.
AACACTTAAACAATACAAAAGGTATGTTGTTTTATCATTCAAAATCATCTCTTTCATTACAACTCCATCGCCACTATTTATAGGAAAAAGTAGCCTGACAAGATAATCTAAACTAATACAAGCTGGTCTTAAAATAAAGAAAAGAAAATACAAGGTTCCCCAAGTCACTTGCAAACAAAAGTAAAAGATGGGTTTTGTCTCCAAGGTGATAGCCGCTTTTCACAAAGCATGCTGTCGAGAATCCTGCTGCTTTTATGATAAAGAAAATGCTGAAATTGTTTTACCACTTGGACCCCTTCCCCAAGATGCAAGTTGCCTTTTGTTTAAGTTACTCCAAGTCTGGTTATTAAGGTAACTCCGGTCTCGTATCCGTTTACTCGCCTAAGTACGTTGGAGTATGGTCGAGATGTTTCACGCCAATCCTTACTTCGTCTTATTCGCTTGGAGTAGTCAGTTTCGTGTCATTCCCTCCTTCTTGAGGAAAGGACGAGACGTACAAAAGGAAGTCGAACAAGCAAAGAAAACCGAGATTATTTGATGTTGGAGATTTAGTTTGGGTGCATTTGAGGAAAGAACGATTCCCGAGTAAGCATAAGAACAAGTTAATGCCACGAGCGGAGGGACCATTTAAAATAGTTGTGAAGGTGAATGACAACGCTTACAAAATAGAACTTCCACGTGATTATGGAGTGCATGCTACTTTCAACATAGGTGATCTATCTCCTTATCTCGACGACAACGGAATTGCGGAATTGAGGACAATTCCTTTTAAAGAAGGATGGAATGATATGAAACCGACTACTCCAAGCGAAGAAGACGAAGTAAGGATTGACGTAAAACACCTCGACCATACTCCAACATACTTGGGCGAGAAAACAGATACGAGACCCGGAGTTACCTTGATAATCGGACATGGAGTAACTTAAGCATAAGCAACTTGCATCGTGGGGAAGGAGTCCAAGTAGTAAAAACAATAAAAAAATTTCAGCACTTTCTTTATTATTATAAAGGTAGCAGGATTCTCGGCAGCATGATTGGTAAAAGGCGGTTATCACCTTGGAGACAAAACCCAACTTTTACTCTTGTTTGCAAGTGACGTGGGGAACCTTCAATTTTCTTTTTATTATTTTAAGTCCAGCTTGTAATAGTTTAAATTATCTTGTCAGGCTACTTTTGCCTATAAATAGTGGCGATGGAGTTGTAATGAAGATTAGATTTTGAATGATAAAACAGCATACCTTGTGTATTGTTTAAGTGTTGGACGAGTTTCCTTCAAAACTTTGATTATTATTCGACGCGTTTTCGAATCTTAATCTGATTGATTCTCAATAGATCTTGAGAAGAAATCGCTTTATCGAATTATAGGTATAGTTCGATAAAACAACTATTTCCTGTCCTGTTTTGATATTCTTCTTGTTTTCGATACAGGGTTGTACTTGATCGGGATTTCGCATCAAGTGATGTTCGATCGTTCGAACTTGTTTCTCGTTTTCATTAGCATCCGACCGAAGTTTGCTATTTCAAGTGCCGATGTTTGGAGGTTTCCTGTTTCGAGTCATCTTCATTCGGCCAATTCCTGTCTTGTTGCTGTATCGAGTTGCCGCCATCATTTCCTATCGCGTGCGCACACCGCTATCCAGTGTTATTGCTGTAGAGAACTGTTGTTATCAGTTCCTGACAGTTTCTTGCTGTTCGCTTCCGCTCGTCAAAATAGCCTCCCATTGTACTGATAGAGAATTCGCATCAGCTGTTCCCTGGATCTATCGTAGTCGTTTCAGGCGGATTTGGCGTATTATTGATGGCATGCACTTCAGGGTCTCTCATATCTATACAGAAGGGAATGCTGTGGCAGACTGGCTTTCTAAAAGATTGGTTTCTTACGAGTGGTCTAGCGAAGTGCCAGTCTCTACGAGATCTTCTGTTGAGGGATATGTCTCCTATGTATTTTAGCCGACATTAGTTTTCTCGCAGCATAACGCTCGGGTACTCTTTTTCCCTATCGTAGGTTTTTCCTATTGGGTTTTTCTACGATAAGGTTTTAACGAGGCCTGCGTTTGCAACCGCACACATCTGGTATGGGGGTTTAGGTCCTTTTCTTCTGTTTTCATAGATTGCTTTTGCATTTGTGTTTTTATGTCTGTTTCTCTTGACTACCCACATGTGGGATTAGCTTGAGATTTTATTTTATTGTCTAGCCCGGTTACCAGGTTGTGGTATCCGTTGGCCCTCTCTTTGTAACTCTTTTCTGTTTCTCGTTTTTATAATAATATGGACCTTGATGAGTCAAAAAAAAGTCTATAGATATGAGATCTGACTCGCCTAGAAGCAATCCGCCGGAAGAAGAAGGTAGTACACTGGTCCCCATCCTTAAGCCAAGCCAACTTCGCCCGCTACCTGAGCGAAGACTGTTCCTGAGCCACGGCAACCGAGAAAAACCCACCGACAACATCTCTCCAACAATAAAACCGAGTCATCCATGGGATGATCCGTGAGTATACTCTGAGAAGAAGAGAGGAACAAAGTAGCAGCTGCAACATTCAATGCCAAATCCCCTTTCCTCTTCCTCATGGCGAGAAAAACAGGCTTAAAGGCGTCCAACTTACGACAAATCGCATAAAATGGGCTACCGACAATATGATGACGCCAAGTGTCCCAAACTGTCGGGAGGAAATCGTCAGAGTCAACCAGCAAATTATCAAATCTGAACATTTTACCTCTGCAGCGAGGCAAACTATCAAGACCCGGAATAAGGGGGCTATGATCAGAGGTCCGCGACAGATCACAAGAGTAAGTACGATCAGCGTGATCAATAAACCACTGCGGGTTACCCAACACCCTATCAAGCCGTTTCCATAAATATCTTGGAGACAGACTCTTGTTATGCCAGGAAAACCAAGAGCCTACCATCGTAAGGGTCTCAATATCCGCACGCCTGCAAAGCTCTCTGAACTCCACCGAGGGCGGCTCATCGCCAGAATGAGGAGCTTCCCCTCCCAAAATCTCACTAGTGTCCAAAACAGCATTAAAATCACTCATAATGACCCAAGGCTCAGCAGCATGTAATACCGAGAAATCAGTGGGATACTGCCACAACAGCTGCCTCTCAATAAGATCATTAGAATCATAGGCAATGGTAACCAGAAGGCAGGACGAGTCGAGCAGATGAGTGATACGACAATGAATAAACTATGACTCAATAGCAATAATATCCACAGAAACAGAACCAGGATCCCACCCAACCCATATCCTCTTCCCAGGCCCACTACCATAATCACAGAACAACTTCCAAGAGCCAGAAATAAATGAAGAAACACGACCGAAGTTACCAACCGAGACACGCGTCTCGAGTAGATCAATACAACAAAGATTAAACGAACTAATTACCTCCCGGACCGAGATCTGATGTTCAGTCCGGTTAAGCCCATGAACATTCCACACAGCAATAGGGATCATTTAACACCATTGATCCGGGCTGCATCAATATAAGGCGTCCGCACATCCTGGCTTGGGAGGATTCGGTTACGGTCGTAAGGTCCATCAGGTTACGACCGTAAGGATTGTTACGGCCGCTAAGCGCTGGCCGGTTACAGCCGTAGTGACTCGGCAGATTTCAGTCAGTGGCCCCTGGGAGTTCGGTTACGGCCATAAGGCTATGCCGATTACAGCCATAAGGTACGATCATTGCGTATGCAAGGCTTCGGCCATTACGTGCGCTACAGGCAGTTTACCGAGTTACGGCCGTAAGGCACTGCCGGTTACGGCCGTAACACTGCCAGCCATATATAGGCCTGGTGACGGGCCAGACCTGGTGGCGGCTCTTGGATGGGTGCGACGGGGAGTGACTTCCTTGGCCGATCCTACTCATTTCCAAGGCTTTTGGAAGGCCTTTGTCGATTAGATCAACATCAAATCCTTGTTCTTCGTCGGATCGAGGTATTTCTTCTGTAGAACCTTGTTGTGTATATTTTTGAGGGTTTTTCGTGATTCATTGATTTTGTCCGAGATTGATGAATTGTTCATAGTAATCTCATTGTATTGGTCATGATTTTTGAATTTTGTAACTCGTTTATCAATTTTTACCAACCGGAACTTGATTTCCGATTTCCTTGAAGGACCCTCGGATTCTTGTTATTTTTCGGGTTGATACAGATGCCGTTTAGCGTTATTGATTTGTGGTGATATTATTTTCATAGTATTCGTGGAGTTGTCGGGTTTTTGGTCGATCTTGGAAGTTCGAGGGCTACCTGACCGTATTCGTTCGTTGTTCCATTGCTCGTGGTATCGATGCAAGTATCTTGCCCATACGTTTCATGTTTCGTAGGCATAATTGCTGGTAAATGATTATATGCGAAATCCGAATGTTTAATAAATGTTAAAAAGGATCAGTATGTTCTCGATAAATGTTGTCTTTCAACGATAACTCGTATGCTTCGTGACTAGGTGTGTTTTTGGACTGTGTGTGTTAGTTTCGTTTGTTGAAAGACATTATGATCAAATCTAGTGAATATAATAAACCGTAATCATTTATCGAGGATTACGTGTTGTTTTGTGTGCTTGTTCGGTGAATATGTGATGGGTGATATTAGTTGTTACTCCTTTGAAGTCGTGATGTTTAGTGTTGTTTGGCTTGATGTTTTGCTTATTGTTATGTGATCATTGAAACTGATGTGCCTCCGGGTAAGATTGTTGAATCTCCGGGATCCATACTTGCTAGTATGGGTCGGGCGTGACCGTAGGGTTATCTAATCGGGTATGTCTTGCGGAGACTCCGAGGTTCGGGGCTTGCTAGCATGATGCCGAGATAACTTGTGGGGTTATCCAATCCGGGTATGTCTTGTGGGGACTCCGAGGTTCGTGGCTTGTTAGCGCGATGCCGGGATAACTTATGGTTTTGGTTTGGTTGTGTGATGGATGTGTCATGGGTTGTCCAATCGGGTAAGTCTCGTGGAGGCTCCGAGGTTCGTAGCTTGTTAGTGCGATACCGGGAAAACTATGAACGTATGTATGGTTATGGTCACGTGACTGTTATCATGGTGACATGTGACTTGGTATGGATTCCCATTGGGTTATTGATACGAAATTGACTAGTCCGAATAAAGAAAACGAAGCAAGGATCGATGTAAATGGCCTTACAACGTGTCATACATGTACGGCAATATTTTTAGGCGAGAAAACGGACACAAAACGTAAAAGGACCAAGCTGACGAGCTCGACCGTGTCCCAGGACACGCCCGTGTCATGCTGTGCCGAAAATGCCGAAGGACTGCCGACCGAACTCGGCCGTGTCGTCCGACACGGCCCGTACCGAGATGTCCCGGACAAGCAAAACTGATTGCCCATCGGAATCGACCGTGTCCCGAGACACGGCCGAGTCGAACTCTTCCGGAACTTGCCGAACGGACTGCTGCCGAGCTCGACCGTGTCCCAGGACACGACCGTGTCACACCCTTCCGGAAATCGCCAAAACGCCTGCCGACCAGCCCGACCGTGTCCCGAGCCACGACCGTGTCCTACTCTTCCGGAAAGCATTGCAAGTCTGCCGACCAACCCGACCATGTCATACGAACACGGTCGAGTCCTACTCGCCTAGAGGCACCGAAATGCCTGCCGACCAGCCCGACCGTGTCAGTCGAACACGGTCGAGTCCTGCCGCACATGGCACATGTAGCCGCGGCCGTGTCCATCGACACGGCCCGTGTCCGGCAGCCAGCCCATTTTTCTTTATACACCTTGTGTGTTGTTTTTGTCTCCTTTTTCTTTCTTTATCCCCCTATTATTTGTTGTTGTTATTTTTATAGTTTTATTTTGATTATTGTCTTCCTTTTCAAGATCATTTGATCTTGCTTTTGATTTCTTTACTTGGTTATTGTTTTTCATTTCAAAGATCATGTGATCTTGTTGTTTTAGATTCCTTAGTTGTAAGAAGGCTTCACCTCCAAGTGTCGGTTCTAGTTCAACTACTAAGGCAACTGTACCGACTCCGGTCCCTGTTGTCATTCCTAAGGCCCCCTACGTACTGAAGGAGACGAGTTTGGCTAAAGTAAGATGTTTCAAATGTCAAGGGTTCAGACATTATCAAAATGCTTGTCCGAACAAACGAGTGGTAACACTAAGCGAAGCTGTCACGATCCGAGACGACTTGTTGGTCGAGGACGAAAAGGACAGACTGGGTGATGTATTTGATTTCAGCATGAAGGACGAAGAAGGAGGAGAATGTGAGACTTACGATGCTCCAAACTATGACACGGCTTTAGTTCTGCGTACTCTACAAGCCAAAGCTGTTTCGAATGATTCGGAATAGCGGGATCAAATATTTCACACAAAGTGTCAAATCGGAAATAAATGGTATAGTTTGATCGTTGATGGAGGGAGTTGCACCAATGTAGCTTCCAGCGAGATGGTGACTAAACTCGGGCTGACCACTATGGCTCACCCGAAACCTTACACGTTGCATTGGCTCGATGATGGGGGCAAAATAAGGGTGACTAAACAAGTGAGGAGTGGACTAACCATGGGTTCATATGAAGACAACGTATTATGTGATGTACTCCCAATGGATGCATGCCATGTACTTTTGGGAAGGCCATGGATGTTTTATAGGGATGTTTTACACCGAGGAAGAAGCAATGAGTACGAGTTACGGGATAAGGGCAAAAAGATTGGGCTTAAACCAATGTCACCTCAAGCTATTCGCTCTATGAGTTCTAGTCGGAGTGAAAAACCAAAACTGGCCATGTTTGCTAGGGAACGGGAGGTGGAACATGCTATTAATGATGGCGAGTGTGTGTAGTTGTTTATTCTGAAGGAGACACGGAATGATAACATGGTTGTGCGGAACGACGAAAGGATGGATACCTTATTGCACGAATTTGCGGATGTTTTTCCCAAAGAATTACCGTCGGGTTTGCCACTTATTTGTGTGATTGAACATCAGATCGACCTCATACCGGGTGCGTCGCTCCCTAACAAAGCTGCCTATATATGTAATCCCGAGGAGACGAAGGAATTACAAAACCAAATCAAAGAACTAATGAGCCGCGACTATGTTCGAGAAAGCCTAAGTCCTTGTGCGGTTCTAGTATTATTGGTTCCTAAGAAAGACGGATCTTGGCGAATGTGTATTGACAGTCGAGCCGTGAATAATATAACCATCAATTATCGATTTCCGATTCCGAGGCTTGATGACATGTTGGACGAATTACATAGATCCGTGATATTTTCAAAAGTTGACCTACGAAGTGGTTATCACCAAATCCAGATACGAGAAGGACCGTTATGCCGTTCGGCCTTACAAATGCGCTGAGTACCTTCATGCGCTTGATGAATGAGGTGATTAAGCCATTCTTGGGGAAATTTGTGGTTGTATATCTAGACGATATTTTGATTTATAGCCGATCGTTGTAAGAACATTTCGGACACTTGAGACAAGTCTTCAAAACCCTTAGGGACCAAAGGTTGTATGGAAAAAGGGAGAAGTGCTCATTTTTAGTCGAAAGTATAGTCTTTCTTGGATATGTTGTTTCAAAGGACGGAGTGTCAGTCAATCAAGCAAAGATCGAAGCAATTAAGTCCTGGCCAGTTCCCACTACAGTGAAGGAAGTTAGATCATTCCACGAATTGGCTTCATTTTACCGAAGATTCATTCGAGATTTCAGCACCATTGCAAGCCCAATAACCGAATGTTTGAAGAAAGGTACGTTTAATTGGAGTCGGGCTGCCCAGGAGTCGTTCGCAAATTTGAAGGCAAAGTTGTGAGAAGCACCAATCTTAGCATTACCCGATTTTTCGCAACCGTTCGAGGTAGAATGTGATGCTAGCGGAGTTGGCATTGGAGCGGTTCTCATTCAAGGAAAGCGGCCTATTGCTTATTTTTCAGAAAAGTTAAACGGTGCTCGTCTCAATTATTGTACGTACGACAAGGAGTTTTATGCTATTGTGAGGGCTCTAGATCATTGTAGTCACTATCTTCGGCCAAAGCATTTCATCATACATTCGGACCATGAATCATTGAAGTATATTAACGGACAACACAAGTTAAGTCCCAGGCATGCGAAGTGGGTGGAATTCTTACAATCATTTCACTTATCATCAAATTATAAGGATGGCAAGAGCAATATTGTAGCAGATGCACTGTCTAGGCGTTATGCCTTACTCTCTACTCGGATGCATTGTCTAGGCGTTATAAGGATGGTTACCTTTGCTTATGGATCTAATGATATTATTGAAAGGCGGATGTTGTGGCAGTATCTCACTGATTTCTCGGTTCTACATGTTGCTGAGCCTTGGGTCATTACGGGTGATTTTAATGCTGTTCTGGACACTAGTGAGATTTTGGGGGGAAGCTCCTCACTCTGACGATGAGCCCCCTAGTGGAGTTCAGAGAGCTTTGTAGGCGTGCGGATCTTGGGACTCTTCCGATGGTAGACTCTTGATTCTCCTGGCATAACAAGAGCCCGTCTCCTCTATCTTTATGGAAACGTCTTGATAGGGTATTGGGTAACTCGCAGTGGTTTATTGATCATGCTGATCGTACTTACTCTTGTGATCTGCCGCGGACCTCTGATCATAGCCCCCTTATTCCGGGTCTTGATAGTTTGCCTCGTTGCAGAGGTAAAATGTTCAGATTTGATAATTTTCTGGCTGACTCTGAGGATTTCCTCCCGTCGGTTTGGGACATTTGGCGTCACCATATTGTGGGGGGCCCGTTTTATGAGATTTGTCGTAAGTTGGGTGCCCTTAAGCCCATTTTTCGCGCGATGAGGAAAAGGAAAGGGGATTTTGCATTGAATGTCGCTGCTGCTACTTCATTCCTCTCTTCTTCTCAGAGTATTCTCAGGGACCATCCCATGGACGATTCGGTTTTATTGTTGGAGAGATGTTGTCGGTGGGTTTTCTCGGTTGCTGTGGCTCAGGAACAGTCCTCGCTCAGGCAGCGTGCCAAGTTGGCTTGGCTGAAGGATGGGGATCAATGTACTGCCTTCTTCTTCCGGCGGATTGCTTCTAGGCGAGTAAGATCGTATCTATAGACTTAATACGGAGGATGGTACTGAGGTGTCTGACCCTGCTCTTATTAAGAATGAGGTTATTGGGTTCTACGAGAGACTGTTGGGTTACTCTAATCGGATTATGCCTTTGTCGTTCAGCCTGGTTAGGCCTTTTATTTCGGCTTCTCTTTCTCCTGCTGATGCGGTTCACATGGTTAGACCTGTTACTGCCGATGAGGTTTGGTCTGTGTTCTTCGAGTTTGATAAGGACAAGGCCCCGGGCCCTGATGGTTTTAATGCTGCTTTTTACCAGTGGGCTTGGCCGATTGTGGGGGGTGAGATTTCGTTTGCTATTATGCATTTCTTTGCTACTAGGAAGTTTGTCAAGCAGATCAATTCTAAGATCATTTCTCTTGTTGCGAAAGTATCCTTGTCTAGGAGCATGTCGGATTTTAGACTGATCTATTGCTGTAACTTATTATATAAGGCTATTACGAAAATTATTGTTCATCGTATGCGTGATAGCTTGGATGCCTTGATTGACACGGCTCAGACTGCTTTCATTCTTGGGAGAAGGATTAGTGATAATATCCTTCTTGCCCAGGAACTTCTTCATGGTTATGGGCAGAGGGGGATGCCTAGACGGTGTGTGTTTAAAGTTGACCTTATGAAAGCTTATGACACTGTTGAGTGGGATTTTGTGCTGATTGCTCTGCAGTGTATGGGTTTCCATCAGTCGTTCATTGCCTGGATCAGGGAGTGCATCACCACTACTACCTTTTCGGTATCCTTGAATGGTGATGCTGAGGGGATCTTTAGAGGTCGTAGGGGTCTTCGGCAGGGAGACCCCATCTCCCTTTACCTCTTTGTTATTGTTATGGAGGTGCTTCATGGTATTATTACTCGTGAGATCGCTCAGACCCCGGTGTTATGGAGGTGCTTCATGCTTGCCTTTGCTGATGATCTCCTTCTTTTCTGTAATCCAGATGAGGTCTCAATTAGTGTTCTTAAGAGGAGTATTGATATCTTTGATTCTCTTTCGGGGCTGCATGCTAACCCTGGGATGAGTAATTTTTTTCTCTCGGCGAGTGCTTTGGAGAAGGGGGCTCAGATTGAGCAGTTATTAGGATTTCAGATGGGCCAGCTCCCTGTAAGGTATTTGGGAGTCCCATTATCTTCATCGAAGCTCACGGTGGCTCAGTGCTCTCCTTTGCTTGATAGGATTGATGGTCGGGTAAGTAACTGGGCTTGTAGATCTCTGTCCATGGCCGGCGTTGTCAGCTTATTCGGTCTGTGTTATCTGCTCTTCATATTTATTGGGCCTGTATTTTTATCCTGCCTAAGGGCGTGCTTGCCCTTATTGAGAAGCGTTTAAGGCATTTTCTTGGGAAAGGTTCTCGTGACTCTGGGCATGATAAAGTGGCTTGGTCTAAGGTTTGCTTGCCTGTAGAGTGTGGTGGCCTTGGTATTACTCCGTTGAGGGTTCAAAATCAGGCCCTTATGACCCGCCATATCTGGTCTCTCCTGGCTGGGTCTTCTCGTTCTGTTTGGGTTATCTAGGTTTGTTCTTATAGAGATCAGCAGTGTTATTTTTAGGATATCCCTATCTCTACTGCGTCTTCTTGGTATTAGAAACAGCTGCTGAAGTTGCGTCCCCTTGTCATGGGAGCGTTTCAGTATTCTGTTGGTGATGGCGCTTCCTTCCGTTTATGGTCGGATCCTTGGCACTCTATGGGTTTGATTAGGCATTCTCTGCCTAGAGCGACCCTTTGGACTGGAATTGATGTGCATGCCCGTCTTGGCTCTGTTATTTCTGATGGTCAATGGGTTTGGCCTCTGGTTGATCGTCCTGGGTTCCAGCAGGTTGTTTCTGCCCTCCCTCCTATCTATGGAGGCCATGATATGGGATTGACAACTCCAAGGGAAGAAGACGAGGTGATGATCAACGTAAACAACCATGCAACTTACTTGGGCGAGAAAACGAAGACGAGACACGGAGTTACTGATAAGTGTCAGTTTTGTACACTTATCCATGGTTTGTATCGATAAAATTCACCCATAATTGAGTTAGTCTTCTCGTTTTTTGCTTTTAATTAATTAGTTTTAATAATTTTATTTTTATCGGATGATGATCGGATTAAATAACTGATTTACTCAAGAAATAACATGTTTATTAAATATTCTCTCTGTTGAATTTTGATATATTTATGTTGTAGGGCTTTAGAGACGAATTGGCAGTCTTTAGGATTCAAAATCGAGTTATATATCAAAAGTTATCATCAGAAGAAGATGCGGGGCAAAACGCAAAGTCGAGAAAGTGCAGGCTGAAAACGTAACTATCAAAGCTTCAAGTGAGCAAATTTACGAAGCCACGTTACGGCCGTAACATTCAGGAGTTACGGCCATAAGTCACCCTAGTTCTGGTGTAACTCACAGAATGTTATGGCCGTAACTCTTGACAGATTGTTATGATTTGTCTAATTTTTTATACTTTTTGTGTATTATTTAGGGGATGGCTGGCATTGATCCGATCTAATGTAATAATGCTGGAGTCTTGGAGCTATTAGATGACTTTAGGTGTATAAATAGACCCCTTAGATCCTTCATCATTCATCATTCATCTTATAATTTTCCATTTTTGTAAACTTTTCTTTTTGTGTGAAGAACACACTTGTGTTCTTGAGTGATTTTTGTAAGTGTGGTATAGCATATGTTGTTCAGAGAGTTTATTGCTTCTATCTCCTTTATCTACTAAGGGAGTTAGGACCAATTCTTTCTCTTGATTCAACTAATAATGACCACACAAGCTTGTAATATGTATAATAAACCCTTCATGGGCTAAGTAACCTTTAGTTGGGATTATAAACAAGGTTAGTCATGTTATTTATGTTTGTATAAAGATCTATTGTGAATTACTTATTATTGTGTGTGATTTTTATTGTTTTAACAATCTTTATTTATTTGGCCAATAAATGACGATATTTATGGTCTTCATATGTTTCGAAAGAAAATATGTTTGATTAGATCAAATGATCTTCACTCTAAGTTGTTCTAGGGGATAGAAATATACCTCTAGTCCTTAGATGATTCTTTGAGTTATTTTCATAAATCCTAATGCTATGTATTGAAGCGATCAACATAGAAATATAGTGGATTGATTGATATGTAAGGGCGTTTTATAGTTGAAGAGAAACCGTCTTTTTAAGGAAAATCGAATCTACACAACATAATAAGTAAATTCATCTTATGATCTCCTATACATCTTTTATAACTAATGACGAACTAAGTTTGTAATCCCAACTATTTCATTTTATCGTTTAATCAATCTATTATAATTGCAATATTTTTATTTCCTTAAAATATTAGAACCATTATTGCATTTACTTTGCTACTATTAAACCAAACTTTTTAATTGTGTGTTTCACTCATCTTAGTATCTATAAAAATAGACTAATAGTGTATAATTCAAATTATAACCAAACTTCCTTCTGGGATCGATAAACCGGACTCAAAAAGTCCACTTTACTACTTGATACGATATTGTGCACTTGCGATAGTTACACTAAAAACGTGTCAAATTTTTGGCGCCGTTACCGGAGAAGTATAAGTTATATTTGAAATTTACATTATTAACTATTGTTATAAATACAACTTTTTCTTTGTTGTAGATTCTCTTGTCTATGCGAAGGACATACAATCGCGATTTAGTTTCACTAGATCCCGAGATCGAAGCCACATTCAGAAGAAGGCGAAGAGAACAAAAGAAAAACATTATTTCTTCACCATCAATGGCGGACGAACTAAATCCACGTCTTCCCCAAGGAAATGATAACGAAAGAATTCCTCCGGTGGGGGGAATACCTAATGTTCAAAACATTCAACAATATCCTATTGTGCCGGAAATAGATGAAGACAACATGCTCTTTGGGGAATTCATGAACCCCCCATCTTTGAGCGTTCAATCAAGTGTAATCTATCCACCATTTGGAGTGGACAATTTTCAAATTCGCCCAGATGTCATCAATCTCTTCTCCAACAACAACTCATTCTATGGAAGAACCGACGAAAATCCATATCTCCATATCAACCGTTTTGTGGAGATATGTGGAAATTTCAAATATCCAAATGTGATACGAAATTGAGTAGTCCAAATAAAGAAGACGAAGCAAGGATCGACGTTAAAGGCCTTACAACGCGCCGTGCACGTGCGACTACATTTTTAGGCGAGAAAACGGACATAAGACGTAAAAGGAATGTCGACTGTAGGAAAATGTCCAGCCGCGGAAAATATCGACTGCGGAAAATATCTACTTCTTAGGAAAATATCGCACTAGGAAATGGCCGAAACTGCCCGAACCCGGCCGTGTCGTCCGACACGGCCCGTTGTCACGGTCTTAGAGTTTGCTATGCTCCTAAGCGTCGTGCGGCCTAGCAACCCTCTTGCTAGTCAGCCTTAAACTCCCCGAATTTGGCTAAGTATGAAGTTGGCACAACGAAAGAGAGGCAATGGGTTAATGGAAAATTACTTCCACTAAGTTTCAAAGAGTTTACAAAGTCTCTTACAAATGAATTCCCAAGGATGGCTGCAAATGAGCCCCAACTTTCTTATTTATACTACATCCTATCACTAGAACCTTCCTCCACCTCCTCATTTGGAGGCTTCTAGACCCTCCTACACTATTACAAAATCTAGAGTATTCTAAGTACAAAAGCCTTTACAAATGTCTAGAATCATCTACTAGATTACAAGTCTTGATTCATCCAAGAGTCTCTAGCACCTTCCACATATTTCTGGATCTTCCTGGCCCGTTCGGCCCGACCCGGCCCGCTCGGCCCGACTCGGCCCGACTCGGCCCGACTCCATGTAACCCGACCCGATCCGGCCCGGCCTTCCACACATGCCTCCGGATTAATCTTTGATGTTCTGGACCATCCCGGTCCGTTTCTGGAATGTTCCGAGTATAACTTCCTCACAGTGGACTCCTCAGCTTTCCAATGTCCACTGCCCTCACAAGGCTTTTTCCCGCTAAGCCTATTATAGGGGGAGGGGGCTCCGTGCGTCCCTCGTGCGCCGCCCGCGCGCGCGCCTAGCGCCTTGCGCGCACCCCTCGCGGGTGTCCGTCGCCCGTGTCCGAGTCTCGGCCCTCGGATGTGCCTCGTCTCGTCATCTTGTCCCGCATTATCCCGAAGCGGTGTGCCTGTCCGCTGCACTCGTCCGTTCGGTTCCCGGCGTGCCTGGTCTTGCCACCCAGGTAGTCCCGCATCTGGCCTAATGGCCTTGTCCCTCGGTCGGGCACTCTGTTGCCCGGATGGCCTGCTTGCTCGGCCATACATCCACGCATGCCGCGCCACTCGGCTAAGTCCCTTAGTCGGTTGTGCCGCTCCACACGGCCTAGCTGTCCCGAACGTGCCCCGTGCACGTTGATCTACTGAACCTCGCACCCCTCTGTGCGGGTCTGTCCGAGCACTATGTCGGTCATTTCTCTCGGGGCGTGACACTCTCCCCGCTGTTCGTCGGCGTCCCGTCGGCGTGTCTTCACTCGGTCCCTCGATGTACCGCATTGACCCCATACAAGTACATCGGCATTTCCTCTTGATCGACATGTACGAAATCGAAGTGTCGTCATCGCTGCGTAGGGAAGTTGCTCCACCGTCAAGGGGATAGTGATGGGTTTGTTCGGACCATTCACCCATAGTACCTTTGCTTGTGGGAAAAAGGCAAAATCGTTCTTCTCTAGGAAGTCCATTCCCAAAATGAGGTCCCGATCGTCCATCGTGGTGACCTTGAAGTGCACTCGGCCTTCCCAGTTTCCGAGCACGATTCGCACTCCATTTGCTGCCCCTGTGACCGGTATTGCTGGTCCGTTCTTGGACTTCATCCAGCCCTTGCATGGCTGCACAAGTAGTCCCAATCTTCTGGCTTCGGCCTCAGTGATATAGTTGTAGTCGGCTCCCGTGTCGACCAAGGCCTTGATGGGTTGGTGGTTGATGGTTCCTTCCACGAACATCAACTTGCTTCCTCGCGGTCCCTCGCTGCCTGCACTGACGACAGAATTAAGTTGGGGGATCGTGCTTACCTGCTGCACGTCGTGATCAATCGTTGGCCCCTCGCATTCGGCCATGGCGTTGAGCTTTCCCATTTTCGGACAGTCCTTCATCCGATGAGCTCCGCCGCACATAAAGCATCCTCATTGGTCGGGAGCGCCCCTGCATTCACCCGAGTAGTATGGTTTGTCCGCGTCAAGTTGCGGTCTCGTCCCGAATCTGCCACGTGATGGTTGGGCTGGTTGCTGTACTGACGTGCGGGTGTCTCCCCCGCCTTTGGCTTGACCCTCAGCTCGCGGCTCTTTCCTCTTCTCGAATTCGGCTAGGGACTCGGCCACTTTGATTGCCTCATTGACAGATTTCACCTCACGGCCTTGTACTCTGTCCCTGACCCAACTCGGTAGTCCATCCAGGAAGAAAAATAGTCGATCATCCTCGGTCATGTCCGGAATCTGAAGCATGATCGATGTAAAGTCCCGAACATAGTCCCGAATGGTAGTCTTGTGCTTGAGCTCACGGAGTTTCTTCCTTGCCTCATAGCATGTGTTCTCGGGATAGAATTGTGCCTTGAGTTCCGACACGAACTCGTCCCAAGTCCCGATCGGTTGGCAAGTCCCTTTAGTAACACCGGCCTGTCGATAACGCCACCACAGTGCTGCATCGTCGGCAAGATATAGTGCAGCCTGCCGTACTTTGGCCTTCTCGTCCGTCAGTCCCAGACCATCAAAGTAAAGTTCTATTCGCCACAGGAACTCCTCGATTGACTTGGCATCTCTCTTGCCAATGAATTCCTTGGGTTTGGGGACCTCAACCCTTGGTCCCTCGAACCTCGCCCCGCCAAATGTGCTGTTCCGGCTCGGCCCACCATTTGAGTCGGTGCCCGAGTTGCTTGCCCGACAGATTTTATCACAAAAATCTTCAAAACGTTTGGCACTTACCTCACAAAACTCGACATACTGCTTGCGCATTTCCGTGATGCTGGCTGCCACATGATCCTCGATCATTGCTAACTCCTTGCGCAACGAGAGTTGTTCCCTCTTGAAGGTCTCGAGCTGGCCCAACGTGTGCCCTTCCAGTTGGCCAACAGCTTTCTCGAGAGTACCCATGCGTTCCTTCGTGCTCAATTGGGTGTTAGTGATGCGCTGCCCAAGAGCTTCGATATCGTCCTCGATGTCGGGTAGGCGGTGTGCTAAGGTGAGTATGATCTTTCGGATGTCTTCATCCTCAAGAAGTCGGCTTCGTGCCGGGTTCTCCTCGTGTTGCGGCGGCACCACACCGCGCGCCTTGCTCTTGCCACGCTTGGCTTTCCCTTCACCTGGGACTTCTCCACGTCCCCGGACCTTGTCAGCCTCTGTGACTCGTCCGTCCTCCACATTGATGTCTGCCTCGATCTGTCCATCGGCCATGATGCCTACTGATCGTTAGCGTCGACTCCCGCAGTCCTGCACACCTCCTTGTGTGGCTAACGATGGCTCCGATACCACTTGTCACGGGCTTAGAGTTTGCTATGCTCCTAAGCGTCGTGCGGCCTAGCAACCCTCTTGCTAGTCAGCCTTAAACTCCCCGAATTTGGCTAAGTATGAAGTTGGCACAACGAAAGAGAGGCAATGGGTTAATGGAAAATTACTTCCACTAAGTTTCAAAGAGTTTACAAAGTCTCTTACAAATGAATTCCCAAGGATGGCTGCAAATGAGCCCCAACTTTCCTATTTATACTACCTCCTATCACTAGAACCTTCCTCCACCTCCTAATTTGGAGGCTTCTAGACCCTCCTACACTATTACAAAATCTAGGGTATTCTAAGTACAAAAGCCTTTACAAATGTCTAGAATCATCTACTAGATTACAAGTCTTGATTCATCCAAGAGTCTCTAGCACCTTCCACATATTTCTGGATCTTCCTCGCCCGTTCGGCCCGACCCGGCCCGCTCGGCCCGACTCGGCCAGACTCCATGTAACCCGACCCGATCCGGCCCGGCCTTCCACACATGCCTCCGGATTAATCTTTGATGTTCTGGACCATCCCGGTCCGTTTCTGGAATGTTCCGAGTATAACTTCCTCATAGTGGACTCCTCAGCTTTTCAATGTCAACTGCCCTCACAAGGCTTTTTCCCGCTAAGCCTATTATAGGGGGAGGGGGCTCCGTGCGTCCCTCGTGCGCCGCCCGCACGCGCGCCTAGCGCCTTGCGCGCATCCCTCGCGGGTGTCCGTCGCCCGTGTCCGAGTCTCGGCCCTCGGATGTGCCTCGTCTCGTCATCTTGTCCCGCATTGTCCCGAAGCGGTGTGCCTGTCCGCTGCACTCGTCCGTTCGGTTCCCGGCGTGCCATGTCTTGCCGCCCAGGTAGTCCCGCATCTGGCCTAATGGCCTTGTCCCTCGGTCGGGCACTCTGTTGCCCAGATGGCCTGCTTGCTCGGCCATACATCCACGCATGTCGCGCCACTCGGCTAAGTCCCTCAGTCCGTTGTGCCGCTCCACACGGCCTAGCTGTCCCGAACGTGCCCCATGCACGTTGATCTACTGAACCTCGCACCCCTCTCTGCGGGTCTGTCCGAGCACTCTGTCGGTCATTTCTCTCGGGGCGTGACACCGTGCCGAGATGTGCCAGATGAGCCAAACTGACTGTCGGGCGAACCCGACCGTGTCGTCCGACCCGGTCGAGTCCTACTCTTCCGGAAATGCCGAAAATGACTGCCCAGCCGCCCGACCGTGTTCCACGACACGGTCGAGTCCTGCCAGACGTCCTTGTGGCGCCGCGTCGTCGAGTCGCTGTCGGACGTCCTTGTCACGCCGCGACCGTGTCAAGCGGACACGGTCGAGTCACTGCCGGTCCTTGTCGCGCCGCGGCCGTGTCGCCTGGCACGGCCCGTGTCCTGCCGGCAGATTCCTCTTTTTTTTAGCTTTTCTTTTTTTGTGTTTGTCTTTTCTTTGCTTTTCACTCATTTTAGGGATTGTGTTTCCCCTAAAATTATGATTGTTGTTCCTTTTGTATTTTATTGTTGATTTGTTTTGATTATTCAAAGATTTTATAAATCTTTGAATTATTTTCTTTTTTTGTTTGATTCCTTAGACTTAGACTACATCCCCTATAAGTAGTCTTTGATTATCACTTGTAATAGATAGAGAGTATGATGAATTTGAATGTGAAAGAATACACTTTGTGTTTCTATCCTTGGTAAATGATTTTTACCTAAACTTGATTTTTATTCGACGCGTTTTCGAATATTAATCCGATTGATTCTCAACAGGTCTTGGGAAGAAATCACCTTATCGAATTATAGGTCTAATTCGATAAACCCTTGTTCTTGATCGTACAGGTCTTCCTGATCGATATTATCACTTTTCCGATATTACTTCTATTTTCCATTTGTTCGAATTTTCCTCGTCATATTCGATATTACATCACAAAATACATCCAAAAACACCATATTCGTAAAAAGACTTCCGCTACAATATTCCTACATATACTCCGAATGATACGTATCCGCCTCTCCCCGGAGAATTCGTATCATAAGTGGTATCGGAGACCAGGGTCATCTCCTTGGGCGATTTATTCAACGAATTTTTTTTTTGTTGAGGTATTTTGTTATCAATTTTTCTTTCCAAAAAAAAAAAGAAGAATAAAAAAAATGTTTGATTTCTGTTATCCGTTCTCCGAATCTTCAAGTTTAGATCTTCTTGTTGATTGGTCAAAACCTCCTGTTTTTGACGAATGCGATTGTGAAATTTGTTCACAAGTGAAATCACACCCGATTGGCATGAAAGACGATTACGAGGCAATTTTCTTCGGTCATGAAATTGAATCCGATGAGTTCAACCACGATGATAAAGGTTTTGCCTCGCAAAATAATTATCATTTTTATGTTAATCATGATAGTTATTTTGTCGGTTGCCCTTTGAAATGTCCATTTGTCTATCGCCTCAAAGTTCTGCGCCACACTCGAACGTCCGATATTTTTGGGCTTATTATCTGTTTGGTGACTTTCTTTTATCCCTTGGGAGATGAGACCAATGCCGATTTGAGGAAGAATCGCTTTAAAGGGGGAGGAAATGATACGAAATTGAGTAGTCCAAATAAAGAAGACGAAGCAAGGATCGACGTTAAAGGCCTTACAACGCGCCGTGCACGTGCGACTACATTTTTAGGCGAGAAAACGGACATAAGACGTAAAAGGAATGTCCAACCTGCCGGAAAATGTCCAACCGGCCGGAAAATATCCAACTGCGGAAAATATCTCGCTTAGGAAAATATCGCACTCGGAAATGGCCGAGCACCGCCGACCGAACAGTGTCGTCCGACACGGCCCGTCTTGAGATGTGCGAGATAAGCCAACCGATCGTTGCCGAACCCGACCAGTGTCGTCCGACACGGTCGAGTCCTACTCTTCGGAAATGCCGAAAATGATGTCGGCCGCGGCCGTGTTCCACGACACGGTCGAGTCTGCCAGACGTCCTTGTCGCGCCACGTGGTCGAAGTCGCCGTCGGACGTCCTTGTCACGCCGCGGCCGTGTCAGCGGACCTGTCGAGTCACCGCCGGTCCTTGTCGCGCCGCGGCCGTGTCGCTGGCACGGCCGTGTCCCGCCAGTGATTCCTCTTTTTAGCTTTTCTTTTTGTGTTTGTCTTTTCTTTGCTTTTCACTCATTTTAGGGATTGTGTTTCCCCTAAAATTATGATTGTTGTTCCTTTTGTATTTTATTGTTGATTTGTTTTGATTATTCAAAGATTTTATAAATCTTTGAATTATTTTCTTTTTTTGTTTGATTCCTTAGACTTAGACTACATCCCCTATAAGTAGTCTTTGATTATCACTTGTAATAGATAGAGAGTATGATGAATTTGAATGTGAAAGAATACACTTTGTGTTTCTATCCTTGGTAAATGATTTTTACCGAAACTTGATTTTTATTCGACGCGTTTTTGAATATTAATCCGATTGATTCTCAACAGGTCTTGGGATGAAATCACCTTATCGAATTATAGGTCTAATTCGATAAACCCTTGTTCTTGATCGTACAGGTCTTCTTGATCGATATTATCACTTTTCCGATATTACTTCTATTTTCCATTTGTTCGAATTTTCCTCGTCATATTCGATATTACATCACAAAATACATCCAAAAACACCATATTCGTAAAAAGACTTCCGCTACAATATTCCTACATATACTCCGAACGATACATATCCGCCTCTCCCCGGAGAATTCGTATCAAAATGTAAATGACGAGGCGATCAAAATGAGACTTTTCGTGCACACTTTGAAGGACAGAGCAATAGAGTGGCTAGATACTTTGCCACCACGAAGCATAACAAATTGGCCCGAATTTGTCCAAAAATTCACCACTAAATACTTTCCACCAATAAAAGTGGCGAAACTCAAATATGAAATCTCTACATTTTGTCAACAAGATTCAGAATCATTCCACGAAGCATGGGAGAGATACAAAGATATGCTACGAAAATGTCCTAACCATGGTTTCAATTTGGGAGCACAAGTCAATTACTTCTATTCTGGAATTTTACCTTCATGCCGAGCCAATGTCGATTCATCATCAAATGGCTCACTGGGCAACAAAACTATGAAAGAGGCTTATAATCTTTTGGAGGTTATAAGTGAACAAAGTACAAGATGGCCAGACAGAAATATCCAAAAGAAACCAAATGGTGTTTTTGAAGTGGATTCTTATTCACTTATGTTGGCAAAAATTGAAGCTCTATCAAAGAAAGTTGAGGAAATGTCTTTTTCAACTCCTCAATCTGTGAAGACGGTGCAAACTCCACAAGTTTCAGGTTTTTCATGTGAAATTTGTGGAGCAACTCACAACAGCATTATCTGTCCCTTAGTACAACAGGAGCAGTCACCACCACCACCAGAACAAGTGGCGTATGCTCGGAATTTCCAAAGGCAAGCATACAATCCTTACGGGCCAACATACAATCCAGGGTACAAAAATCATCCAAATTTTTCTTATGCAAACAACAACAATGTGTTGAATCCAACGCATCAAGAAAAGAAGCCCGGATGGGAAGAAGCAATCACGGAGCTAGTTGAACAACAAGTGAAGTATCAACAACGCAATGATGCTTCAATTAAAAATCTGGAGACACAAGTTGGCCAAATGGCCCAAATACTTTCAGAAAGATCTCATGGCATGTTACCTAGAAATACTGAGGTAAATCCAAGGGAAAATGTCCAAGCTATCACAACAAGAAGTGGAGTGCAGTTGCCCGAAATTTCTATGGAAAATCATCTGGAAAAACAAAAAAATAAACAAAATCAAGAATCAGAAAAAGAATCTGATACAGGACCTTCATCTCAAAAAGGTCCAGTTGCTACAAAATCTTATGTTCCACCTATCCCATTTCCTCAACGGTTGAAGAATCACAAGCTCGGTGCTCAATTCGGGAAATTCTTGGAAATTTTCAAAAAGCTACACATCAACATTCCTTTTGCCGATGCTCTAGCACAAATGCCAAGCTATGCCAAATTTATGAAAGATATTCTTTCCAACAAACGAAGGCTTGAAGAATACGAAACTGTCATGCTAACAGAGGAATGTAGCGTAATACTACAAAAGAAGTTTCCACCCAAGCTAAAAGATCCGGGAACTTTCACAATCCCGTGTACAATTGGTGAAGTGAATTTTGGCAAAGCTCTTTGTGATTTAGGGGCAAGTATCAACTTGATGCCACTGTCAATTTTCAACAAATTGAACTTGGGAGAAGCAAAAGCAACAACAGTTTCACTACAATTAGCCGATCGGTCAATCAAATATCCACGTGGGATAATAGAAGATGTGCTCGTCAAGGTTGATAAATTCATATTTCCAAGTGATTTTATCATCCTCGACATGGAAGAAGATCGGGATATTCCCATTATTTTGGGACGACCATTTCTCGCCGGACGTGCTCTTATTGACGTCTATGAAGGAAAGCTAATTCTCAGAGTGGAAGACGAACATGTCATCTTCGATGTCCTAAAAACTTTGAATCAACCCTCCACAGATGAGTATTGTCTAAGAATAGACGCAATTGAAGCCATGGTGAACAAATCTTTAGAGAAAATTCTATCTAAAGATCCTATTGAGACATGTATAGCAAATTCTCTAACCAGCATGGAAGAAGAATATCACTTGGCCGAAACAGTTAACTATCTAGAAGCAATACCACCCTTAAGAAGGCATTCACATTTTGAAGAATTGGGGACAAGCTCCGCTAAACCCCTCCCTTCTTTACAAGAAGCTCCAATACTTGATCTCAAACCTCTACCCACACATTTGAGATACGCTTACTTGGGCGTTTCCTCTACACTTCCGGTCATCATATCTAACATATTGACCGAACTTAAAGAAGGGAAATTACTAAGGGTATTGAGGAATCACAAAAGAGCAATTGGATGGACTATTGCAGACATTAGAGGAATAAGCCCCTCTATATGCACTCACAAAATTTTGATGGAAGATGACTGCAAACCTTCAATTGAGCATCAACGACATTTGAATACAAACATGAAGGAAATTGTGAAGGCAGAGATTCTTAAATTACTTGACGCAGGAATCATTTATCCAATCTCAGATAGTCCATGGGTGAGCCCTGTACATATGGTGTCCAAAAAGAGTGGAATCACGATCATAGAGAACGAGCACAATGAACTTATACCAACACGACCCATCACAGGATGGAGAATGTGCATTGATTACAGGAAGCTCAACAAAACTACCAGAAAAGATCATTTTCCACTCCCATTTATTGATCAAATGCTCGATAGATTGGCGGGACATTCTTACTACTGTTTTCTCGACGGCTATTCAGGGTACAACCAAATCGTAATAGCCCCAGAAGACCAAGAGAAAACAACATTCACATGCCCTTATGGAACATTTGCCTATAGAAGAATCCCATTCAGATTGTGTAATGCTCCAGCCACATTTCAAAGATGCATGATGTCAATATTCTCAGACATGGTTGAAAAATTCATTGAAGTTTTCATGGATGATTTCTCGGTTTTTGGAGATTCATTTGATAAATGTCTAAATCACTTAGGCATGGTCTTGGAAAGATGTGAAGACACAAATCTAGTTCTCAATTGGGAGAAATGTCATTTCATGGTCCAGGAAGGAATCGTACTTGGCCATAGAATCTCACAACATGGAATTGAAGTCGATAAGGCAAAGATCCAAGTGATTGCAAAACTTCCTCCACCAATTTCGGTGAAAGGAGTAAGGAGTTTTCTTGGACATGCAGGATTCCATCGGAGGTTTATAAAAGATTTCTCAGAAATAGCAAAACCTCTCTGTTCTTTGCTTGAGAAAGATACACCATTCCTTTTCACAAATGAATGCCACGTGGCCTTTGCAACTTTGAAGGATAAACTTACATCAGCTCAAATCATCATTTCTCCAGATTGGACTATTCCTTTCATTTTGATGTGAGATGCAAGTGATTATGCCGTAGGGTCCGTACTGGGCCAGAATAAGGACAAAATGATGCAAGTGATCCATTATGCTAGCAGGACTATGAATGATGCTCAGCTGAACTACACAACAACTGAAAAAGAGATGCTTGCAGTGGTTTATGCCTTTGACAAATTTCGATCCTACTTATTGGGATCAAAGGTCATAGTCTACACTGATCATTCAGCTTTGAAATATTTAATGACAAAGCTGTTGTGTCAAGAATTAACACTCTCCGACTGGCGATCGCCTCGGAGATCGGGCGACCGAGTCACTGCCGAGCAGCCAAGGCAGAACTGCCGACCAGCGACCAGGCGGCCGAGCCTTCACCCAGCGGACAAGCTAAATCGGCCAACCGAAGGCCCCAGGACAAGTCCCGGTGCCGAGCGATCGACATCAAATACGATCGTCTCTCGGTACTCGGCGACCGACTCCTGGCGACCGACAAGCGGACGACCATCCCTCGGCACCTGCCGACCGACCCTTGGTGACCGACCGATGCCGAACCTCGGCAACTGGCCGATGGCGACCTATGATGACCAACTAGAGACGACCGCCTCATGTCGATCAGCGCCGATGGCCATCCAGTCGTCAAAGGCCGAGCCTCAAGACTGGCACCATGTGCAAGAGCCGAGACAAGATCCGCGAATCTCGGATCATTGACCACAGTCTGGCAGAATCTTTCCACCAGCCGACAAGCCGCCGAAAGTTGTCAGTAGGGCCGCATGTGACTGACTCCGGACGCGTGGCCGCCCTCATTGACCGCCACCGGCCGCCTGTTGTAGCTTTGGACTTTAGGCAGACTGCCAGCCTCTTCCTTGGACTTTAGCCCGACAACCCGGGTGATCGCCCCCTTATAATATTGGCCGGCAGACGATCGCCCCATTATTATAATGGTCGGAAGGCGATCGCCCGCCATAAGACAAGACACGGCTGCCCCTATAAATACAAGGCACCCTGCACTCGGCCAACTCTCTAGCATTATCGCGATTTCAGCAAACTA
This sequence comes from Orobanche coerulescens, assembly GCA_033398695.1. Taxonomy (NCBI): domain Eukaryota; kingdom Viridiplantae; phylum Streptophyta; class Magnoliopsida; order Lamiales; family Orobanchaceae; genus Orobanche; species Orobanche coerulescens. Next base: position 107,878,423 of record CM065818.1, on the reverse strand, counting down.
GACAGAATCAATACTCAGCACTTGGCTATCTCCACCTCTTGGCAAAAGCTATCATTCGGTATTTCTTCTCTCGGCCTCTCTCATCCATAAAACGATCGGCAGGGACGAAGAACACCGAGCTTCGCTCAAGAGCCGGATTAACAGAGTCTTTTTACACTCATTGTATTTAGATTTATCTCATTAATACTTGTATCCACGAATATTTGTATTAATATCATCTCGCGAGAGCATTCAAGCCCGGGCCTAACAAACCCGGAAAATCTTGTATTATTTATCTTCTCTCGGAAGTGCTCCCGCAATTGTTGTTTGTTGTCCGTCTTCCAGCAGTATTAATCTTCGGATAAATATTTTGGGCAACAACAATTGGCGCTAGAAGGAGTGGGGGGCTTGAACCTTCGAATTTTTATACCTACCGTCCCGAAGAACACTCACTGTTCTAGGGGCAGATACTTAAAGTGACACTCAATGCACTTCAAAGAAATCTTTCAGAAATCATGTCTTCCGCCTCCGCGTCGAAAAAAGCCGCTGACTAGCCGGCCAGACCCCCCGTTCCGTCCCAGTCCGAGCCGCAGCCGATGGTGGAAGGTAGTCGCCGCGGTCAGAGACGCTCGATCCCATCCCTGGACGGCGGCCCAAGCCTCTCGCTCGATCAGGTCCGAACTAAGGAACAGATCTACGAGGTCATGGCCATCCTACAGGAGCGACGGAGTGCTCTCAACGCGCTTCCTGCTATCACCCCCTCGGCCGCCCACCGGAAGTCCATGCGGAAGCTCAAGGCGTTACTGGCCGAGCGATTGCAGGAGGCTCTCGTCCGCAAGAGGAGGCGCTCGGCAGCCGGGGCACCTCTGTCTTCGATCACCTGGGCAGTGACCCGACCTGGCGACAGGGGGCAGTCCGGCCCCAGCTACGAGACGACGGAGTCTGAGTCCGTCACCAGGAGCTCGGCCTACCCAGCTCCCAGAAGGCAGCCCAGCCGTCTGGCTCCCCCTCGCCAAATTGCCGAGGTCGGCAGCAGCGGAGTCCGGAGATCGGTACACGATCGCCTCGGCTCCTGCTCCCAAAGCCGATCAGCAAGCGACCGAGCCACGGCGATGGCTGCGATGCAACATCAGATCGACGACATGAAGGCGCTCCTGCAATCCAGGGCAGGTGCCATGAAGATGATCGCCGAGCCAAGCGAGCCACTCGCGATCGACATCGAGCTCGCCCCTGTGCAGCACAAGATCGCTCCCCCGCAAACACCCTTGTACGATGGGCGATCGGACCCCGAAATGCACCTGAGCAAGTACAACATCTACATGACCGGGTGTGGGGCATCTGACGCGACCAGGTGCCGAATGTTCCCTATGATGCTGGACGACCTCGCCCACCGGTGGTACACCTCGTTGCCACCCCGGTCCATTGGCTCCTTTAACGAGCGAGCGAACGTCTTCACAAGGTACTTCGCCGCCAAGGTCGCTCAACCGGAAGGTTCCCATCGCATGCTCGAGTCAAGCAAGGGAAAGAAGAATCCGACTCAGACTACATCGACCGGGTAGACGAGATCATCCTCAACGGCGAGCCCGTAAGCGATGAGATTGCCCTTCACGTGGTCTAAGCCGGATTCCATGGTCTTTCGCCTATGTTCAGGCATCTTACGAAGGACCCCCCCACGACCTACGCGGTCTTCCGAGCTAAAGCCGCAGATTTTCTGGCCAGGCAGAGGCTTCTTCTTAGCCTAGGAGTACCGTGATCGGCGCCCGAGCGACGACCTCCAGTCTTCCAGCCCGATCGCTACTATCCAGCAGAGCCGGAGGACTCGCTCACCGCCTACAGTCCATCATGAGGGACTAAGGCTCGCGATCGCCTCCACCGCACATCATAAAGCCATGGTTCTGGTAGTCGATGGAACCGGCTACTTCGGCCATGCAAGGTCCCTTTCGACCGAGATCACCCGCCCTTCGTTTAAATACGAGGCCGGCGTAGTCTAAGGGCTCTCCAACATTAATCAGTGTACACGGTCGCCCGCCCTCAAGGTTCACCATCTAAAGATGATCTACCCGGACAAAGCGACACGCGCCAACAACCCCCGTCTCAACGTACACCGTCGAGGTCGGCCATCTCCATGGCTGGCCGAGGTGGAAGCAGAGCTAACAAGCCGCGGGCGTGGAGTTGATTCATCCGATACTGCCCCACGCAAGGAGTCCTCTAGACCGAGACCGCACGCCCTTCGTTTAAATACGAGGTGAGGCGCAGCCTAACAGAGGACCCTCATAATAAAGTGAGTCACGAGACACTCAATGTCTTCGCGCACCAAGACACGGTCATGGAGTCGGTCCATCGATCTCCACGACTGTGCACGATTCCTCAAACAAGCGAAACCACCAAGTTTCCGAGGGGGATCGGCCAATGTTGTTTTTGCAGGTACAAGACCGAAAGATATCTAGCCAATCGACCATGATAGCCCAAGTCCGAATCCTAAGTCAGCTCAGCAAGATCGCTCGTCCTCATCCTTACACGATCGCCAGCAAGAACCACCTCGCCCCATGTCTTCAACATAGGAGCAAGCTGGGGGGCAATTGTTGTGTCAAGAATTAACACTCTCCGGCTGGCGATCGCCTCGGAGATCGGGCGACCGAGTCATCGCTGAGCGCCTAAGGCGTAACCGCCGACCAAGACTGTGCGGCCAAGCCTTCACCCAGCGGACAAGCTAAATCGGCCAACCGAAGGCCCCAGGACAAGTCCCGGTGCCGAGCGATCGACATCAAATACGATCGTCTCTCGGTACTCGGCGACCGACTACTGGCGACCGACAAGCGGACGACCATCCCTCGGCACCTGCCGACCGACCCTTGGTGACCGACCGATGCCGAACCTCGGCAACTGGCCGATGGCGACCTCTGATGACCAATTAGAGACGACCGTCTCATGTCGATCAGCGCCGATGGCCATCCAGTCGGCAAAGGCCGAGCCTCAAGACTGGCACCATGTGCAAGAGCCGAGACAAGATCCGCGAATCTCGGATCATTGACCACAGCCTGGCAGAATCTTTCCACCAGCCGACAAGCCGCCGAAAGTTGTCAGTAGGGCCGCATGTGACTGACTCCGGAAGCGTGCTGACCCCTCATTGGACCGCCCAGCTGGCTGCCTGCTGTAGCTTTGGACTTTAGGCAGACTGCCAGCCTCTTCCTTGGACTTTAGCCCGACAGCCCGGGTGATCGCCCCCTTATAATATTGGCCGGCAGACGATCGCCCCATTATTATAATGGCCGGAAGGCGATCGCCCACCAGAAGACAAGACCCGGCTGCCCCTATAAATACAAGGCACCCTGCACTTGGCCAACTCTCTGGCATTATCGCGATTTCAGCACACTAGACAGAATCAATACTCAGCACTTGGCTATCTCCAACTCTTGGCAACAGCTATCATTCGGTATTTCTTCTCTCGGCCTCTCTCATCCAGAAGACGATCGGCAGGGATGAAGAACACCGAGCTTCGCTCAAGAGCCGGATTAACAGAGTCTTTTTACACTCATTGTATTTAGATTTCTATCATTAATACTTGTATCCACGAATATTTGTATTAATATCATCTCGCGGGAGTATTCAAGCCCGGGCCTAACAAACCCGGCAAATCTTGTATTATTTATCTTCTCTCGGAAGTGCTCCCGCAATTGTTGTTTGTTGTTCGTCTTCCAGCAGTATTAATCTTCGGATAAATATTTTGGGCAACAAAAAAAGCAAGATGCAAAGTCAAGGCTAATCCGATGGGTTCTACTTATGCAAGAATTCGACATAGATATCAGAGACAGAAAGGGAACAAAAAACCAAGTTGTGGATCATCTCTCTAGACTCGACCAAAACAATGCTCAAGAGAAGGAAATAAATGAAGTATTTTCGGATGAACAACTGTTCCAAATCTCTAATATCCAGGAAAAACAAAATGCACCATGGTATGCTAACATCGTTAATTTCCTTGTTAGTGGAATAATTCAACCAAATTTTTCCCATCATCAAAAGAAAAAATTCTTCTCCGAGTTGAAATACTATTACTGGGAAGATCCTCTATTGTTCAGACGAGGACCTGATCAAATCATCCGGAGATGCATACCGGAAGAAGAAATGGAGAAGGTATTAGAAAGATGTCATTCCGTTCACTATGGAGGACATTTTGGGGGTTCAAAAACAGCAGCAAAAATTCTTGAAGCAGGATTCTATTGGCCCACTCTGTTCAAAGATGCACATACACTTGTCTCGAAGTGTGACCGGTGCCAAAGACATGGAAACATGTCAAAAAGAAATGAAATGCCAATGAATTTCATCCTTGAAGTTGAAATCTTCGACGTTTGGGGAATTGATTTCATGGGACCCTTTCCATCATCGTTCTCTAATGAATACATCCTTGTAGCTGTGGACTACGTATCTAAATGGGTGGAGGCTGTTGCATTACCAACAAACGAAGCTAAGGTCGTGGTAAATTTTCTAAAGAAAAATATATTCACTCGCTTCGGAACTCCGAGAGTTATTATCAGTGATGGCGGATCTCATTTCTGCAATCACCATGTTAAGGCTCTATTGACCAAATTAGGAGTAAAACACCGTGTCGCTACCTCTTATCACCCACAAACCAGTGGACAAGTCGAGGTTTCCAATCGTGAACTGAAACATATACTTGAGATGACAGTCGACTCATCTCGGAAAGATTGGTCGAAAAAGCTGGATGATGCGCTCTGGGCTTACAGAACAGCTTATAAGACACCGATAGGCATGTCTCCATTTCATCTGGTATTTGGAAAAGCCTGTCACCTGCCAGTAGAACTTGAACATCGAGCCTTTTGGGCTATAAAAAAAATAAACTTTGACGAACAGTTGGCTGGAAAGAAAAGATTGCTGCAGTTAAATGAGTTGGATGAAATCCGACTTGACTCATATGAAAATGCCAAAATCTACAAAGAAAAAAACAAAAAGATGACATGACAGCAGAATTCTAAGAAGAGATTTTAAAACAGGAGACCAAGTTCTGCTTTGTAATGCACGACTTCGTCTGTTTCCGGGTAAGCTGCGATCACGATGGACGGGGCCTTACACGATCAAAGAGGTGTTTTCTCATGGAGCTGTGGAGATTTATAATAAAACCGACGGGAGTTTCAAAGTAAACGGACAACGGTTAAAGCCATATCTGGGAGGAGAATTCTCGACAGCAAAGTCAATCATAATGCTGGAAATACCTAATTAATCTGACGAGAAGTCAAGCTAAGGACGTTAAACAAAGCGCTTATTGGGAGGCAACCCAACCTCTATTATTTCGCAAATAAGTTTGGGGGTAACATGGAAGGATTCAACAACAAGAGCAAGGATCAGATCGTTCATAAAATCCAGGGAGTCTTTCATTCATTATTCTCACACATATAATAATTATAATTTTCTAAAAAACCAAATTAAAAACTTAAAAAAAAAATTTATATATATACGGCCGTATCCAAAATAATACGGCCGTACGAAGTATCATGATTTTAACGAATGGTTTATACGGCCGTAAATCCTACATGTTACGGCCGTATCTTAAAACAAGTTCCAAAAAAAAACGAAAGGATGATACGGCCGTAAGTCTGCAAAGATACGGCCGTAACATAACATCCTGTCAATAAAAAAACGAATGCATCATACAGCCGTAACTTGGGGATGTTACGGCCGTAACTTCGCGTCTGTATTAAAAAAAACGGACTTAACACATTCACAAATCAGAACAAAACACAAGCGGCCGGCAGTGCAATTTTTTTTTTCCCCACTCAATCCCTACTTTCTAAAAACTCAAATTCCTCAATACAATTCATTATCTTATCAACATTAACACATAATCATCAGGTTCTCTTTCAATTCTTGTTTCAATTGATATATTTCTGAGTTTTAGTTTTTTTTTTAGTTTTTCACTTCATATTTGTTTTTCGATTCTTATTTCCGTATGATTCGTTTATTAAATCATGTTTAGTTGTTAGTATTGTCGATATTTGTGTGGTAATTCGATTCATTGATTTGTGATGACTTTGTGGATTTAAGTTTGAATGAAAAAACTTGTTAAAAAACTATGAACTCAAGGTATCCGACGAAATGCCACAACGAAAATCTTTGAATTTTTTTATGTTTTTATTGGTTTTGCTTGATGATTATAGTCGTGTGATGAAAAGGAATTTGATTTTGTTTAATTTCAGGGATGGCACCGAAGAAATCATCAAAAGGAAAAGAAAAGGTCGGTTCGTCATCTCAAGGTCCGGCACCACCGCAAAGAAATCAAAACACAAAGTGCATTAAGGAAAGATTGTTCAATCTTGATGATTTCCTTAGCGATGCGGATAGAGACACAATCACTAGCCCTTTCATCCAAAAATTCATAGACAACGGCTGGGAAAAGTTCGTTTCTGATCTCCCAAATGGTAACCCGACCTTGACCCTAAACTTTTACAATTCTTTCAACAAGTCCATCAAGTGTAGGGTCGCCTACTTATCATCAGACTACTGTGAATGGGAAATCGATTAATTTTTCACCGGATGTCATTAACAAGTATTTGTGGGTTAATTGTACTAACGCGGTTGACATTTCTATCTTACCTAATGAAAAGGTGCCGGATGATAGAGTTTTACGCTGGGCGTTAGTGAGCGAGATGCATGACAGTATTGGGATGATCAAACCCTGATACAACCAGGCGGACTTAATGGATGATGCTTGGTACTTATGGATGTGGGCAGCCGGGAGTATTTACCCGACCTCGACTCTGACGACAGTTTCCATTGGCCACCTCCGAGGTTTATTTTCTATTCGCAGAGGGGTGAAAATGGATTTGGGTACTCACATTTACACTACTATTTGTCACTATGCCGGCATGGTCCCGACTAGGCAGAAGATGCCATACCCCTGCCTTATAACTGGTATTTGCAGGAGCCAGAGAGTAAAAATTTCGGCGGGGGGTGATATATTAACACATGGGGATCGACTGAACGGCCGGAGTAGTATTTTTCGAAGTACTCAGTTGAGGAGCAAACGGGCACGTTTGGAACCCGAAAAGGATAGTAGCCACGAGGAGGAAGAAGAGGCCGAGGAGGATGCCGGTGATGACTTGATGCCTTTTGAGGAAAATTTGCTTGAAAGAGTTCGGGGATTAGAAACATCCCAGGCTGAAATTTTGAGAAATCAGAATGAAATAATGGAGCGTCAATTAGAAACGGAGAAGTGCTTTGAAAAGCTTTTCCGTTTTCTAAACAGCCCGGACGACACACCTGGAGGATCACAAAGCTAAAATTTCAGGGAGTTTTCTGTTTCTCGCTTGCTTTTATTTTTTTTAAAAACTCGGGACAGTTTTACTTATAAGTTTGGGGGTGTTTTCGTACTTGTGTGTTTATTTTGTGGTTTTTCAACTATGATGTTTATTTTGATTTTGATTGTGGTATGTTTTGATTAGTGTAGTGTGTGGTGTGTTTTTATTATTTGGCATTGATTAGGTTTAGTGAATATATATTTCTAAATATATATATATTTATAGTATTTTGATCTATGAGATTTCTAGATCTGGCCATAACACCAATAAATTAGCTATATACAAGCTTCTAAATCGTTTTAACCGGTAAATTTTTTTTTTTTTATATATTCCAAAATTTTTTAGCCTTAATCTCTTTTTCCAAGCCTTGTAATTATCATATAAAATCGAGTCATTCGTTACCTTGAGAAAAGAAGAATCAATCGGTTGATGAAAAATAGAACTGAAATTTACTTAATTTGTGGAGTTTTTGATTTTTCATGCTTAACTAAAAAATGATTTTCTACATAAATTCTATTCCCTAAAAAAAAAAAGGAGTCATTGGTGAAAAGAGCTACACGTTAGCAAATAACGGTGTGAAAGCTATCACCTTAAAAAAAATAAATGACGAAAAGGAGAAGTGTTGAGCAGCAACAACTGCCTAATTTTGGAGGTCTTAAGTTTTGCGAAAAATAAAGGACTAACCATTGTTGGTGCGTAGCTGCCGTCTCAGAAAAATTGGTGAAAAGAGCTACACGTTAGCAAATAATGGTGTGAAAGCTATCACCTTTTTAAAAAAAAAATGAGATAGAAATTGTGTTAGTGAAAAGAGATACACGTTAGCAAATAACGGTGTGAAAGCTATCACTAAAAGGGATGTAGTTTATAAGCAGATTTGAATTAATTAGCGGCTGAATTTCAATACACTCAATTTCGTGAATAATCACAATATTTGATGACGCCAATGAAATTCTTCTTCATATTGAGTCGAAAGGGGATTTGGCATTGAATGTCGCTGCTGCTACTTCATTCCTCTCTTCTTCTCAAAGTATTCTCAGGGACCATCCCATGGACGATTCGGTTTTATTGTTGGAGAGATGTTGTCGGTGGGTTTTCTCGGTTGATGTGGCTCAGGAATAGTCCTCGCTCAGGCAGCGTGCCAAGTTGGCTTGGCTGAAGGATGGGGATCAATGTACTGCCTTCTTCTTCCGGCGGATTGCTTCTAGGCGAGTAAGATCTCGTATCTATAGACTTAATACGGAGGATGGTACTGAGGTGTCTGACCCTGCTCTTATTAAGAATGAGGTTATTGGGTTATACGAGAGACTGTTGGGTTACTCTAATCGGATTATGCCTTTGTCGTTCAGCCATGTTAGGCCTTTTATTTCGGCTTCTCTTTCTCCTGCTGATGCGGTTCACATGGTTAGACCTGTTACTGTCGATGAGGTTCGGTCTGTGTTCTTCGAGTTTGATAAGGACAAGGCCCCGGGCCCTGATGGTTTTAATGCTGCTTTTTACCAGCGGGCTTGGCCGATTGTGGGGGGTGAGATTTTGTTTGCTATTATGCATTTCTTTGCTACTAGGAAGTTTGTAAAGCAGATCAATTCTAAGATCATTTCTCTTGTTGCGAAAGTAGCCTTGTCTAGGAGCATGTCGGATTTTAGACTGATCTCTTGCTGTAACTTATTATATAAGGCTATTACGAAAATTATTGTTCATCGTATGCGTGATAGCTTGGATGCCTTGATTGACACGGCTCATACTGCTTTTATTCTTGGGAGAAGGATTAGTGATAATATCCTTCTTGCCCAGGAACTTCTTCATGGTTATGGGCAGAGGGGGATGCCTAGATGGTGTGTGTTTAAAGTTGACCTTATGAAAGCTTATGACACTGTTGAGTGGGATTTTGTGCTGATTGCTCTGCAGTGTATGGGTTTCCATCAGTCGTTCATTGCCTGGATCAGGGAGTGCATCACCACTACTACCTTTTCGGTATCCTTGAATGGTGATGCTGAGGGGATCTTTAGAGGTCGTAGGGGTCTTCGGCAGGGAGACCCCATCTCCCCTTACCTCTTTGTTATTGTTATGGAGGTGCTTCATGGTATTATTACTCGTGAGATCGCTCAGACCCCGGTGTTATGGAGGTGCTTCATGCTCGCCTTTGCTGATGATCTCCTTCTTTTCTGTAATCCAGATGAGGTCTCGATTAGTGTTCTTAAGAGGAGTATTGATATCTTTGATTCTCTTTCGGGGCTGCATGCTAACCCTGGGAAGAGTAATTTTTTTCTCTCGGCGAGTGCTTTGGAGCAGGGGGCTCAGATTGAGCAGTTATTAGGATATCAGATGGGCCAGCTCCCTGTGAGGTATTTGGGAGTCCCATTATCTTCATCGAAGCTCACGGTGGCTCAGTGCACTCCTTTGCTTGATAGGATTGATGGTCGGGTAAGTAACTAGGCTTGTAGATCTCTGTCCATGGCCGGCGTTGTCAGCTTATTCGGTCTGTGTTATCTGCTCTTCATATTTATTGGGCCTGTATTTTTATCCTGCCTAAGGGCGTGCTTGCCCTTATTGAGAAGCGTTTAAGGCATTTTCTTTGGAAAGGTTCTCGTGACTCTGGGCATGATAAAGTGGCTTGGTCTAAGGTTTGCTTGCCTGTAGAGTGTGGTGGCCTTGGTATTACTCCGTTGAGGGTTCAAAATCAGGCCCTTATGACCCGCCATATCTGGTCTCTCCTGGTTGGGTCTTCTCGTTCTGTTTGGGTTATCTAGGTTTGTTCTTATAGAGATCAGCAGTGTTATTTTTGGGATATCCCTATCTCTACTGCGTCTTCTTGGTATTAGAAACAGCTGCTGAAGTTGCGTCCCCTTGTCATGGGAGCGTTTCAGTATTCTGTTGGTGATGGCGCTTCCTTCCGTTTATGGTCGGATCCTTGGCACTCTATGGGTTTGATTTGGCATTCTCTGCCTAGAGCGACCCTTCGATCGGCATTGATGTGCATGCCCGCTCGCTCGTTATTTCGATGGTCAATGGGTTTGGCCTGCGGTTGATCGGGCCCCGGGTTCCAGCAGGTTGTTTCTGCCCTCCCTCCTATCTATGGAGGCCATGATATGGGATTGACAACTCCAAGGGAAGAAGACGAGGTGATGATCAACGTAAACAACCATGCAACTTACTTGGGCGAGAAAACGAAGACGAGACACGGAGTTACTGATAAGTGTCAGTTTTGTACACTTATCCATGGTTTGTATCGATAAAATTCACCCATAATTGAGTTAGTCTTCTCGTTTTTTGCTTTTAATTAATTAGTTTTAATAATTTTATTTTTATCGGATGATGATCGGATTAAATAACTGATTTACTCAAGAAATAACATGTTTATTAAATATTCTCTTTGTTGAATTTTGATATATTTATGTTGTAGGGCTTTCCGAGACGAATTCGGCTTTTTCCGATTCAAAATCGAGTTATATATCAAAAGTTATCATCCGAAGAAGATCTGGGGCAAAACGCAAAGTCCGAGAAATTCGGGCTGAAAACGTAACTATCAAAGCTTCAAGTGAGCAAATTTACGGTTGACGTTACGGCCGTAACATTCAGGAGTTACTGCCATAAGTCACCCTAGTTACGGCTGTAACTCCTGAATGTTACGGCCGTAACTCTTGACAGATTGTTATGATTTGTCTATTTTTTTATACTTTTTGTGTATTATTTAGGGGATGGCTGGCATTGATCCGATCTAATGTAATAATGATGGAGTCTTGGAGCTATTAGATGACTTTAGGTGTATAAATAGACCCCTTAAATCCTTCATCATTCATCATTCATCTTATAATTTTCCATTTTTGTAAACTTTTCTTTTTGTGTGAAGAACACACTTGTGTTCTTGAGTGATCTTTGTAAGTGTGGTATAGCATATGTTGTTCAGAGAGTTTATTGCTTCTATCTCCTTTATCTACTAAGGGAGTTAGGACCAATTCTTTCTCTTGATTCAACTAATAATGACCACACAAGCTTGTAATATGTATAATAAACCCTTCATGGGCTAAGTAACCTTTAGTTGGGATTATAAACAAGGTTAGTCATGTTATTTATGTTTGTATAAAGATCTATTGTGAATTACTTATTATTGTGTGTGATTTTCATTGTTTTAACAATCTTTATTTATTTGGCCAATAAATGACGATATTTATGGTCTTCATATGTTTCGAAAGAAAATATGTTTGATTAGATCAAATGATCTTCACTCTAAGTTGTTCTAGGGATAGAAATATACCTCTAGTCCTTAGATGATTCTTTGAGTTATTTTCATAAATCCTAATGCTATGTATTGAAGCCAATCAACATAGAAATATAGTGGATTGATTCAATATGTAAGGGGCGTTTTATAGTTCGAAAGAGAAACCGTCTTTTTAAGGAAAATCGAATCTACACAACATAATAAGTAAATTCATCTTATGATCTCCTATACATCTTTTATAACTAATGACGAACTAAGTTTGTAATCCCAACTATTTCATTTTATCGTTTAATCAATCTATTATAATTGCAATATTTTTATTTCCTTAAAATATTAGAACTATTATTGCATTTACTTTGCTACTATTAAACCAAACTTTTTAATTGTGTGTTTCACTCATCTTAGTATCTATAAAAATACACTAATAGTGTATAATTCAAATTATAACCAAACTTTTTTGTGGGATCGATAAACCGGACTCAAAAAGTCCACTTTACTACTTGATACGATATCGTGCACTTGCGATAGTTACACTAAAAACGTGTCAAATTTTTGGCGCCATTAGCGGAGAAGTATAAGTTATATTTGAAAAATTACATTATTAACTATTGTTATAAATACAACTTTTTCTTTGTTGTAGATTCTCTTGTCTATGCGAAGGACATACAATTGCGATTTAGTTTCACTAGATCCCGAGATCGAAGCCACATTCAGAAGAAGGCGAAGAGAACAAAAGAAAAACATTATTTCTTCACCATCAATGGCGGACGAACTAAATCCACGTCTTCCCCAAGGAAATGATAACGAAAGAATTCCTCCGGTGGGGGGAATACCTAATGTTCAAAACATTCAACAATATCCTATTGTGCCGGAAATAGATGAAGACAACATGCTCTTTGGGGAATTGATGAACCCCCCATCTTTGAGCGTTCAATCAAGTGTAATCTATCCACCATTTGGAGTGGACAATTTTCAAATTCGCCCAGATGTCATCAATCTCTTCTCCAACAACAACTCATTCTATGGAAGAACCGACGAAAATCCATATCTCCATATTAACCGCTTTGTGGAGATATGTGGAAATTTCAAATATCCAAATGTGATACGAAATTGAGTAGTCCAAATAAAAAAGACGAAGCAAGGATCGACGTTAAAGGCCTTACAACGCGCCGTGCACGTGCGACTACATTTTTAGGCGAGAAAACGGACATAAGATGTAAAAGGAATGTCCAACCTGCCGGAAAATGTCCAACCGGCCGGAAAATATCCAACCTGCTGGAAAATATCTCGCCTGCCGGAAAATATCGCACCTGCCGGAAATGGCCGAGCACTGCCGACCGAACCCGGCCGTGTCGTCCGACACGGCCCGTTGTCACGGGCTTAGAGTTTGCTATGCTCCTAAGTGTCGTGCGGCCTAGCAACCCTCTTGCTAGTCAGCCTTAAACTCCCCGAATTTGGCTAAGTATGAAGTTGGCACAACGAAAGAGAGGCAATGGGTTAATGGAAAATTACTTCCACTAAGTTTCAAAGAGTTTACAAAGTCTCTTACAAATGAATTCCCAAGGATGGATGCAAATGAGCCCCAACTTTCCTATTTATACTACCTCCTATCACTAGAACCTTCCTCCACCTCCTCATTTGGAGGCTTCTAGACCCTCCTACACTATTACAAAATCTAGAGTATTCTAAGTACAAAAGCCTTTACAAATGTCTAGAATCATCTACTAGATTACAAGTCTTGATTCATCCAAGAGTCTCTAGCACCTTCCACATATTTCTGGATCTTCCTGGCCCGTTCGGCCCGACCCGGCCCGCTCGGCCCGACTCGCCCTGACTCCATGTAACCCGACCCGATCCAGCCCGGCCTTCCACACATGCCTCCAGATTAATCTTTGATGTTCTGGACCATCCCGGTCCGTTTCTAGAATGTTCCGAGTATAACTTCCTCACAGTGGACTCCTCAGCTTTCCAATGTCCACTGCCCTCACAAGGCTTTTTCCCGCTAAGCCTATTATAGGGGGAGGGGGCTCCGTGCGTCCCTCGTGCGCCGCCCGCGCGCGCGCCTAGCGCCTTGCGCGCACCCCTCGCGGGTGTCCGTCGCCCGTGTCCGAGTCTCGGCCCTCGGATGTGCCTCGTCTCGTCATCTTGTCCTGCATTGTCCCGAAGCGGTGTGCCTGTCCGCTGCACTCGTCCGTTCGGTTCCCAACGTGCCTTGCCTTGCCGCCCAGGTAGTCCCGCATTTGGCCTAATGGCCTTGTCCCTCGGTCGGGCACTCTGTTGCCCGGATGGCCTGCTTGCTCAGCCATACATCCACGCATGCCGCGCCACTCGGCTAAGTACCTCAGTCGGTTGTGCCGCTCCACACGGCCTAGCTGTCCCGAACGTGCCCCGTGCACGTTGATCTACTGAACCTCGCACCCCTCTATGCGGGTCTGTCCGAGCCCTCTGTCGGTCATTTCTCTTGGGGCGTGACACTCTCCCCCGCCTGTTCCGTCGACGTCCCCGTCGACGTGTGCTGCCACTCGGTCCCTCGATGTACCGCATTGACCCCAGACAGTACATCGGCATTTCCTCTTCGGTCAGCTTCTTCTGAAATCGAAGTGTCGTCATCGCTGCGTAGGGAAGTTGCTCCACCGTCAAGGGGATAGTGATGGGTTTGTTCGGACCGTTCACCCATAGTACCTTTGCTTGTGGGAAAAAGGCAAAATCGTTCTTCTCCAGGAAGTCCATTCCCAAAATGAGGTCCCGATCGTCCATCGTGGTGACCTTGAAGTGCACTCGGCCTTCCCAGTTTCCGAGCACGATTCGCACTCCGTTTGCTGCCCCTGTGACCGGTACTGCTGGTCCGTTGTTAGACTTCATCCAGCCCTTGCATGGCTGCACAAGTAGTCCCAATCTTCTGGCTTCGGCCTCAGTGATATAGTTGTAGTCGGCTCCCGTGTCGACCAAGGCCTTGATGGGTTGGTGGTTGATGGTTCCTTCCACGAACATCAACTTGCTTCCTCGCGGTCCCTCGCTGCCTGCACTGACGACAGAATTAAGTTGGGGGATCGTGCTTACCTGCTGCACGTCGTGATCAATCGTTGGCCCCTCGCATTCGGCCATGGCGTTGAGCTTTACCATTTTCGGACAGTCCTTCATCCGATGAGCTCCGCCGCACATAAAGCATCCTCGTTGGTCAGGAGCGCCCCTGCGTTCACCCGAGTAGTATGGTTTGTCCGCGTCAAGTTGCGGTCTCGTCCCGAATCTGCCACGTGATGGTTGGGCTGGTTGCTGTACTGACGTGCGGGTGTCTCCCCCGCCTTTGGCTTGACCCTCAGCTCGCGGCTCTTTCGTCTTCTCGAATTCGGCTAGGGACTCGTCCACTTTGATTGCCTCATTGACAGATTTCACCTTGCGGCCTTGTACTCTGTCCCTGACCTAACTCGGTAGTCCATCCAGGAAGAAAAATAGTCGATCATCCTCGGTCATGTCCGGAATCTGAAGCATGATCGATGTAAAGTCCCGAACATAGTCCCGAATGGTAGTCTTGTGCTTGAGCTCGCGGAGTTTCTTCCTTGCCTCATAGCATGTGTTCTCGGGATAGAATTGTGCCTTGAGTTCGGACACGAACTCGTCCCAAGTCCCGATCGGTTGGAAAGTCCATTTCGTAACATCGGCCTGTCGATGACGCCACCACAGCATTGCATCGTCGGCAAGATATAGTGCAGCCTGCCGTACTTTGGCCTTCTCGTCCGTCAGTCCCAGACCATCAAAGTAAAGTTCCATTCGCCACAGGAACTCCTCGATTGACTTGGCATCTCTCTTGCCAATGAATTCCTTGGGTTTGGGGACCTCAACCCTTGGTCCCTCGAACCTCGCCCCGCCAAATGTGCTGTTCCAGCTCGGCCCACCATTTGAGTTGGTGCCCGAGTTGCTTGCCCGACAGATTTTATCACAAAAATCTTCAAAACGTTTGGTACTTACCTCACAAGACTCGGCATACTGCTTGCGCATTTCCGTGATGCTGGCTGCCACATGATCCTCGATCGTTGCTAACTCCTTGCGCAACGAGAGTTGTTCCCTCTTGAAGGTCTCGAGCTGGCCCAACGTGTGCCCTTCCAGTTGGCCAACAGCTTTCTCGAGAGTACCCACGCGTTCCTCCGTGCTCAATTGGGTTTTAGTGATGCGCTGCCCAAGAGCTTCGATATCGTCCTCGATGTCGGGTAGGCGGTGTGCTAAGGTGAGTATGATCTTTCGGATGTCTTCATCCTCAAGAAGTCAGCTTCGTGCCGGGTTTTCCTCGTGTTGCGGCGGCACCACACCGCGCGCCTTGCTCTTGCCACGCTTGGCTTTCCCTTCAGCTGGGACTTCTCCACGTCCCCGGACCTTGTCAGCCTCTGTGACTCGTCCGTCCTCCACATTGATGTCTGCCTCGATCTGTCCGTCGGCCATGATGCCTACTGATCGTTAGCGTCGACTCCCGCAGTCCTGCACACCTCCTTGTGTGGCTAACGATGGCTCCGATACCACTTGTCACGGGCTTAGAGTTTGCTATGCTCCTAAGCGTCGTGCGGCCTAGCAACCCTCTTGCTAGTCAGCCTTAAATTCCCCGAATTTGGCTAAGTATGAAGTTGGCACAACGAAAGAGAGGCAATGGGTTAATGGAAAATTACTTCCACTAAGTTTCAAAGAGTTTACAAAGTCTCTTACAAATGAATTCCCAAGGATGGCTGCAAATGAGCCCCAACTTTCCTATTTATACTACCTCCTATCACTAGAACCTTCCTCCACCTCCTCATTTGGAGGCTTCTAGACCCTCCTACACTATTACAAAATCTAGAGTATTCTAAGTACAAAAGCCTTTACAAATGTCTAGAATCATCTACTAGATTACAAGTCTTGATTCATCCAAGAGTCTCTAGCACCTTCCACATATTTCTGGATCTTCCTGGCCCGTTCGGCCCGACCCGGCCCGCTCGGCCCGACTCGGCCCGACTCCATGTAACCCGACCTGATCCGTCCTGGCCTTCCACACATGCCTCCGGATTAATCTTTGATGTTCTGGACCATCCCGGTCCATTTCTGGAATGTTCCGAGTATAACTTCCTCACAGTGGACTCCTCAGCTTTCCAATGTCCACTGCCCTCACAAGGCTTTTTCCCGCTAAGCCTATTATAGGGGGAGGGGGCTCCGTGCGTCCCTCGCGCGCCGCCCGCACGCGCGCCTAGCGTCTTGCGCGCACCCCTCGCGGGTGTCCTTCGCCCGTGTCCGAGTCTCGGCCCTCGGATGAGCCTCGTCTCGTCATCTTGTCCCGCATTGTCCCGAAGCGGTGTGCCTGTCCGCTGCACTCGTCCGTTCGGTTCCCGGCATGCCTTGTCTTGCCGCCCAGGTAGTCCCGCATCTGGCCTAATGGCCTTGTCCCTCGGTCGGGCACTCTGTTGCCCGGATGGCCTGCTTGCTCGGCCATACATCCACGCATGTCGCGCCACTCGGCTAAGTCCCTCAGTCGGTTGTGCCGCTCCACACGGCCTAGCTGTCCCGAACGTGCCCCGTGCACGTTGATCTACTGAACCTCACACCCCTCTGTGCGGGTCTGTCCGAGCACTCTGTCGGTCATTTCTCTCGGGGCGTGACACCGTGCCGAGATGTGCCAGATGAGCCAAACTGACTGTCGGCCGAACCCGACCGTGTCGTCCGACACGGTCGAGTCCTACTCTTCCGGAAATGCCGAAAATGACTGCCCAGCCGCCCGACCGTGTTCCACGACACGGTCGAGTCCTGCCAGACGTCCTTGTCGCGCCGCGTGATCGAGTCGCTGTCGGACGTCCTTGTCACGCCGCGACCGTGTCAAGCAGACACGGTCGAGTCACTGCCGGTCCTTGTCGCGCCGCGGTCGAGTCACTACCGGTCCTTGTCGCGCTGCGGCCGTGTCGCCTGGCACGGTCCGTGTCCTGCCGGCAGATTCCTCTTTTTTTTAGCTTTTCTTTTTTTGTGTTTGTCTTTTCTTTGCTTTTCACTCATTTTAGGGATTGTGTTTCCCCTAAAATTATGATTGTTGTTCCTTTTGTATTTTATTGTTGATTTGTTTTGATTATTCAAAGATTTTATAAATCTTTGAATTATTTTCTTTTTTTGTTTGATTCCTTAGACTTAGACTACATCCCCTATAAGTAGTCTTTGATTATCACTTGTAATAGATAGAGAGTATGATGAATTTGAATGTGAAAGAATACACTTTGTGTTTCTATCCTTGGTGAATGATTTTTACCGAAACTTGATTTTTATTCGACGCGTTTTCGAATATTAATCCGATTGATTCTCAATAGGTCTTGGGAAGAAATCACCTTATCGAATTATAGGTCTAATTCGATAAACCCTTGTTCTTGATCGTACAGGTCTTCCTGATCGATATTATCACTTTTCCGATATTACTTCTATTTTCCAGTTGTTCGAATTTTCCTCGTCATATTCGATATTACATCACAAAATACATCCAAAAACACCATATTCGTAAAAAGACTTCCGCTACAACATTCCTACATATACTCCGAACGATACGTATCCGCCTCTCCCCGGAGAATTCGTATCATAAGTGGTATCGGAGACCAGGGTCATCTCCTTGGGCGATTTATTCAACGAATTTTTTTTTTGTTGAGGTATTTTGTTATCAATTTTTCTTTCCAAAAAAAAAAAGAAGAATAAAAAAAATGTTTGATTTCTGTTATCCGTTCTCCGAATCTTCATGTTTAGATCTTGTTGTTGATTGGTCAAAACCTCCTGTTTTTGACGAATGCGATTGTGAAATTTGTTCACAAGTGAAATCACACCCGATTGGCATGAAAGACAATTACGAGGCAATTTTCTTCGGTCTTGAAATTGAATCCGATGAGTTCAACCACGATGATAAAGGTTTTGCCTCGCAAAATAATTATCATTTTTATGTTAATCATGATAGTTATTTTGTCGGTTGCCCTTTGAAATGTCCATTTGTCTATCGCCTCAAAGTTCTGCGCCACACTCGAACGTCCGATATTTTTAGGCTTATTATCTGTTTGGTGACTTTCTTTTATCCCTTGGGAGATGAGACCAATGCCTATTTGAGGACGAATCGCTTTAAAGGGGGAGGAAATGATACGAAATTGAGTAGTCCAAATAAAGAAGACGAAGCAAGGATCGACGTTAAAGGCCTTACAATGCGCCGTGCACGTGCGACTACATTTTTAGGCGAGAAAACGGACATAAGACGTAAAAGGAATGTCCTACCTGCCGGAAAATGTCCAACCGGCCGGAAAATATCCAACCTGCCGGAAAATATCTCGTCTGCCGGAAAATATCGCACCTGCCGGAAATGGCCGAGCACTGCCGACCGAACCCAGCCGTGTCGTCCGACACGGCCCGTGCCGAGATGTGCCAGATAAGCCAAACTGACTGTCGGCCGAACCCGACCGTGTCGTCCGACACGGTCGAGTCCTACTCTGCCGGAAATGCCGAAAATGATCGCCAACCGCCCGTGTTCCACGACACGGCCGAGTCTGCCAGACGCCCTTGTCGCGCCACGTGGAAGTCGCCGGACGTCCTTGTCATGCCGCGACCGTGTCAAGCGGACACGGCCGAGTCATCGCGGTCCTTGTCGCGCATGGCCGAGTCACCGCTGTCCTTGTCGCGCCGCGACCGTGTCGCCGCACGGCCGTGTCCCGCGGCGATTCCTCTTTTTTTTAGCTTTTCTTTTTTTGTGTTTGTCTTTTCTTTGCTTTTCACTCATTTTAGGGATTGTGTTTCCCCTAAAATTATGATTGTTGTTCCTTTTGTATTTTATTGTTGATTTGTTTTGATTATTCAAAGATTTTTTAAATCTTTGAATTATTTTCTTTTTTTGTTTGATTCCTTAGACTTAGACTACATCCCCTATAAGTAGTCTTTGATTATCACTTGTAATAGATTGAGAGTATGATGAATTTGAATGTGAAAGAATACACTTTGTGTTTCTATCCTTGGTAAATGATTTTTACCGAAACTTGATTTTTATTCGACGCGTTTTCGAATATTAATCCGATTGATTCTCAATAGGTCTTGGGAAGAAATCACCTTATCGAATTATAGGTCTAATTCGATAAACCCTTGTTCTTGATCGTACAGGTCTTCCTGATCGATATTATTACTTTTCCGATATTACTTCTATTTTCCATTTGTTCGAATTTTCCTCGTCATATTCGATATTACATAACAAAAGACATCCAAAAACACCATATTCGTAAAAATACTTCCGCTACAATATTCCTACATATACTCCGAACGATACGTATCCGCCTCTCCCCGGAGAATTCGTATCAAAATGTAAATGACGAGGCGATCAAAATGAGACTTTTCGTGCACACTTTGAAGGACAGAGCAATAGAGTGGCTAGATACTTTGCCACCACGAAGCATAACAAATTGGCCCGAATTTGTCCAAAAATTCACCACTAAATACTTTCCACCAATAAAAGTGGCGAAACTCAAATACGAAATCTCTACATTTTGTCAACAAGATTCAAAATCATTCCACGAAGCATGGGAGAGATACAAAGATATGCTACAAAAATGTCCTAACTATGGTTTCAATTTGGGAGCACAAGTCAATTACTTCTATTCTGGAATTTTACCTTCATGCCGAGCCAATGTCGATTCATCATCAAATGGCTCACTGGGCAACAAAACTATGAAAGAGGCTTATAATCTTTTTGAGGTTATAAGTGAACAAAGTACAAGATGGCCAGACAGAAATATCCAAAAGAAACCAAATGGTGTTTTTGAAGTGGATTCTTATTCACTTATGTTGGCAAAAATTGAAGCTCTATCAAAGAAAGTCGAGGAAATGTCTTTTTCAACTCCTCAATCTGTGAAGACGGTGCAAACTCCACAAGTTTCAGGTTTTTCATGTGAAATTTGTGGAGCAACTCACAACAACATTATCTGTCCCTTAGTACAACAGGAGCAGTCACCACCACCACCAGAACAAGTGGCGTATGCTCAGAATTTCCAAAGGCAAGCATACAATCCTTACGGGCCAACATACAATCCAGGGTACAAAAATCATCCAAATTTTTCTTATGCAAACAACAACAATGTGTTGAATCCAACGCATCAAGAAAAGAAGCCCAGATGGGAAGAAGCAATCACGGAGCTAGCTGAACAACAACTGAAGTATCAACAACGCAATGATGCTTCAATTAAAAATCTGGAGACATAAGTTGGCCAAATGGCCCAAATACTTTCAGAAAGATCTCATGGCATGTTACCTAGCAATACCGAGGTAAATCCAAGGGAAAATGTCCAAGCTATCACAACAAGAAGTGGAGTGCAGTTGCCCGAAATTTCTATGGAAAATCATCTGGAAAAACAAAAAAATAAACAAAATCAAGAATCAAAAAAAGAATCTGATACAGGACCTTCATCTCAAAAAGGTCCAGTTGCTACAAAATCTTATGTTCCACCTATCCCATTTCCTCAACGGTTAAAGAATCACAAGCTCGATGCTCAATTCGGGAAATTCTTGGAAATTTTCAAAAAGCTACACATCAACATTCCTTTTGCCGATGCTCTAGCACAAATGCCAAGCTGTGCCAAATTTATGAAAGATATTCTTTCCAACAAACGAAGGCTTGAAGAATACGAAACTGTCATGCTAACAGAGGAATTTAGCGCAATACTACAAAAGAAGTTTCCACCCAAGCTAAAAGATCCGGTAACTTTCACAATCCCGTGTATAATTGGTGAAGTGAATTTTGGCAAAGCTCTTTGTGATTTAGGGGCAAGTATCAACTTGATGCCACTGTCAATTTTCAACAAATTGAACTTGGGAGTAGCAAAAGCAACAACAGTTTCACTACAATTAGCCGATCGGTCAATCAAATATCCACGTGGGATAATAGAAGATGTGCTCGTCAAGGTTGATAAATTCATATTTCCAGCAGATTTTATCATCCTCGACATGGAAGAAGATCAGGATATTCCCATTATTTTGGGACGACCATTTCTCGCAACCGGACGTGCTCTTATTGACGTCTATGAAGGAAAGCTAATTCTCAGAGTGGAAGACGAACATGTCATCTTCGATGTCCTAAAAACTTTGAATCAACCCTCCACAGATGAGTATTGTCTAAGAATAGACGCAATTGAAGCCATGGTGAACAAATCTTTAGAGAAAATTCTATCTAAAGATCCTCTTGAGACATGTATAGCAAATTCTCTAACCAGCATGGAAGAAGAATATCACTTGGCCGAAACAGTTAACTATCTAGAAGCAATACCACCCTTAAGAAGGCATTCACATTTTGAAGAATTGGGGACAAGCTCCGCTAAACCCCTCCCTTCTTTACAAGAAGCTCCAATACTTGATCTCAAACCTCTACCCACGCATTTGAGATACGCTTACTTGGGCGTTTCTTCTACACTTCCGGTCATCATATCTAACATATTGACCGAACTTAAAGAAGGGAAATTACTAAGGGTATTGAGGAATCACAAAAGAGCAATTGGATGGACTATTGCAGACATTAGAGGAATAAGCCCCTCTATATGCACTCACAAAATTTTGATGGAAGATGACTGCAAACCTTCAATTGAGCATCAATGACGTTTGAATCCAAACATGAAGGAAATTGTGAAGGCAGAGATTCTTAAATTACTTGACGCAGGAATCATTTATCCAATCTCAGATAGTCCATGGGTGAGCCCTGTACATATGGTGTCTAAAAAGAGTGGAATCACGATCATAGAGAACGAGCACAATGAACTTATACCAACACGACCCATCACAGGATGGAGAATGTGCATTGATTACAGGAAGCTCAACAAAACTACCAGAAAAGATCATTTTCCACTCCCATTTATTGATCAAATGCTCGATAGATTGGCGGGACATTCTTACTACTGTTTTCTCGACGGCTATTCAGGGTACAACCAAATCGTAATAGCCCCAGAAGACCAAGAGAAAACAACATTCACATGCCCTTATGGAATATTTGCCTATAGAAGAATCCCATTCGGATTGTGCAATGCTCCAGCCACATTTCAAAGATGCATGATGTCAATATTCTCAGACATGGTTGAAAAATTCATTGAAGTTTTCATGGACGATTTCTCGGTTTTCGGAGATTCATTTGATAAATGTCTAAATCACTTAGGCATGGTCTTGGAAAGATGTGAAGACACAAATCTAGTTCTCAATTGGGAGAAATGTCACTTCATGGTCCAGGAAGGAATCGTACTTGGCCATAGAATCTCACAACATGGAATTGAAGTCGATAAGGCAAAGATCCAAGTGATTGCAAAACTTCCTCCACCAATTTCGGTGAAAGGAGTAAGGAGTTTTCTCGGACATGCAGGATTCCATCGGAGGTTTATAAAAGATTTCTCAGAAATAGAAAAACCTCTCTGTTCTTTGCTTGAGAAAGATACACCATTCCTTTTCACAAATGAATGCCACGTGGCCTTTGCAACTTTGAAGGATAAACTTACATCAGCTCCAATCATCATTTCTCCAGATTGGACTATTCCTTTCATTTTGATGTGCGATGCAAGTGATTATGTCGTAGGGTCCGTACTGGTCCAGAAGAAGGACAAAATGATGCAAGTGATCCATTATGCTAGCAGGACTATGAATGATGCTCAGCTGAACTACACAACAACTGAAAAAGAGATGCTTGCAGTGGTTTATGCCTTTGACAAATTTCGATCCTACTTATTGGGATCAAAGGTCATAGTCTACACTGATCATTCAGCTTTGAAATATTTAATGACAAAGCTGTTGTGTCAAGAATTAACACTCTCCGACTGGCGATCGCCTCGGAGATCGGGCGACCGAAGTCATCGCTGAAAGCAAGCGTAAGGCGACTGACCAAAGCGGCCGAGCCTTCACCCAGCGGACAAGCTAAATCGGCCAACCGAAGGCCCCAGGACAAGTCCCAGTTCCGAGCGATCGACATCAAATACGATCGTCTCTCGGTACTCGGAGACCGACTCCTGGCGACCGACAAGCGGACGACCATCCCTCGGCACCTTCCGACCGACCCTTGGTGACCGACCGATGCCGAACCTCGGCAACTGGCCGATGGCGACCTCTGATGACCAACTAGAGACGACCGCCTCATGTCGATCAGCGCCGACGGCCATCCAGTCGGCAAAGGCCGAGCCTCAAGACTAGCACCATGTGCAAGAGCCGAGACAAGATCCGCGAATCTCGGATCATTGACCACAGCCTGGCAGAATCTTTCCACCAGCCGACAAGCCGCCGAAAGTTGTCAGTAGGGCCGCATGTGACTGACTCCGGACGTGGCCGCCCCTCATCGACCGCCACTGGCCGTCCGTAAGCTTTGGACTTTAGGCAGATCACCTCTTCTCGACTTTAGCCCGACAGCCCGGGTGATCGCCCCCTTATAATATTGGCCGGCAGACGATTGCCCCATTATTATAATGGCCGGAAGGCGATCGCCCGCCAGAAGACAAGACCCGGCTGCCCCTATAAATACAAGGCACCCTGCACTCGGCCAACTCTCTGGCATTATCGCGATTTCAGCACACTAGACAGAATCAATACTCAGCACTTGGCTATCTCCAACTCTTGGCAACAGCTATCATTCGGTATTTCTTCTCTCGGCCTCTCTCATCCAGAAGACGATCGGCAGGGATGAAGAACACCGAGCTTCGCTCAAGAGCCGGATTAACAGAGTCTTTTTACACTCATTGTATTTAGATTTCTCTCATTAATACTTGTATCCACGAATATTTGTATTAATATCATCTCGCGAGAGCATTCAAGCCCGGGCCTAACAAGCCCGGCAAATCTTGTATTATTTATCTTCTCTCGGAAGTGCTCCCGCAATTGTTGTTTGTTGTCCGTCTTCCAGCAGTATTAATCTTCGGATAAATATTTTGGGCACAACAATTGGCGCTAGAAGGAGGGGGGCTTGAACCTTCGAATTTTTATACCTACCGTCCCGAAGAACACTCACTGTTCTCGGGGCAGATACTTGAAGTGACACTCACTGCACTTCAAAGAAATCTTTCAGAAATCATGTCTTCCACCTCCGCGTCTAAGAAAGCCGCTGACCAGCCGTCCAGACCCCCCGTTCCGTCCCAGTCCGAGCCGCAGCCGATGGTGGAAGGCAGCCGCCGCGGTTAGAGACGCTCGATCCCATCCCTGGACGCGGCCCAAGCCTCTTGCTCGATCAGGTCTGAACTAAGGAACAGATCGACGAGGTCATGGCCGTCCTACAGGAGCGACGGAGTGCTCTCGACGCGCTTCCTGCTATCACCCCCTCGGCCGCCCGCCGGAAGTCCAAGCGGAAGCTCAAGGCGTTACTGGCCGCGCGATCGCCAGGAGGCTCTCGTACGCAAGAGGAGGCGCTCGGCAGCCGGGGCACCTCTGTCTTCGATCGCACAGGCGTGACCCGACACGGCGGCCGGGCACGGCCCGGCCACTACGAGACGACGGAGTTTGAGTCCGTCACCGTGAGCTCGGCCTACCCGGCTCCCGTAAGGCGGCCAGCCTGGCTCCCCCTCGCCAAATTGCCGAGGTCGGCAGCAGCAGAGTCCGGAGATCGGTACACGATCGCCTCGGCTCCCGCTCCCAAAGCCGATCAGCAAGCGACCGAGCCACTGCGATGGCTGCGATGCAACGTCAGATCGACGACATGAAGGCGCTCCTGCAATCTAGGGCAGGCGCCATGAAGACGATCGCCGAGCCAAGCGAGCCGCTCGCGATCGACATCGAGCTCGCCCCTGTGCAGCACAAGATCGCTCCCCCGCAAACACCCTTGTACGAGGGGCGATCGGACCCCGAAATGCACCTGAGCAAGTACAACATCTACATGACCGGGTGTGGGGCATCTGACGCGACCAGGTGCCGAATGTTCCCTATGACGCTGGACGACCTCGCCCACCGGTGGTACACCTCGTTGCCACCCCGGTCCATTGGCTCCTTTAACGAGCTAGCAAACGTCTTCACAAGGTACTTTGCCGCCAAGGTCGCTCAACCGAAAGGTCCCCATCGCATGCTGCGAGTCAAGCAAGGGAAAGAAGAATCCGACTTGGACTACATCGACCGGGTAGACGAGATCATCCTCAATGGTGAGCCCGTAAGCGATGAGATCGCCCTCCACGTGGTCTTAGCCAGATTCCATGGTCTTTCGCCTATGTTCAGGCATCTTACGAAGGACCCCCCCACGACCTACGCGGTCTTCCGAGCTAAAGCCGCAGATTTTCTGGCCAGGCAGAGGCTTCTTCTTAGCCTAGGAGTACCGCGATCGGCGCCCGAGCGACGACATCCAGTCTTCCAGCCCGAGCGACGACCTCCAGTCTTCCAGCCCGATCGCTACTATCCAGCAGAGCCGGAGGACTCGCTCACCGCCTATAGTCCATCATGAGGGACTAAGGCTCGCGATCGCCTCCACCGCACATCATAAAGCTATGGTCCTGGTAGTCGATGGAACCGGCTACTTCGGCCATGCAAGGTCCCTTTCGGCCGAGATCGCCCGCCCTTCGTTTAAATACGAGGCCGGCGTAGTCTAAGGGCTCTCCAACATTAATCAGTGGACACGGTCGCCCGCCCTCAAGGTTCACCATCTAAAGATGATCTACCCGGACAAAGCGACACGCGCCAACAACCCCCGTCTCAACGTACACCGTCGAGGTCGGCCATCTACATGGCTGGCCGAGGTGGAAGCAGAGCTAACAAGCCGCGGGCGTGGAGTTGATTCATCCGACGCTGCCCCGCGCAAGGTCTCCTCTAGACCGAGACCGCACGCCCTTCGTTTAAATACGAGGCGAGGAGCAGCCTAACAGAGGACCCTCATAATAAAGTGAGTCACGAGACACTCAATGTCTTCGCGCACCAAGACACGGTCATGGAGTCGGTCCATCGATCTCCACGACTGTGCACGATTCCTCAAACAAGCGAAACCACCAAGTTTCCGAGGGGGATCGGCCAATGTTGTTTTTGCAGGTACAAGACCGAAAGATAGCTAGCCAATTGACCATGATAGCTCAAGTCCGAATCCTAAGTCAGCTCAGCAAGATCGCTCGTCCTCATCCTTACAGGATCGCCAGCAAGAACCACCTCGCCCCATGTCTTCAACATAGGAGCAAGCTGGGGGGCAATTGTTGTGTCAAGAATTAACACTCTCCGGCTGGCGATCGCCTCGGAGATCGGGCGACCGAGTCACTGCCGAGCAGCCAAGGCAGAACTGCCGACCAGCGACCAGGCGGCCGAGCCTTCACCCAGCGGACAAGCTAAATCGGCCAACCGAAGGTCCCAGGACAAGTCCCGGTGCCGAGCGATCGACATCAAATACGATCGTCTCTCGGTACTCGGCGACCGACTCCTGGCGACCGACAAGCGGACGACCATCCCTCGGCACCTTCCGACCGACCCTTGGTGACCGACCGATGCCGAACCTCGGCAACTGGCCGATGGCGACCTCTGATGACCAACTAGAAACGACCGCCTCATGTCGATCAGCGCCGATGGCCATCCAGTCGGCAAAGGCCGAGCCTCAAGACTGGCACCATGTGCAAGAGCCGAGACAAGATCCGCGAATCTCGGATCATTGACAACAGCCTGGCAGAATCTTTCCACCAGCCGACAAGCCGCCGAAAGTTGTCAGTAGGGCCGCATATGACTGACTCCGGACGCGTGCTGGCCCCTCATTGGACCGCCCAGCTGGCTGCCTGCTGTAGCTTTGGACTTTAGGCAGACTGCCAGCCTCTTCCTTGGACTTTAGCCCGACAGCCCGGGTGATCGACCCCTTATAATATTGGCCGGCAGACGATCGCCCCATTATTATAATGGCCGGAAGGCGATCGCCCGCCACAAGACAAGACCCGGCTGCCCCTATAAATACAAGGCACCCTGCACTCGTCCAACTCTCTGGCATTATCGCGATTTCAGCACACTAGACAGAATCAATACTCAGCACTTGGCTATCTCCAACTCTTGGCAACAGCTATCATTCGGTATTTCTTCTCTCGGCCTCTCTCATCCAGAAGACGATCGGCAGGGATGAAGAACACCGAGCTTCGCTCAAGAGCCGGATTAACAGAGTCTTTTTACACTCATTGTATTTAGATTTCTCTCATTAATACTTGTATCCACGAATATTTATATTAATATCATCTCGCGAGAGCATTCAAGCCCGGGCCTAACAAACCCGGCAAATCTTGTATTATTTATCTTCTCTCGGAAGTGCTCCCGCAATTGTTGTTTGTTGTCCGTCTTCCAGCAGTATTAATCTTCGGATAAATATTTTGGGCAACAACAAAAGCAAGATGCAAAGTCAAGGCTAATCCGATGGGTTCTACTTATGCAAGAATTCGACATAGAAATCAGAGACAGAAAGGGAACAAAAAACCAAGTGGTGGATCATCTCTCTAGACTCGACCAAAACAATGCTCAAGAGAAGGAAATAAATGAAGTATTTTCGGATGAACAACTGTTCCAAATCTCTAATATCCAGGAAAAACAAAATGCACCATGGTATGCTGACATCGTTAATTTCCTTGTTAGTGGAATAATTCAACCAAATTTTTCCCATCATCAAAAGAAAAAATTCTTCTCCGAGTTGAAATACTATTACTGGGAAGATCCTCTATTGTTCAGACGAGGACCTGATCAAATCATCCGGAGATGCATACCGGAAGAAGAAATGGAGAAGGTATTAGAAATATGTCATTCCGTTCACTATGGAGGACATTTTGGGGGTTCAAAAACAGCAGCAAAAATTCTTGAAGCAGGATTCTATTGGCCCACTCTGTTCAAAGATGCACATACACTTGTCTCGAAGTGTGACCGGTGCCAAAGACATGGAAACATGTCAAAAAGAAATGAAATGCCAATGAATTTCATCCTTGAAGTTGAAATCTTCGACGTTTGGGGAATTGATTTCATGGGACCCTTTCCATCATCGTTCTCTAATGAATACATCCTTGTAGCTGTGGACTACGTATCTAAATGGGTGGAGGCTGTTGCATTACCAACAAACGAAGCTAAGGTCGTGGTAAATTTTCTAAAGAAAAATATATTCACTCGCTTCGGAACTCCGAGAGTTATTATCAGTGATGGCGGATCTCATTTCTGCAATCACCAGGTTAAGGCTCTATTGACCAAATTCGGAGTAAAACACCGTGTCGCTACCTCTTATCACCCACAAACCAGTGGACAAGTCGAGGTTTCCAATCGTGAACTGAAACGTATACTTGAGATGACAGTCGACTCATCTCGGAAAGATTGGTCGAAAAAGCTGGATGATGCGCTCTGGGCTTACAGAACAGCTTATAAGACACCGATAGGCATGTCTCCATTTCGTCTGGTATTTGGAAAAGCCTGTCACCTGCCCGGTAGAACTTGAACATCGAGCCTTTTGGGCTATAAAAAAATAAACTTTGTGAGCAGGTTGGTGGAAAGAAAAGATTGCTGCAGTTAAATGAGTTGGATGAAATCCGACTCGACTCATATGAAAATGCCAAAATCTACAAAGAAAAAAACAAAAAGATGGCATGACAGCAGAATTCTAAGAAGAGATTTTAAAACAGGAGACCAAGTTCTGCTTTTTAATGCACGACTTCGTCTGTTTCCGGGTAAGCTGCGATCACGATGGACGGGGCCTTACACGATCAAATAGGTGTTTTCTCATGGAGCTGTGGAGATTTATAATAAAACCGACAGGAGTTTCAAAGTAAACGGACAACGGTTAAAGCCATATCTGGGAGGAGAATTCTCGACAGCAAAGTCAATCATAATGCTGGAAATACCTAATTAATCTGACGAGAAGTCAAGCTAAGGACGTTAAACAAAGCGCTTATTGGGAGGCAACCCAACTTCTATTATTTCGCAAATAAGTTTGGGGGTAACATGGAAGGATTCAACAACAATAGCAAGGATCAGATCGTTCATAAAATCCAGGGAGTCTTTCTTTCATTATTCTCACACATATAATAATTATAATTTTCTAAAAAACCAAATTAAAAACTAAAAAAAAAAAATTATATATATACGGCCGTATCCAAAATAATACGGCCGTACGAAGTATCATGATTTTAACGAATGGTTTATACGGCCGTAACTCCTACATGTTACGGCCGTATCTTAAAACAAGTTCCAAAAAAAACGAAAGGATGATACGGCCGTAAGTCTGCAAAGATACGGCCGTAACTTAACATCCTGTAAAAAAAAACGAATGCATCATACGGCCGTAACTTGGGGATGTTACGGCCGTAACTTCGCATCTGTATTAAAAAAAACGGACTTAACACATTCACAAATCAGAACAAAACACAAGCGGCCGGCAGTGCAAATTTTTTTTTTTCCCCACTCAATCCCTACTTTCTAAAAACTCAAATTCCTCAATACAATTCATTATCTTATCAACATTAACACATAATCATCAGGTTCTCTTTCAATTCTTGTTTCAATTGATATATTTTTGAGTTTTAGTTTTTTTTAGTTTTTCACTTCATATTTGTTTTTCGATTCTTATTTCCGTATGATTCGTTTATTAAATCATGTTTAGTTGGTAGTATTGTCGATATTTGTGTGGTAATTCGATTCATTGATTTGTGATGACTTTGTGGATTTAAGTTTGAAAGAAAAAACTTGTTAAAAAACTATGAACTCAAGGTATCCGACGAAATGCCACAACGAAAATCTTTGAATTTTTTTATGTTTTTATTGATTTTGCTTGATGATTATAGTCGTGTGATGAAAAGGAATTTGATTTTGTTTAATTTCAGGGATGGCACCGAAGAAATCATCAAAAGGAAAAGAAAAGGTCGGTTCGTCATCTCAAGGTCCGGCACCACCGCAAAGAAATCAAATCTCACAGTGCATTAATGATAGATTGTTCAATCTTGATGATTTCATTAGCGATGCGGATAGAGACACAATCACTAGCCCTTTCATCCAAAAATTCATAGACAACGGCTGGGAAAAGTTCGTTTCTGATCTCCCAAATGGTAACCCGACCTTGACCCTAAACTTTTACAATTCTTTCAACAAGTCCATTGGGCAGGTAGGGTCGCCTACTTATCATCAGACTACTGTGAATGGGAAATCGATTAATTTTTCACCGGATGTCATTAACAAGTATTTGGGGGTTAATTGTACTAACGCGGTTGACATTTCTATCTTACCTAATGAAAAGGTGCCGGATGATAGAGTTTCTGTTTGGCGTTAGTGAGCGAGCTGCATGACAGTATTGGGATAATCAAACCCCGATACAACCAGGCGGACTTAATGGATGATGCTTGGTACTTATGGATGTGGGCAGCCGGGAGTATTTACCCGACCTCGACTCTGACGACGGTTTCCATTGGCCACCTCCGAGGTTTATTTTCTATTCGCAGAGGGGTGAAAATGGATTTGGGTACTCACATTTACACTACTATTTGTCACTATGCCGGCATGGTCCCGACTAGGCAGAAGATGCCATACCCCTGCCTTATCACTGGTATTTGCAGGAGCCAGAGAGTAAAAATTTCGGCGGGGGGTGATATATTAACACATGGGGATCGACTGAACGGTCGGAGTAGTATTTTTCGAAGTACTCAGTTGAGGAGAAAACGGGCACGTTTGGAACCCGAAGAGGATAGTAGCCACGAGTAGGAAGAAGAGGCCGAGGAGGATGCCGGTGATGACTTGACGCCTTTTGAGGAAAATTTGCTTGAAAGAGTTTGGGGATTAGAAACATCCCAGGCTGAAATTTTGAGAAATCAGAATGAAATAATGGAGCGTCAATTAGAAACGGAGAAGTGCTTTGAAAAGCTTTTCCGTTTTCTAAACAGCCCGGACGACACACCTGGAGGATCACAAAGCTAAAATTTCAGGGAGTTTTCTGTTTCTCGCTTGCTTTTATTTTTTTTAAAAACTCGGGACAGTTTTACTTATAAGTTTGGGGGTGTTTTCGTACTTGTGTGTTTATTTTGTGGTTTTTGAACTATGATGTTTATTTTGATTTTGATTGTGGTATGTTTAGATTAGTGTAGTGTGTGGTGTGTTTTTATTATTTGGCATTGATTAGGTTTAGTGAATATATATTTCTAAATATATATATATATATATTTATAGTATTTTGATCTATGAGATTTCTAGATCTGGCCATAACACCAATAAATTAGCTATATACAAGCTTCTAAATCGTTCTAACCGGTAAAAAATTTTTTTTTATATATTCCAAAAATTTTTAGCCTTAATCTCTTTTTCCAAGCCTTGTAATTATCATATAAAATCGAGTCATTCGTTACCTTGAGAAAAGAAGAATCAATCGGTTGATGAAAAATAGAACTGAAATTTACTTAATTTGTGGAGTTTTTGATTTTTCATGCTTAACTAAAAAATGATTTTCTGCATAAATTCTATTCCCTAAAAAAAAAAAAGGAGTCATTGGTGAAAAGAGCTACACGTTAGCAAATAACGGTGTGAAAGCTATCACCTTAAAAAAAATGACGAAAAGGAGAAGTGTTGAGCAGCAACAACTGCCTAATTTTGGAGGTCTTAAGTTTTGCGAAAAATAAAGGACTAACCATTGTTGGTGCGTAGCTGCCGTCTCAGAAAAATTGGTGAAAAGAGCTACACGTTAGCAAATAATGGTGTGAAAGCTATCACCTTTTTAAAAAAAAATGAGATAGAAATTGTGTTAGTGAAAAGAGATACACGTTAGCAAATAACGGTGTGAAAGCTATCACTAAAAGGGATGTAGTTTATAAGCAGATTTGAATTAATTAGCGGCTGAATTTCAATACACTCAATTTCATGAATAATCACAATATTTGATGATGCCAATGAAATTCTTCTTCATATTGAGTCGAAAGGGGATTTGGCATTGAATGTCGCTACTGCTACTTCATTCCTCTCTTCTTCTCAGAGTATTCTCAGGGACCATCCCATGGACGATTCGGTTTTATTGTTGGAGAGATGTTGTCGGTGGGTTTTCTCGGTTTATGTGGCTCAGGAACAGTCCTCGCTCAGGCAGCGTGCCAAGTTGGCTTGGCTGAAGGATGGGGATCAATGTACTGCCTTCTTCTTCCGGCGGATTGCTTCTAGGCGAGTAAGATCTCGTATCTATAGACTTAATACGGAGGATGGTACTGAGGTGTCTGACCCTGCTCTTATTAAGAATGAGGTTATTGGGTTATACGAGAGACTGTTGGGTTACTCTAATCGGATTATGCCTTTGTCGTTCAGCCAGGTTAGGCCTTTTATTTCGGCTTCTCTTTCTCCTGCTGATGCAGTTCACATGGTTAGACCTGTTACTGCCGATGAGGTTCGGTCTGTGTTCTTCGAGTTTGATAAGGAGAAGGCCCCGGGCCCTGATGGTTTTAATGCTGCTTTTTACTAGCGGGCTTGGCCGATTGTGGGGGGTGAGATTTCGTTTGCTATTATGCATTTCTTTGCTACTAGGAAGTTTGTCAAGCAGATCAATTCTAAGATCATTTCTCTTGTTGCGAAAGTAGCCTTGTCTAAGAGCATGTCGGATTTTAGACTGATCTCTTGCTGTAACTTATTATATAAGGCTATTAGGAAAATTATTGTTCATCGTATGCGTAATAGCTTGGATGCCTTGATTGACACGGCTCAGACTGCTTTCATTCTTGGGAGAAGGATTAGTGATAATATCCTTCTTGCCCAGGAACTTCTTCATGGTTATGGGCAGAGGGGGATGCCTAGACGGTGTGTGTTTAAAGTTGACCTTATGAAAGCTTATGACACTGTTGAGTGGGATTTTGTGCTGATTGCTCTGCAGTGTATGGGTTTCCATCAGTCGTTCATTGCCTGGCTCAGGGAGTGCATCACCACTACTACCTTTTCGGTATCCTTGAATGGTGATGCTGAGGGGATCTTTAGAGGTCGTAGGGTCTTCGTCAGGGAGACCCCATCTCCCCTTACCTCTTTGTTATTGTTATGGAGGTGCTTCATGGTATTATTACTCGTGAGATCGCTCAGACCCCGGTGTTATGGAGGTGCTTCATGCTCGCCTTTGCTGATGATCTCCTTCTTTTCTGTAATCCAGATGAGGTCTCGATTAGTGTTCTTAAGAGGAGTATTGATATCTTTGATTCTCTTTCGGGGCTGCATGCTAACCCTGGGAAGAGTAATTTTTTTCTCTCGGCGAGTGCTTTGGAGCAGGGGGCTCAGATTGAGCAGTTATTAGGATTTCAGATGGGCCAGCTCCCTGTGAGGTATTTGGGAGTCCCATTATCTTCATCGAAGCTCACGGTGGCTCAGTGCTCTCCTTTGCTTAATAGGATTGATGGTCGGGTAAGTAACTAGGCTTGTAGATATCTGTCCATGGCCGGCGTTGTCAGCTTATTCGGTC
The DNA here is from genome assembly GCA_033398695.1 of Orobanche coerulescens. Classification (NCBI taxonomy): domain Eukaryota; kingdom Viridiplantae; phylum Streptophyta; class Magnoliopsida; order Lamiales; family Orobanchaceae; genus Orobanche; species Orobanche coerulescens. The sequence goes on along the minus strand of CM065818.1, from coordinate 107,844,591 downwards.
TGTGTTATCTGCTCTTCATATTTATTGGGCCTGTATTTTTATCCTGCCTAAGGGCATGCTTGCCCTTATTGAGAAGCGTTTAAGGCATTTTCTTTGGAAAGGTTCTCGTGACTCTGGGCATGATAAAGTGGCTTGGTCTAAGGTTTGCTTGCCTGTAGAGTGTGGTGGCCTTGGTATTACTCCGTTGAGGGTTCAAAATCAGACCCTTATGACCCGCCATATCTGGTCTCTCCTAGTTGGGTCTTCTCGTTCTGTTTGGGTTATCTAGGTTTGTTCTTATAGAGATCAGCAGTGTTATTTTTGGGATATCCCTATCTCTACTGCGTCTTCTTGGTATTAGAAACAGCTGCTGAAGTTGCGTCCCCTTGTCATGGGAGCGTTTCAGTATTCTGTTGGTGATGGCGCTTCCTTCCGTTTATGGTCGGATCCTTGGCACTCTATGGGTTTGATTAGGCATTCTCTGCCTAGAGCGACCCTTTGGACTGGCATTGATGTGCATGCCCGTCTTGGCTCTGTTATTTCTGATGGTCAATGGGTTTGGCCTCTGGTTGATCGTCCTGGGTTCCAGCAGGTTGTTTCTGCCCTCCCTCCTATCTATGGAGGCCATGATATGGGATTGACAACTCCAAGGGAAGAAGACGAGGTGATGATCAACGTAAACAACCATGCAACTTACTTGGGCGAGAAAACGAAGACGAGACACGGAGTTACTGATAAGTGTCAGTTTTGTACACTTATCCATGGTTTGTATCGATAAAATTCACCCATAATTGAGTTAGTCTTCTCGTTTTTTGCTTTTAATTAATTAGTTTTAATAATTTTATTTTTATCGGATGATGATCGGATTAAATAACTGATTTACTCAAGAAATAACATGTTTATTAAATATTCTCTTTGTTGAATTTTGATATATTAATGTTGTAGGGCTTTCCGAGACGAATTCGGCCGTCTTTCCGGATTCAAAATCAGAGTTATATATCAAAAGTTATCATCCGAAGAAGATCTGGGGCAAAAACGCAAAGTCTGAGAAATTCTGGGCCGAAAACGTAACTATCAAAGCTTCAAGTGAGCAAATTTACGAAGCCACGTTACGGCCGTAACATTCAGGAGTTACGGCCATAAGTCACCCTAGTTACGGCTGTAACTCCTGAATGTTACGGCCGTAACTCTTGACAGATTGTTATGATTTGTCTAATTTTTTATACTTTTTGTGTATTATTTAGGGGATGGCTGACATTGATCCGATCTAATGTAATAATGCTGGAGTCTTGGAGCTATTAGATGACTTTAGGTGTATAAATAGACCCCTTAGATCCTTCATCATTCATCATTCATCTTATAATTTTCCATTTTTGTAAACTTTTCTTTTTGTGTGAAGAACACACTTGTGTTCTTGAGTGATCTTTGTAAGTGTGGTATAGCATATGTTGTTCATAGAGTTTATTGCTTCTATCTCCTTTATCTACTAAGGGAGTTAGGACCAATTCTTTCTCTTGATTCAACTAATAATGACCACACAAGCTTGTAATATGTATAATAAACCCTTCATGGGCTAAGTAACCTTTAGTTGGTATTATAAACAAGGTTAGTCATGTTATTTATGTTTGTATAAAGATCTATTGTGAATTACTTATTATTGTGTGTGATTTTCATTGTTTTAACAATCTTTATTTATTTGGCCAATAAATGACGATATTTATGGTCTTCATATGTTTCGAAAGAAAATATGTTTGATTAGATCAAATGATCTTCACTCTAAGTTGTTCTAGGGGATAGAAATATACCTCTAGTCCTTAGATGATTCTTTGAGTTATTTTCATAAATCCTAATGCTATGTATTGAAGCCAATCAACATAGAAATATAGTGGATTGATTCAATATGTAAGGGGCGTTTTATAGTTCGAAAGAGAAACCATCTTTTTAAGGAAAATCGAATCTACACAACATAATAAGTAAATTCATCTTATGATCTCCTATACATCTTTTATAACTAATGACGAACTAAGTTTGTAATCCCAACTATTTCATTTTATCGTTTAATCAATCTATTATAATTGCAATATTTTTATTTCCTTAAAATATTAGAACTATTATTGCATTTACTTTGCTACTATTAAACCAAACTTTTTAATTGTGTGTTTCACTCATCTTAGTATCAATGAAAATAGACTAATAGTGTATAATTCAAATTATAACCAAACTTCCTTGTGGGATCGATAAACCGGACTCAAAAAGTCCACTTTACTACTTGATACGATATCGTGCACTTGCGATAGTTACACTAAAAACGTGTCAAATTTTTGGCGCTGTTACCGGAGAAGTATAAGTTATATTTGAAAAATTACATTATTAACTATTGTTATAAATACAACTTTTTCTTTGTTGTAGATTCTCTTGTCTATGCGAAGGACATACAATCGCGATTTAGTTTCACTAGATCCCGAGATCGAAGCCACATTCAGAAGAAGGCGAAGAGAACAAAAGAAAAACATTATTTCTTCACCATCAATGGCGGACGAACTAAATCCACGTCTTCCCCAAGGAAATGATAACGAAAGAATTCCTCCGGTGGGGGGAATACCTAATGTTCAAAACATTCAACAATATCCTATTGTGCCGGAAATAGATGAAGACAACATGCTCTTTGCGGAATTCATGAACCCCCCATCTTTGAGCGTTCAATCAAGTGTAATCTATCCACCATTTGGAGTGGACAATTTTCAAATTCGCCCAGATGTCATCAATCTCTTCTCCAACAACAACTCATTCTATGGTAGAACCGACGAAAATCCATATCTCCATATTAACCGTTTTGTGGAGATATGTGGAAATTTCAAATATCCAAATGTAAATGACGAGGCGATCAAAATGAGACTTTTTGTGCACACTTTGAAGGACAGAGCAATAGAGTGGCTAGATACTTTGCCACCACGAAGCATAACAAATTGGCCCGAATTTGTCCAAAAATTCACCACTAAATACTTTCCACCAATAAAAGTGGCGAAACTCAAATACGAAATCTCTACATTTTGTCAACAAGATTCAGAATCATTCCACGAAGCATGGGAGAGATACAAAGATATGCTACGAAAATGTCCTAACCATGGTTTCAATTTGGGAGCACAAGTCAATTACTTCTATTCTGGAATTTTACCTTCATGCCGAGCCAATGTCGATTCATCATCAAATGGCTCACTGGGCAACAAAACTATGAAAGAGGCTTATAATCTTTTTGAGGTTATAAGTGAACAAAGTGCAAGATGGCAGACGAAATATCCAAAAGAAACCAAATGGTGTTTTCGAAGTGGATTCTTATTCACTTATGTTGGCAAAAATTGAAGCTCTATCAAAGAAAGTCGAGGAAATGTCTTTTTCAACTCCTCAATCTGTGAAGACGGTGCAAACTCCACAAGTTTCAGGTTTTTCATGTGAAATTTGTGGAGCAACTCACAACAGCACTATCTGTCCCTTAGTACAACAGGAGCAGTCACCACCACCACCAGAACAAGTGGCGTATGCTCAGAATTTCCAAAGGCAAGCATACAATCCTTACGGGCCAACATACAATCCAGGGTACAAAAATCATCCAAATTTTTCTTATGCAAACAACAACAATGTGTTGAAGCCAACGCATCAAGAAAAGAAGCCCGGATGGGAAGAAGCAATCACGGAGCTAGCTGAACAACAACTGAAGTATCAACAACGCAATGATGCTTCAATTAAAAATCTGGAGATACAAGTTGGCCAAATGGCCCAAATACTTTCAGAAAGATCTCATGGCATGTTACCTAGCAATACCGAGGTAAATCCAAGGGAAAATGTCCAAGCTATCACAACAAGAAGTGGAGTGCAGTTGCCCGAAATTTCTATGGAAAATCATCTGGAAAAACAAAATCAAGAATCAGAAAAAGAATCTGATACAGGACCTTCATCTCAAAAAGGTCCAGTTGCTACAAAATCTTATGTTCCACCTATCCCATTTCCTCAACGGTTGAAGAATCACAAGCTCGATGCTCAATTCGGGAAATTCTTGGAAATTTTCAAAAAGCTACACATCAACATTCCTTTTGCCGATGCTCTAGCACAAATGTCAAGCTATGCCAAATTTATGAAAGATATTCTTTCCAACAAACGAAGGCTTGAAGAATACGAAACTATCATGCTAACAGAGGAATGTAGCGCAATACTACAAAAGAAGTTTCCACCCAAGCTAAAAGATCCGGGAACTTTCACAATCCCGTGTACAATTGGTGAAGTGAATTTTGGCAAAGCTCTTTTTGATTTAGGGGCAAGTATCAACTTGATGCCACTGTCAATTTTAAACAAATTGAACTTGGGAGAAGCAAAAGCAACAACAGTTTCACTACAATTAGCCGATCGGTCAATCAAATATCCACGTGGGATAATAGAAGATGTGCTCGTCAAGGTTGATAAATTCATATTTCCAGCAGATTTTATCATCCTCGACATGGAAGAAGATCAGGATATTCCCATTATTTTGGGACGACCATTTCTCGCAACCATACGTGCTCTTATTGACGTCTATGAAGGAAAGCTAATTCTCAGAGTGGAAGACGAACATGTCATCTTCGATGTCCTAAAAACTTTGAATCAACCCTCCACAGATGAGTATTGTCTAAGAATAGACGCAATTGAAGCCATGGTGAACAAATCTTTAGAGAAAATTCTATCTAAAGATCCTCTTGAGACATGTATAGCAAATTCTCTAACCAGCATGGAAGAAGAATATCACTTGGCCGAAACAGTTAACTATCTAGAAGCAATACCACCCTTAAGAAGGCATTCACATTTTGAAGAATTGGGGACAAGCTCCGCTAAACCCGTCCCTTCTTTACAAGAAGCTCCAATACTTGATCTCAAACCTCTACCCACACATTTGAGATACGCTTACTTGGGCGTTTCCTCTACACTTCCGGTCATCATATCTAACATATTGACCGAACTTAAAGAAGGGAAATTACTAAGGGTATTGAGGAATCACAAAAGAGCAATTGGATGGACTATTGCAGACATTAGAGGAATAAGCCCCTCTATATGCACTCACAAAATTTTGATGGAAGATGACTGCAAACCTTCAATTGAGCATCAACGACGTTTGAATCCAAACATGAAGGAAATTGTGAAGGCAGAGATTCTTAAATTACTTGACGCAGGAATCATTTATCCAATCTCGGATAGTCCATGGGTGAGCCCTGTACATATGGTGTCCAAAAAGAGTGGAATCACGATCATAGAGAACGAGCACAATGAACTTATACCAACACGACCCATCACAGGATGGAGAATGTGCATTGATTACAGGAAGCTCAACAAAACTACCAGAAAAGATCATTTTCCACTCCCATTTATTGATCAAATGCTCGATAGATTGGCGGGACATTCTTACTACTGTTTTCTCAACGGCTATTCAGGGTACAATCAAATCGTAATAGCCCCAGAAGACCAAGAGAAAACAACATTCACATGCCCTTATGGAACATTTGCCTATAGAAGAATCCCATTCGGATTGTGCAATGCTCCAGCCACATTTCAAAGATGCATGATGTCAATATTCTCAGACATGGTTGAAAAATTCATTGAAGTTTTCATGGATGATTTCTCAGTTTTCAGAGATTCATTTGATAAATGTCTAAATCACTTAGGCATGGTCTTGGAAAGATGTGAAGACACAAATCTAGTTCTCAATTGGGAGAAATGTCACTTCATGGTCCAGGAAGGAATCGTACTTGGCCATAGAATCTCACAACATGGAATTGAAGTCGATAAGGCAAAGATCCAAGTGATTGCAAAACTTCCTCCACCAATTTCGGTGAAAGGAGTAAGGAGTTTTCTCGGACATGCAGGATTCCATCGGAGGTTTATAAAAGATTTCTCAGAAATAGCAAAACCTCTCTGTTCTTTGCTTGAGAAAGATACACCATTCCTTTTCACAAATGAATGCCACGTGGCCTTTGCAACTTTGAAGGATAAACTTACATCCGCTCCAATCATCATTTCTCCAGATTGGACTATTCCTTTCATTTTGATGTGCGATGCAAGTGATTATGCCGTAGAGTCCGTACTGGGCCAGAAGAAGGACAAAATGATGCAAGTGATCCATTATGCTAGCAGGACTATGAATGATGCTCAGCTGAACTACACAACAACTGAAAAAGAGATGCTTGCAGTGGTTTATGCCTTTGACAAATTTCGATCCTACTTATTGGGATCAAAGGTCATAGTCTACACTGATCATTCAGCTTTGAAATATTTAATGACAAAGCAAGATGCAAAGTCAAGGCTAATCCGACGGGTTCTACTTATGCAAGAATTCGACATAGAAATCAGAGACAGAAAGGGAACAGAAAACCAAGTGGCGGATCATCTCTCTAGACTCGACCAAAACAATGCTCAAGAGAAGGAAATAAATGAAGTATTTTCGGATGAACAACTGTTCCAAATCTCTAATATCCAGGAAAAACAAAATGCACCATGGTATGCTGACATCGTTAATTTCCTTGTTAGTGGAATAATTCAACCAAATTTTTCCCATCATCAAAAGAAAAAATTCTTCTCCGAGTTGAAATACTATTACTGGGAAGATCCTCTATTGTTCAGACGGGGACCTGATAAAATCATCTGGAGATGCATACCGGAAGAAGAAATGGAGAAGGTATTAGAAAGATGTCATTCCGTTCACTATAGAGGACATTTTGGGGCTTCAAAAACAGCAGGAAAAATTCTTGAAGCAGGATTCTATTGGCCCACTCTGTTCAAAGATGCACATACACTTGTCTCGAAGTGTGACCGGTGCCAAAGACATGGAAACATGTCAAAAAGAAATGAAATGCCAATGAATTTCATCCTTGAAGTTGAAATCTTCGACGTTTGGGGAATTGATTTCATGGGACCCTTTCCATCATCGTTCTCTAATGAATACATCCTTGTAGCTGTGGACTACGTATCTAAATGGGTGGAGGCTGTTGCATTACCAACAAACGAAGCTAAGGTCGTGGTAAATTTTCTAAAGAAAAATATATTCACTCGCTTCGGAACTCCGAGAGTTATTATCAGTGATGGCGGATCTCATTTCTGCAATCACCAGGTTAAGGCTCTATTGACCAAATTAGGAGTAAAACACCGTGTCGCTACCTCTTATCACCCACAAACTAGTGGACAAGTCGAGGATTCCAATCGTGAACTGAAACATATACTTGAGATGACAGTCGACTCATCTCGGAAAGATTGGTCGAAAAAGCTGGATGATGCGCTCTGGGCTTATAGAACAGCTTATAAGACACCGATAGGCATGTCTCCATTTCGTCTGGTATTTGGAAAATCCTGTCACCTGCCAGTAGAACTTGAACATCGAGCCTTTTGGGCTATAAAAAAATTAAACTTTGACGAACAGTTGGCTGGAAAGAAAAGATTGCTGCAGTTAAATGAGTTGGATGAAATCCGACTCGACTCATATGAAAATGCCAAAATCTACAAAGAAAAAACAAAAAGATGGCATGACAGCAGAATTCTAAGAAGAGATTTTAAAACAGGAGACCAAGTTCTGCTTTTTAATGCACGACTTCGTCTGTTTCCGGGTAAGCTGCGATCACGATGGACGGGGCCTTACACGATCAAAGAGGTGTTTTCTCATGGAGCTGTGGAGATTTATAATACAACCGACGGGAGTTTCAAAGTAAACGGCCAACGGTTAAAGCCATATCTGGGAGGAGAATTCTCGACAGCAAAGTCAATCATAATGCTGGAAATACCTAATTAATCTGACGAGAAGTCAAGCTAAGAACGTTAAACAAAGCGCTTATTGGGAGGCAACCCAACCTCTATTATTTCGCAAATAAGTTTGGGGGTAACACGGAAGGATTCAACAACAAGAGCAAGGATCAGATCGTTCATAAAATCCAGGGAGTCTTTCTTTCATTATTCTCACACATATAATAATTATAATTTTCTAAAAAACCAAATTAAAAACTAAATATATATATATATACGGCCGTATCCAAAATAATACGGCCGTACGAAGTATCATGATTTTAATGAATGGTTTATACGGCCGTAACTCCTACATGTTACGGCCGTATCTTAAAACAAGTTCCAAAAAAAAAACGAAAGGATGATACGGCCGTAAGTCTGCAAAGATACGGCCGTAACTTAACATCCTGTCAAAAAAAAACGAATGCATCATACGTCCGTAACTTGGAGATGTTACGGCCGTAACTTCGCATCTGTATTAAAAAAAACGGACTTAACACATTCACAAATCAGAACAAAACACAAGCGGCCGGCAGTGCAAAATTTTTTTTTCCGCACTCAATCCCTACTTTCTAAAAACTCAAATTCCTCAATACAATTCATTATCTTATCAACATTAATACATAATCATCAGGTTCTCTTTCAATTCTTGTTTCAATTGATATATTTCTGAGTTTTAGTTTTTTTTAGTTTTTCACTTCATATTTGTTTTTCGATTCTTATTTCCGTATGATTCGTTTATTAAATCATGTTTAGTTGTTAGTATTGTTGATATTTGTGTGGTAATTCGATTCATTGATTTGTGATGACTTTGTGGATTTAAGTTTGAATGAATAAACTTGTTAAAAAACTATGAACTCAAGGTATCCGACGAAATGCCACAACGAAAATCTTTGAATTTTTTTATGTTTTTATTGGTTTTGCTTGATGATTATAGTCGTGTGATGAAAAGGAATTTGATTTTGTTTAATTTCAGGTATGGCACCGAAGAAATCATCAAAAGGAAAAGAAAAGGTCGGTTCGTCATCTCAAGGTCCGGCACCACTGCAAAGAAATCAAAACACAAAGTGCATTAAGGAAAGATTGTTCAATCTTGATGATTTCATTGGCGATGCGGATAGAGACACAATCACTAGCCCTTTCATCCAAAAATTCATAGACAACGGCTGGGAAAAGTTCGTTTCTGATCTCCCAAATGGTAACCCGACCTTGACCCTAAATTTTACAATTCTTTCAACAAGTCCACTGGGCAGGTAGGGTCGCCTACTTATCATCAGACTACTGTGAATGGGAAATCGATTAATTTTTCACCGGATGTCATTAACAAGTATTTGGGGGTTAATTGTACTAACGCGGTTGACATTTCTATCTTACCTAATGAAGAGGTGCCGGATGATAGAGTTTTACGCTGGGCGTTAGTGAGCGAGCTGCATGACAGTATTGGGATGATCAAACCCCGATACAACCAGGCGGACTTAATGGATGATGCTTGGTACTTATGGATGTGGGCAGCCGGGAGTATTTACCCGACCTCGACTCTGACGACGGTTTCCATTGGCCACCTCCGAGGTTTATTTTCTATTCGCAGAGGGGTGAAAATGGATTTGGGTACTCACATTTACACTACTATTTGTCACTATGCCGGCATGGTCCCGACTAGGCAGAAGATGCCATACCCCCGCCTTATCACTGGTATTTGCAGGAGCCAGAGAGTAAAAATTTCGGCGGGGGGTGATATATTAACACATGGGGATCGACTGAACGGACGGAGTAGTATTTTTCGAAGTACTCAGTTGAGGAGCAAACGGGCACATTTGGAACCCGAAGAGGATAGTAGGCACGAGGAGGAAGAAGAGGCCGAGGAGGATGCCGGTGATGACTTGACGCCTTTTGAGGAAAATTTGCTTGAAAGAGTTCGGGGATTAGAAACATCCCAGGCTGAAATTTTGAGAAATCAGAATGAAATAATGGAGCGTCAATTAGAAACGGAGAAGTGCTTTGAAAAGCTTTTCCGTTTTCTAAACAGCCCGGACGACACACCTGGAGGATCACAAAGCTAAAATTTCAGGGAGTTTTCTGTTTCTCGCTTGCTTTTATTTTTTTTAAAATCTCGGGACAGTTTTACTTATAAGTTTGGGGGTGTTTTCGTACTTGTGTGTTTATTTTGTGGTTTTTGAACTATGATGTTTATTTTGATTTTGATTGTGGTATGTTTTGATTAGTGTAGTGTGTGGTGTGTTTTTATTATTTGGCATTGATTAGGTTTAGTGAATATATATTTCTAAATATATATATATATATATATTTATAGTATTTTGATCTATGAGATTTCTAGATCTGGCCATAACACCAATAAATTAGCTATATACAAGCTTCTAAATCGTTTTAACCGGTAAATTTTTTTTATATATATTCCAAAAATTTTTAGCCTTAATCTCTTTTTCCAAGCCTTGTAATTATCATATAAAATCGAGTCATTCGTTACCTTGAGAAAAGAAGAATCAATCGGTTGATGAAAAATAGAACTGAAATTTACTTAATTTGTGGAGTTTTTGATTTTTCATGCTTAACTAAAAAATGATTTTCTGCATAAATTCTATTCCCTAAAAAAAAAAAGGAGTCATTGGTGAAAAGAGATACACGTTAGCAAATAACGGTGTGAAAGCTATCACCTTAAAAAAATAAATGACGAAAAGGAGAAGTGTTGAGCAGCAACATCTGCCTAATTTTGGAGGTCTTAAGTTTTGCGAAAAATAAAGGACTAACCATTGTTGGTGCGTAGCTGCCGTCTCTAAAAAATTGGTGAAAAGAGCTACACGTTAGCAAATAATGGTGTGAAAGCTATCACCTTTTTAAAAAAAAATGAGATAGAAATTGTGTTAGTGAAAAGAGCTACACGTTAGCAAATAACGGTGTGAAAGCTATCACTAAAATGGATGTAGTTTATAAGCAGATTTGAATTAATTAGCGGCTGAATTTCAATACACTCAATTTCGTGAATAATCACAATATTTGATGACGCCAATGAAATTCTTCTTCATATTGAGTCGAAAAATAAACGAGTGATCGAGACCAACCATAAAAGGGAGTTGTGTGTATCACGAGTGAGAAAGAAATAATCAACCTTTTGGGGGGAAACCTTGCATTTTGGAATTATAAAATAAAAACCGTGTTTTAACTTCAAAATCATTTGTAGATTTATTTTGAATCTTGATTCATTTATATCTACTGTATAAGCTGGTTGTTGTGTATTAATGGCATTTTGATCTCCTTTTCTCTTTTTATATTTTAATTTTTGTGTGTATTATTAGTTTTGTGTCTTATTTTTATTTTTATTTTTGGAGTGTGATTAATAAAGAGTCTTGCTCGGGACTAGCAAGAATTCAAGTTTGGGCGTGTGATAAGTGTCAGTTTTGTACACTTATCCATGGTTTGTATCGATAAAATTCACCCATAATTGAGTTAGTCTTCTCGTTTTTTGCTTTTAATTAATTAATTTTAATAATTTTATTTTTATCGGATGATGATCGGATTAAATAACTGATTTACTCAATAATTAACATGTTTATTAAATATTCTCTTTGTTGAATTTTGATATATTCATGTTTTAGGGCTTTCCGAGATTTAATTCGAGTCTTCTTCCGGATTCAAAATCGAGTTATATATCAAAAGTTATCATCAGAAGAAGATGCAGGGCAAAAACGCAAAGTCTCGAGAAATTACGGGCTGAAAATGTAACTATCAAAGCTTCAAGTGAGCAAATTTACGAAGCCACGTTACGGCCGTAACATTCAGGGAGTTACGGCCGTAAGTCACCTAGTTACTGCCGTAACTCCCGAATATTACGGTCATAACTCTTGATGATTGTTATGATTTGTCTAATTTTTATACTTTTTGTGTATTATTGAGGGGATGGCTGGCATTGATCCGATCTAATGTAATAATGCTGGAGTTTTGGAGCTATTAGATGACTTTAGGTGTATAAATAGACCCCTTAGATCCTTCATCATTCATCATTCATCTTATAATTTTCCATTTTTTGTAAACTTTTCTTTTTGTGTGAAGAACACACTTGTGTTCTTGAGTGATCTTTGTAAGTGTGGTATAGCATATGTTGTTCAGAGAGTTTATTGCTTCTATCTCCTTTACCTACTAAGGGAGTTAGGACCAATTCTTTCTCTTGATTCAACTAATAATGACCACACAAGCTTGTAATATGTATAATAAACCCTTCATGGGCCAAGTAACCTTTAGTTGGGATTATAAACAATGTTAGTCATGTTATTTATGTTTGTATAAAGATCTACTGTGAATTACTTATTATTGTGTGTGATTTTCATTGTTTTAACAATCTTTATTTATTTGGCCAATAAATGACGATATTTATGGTCTTCATATGTTTCGAAAGAAAATATGTTTGATTAGATCAAATGATCTTCACTCTAAGTTGTTGTAGGGGATAGAAATATACCTCTAGTCCTTAGATGATTCTTTGAGTTATTTTCATAAATCCTAATGCTATGTATTGAAGCCAATAAACATAGAAATATAGTGGATTGATTCAATATGTAAGGGGCGTTTTATAGTTCGAAAGAGAAACCGTCTTTTTAAGGAAAATCGAATCTACACAACATAATAAGTAAATTCATCTTATGATCTCCTATACATCTTTTATAACTAATGACGAACTAAGTTTGTAATCCCAACTATTTCATTTTATCGTTTAATCAATCTATTATAATTGCAATATTTTTATTTCCTTAAAATATTAGAACTATTATTGCATTTACTTTGCTACTATTAAACCAAACTTTTTAATTGTGTGTTTCACTAATCTTAGTATCTATAAAAATAGACTAATAGTGTATAATTCAAATTATAACCAAACTTCCTTGTGGGATCGATAAACCGGACTCAAAAAGTCCACTTTACTACTTGATACGATATCGTGCACTTGCGATAGTTACACTAAAAACGTGTCAGTTACCTTAATAACGGACTTGGAGTAACTTAAACAATAGGTAACTTGTTGCATCTTGGGGAAAAGGGTCCAAGTGTTAAAAGAATAAAAGTATTTCAGCATCTTCTTTATTATAAAGGCAGCAGGATTCTTGGCAACATGCTGTATGAAAAAGCGGTTGTCAGCTTTCAACTTGGAGACAAGGCCCTGCTTTTACTTTTGTCAGCAAGTGACATGAGCAACCTTTTTATTACCTTTTCTTATTTTAAACCCAGCTTGTAATAGTTTAGATTATCTTGTCAGGCTACTTTTGCCTATAAATAGTGGCAGTAGAGTTGTAATGAAGCATTATGGAATGTTGAAGAAATAAGAATACACTTTGTGTTTTCCTTGGTGAATACTTTTCATTAAAACTTTGATTATTATTCGACGCGTTTTCGAATCTTAATCCGATTGATTCTCAATAGGTCTTGAGAAGAAATCACTTTATCGAATTATAGGTCTAATTCGATAAAACAACTGGTTCTGTCCTGTTTCGATATTCTGCTTGTTTTTTATACAGTTTTTATACTTGTTCGGTATTTCGTATAAAGTGTTGTTCGATCCTTCGAACTTGTTTCCTGTTTTCAATTCGCATTCGACCGAAACGTGCTGTTTCGAGTGTCGCTGTTTGAAGGTGGCCTGTATCAAGTCTTTTACATTTGGCCAAGTTCCTGTCTTGTTGCTGTATCGAGTTGCCGTCATCCTTTTCTGTCACGAGTGCGTGCCGCTAGCCCGTGTTATTGCTGTAGCGAACGGGTGTTCTCAGTTCCTGACAGTTCCTTGTCGATAGCTTCCGCTCGTCAAAACAGCCTTCCACTGTATCGATAGAGAATTCGCATCATAAGTGCTGAATTCGTATCATAAGTGGTATCGGAGCCCAAGTTCTTGATCTTTGGCATTATGGATCTCAACGACGCTGGTTTCTTGGCAAAACTTCACGACGCATTGCGTGACGTACCAGAACAACGCGACCAGCATTGGCAACCTAGGCGTGGTGACTATGAGCGACCCTCACGCCATGTCGATGAGTTCAAGGTGAATGAGCTACCGGAGTTCGTTGGAGGGACAGACCCTGAAGTTTACCTGGAATGGGAACAAAAAATTGATCGTATGTTCGAATTTAAAGACCTTGACGATGAGAAAAGGTGTAAGTATGCAATTCTCAAGTTGGGGAAAGGAGCTTCACTTTGGTACGAAGGAATTAAAACACGAAAAGCCCGTGCGGGGAAAGAAAAGATCTGTTCGTGGGATTCATTAAAAAGAAAACTTCGTAAAAGATGTGTACCAACATCACACCGGTTGTCCTTGTACAGGAAGATTGCAGATCTCATGCAAGGAAAGTTGAATGTCAGTGAATAGATTGAGGAGTTTGAGAATCTGACCTTAATGGGAGAAATAGAGGAGAATGAGGAGCAGAAGATGTCGCAATTCTTGCGTGGTTTGAACCGAAGCATAGCTAACTCGGTGGAACTATATCCATACGAGGACTTCGATACATTATGCGGACTATGTGTGAAGTTGGAAGCTCAAAACAAGATGAAAATATATAAACCCGAGTTTCCAGTCAAATTTGGAAACCCAAGTGTCGGCTCTAGTTCAACTACTAAGGCAACTGTACCGACTCCGGTCCCAGTTGCGATTCCTAAGAACCCCTACGTACCGAAGGAGACAAGTTTGGCTAAATTAAGATGTTTCAAATGTCAAGGGTTCGGGCATTATCAAAATGCTTGTCCAAACAAACGAGTGGTGACACTAAGAGAAGCTGTCACGATCCGAGACGAATTGTTGGTTGAGGAAGAAAGACTGGGTGTTGTATTTGATTTCGACATGAAGGACGAAGAAGGAGAAGAATGTGAGACTTACAATTTTCCAAGCTATGACACGGCTTTATTCTGTGTACGCTACAAGACAAAGCTGTTTCGAATGATTCGGAACATCGGAATCAAATATTTCACACGAAGTGTCAAGTTGGAAATAAATGGTGTAGTTTGATCGTTGATGGAGGGAGTTGCACCAACGTCGCTTTCAGGAATATGGTGACTAAACTCAGGCTGACCACTATGACTCACCCAAAACCTTACACTTTGCATTGGCTCGATGATGGGAGCAAAATAAGGGTGACTAAACAAGTGAGGATTGGACTAGCCATGGGTTCATATGAAGACAACATATTATGTGATGTACTACCGATGGATGTATGCCATGTACTGTTGGGAAGACCATGGATGTTTGATATGGATGTTTTACACCGAGGAAGAAGTAATGAGTACGAATTACCGGATAAGGGCAAGAAGATTGTGCTTAAACCAATGTCACCTCAAGCTATTCACTCTATGAGTTCTAGTCGAAGTGAAAAGCCAAAACTGTCCATGTTTGCTAGCGAACGGGATATGGAACATGCTATTAATGATGGAAAGTGCGTGTACTTGTTGGTTCTGAAAGAGACATGGAATGGTAACATGGTTGTGCGGAACGACGAAAGGATGGATGCCTTATTGCACGAATTTACGGATGTTTTTCCCGAAGAATTACCGTCGGGCTTGCCACCTATTCGTGGGATTGAACCTCAGATCGACCTCATACCGGGTGTGTCGCTCCATAACAAAGCTGCCTATAGATGTAATCCCAAGGAGACGAAGGAATTACAAAACAAAATCGAAGAACTAATGGATCGTGGGTATGTTCGAGAAAGCCTAAGTCCTTGTGCGGTTCTAGTATTACTGGTTCCTAAGAAAGACGGATCTTGGAGGATGTGTATTGACAGTCGAGCCGTGAATAATATAACCATCAAGTATCGATTTCCAATTCCAAGGCTTGATGACATGTTGGATGAATTACACGGATCCGTGATCTTTTCAAAGGTTGACCTACGGAGTGGTTATCACCAAATCCGGAGGAGAGAAGGATATGAGTGGAAGAGGATCTTCAAAAATAAACACGGAAGGTATGAATGGACCGTTATGTCATTCGGCCTTACAAATGCGGTGAGTACTTTCATGCGCTTGATGAATGAGGTACTTAAGCCATTTTTAGGGAAATTTGTGGTTGTTTATTTAGATGATATTTTGGTTTATAGTCGTTCGGTGGAGGAACATCTCGGACATCTACGGCAAGTATTCGAGACTCTTAGGTCTCAAAGGTTGTATGGAGAGAAAAAAAAAGTGTGCGTTTCTCGTCGAGAGCATAACTTTTCTTGGCTATGTTGTTTTGAAGGATGGAGTGTCGGTTGATCAGGGAAAAATTGAAGCTATTAAATCGTGGCCTACTCCTAAAACCGTAACTAAAGTTAGATCTTTCCATGGTCTTGCCTCTTTTTATCGGAGGTTTATTCGAGATTTCAGCACCATAACGAGTCCGATAACTGAGTGTTTGAAGAAGGGTCCATTTGTGTGGAGCAGGGCTTCCCAAGAGGCATTTGAAAAGTTGAAGGCAAGGTTATGTGAAGCACCTATCTTGGAGTTACCCGATTTTGCACAACCGTTCGAGGTGGAGTGTGATGCTAGTGGAGTTGGTATTGGGGCGGTTCTCATTCAAGGCAGGTGGCCCATTGCGTACTTTTCGGAGAAGTTGAGTGGATCTCGACTTAACTATTGTACTTACGACAAGGAGTTCTATGCCATAGTGAGAGCTCTTGATCATTGGAGCCATTACCTTCGGCCAAAATATTTTATTCTGCATTCGGACCATGAATCTTTAAAGTATATTAATGAGCAGCAGAAGTTGAGTCCTCGACATGCGAAGTGGGTGGAATTCTTGCAATCATTTCACTTTTCATCGAAATATAAGGATGACAAGAGCAACATTGTAGCAGATGCGTTGTCCAGGCGGTATGCCTTACTCTCTATCCTTGACGTTCGATTGCTTGGATTCGATACAGTAAAGGAGTATTACGACGGTGATGCGGATTTTAGTGAGACCTTCGCCCTTTGCAAATCTGGGCCGATGGGAGAATTCTCGATACAGGGAGGCTTCCTATTTAAGGGAAATCGTCTTTGCCTACCCAAGCACACGGTTCGAGAATTGCTGGTTCGAGAGGCTCACGGGGGAGGTTTGGCTGGCCACTTTGGTTCGGCTAAGACATTAGATGTGCTGAAAGAATATTTTTATTGGCCAAAAATGTAGGGGGATGTCAGTAACATAATTAGTAAGTGTGTGACATGCCATGTTGCGAAGAGTTCGTTCAAACCAGGATTATACACACCTTTACCGATTCCGAAGAGGCCATGGGAAGATGTCTCGATGGATTTTATTGTGGTTTTACCGCGTACTCAATGAGGGAGGGATGCGATTATGGTTGTTGTCGATCGTTTTTCGAAGATGGATCATTTTGTTGCTTGTCACAAAACTGATGATGCGAGTAATGTTGCTGAGTTGTATTTTCGAGAGGTGGTACGTTTACATGGGATTCCAAAGACGATTGTTTCCGATCGAGACTCCAAATTTCTCAGCTACTTTTGGAACACTCTATGGAGGAAGGTGGGAACAAAACTCTTGTTTAGCACTTCACACCATCCTCAAACAGACGGACAAACCGAAGTGACTAATCGAACACTGGGAACGCTGTTGCGAGGCTTGGTGATCAAAACACAAAAGGATTGGGATTTGAAGCTCGCACATGCGGAGTTCGCATATAATCGCTCTCCTACTCATGCCACAGCGCATTCTCCATTTGAAGTAGTTTACGGGCTGAATCCTTACATACCGCTAGATCTAATTCCACTACCAAGTGACATATTGGTGCATAAGAATGCGGAGTCAAAACTGAAATCAATGATGAAATTACACGTGTAGGTGCGTGACTGAATCAAAGAGATAAACGAGGCATACAAAAGGAAGTCGAGCAAGCAAAGAAAACCGAGATTATTCGAGGTTGGAGATTTAGTTTGGGTACATTTGAGAAAGGAGCGATTTCCGAGTAAGCGTAAGAATAAGTTAATGCCACGAGCCGAGGGGCCATTTAAAATAGTTGCGAAGGTGAACGACAATGCTTACAAGTTAGAACTTCCGGGTGATTATGGAGTGCATGCTACTTTCAACATAGGAGATCTATCTCCTTATCTCGACGACGATGGGATTACAGAATTGAGGACAATTCCTTTTAAAGGGGGAGGGGATGATACGAGATTGACAACTCCAAGGGAAGAAGACGAGGTGATGATCAACGTAAACAACCATGCAACTTACTTGGGCGAGAAAACGAAGACGAGACACGGAGTTACCTTAATAACCGGACTTGGAGTAACTTAAACAATAGGTAACTTGTTGCATCTTGGGGAAAAGGGTCCAAGTGGTAAAAGAATAAAAGTATTTCAGCATCTTCTTTATTATAAAGGCAGCAGGATTCTTGGCAACATGCTGTATGAAAAAGCGGATGTCAGCTTTCAACTTAGAGACAAGGCCCAGCTTTTACTTTTGTTAGCAAGTGACATGAGGAACCTTTTTATTATCTTTTCTTATTTTAAACCCAGCTTGTAATAGTTTAGATTATCTTGTCAGGCTACTTTTGCCTATAAATAGTGGCAGTAGAGTTGTAATGAAGCATTATGGAATGTTGAAGAAATAAGAATACACTTTGTGTTTTACTTGGTGAATGCTTTTCATCAAAACTTTGATTATTATTCGATGCGTTTTCGAATCTTAATCCGATTGATTCTCAATAGGTCTTGAGAAGAAATCACTTTATCGAATTATAGGTCTAATTCGAGAAAACAACTAGTTCTGTCCTGTTTCGATATTTTGCTTGTTTTCGATACAGTTTTTATACTTGTTCGGTATTTCATATAAAGTGTTGTTCGATCCTTCGAACTTGTTTCCTGTTTTCAATTCGCATCCGACCGAAAGCGTCTTTGTTTGAGTGTCATTGCTTGTGATGGCCTATATCAAGTCTTTTACATTTGGCCAAGTTCCTGTCTTGTTGCTGTATCGAGTTGCCGTCATCCTTTTCTGTCGCGAGTGCGTGCCGCTAGCCCGTGTTATTGCTGTAGCGAACTGGTGTTCTCAGTTCCTGACAGTTCCTTGTCAATAGCTTCCACTCGTCAAAACAGCCTTCCGCTGTATCGATAGAGAATTCACATCATAAGTGCTGAATTCGTATCAGGCCAGGATCGCATCTCTTGGAGACTGCATAGCTCAGGTTCCTATTCTTCCTCATCCACTCTTCGTTTCCTTAGAGCATACTCCTTCTGTTCCATGGGCCCCTCTGCTTCTTGGTCCCGGGAAGATTCCTAGGCACTCCTTCATATTATGGTTGGCTATTCAGGAGCGTCTGTCGACTATGGATAAGCCTTAGCTGCAGCATGAAGATGGTATTTGTGTCCTTTGTGGGATGGCGTTAGAGTCTCATTCTCACTTATTCTTCATGTGCCCTTACTCTAGTAGGTGTATCTCTATTGCTAGGAGGGAGGTAAAATTTTGTTGGCCTCACTCGGAGTGGAGTACGGTTATTCTTTGGGCGGCTAGGAGGTGGAGAGGAAAGCATGTGGTTAACGTGGCTTACCGTATCTTTTTAGCGGCATTGGTCTACTTACTCTGGCAGGAGCGAAATGAGCGGAGATTCGGTCAGAAGCGTCGTGATCCTCACACAGTTACCTTCCAGGGGATTGGTCTTGTACGTGACATTATCTCTCAGTTTTGGCCGCCTCATTCATTATCTGCGGTCGCTGTTAGGCTTATTTGGAGGGTTGCTTGGTAGTTCCATTGTAACTCTTTTATTATTCTTACCTTCGTCTTTGTTGGTGCACCTTACGTATTAGTTCTTTGAGTGCTGGTGCCTTGTTGGCCAATCTTTTTTTATTTAATGCAATTGACTTTTCCCAACAAAAAAAAGTGGTAAAGGCAAATTAATAAAAGATTTCAGCACTTTCTTTATTATAAAAGCTGCAGGATTCTCGGCGGCCTGCATGGTGAAAGGGCGGCTATCACCTTGGAGACAAAACCCATCTTTTACTCTTTTTGTTTGCAAGTGGCGTGAGGAATCTATTATTGTCTTTTCCTTTATTTTAACACCAAGTGGTCTTATTATCTTGTAATAGTTTAAGTCAACTTGTCAGGCTACTTTCACCTATAAATAGTTATCTTTAAGTTGTAATGAGGAGATTATTATTGAATGATAAAAAAAATACCCAGTGTATTGTCTAAGTGTTGGACGGGCTTCCTTCCAAATTTTGATTATTATTCGACGTGTTTTGAATCTTAATCAGATTGATTCTCAATAGGTCTTGAGAAGAAATCAACTTACCGAATTATAGGTCTAGTTCGATAAAACAATTGTTTCCTATCCTGTTTCGATATTCTTCTTGTTTTCGATACAGGGTGTACTTGATCGGGAGTTCGCATCAATTGTTGTTCGATCGTTCGAAACTTGCTTTCTGTTTCCATTAACATCTGACCGAAACTTGTTGCTTTGAGTACCGTTGTTTGGAGTTGCCTGTTTCGGGTCATTTCCATTTGGCCAGTTCCTGTCTTGTTGCTGTATCGAGCAGTTGTTATCATTTCCTGTCGCGTGCGCGTGCCGCTATCTAGTGTTATTGTTGTATCGAACTGTTGTTAACTGTACTATTCGATCCCTTTTGGCTAAGTGTTGTTCGCCTTCGCTCGTCAAAACAGCCTTCTGCTGTATCGATAGCGAATTCGCGTCATAATTCGCATCAGAATCAGTATGAAGGGTCATGGAAGACGACGATACTAATCACATGAAGAACAATCGCAGAATATTTTGATAGAGTCTTGTTGGTTATCTTCCCGCTGTGTTATTTTCCCGATATATGGGAGCGTTAATGTATTCCAGCCCCTGTGTGGGTATGAGTTTTGGGAAAGAGTTATGTATTTTATGATGTGTGTGTTGTGATAAAAGATCAAATCGATCCAGTGGTTCGTTATTAGCCGTGTTGGCATGTATTGTTATGCTGTGTTCTCTGTATTTAGCCTGGTAGATCCTCGTGGAGAGGGTCTGCGGCGCTGTAATATTCTCGAGTGGTTTGGGGGTGTTACAGTAGCAAGGAGTGGCTTCAATAGCTCCGATTAAGCCTTTACTTCTTGATTAAATCTTGATAATTTGAGATAAGACCACATTACGCATTCAAGTCAAAACTCTACGAAAACTCGGGTTCATTGATTAGATTCGAGCATTATGTGTTGAGAATTGGCTACAATAGCAGCGATTAATCATTTACTTCTTGATTAAGTCATGTTAATAGGCAATTAGACCACGTTACATGTATTCGAGTTAGAACTCTATGGAAGCTCGAGTTTATTGATTAGATTCGAGTCTTTTGTACTCAAAATTGGCTATAATAGCTCCGATTAAGCCTTTACTTCTTGATTAAGTCTGGTTAATAGGAGATATGACCATGTTGCATGTATTTGAGTCGGAACTTTACGAAGACTCGGATTTATTGGTTAGATTCGAGCCTTTGGTACTGAGAATTGGCTATAACAACTACATTAGCCTTTATTTCTTGATTAATTCTTGTTGTACCAAGGACTGGATATAATAGCTCCGATTAAGCCTTTATTAAGTCTTGTTAATAGGAGATAAGACCACGTTACATGCATTCGAGTCGAAACTCTATAAAAACTCGGGTTTATTGATTAGATTCGAGCCTTTTTTACTAAAAATTGGCTAAATAGGTACTGTTATAATTTTTTTTGAAAAAAGTCAACAATCGAAAGAAAAGGCAGAACAAAAAATGCAAGAGGCCACAGGAGGCTCAAAAATGCTACGCAGAGCATGAAAACGAAAGCGCAAACTACCACAAACCGGTAGTGGACTAAGAAATCAAATAGAGTATGAGCACATATAAATCTAGACAATAAAAAAGTACGAGTGCAATTACAAGAGGGGCTCAGCAAGACAGGGCCGTCTTCAGTAGAACAAAGAGAAGAAGCCCAAGAATGCCAAGCTAATAACGACGGTGCTGCCGTCGGTCAATGAAGGGACTGCCTCCAATTGACTCGGGAATGCCAAGCCAAAATAGATGGTGCTGCCATCGATCAAGGGATGGGAATGCCGTCAATCAACGAAGGGACCACCTCTGTGTGACTCGAAACTGAATACAAACCTGAAAGGCCAGGACTTGACTGCAACACACTAGCATTGTACATTGTCAAAATATCCAAAGCCTGTAAATTTGAAAAGGCATGCATAGAAAAGACTGGAGCTGGGCGGTTCGGCAGGAGAAAAATAATCGAATCAAAAGTATCGTCACATATACTACATAAGTCAAGCATCCAATCACTTTGCCCTATTACGAAACCCGAGCGTGGGTGATACGGAATTGACTAGTCCGAATAAGGAAAACGAAGCAAGGATCGACGTAAATGGTCTTACAACGCGTCATACACGTACGGCGACATTTTTAGGCGAGAAAACGGACACAAGGCGTAAAAGGACCAAGCTGCTGAGCTCGACCGTGTCCCAGGACACGCCCGTGTCACCACCTGCCGGAAAATGCCGAAACACTGCCGACCGAACTCGGCCGTGTCATCCGACACGGTCGAGTCATACTAAATCGAAGCTGGAGCGTCTGCCGTCGGCCAACCGTGCCAGGCGACACGGTCGAGTCCTACTCGCCCAGAAATGCCGGAACGCCTGTCGGCCGAACCCGACCGTGCCAGGCGACACGGTCGAGTCCTAGTCGCCCACAACTGCCGGAACTGACTGTCCAGACACCCGACCGTGTTCCAGGCGACACGGTCGAGTCCTGCCGACGCCTGTCGTCCCCGTCGCGGCCGTGTCTCGGGATATGGTCGAGTCCCTGCCGGCAGCCCCCTTATTTTAAACACTTTTGTGTATTTTTATCTTCCCTTTTCCTTTCTTTACTCTTTTAGGGATTGTGTTCCCATGTTTGTGATTTATGTTTCTTTTTTTTTATTTTATTTGATTTGTTTTGATTATTCAAATATTTTGTAATCTTTGAATTATTTTCTTTATTTGTTTGATTCCTTAGTAGACTTAAACTACATCTCCTATAAGTAGTCTATCATTAGCCTTGTAACCACACGATGAATTTGAATGTTGAAAGAATACACTTTGTGTTTTCCTTGGTGAATGCTTTTCATCAAAACTTGATTTTTATTCGACGTGTTTTCGAGTATTAATCCGATCGATTCTCAATAGGTCTTGAGAATAAATCATCTTATCGAATTATAGGTCTAATTCGATAAACCCTTGTTCTTGTTCGAATTTTCATTGTTATATCCGATATTATTCCCATAAAATACATCCAAAAACACCCTACTCGTAAAAAGCCTTCCGCTATCATACACTTACATATACTCCGACCGATACTTATTCACTTTTCTGGGCGAATTCGTATCATAAGTGGTATCGGAGCCCAAGGTCATCTCCTTGGGCGATTTATTCAATGATTGCTTGTTAACGAAATATGCCTTGACTCTTGTCATCAGAGACCACACCTGAATTTCTTAATTCAGTTAAGGTTCTTGATCTTTCAGCATAATGAAGTTCAACGATATTAATTTCCTGGCCAAATTCCGTAGCATACCGGAGTGTCATGGATCTAGTAATCCAGACACGTGCATAGATTGGCTCCATGCTTGTGAGGAGCACTCGGACTTCAACGCTGCCCCGATCAACCACCACGTTTCGCTGGTGACAAAGCGCCTCCGCGGTAGCGCCGCCTTCTGGTGGCAAAAACTGAAACAGTCCCGTTCACAACAACGTAAGCCTAAAATTAAAGATTGGCAAAAATTCAGAAAATATTTCAAGCGAAGGTTCAAATCCACATCTTACCACCAGTCGTTGTTTCCCCACCACCAATCCTTCGACGCCCCGCCGCCAACCTTCGATCTAAGGTTTTTCCCCATCGAAGAATTTCCAGCAAAGCCTTTTTTCGATGAAGATGATGTCCCTACCACCATTTTCAATGAAGTAGACGAGACAGAGGTTTCAACAGCGCGATACAACGAATAAGATGAGTTGAGCCGTGTTTCCCTAATTGACGAACCTGGATCTTGCTATTTTGAGCATGGGCCAATTGGTTGTGTTGACCAAATTAACCAAAACGGACCAAATTATTTTAATGGTGAGGAGCCTGTTAGTGTCATGGAAATTGGGCCGGATTATGAAGGACCACCAGTATTTGATGCAGAACCAGTTGACGAAGAGGAACCCATAATTGATCCCGTGTTTCCCATTTTTGATGGTGAACCCGACGTGAGATCATTAATGCTTCCCATTTTTTATGTTGTGCCCGACGACGACCCATATCTCGATGAAAGTTGTTTTGAAGATTTTCGTCCAATTTATGATGCAGACTCCAATGAGGCATTTTCAGTTCTTGATACGGAGCAAGAAGATGTTATGATTCCGAAACATCTATATCTTGAGCCTTACCAAGATTTTGACATGAAAGTCGGCGACGAAGCATTTTTCCCAGTTCTTGAAGTGGCATCCGATGAGTCCGACCACCAGGATGATAACAATTCTGACTCACAAAATGATTATTATTTCTTTATAGCTCATGATAGTTATTTTGTTGGTGATTCTCTGAGACCCCCTACTACCTATTGTCTCAAGATTTTGGGCCATGTACGCACTGCGGATATTTTCGAGATCAAGTACTTAGAGGCTTTAGTTAATTATCTTGATGACGAAGGGATTTCGGAATTAAGGACAATTCCCTTTAAAGGGGGAGGGAATGATACGGAATTGACTAGCCCGAATAAAGAAAATGAAGAAAGGATCGACATAAATGGCCTTATAACGCGTCATGCATGTACGACGACATTTTTAGGCGAGAAAACGGACACAAGACGTAAAAGGACCAAGCTGCCGAGCTCGATCGTGTCCCAGGACACGCCCGTGTCACCACCTGCCGGAAAATGCCGAAACACTACCGACTGAACTCGGTCGTGTCGTCCGACACGGTCGAGTCATACTTGTCCAGAACTGCCGAAACGTCTGCCCATCCAACCCGACCGTGCCAGGCGACACGGTCGAGTCCTACTCGCCCAGAAATGCCGGAACGCCTGTCGGCCGGACCCGACCGTGCCAGGCGACACGGTCGAGTCCTACTCGCCCACAATCTAGGCCGAATTGTCAGACACCGGCCGTGTTCCGGGCGACACGGTCAAGTCTGCGACGCTTTGTCGATCGCCGCGGCCGTGTCTCGGGACATGGTCGAGTCCCTGCCGGCAGCCCCCTTATTTTATACATTTTTGTGTATTTTTGTCTTCTCTTTTCCTTTCTTTACTCTTTTAGGGATTGTGTTCCCATGTTTTGTGATTTATGTTTCTTTTTTTTTATTTTATTTGATTTGTTTTGATTATTCAAAGATTTTGTAATCTTTGAATTATTTTTTTTATTTGAATGTTGAAAGAATACACTTTGTGTTTTCCTTGGTGAATGCTTTTCATCAAAACTTGATTTTTATTCGACGCGTTTTCGAGTATTAATCCGATCGATTCTCAATAGACCTTGAGAAGAAATCCTCTTATCGAATTATAGGTCTAATTCGATAAACCCTTGTTCTTGTTCGAATTTTCATTGTTATATCCAATATTATTCCCATAAAATACATCCAAAAACACCCTACTCGTAAAAAGCCTTCCGCTATCATACACTTACATATACTCCGACCGATACTTATTCATTTTTCCGGGCGAATTCGTATCAGTGGGGGATAACCAACACTCCTCACAACGGCGTGAGTCCAAAAATCCCTAGGAGGATTTTATTGCTAAGCTCAGAGCTGTTAAATCTATGAGTATAACCCGGCCACGAATTCCAAATATGGTGATAATCACAAACCGAAACCATACCAAACCCAGAAGAATCCAGCTAAAACGACATGGTCAATGTATTACGGTAGCAGCATAAATCCAACAAAAGATAAAGCATCAATGGTCAAAACAATACTGCAAAGTGATTATACCATGATTAAAATGGCGCCCGGCCATCCAAATTTCAGCAAAACAAAAGATTCAGCAAGAACGGCCAAATTCACCAACTCAAATTGTGATAGTAGTACATCATAGCAGATTCATAAATCACATAACAGGTAAATGATTCAGCAACTAGATACAATGGCATGTACGTCCTGAACCGAAATCCACCAATCCAAATTAATAAGAAACAAAAAAACACAACCAGTACCAATCTGCACAAGGCCTGTGCGTGCTGAACCGAAATCCACCAGACCCTTCAAATCCATAATTACAAGAACTGATGAAAGCAAAAAAGAGAGTGCGAACCACTCGAATACCCCAACCAAGGAACTGGAGCACCTGTCGCACAGTGAAGCAGATTTCACATAAATAAAAGAAGAATTGAATCCACTCAGCAGAACTAATGCTAAATCCAACCTGGGAATCGGAAAAAAAATAGCTCCAATCGACAAAGGCTTTCCCGATAGGCCGGCAAGAAGTCCAAATCTGTTACAGGGGGGTCCAAAAAATCGTGGTAAGGGGGATGAATCGCATACCCTTGTTGAAAACGATTTAGGCTTGAATCCTCTGTTGGAAAGCAAGCCTCGGACTGTCAGTGCGGCGGCATAGACTCGCTGGTGCCAGGGGGTCCGCCTACCATAGATCAAAATCACGACGTGGCGGAAACTAAAGCCGATTTAGCTCCTATCAGCGCGGAAACGGGCAGCGGTGGAAGCGACGCCGCCCAACGAAAGGCGCCTCCGCTGGGTGGAGTCACAACGGTGCTGCAAGTCCGACTCCAGCAGTTGAAAAGGAGATCCTGATTGACAACGAACTACAGATGGAGAAACGAAAGAGAAAACAAAATTTCATCGTAATTAAATTGAAATAAGTCCCACGATATGGACGAAATTTGATAAAAATAGAACAACAAAAAGGAGAAGGTGTGGCCGGCGACTGCCAGCGGCAACAGCTGCCGGCCGAGGAGGGAAACCTAGATTAGGCTGGGCGAGACTAGTGTGTGTAAATCGCACCTATTAGTGTGTGAAAAAAGAGAGAAAAAATTGGCTATAACAACTCCAATTAATCTTTTATTCTTGATAAAGTCTTTTTGTAGCAAGGATAAGTCATGTTAATAGAAGATAAGACCGCTACATGTATTTGAGTCAGAACTCTACAAAAACTCGATTTTATTGATTAGATTCGAGCACTTGTATTGAGAATTGGCTATAATAGATCCGGTTAAGCCTTTACATCTGGATTAATTTTTTTAGTAGGAGATTAGACCACGTCACATGTATTCGAGTCAGAACTCTATTACAAATCGGGTTTATTGGTAAGATTCGAGCATTTTGTACTCATAATTGGCTATAATAACTCCGATTAAGCTTTTACTTCTTGACTAAGTCTGGTTAATAGGAGATAAGACCATGTTGCATGTATTCAAGTCAAAACTTTATGAAAACTTGGGTTTATTGGTTAGATTCGAGCCTTTTTTCTGATAATTGGCTATAACAACTATGATTAAGCCTTTATTTCTTGATTAATTCTTGTTGTATCAAGGACTGAATATAATAACTCCTATTAAGCCTTT
The DNA here is from genome assembly GCA_033398695.1 of Orobanche coerulescens. Classification (NCBI taxonomy): domain Eukaryota; kingdom Viridiplantae; phylum Streptophyta; class Magnoliopsida; order Lamiales; family Orobanchaceae; genus Orobanche; species Orobanche coerulescens. The sequence continues at coordinate 107,817,340 of CM065818.1, read as the reverse complement.
ACTTCTTTCAGTCTTGTTAATAGGAGATAAAACCACGTTACATACATTCGAGTCGGAACTCTATAAAAACTTGGGTTTATTGATTAGATTCGAGCCTTTCTTACTCAGAATTAGATATAACAACTCCAACTAATCTTTGACTTATTGATTAAGTCTTGTTATAGCAAGGATTAGCTAAAATAGCTCCGACTAAGCCTTTACTTCTCGATTAAGTCATGTTAATAGGAGATAAGACCAATACATGTATTCGAGTCGCAACTCTACAAAAACACGGTTTTATTGATTATATTCGAGCATTTGTATTCATAATTGGCTATAATAGCTTCGATTAAGCCTTTACATCTTGATTATGTACTTTTAGTAGGAGATTAGACCACCTCACATGTATTCGAGTCAGAACTCTATTAAAAATCGGGTTTATTGGTTAGATTCGAGGCTTTTGTTCTCAGAATTGGTTATAATACCTCCGATTAAGCCTTTACTTCTTGATTAAGTCTTGTTAATAGGAGATAAAACCATGTTGCATGTATTCGATTCGAAACTCTACAAAAACTCGGGTTTATTGGTTAGATTCGAGCCTTCTGTAATGAGGGTTGGTAAAACAACTCTCATTAAGCTTTTACTTCTTGATTAAGTTTTGTTGTAGCAAGGAGTGGCTTCAATAGCTCCGATTAAGCCTTTACTTTTTGATTAAGTCTTGTTGATTTGAGATAAGATGATACGAATTACGTATGTAAGTGTACGTAAAGCGTATGAAATACAACGGAAGGTTATTACGTTTCGACAAGTATCAAAGTATCAACCAAAAATACAAGGTGGTGGCCGAAATTATACGGTTTTCGTCCGTGAGGTAGGATAGTGTATGGATTTGAATGTGTTTTACCGAATTAGACCTTTAACTCGATAAAGATAATCTCTGCTCAAGACCTATTGAGAATTGATCAAGTTATAATTCGAGACGCGTCGAAATAATAACCAAGGTTTTTGTTGAACTCGTTCAACGTATATTTCAAGAGAAATACAATGTTATTAATTTTCAAGATGCTTACAAATACAAGGTGAACTACTATATATAGTAGTATACAAAAGATAAGGGAATAAAAAAGACAAGAAAAAACGAAAATACAAGTCTCCATCATAGCATGCTTCGGCCGATTCTTCAATGGTGGGGAGGAGGAGATCTTCAATATCTTGTATAAGATATGAAGACTTTGAGAGGTCCTTTTCAAGATGCTTTGGCCGATTCTTCAATGGTGGGGAGGAGGAGATCTTCAATATCTTGTATAAGATATGAAGACTTTGAGAGGTCCTTTTCAAGATGCTTTGGCCGAAAATTTCTTCAAAGGTGGGGGAAGGAGATCTTTAATTATTTTGGACAAGATATGAAGATGAAGAAAAAAAATGTTAGACAAATCTTTCATGTATCTTGGAGTGATCGGCCGAATCCCCTATGATTTGGGCCGATTCCAACGTTAATTTGTCGCCATGTTTACGTAACTCCAGTTACGATTAATAATGTAACTCCAATCCGCGTGTTCTTTTCGCCCAAGTATGATGATGCATGGTCATGCAACTTTGTATCGTCGTTGACGTCGATTTTTATTGACTCCTCTTCGATTGGAATAAATGATATCGTATCATTCCCTCCCTCTTTGAAAGGAATTGACCTCAATTCCGAAATGCCATCGTCGTCAAGGTAAGGCGAGAGATCGCCTACGTTGAAAGTTGCGTGTACTCCGTATTCGCCCGGAAGTTCTACTTTGTAAGCGTTGTCGTTCACTTTTCCCACAATTTTATATGGACCTTCGGCTCTCGGCATTAATTTGTTTTTGCGTTTGTTCGGGAATCGTTCTTTCCTCAAATGTATCCAAACTAAGTCGCCAACATCAAATAGCCTCGCCTTTTTATTTTTGTTCGACTTTCGCTTGTAAATTTCATTTACTTCTTTAATCCGATCTCGTACTTTTTCATGTAACTTCATCATTGACTTGAGTTTTGATTCTGCGTCTTTGTGAACCAATTCGTCGTTCGGCAAGGGAATCAAACCCAATGGCATGTGTGGGTTTATTCCGTACACTACTTCAAAAGGTGAATGGGTCGTGGCGAAGCCGGGTGATCGGTTGTATGCGAATTCCGCATGTGCAAGTTTAACGTCCCAATCTTTTTGTGTTTTATTCACCAATCCTCGCAATAATGCTCCCAAGGTTCGATTAGTCACTTTGGTTTGTCCATCGGTTTGTGGGTGATGTGAATTACTGAATAGAAGTTTAGTTCCCACTTTTCTCCATAAAGTATTTCAAAAGTAACTCAGGAATTTAGAATCTCGATCCGACACGATAGTTTTTGGAACTCCGTGTAAACGAACTATTTCTCGGAAATATAAGTCCGCCACATTGCTTGCATCATCGGTTTTGTGGCATGATATAAAATGAGCCATTTTTTAAAAATGGTCGACGACCACCATGATCGAGTCTTTGCCCCGTTGAGTACGAGGTAAAGCAACAATAAAATCCATCGAGACATCCTCCCATGGTCGTAAAGGTATTGGCAACGGCATGTATGTACTTGGCTTGAACGAACTTTTCATCATGTGACAAGTGACGCATTTACTCACGATTGTGCTTACGTCACCATACATCTTTGGCCAAAAGAAATGCTCCTTTAGCACTTCTACGGTTTTAGCCGAACCGAAATGACCGGCTAGTCCTCCTCCGTGCGCCTCCCGAACTAGTAATTCCCGAATTGTATGCTTCGGCACACATAGTTTATTTCCTTTGAAAAGAAAGCCATCCTGTAAAATAAATTCTTCGTACGGGCCTGTTTTACAACGGGTGAAAATTTCTCCGAAATCCGAATCATCAATGTAATGATCTTTCAAAGTCTCGAACCCCAACAAACGAACATCTAGAATAGAAAGTAAGGCATACCGTCTTGATAGTGCATCCGCCACTATATTACTCTTACCGTCTTTGTACTTGGATGAAAAGTGAAAAGATTGCAAAAATTCCACCCATTTTGCATGTCTCGGACTTAGCTTGCTTTGCCCGTTAATGTATTTCAACGACTCGTGATCCGAATGCAACACGAAATGTTTCGAACGTAAATAGTGACTCCAATGATCGAGCGCTCTCACGATAGCATAGAACTCTTTGTCGTAAGTACAATAATTAACTCGAGCACCACTTAACTTTTCCGAAAAATAGGTGATGGGGCGGCCTCCTTGAATAAGTACTGCCCCGATTCCAACTCCACTAGCGTCGCATTCCACCTCAAATGGTTGCGAAAAATCGGGTAACGTTAAAATCGGTGCTTCACATAACTTTTCTTTTAATTTTTCAAAAGCCTTTTGGGCAGCCTCGTTCCATGCAAATGTTCCTTTTTTAAGACACTCCGTGATCGGACTGGAGATGGTACTAAAGTCCCGTATGAATCATCGGTAAAAAGAAGCGAGGCCATGAAATGATCGTACCTCCGTGATAGTTTTTGGTGTCGTCCAAGACTTGATTGCCGCGATTTTCTCTTGATCCACCGAAACTCCTTCTTTAGAAATGACATAGCCGAGAAAGACAAGACTCTCGACTAGGAAAGTACACTTCTCCCGCTTTCCATAAAGTTTCTGTTTCCTTATAGTTTCAAACACGTGCCGCAAGTGTTCAAGATGCTCCTCTAAGGATCGACTGTAGATTAAAATGTCGTCTAAGTATACGACAACAAACTTTCCCAAGAAAGGTTTAAGAACCTCGTTCATCAATCTCATGAAAGTGCTCGGGGCATTAGTGAGGCCGAATGGCATCACAACCCACTCGTAAAGTCCATTCTTTGTTTTAAATGCCGTCTTCCATTCGTCTCCCTCTCGCATGCGAATTTGATGGTATCCGCTCCGTAAATCAACTTTTGAAAATATAACTGAGCCATGCAACCCGTCTAACATGTCGTCTATTCTCGGGATGGGGAACCGATATTTGACGGTGATGTTATTCACGGCTCTACTGTCAATGCACATTCGCCAAGATCCGTCTTTTTTTGGTACAAGTAGGACTGGAACCGCACACGGACTTAAACTTTCTCGGACATATCCGTGACTCATGAGCTCATCAATTTGACGTTGTAGCTCTTTGGTTTCTTCGGGATTACAACGATACGCCGCTTTGTTCGGTAATGGAGCTCCTGGTATAAGATCAATTTGGTGTTCGATTCCGCGGATAGGTGGTAATCCCACCGGCAAGTCTTCGGGAAAAACATCCGTGAACTCGTGCAAAAGTGTATCTATCTCTTCTTCGTGTTGTGATTTTGTAGCAAGGTTTCGGGTTTCTTTGATCATCATCAAATAAATACGTTCGCCATCGTCAATGGCATGTTCGACTTCTTTTTCGTTTGCAAACATCGCGAACTTCGGCCCTTCGACTTTTTTTGAACTCATTGTTCGGATAGCTTGAGGTGACATAGGTTTAAGAACAATTTTTTTACCTTTGTCACGTAACTCATATTCGTTGCTCCTCCCTCGATGTAGTACGTCCCGATCAAATAACCAAGGTCTTCCCAACAACACGTGACATGCGTCCATCGGTAGTACATCGCATGTAATATCATCACCATACGAACCCATGGTGAGTCCGACCTTCACTTGTCTTGATACTTTCACTTTATTTCCATCATCGAGCCAATGGAGTGCATACGGCTTTGGATGAGCCGTAGTGATTAGTCCGAGCTTCGAAACCATCTCGCTTGATGCCACGTTTGTACAACTTCCACCGTCAATGATCAAGTTACACCATTTTTCTCCGACACGACACTTCGTGTGAAAGATTTGATCTCGTTGTTCTATGTCACTCGGGGCCGCCTTTGTTTGTAACATGCGAAGGACGAGGTTCGTGTCATAGTTTGGGGCATCGTATGCCTCACAATCTTCTTCTTCTTCGTCGGCTTCCAAGTTAAAGACGTCTCCAATTCTTTCTTCTTCGGCTAGTAACTCTTCTCAGACGGCTATGGCTTCTCGTAACGTCACTATTATCCGATTTGGACAAGCACTTTGATAGTGTCCAAATCCTTGACATTTGAAACACCGAACTTTAGATAAGCTTGTTTCCTTTGGTGTGATAGGAGTTTTTGGAATGGTAGTAACGGATGGATTTGTCGTGACAGTTTTTGGAAATGAGCTATAACTCGTGCCAAAGTTGGTATTTCCGAATTTAGGTGGGAATTCGGGTTTAGAAAATTTTGTCTTGTTTTTAGTTTCCAACTTTATGCAAAGTCCGCACAAAGTATCAAAGTCGGAATAGGGGTAGAGTTCCACGGAATTAGCAATGTTTTTATTCAAGCCTCGTAGGAAACGGGACATCCGTAATTCTTCGCTTTCTTCAAGTTCTCCCATCAAGGATAAGTTTTCAAACTCCTCGATGTATTCCTCTACACTTAGCTTTCCTTACGTGAGGTCAGAAATTTTTCGATACAAACTCAACTTGTGTGTAGCCGGGACATATCTCTTACGTAGTTTCTTTTTTAGAGAATTCCACAAACGTATCTTTTCCTTACCGGCACGAACCCGTTGTGTCTTCATTCGTTCAAACCAAATGGAAGCTCCCTTTCCAAGTTTGAGAATCGCGTACTTGCATCGTATCTCGTCATCGAGGTCCTTGAACTCAAACATTCGTTCAATTTTCCTTTCCCACTCCAAATAAGCATCGGGATCGGTGCCGCCTTCGAACTCCGGAAGTTCGCTTGTCTTGTATTCATCAGCATGTCGGGGTGCATGCATGGTGTCGTATCCTCGTCGTGCATGGATTCGGGGCTCCAGCAAGCCTCGAAGAACGTCACGCAATTGGGCTACTTCTTCATCGGTGAATGCCATCTTCTTGAATAACGTCGGAACCGTGAGACAAATGTCTCTGATACCACTTATGATACGAATTACGTATGTAAGTGTACATAAAGCGTATGAAATACAACATAAGGTTATTACGTTTCGACAAGTATCAAAGTATCAACCAAAAATACAAGGTGGTGGCCGAAATTATACGGTTTTCGGCCGTGAGGTAGGATAGTGTATGGATTTGAATGTGTCTTACTGAATTAGACCTTTAACTCGATAAATATAATCTCTCCTCAAGACCTATTGAGAATTGATCAAGTTATAATTCGAGACGCGTCGAAATAATAACCAAGGTTTTTGTTGAACTCGTTCAATGTATATTTCAAGAGAAATACAATGTTATTAATTTTCAAGATGCTTACAAATACAAGGTGAACTACTATATATAGTAGTATACAAAAGATAAGGGAATAAAAAAGACAAGAAAAAATGAAAATACAAGTCTCCATCATAGCATGCTTCGGCCGATTCTTCAATGGTGGGGAGGAGGAGATCTTCAATATCTTGTATAAGATATGAAGACTTTGAGAGGTCCTTTTCAAGATGCTTTGGCCGATTCTTCAATGGTGGGGAGGAGGAGATCTTCAATATCTTGTATAAGATATGAAGACTTTGAGAGGTCCTTTTCAAGATGCTTTGGCCGAAAATTTCTTCAAAGGTGGGGGAAGGAGATCTTTAATTATTTTGGACAAGATATGAAGATGAAGAAAAAAAATGCTAGACAGATCTTTCATGTATCTTGGAGTGATCGGCCGAATCCCCTATGATTTGGGCCGATTCCAACGTTAATTTGTCGCCATGTTTACGTAACTCCAGTTCTGATTAATAATGTAACTCCAATCCGTGTGTTCTTTTCGCCCAAGTATGATGATGCATGGTCATACAACTTTGTATCGTCGTTGACGTCGATTTTTATTGACTCCTCTTCGATTGGAATAAATGATATCGTATCATAAGACCACATTACGTATTCCAGCCGAAACTCTACGAAAACTCGGGTTTATTGATTAGATTCGAGCATTTTATATTGAGAATTGGCTGCAATAGCAGCGATTAATCATTTACTTCTTGATTAAGTCATGTTAATAGGAAATTAGACTACGTTACATGTATTCGAGTCAGAACTCTATGAAAACTCGAGTTTATTGATTAGATTCGAGCCTTTTGTACTCAAAATTGGCTATAATAGCTCCGGTTAAGCCTTTACTTCCTGATTAAGTCTGGTTAATAGGAGATAAGACCATGTTGCATGTATTCGAGTCGAAACTTTACGAAAACTCGGATTTATTGGTTAGATTCGAGCCTTTTGTACTGAGAATTGGCTATAACAACTATGATTAAGCCTTTATTTCTTGATTAATTCTTGTTGTATCAAGGACTGAATAGAATAGCTCCGATTAAGTCTTTACTTCTTTCAGTCTTGTTAATAGGAGATAAAACCACGTTACATGCATTCGAGTCGAAAACTCTATAAAAACTCGGGTTTATTGATTAGATTCGAGCCTTTTGTGCTCAAAATTGGCTCTAACAACTCCAATTAATCTTTTACTCTTAATTAAGTCTTTTGTAGCAAGGATTAGCTATAATAGCTCCGACTAAGACTTTACTTCTCGATTAAGTCCTGTTAATAGGAGATAAGACCACTACATGTATTTGAGTCGGAACTCTACAAAAACTCGATTTTATTGATTAGATTCGAGCACTTGTATTGAGAATTGGCTATAATAGATCCTATTAAGCCTTTACATTTGGATTAATTTTTTAGTAGGAGATTAGACCACGTCACATGTATTCGAGTCAGAACTCTATTAAAAATCGGGTTTATTGGTTAGATTCGATGCTTTTGTACTCATAGTTGGCTATAATAGATCCGATTAAGCCTTTACTTCTTGACTAAGTCTGGTTAATAGGAGATAAGACCATGTTGCATGTATTCAAGTCAGAACTTTACGAAAACTTGGGTTTATTGGTTAGATTCGAGCCTTTTGTACTGAGAATTGGCTATAACAACTATGATTAAGTCTTTATTTCTTGATTAATTCTTGTTGTATCAAGGACTGAATAGAATAGCTTCGATTAAGCCTTTACTTCTTTCAGTCTTGTTAATAGGAGATAAGACCATGTTGCATGTATTCGATTCGAAACTCTACAAAAACTTGGGTTTATTAGTTAGATTCGAGCCTTTTGTAATGAGGATTGGTAAAACAACTCTCATTATGCTTTTACTTCTTGATTAAGTTTTGTTGTATCAAGGAGTGGCTTCAATAGCTCCGATTAAGCCTCTACTTTTTGATTAAGTCTTGTTGATTTGAGATAAGACCACATTAAGCATTCAAGCCGAAACTCTACGAAAACTCGGGTTTATTGATTAGATTCGAGCATTTTATATTGAGAATTAGCTGCAATAGCAGCGATTAATCATTTACTTCTTGATTAAGTCATGTTAATAGGAAATTAGACTACGTTACATGTATTCGAGTCAGAACTCTATGAAAACTCGAGTTTATTGATTAGATTCGAGCCTTTTGTACTCAAAATTGGCAATAATAGCTCCGGTTAAGCCTTTACTTCTTGACTAAGTCTGGTTAATAGGAGATAAGACCATGTTGCATGTATTCGAGTCGGAACTTTACGAAAACTCGGGTTTATTGGTTTGATTCGAGCTTCTTGTACTGAGAATTGGCTATAACAACTATGATTAAGCCTTTATTTCTTGATTAATTCTTGTTGTATCAAGGACTGAATAGAATAGCTCCGATTAAGCCTTTACTTCTTTCAGTCTTGTTAATAGGAGATAAAACCACATTACATGCATTCGAGTCGAAAACTTTATAAAAACTCGGGTTTATTGATTAGATTCGAGCCTTTCGTACTCAAAATTGGCTATAACAACTCCAATTAATCTTTTACTCTTAATTAAGTCTTTTGTAGCAAGGATTAGCTATAATAGCTCCGACTAAGACTTTACTTCTCGATTAAGTCCTGTTAATAGGAGATAAGACCACTACATGTATTTGAGTCGAACTCTACAAAAACTCGATTTTATTGATTAGATTCGAGCACTTGTATTGAGAATTGGCTATAATAGATCCTATTAAGCCTTTACATCTGGATTAATTTTTTAGTAGGAGATTAGACCACGTCACATGTATTCGAGTCAGAACTCTATTAAAAATCGGGTTTATTGGTTAGATTCGATGCTTTTGTACTCATAGTTGGCTATAATAGATCCGATTAAGCCTTTACTTCTTGACTAAGTCTGGTTAATAGGAGATAAGACCATGTTGCATGTATTCAAGTCGGAACTTTACGAAAACTTGGGTTTATTGGTTAGATTCGAGCCTTTTGTACTGAGAATTGGCTATAACAACTATGATTAAGTGTTAATTTCTTGATTAATTCTTGTTGTATCAAGGATTGAATAGAATAGCTCCGATTAAGCCTTTACTTCTTTCAGTCTTGTTAATAGGAGATAAAACCACGTTACATGCATTCGAGTCACAACTCTATAAAAACTTGGGTTTATTGATTAGATTCGAGCCTTTCTTACTCAGAATTATGATACGGAATTTAACTAGTCAAAATGAAGAAGACGGAGCAAGGATCAAAATAAACGGCCTTACATCGCGTCATGCACGTACGGCAACATTTTTAGGCGAGAAAACGGACACAAGCCGGAAAATGACACAACCGGCCGGAAAATATCCAACCTGCCGGAAAATATCTCGCCTGCCGGAAAATATCGCACCTGCCGGAAATGGCCGAGCACTGCCGACCGAACCCGGCCGTGTCGTTCGACACGGCCCGTGCCGAGATGTCCCAGAATTGTGAAACTGACTGTCGGCCGAACCCGACCGTGTCGTCCGACACGGTCGAGTCACACTCTTCCGGATAAGGAGATCTCGCTGTCCGACCAACCCGACCGTGCCAGGCGACACGGTCGAGTCCTGCCAAACGTCCTTGTCACGCCGCACGGTTGAGTCACTGCCGGTCCTTGTCGCGCCGCGCCCGTGTCGAGTCCTGCCAAACGTCCTTGTCGCGCCGCGCCCGTGCCGAGTCACTGTCGGACGAGTCGCTGTCGGACGTCCCTGTCGCGCCGCGGCCGTGTCAAGCGACACGGCCCGTGTCCGGCAGCCAGCCTACTTTTTTTAATTGCTGATTTTTGTGTATTTTGTCTTCTCTTTTCCTTTCTTTACTTATTTTAGGGATTGTGTTCCCATATTTTGTGATTGATGTTTCTTGTTTGTATTTTATTTGATTTGTTTTGATTATTCAAAGATTTTGTAATCTTTGAATTAATTTACTTTTTGTTTGATTCCTTAAGTTGAAGACTTCACTCCTATAAGTAGTCTTCACTTAGCCTTGTAATATAGAGAGTATTATGAATGTTGAAGTATAAGAATACACATTGTGTTTTCTATTCTTGGTGAATGATTTTCATCGAACCTTGATTTTTATTCGACGCGTTTTCGAATATTAATCGAATCGATTCTCAATAGGTCTTGAGGAAAGATTATCTTATCAAACTATAGGTCTAGTTTGATAAATCATTCATATTGTTCTTGTTTATGTAAGCCGAATTGCCCTACTTTCGGTTATATCTTACGAGTGTTACACATATTCGAGTGTTGTGAGGATCAATTATATTTCTGCTGCATTCCATACGAGTTTACGTCCATTTTCATATGTAATTCGTATCATTAGTGGTATCGGAGCCCAAGGTCATCTCATTGGGCGATTTATTCAACGAATTTTTAGTTGAAGTATTTAGTCACCTTCTTGGGTTGTTCTTCACGGTTGGAAGAATTTTCGCATAACATTGGCAGATTAGCGCAGTCGGAATAAAATAAAGTTTCCCGTGGATTCGACCGTTGGATCGGCACGAAATTTTGACAAAGGTAAGCCAACTCATTGAACTACAGTCTGAACGGTGGAGATCAGATTCTTTGATCATCTTCTTGGTTCATTCTTCACGGATTTCTTGGCAAATTTTCTGTTCGATTTGTTGATCATTATAAGAAATGGACATGGCCATCTCCGAATTCTTGGTAAAGCTACGTGATGCTTTACATGACTTACCGGAACCTCGACGAGGAGGAGAAGGCCTGTGTTCCCCACGCCATACTAACGAGTTCGAGTTGAACGAACTTCCGAAGTTCATCGGAGGTACCGACCCTGAAATTTATTTGGAATGGGAACGTAAGATGGATCGCTTGTTTGAGTTTAAAGGTCTTGACGATGAGAAGCGTTGCAGATATGCAATTATCAAGTTGGTTAAAGGCGCTTCAGTTTGGTTCGAATTAAAGAAGAAGCAAAGGACTCGTGCTGGAAAAAACAAGATCCGTTCGTGGGAGTCGTTGAAAAGAAAACTTCGCAAGAGATACGTACCTTTCGGCTCGAGTTCGGCTCTCAAAATCGTAACAATATCAGCCCCCAACTCGGTTTCTAAAGCTCTCGACTTGCCTAATGAGACGAGTTTGCTGGAGGTGAGTTGTTTCATTGACCAAGGGTTCGATCATGTGCAAGATGTTTGCCCGACTCTTACTACCCGAGACGAGTTAATAGCCGAGGAAGAACAAGAAAGGCTAGACGACATTCTCAAGTTTGATATAGAGGACGAAGGAGAAGAAGAATGTATAGTTTACGATGCTCCCGATTATGATACAGACTTAGTTCTTCGTACTTTAGAAACCAAATCGGTTTCAAATGATTTGGAGCATCAGGACGAGTTAACGAGTGAGGAACACACAAGTATACTTTTTAGTTCTACACAACCGTCCGTTTCCCGAGCTACAGAAGATGAAGGGATTGAGGACAAGGCGATTGTTCCCCAATATTTCTATGAGGTTATTCCTATTATTGTTAAAAAATTGGAGGATCCCAATCCAATTGTTCTCATTGATCCGGTTCCCAACACCGACCAACGTAAAAGCTATGTGGCTATATGTGACTGGAAAACAGTAAAAGACGAACTCATTGATGAAAGGAATGAGGACAAGATTTATGCCCACATGACGCCGGAAATGGAAATTATTCCGTTAAACCACAAATCTTTTTTTGGGGATTCCGTTAAGGGAAATGGTAGACACCTAGATACGTCGTTTGTTTTTATTTTGCAGGTTGATCTTTTAAAAATGCAATCCCAAGCAAACGTCAACACATCCGATGAAAATTACATCTTCAACCCGGGAGGAGCACAACCCTATCCGGAATACCAACCATCCTTGGACTTTAGATTCAAGGACGAATCTCTTTTAAAGGGGGAGGAGATGATACGGAATTTAACTAGTCAAAATGAAGAAGACGGAGCAAGGATCAAAATAAACGGCCTTACAACGCGTCATGCACGTACGACAATATTTTTAGGCAAGAAAACGGACACAAGCCGGAAAATGACACAACCGGCCGGAAAATATCCAACCTGCCGGAAAATATCTCGCTTTAGGAAAATATCGCACTTAGGAAATGGCCGAAACCTTGACCGAACCGGCCATGTCGTCCGACACGGCCCATGCCGAGATGTCCTGAATTTTAAAATCGGCGTCGGCGAACCCGGCCAGTGTCGTCAGGCACGGTCGAGTCACACTCTTCCGGATAAGGAGATCTCATTGTCGACCAACCCGACCGTGCCGGGCGACACGGCCGAGTCTGCCAACGTCCTTGTCACGCCGCACGGCCGAGTCATCTGCCGGTCCTTGTCGCGCCCGCGCCGTGTCGAGTCACGCCAACGTCCTTGTCGCGCCCGGCGCTGTGCGAGTCAGCGTCGGACGAGTCATGTCGGACGTCCCTATCGCGCCGCGGCCGTGTCGATCGGACACGGTCGAGTCATGCCGGCAGATGCGCGCGCGGCCGTGTCAAGCGACACGGCCGTGTCCTGACTACTTTTTTAATTGCTGATTTTTGTGTGTTTTGTCTTCTCTTTTCGTTTCTTTACTTATTTTAGGGATTGTGTTCCCATATTTTGTGATTGATGTTTCTTGTTTGTATTTTATTTGATTTGTTTTGATTATTCAAAGATTTTGTAATCTTTGAATTAATTTACTTTTTGTTTGATTCCTTAAGTTGAAGACTTCACTCCTATAAGTAGTCTTCACTTAGCCTTGTAATATAGAGAGTATTATGAATGTTGAAGTATAAGAATACACATTGTGTTTTCTATTCTTGGTGAATGATTTTCATCGAACCTTGATTTTTATTCGACGCGTTTTCGAATATTAATCGAATCGATTCTCAATAGGTCTTGAGGAAAGATTATCTTATCAAACTATAGGTCTAGTTTGATAAATCATTCATATTGTTCTTGTTTATGTAAGCCGAATTGCCCTACTTTCGGTTATATCTTACGAGTGTTACACATATTCGAGTGTTGTGAGGATCAATTATATTTCCGCTGCATTCCATACGAGTTTACGTCCATTTTCATACGTAATTCGTATCAAATTAGCTATAACAACGCCAACTAATCTTTGACTTCTTGATTAAGTCTTGTTGTAGCAAGGTTTAGCTAAAATAGCTCCGACTAAGCCTTTACTTCTCGATTAAGTCCTGTTAATAGGAGATAAGACCACTACATGTATTCGAGTCGCAACTCTACAAAAACACGGTTTTATTGATTAGATTCGAGCATTTGTATTGAGAATTGGCTATAATAGCTCCGATTAAGCCTTTACATCTTGATTAAGTATTTTTAGTAGGAGATTAGACCACCTCACATGTATTCGAGTCAAAACTCTATTAAAAATCAGGTTTATTGGTTAGATTCGAGCCTTTTGTTCTCAAAATTGGTTATAATAGCTCCGATTAAGCCTTTACTTCTTGATTGAGTCTTGTTATTAGGAGATAAGACCATGTTACATGTATTCGATTCGAAACTCTGCAAAAACTCGGGTTTATTGGTTAGATTCGAGCCTTCTGTGATGAGGATTGGTAAAACAACTCTGAATAAACTTTTACTTCTTGATTAAGTTTTGTTGTAGCAAGGAGTGGCTTCAATAGCTCCGATTAAGCCTTTACTTCTTGATTAAGTCTTGCCACATTACGCAATCAAGTCGAACCTCTACGAAAATTCGGGTTTATTCATTAGATTCGAGCATTCTGTATTGAGAATTGGCTACAATAGCAGCGATTAATCCTTTAATTCTTGATTAAGTCATGTTAGTAGGAAATTAGACCACGTTACATGTATTCGAGTCAGAACTCTATGGAAACTCGGGTTTATTGATTAGATTCGAGCCTTTTGTACTCAAAATTGGCTATAATAGCTCCGGTTAAGCCTTTACTTATTGATTAAGTCTGGTTAATAGGAGATAAGACCATGTTGCATGTATTCGAGTCGGAACTTTATGAAAACTCGGGTTTATTGGTTAGATTCGAGCCTTTTGTACTGAGAATTGACTATAACGACTATGATTAAGCCTTTATTTCTTGATTAATTCTTGTTGTACCAATGACTGGATATAATAGCTCCGATCAAGCCTTTACTTCTTTATTAAATATTCTTAATAGGTCATTAAGTCTTGTTAATAGAAGGTTCGAGGAATGCTCTCTCTCTGTAAATTTTTTCTCTGCCTTCTCTCTACAATTTTCATACTCTTTTCATTCCTTTTTTTAGTTTTCCGGGCGATATTCATCTGATAACGTCTCGCTTTTTCATTTCCGCCGCCTAGTGCGGCGGTCTTTCTTTAAAAATTGTGCCTCATGGCAGACAAAAATCCTACATTGGGGGCGGCTCCATGTGAACACATCAATTACCTCGCCCGTCAACTCTTCCTCTCCCCAAAAAACAAATCTATGGCAGATAAATCCATATCTGCTTCTTTAAAAAATGAATCGATTCCAGCTGCCATCACAGATCTTGATGCATTTAATAATGATAACCGTCCCAATCACCCTCATATTACGGGTCAGATACATGAGACAGCTCAGGATTCCCTTGAAAACAAAAAACCCACTTGGAGTGGGAATATATTATTAGCATCTTACGATGCATCTGCTCAAAGCAAAAAAAAATGTCTTCCGTCCGATTTTCTCTCTCCGGAGACAGTTCACGTTGAAAACAAAATACCCACTTGCAGTGGGAATATATTACCATCTCATGATGCTTCTGCAAGTCTTAGGGGGTGTTTGGGATTGCTTATTGAAAATAGATTATTCGTTTTGAAAACGAATAATCAGATAATCACCTGTAAAAAAACGTGATTTTGCAATAAAGTGTTTGGGTTTGATTATGCGATTTGAAATCGCAATAATCAGATAATCAGCTTTTTGAGTGTTTGGCAAATTAGATTATTCAGTAACTTAATATTAAAATTACCAACATGGACATTATTATTAGTGAATTATTTTTATTTATCATTTATAGCTATGATATAATACATAGCGATTTAAATCGACATTTTAAAAGACAAAATAATAATAACAACTTAACAATGTACTAGTAGAAAGAAAAGGAAAAAGAAAAACAATTTAAAAGAAAAACAAGATTGATCAACATGCAATATATTAATTTTAACAAGGAAACTATCAAGGGCAGTCTTGTAATTTTGCCACTTGGGGCAAATCACGTTTTGCAAAAGTAAGTGCCTACCTGCTTCTTCAAAACGACGTTTTGATGGGTTCAAAACGCAAATAAGTGCTTTTCAACTATTTCTATCCAAACACTATCAGGTAGATTATTGCGTTTTGAAAACGCAATAATCAGATAATCACCTTGAAAACGCAAAGCCAAACACCCTCTTACTGTTAAAGATTGTGTGGAGTCCGATTTTCTCTCTCCGGTTGTCTCGCTCGGCGCCTCATCCCCTCCCGCGGCGGTCTGTCCTGGTGGTGCCGGTGTTGTTTCTACAGCGCTCGGTTCTTCATGTCTCGTCCCTTCGGTGGTGGGTTCGATCTCGGCGGCGGTTGTGGGGTCTTGTCCGGAGGGTGGTTTTTCCGGTTCGGGGGTTGGTGCTTCCAGCTCGGCGGTTGTTAGTTTGCCGTCGGCCGCGGTTCTTGCGGGGCTCGGTGGTGGTCTTCCCGATGCCGGCCTTTCCGCGTCGGGCCCCCCTTCTTCTCCGTCGAGCTCTGGTGCAGGAGTTTCCTCCCCGGTTGTCGTCGGTGGTTGTTCCAAGATCAGCGGCGGTTTCACCGCCGAACTCCCCTCCTCCGGCATTTCCTGCTGCTGTTGTTGGTCCGGTGTCTGCCCCGGTCGCTTTTCAGGCAGTCCCCGGAGGTGTGCCAGCGCCTTCGCTAGCTCGTTCTTCCTTGCTCCAGGCGGCGTGCCGGAAGCCCTGCGGGTTACGGCGGAGGTGGTCGCCGGAAGTGTTCTCAAATATCTCCCGCCTGCCGTCCCTCCCATTGCGGCTGCTCTTTTAGAAGGTGAGATTTATCTTGATCAAAACTCTTCAGCTAACGTTGTTCATCATCCCAACAGGACTGCTGTCGGGGCCCCGGGACCTATTTCCTTTGCTGATGCCGTCAACAAAGGGACTTCCACGATTGTTCGGATTAGTCAGGTGGACCTGTCAGGTGAAATCCCGACCACTGTTTTCTCGGCCGAGGAATCCGAACAGGTATCGGGTATTTATAAAAATGCACTTATTGGTAAGTTTTCGTTTGGGAAACCGACTAATGATTTCATATCTAAACACTTGCAACAATCTGGATTTGGACCCTGTAAAGTCCAGTTTTTAAACTTCAAGCATGTTCTTATTAATCTCCAAAATGATAATTTTTGTGCTAAATTATGGATGAAATGGGAGGTCAACATTCTAGGATACCCTATGCGATTATTCAAATGGGATCCTTTTTTTGACTTTAAACATGAACCAGCTTTAGTGCCGATTCGGGTTAAAATTCATGCCTTACCAATCCAATGGTTTGATTTACGTGCCCTTCATACTGTTGGTTCCCTTATTGGCACGTTTGTTAAAGCAGATGTCAACACTCTAAATAGGAACAAACTTCAATTTGCCCGAATTTGTGTTGAAATTAGTCTCACCGATGTGTTGCCTAAATCGGTTGGCATCAAGTGTAATGGTGTTCTAACCGAGTTACAAGTGGAATATGAAAAAATACCCCGGTATTGCCGGCATTGTCGACATGTTGGTCATGACATTGATGCTTGTTACATTAAAAACCCAGCTTTAAAACCCAAAACGTTTGAGAATAAATTTCAAAACAAAATCAATTTGGAGAAGGGTAAAGAAGTAGAAAAAGAAAAATGGGTGCCGGTTGGCCAAAAAAAATTTAAGTCCCCTTCAACAAATGACAGTTTAAACAATGCGACAATAATTATTCATGATAAAGGACCAGGCCCATCCGTTAGGCCGGTCAATAGTTCTAATTCGGGTTTGAGAGATGGTGCTTGGAAAATGACAGCTTCGTTCTCGGATAAGGGAGCGCAGGTGAATACTAGAAATATGTTTGCGGTGCTAGACAATGAGGAGGAAATTCCCTCCCCCAACCTGCCACTGAAGCCACAATCGGCAAATGCTTTTTTGGCGATGACCAACAACCCCGTAATAATGCGGAAAAAAAATTAAAACCTATATGTCAACCCTCTATTAGTGTTATTGAACTGCAGGAAAGTGTTCCTAATAATTGTGGAGAGGATTATGAGGCCATCAAGAATGATAGTATTGCTGAACTTTCTGACTCTTCGACTGAATATTTTGCAGGCTCAGAAAACTACAACTCTGACAGATCTGCATACTCAAGGCAATCCTTTTTTGAACAATCCTTGTCCGATCATATTGACACAGATTTTAACTCGGTTGGAACTGAAATTATTCCTTTTAAGGAAAATATTAAAAATCCAATTCTTGAGCACCCGATTAAAATGGGCAGATGTAGAAAAGCAAAAAATTATCACTAAGCTTCGAATATATTAAAAAAGAGGACTAGGAGTGGAGTTATCCATAATGATTAGTACACTTTTTTGGCATATTAGAGGTATTGGCAACAAACCTGCCCAAAATAAACTTCGTATGTTAAAAAGAGAGCACAATTTCAACATATTGGCTCTTGTTGAACCAAAAGTGGATTTGGACCCTAATTATTTTCTCCAGAAATTTGGATTTTCAAATGTGTGTGCGAATGTTAGTAATCATATATGGCTTTTCACGGATTCTGACACTCACGTCAAGATTCTTAATAATAAGGAGCAAATGTCACATGTGGAAGTTTTTTGTAACTCCCTCCCAACTCCTTTCCTTTTAACTGTTGTGTACGGGAGGCATACCAAAATCGAGAGAAGGGACCTGTGGGATGATCTTCTCTCTGTGAGTCACAGCCAGCTCCCTTGGATGGTTGGGGGAGATTTCAACATTATCCTCCAACCTGACGAGAAAAAAGGAGGGGCTGCCCCGATCCAATCAGATATTTTTTTGACTCATCAAGGTCAATATTATTATAAAAACGAGAAACAGTAAAGAGTTACAAAGAGAGGGCCATCCAAGACAACAAAATAAAATCTCAAGCTAATCCCACAAGCGGGTAGTCAAGAGAAATAGAGAAAAAAATACAAATGCAAAAGCAATCTATGAAAACAGAATAAAAGGACCTATACCCCCATACCAGATGTATGGGGTTGCAGCCGCAGGCCTCGTTAAAACCTTATCGTAGAAAAACCCAATGGGAAAACCTACGATAGGGAAAAAGAGTACCCGAGCGTTATGCTGTGAGAAAACTAATGTCGGCTAAAATACATAGGAGACATATCCCTCAACAGAAGATCTCGGAGAGGCTCTGGCTCTTCGCTAGACCACTCGTAAGAAACCAATCTTTTAGAAAGCCAGTCTGCCACAACATTCCCTTGTCTATAGATATGAGAGACCCTGAAGTGCATGCTGTCAATAATACGCCAAATCCGGCTCAAATGACTACGGTAGATCCAGGGAACAGCCGAACTACGATCTGAGAGAATGCTCACAACATAAGTAGAGTCAGACTCCAGCCACAAATAATCCCAACCATGATAAAAAGCAATCTCGATAGCATGAATAGCCGCGACCAACTCAGCTTGGAAGGCAAAACAGCAACCAATTGCCGCAGAGAGAGTGCCAAAAACCCGGCCCAGACGATTCCGATAAACAAGGCCAATAGCACCCAAGCCTGGGCAGCCTTTAGCCATCCCATCAGTGTTAACTTTCATCCAGCCAATTGGGGGGGATACCATTTCACATAAATAGGGTAAAGCGGAGGTCTCGCGTGGCCAGCCGCACCCAGAGCCCGAAGACGAACCAGATCAGAAATAGAGTTATCCATGGTGCCCATGTCATAGTTATTACATTCTCTGAGAAGAGACCAAACTATAGAACGAAGAGACATGATAGAAAATTTAGCATCATTATATAAAACCTCACAGCGAATATGCCAGATAGCCCAGACGGCAGTAATAATAGTGAATCTCCAGAGAGTAGAGATCTGCTGACTAAATCTGATATCTATAGCTCGAATGATGAAGTGCCCGAACCCAACGTTCAATTCTAAAGAGTTTAAGAAGCCCCGCTCAATATAGTCCCAGAACTGCCGGATAACAACACACTCGGTGAAAATATGTCAATCGATTCACGGGTAGAGAGACAGAAAAGGCAAACCGAAGGACCAATGAAACCCCTTAAACAGCAAGATTGTTTCTTCCTCTATATTCAGGGGGGTTCGTAATCATATTCCCCGTCTTCTTAACACTTCCAGTTGGGTTATTTGTAATGGTCAGAATATTAATTTTTGGTGGGACAACTGGCTGGGTTACATCATTGAACTCTTCCCGTGAATACACAATCATATATGGAAGAGTTCAATGATGCTCTCTTTCATTGCAACCTATATGATGGTGTATTCACGGGCACCCCTTACACCTGGTACAGGGATGGTTTGTGGCAAAGGTTGGATAGGATCTTGTTCTCCCCCACTTGGTATAGTGCTTTCCCAAGCTCCTCCATTAGGCATCTTCTTAAGTATCGGTCTGATCACAACTGTTTGTTTTGCCAATTTAGCACTAAATCCTATAAACCCAAGGCTTCTTTCAGATTTCAAAATATGTGGATAAGACACCATCTTTTTTTACCAACTTTAAAGGAGTCTTGGGACCTCCATACCAATGCTACAGGCATGTTTAATCTTCTGGATAAGCTCTCGAGGTTAAAATACACCATGAAGGAATGGAATCTGGTTATTTTTGGTAATATTTTTTCTCAAATTGATCAGGCCCAGTATGCGGTGGAAGTTGCCGAAAATGGGTTCGACCAAGATCCTTCCACTACCAATCTCATCCACCTTAAAAATATGAACGCCAACCTTACCCTTATTCTGTACATGGAGGAGGATTTTTGGAAACAAAAATCTAATATGAAATAGACGTTTGAAGGAGAGAGGAATAGCAAATTCTTTCACAATTTAGTGAAAAAGAAAAGACAGAGAAACTATATTAATGAAATTCGGGATAGTGGTCGTACGATCACGGATCCCGAGGAAATTCACAACTCCGCGGTCTCTTACTTCTCTAATTGTTTTGCGGAGCAAAATCATTTTCTTGACGACATTGACCCTCGGGTTGTGCCTAATATTATCTCGCATGATCAAAATAATAGTCTGTGTATTAATTCCACCATTGATGAAATTAAGGTTTGTGTTTTTGACATGGACGGGGATAGTGTTGCCGGGCCTGATGGTTTTAATATTAAATTTTTCCAAACTTGCTGGGATATAGTGTGTTGGGATGTTTTAGAAGCCGTTTCTGATTTTTTCGGTGGCTATCCGATGCCGCGTGCTTTTACTACAACCACTATTACACTTATTCCCAAAATTAATAATCCTAGATCGTGGAAAGATTTTCGGCCGATTAGTCTGTGCAACACTACCTATAAAATCATTTCGAAAATTCTTAGCATGAGACTTGGCAAAATTTTGCCCTTTATGATTAATCCTGCCCAGTCGGGTTTCATCAAAAGTAGAAATATCACGGATAATATTTTGACGGCCCACGAGGTTACTCATGACATCTCGCTTTCGATTACCAATACTATTATTAAACTTGACATGGAAAAAGCTTATGATGGATTAATTGGAATTTCATATTTCAAGTAATGTCTAGCTTTGTTTTTTCTAGTGTCTGGATTAATTTTATTAAAAATTGTATTTCTAATTGTTGGTTCTCGATCCTTGTTAATGGGCAATCGGTTGGGTTTTTTAAAATCAAGAGAGGTATTCGGCAAGGGGATCCGCTATCCCCTCTCATTTTTGTGATTGCCGCGGACTATTTTTCTCGGAGTATTGATCAAATGTTCTTGGATAATCCATCGATGTACTTCAAGATTAAGAAAAAAGTGAAAATCACGCATCTTGCTTATGCCGATGATATTATCATTTTTCTTAATTCTTCCAAAAAAAGTCTCCATATATTTAACAAGTGCATCACCCATTATGAGAATATTTCCGGGCAGAAGATCAATAACCACAAGAGTAATTTTATTTTGAATAATCCAACTCCCCAAGTTGATAGATGGGTCCATGATATCACGGGGTTTAATAGAGCCGATTTACCGATTATGTACTTAGGTGCCCCTCTTTAGAAAGGTTTTCAATCCTTCGATATGTATGGTCCCTTGATTACGAAAATTAAAAACAAAATTCTTACTTGGAACCATCATTTACTATCCACGGGGGGTCGCCTTGAATTAATTAAATCGGTTCTTAACTCCATAACTTTCTATAGCTTACAAGTGCTTAAACCTCCGGATAATGTCATTATTTTCATAGAAAGACGTTTCAACAAATTCCTATGGGGAACTAATGACAATAAACGTAAGTTACATTGTGCTTCTTGGAATCGGTTATGTTTTCCTACGGATGAGGGGGGTCTCGGGTGTCGGAATCTTCATGACATTATCCGGGCAGCCGAGATTAAATTGTGTTGGAGATTCAGAACCTCCAACAATATTTGGTCTAATTTACTCCTTAAAAAATACTGCTCTCGGCTCCATCCCATGATTATCAAATTCAACCCCAAAAGTTCCCTTATTTGGAAAAACCTTTGCCGCATTAGATATATTACTAATGATAAAATCTTTTGGCATAATGGTGATGGTAAAGTGTCTATTTGGCATGACATTTGGTGCGATTTGAGCCCCGTAACCAATTTTCGCCAAACTAAAGCTAAAGATATTATTGCTTGTCTTTGGACTAATGGGGAATGGGATAGGAGGAAAATCAATCATAAACTCCCGTTTGGCATTTGTGATCATATTTGCTCGATCCCAATTTCCCCTGGTGAGAATAAACATGTATGGACCCTATCCTCAAATGGCTTTTTTTGCTTCAAAACTGCTTGGGATTTAGTTCGTCAGAAAAAACCTGTCAATAATATTCTTCGTTATTGCTGGAATCCTTTAATCACACCTACCATTTCCCTGTTTATGGTTAAGCATTTCAATAAATGGATTTCCACGCCGGATGGGCTCGCGCGTAGGGGCATTATTGCCACTAATTCGTGTTTTTGTTGTAATGGAGATGAAAACCTTCCCCACCTTTTTATTAATGGCCCGGTTGCTAAAGAAGTTTGGAATGCTTTTCATAACTTTACGGGGATCAAAATCCTTATTACCTCCAACTTTAATCTCATCATTGCTAATTGGTTTGGTAAAACGAAGGGCAAAATTCACATTTTTCACATTATTCCCATTCTGATTATATGGTTTATTTGGTGTTGTAGGAATGACAAAAGAGTTGATAATGTCCCTTTCACGCCTAAACGTGTGTGTGAGCGTATTTGGAAATACATTAACAACATCAAATTAAAAGGCAAAATTAGTAGACAGTTTTGGAAGGGAGCCGATCGAATTGCAGATTTTATGGGCATCAAACCTGCCCCGGGGCCGCGATACTCAGTCAGGGCTGTCCGTTGGATTAAGCCACATGTGGGGTGGTGGAAAGTAAATTCGTACGGCGCCGCGAAGGGTAATCCGGGCGGCGCGACCGATGGGGGAATTGTTCGGGATCACCACGACAATCCTCTTATCATGTTCTCCGAATTTCTGGGAACTCAAACAAATAATTTTGCGGAAATTTACGTGATTTGGAGAGGGCTTGATTTTTGCATTCAACACAATTTTAAAAAAGTTTGGGTAGAAGTTGACTCGAAAATTGCACTCCAATTGATTAATCATTCAACTTCCTGCCAATGGAAAATCCAAAGGATTATTATTCAAATTCGATCTCTTATGGATAAAATTGAGATCCATTTCTCTCATATCTTTAGAGAGGGGAATGCCGTCGTTGACCTCTTAGCCAATGAAGGATGTGATCGTCAAGATTTCCACCTCCACGATGTCTCCAATCTTAAAGGGAAAATCCTCGGATTTATTAAACTAGATAAAATGGCCTTCCCGTATATTAGGAGGAGAAAAATTCTTGTGTAATATTTTCATGGCTAACTGGTTCGTTCCCTGCTGGGCGTGTAGAGGGTCTCGTCCACCCTCGTTTTTCAGTTTCATAATTTATTCTATTTTTTGGGGCGTGTAGCGGGTTTCGACCCCCCTATTTTCATCCGGGCGTGTAGAGGGACTTGTCCACCCTCTTTTTTCGCGTTGTTGTCAAAGCTGTCCGTTTTTTTTTTTAAAAAAAAAAGTCTTCTTAATAGGAGATAAGACCACGTTACATGCATTCGAGTCGAAACTCTTTAAAAACTCGGGTTTATTGATTAGATTTGAGCATTTTGTACTCAGAATTGGTCATAACAACTCCAATTAATATTTTACTCTTGATTAAGTCTTTTTGTAGCAAGGATTAGCTATAATAGCTCTGACTAAGACTTTACTTCTCGATTAAGTCCTGCTAATTGGAGATAAGACCACTACATGTATTCGAGTCGGAACTCTACAAAAATTGGTTTTATTGATTAGATTCGAGCACTTGTATTCAGAATTAGCTATAATAGATCCGATTAAGACTTTACATCTGGATTAATTATTTATAGTAGGAGATTAGACCACGTCACATGTATTCGAGTCAGAACTCAATTAAAAATCGGGTTTATTGGTTAGATTCGAGCCTTTTGTACTCATAATTGGCTATAATAGCTCCGATTAATCCTTTACTTCTTGACTAGGTCTGGTTAATGGGATAAAAACATGTGCATGTATTCAAGTCTGAACTTTACAAAAACTTGGGTTTATTGGTTAGATTCGAGCCTTTTGTACTGAGAATTAGCTATAACAACTACAATTAAGCCTTTATTTCTTGATTGATTCTTGTTGTATCAAGGACTGAATATAATAGCTCCGATTAAGCCTTTACTTCTTTAAGTTCTATTAATAGAAGATAAAACTATGTTACATGCATTCGAGCCGGAACTCAATAAAAACTTGGGTTTATTGATTAGATTCGAGCCTTTCATACTCAGAATTAGCTATAACAACTACATCTAATCTTTGCCTTCTTGATTAAGTCTTGTTGTAGCAAGGATTAGCTAAAATAGCTCCGACTAAGCCTGTACTTCTCGACTAAGTCTCGTTAATAGTAGATAAGACCACTATATGTATTCGAGTCGCAACTCTACAAAAACACGATTTTATTGATTAGATTCGAGCATTCTGTATTGAGCATTGAGTATAATAGCAGCGATTAAGCCTTTACTTCTTGATTGAGTCATGTTAATAAGAAATTAGACCACGTTACATGTATTCAAGTCAGAACTCTATGAAAACTCGAGTTTATTGATTATATTCGAGTCTTTTATACTTAAAATTGGCTATAATAGCTCCGATTATGCCTTTACTTATTGATTAAGTGTGGCTAATAAGATAAAAGACCATGTTGCATGTATTCGAGTCGCATGTTGCATGTATTTGAGAAGTTATTAGGGTTTCAGGTGGGCCAGCTCCCTGTGAGGTATTTGGGAGTCCCTTTATCTTCATCGAAAATCACGATGGCTCAGTGCTCTCCTTTGTTTGACATGATTGATGGTCGGCTGTGTGACTGCACTTGTAGATCTTTGTACATGGTAGGTCGTTGTGATACGATATCAAATATTCCAATCGAAGAAGCTTCAATAAAAATCGACATCAACGACGATACAAATTCGCATGACCATGCATCATCATACTTGGGAGAAAAGAACACGTGGATTGGAGTTACGTTGTTAATCGGAACCGGAGTAACGTAAAACTTGACGACGGAATCGGTCCAAAAGCATGGAAATTTCGGCCATATCATGCTTGAAAGGGACTCATGATTTGTCTTCATATCTTACCAAAATCTTGAAGATCTCCTCCTCCCCCACCTTCTTTGAAATCGGCCAAAGTCATCAAAATTAGTCCCCACCTTCATATCTTATCTAGTCCAAGATACATATCATAAGTCATCAACTCCCTCCCCCACAAAATCGGCCAAAACATGAGCTAGGACAAAGACTTTCATCAAACCTTTTCTTCATATCAAAGTCACCCTAATAAGTCCAAGATGATTGATATCATATCTTGTCCAAAATCTTCATGATCCCCTCCCCCACCCTTGATTGATTCGGCCGATCCATTGCTAGGAAGTTTCATTTTCTTGTTTTGTTATATTTCCTTATGGTTGTAAACTACTATATATAGTAGTTCATGTTGTATTTGTAAGTATCTTGAAATTTATAAAACATTGTATTTCTCTTGAAATATACGTTGAACGATTTCAACAAAACCTTGGTTATTATTTCGACGCGTCTCGAATTATAACTTGATCAATTCTCAATAGGTCTTGAGGAGAGATTATCTTTATCGAATTATAGGTCTAATTCGATAAAACACATTCAAACCCATACACTATCCTACCTCACGGCCGAAACCCATATAATTTCGGCCACCACCTTTTATTTTGCTGTATCGACAAGTTGTCTTGTTCGAAGTGTCAGATCGACGAGTTGTTCTTTGTCAGACGATTTGTTGTCGGCGAGTTGCTTTAATCGGAGCATGTGGTTTGATTCATTTCGGCTGAGTGCTGTTCGCTACCGTACGTGAAAGAGTCTTCTGCTGTACCGAGGGAGAATACGTATCATAAGTGGTATCAGAGCCATTTGTCTCACGGTTCTCGACGTTACTCAAGAAGATGGCATTCACCGATGAAGAAGTAGCACAACTACGTGACGTTCTTCGCGGCTTACCGGAGCTCCGAATCCATGCACGACAAGGATACGACACCATGCATGCACCAAGACATGCGGATGAATACAAGACAAGCGAACTTCTGGAGTTCGTAGGCGGCACCGATCCCGAGGCTTATTTGGAGTGGGAAAGGAAAATTGAACAAATGTTTGAGTTCAAGGATCTCGATGACGAGGTACGATGCAAGTACGCGATTCTCAAACTTGGAAAGGGAGCTTCCCTTTGGTTTGAACGAATGAAGACACAACGAGTTCGTGCCGGTAAGGAGAAGATACGTTCGTGGAATTCTCTAAAAAAGAAACTACGAAAAAGATATGTCCCGGCTACACACAAGTTATGTTTGTATCGAAAAATTTCTGACCTCACGCAAGGAAAGCTAAGTGTCGAGGAGTACATCGAGGAGTTTGAAAACTTATCCTTGATGGGAGAACTTGAAGAAAGCGAAGAATTACGGATGTCCCGTTTCCTACGAGGTTTGAATAAAAATATTGCTAATTCCGTGGAACTCTACCCCTATTCCGACTTTGATACTTTATGTGGACTTTGCATAAAGTTGGAAACTCAAAACAAGACAAAATTTTCTAAACCCGAATTCCCACCTAAATACGGAAATGCCAACTTTGGCACGAGTTCTAGCTCGTTTCCAAAAACTGTCACAACAAGTCCACTCGTTACTACCATTCCAAAAACTCCTATCACACCAAAATAAACAAGCTTATCTAAAGTCCGGTGTTTCAAATGTCAAGGATTTGGACACTATCAAAGTGCTTGTCCAAATCGGAGAATAGTGACGTTACGAGAAGCCATAGCCGTCCGAGAAGAATTACTAGCCGAAGAAGAAAGAATTGGAGATGTCTTTAACTTGGAAGCCGACGAAGAAGAAGAATATTGCGAGGCATACGATGCCCCGAACTATGACACAAACCTCGTCCTTCGCATGTTACAAACGAAGGCGGCCCCGAGTGACATAGAACAACGAGATCAAATCTTTCACACGAAGTGTCGTGTCGGAGAGAAATGGTGTAGCTTGATCATTGACGGTGGAAGTTGTACAAACGTGGCATCAAGCGAGATGGTCTCGAAGCTCGGATTAATCACCACGGCTCATCCAAAGCCGTATGCACTCCATTGGCTCGATGATGGAAATAAGGTGAAAGTATCAAGACAAGTGAAGGTCGGACTCACCATGGGTTCGTATGGTGATGATATTACATGCGATGTACTACCGATGGACGCATGTCACGTATTGTTGGGAAGACCTTGGTTATTTGATCGGGACGTACTACATCGAGGGAGGAGCAACGAGTATGAGTTACGTGACAAAGGTAAAAAAATTGTTCTTAAACCTATGTCACCTCAAGCTATCCGAACAATGAGTTCAAAAAAAGTCGAAGGGCCGAAGCTTACGATGCTTGCAAACGAAAAAGAAGTTGAACACGCCATTGAAGATGGCGAACGTGTTTATTTGATGATGATCAAAGAAATCCGAAACCTTGCTACCAAATCACACCACGAAGAAGAGATAGATACACTATTACACGAGTTCGCGGATGTATTTCCCGAAGACTTGCCGGTGGGATTACCACCTATCCGCGGAATCGAACACCAAATTAATCTTGTACCAGGAGCTCCATTACCGAATAAAGTGGCGTATCGTTGTAATCCCGAAGAAACCAAAGAGCTACAACGTCAAATTTATGAGCTCATGAGTCATGGATATGTCCGAGAAAGTTTAAGTCCGTGTGCGGTTCCAGTCCTACTTGTACCAAAAAAAGACGGATCATGGCGAATGTGCATTGACAGTAGAGTCATGAATAACATCACCGTCAGGTATCGGTTCCCCATCCCGAGACTAGACGACATGTTAGACGAGTTGCATGGCTCAGTTGTATTTTCAAAAGTTGATTTACGGAGCGGATACCATCAAATTCGCATGCGAGAGGGAGACGAATGGAAGACGACATTTAAAACAAAGAATGGACTTTACGAGTGGGTTGTGATGCCATTCGGCCTCACTAATGCCCCGAGCACTTTCATGAGATTGATGAACGAGGTTCTCAAACCTTTCTTGGGAAAATTTGTTGTCGTATACTTAGACGACATTTTAATCTACATTCGATCCTTAGAGGAGCATCTCGAGCACTTGCGGCACGTTTTTGAAATTCTAAGGAAACAGAAACCTTATGGAAAGCGGGAGAAGTGTACTTTCCTAGTCGAGAGTCTTGTCTTTCTCGGCTATGTCGTTTCTAAAGAAGGAGTTTCGGTAGATCAAGAAAAAATTGCGGCAATCAAGTCTTGGCCGACACCAAAAACTGTCACGGAGGTACGATCATTTCATGGCCTCGCTTCTTTTTACCGACGATTCATATGGGACTTTAGCACCATCTCCAGTCCGATCACGGAGTGTCTTAAAAAAGGAACCTTTGCATGGAACGAGGCTGCCCAAAAGGCGTTTGAAAAATTAAAAGGAAAGTTATGTGAAGCACCGATTTTAACGTTACCCGATTTTTCACAACCATTTGAGGTGGAATGCAACGCTAGTTGAGTTGGAATCGGGGCAGTACTTATTCAAAGAGGCCGCCCCATCGCCTTTTTTTCGGAAAAATTAAGTGGTGCTCGAGTTAATTATTGTACTTACGACAAAGAGTTCTATGCTATCGTGAGAGCACTCGATCATTGGAGTCACTATTTACGATCGAAACATTTCGTGTTGCATTCGGATCACGAGTCATTGAAATACATTAACGGGCAAAGCAAGCTAAGTCCGAGACATGCAAAATGGGTGGAATTTTTGCAATCTTTTCACTTTTCATCCAAGTACAAAGACGGTAAGAGTAATATCGTGGCGGATGCACTATCAAGACGGTATACCTTACTTTTTATTCTAGATGTTCGTTTGTTGGGGTTCGAGACTTTGAAAGATCATTACATTGACGATTTGGATTTTGGAGAAATTTTTACCCGTTGTAAAGCAGGCCCGTACGAAGAATTTATTTTACAGGAGGGCTTTCTTTTTAAAAGAAACAAACTATGTGTGCCGAAGCATACGATTCGGGAATTACTAGTTCGGGAGGCGCACGGAGGAGGACTAGCCGGTCATTTCGGTTCGGCTAAAACCGTGGAAGTCCTAAAGGAGCATTTCTTTTGGCCAAAGATGTATGGTGACGTAAGCAACATCGTAAGTAAACGCGTCACTTGTCACATGATGAAAAGCTCGTTCAAGCCAAGTACCTACATGCCGTTGCCAATACCTTTGCGTCCGTGGGAGGATGTCTCGATGGATTTTATTGTTGCTTTACCTCGTACTCAACGAGGCAAAGACTCGATCATGGTGGTCGTCGACCGTTTTTCAAAAATGGCTCACTTTATAGCATGCCACAAAACCGATGATGCAAGCAATGTGGCGGACTTGTATTTCCGAGAAGTAGTTCGTTTGCACGGAGTTCCAAAAACTATCGTGTCGGATCGAGATTCTAAATTCCTACGTTACTTTTGGAATACTTTATGGAGGAAAGTGGGTACTAAACTTCTATTCAGTACTTCGCACCACCCACAAACCGATGGACAAATGGAAGTGACCAACCAAACCTTGGGAGCATTATTGCGAAGATTGGTGAACAAAACACAAAATGATTGGGACGTTAAACTTGCACATGCAGAATTCGCATACAATCGATCACCCGGTTTCGCCACGGCCCATTCACCTTTTGAAGTAGTATACGGAATAAATCCGCACATGCCATTGGATTTGCCGAGCGACGAATTGGTTCACAAAGATGCAGAATCAAAACTCAAGTCAATGATGAAGTTACATGAAAAGGTACGAGAGCGGATTAAAGAAGTGAATGAAATTTACAAACGGAAGTCGAACAAAAATAAAAAAGCGAGATTATTTGATGTTGGCGACTTAGTTTGGATACATTTGAGGAAAGAACGATTCCCAAACAAACGCAAGAACAAATTAATGCCGAGAGCCGAAGGTCCATACAAAATTGTGGGAAAAGTGAACGACAACGCCTACAAAGTAGAACTTCCGGGCGATTAAGGAGTACACGCGACTTTCAACGTAGGTGATCTCTCGCCTTACCTTGACGACGATGGCATTACGGAATTGAGGTCAATTCCTTTCAAAGAGGGAGGGAATGGTACGATATCAAATATTCCAATCGAAGAAGCTTCAATAAAAATCGACATCAACGACGATACAAATTCGCATGACCATGCATCATCATACTTGGGAGAAAAGAACACGTGGATTGGAGTTACGTTGTTAATCGGAACCGGAGTAACGTAAAACTTGACGACAGAATCGGTCCAAAAGCATGGAAATTTCGGCCATATCATGCTTGAAAGGGACTCATGATTTGTCTTCATATCTTACCAAAATCTTGAAGATCTCCTCCTCCCCCACCTTCTTTGAAATCGGCCAAAGTCATCAAAATTAGTCCCCACATTAATATCTTATCTAGTCCAAGATACATATCATAAGTCATCAACTCCCTCCCCCACAAAATCGGCCAAAACATGAGCTAGGACAAAGACTTTCATCAAACCTTTACTTCATGTCAAAGTCACCCTAATAAGTCCAAGATGATTGATATCATATCTTGTCCAAAATCTTCATGATCCCCTCCCCCACCCTTGATTGATTCGGCCGATCCATTGCTAGGAAGTTTCATTTTCTTGTTTTGTTGTATTTCCTTATGGTTGTAAACTACTATATATAGTAGTTCATGTTGTATTTGTAAGTATCTTGAAATTTATAAAACATTGTATTTCTCTTGAAATATACGTTGAACGAGTTCAACAAAACCTTGGTTATTATTTCGACGCGTCTCGAATTATAACTTGATCAATTCTCAATAGGTCTTGAGGAGAGATTATCTTTATCGAATTATAGGTCTAATTCGATAAAACACATTCAAACCCATACACTACCCTACCTCACGGCCGAAACCCATATAATTTCGGCCACCACCTTTTATTTTGCTGTATCGACAAGTTGCTGCTATTCGGAATTGCTGTATCGAGCGAGCCTTGCTGTTCGGAAGTGCTGTATCGACGAGTTGTTCTTTGTTCGAAGCGTCAGATCGACGAGTTGCTGCTGTTCGGAACTGCTGTAGCGGTTTGATTCATTTCGGCTGAGTGCTGTTCGCTACCGTACGTGAAAGAGTCTTCTGCTGTACCGAGAGAGAATACGTATCACGTCGTCAGCTTATTCGGTCTGTGTTATCTGCTCTTCACATTTATTGGGCCTGTATTTTTATCCTGCCTAAGGGCGTGCTTGCCCTCATTAAGAAGCATTTAAGGCATTTTCTTTGGAAAGGTTCTCGTGACTCTGGGCATGTTAAAGTGGCTTGGTCTAAGGTTTGCTTGCCTGTAGTATGTGGTGGCCTTGGTATTACTCCGTTGAGGGTTCAAAACCAGGCCCTTATGACCCGCCATATTTGGGCTCTCCTGGTTGGGTCTTCTCATTCTGTTTGGGTTAGCTGGGTACGTTCGTATAGAGTACAGTAGTGTTTTTTGGGATATTGCTATCTCTGCTGCGTCATCTTGGTATTGGAAACAACTGCTGAAGTTGCGTCCTCTTGTCATGGGAGCGTTTTAGTATTCTGTTGGTGATGGCTCTTCCTTCCGTTTATGGTCAGATCCTTGGCACCCTATGGGTTTGATTAGGCATTTTGTGCCTAGAGCGCTTCTTTAGACCAGCATTGATGTGCATGCCCGTCTTGGCTCTGTTATTTCTGATGGTCATTGGGTTTGGCCGGTGGTTGATCGTTCCGAGTTTCAGCAGGTTGTTTCTGCCCTTCCTCCTATTAATGGAGGCCAGGATCGCATCTCTTGGAGACCGCATAGCTCAGGTTCCTATTCTTCCTCGTCCGCTCTTCGGTTCCTCAGTGCGTATTCTCCTTCTGTTCCGTGGGCCCCTCTCCTTCTTGGTCCCGGAAAGATTCCTAGGCACTCCTTCATCTTATGGTTGGCTATTCAGGAGTGTCTGTCGACTATGTATAAGCCTTGGCTGTAGCATGTAGATGGTATTTATGTCCTTTGTGGGATGGCGATCGAGTCTCATTCTCACTTATTCTTCATGTGCCCTTATTCTAGTAGGTGTATCTCTATTGCTAGGAGGGAGGTAAAATTTTGTTGGCCTCACTCTGAGTGGAGTACGGGTATTCTTTGGGCGGGTAGGAGGTGCAGAGGTAAGCACATGGTTAACGTGGCATACCAGTTCTTTCTAGCTGTGTTGGTCTACTTAATCTGGCAGGAGCGAAATGAGAGGAGATTCGGTCAGAGGCGTCGAGATCCACACACAGTTACTTTTCAGGGGATTGGTCTTGTTCGTGACATCATCTCCCAGCGTTCGCTGCCTCATTTCTTACATGCGGTCGCTGTTAGGCGTAATTGGAGGGTTGATTGGTAGTTCCATTGTAACTCTTTTATTAGTTTTCTATTTCTTGCTGTTAGTGCACCTTCTGTAATGGTTGCTGGGTACTGGCCTGCCTTGTTGGCCAATCTTATTTATTTAATGCAATTGATTTTTCCCAAAAAAAAAAAAAACTTTACGAAAACTCGAGTTTATTGGTTAGATTCGAGCCTTTTGTACTGAGAATTGGCTATAACAACTACGATTAAGCCTTTAATTCTTGATTAATTCTTGTTGTACCAGGGACTGGATATAATAGCTCCGATTAAGCCTTTACTTCTTTATTAAGTCTTGTTAATAGGAGATTAGACAACATTACATGCATTCGAGTCGAAACTCTATAAAAACTCGGGTTTATTGATTAGATTCCAGTGTTTTGTACTCAAAATTGGCTATAACAACTCCAATTAATCTTTTACTCTTGATTAAATCTTTTTGTAGCAGGTATTAGCTATAATAGCTCCGACTAAGACTTTACTTCTCGATTAAGTCCTGTTAATAGGAGATAAGACCACTACATGTATTCGAGTCGGAACTATACAAAAACTCAGTTATATTGATTAGAATCGAGCACTTGTATTGATAATTGGCTATAATAGATCCGATTAATCTTTTACATCTGGATTAAATATTTTTAGTAGGAGATTAGACCACGTCACATGTATTCGAGTCAGAACTCTAATAAAAATCAGGTCTACTCATAATTGGCTATAATAGCTCCGATTAAGCCTTTACTTCTTGACTAAGTGTGGTTAATAGGAGATAAGACCATTTTGCATGTATTCAAGTCGGAACTTTACGAAAACTTGGGTTTATTGGTTAGATTCGAGCCTTTTGTATCGAGAATTGGCTATAACAACTACGATTAAGCCTTTATTTCTTGATTAATTCATGTTGTATCAAGGACTGAATATAATAGCTCCGATTAAGCCTTTACTTCCTTAAGTCTTGTATGGCAGTATGATCGCCAAGTTCTTCATAATGGTTTCACAAACAAGTACTCATTCACCTCTCAAGTAAAAATTGGAGGCGCTGCTATGTGCGAGCGAATT
Organism: Orobanche coerulescens; assembly: GCA_033398695.1. Taxonomy (NCBI): domain Eukaryota; kingdom Viridiplantae; phylum Streptophyta; class Magnoliopsida; order Lamiales; family Orobanchaceae; genus Orobanche; species Orobanche coerulescens. The sequence continues at coordinate 107,783,875 of CM065818.1, read as the reverse complement.
ACACGCAATGTAGGTGCGATTCATCAAGGTTGAGCGCGATCCCCTTTTCTCTCCCGTTTTCAATCTTGTTCTTCTCCCTTCTTAAGCTTGTGATTTTTCCAGAGATTTAGTGTTTATGATTGTGGATCGGTTTTTTATTATCTTCCCAGCAATATTTTTGGGGGAATTTTCGAATTATTTTTGTCCTGCGCGATTTGAGTTCATCGGACTTTCTGGATTGCGCTTTGAGGTTGTTCGGTCGTCGCTGGTGTTCGGTTTCTTCTTGCGCTCGTGGTTGGAATTTGATTTTGGGGTTGGCGTTGTTCCTCCTGCGTCTTGCGCCGCCTTAGCCGTTCCGGACGTGCGTCCTTTTTTTGAGATTTTGTTCGCGAATTTGTAGTCGCGATTTGTCGCGGTTTTTGTTATCTGGCTGTACTATGTCCTCGTCTACAGCTTGTGGTTTATTCTCTTCTTCTTCCCGGCCGGTGGGAAGCTCCATTTCTCAGGGTCTTTGTGAGTTAGGGAAGAAGGTGTTTGGTTCCTCCAATTCCGACCTGCTTAAGCTTAAAATCGACGGAATTTTTGGTGGTCCTTGTGCTGATACTCCTCCGGCTCCTCCTCTGACGGCGGTGGTTATGGCTTCTGCTGGTTGTGCTCCTCGGCCACTGCCTATCAGGCCTTTGTCGCGGGCCAGGCGTGACCCTGGGCTGGACCGGGTTGCAGAGCCATTTATCAACCTGGGTGGTTTGTCTTGTTCGGCAGGTCCTTTTTGTGGCCCATTTCCTCTCCCTGGTGCCCCGGGACTGGTTTCTGGTGTCATCTCTTCGGATGCGCCTCTTCATGATGCTATTGTGCAATTTCCTATTTCCTCTACAGCTAAGAAATCTTGTAATTCTATTGTGTCTGCCCCCTGTTCTCCATTGGATTATTGTGAGAATGTTGTATCTTCTTTTGGTGATTATTGTTGTACTGGGGAAAGTAAAATAATGCATAGTATAACTGATGACATTGCTGTTGATTATAAATGCTACGGTTTCTATGAATTTTGGCTCTATTCCTACCCCTGTTTCTTTGGCTCATTCGGCTCCGGTTCTTATTCCGAAGGAATCGCATATTCCTCCTGTGGTGTTAGGAAATATTAAAAAGAAAAGGGGCCTTCAGTATGTGAAACCGAAAATTCAAAATGGCGAACTTATTGTGAAACCGGATGTTAGTGTTGGTATTGAAGGTGCTAAGAGGTGGCTTTACACTTTAGTTGGCTATTTTTTGGGGAAAGCCCCTTCTCTTTCCTTGATAAAGAATTACTTTCTATCGGTGTGGAAGGGGATTAAGGAGGTGTTATCCTCTGAGGGGGGATTTTATTTCTTTAAGTTTGAAAGTGATCAAGGTTTGTCCGAGGCGTTAGAAGGTGGGCCTTGGCTGATTCAGGGCCAGTCCATTCTCCTTACCCGATGGAAGCTTGGTATGTATCTTCTGAAGGTTCAACCTAAACATGTCCCTGTTTGGGTGAAACTTCGTGATGTCCCTCTCGAGTATTGGACTGACGAGGGGCTTAGCATTACTGCTAGTGCTATAGGGGAGCCACTTTTTGCTGACGTGTTCACCAGGAACTGTCTGAAAGTGGATTATGCTCGAGTTTGTATCATGTTAGATGCTGATACTAGCCCGATTTGCTCGTTCCTTATGGTTCTACCGTCCGGTGTTAGGAGGATCCATGTTGAGTATGAATGGTTACCACATCGGTGTGGTGTTTGTAGAGTATTCGGACATCATGATCAGGTGTGCCCGACCACTTCTAAGCCTTTGGTCCAGAAGTAGGTTAAGCAGGCTCGTAGGTGGCTAATCCTTCTCCCTCAGATATTCATGGTCCGGGGTCGTCGTTGGGTCTGGTTCCATCTGCGGGGGTCGCTCAGGCTGAGGTTGGCCCCGATGCCAGATCCGGGAGGCCAGGGGTGGAGTTAGCTAGGGGCTCTAGAGGTCGTAGTGCTGGATCGGGCCCGTTGTGTAGCATCTCTACATTCTCCTTGATTACTACCAGCTCTCCTATCGTGTCGCCTAGGGGGGCTTGTGCTGGTGTGTGTGAGCCGTCTCACAATAGGTTTGCGGCTCTTTCTAGTCTTACCGATGTTATTGAGGATGAGAATCCTGAGTTTGTCGGCACGTCGCTTTGTTCTAGTTCTACTTCTATGGACCCTATTTTTGAAGCAGCCCGGGTCGATGTTGTTAAATGATCCCTATTGCTGTGTGGAATGTTCGTGGGCTTAACTGGACTGAACATCAGATTTCGGTCCGGGAGGTAATTAGTTCTTTTAATCTTTGTTGTATTTCTCTTCTCGAGACGCGTGTCTCGGTTGGTAACTTTGGGCTTGTTTCTTCATTTATTTCTGGCTCTTGGAAGTGGTTCTCTGATTACGGTAGTGGGCCTGTGAAGAGGATCTGGATTGGTTGGGATCCTGGTTCTGTGTCTGTAGATATTATTGCTATTGAGTCGCAATTTATTCACTGTCGCATTACTCTGTTGCTCGACTCGTCCTGTCTTCTGGTTACCATTGCTTATGGATCTAATGATCTTATTGAGAGGCGGCTGCTGTGGCAGTATCTCACTGATTTCTCGGTTTTACATGCTGCTGAGCCTTGGGTCATTATGGGTGATTTTAATGCTGTTCTAGACACTAGTGAGATCTTGGGTGGGGAAGCTTCTCATTCTGACGATGTACCCCCTGGTGGAGTTCAGAGAGCTTTGCAGGCGTGCGGATTTTGAGACCATTCCGATGGTAGGCTCTTAGTTCTCCTGGCATAACAAGAGTGCGTCTCCTAGATCTTTATGGAAGCGTCTTGATAGGGTGCTGGGTAACCCGCAGTGGTTTATTGATCACGCTGATCGTACTTACTCTTGTGATCTGCCGCGGACCTCTGATCATAGCCCCCTTATTCTGGGTCTTGATAGTCTGCCTCGCTACAGAGGTAAAATGTTCAGAATTGATAATTTCCTAGCTGACTCTGAGGATTTCCTCCCCCTTATTGGGGCCCGTTTTATGCAATTTGTCGTAAGCTGGGCACCCTTAAGCCCGTTTTTTGAGCTATGAGGAAGAAGAAAGGGGATTTAACATTGAATGTTGTTGCACCTACTACGTTCCTCTCTTCTTCTCAGAGTATTCTAAGGGACCATCCCATGGACGACTCAGCTTTATTATTGGAGAGATGTTGCCGGTGGGTTTTCTCAGTTGCTGTGGCTCAGGAGCAGTCTTCACTCAGGCAGAGGGCCAAGTTGGCTTGGCTTAAGGATGGGGACCAGTGTACTGCCTTCTTCTTCCGGAGGATTGCTTCTAGGCGAGTCAGATCTCGTATATATAGGCTTAATACGGACGATGGTACTGAGTTAATCGACCTTATTTTTATTAAGAATGAGGTTCTTGGGTTCTTTGAGAGACTATTGGGCTACTCTAATCGGATTATACCTTAATCTTTCAGTCAGGTTAGGCCTTTTATTTCGACATCTCTTTCGCCTGATGTTGCGGTGCACATGGTTAGACCTGTTACTGCTGATGAGGTTCGGTCTGTGTTCTTCGAGTTTGATAAGGACAAGGCCTCGGGCCCTGATGGTTTTAATGCTGCTTTTTACCGGCGGGCTTGGCCGATTGTGGGGGGAGATTTCGTTTGCTATGGGAAAGTTTGTGAGGCAGATTAATTCTACGATTATTTCTCTTGTTCTGAAAGTAGCCTTACCTAGGAGCATGTCGGATTTTAGACCGATCTCTTGATGCAACTTATTATATAAGGCTATTTTGAAAATTATTGTTCACCGTATGCGTGATATCTTGGATGCCTTGATTGACCCGGCTCAGACTGCTTTTATTCCTGGGAGAAGGATTAGTGATAATATCCTTCTTGCTCAGGAACTTCTTCATGGTTATGGACAGAGGGAGCTGCCTAGGCGGTGTGTGTTTAAAGTTGACCTTATGAAAGCTTATGACACTGTTGAGTGGGATTTTGTACTGATTGCTCTGTAGTGTATGGGTTTTCATCAGTCGTTCATCGCCTGGATCAGGGAGTGCATCACCACTACTGCCTTTTCGGTTTCCTTCAATGGTGATGCTGAGGGGATCTTTAGAGGTCGTAGGGGGCTTCGATAGGGAGACCCCATCTCCCCTAATCTCTTTGTTATTGTTATGGAGGTACTTCATGGTATTATTTCTCGTGAGATTGCTCAGACCCCGGGTTCCGGTACCACTGGAAGTGTGAGGTTACCCGTACTTTCATGCTCGCCTTTGCTGATGATCTCCTTCTTTTCTGTAACCGTGATGAGGTCTCTATTGGTGTTCTTAAGAGGAGTATTGATATCTTTGATTCTCTTTCGGGGTTGCGCGCTAACCCTGGGAAGAGTAAATTTTTCTCTCGGCGGGTGCTTTGGAGCAGGGGCCTCAGGTTGAGCAGTTATTAGGGTTTCAGATGGGCCAGCTCCCTGTGAGATATTTGGGAGTCCCATTATCTTCATCGAAGCTCATGGTGTCTCAGTGCTCTCCTTTTCTAGACAAGATTGATGGTCGACTGAGTGACTGGGCTTGTAGATCTCTGTTCATGGCTGGTCATTGTCAGCTTGTTCGGTCTGCGTTATCTGCTCTACGTATTTATTGGGCCTGTATTTTTATCCTGCCTAAGGGCGTGCTTGCCCTCATTGAGAAGCGTTTTAGGCATTTTCTTTGAAAAGGTTCTCGTGACTCTGGGCATGCAAAAATGGCTTGTCTTAGGTTTGCTTGCTTGTAGTGTGTGGTGGCCTTGGTATTACTCCGTTGAGGGTTCAGAACCAGGCGCTTATGACCCGGCATATTTGGGATCTCCGGGCTGGGTCTTCTCGTTCCGTTTGGGTTAGTTGTGTTCGTTCGTATAGAGTTCATCAGTGTTCTTTTTGGGATATTCCTATCTCGGCTGCGTCTTCTTGATACTGGAAGCAGCTGCTGAAGTTGCGTCCTCTTGTCATGGGAGCGTTTCAGTATTCTGTTGGTGATGGCTCCTCCTTCCGTTTATGGTCGGATCCATGGCACCCTTTGGGTTTGATTAGGCATTCTCTGCCTAGAGCGCCTCTTTGGACTGGCATTGATGTGCATGCCCGTCTTGGCTCTGTTATCTCTGATGGTCATTGGGCTTGGCCGGTGGTAACTCGCTCCAAGTTTCAGCAGGTTATTTCTGCCCTCCCTCCTTTCTATGGAGGCCAGGATCGCATCTCATGGAGACCGCATAGCTCAGGCTCCTACTCCTCCTCGTCCGCTCTTCGCTTCCTTAGAGCGTATTCTCCTGCTGTTCCGTGGGCCCCTCTCCTTCTTGGTCTCGGGAAGATTCCTAGGCACTCCTTCATATTATGGTTGGCTATTTAGGAGCGTCTGTCGACTATGGATAAGCCTTGGCTGCAGCATGAAGATGGTATTTGTGTCCTTTGTGGGATGGCGATCGAGTCTCATTTTCACTTATTCTTCATGTGCCCTTACTCTAGTAGGTGTATCTCTATTGTTAGGAGGGAGGTAAAATTTTGTTGGCCTCACTCTGAGTGGAGTACGGGTATTCTTTGGGCGGCTAGGAGGTGGAGAGGTAAGCATGTGGTTAACGTGGCATTCCGTATCTTTTTAGCGATGTTGGTCTACTTACTCTGGCAGGAGAGAAATGAGAGGAGATTCGGTCAGAGGCGCCGTGATCCACACGAAGTTACTTTCAAGGGGATTGGTCTTGTTCGTGACATTATCTCTCAGCGCTGGCCGCCTCATTCCTTATCTGCGGTCGCTGTTAGGTGTATTTGGATGGTTGCTTTTATTAATTTTCTGCTTCGTGTTGTTGGTGAACCTTCTGTAATGGTTGCTGGGTACTGGCCTGCCTTGTTGGCCAATCTTAATTATTTAATGCAATTGACTTTTCCCAAAAAAATAGTAGATAAAACCACGTTGCATGAATTCGAGTCGGAACTCTAAAAAAACTTGGGTTATTGATTAGATTCGAGCATTTCTTACTTGGAATTAGCTATAACAACTGATACCAAACGATACCCAAACAGTGAAACCAATACAGGGACTGTTGTGAATCGTGGTTGTACGAAGCGGAAGTAGGGTTCCTTGAGTAAAGAAACGAACAACAAACAGCAAATAGCAATAACCGACAGCACTTCGGTACAGCGAGAATCGATTGCACTTCGATACAACGAGAATCGATTGCACTTCGGTATTGCAATATTCGGACAACACTTCGATACAATGAGAATCGATTGCACTTCGGTATAGCAATAATGTACTGTACTTTGGTACATCAACAATGGACACGGAAATGACGAGGGCACTTCAAACCCTTAGAATTAATCACTATAATCCCCTTAGAATCCTGTTGTAAAGAAACGTTCGGAATTATTCTAAGAACTCAAGTTTCTGTGATTAAGACTTAACAATTTTATGAACTAAAATTGTAAGAATGTAGAAGTGAGAATTATAAGAATAAGACTCAAGAAAATTCGAGCAAAAACTCTTGATTTAAGCACAAGACCGAAATATCTTTTTGATTTCAAAGGTGATCTGTGTTTTCATTACCAAAAGGTCTCCTTTTATAGGAGTGTATAGAACAAACTATATTATCCCTGACATATTAAACTAAGGAAATAAAATCAAGAGTGTCCCTATTTCTAAGACAATGAAGGGCGGTCACACATGTGACTAGATTAAAAGCAAATAGACCAACATCAACTATCCTAGAAAGAAAATAAAGAAGTTTTGAAAAGGTCTTGGTCTTCACAATCATCACGTTTATTTTGAAGCTCCCACATACTAAAGTCCTTTTTCCAAGACAAAACAAAACATCACACCTTCCTTGAAGCTTCCTCATGCCTAAGTCTAATTTCCAAGCTAGGATGGAGTTTCCTTAATCATCAAGTCGACCTCCGATTGTTCATCCTTTTTATAGAGTATTTTCCTTTTCGAGTTTTATGATTTAACTCCAATTTTTAGGAAATACGACAAAGACGCCCTCATGCCTTTATTTAGGCAATATCTGGGGTCCGCTCTCAAGCTTTCTGTTTTTAGCTATATTTGGGCTGCCCTTAAGTAAAGCTATATCTGGGCTTAGGATTTGAACAACTGTCGGGCCTTCTTGAATCTCAAGTAGATCCATCTTCGCACAGTCACTAAACTTAGACATGATTTCCACTTCCAATTCGGGTAGCTTTAAGGACGAGCTTGTTTTATTCTTTTCTTTGGACGTGAATTCTTCTAGGCTCGGGGTCTTTATTCAATGCACTCCAAGCAGCCTCAGTGTGAGGGTCTTCAAGAGAGGATTTGATCGAGGCCATACAGTAAACCTCTTGAGTAGGAACCGAGTTGTCTTTATAAGAGTTATTAACAGATAATAAGGTAACAGGTGTGGAACGTGCATTAAGTTTATTTCGTGAGGTGGTGCTAGTGTCACTCGTTCTCAATATTTCACTCGTTTGTTCTCTTAACTTCCTAGCACGTGTACGTGTGATAGGACCAGTGGAGTCCATGACGGCTCCAACCATTCCTAACTCTCTTGGTAGCACAACCGTGGTTGTATCATCCCCTTTTTCTTGAGGAGGATCTGTCCTGAGATCAGCGAGATCACCTGCTTCAAACAAAGACAAGTCAGAAACATTAAAAGTAGCAGATACATTGTATTCTCCTGGTAAGTCTAGTTTGTAAGTATTATTATTTATTCTCTCCAGAATCATGAAAGGACCATCTCCTCTTGTCAGCAATTTCGATCTCCTTTGTACAGGAAACCATTCCTTCCTCATATGTAACCAAACCCAATCTCCAGGTTCGAAGACCACTTCCTTTCTCCCTCCGTTGACGCGCTCAACATACTGCTTAGTACGCCTTTCAATGATAGCTCTTGCTTTCTCATGGAGTTGCTTAACTGGCTCGGCTTTCTTCTTCCCATCTGTACTAATCCTTTCAGTCACAGGCAAAGGCACAAGATCAAGTGGGGCCAAAGATTAAATCCATAAACAATTTCAAAAGGAGAAAATTGAGAAGCAGAATACATTGTTCGATTATAAGAAAACTCAACATGTGGCAAACATTCTTCCCAAGTTTTAATGTTTGTTTTGATCATAACCCTTAATAATGTAGAAAGAGTTCTATTTACTACTTCGGTTTGCCCATCGGTTTGTGGGTGACAAGTGGTAGAAAATAGAATCGTTGTGCCTAATTTAGCCCATAAGGTTTTCCAAAAATAACTTAGGAACTTAACATCATGATCAGAAACTATAGTCATAGACATTCCATGTAAACGAACGATCTCTCTAAAGAAAAGATTAGCCACGTGAGATGCATCATCAGTTTTGTGACAAGCTATGAAATGTACCATTTTTTAAAATCTATCAACCACAACAAATATAGAATCCCTCCCATATCGGTTTCTAGGCAGTTTCATCACGAAATCCATCGAGATATCAGTCCAAGGAGTATTAGGAATGGGGAGTGGGGTATACAAATTGTGGGGCTGAACTCGACTTTTAGCCATTTTACAAGTGACACAGTGACCACAAATACGAATGACATCTCATTTCATACCCGGCCAGTAGAAATGTTCTTGTAAAACAGACAAGGTTTTATCAATACCAAAATGACCCATCAACCCTCCCCCATGTGATTCGAGCAACAACAGTTCACGTATAGAGCTAGCGGGTATGCATAATTTATTTTCTCTAAACATAAAACCATCGCTCTTATAGAACTTATCTACCCCAGACTCCTCACAAGTAATGAAAATCTCACCAAAATCAATGTCTTTCTCGTACAGATTTTTAACCAATTCAAAACTAAGTATTTTCGAATCTAAAGCAGTCAGGAAGGTATACCTGCGAGATAGAGCATCAGCAACGACATTCTCTTTTCCCTTTTTGTACTTGATTACGTACGGGAACGTCTCTATGAATTCCATCTATCGAGCATGCCTCCTATTCAACTTTTGTTGCCCCTTCAGATGTTTCAAAGACTCGTGATCATTGTGTATCACGAACTCTTTGGGCCATAAGTAATGTTGCCAAGTATCGAGTGCTCGAACCAAGGCATATAGTTCCTTGTTGTAAGTTGGATAGTTCAGCGAAGCTCCTCCCAACTTCTCACTGAAGTAGGCAATCGGCCTACCCTCTTGCATCAAAACATCTCCTATACCTGTAATGGATGCATCACACTCGATCTCAAAAGACTTTAGCAAAATTCGGTAGGGCTAGCAGTGGAGCATTCGTCAGTTTTTCTTTCAAGGCCTTGAAGGTCGTCTCTTGTTCCTGTTCCCACTTGAATCCAATATTCTTCTTTATTACCTCGGTCAAAGGGGCGGCTACAGTACTAAAGTTGGGTACAAACCGGCGATAGAAGCTTGCCAAGCCGTGGAAGCTTTGGACTTCGCTCACATTTTTGGGGCTGTCCCATTCTCTAATTGCCCTCACTTTCTCTTCATCGACCTGTAACCCTTGGGAACTAACAATAAAACCAAGGAAAGCCAATTTCTCGGTGCCAAAGTTGCACTTTTGAATGTTAGCAAACAAGTGTTCCTTTCTAAGCACAAGCAACACATCTTTCAAATGCTTTATATGTTCATTCAAACTTTTGCTATATATTAGGATATCATCAAAGTACACAACAACAAATATTCTAATAAAAGCACGTAGAATATGATTCATTACCCTATGATGTCATCTATTTCCAACATTTCCTATTCGGAGATTCCTTCGGCCCCTCCATCATTCCCAGCTTCAGCGCTGCTCCAGAATTCGGCCCACCAGATCGGTTCCCTCAATCAAGACGACCCAGGTATGGGAAAAACTACGGGTCCCTCTCCTTCATCTTTCAAGGAAGCTCTGACAGGTAATCTCTCTAACTCGAGGAAAGATATTCATTTCTCAGATGATATTTATCGTAACTACTGTGATCCGGTGCGCAAAAGGGATTTCATATCTATTTCCTTGGATGAAAAAATTTACTCTGAAAGAGTTAAATACCTTCAAAATTCCTTAAATGGTCGATTGTTGCAACATGAAAACTCTATGCATTACTCTCTTGATCAACCGAAGGCTGAGTTGCAAAATGCTTGGTCTATCTCCACATCCTGGAAATTAATACCTCTGGGAAAAGGATACTTTAATGTTCAATTCAATAATTCGGAAGATAAAAATCGTGTTTTTAACAAAACTTCCTGGAACTTGGTCTCCGGATATTTTCGTTTATCCACTTGGGTTCCGGATTTCAACCCTTATAAAATTTCTACTTCTAAAGCACAAATTTGGATCAAAATTATGAGTTTCCGATTGAATACTGGCACCCTCAACTTATTTTTACAATTGCTAAGACTCTTGGCAACCCTCTGAAAATTGATCAACGTTCTCCGAATGGGGAGGTGGGTCATTTTGTTCGGGTCCTAATTGAAATTGACTTGAAAGACCATGTTCATAACAATGTCATGGTTGAATGTTTGGGTCACTGTATTTTCCCTTCTATTAGCTACGAAAAATTTCCAGAGTTTTGCTCTCATTGCTCAATCATTGGTCACTCAACAATTCCTGTAGAAGCAAAAAATTGGCTCCGACTCCAACTTCACGGTTCCTAGCGACCGCCAGAATCGTCAATCCAAATATGTTCGGAAACCATCCCCTACCCCTACTGTTAAGGTCAATAATTCAAACAACAATAACCGCTTCAATGTGCTTGATGTTGAAACAACAGAAGGTGATTCCATTAATGATCACAATCAGCTCGCCTTGACGGTTTTCCAGCCTCCAATAGAGCAAAATGATACCACTGTCCCCACTTCTGAGTTCTACATTGAACATACCAACAATAACATGTTATCCCTTACCACTAACGTCTTCCATCCTGATAATAAAAACATGTCAGTGTCTTCCAAGGGCACGATCTTGCCTGACCCTTCTTCATCCTCTCCTCATAAGCAACCGACTGACATGGTTGGGGCCCCTATTGTGTCTGCTGACCATGACAAAGATAAGAGCCATACCATTACTGCTAAGGCAAGAAAATCTATTGTTATTGCTCCTCTTATTCCCTCAGAAAAACCCCACGCTCCGCTAAAACAAGCCAAACGGGATGTTAAATTCCCAAAGACAGTGCAATTACTCCCTGCCAACTCCATGGCTGCAAAAAATCTTAACTTGGCCGCTTCTAAACCTTGGCGAAATTCTTCTGAGGAAGAGGATCAGCAAAATAATCTGCCTGAAGCACGGATAACCGCCGTTTCTAAATGAATATCCTTTCCTGGAATATCAGGGGGATCAGGAAGCGGGTTGCTAGGGACCAGCTTCATCACTATATCGCGGTTTGTAAGCCGGATATTCTTTCTATCATCGAGCCATTCACTTCTTTTGCTCATTCCGATCTTTCTCTCTGGCGTTCGGGTGGTCTTTCTCTTCTTGCCGAGAATTAGCGAGGGAATCGGGACCCCGATATTTGGGTGCTCGGCTCTCAACATATCTAATTGCCAAGTCATTCATGTCTCTGATCAGGTTATCATCATGGACATCTCTTCTAATGGATGGGACTTTCGGGCGTCTGTTGTTCATGGTGCTCGTAACTATATTGGTCACAGGAATCTTTGGGAGGATATCCTGAGCTTCCTTCACCCTAACCTTTTAGTTTTCGGAGATTTTAATGCCGTCATTGGGGCTCATGAGCGTCGCAGTCTTCATGTTCCCAACGCTACTTCTTGTCGAGAGTTCAGTCAATTTATTGATGAGGCCTTGCTTGTCGGTATCCCTTTTACTAGTCATCGGTTTACATAGAGAGGCAGGGTTCATGATGATTCTCATGTTGAGACTAGGGCTGTTAGCGGTCCGAGTGAACCTGAAATCCGGTCATGAACCGGACCGAAAAACCCGGGACCGAAACTCACCCGACAATTAACGAGTTCGGATTCGAGTTCTAAATATTGAACCGAAACCGATAAGACCCGGACCGAGAAAACCGGAAAAAGATCCGATAATATATATATATATATATATATATATATACACACTCACACACACACACCAAACAAGGCCTAAGGCCTTTGGTATATAAATTCTTTATTACTTGTTATTATATTTATTAATTATAGTAATAAAAAAATTAATTAATAACTTGATAATAATAGATCTAATTAATACAAAATAATTAATAACAATACAATATAATATAGATCTAATTAATACAAAATAATTAATAACAAAATAATTCCCTTGTTTAAAACCATCAGGGAATTGAGATTTTTTTCCCATTCCACATTGCTTGGTTCACCTTGAGTTCCATCACCATTTTGCTTAAGGTTTCATCCCACATTGGTGGGATAAACCATCTAAAAGCCTTGGTATCAATTATAAATATGCCTCCTCCCTTCCACTACTCTCTCATTTCTGGATTCGGGTTTCCGGGTTCCGGATTCGGGTTTCGGATTCGGGTTTTGGATTCGGACCGGGTCTACCCGGTACCTATTTCGGACCGGTTCCGGATCTTAAATATGACCCGGTTTTCTTACCGGTCCGGACCGGGTCTATCCGGTACCTTCTTGGACGGTTCCGGGTTCAGAAAACCGGGGACCGGTCCGAGCAATGTTCTAGTTGAGACCCGCATTTATCGGTTTTTAGCCACCCCCAATTTTATCAATCACTGGGTTTCTACGAAATATCATGTTTTTCTAAGACCTGCTCTGATCACCACCCGATCTCGCTCACCTCCACTTTGGGTAATACTTCTTTTCCCAGGCCTTTCCGTTTTCAACGTATGTGGACTACTGATAATTCATTTATTAATGTTATTCGGAACTCTTAGAATCTTAATTGTGGGAACCGGTCGCCTTGGGACTTGGTTTTGTACAAGCTTAAAAGACTGCGTCGTACCCTCAAGCATTGGAATTTTTCGTCTTTTGGTGATATTTTCACTAAAAAAGTCAGCTTTTGGATCAACTTGGTGAGATTCAGTCTCTCATTGATGCAGATGGGTATACCGACGAGCTCTTCTGCCAGGAGGTCGAAACAACTGCGGCCTTGAACGACATCCTTAATAAAGAGAGTCTTTTCTTGCAACAAAGGAGTAGGACTAACTGGCTTAAGGATGGTGATCGGAATACTGCCTTTTTCCATAGGACAGTTAAGATGAGGAATAATCGTCTTCAGCTCTCCTCTCTCCTTATTGACGGTGATCTTTGTCGTGATCCGCCCACTATCTCGAACCACATTGTGAATTTTTTTCAGCACCTTTTCGAAGGCCACTCGATTGCTACTAACTGGCCCACTGGTTTCTCTCTTCCTAAGGTTTCTCATCAGCATAACTCCATCCTTATCGCTATTCCCCATTCCGAGGAAATTCGTTCTACAGTATTCGATATGGAGCCTCACAGTGCCCCTGGGCCTGACGACTTTACTGGATTATTTTATCAGTTCTCTTGGGAGGTCATTGGTACCGATATTGTGGCGTCTATTCGGCAATTTTTCATTGAGGGTGATCTTCCGACGGGTCTTAACTCTAGCTTAGTAGCTCTCATTCCTAAAGTCAAAGGGCCCATCTCTATTGAGCAATTCCGGCCTATTTTCTTAAGTAAATTTATCTTCAAGATAATTACTAAAATTCTCACGGCCAGACTTTCTAGTTTTATTCATGAGATCATCAGCCCCCATCAGTTTGGCTTTATTCCGGGTCGACGCATCCACGATTGTATATATATAGCTTCGGAATGCGTTAATTATTTGAATCGCCGCGTGTTCGGCAGTAACATGGCTATTAAAATTGACATTCGTAAAGCTTTTGACACTCTCTCCTGGGAGTTCTTATTGGATGTTCTTCACAATTTTTGTTTTCACGACCAGTTTGTTGCTTGGGTTTCCACCATTCTTCACTTAGCGAAGCTTTCCATTCTTATAAATGGCACTCCTACGGGTTACTTTGCGTGCAGTCAAGGGCTTCGGAAAGGTGATCCCATGTCCCCTCTTTTACTTTGTATTGCTGAGGAGTTGCTCGGTCTCATGTACTCCAATGCGGTTCGGACTACTCTCTTTAAGCCTATTTTTGCGAGCCGTAAAATTGTCTATCCATCTCACCTTTTTATGCGGATGATGCTATCGTGTTTGGTCGTGCCTCTACAGATAATGCCAATGCTTTATCAAAGATTCTTGAGGATTACTCAGCTATCTCGGGCCAGGCTATGAATCGTACTAAATCTAAGGTTATTTTGTTCACATGTTCCTATCCACACCAAACGGGTCATTCTGCGCACCCTTGGCATGCGCGAGGGATCACTCCCTTTCAATTACCTCGAGGTTCCGTTATTTTACGGCATACCCCGTCTCATCCATATTGCCCCGATCGTTGACAAAATTATTAGTAAATTTTCTGCTTGGAAAGGATCCTCTCTCTCGATGGCTGGTCGTATTTGCTTAGTTAACTCTGTCATCATGAGCTCCTCCATTCACTCAATGATGATATATAGTTGGCCAATCAAATTGATAAACAAATTAGATTCGGAGGCTAGAAATTTTATTTGGTTGGGGGACATTAGTCACAAGAACGCATGTATTGTGGCCTGGAGCAGAGTTTGTTCCCCTTTAGAGGAGGGAGGTCTTCGGTTGAGGCATCTTCGTACGATGAATGAATCCTTTTTGTTACATTTGGCCAGGGTTATTCTGCAAGAGGATTCCTTTTGTGGTCAGTTCCTTCATCAGAGGTTTCTCAGAAGTAATTTGGATACTCACAAGATTATTTCTTCCTCTATATTCAGGGGGGTTCATAATCATATTCCCCGTCTTCTTAACACTTTCAGTTGGGTTATTGGAAATGATCAGAATATTAATTTTTGGTGGGACAACAGGCTGGGTTATATCATTGGTGATCGGTTGGGTATTCTTCAGCATCTCAGAAGTACCTTCTCTGACACCATCAACAATTTTTACTATGACGGGACCTGGCATCTTACCCTCGATTTCATGGAGAGGTGTCGTGATGTTGCTTTAGATGTCGTCTATACCCCTTCTGACTTTGAAGGAAAAGACGAGCGGGTTTGGGCTAAATCGGTGCACGGCAATGTTACCTCTCAAATCGCTTATTTGCACCTTCGCCACAACTTTCCTAAGGTGAGCTGGGGGAAATGGATTTGGCACAGATTAATCCCCGCTCGTCGTTCTCTCACGGTCTGGAAGGCTATTCACAACAGGCTGCCTGTTTTTGATCTTCTTCATTTCAGGGGTTTCATTGGTCCTTCGGTTTGCCTTTTCTGTCTCTCTGCCCCTGAATCGATTGACCACATTTTCACTAGGTGCATTGTTATCTGGCAGTTCTGGGACTATATTGAGCGGGGCTTCTTAAACTCTTTAGAATTGAATGCTGGGTTCGGACACTTCATCATTCGAGCTATGGATATCATATTTAGTCAGCAGATCTCTACTCTCTGGAGATTCACTATTATCACTGCCGTCTGGGCTATCTGGCATATTCGTTGTTATGTTTTATATAATGAAGCTAAATTTTCTATCATATCTCTTCGTTATATAGTTTGGTCTCTTCTCAGAGAATGTAATAACTATGACATGGGCACCATGGATAACTCTATTTCTGATCTGGTTCGTCTTTGGGCTCTAGGTGTGGCTGGCCGCACGAGAACTCTGTCCTATTTATGTGAAATGGTACCCCCTCCCCAATTGGCTGGATGAAAGTTAACACTGATGGGATGGCTAAAGGTTGCCCAGGCTTAGTTGCTATTGGTCTTGTTTATCGGAATCGTCCAGGCCAGGTTTTTGGCACCCTCTCTGCGGCAATTAATTGCTGTTTTGCCTTCCAAGCTGAGTTGGTCACGGCTATTCATGCTATCGAGATTGCTTTTTATCATGGTTGGGATTATTTGTGGCTGGAGTCTGACTCTACTTTGTTGTGAGCATTCTCTCAGATCGCAGTTCGGTTGTACCCTGGATCTACCGCAGTCGTTTGAGGCAGATTTGGAATATTATTGATGGCATGCACTTCAGGGTCTCTCATATCTATAGAGAAGGGAATGTTGTGGCAGACTGGCTTTCTAAAAGATTGGTTTCTTACGAGTGGTATAGCGAAGCGCCAGAGTCTCTCCGAGATCTTCTGTTGAGGGATATGTCTCCTATGTATTTTAACCGACCTTAGTTTTCTCGCAGCATAACGCTCGGGTACTCTTTTTCCCTATCGTAGGTTTTCCCATTGGGTTTTTCTACGATAGGGTTTTAACGAGGCTTGCGGCTGCAACCCCATACATCTGGTATGGGGGTTTAGGTCCTTTTATTCTGTTTTCATAGATAGCTTTTGCATTTGTGTTTTTCTCTCTGTTTCTCTTGACTACCCGCCTGTGGGATTAGCTTGAGATTTTATTTTGTTGTCTAGCCCGGTTGCCTGGTTGTGGTATCCGTTGGCCCTCTCTCTGTAACTCTTTTGTGTTTCTCGTTTTTATAATAATATTGACCTTGATGAGTCAAAAAAAATTACCCTCATAAATGTGCTTGGTGTATTAGTGAGCCCAAATGACATAACTAACCACTCATACAAACCATCTTTAGTTTTAAATGCCGTTTTCCACACATCTCCTTCTTTCATTCGAATCTGATGGTACCCACTTTTTAAATAAATTTTTGAAAATATTATGGAACCATATAATTCATTTAACATGTCATCAAGTCTAGGGATGGGATGTTGATATTTTACCGTAATGTTGTTTATTGCACGACAGTCTATGCACATCCTCAACGAGCCATATTTCTTTGGTACTAGCAACACCGGAACTGCACAAGGACTCATACTTTCCCTGACATGTCCCTTTACTAGTAGCTCATCCACTTGCCTTTGCATTTATTTAGTCTCTTCTGGGTTACTTCGGTATGCAGGATGGTTTGGTATTGGGGATCATGGAACAAAGTCGATCTGGTCTTCTATGCCACGAATGGGCGGCAATCCGAGTGGTGTCTCCTCGGGAAACACATCTTCAAACTCCTGCAATAAAGAGACAATCAATGGATTAGTACTATCAGGAATAGATGGAATATTGAGCAATACATCACGAAATAGTAATAGAACCACAGGCCGTCTCGCGAGCAAGGCCCGTTTAACCTCATTAGCCCTACAAAGGGCGACGGTTTTTATCCATTTAGGGACTGCCGTGACTATTTTCTTTTCCTTCTCTTTTTTTCATTTTCTCTTAGTGCTTGTTCTAATATCCTCTGATCTTCAAGGATTTGCTTAGGGGTCATAGGTGTTAGGTTGAATTTCTTCTTCCCAAAAATGAAGGAATACTTGTTCGAAAACACATAATGAGTAACTTTGCGATCGTACTGCCATGGTCATCCTAAAATGATCTAGGTGGCATGCATAGGGGCGACATCACAAACTACTTCATCCTCATATCTACCTATCTTAAAAGGCACGGTGCATCTACTCACTACTTTCAGTTCCCCAACATTATTCATCCACATCAACTTATATGGTTTACGGTGTCTTTTGGTTTTAAGTTCTAGTTTCTGCACCAAGGTTGTGCTAACGACATTGACACAACTACCCCCATCTATGATCATACTACAAAGATTCTCCTTAATGTAGCACCTATAGTGAAACAAGTTCTCCCTCTGGCTATCCTCATCTTCAACTACCTTAGCTGACAAGGACATTCTAAGCACTATATTAATCTTTCCTTCTAAGATCTCTTCGTTACATTCTTCTATCTCTTCTCCACTATCCTCATTCTTAACCTCTTCTTCACCCTCACTTTCAGTCGCTATTTCCCCTGACTTAATGTCCACATCTCACTTATTTGGATAGTTCGGGGCTATGTGACCTATACCTTGACACCTATAGCATCGGATCTTATGTGTCCTAGGTTGAGGTTTGGAATTTGGTGAAGGTTGGGGCTTAGTTGGCGGATTAGGGGCCGACTGGACCCTATTGACCGATGGTTTATGGTCTTCCTTATGGTTAGTGGGCTGTCTTGGTTTCCATGGGATACTAGGAGTGGTGTTCTTCCTAGTTTTGACGCCTCCGAACTTGGGTTTCTATTTTCCTAGCCGTGTGCACCATATCTTCTAAGTCATGCATGTCATGAACTCTAATTGGTCTCTAATCTCAACATTAAGTCCGGCTAAGAACCTAGTCATCGTGCTATCGTGGTCCTCCTCTATACGACACCTAATTAGTCCGGTTTCCATCTCCTTATAGTAATCGTCTACTGACTTGGTCCCTTGCCTTAAAGTTTGAAGACTATACCTAAGGTCCCTCGTGTAATAGCTAGGAACAAACCTTTCCTTCATCACTTGCTTAAACTCTTCCCATGTATCTATAGGTCTTTCCCCATGTTGATGCCTAAGTTGAACTACATGATCCCACCATACAAGAGCATACCCAGTGAACTCTACAATAGCGATCTTAACCTTCTTAAGATCAGAAAGGTTCCGACACTCAAATTGTCCCTCGACCTTCCTAACCCATTCAAAGTAGGTTTCAGGATCAGATTTACCTTCAAAAGGTGGTATGGAAAACTTAACACTACTTAAGTTATCGTCTACCCGTCCTTGTTGTTCCCTAGGCTCTCGGTCGATCCTAGACTGTCTATCATCCTCAAAGTACTCGTCATATTCATCTTCCGGATAGTATTCGGGTGGTGGAGGGGCTGCCCTAACTCTACCCCTTCCTCTACCTCTATATCGTGAATCCCTTCCTCCTATTGTGGGTTCTTTCTCTCGATCTTCCCTATTCCTAATAGTAGGTTCGAGAGTTTGTGAAGTTCTATGGGATTTCAGCTCTTCTCTCATTTCCAACATCATGTTTTCCAACCTTCGTATGTCGGATGTCAGGCCATCTAGTTGGAATTGCACATCACGGAAGCTTTGGATTTTATTAGTAACTGGGTCGTCGCTTAGGACCTCTTCCTCATCTACAGGATCCTTCCCAGCTCGTCTAGGTGCTGGAGTTTCTCCATCCTCCGGGTTTCTTGATCCTGCCATCATGGTACCAAGTGATTCCAAACAGGAAACAAGTATCGAATATCTTACCTAAAACACAACAACTTAACTCCAATGTGAACCACAAAATTATATATATATATATATATATATATGAGAATAAAAGATAAGTGAGGAATGACTAAACCGTTCTCTGATGCCAAATGATATCAAACGATACCCAAACAGTGATACTAATACAGGGACTGTTGTGAATTGTGGTTGTACGAAGCGGAAGTAAGGTTTCTTGAGTAAAGAAACGAACAACAAACAACAAATAGCAATAACTTCCAGCACGTCGGTACAGCGAGAATCGATTGCACTTCGATATAGTGAGAATCGATTGCACTTCGGTACTGCAATATTCGGACAGCACTTCGATACAACGAGAATCGATTGCACTTCGGTACAACAACAATGGACTGTACTTTGGTACAACAACAATGGACATGGAAATGACGAGGGCACTTCAAACCCTTAGAATTAATCACTATAATCCCCTTAGAATTCTGTTCTAAAGAAACGTTCGGAATTATTCTAAGAACTCAAGTTTCTGTGATTAAGACTTAACAATTTTATGAACTAAAATTGTAAGAATGTAGAAGTGAGAATTATAAAAATAATACTCAAGAAAATTCGAGCAGCTCTTGATTCGAGCACAAGGCCGAAATATCTTTTTGATTTCAAAGGTGATCTGTGTTTTCATTACCAAAAAGTCTCCTTTTATAGGAGTGTACAGAACAAACTATATTATCCCCGACATATTAAACTAAGGAAATAAAATCAAGAGTGTCCCTATTTCTATGATAATGAAGGGCGGTCACACATGTGACTAGATTAAAAGGAAATAAACTAACATCAACTATCCTAGAAAGAAAATAAAGAAGTCTTGCAACGTCTTGGTCTTCACAATCATCAAGTTCATTTTGAAGCTCCCACATGCTAAAGTCCTTTTTCCAAGACAAAACAAAACATCACACCTTCTTTGAAGCTTACTCACGCCTAAGTCTAATTTCCAAACTAGGATGGATTTTCCTTAATCATCAAGTCAACCTCCGGTTGTTCATCCTTTTTATAGAGTATTTTCCTTTTCAAGTTTTATGATTTAACTCTCATTTTCAGGAAATACGACAAAGATGCCCTCATGCCTTTATTTAGGCAATATCTGGGGTCCGCCCTCAAGCTTTCTGTTTTTAGCTATATCTAGGCTACCCTCAAGCAAAGCTATATCTGGGCTTAGGATTTGAACAACTATCGGGCCTTCTTGAATCTCAAGTAGATCCACTGTCGCACAGTCACTAAACTTAGACATGATTTCCACTTCCAATTCGGGTAGCTTTAAGGACGAGCTTGTTTTCTTCTTTTCTTTGGACGTGAATTCTTCTAGGCTCGGGGTCTTTATTCAGTGCACTCCCAGCAGCCTCAGTGTGAGGGTCTTCAAGAGAGGATTTGATCGAGGCCATACAGTAAACCTCTTGAGTAGGAACCGAGTTGTCTTTATAAGAGTTAGTAACAAATAATAAGGTAAGAGGTGTGGAACGTGCATTAAGTTTATTTCGTGAGGTGGTGCTAGTGTCACTCATTCTCAATATTTCACTCGTTTGTTCTATCAACTTCTTAGCACGTGTACGTGTGATAGGACCAGTGGGGTCCATGACGGCTCCAACCGTTTCTAACTATCCTGGTAGCACAACCGTGGTTGTATCAACAACTCCAACTAATCTTTGACTTCTTGATTAAGTCTTGTTGTAGCAAGGATTAGCTAAAATAGTTCCGACTAAGCCTTTACTTCTCGATTAAGTCCCGTTAATAGGAGATTAAGACCACTATATGTATTCGAGTCGTAACTCTACAAAACACGGTTTTAATGATTAGATTCGAGCATTTGTATTGAGAATTGGCTATAATAGTTCCGATTAAGACTTTACATCTTGATTAAGTATTTTAGTAGGATATTAGACCACCTCAAATGTATTCGAGTCAGATCTCTATTCAAAATCGGCTTTATTGGTTAGATTCGAGCCTTTTATTCTTAGAATTGGTTATCATAGCTCATATTAAGCCTTTACTTCTTGATTAAGTCTTGTCAATAGGAGATAATACCATGTTGCATGTATTCGATTCGAATCTCTACAAAAACTCGGGTTTATTGGTTAGATTCGTGCCTTCTGTAATGAGGTTTGGTAAAACAACTATGATTAAGATTTTACTTCTTGATTAAGTTTTGTTTTAGCAAGGAGTGGCTTTAATAGCTCCGATTAAGCCTTTACTTCTTGACTAATGGCGATTTATTCCCCCTTTTCATCGGCCAATTTTCACCTCTTTCTCTTAAACGTGAGATTTTTCCATAGATTTTGCCTTCACGATTGTTGTTCGGAAGTTCGTTTCCATTCTATCCATACATTTAGTCGATTTTTGAGTTAGATTTGTTGTGCGGGTTGACTTTAACGAGTGTTCTTCTTCCTACGCGATTCGGGTGTCGCGTCTTTTGTGTTTGTTCTTGCTGTCCGGATTGTTGTGCGTTTTGTGTCCCTCCTTCTCCGTGGAGGTTTGGTTCTTTTCTCGGGGCTACTGTTTTTGGGAGGCGCTGCCCTAGTCGATCGGGTCGAGCGATTTCTCACAGGTCGATGTGCGCTACGGTGGTTATGTCCTCTTCTACAGCTTGTGGGCTGTTTTCTTCTTCATCCCGGCCGTTTGGAAGCTCATCTGTGCCTGGGACGGGAAGCCTCCTTTCTCAGGGCTTTTATGTCCAAGGCCTGTGCGACTTAGGTGTTAAGGTTCTTGGCAAATCAGATTCGGAGCTCCTGCAGGTGAAGATTGACGAAATGTTTGGTCGCCCTTGTGCTGTTTCTTC
This sequence comes from Orobanche coerulescens, assembly GCA_033398695.1. Lineage (NCBI taxonomy): Eukaryota > Viridiplantae > Streptophyta > Magnoliopsida > Lamiales > Orobanchaceae > Orobanche > Orobanche coerulescens. The sequence continues at coordinate 107,762,072 of CM065818.1, read as the reverse complement.
CCCGGTCCTTCTTCCGGCGGCGGCGGATTTGGCTCCTGCTGGCAGTGTTCCTCGGCTGCTGCAAATCGGAGCTCCTTTGCGGGCCAGACGGGATCTTAGATTAGACCGGGTCATTGACCCGTTCCTCATCCCGGGTGTTCTTGCTTCGGGGTCTTTGGCCAATTATGGGAATTCTCCAGTTGACGCCTCTGTTCTTGCTGACCTTATCTAGATTCCCAATTTAGCTAAGGATATTAGTCATCCTATTAATGCGTACCCCTGCTCTTTAATTAATTCTTTGGATAATTCTAAGACTGTTGGTCCTGTTTGTGATGATTCTTGTAGTATTGGGAATATTGTGAATTTGCCTTGTAAAATTGTTGCTAATCCTGTTGACAAAGGAAATGCGACGATTACTTTGAATTTTGGTACAATTCCTTCTCCAGTATCTTTGGGCCAGGCGGCCTCTAATGGAACTAAATCCAATATTTTTGGTAAATTAAGGGGTCTTAAGTTTGTTAAACCTGAATTTCAAAATGGCGAGGTGATTGTGAAACCATCTGTTAGTATTGGGCTTGAAGGTGCTAAGAGGTGGAAATTCACTTTAGTTGGTTATTTTCTGGAGAAAGCCCTGTCTCTCAATTTGATCAAGAATTTCTTTATGTCGGCGTGGAAGGGTCTTAAGGAGGTGTTCTCCTCCGAAGGTGGATTTTATTTCTTTCAGTTTGAAAGTGAGCAGGTTATGTCTGAGGCGTTTGAGGGAGGGCCTTGGCCGATTCAGGGCCAGTCCATTCTCCTTACCCGGTGGAAGCCTGGTATGTCTCTTATGAAGGTTCAACCTAAACATGTCCCTGTTTGGGTGAAACTTCGTAACGTCCCTCTTGAGTATTGGACTAACGAGGGGCTCAGTATCACTGCTAGTGCTATAGGGGAGCCACTTTTTGCTGACATGTTCACCAGGAACTGTCTGAAGGTGGATTATGCCCGTGTTTGCATCATGTTAGACGCTAATACTAGCCCGATTCGTTCGTTCCTCATGGTTCTTCCGTCTGATGGGAACTGTCCTTGTGTTAGGAGGATCCAGATTGAGTATGAATGCTTACCACATCGGTGTGGTGTTTGTAGAGTTTTCGGGCATCGTGATCAGGTTTGCCCGACCACTTCAAAGCCTTTGGTTCAGAAGCAGGTTAAGAAGGCTCGTATTTTTGTGGCTAAGCCTGCTCCCTCAGTTGCTTGTAGTTCGGGGTCTTCGATGGAACTAGTTCCAGCTGGGGAGGTCGCTCAGGCTGAGGTAGGCCCCCACAGCAAGTTCCGGTGGCCCAGGAGTGGAGTTAGCTGGGGGCGCTAGAGGTCGTACTGCTAGATCGGGTCAGCTGAGTATCGTCTCTACTTTATCCTTGGTTACTATCAGCTCTCCTATCGTGTCGCCTAGGAGGGCTGGTGCTGGTGTGTGTGAGCCGTCTCACAACAGGTTTGCAGTTCTTTCTGGCTTTGCCGATGAGTTTCCTGAGTTTGTCAGCACATCGCTTTGTTCTAGTTCTTCTTTGGGCCCTAATTTTGATGCAGCCCGGGTCGATGTTGTTAAATGATCCCTATTGTTGTATGGAATGTTCGTGGACTTAACCGGATTGATCATCAGATCTCGGTCCAGGAGGTAATTAGCTCGTTCAATCTTTGTTGTATTGCCCTACTCGAGATGCGAGTCTCGGTTGGTAACTATGGCCGTGTTTCTTCATTTATTTTTGGCTCTTGGAAGTGGTTCTCTGATTATGGTTGTGGGCCTAGGAAGAGGATCTGGATTGGGTGGGATCCTGATTCTGTTTCTATGGATATTATTGCTCTTGAGTCGCAGTTTATTCATTGTCGTATTACTCTTTTGCTTGACTCGTTCTGTCTTCTGGTTACCTTTGCCTATGGTTCTAATGATCTTATTGAGAGGCGGCTGTTGTGGCAGTACCTCACTGATTTCTCAGTATTACATGCTGCTGAGCCTTGGGTCATTATGGGTGATTTTAATGCTGTGTTGGATACTAGTGAGAGTTTGGGGAGGGAAGCCCCTCATTCTGACGATGAGTCGCCCCTGGTGGAGTTCAGAGAGCTTTGTAGGCGTGCGGATTTTGAGACTCTTCCGATGGTAGGCTCTTGGTTCTCCTGGCATAACAAGAGCCCGTCTCCTAGATCTTTATGGAAACATCTTGATAGGATGCTGGGTAATACGCAGTGGTTTATTGATCACGCTGATCGTACTTACTCTTGTGAGCTACCGCGGACCTCCGATCATAGCCCCCTTATTCTGGGACTTGATAGTTTGCCTCGCTGCAGAGGTAAAATGTTCAGATTTGATAATTTCCTGGCTGACTCTGAGGACTTCCTCCCGGCGGTTTGGGACATTTGGCGTCACCATATTGTGGGGGCCCCGTTTTATGCGATTTGTCGCAAGTTGGATGCCCTTAAGCCCGTTTTTCGCGCTATGAGAAAGAGGAAGGGGGATTTGGCATTGAATGTTGCTACTGCTACTTTGTTCCTCTCTTCCTCTCAGAGTATTCTCAAGGACCATCCCTTGGACGTATCGTCTTTATTGTTAGAAAGATGTTGTCGGTGGGTTTTCTCCGTTGTCGTGGCCCAGGAACAGTCATCGCTCAGGCAGCGGGCCAACTTGGCTTGGCTTAAGGATGGGGACCAGTGTACTGCATTCTTCTTCTGGCGGATTGCTTCTAGGCGAGTCAGATCTCGTATCTATAGGCTTAATATGTAGGATGGTACTGAGTTGACCGACCCTGCTCTTATTAAGAATGAGGTTGTTGGGTTCTACGAGAGACTGTTGGGTTACTCTAATCGGATTATGCCTTTATCATTCAGCCAGGTTAGGCCTTTTATTTCGTCTACTCTCTCGCCTGATGTTGCGGCAGTCATGGTTAGACCGGTTACTACTGACGAGGTTCGGTCTGTGTTTTTCGAGTTCTATAAGGATAAGGCCCCGGGCCCTGATGGCTTTAATGCTGCTTTTTTCCGTCGGGCTTGGCCAATTGTGGGGGGTGAGATTTCGTTTGCTATTATGCATTTCTTTGCTATGGGTAAGTTTGTCAGGCAGATCAATTCTACGATCATTTCTCTTGTTACGAAAGTAGCCTTGCCCAAGAGCATGTCGGATTTTAGATCGATCTCTTGCTGCAACTTATTAAATTAGGCTATTTCGAAGATTATTGTTCATCGTATGCGTGATATCTTGGATGCCTTGATTGACCCGGCTCAGACTGCTTTCATTCCTGGGATAAGGATTAGTGATAATATCTTTCTTGCTCAGGAGCTCCTTCACGGTTATGGGCAAAGGGGAATGCCGAGACGGTGTGTGTTTAAATTTGACCTTATGAAAGCTTATGACACTGTTAAATGGGATTTTTTGCTGATTGCTCTGCAGTGTATGGGTTTCAATTTGTCGTTCATTGCCTGGATCACTGAGTGCATCACCACTACTGCCTATTCGGTATCCTTGAATGGTGATGCTGAGGGGATCTTTAGAGGTCATAGGAGCTTCGGCGGGGAGACCCCATCTCTCCTTATCTCTTTGTTATTGTTATGGAGGTGCTTTATGGTATTATTGCTCGTGAGAGTGCTCAGACCCCGGGGTTCAGGTTCCATTGGAAGTGTGAGGCTACCCGTACTTTTATGCTCGCCTTTGTAGATGATCTCCTTCTTTTCTGTAACCCATATGAGGTCTGTATTGGTATTCTTAAAAGGAGTATTGATATCTTTGATTCTCTTTCCGGGTTGCGTGCTAACCCTGGAAAGAGTAATATTTTTCTCTCGGCGAGTGCTTTGGATCAAGGGGCACAGGTTGAGCAGTTATTAGGGTTTCAGCTAGGCCAGCTCCCTGTGAGGTATTTAGGAGTCCATTTATCTTCATCGAAGCTAACGGTGGCTCAGTGTTCTCCTTTGATTGATAGGATTGATGGTCGGCTGAGTGACTGGTCTAGTAGATCTCTGTCCATGGCCGGTCGTTGCCAGCTTATTCGGTCTGTGTTATCCGCTCTTAACATTTATTGGGCCTGTATTTTTATACTGCCTAAGGGCGTGGTTTCCCTGATTGAGAAGCATTTAAGGCATTTTCTTTGGAAAGGTTCTCGTGACTCCGAGCATGCTAAGGTGGCTTGGGCTAAGGTTGCTTGCCTGTAGTGTGTGGTGGGCTTGTGTAACACCCCCAAAATATCCCGAGGTATTACAGTGCCGTGAATCCCACGTGGGACCCACAAGGCTAATTAAAAAAATAGGCATTTTAAGAAAATCGTGATAAAACCTCAAATTCAAGGGTTACATGACGTGAAACGAAAGATTTAAGGAAAAAATGTAATTCGAAGAATTATTACACAACAAATGTTTTTCCAAAGAAAACAATTTATTCCAATTTAAGCAACGGTTAAAGATAATCCCAACACCGCTCAAGTCTGACCGGACCCGTCGGGAATGTCCTGCACATGATGAACAATTTTACCTGGTATGACGAGTCATACCAGGTAACCAGAGTCAGAGAATGCATATCAAATAACAACTACTAACAACAGTATACGACATTTTTACAATCACCGTACCTAGTAATCACAAGGAATATTTCACCACTTAACCGACGTGTCTCTCTCTTTATCACATAAACCCCCAAGGTTGCAACCAAGGGTCACGGAAGTATCCACACGGGAATACCCCGGAACATAGGTGCCCAATTCGGGTCTTACCCCCTAACACATTTCCACGCGGGTACCATACAGGTTTTATCCCCAACACATCGGCCCATTTATATATCTTTAGAGAAAGACAACGTCGGCTTATATCAAAATGGCACGTACACACATACGGTATAACATTGATATTAGAAATTCACGAGCAAGATTTCACTTGCTGTGATCCGATAGTAGGTGCTTTATGATGACGAAGTCCCCACGCCCTCGAGCTTAACCTAGCCACGAAACATCCGATTAACCCCTAAATACGGACCATAATGAATAAAACTAGTCTCCCTTTCCTAACCGGATTCCTAGTGTAGTTTTAATTGTCGGTATGAGTATCGTTTCCAAGTTTTCAAGTGTCGTGTACCATTATCTCGTTCAATCTTATAGTTAACATTAGGTATATCGATTTATTCAAGAAGATAATCCTACCATTCTTCGGTTGTCAATGAATTATTATGGCGAAATCGAATCCTATGCTTTCTATTATAATTCTATATTCCGAATACTACAATCGACGGATTTTATTGCACAATAACTCCGGTGGTTTAACAACCCATATTGATTATACTATCGAATTACTTCCTTAGTTTTGCTAAGTGTCAAAAATCAAAGGTGAGGGTAGCTACGAACAATGGAACATACGGTGACGGATTACTATGAATTTCCCCACAATTGATTCGTCAAATTTTACATTCCTAGTGATGATTTGAAGTGAAATTTCGTTTGTATGAAACTAAACATATAAGAAACGGAATTTACGGTTACCACAATTTCATCCGACAAGATTGTCTACGAAGTTTAGCAAAATCTACCCCATACCCGCAATATAACAAGTATAACTAAGAAAACATCGAAGATATAACTCCAGGGATTGGTGGCTTACCTTTGGAAGAAGAAGAATAGTGAAGATAGTTGACGGATTCACAAGAACTACGAGGAGAACAAGAAGTGACTTGAACGACTTGGATAATCTTCACCGAAGCTCAAGAATCTACCTCCTCAATGTTAATTCAAGTGTTTAAGGCTTAAGAACCGGGTATAGGGCTAGGAATTTCTCCAAGGATAGTAGTGACTTGGTGTTGGGACGTGCAAATGAAGAAGGGAGTTATCATTTTATAAAACTGGATTTAGATAACGTACGTTAACGATAAGAGTGTTACGTACGTAAGGTGTATTACGTACGTAACAGTGCGATGACAACGTACGTAAGGAACTAACTGCCCGAAATGTGCCCAAGTGTTATGTACGTTAATTCTTGGGCATTACGTACGTAACAAACAGTTGACTCGTTTGTCATCTAGCCCGCGAAAGTAGCCTGTCCGTGTCAAAGGAAGATTCTGGTCGGGAGACCGACCTACCCGTTACGTACGTAATGTGGCTGCCTTAACGTACGTAACCATTGAAATTTAGCGTACGTTAGGCATGGGTTATAGCGTACGTTAGACAGAAATTTTAGCCTCAAACACATTCTAACCATCTCGGGTGACCATCCCTTCCGCTCGTCAACAATTATCGGGGAACAAGACGTTGGCCACCGTCATATTCGCACCGACGATCGTCTCACGGCATCAAGGTGTGTCACCCTCGTTTCGTTCACATTGTACAATTATATAGCACTCAATGGAATACATAAATAGAAATGACGTCATATTACCAAACATTCATACAGTACAAAGTAATCAAGCATGGAATACCGGAGGTATTACATATGACCCCTCTTAAAATAGTTTCGTCACGAAACTTAAGAAAATAACTCGGGATGACTCTCCTTCATGCTCAACTCGGTTTCCCAAGTCGCCTCTTCCGTGCCGTGGTGCGACCACTGAATCTTCACGAGGGGTATGGCTTTATTTCCTAACATCTTCACACGCCGATCCAGAATGGCGATCGGTATCTCCCTAAAGGTAGCGTCATCGGAAATTTCCACTTCTTCGAAATTGAGCTTGTGGCTCGGGTCATAGACATACTTCCTTAACTGGGAGACGTGAAAAACATTATGCACTCCATCCAGGTGCGGCGGTAGAGCTAATCGATACGCGAGTTTTGCTACCCGGTCCAATATCTCAAACGGACCTATAAATCTCGGGCTTAACTTGCCCTTCTGGCCGAAACGCCGAATGCCTCGCATAGGTGATACTTTGACCCAAACATGATCCCCGACCGTAAATTCTAGCAGTCATTGTCGGTTCGGCATAAGATTTCTGCCGGCTCTGTGCGGCCAGCATGTGTTTCCGAACTATAGAGATCTTCTTAATGGACTCCTGGATAAGATCCAACTCGGTAACCGCGGTGTCGGAGGCATCATCCCAGCATAATGGTGACTTGCATTTTCGCCCATACAGGGCCTCAAACGGTGCCATACCTATGCTTGCGTGCCAGCTGTTGTTGTACGAGAACTCCACTAACCCCAAATGTCTAGCCCAATCCTTTCCCCAATCGAGCACGCACGCCCTCAACATATCTTCCAAGGTTTGAATCGTCCGCTCGGTCTGTCCATCTGTCTGAGGATGATAAGCCGTGCTAAAGTGTATTTGTGTCCCTATAGCTTTATGGACGGCTTTCCAAAAACGAGACACATATCTGGTGTCCCTATCCGAAATGATGGACGAGGGAACACCATGTAGCCTTACGATTTCTCTGATGAAAATGACAGCCAGCTGCTCTGTCCCGCTTGTCTCTTGAATAGGAATGAAATGTGCTGACTTTGTCAATCGATCAACAATGACCCAAATCGTATCCTTTCCTCCCACCGCCGTGGGTAGCTTAGTGACAAAGTCCATTGATATGCTCTCCCATTTCCACTCCGGGATGGGTAGGGGTTGCATAATTCCAGTGATGCGGTGTTCGATCTTCACTTGTTGGCATGTCATACATCGGGCGACGAACCTAGCAACCTCCCACTTCATGTTTTTCCACCAAAAACTCTGTCTTAGATCCTTGTACATCTTGCTTGCTCCGGGGTGAATAGAATAAGGGGTGGAGTGCGCCTCCTTCAATATAGTTTGCTTCAGTCCGTCATTTGATGGAATACATATTCTGTTCTTGAACCTCACCAGGTCACCCTGAATCTTATAGTCGGAAACATCCCTCTCTCGATTCTTTCACCAATCGCACGTAATTCAGGATCTTCCATCTGTGCTAGACGTATCTCGTCTAGTAAGGACGAAAGTATATTGACTGAGCATAATCGCCCTTGCCTACGTTGTATCCATACTTCGGTGTTGCTTCTCCTGATCTCTTCTGTGATGCAGGCTGAAGCTGTTATCTTGGATACCATCACCTCTTGTGTAGTCTTCCGACTAAGAGCATCAGCTACCACGTTGGCTTTTAGGGATGATAGGAAATTTCCACATCGTAGTCCTTGATTAGCTCCAACCAACGCCTCTGTCTCATGTTTAGTTCTCTCTGCGTGAAGATATATTTCAAACTCTTATGATCCGTGAAAACTTTGCAAGTAACTCCGTAAAGATAGTGCCTCCAAATCTTGAGGGCATGCACCACCGCGGCTAGCTCCAAGTCATGTGTCGGGTAATTTACTTGACGGCTTCATTTGTCGGGATGCGTACGCAACGACTCTGCCATTATCGCATGAAGACACATCCTAGTCCATGCTTGGATGCATCCGTGTATATAATGAATCCTTCATGCACCTGTGGTATCACTAGTCCGGGGCGGTAGTTAACCTTCTCTTGAGCTCGTCGAAGCTCTTCCGCGATCTGCAGTCCATACAAATTTGGTGCTCTTTCTCGGTAGGTTCGTTAACGGTCGGGCGATACAGGAAAAAGCCTCGCGAATCTTCGATAGTAACCCGCCAATCCTAGGAAGCTCCTAACCTCTTTGACATTCTTCGGGGGTTCCCAACTCGTTATTGTCTCGATTTTTTGTGGGTCGACCTTGACACCTTCTGCCGAAACAATATGCCCGAGAAAAATTACCTCCGGCATCCAGAATTCGCACTTGGACAGTTTCGCATAAAGTTGGTGTTGTCTTAACACGCCCGGACTTGCCTCAAATGTTCCTCGTGTTCTGTCGGCCGAGAATATATCGGGATGTCGTCGATAAAAACCACCACGCATTTATCGAGGAAATCAATCTATACTATATTCATCAGTTCCATGAAAACGGTGGGGCATTAGTCAACCCGAATGATACCACGATGTATTCGTAATGCCCATACCTCGACAGAAATGCAGTCTTGGGTATATCTTCCTCCCGAATCCTCAATTGGTGATATCCGGACCGTAAATCGATCTTTGAAAACACGACTGCCCCTTATGGCCAGTCAGAGGTCGTCAATCCTTGGTAGTGGATAACGATTCTTGATAGTAACCTTATTCAGCTCCTGTAGTCGATGCACAAGCGTAGAGTTATCTTTCTTCTTAACGAAAAGTACCGGCGCGCCCCGGGCGAGTGCTTGGGCGGATCAACCCTTTCTCCAGCAGTTTTCAGTTTGTATCTTTAATTCCTTCATCTCGGCGGTACCATTACGTAGGAGCTTTGGAAATAGGTCTCGTCCCGGTTCGAGTTCAATGGTAAGGTCAACTTCTCGGTGCGGTGGCGGCCTGGTAGTTCATCAGGAAAAAACGTCTGGAAACTCATTCACCACCGGAATGTTTGTGATTGCAAGTTGTGAAGTGTCCTCTCGAAGAACATAACACCAGTAGTATTCATTTCGAGAGCTGCAGGAGGCTTCTGATGCGATAATGCTGAGAGAACCTTTTGTACTGAAGTGTTCACGTCCGCTGATGACATGTGTGGTACCATCATGAGCCGAAATGGAGATAGTCAGGTGATAGGTATCCAAGATCGTTCTGTGCAATGGCATCCAGTCCATACCTAATATGATATCTTCATTCTGGAGCGGGAAGACCATAAGATTAGCGGTCCAGCTGTGATCGTTGATGCAGATCCGACAGTCTCGAACCTTTTGATCACCGCTTAATCTACTACCCTCGGGTAGTTTTACGGTAAAGGGATCACAAGGTACACAAACAAGATTTAAGCGTTCAACACATTCCACAGATATAAACGAATGGGTGGCTCCGGTATCAAATAGTACATGCACTGGCTGAGAGTTAACAAGAAGAGTACCTGAAATAGCTGGCGCAGGCTGACCATCCGTAGCCCTCAGCTCAAATACACGAGACGGCACTGACTCCGAGAAGGACGAGGTACCTCCGCCGCGCCCACGGCCTCGTCCGGCCACCGTGCGGTGGTGGTTGGTTACAGTGGGATAGAGCTAGGTAGTTGGAAAGCAGCGGGCGTCCTAGGGGATTGCACAGAGCCTTGTTGACTTGGTTGCGAAGCTGGGCTCTGAGCGGAATTGGCCCGCCAGCAATAACGAGACATGTGTCCACTCTTTCCGCAAGTGAAACATTTGGTGGCCGTCTTCTGAAACCGATCCTTAGTATGCCCGGTCATGCCACAATTGAAACAGTCCCTACGGTAAGGCCGATCAGATACACCCTTCTGTTGGTACGAAACCGCCGACTTAAAAGAAGATGCGGGTCCCGAATTCGTTTTGTTGTTGTTCCCAGGCTGAACTGATGTCTTCTGCTTCTTCGAGTTATGCCCGATGTCGGTATTAACAACTGTACCGGCATATGCTGTGACTACGTCCTCGTATGCTCTGAGGGTGGTGCAGTGAAATCCGGCGGCATAGCGTTGTACATCCTCCGGTAACCTCTATGCAAGATGGCATATTCGTTGATCTTCTGATAGAACCATCTGGGAGATGTAACTTAGCTCGGTTCGGTAGGCCCGAATGATCTCTGGTACTGGCATGTTCTGCGGGCCGGCACTGAAAAAGTCTCGTGCGCGAGCGGTTCGGGCTGATCTGGGACAGTACTCGCTCCATAGTAGTCGGGCAAATTCGGTCCACCCGACCACTCGGTCCTCTGGCCTGTAAGTTCTCCACCATCGTGCAGCAGTGTCACGTAGTTGATTAATTCCGAGCGGCACCTTTACATTTTGGGCATCCGATTACTTCAAGGCGGTCTCCATTTGAGAAATCCGGTCGTCCACGTGTTTCTCTCTGTCCGTCAAATAATGGAGGCCTAGCCTTGACATCTCTCGACCATCGATCCCTTCTGCGTTTTCTTCCACATTGATGACCGGTATCCGTTCCGCTTTGATTGACTGAGCAATTCCCATGGCGATAGTCGAGCAAGGGCACGAACAAAAGTTGGATCCATGCCTCCCGGGTTGTTGTTCGGCGTTCCGCTTCTGATCATTTTGATTAGCGGTGGCGGCCGCCCCGACGAGATGGGTCTCGCGGTGTTCCGTCCTCATTGTGGTTCGCGGCGGAACCCTGAGCGTCATTCACCACCCTTTTAGCTCCTCGGCGTGCCATCGCTAACGGTATTAATCTAAAGCCAGTTCCACGCATGGTTTACAATTAAATATTGCACAAAATAGAAACACACACATATCACTTACTTGCATTCCCATGAGGAGCTTCGATCGCTTGGGGTGTTGGGTTTTTTTTTTTTTAAAAATAAGGAAATAGGAAAAAGTTTATTCAACCAGGAGTTTCTCTTTGATACCATTTTCTGTAACACCCCCAAAATATCCCGAGGTATTACAGTGCCGTGAATCCCACGTGGGACCCACAAGGCTAATTAAAAAAATAGGCATTTTAAGAAAATCGTGATAAAACCTCAAATTCAAGGGTTACATGACGTGAAACGAAAGATTTAAGGAAAAAATGTAATTCGAAGAATTATTACACAACAAATGTTTTTCCAAAGAAAACAATTTATTCCAATTTAAGCAACGGTTAAAGATAATCCCAACACCGCTCAAGTCTGACCGGACCCCTCGGGAATGTCCTGCACATGATGAACAATTTTACAGTATGACGAGTCATACGGGTAACAATCGAGAGAATGCATATCAAATAACAACTACTAACAACGATATCGACATTTTTACAATCACCGTACCTAGTAATCACAAGGAATATTTCACCACTTAACCGACGTGTCTCTCTCTTTATCACATAAATCCCAAGGTCGCAACCAAGGGTCACGGAAGTATCCACGGGAATACCCAGGAACATAGGTGTCGATTCGGGTCTTACCCCTAACACATTTCCACGCGGGTACCATACAGGTTTTATCCCCAACACATCGGCCCATTTATATATCTTTAGAGAAAGACAACGTCGGCTTATATCAAAATCGCACGTACACACATACGGTATAACATTGATATTAGAAATTCACGAGCAAGATTTCACTTGCCTGTGATCCGATAGTAGGTGCTTTATGATGACGAAGTCCCCACGCCCGCTCGAGCTTAACCTAGCCACGAAACATCCGATTAACCCCTCGTACGGACCATAATGAATAAAACTAGTCTCCCTTTCCTAACCGGATTCCTAGTGTAGTTTTAATTGTCGGTATGAGTATCGTTTCCAAGTTTTCAAGTGTCGTGTACCATTATCTCGTTCAATCTTATAGTTAACATTAGGTATATCGATTTATTCAAGAAGATAATCCTACCATTCTTGATTGTCAATGAATTATTATGGCGAAATCGAATCCTATGCTTTCTATTATAATTCTATATTCCGAATACTACAATCGACGGATTTTATTGCACAATAACTCCGGTGGTTTAACAACCCATATTGATTATACTATCGAATTACTTCCTTAGTTTTGCTAAGTGTCAAAAATCAAAGGTGAGGGTAGCTACGAACAATGGAACATACGGTGACGGATTACTATGAATTTCCCCACAATTGATTCGTCAAATTTTACATTCCTAGTGATGATTTGAAGTGAAATTTCGTTTGTATGAAACTAAACATATAAGAAACGGAATTTACGGTTACCACAATTTCATCCGACAAGATTGTCTACGAAGTTTAGCAAAATCTACCCCATACCCGCAATATAACAAGTATAACTAAGAAAACATCGAAGATATAACTCCAGGGATTGGTGGCTTACCTTTGGAAGAAGAAGAATAGTGAAGATAGTTGACGGATTCACAAGAACTACGAGGAGAACAAGAAGTGACTTGAACGACTTGGATAATCTTCACCGAAGCTCAAGAATCTACCTCCTCAATGTTAATTCAAGTGTTTAAGGCTTAAGAACCGGGTATAGGGCTAGGAATTTCTCCAAGGATAGTAGTGACTTGGTGTTGGGACGTGCAAATGAAGAAGGGAGTTATCATTTTATAAAACTGGATTTAGATAACGTACGTTAACGATAAGAGTGTTACGTATGTAAGGTGTATTACGTACGTAACAGTGCGATGACAACGTACGTAAGGAACTAACTGCCCGAAATGTGCCCAAGTGTTACGTACGTTAATTCTTGGGCATTACGTACGTAACAAACAGTTGACTCGTTTGTCATCTAGCCCGCCGAAAGTAGCCCTGTCCGTGTCAAAGGAAGATTCTGGTCGGGAGACCGACCTACCCGTTACGTACGTAATGTGGCTGCCTTAACGTACGTAACCATTGAAATTTAGCGTACGTTAGGCATGGGTTATAGCGTACGTTAGATGGAAATTTTAGCCTCAAACACATTCTAACCATCTCGGGTGACCATCCCTTCCGCTCGTCAACAATTATCGGGGAACAAGACGTTGGCCACCGTCATATTCGCACCGACGATCGTCTCACGGCATCAAGGTGTGTCACCCTCGTTTCGTTCACATTGTACAATTATATAGCACTCAATGGAATACATAAATAGAAATGACGTCATATTACCAAACATTCATACAGTACAAAGTAATCAAGCATGGAATACCGGAGGTATTACAGCTTGGTATTACTCCGTTGAGGATCCAGAACCAGGCCCTTATGACCCGCCATATTTGGGCTCTCCTGACTGGGTCTTCGCGTTCTTTTTGGGTTAACTGGGTTCGTTCCTGTAGAGTTCAGCATTGTTCATTTTGGGATATTCCTATCTCTGCTGCGTCTTCTAGGTATTGGAAACTGATGTTGCGCACTCTAGTCATCGGATTGTTTCAGTATTCTATTGGTGATGGCTCTTCCTTCCGTTTATGGTCGGATCCTTGGCACCCTATGGGTTTGATTAGGCATGCTATGCCTAGAGCGCCTCTTTGGACCGGCATTGATGTACATGCCTGTCTTGGCTCTATTGTAATATCCGCAATTTTCGATTTTTCGGTAAATTTCTTTTTCAGCCGGAGTCCGTTTTGACGACTCGCTCATGACCGTTTCGTCATTTCGAGAATGATTAATTCTGCACTTTTTGTCATTCGAGTTCGTTTCGGTATCGTTTTGTTGAGTTCCGAGCTCTTTAGCGACTTTTCCGCACTTGAGTGCGATTCTTGTGAATCTCGTCCGAAACTGTCGTTTTGAGTTTCTCGTAAGTTCATTTAATGTTATTATTCATGTTGCGAGCTTCGGTTTGGTGTTTCGATTGCGTATCGTGATTTTCGGACATTTTGGGCCATTTTCGTAATTTCCCAAAGTTTTGGGTAATTACTTCCGTTGTTGAATTCCGAGCCTTCGGGTGGTCGGAATTGTGTGTTCTCTTAGCTCTTAGATTCGTCTTTGCGAGTACGTCGTAACCGTATCATCGATTCGTATTCAGGTTCGGGTTTCGGGTCGTCGGGCCATCGGAGTTGGCGGCCGAGTCATGGCCGGGCAATGGGCCCAGCCGCATCGCCGAGTCACGGCCGTAGTGCTCGGCAGCTTCCGCCGAGTCACGGCCGGCGGTGCTCGCAGCCTTCGCCGAGCAGTGAGCCGCGGCACATGCCGGGCAGGGCCGCGGCACACTTTGTGGCATTTTTCGCCAAACTGATCGACTGGTGCCGCGGCACACTCCGGCCGAGCCGCGGCACACTGCCGACCACTGGGAGCCATTTTTGGGCCTGTGCCGCGGCACACTCCCGCTGGGCCGCGGCACACTGTGCAGCCTATTTATGGCCCTGCAGACGGGTTTTTGGCCATTTTTCTTACTTGTTTTCTTCCCTTCCGCGGCTGGAGCTTGGTTAATCATGGAGAGATGTTGTTGGACAATCAATCCATGAAGTTTTGAGGTTCATATCATCAATCATCCATCCTATAACATCCTCCGATCTACCGAATCAGGTCAGATTTTCTAGAAATCTAGTTTTGGGGAATTTGGGTATTTTGGGAGTTTTCGTCCGATTAATCCGATTTAACTTAGGGTTATGATGGATTGATGATTATTTAGATATATTATATCATTTCCTTTATTATTCCATGGTTGGATCGTATCGATTCGTCGATTTGGTCGAGTTCTTGATCGACGCCTTGAAGGTGTCCGGTAGAATGTCGTAGAGGGGTTTTCGGGCGTTCCACGATTATTCTTCTTCGTATGATCGATGATTTATTTATTATATATTGTTAGGGTCGAATTCTTGTGAAGAACTCGAGTCGGAACCCTTCCGTTCGTCGTTTTCTTCAAGCTTCTCGATCGTGGGTGTATTCTTTTCCTTCGCCGGGGAATCGTAGGCATTCGAGGTGTCCCGATTGAGCCGTGATTGTAGGAGTGTCCGGTGTCGATTATCGAGGCAAGTATCTTGCCCATACATTACGTGTTTTGTGGATATAATGGTTGCTAAATGTCGATATGTGCCAAATAAATATTTATAATCATTTTTCAAAAGAATCGGTATATTTACCATTATGGTTTTCGTAAAGGTGACCCGTGTGGGTCGGGAATTAATATTCTTAGTTGATTATGTGTGCTAGTTTCGAGTATAGGATCACCTTACTTTCGTGTGATGTCATTATGTATGATTATGGCGTTGGTAAATGTAAAGTGTAATTCTCTTGTCAAATTATGTGCTTGGAGTCCCGTGGTTATGGATGAATATATTGAGTTTTTGTGATATTAGTTGTGTCGTTCGGTGCTGTTGAGATCTTGTGCTCCCTTGTGAATTGATATAGTTCTGGGTCGTGAGTACGTGTTGGATAATTTGGCCATTCTAGCAAGGTACCTCGACTATATATATTTTGTGTGTTTGACCTTTGAGAGTCGTGGTTTTGTAATCTGAGTTGTTTCTCTTCCACCTGGGGATGGCATGTGGCCTCTGGGGGCCGATACTAATGGGTACGGCCACGGAAGTGAACTTGGGTGCGTGTGTTGATGTTCTTCCACCTGGGGACGGTTCGACGGGACCTCTAGGGGCCGATACTAATGGGTACGGCCGCGGAAGTGATTTCCCACCTGGGGACGGTCCGACGGGGCCTCTGGGGGCCGATACTAATGGGTACGGCCACGGGTTACCAAGTGTGGTTTCTGTGATATTGATGTTGACGTTTTGATGATTAATTGTGATATTGTCCGGAGTATCACAATGCTTTGCGCTCGGGGTTGAGAGACATTATATATCGAGTCTTGGTGCTTGGCTAGAATGGCATAAGATTAATGTGTTATGTGTAATGTGCACTTGTAAGTGAATTGAAGTGGATGATCGGGTCGTGGACCCTGTGTTTTGTGACCGTAATGGTTAGGTCGTGGACCCCGCGTTTTGTTAACGGATTTGCATTTTGGAAAAATGAACTTTGGGGTTGTGACCCTAAATGACTTTCGAGGAATTAAGAACTTTTCAACTTCTAATGTTTTCAAAACTCCTGAGATTTGGAAATGTTTTCAAAGTGCTTACTTGCTTCGTTTCTACTTTCAAGACTTGAACTATTTTTAACTAAATATATCTCGGGAAGTCTTTCGTTGTATTCTCGGAATGTGTTGTGTATGGCTCGTATTTGCACTTTATACTTGAACTAGCGAAACAGTGGAGTTTTGCTAACCCCCGAGTAATCGGGGGGTGGATATCTGTATTGTGTCCAGGTACATGCAGGTTTTCGGGAGCAAGACACAGGATCGGTACGACGGATGATGAAAGACGAATGATACTAATCACACGAAGGCCAGTTTTGGGTTCAGTTAGTCGGAGTCCATTGTATTGTCTTTTCTGCTGTCTTATTGTTCATTGTTGCGAGTATTTTACCCTTACATGGGTATGAGTCTGGATGAGTTTATGTATTCCGATTTGTAAGTCAGTGACGACAGACCAAATCGGTCTATTGGTTCGTTATTTTGATTCGTCGGTATGTAATGTAATGTGTTGTTTTGATGTCTAGCCTGGTGGATCCTCACGGAGAGGGTCTGCGGCGTGTAATATTCCTGGTTCGATCTGGGGATGTTACAATTATGGTATCAGAGCTTAGGTTGCGGAAACCTAGGTCATCGGGTCGATCGTGTATTGTTGGGTCTTGTCTTGTCGAGTTGAGTCGGCGATGTCGTGTCGCGACGCGTCGTTTGGAATGTCGGCCGTGATTAGTATCAGGGTGCATCCATCATCTTCGTGCGATCTGTGGATGTAAGTCTCCCTACTACAGGTTGTACCACGAGCTATACGAGCCTGTGTGATTTTGTGTTATGTAGTTAATATTTGAAGGTGCATCGTGAGTAAGTGACATATATTTGTTGATTCCCGTCTTGCGCTAAAATGTAGAATGATATTGCTGAATGTATCTTTGTATAAATCATTTTTTTTGCAAGAGTATAAATCTTGGAATTTTAAGTTTTCGGATCCTTTCGGGGAGTCACGTAAAATTTTTAAAATGCCCTCCAAGGGAGGAAAAAGTTGATTTTCGTATGTTGACCTCAAGGCTATAAGTTCTGAAAACTCGAATTATTGATAATTCTTTTCCACTGTGTACTATAAGTTTTCAAAACACGAGTTTTGAACTCAAATGAGTTCTAAAAAATATACTCAAGACGTGACCCTTGCTTTTAACTTTTTGGTTTTGAATGACAATTGCCTTTTGATGGTTGATCATGATGTGTTGTAATTATGTGAATCGATGGCTTTGAGATTCGAATATTGTTGTTGTTTAATTGTGACCTTTGATTCCAGTAATGTCGTATATATGTTCGCGATCATGTTGCTAAAATAGAACCGTTAGCGCACGCTAAGTGTAAGGCTAGCGCGCGCTAATGCAGCATGGGTAGCGCACGCTAAATATGTGTTGTAGCGAGCGTTAGTCGATGCAGGCAGAGGCTATGGAACCGCATTATAGCCGTTAGGTCTAACTTTTGCGGCCAATCACCTGTAGTTGTATTCTCTACGTGGTGTCTAGTGATAACAACTGTTGTGCGTGAATGTGTGTTAAGACTTTTCGTATTGCTAGGTGATATTTGATTGTGTTTGATGAATTGATAAATTATGTCTGCTGCGAGTGTGGTCGAACACGCTTTTCTAAAACTTTCATAAGTTTGTGCAAGTGCGATTACCCGGCGGCTTCGTATGAACTTTGGAAATTATTTGAAATTTGCGAGCCGGCCTAGGATTCTCAAATAAAACCTCGACGGTATTTGAAAGAGTTGTTTTAAAGTACCTTGAACATTTTGTAAAATATTACCGTCGTTGATGTTTGTGAAATTTTGGGAGAATTTTCGAAAATAATTTTAATGTATTGTTGCATTTTCAAATAATTCGAGTGAATGATTTTCAAAAATATTTCACACCATAAAAATATTTTATTTCAAAAACGAATGCGATTTTTATTTTCAAAATATATAGTGAAAGATGAAAAATCTCACTCGATGTAAAGTTCAAACTCGGAATTGGAAATGTTAGAGTATGTAAGAATGATTTGATGATCTTGCATGGCTAACTTGTTAGTTGTTAACGGTGATGATGATACGTAGAGGCATGATGACTTCAAATGATTTCAAATGAGACGGTTAAAGTATGTTGTTTGCAAGTTTTGATGAAACAACCCGAGGTACCAAAAGTACTTTTAAAGTTTATTTTAAATAGATATACAAATCCAAGGATTTTCAAAAGATTTCCTTTAAAAGGATACCTCGTGGATTTTCTTTTCGAGTTGTTATTGGTTACCTTATGTGATATGTCGTGCTGAGTTGGTACCTTAGTATAATATTTTGCGAAGTTGTGCAATCGTATTGAGTGGGAATCCGCTTAGTATGCCGATGGGCAGAGGACGCAGTCGTGACCACGATACTAATGGCCATGAAGATCGGATGTGGACCAAGAGGATATGGTCGGGAAGGTTGCTATTCCAGCACTTCGTTCTCGTTGTTTAGGTTTCGGGACGAAACCTCTTTTAAAGGTGATATGATGTAATACCCGCATTTTTCTTTCTTTCTCTTCTGTTTCGTCGAACCGTACCGACTCGACTGTGTTCGTTGATGCTTCTGACCTGGTGTTGTTTCTCACCTTTGTCATTTGAGCGAGTTCTGATATTGTCCCAAGTTGATCTATATATCGTTGTGACCTTTTCAAGTTTGGAAAATTAGTCTCGTTTTCGATCTTCCAACCCTTGGGCGGTGGAATTCCGTATTTGTTCAGCGATTGGCTCGCATTTTGATTGATGTACCGTTGGGTTGGTCAATCGTACTGATTTTCGTCCGTTGTGTTTTGTGTTTGTTCGGATAATTGACTTGATTGTATTATCCAGTTGATGACGCTTGTCACTTGTTGGTTTTATTATATCCCTAACGGCGGCGTTGTGTTGGTCGTCGTGGAGCGTGTTTTCACGCCGTATATTCCTTTGCGTTGCTTGTAGCGTTTCGCCGATGGGCATAAGTTACGCGTTTCCTTGCGTATCTCGTTGAGTTTTCCTGGCAGGATATTGCTTCTCCCTACTTGTTTTAAGTTTCGGGACAAAACTTCTTTTAAGGAGGGTGGAATGTAATATCCGCAATTTTCGATTTTTCGGTAAATTTCTTTTTCAGCCGGAGTCCGTTTTGACGACTCGCTCATGACCGTTTCGTCATTTCTAGAATGATTAATTCTGCACTTTTTGTCATCCGAGTTCGTTTCGGTATCGTTTTGTTGAGTTCCGAGCTCTTTAGCGACTTTTCCGCACTTGAGTGCGATTCTTGTGAATCTCGTCCGAAACTGTCGTTTCGAGTTTCTCGTAAGTTCGTTTAATGTTATTATTCATGTTGCGAGCTTCGGTTTGGTGTTTCGATTGCGTATCGTGATTTTCGGACGTTTTGGGCCATTTTCGTAATTTCCCAAAGTTTTGGGTAATTACTTCCGTTGTTGAATTCCGAGCCTTCGGGTGGTCGGAATTGTGTGTTCTCTTAGCTCTTAGATTCGTCTTTGCGAGTACGTCGTAACCGTATCATCGATTCGTATTCAGGTTCGGGTTTCGGGGTCGTTCGGGCCGTCGGAGTTGGCCCCGGCCGAGTCATGGCCGGGCAATCTGGGCCCAGGCAGCCTGCCGAGTCACGGCCGGTAGTGCTCGGCAGCCTTCCGGCCGAGTCACGGCCGGCAGTGCTCAGCGGCTTCGCCGAGCGGTCGTGAGCCGCGGCACATCGGGCAGGGGCCGCGGCACACTCTGTGGCATTTTTCGGCCAAACCGATATGCAGTGCCGCGGCACACTCGGCCGAGCCGCGGCACCGCCGACCACCGGGAGCCATTTTTGGGCTCGTGCCGCGGCACACTCCCTTGGCCGCGGCACACCGTGTGCCTATTTATGGCCCCGCAGACGGGTTTTCGCCATTTTTCTCACTCGTTTTCTTCCCTTCATGGTGGAGCTTGGTTAATCATGGAGAGATGTTATTGGACAATCAATCCATGAAGTTTTGAGGTTCATATCATCAATCATCCATCCTATAACATCCTCCGATCTACCGAATCAGGTCAGATTTTCTAGAAATCTAGTTTTGGGGAATTTGGGTATTTTGGGTGTTTTCGTCCGATTAATCCGATTTAACTTAGGGTTATGATGGATTGATGATTATTTAGATATATTATATCATTTCCTTTATTATTCCATGGTTGGATCGTATCGATTCGTCGATTTGGTCGAGTTCTTGATCGACGCCTTGAAGGTGTCCGGTAGAATGTTGTAGAGGGGTTTTCGGGCGTTCCACGATTATTCTTCTTCGTATGATCGATGATTTATTTATTATATATTGTTAGGGTCGAATTCTTGTGAAGAACTCGAGTCGGAACCCTTCCGTTCGTCGTTTTCTTCAAGCTTCTCGATCGTGGGTGTATTCTTTTCCTTCGCCGGGGAATCGTAGGCGTTCGAGGTGTCCCGACTGAGCCGTGATTGTAGGAGTGTCCGGTGTCGATTATCGAGGCAAGTATCTTGCCCATACATTACGTGTTTTGTGGATATAATGGTTGCTAAATGTCGATATGTGCCAAATAAATATTTATAATCATTTTTCAAAAGAATCGGTATATTTACCATTATGGTTTTCGTAAAGGTGACCCATGTGGGTCGGGAATTAATATTCTTAGTTGATTATGTGTGCTAGTTTCGAGTATAGGATCACCTTACTTTCGTGTGATGTCATTATGTATGATTATGGCGTTGGTAAATGTAAAGTGTAATTCTCTTGTCAAATTATGTGCTTGGAGTCCCGTGGTTATGGATGAATATATTGAGTTTTTGTGATATTAGTTGTGTCGTTCGGTGCTGTTGAGATATTGTGCTCCCTTGTGAATTGATATAGTTCTGGGTCGTGAGTACGTGTTGGATAATTTGGCCATTCTAGCAAGGTACCTCGACTATATATATTTTGTGTGTTTGACCTTTGAGAGTCGTGGTTTTGTAATCTGAGTTGTTTCTCTTCCACCTGGGGATGGCATGTGGCCTCTGGGGGCCGATACTAATGGGTACGGCCACGGAAGTGAACTTGGGTGCGTGTGTTGATGTTCTTCCACCTGGGGACGGTTCGACGGGACCTCTGGGGGCCGATACTAATGGGTACGGCCGCGGAAGTGGTTTCCCACCTGGGGACGGTCCGAAGGGGCCTCTGGGGGCCGATACTAATGGGTACGGCCACGGGTTACCAAGTGTGGTTTCTGTGATATTTATGTTGATGTTTTGATGATTAATTGTGATATTTTCCGGAGTATCACAATGCTTTGCGCTCGGGGTCGAGAGACATTATATATCAAGTCTTGGTGCTTGGCTAGAATGGCATAAGATTAATGTGTTATGTGTAATGTGCACTTGTAAGTGAATTGAAGTGGATGATCGGGTCGTGGACCCTGTGTTTTGTGACCGTAATGGTTAGGTCGTGGACCCCGCGTTTTGTTAACGGATTTGCATTTTGGAAAAAATGAACTTTGGGGTTGTGACCCTAAATGACTTTCGAGGAATTAAGAACTTTTCAACTTCTAATGTTTTCAAAACTCCTGAGATTTGGAAATGTTTTCAAAGTGCTTACTTGCTTCGTTTCTACTTTCAAGACTTGAACTATTTTTAACTAAATATATCTTGGGAAGTCTTTCGTTGTATTCTCGGAATGTGTTGTGTATGGCTCGTATTTGCACTTTATACTTGCACTAGCGAAACAGTGGAGTTTTGCTAACCCCCGAGTAATCGGGGGGTGGATATCTGTATTGTGTCCAGGTACATGCAGGTTTTCGGGAGCAAGGCACAGGATCGGTACGAGGGATGATGAAAGACGAATGATACTAATCACACGAAGGCCAGTTTTGGGTTCAGTTAGTCGGAGTCCATTGTATTGTCTTTTCTGCTGTCTTATTGTTCATTGTTGCGAGTATTTTACCCTTACATGGGTATGAGTCTGGATGAGTTTATGTATTCCGATTTGTAAGTCAGTGACGACAGACCAAATCGGTCTATTGCTTCGTTATTTGGATTCGTCGGTATGTAATGTAATGTGTTGTTTTGATGTCTAGCCTGGTGGATCCTCACGGAGAGGGTCTGCGGCGTGTAATATTCCTGGTTCGATCTGGGGATGTTACATCTGTTATCTCTGATGGTCAGTGGGTTTGGCCGGTGGTTGATCGATTCGAGTTTCACCAGGTTGTCTCTGGCCTGCCTCCTATTAATGGAGGCCAGGACCGCATCTCCTGTATACCGCACAGCTCATGTTACTATTCATCCTCTTCCGCTCGTCGGTTCCTTAGTGCGTATTCTCCGTTCGTCCCGTGGTCCCCTCTCCTGCTTGGCCCCGGGAAGATTCCTAGGCACTCCTTCATCTTATGGTTGGCTATTCAGGAGCGTCTGTCGACTATGGATAAGCCTTGGCTGTAGCACGTAGATGGTATTTGTGTTCTCTTTGGGAGAGTGGTGGAATGTAGGGTTAGAAGAGAAGCTGAGATCTCAGAGAACCAATTTGGCTTCATGCCGGAGAGGTCCACGACTGAGGCCATTCATCTCGTCAGACGCTTTATGGAGAATTTTAGAGAGCGGCGTAAGGACCTCCATATGGTGTTCATAGATCTAGAGAAGGCTTATGATAGCATTCCGCGCGATGTTATTTGGAGGAGCCTACTAGAGAGGAGGGTGTCGTTGCCGTTCGTTAGGGAGATCCAAGACATGTACTCCCAAGCGAGGACGTGCGTTAGGACCCCAGTTGGTGACACCCAGTATTTTCCGGTTGAGATAGGGCTACACCAGGGGTCGGCGCTAAGCCCTCTTCTCTTCACTCTAATCCTTGACGTCATTTCGTGAGGGATTCAAGATGGCATTCTGTGGTGCTGCTTTTTGCTGACGACATTGTGTTAGTGGCGGAGTCGAGGAGGGAGGTGAACTCGAAGTTGGAGATTTAGAGGGCTAAGTTAGAATCCCAGGGCTTGCGTGTGAGCCGGTCTAAGACCGAGTATCTCTGGTGTAACTTTAGTGGTGAGGCCAACGAGGAAGATGTTGAGGTAATGATTGCGGATCAGATCGTACCCCGTACGGATAAGTTCAAGTATTTGGGTTCGATCATTCAGAAGGAAGGTGAGTGTGAAGATGATGTCACGCATCGCATCAAGGCGGGGTGGCTAAGGTGGAGAGCGGACAGGTCCTGTGCGACAAGAAAGTCCCTCTAAAGTTGAAGGGTAAATTCTATAGAGCGGCAATCCGACCTGCAATGTTGTATGGCTCCGAATGTTGGGCGATGAAGAAGTCGCTTGAGAGCAAGTTGGAAGTGGCTGAAATGAGAATGTTACATTGGTCATGTGGTCGCACAATGTTAGATAGAATCGCGAATGGGGTTTTCAGGAATGCGCTGGAAGTGGCGCCCATTTCAGCGAAAGTTAGGGAAGGGAGATTGAGATGGTTTGGCCACGTCCGCAGGAGGCAGGCTTCTGCTCCGGTGAGGAGGGTCGAGAGTTTATTGGTTTTCGGGGAGAAGAGGAGAGGCAGACCGAGGAGGACGTGGGAGGAGCAACTGAGATTAGATTTGAAGGCCTTAAAACTTTCCGAGACCATGACTGTTGATAGGTGCGCTTGGAGGCGCCAGATCAGAGTTGTGGATTCTTTTGTAGGGAGTGGTGCTGTAGTTGAGAGCCTCAGGGTTGGGTTGTCTCGGTTAGCTTTGACCTAGAGCATTGCATTTTTACTTTTATTGTATATTTTATCCTATTGTCTTTGCGTGTGGTGTATTTTTTACAAGGAGCTGTGCGCATAGCCAACCTCTCTTTTGTTAAAGCAGCGTTCATCGGGAGTGAATTAGCCAAATTCCGCTTAGGTAAGTCCCATGTGGATCAAGCCATGGGCTCAGGTATGGTCTCGAGCTTTTTCGAATCATATGTTTTCCTTTGTATTTACCACACAAGATTCTACTGTGCACTAAGCTGAGGGTCTTCACGGAAACAGCCTCTCTACCGTAATAAGTAGGGGCATGGTCTGCGTACATCTTACCCTCCCCAGACCCTTCTCTAAGCGGGATATACTGGGTATGTTTGGTTTGGTTTAGTTTGGTTTGGTTTGTGGGATGGAGATCGAGTCTCATTCTCACTTATTCTTCTCGTGCCCTTACTCTAGTAGGTGCATCTCTATTGCTAGGAGGGAGGTAAAATTTTGTTGGCCTCAGCTTGAGTGGAGTTCGGGTGTCATGTGGGCGGCTAGGAGGTGGAGAGGTAAGCATGTGGTTAACGTGGCATACCGCATCTTTCTAACTACGTTGGTCTACTTAATCTGGCAGGAGCGTAATGAGAGGAGATTCAGTCAGAGGCGTCGAGACCCCCACACGGTTACTTTTCAAGGGATTGGTCTTGTTCGTGACATAATCTCTCAGCGTTGGCCGCCTCATTCATTATCTGCGGTCACTGTTAGGCGTATTTGGAAGGTTGCTTGGTAGTCGGTTCCATTGTAATGTAATGTTTTTTTTTATTAATTTAATTTTTTGTTTCGTGCTGTTGGTGCACCTACTGTAATGGTTGCTGGGTATTGGCCTGCCTTGTTGGCCAATCTTATTTTTTTAATGCAATTGACTTTTCCTTAAAAAAATTGAGATAAGACCACATTACGCATTCAAGTCGAAACTCTACGAAAATTGGGGTTTACTGATTAGATTCGAGCATTCTGTATTGAGAATTGGCTATAATAGCAGCATTTAAGCCTTTACTTCTTCATTAAGTCATGTTAATAGGAAATTAGACCACGTTACATGTATTCGAGTCATAACTGTAACACCCCAAACTAGGCGGATATTACAGTGCCGTGAATCCCCGACTGGGACCCACCAAGCAATGAAAATGATGAATTAAATAGTATAATTGTAGTACCGAACCACATTATATTACCAAGTACTCCGATGAGGAGTTTAAGTACATTACACCAGGATAAAACAGAATACTAGTATATTTTATATGGAGATAAAATACACCATCCTGAACAAATAAACATCTCAAACGGAATTTGCAGCGGAAAATACAAATGACGGAAATGACTGAAATGACCAAAACAAACGGAATGACTGGGGCCCCCTACTAGTATCACTGGGGCTCCTCGACGTCAACGTGCTCTCCCTGTGTCTTTGCCTTGCCAAGACCTGAAAAACAAAATCCTCAAACGGGGTCAGTTACAAAGAACAACAATCCTCAAGGGTTGAAAATACACAATCATGATATATCTGAAGTTATGAAAAATTCTTAATTATGAATTACGCTGAAGAGTAGTACCATAGTACACCCGTAGTGTTCTGTGCGAGTGTACAAGACGAATGACCGGACACACCCGTCCTTGTACCTAATTTGTCTCACGGTGTAACGCTTTCCCGTGTGCACGGTCCAATGTATCGGTGAACCCAATACATAACCATCGTGTGCCCGACTAAAAATTCCACACAGCCACACTCGGCCACGCAATATGAACCCAGAAGGTCATATGAACGAGAATGACCATAATGAATATCAATGAATAATAATTAGACAAGGCCAAGATGACTCACCGATATGAAAGTAAACAGTGACGTGATTGATAACCCAATGAAATGATTTGGAACCGTCGTTCCTCGTGAATGAAATGATTATTCGACAATTACAGGTCTCAAAATGATTAATATTATGATGAATGAATTATGATTATGAGTAATCAACAACAAAAAGGAATGAATATCCTTTTAACCGAGTAAGAATTAACTTACACAATACCGGTGACAATTATCCTTCCACGAACAACGTCCTAATTGAGATATCGGTCGCTCGAACAACCTTGAATTATACAATATCCAACAACTCGTTCAATATACGAATCAAACACGAATATAACGAACTCAAAACGTCGATACGATTAAATTAAGTTCATTGGGGCATTATATCGAATACGTTGTGGCCAAACTCCGGTTGTTTACAACTAAACCTCAACAATACCAACCTCAAATCCCCAAGAAGTGTTTCAAACCAACAAAACATCTCCAATACGATCAATAGTCCGTTATGAATGTCCAAAAACGTGATTATAACAACAATTAGTCGAAAATCCCCAATTCCAACTCGATATTCAAGGTGTTCTTGAATAATTCCTCAATAATCCAATGAATCCTTATACAAACTCATAATCATATACATATCCCTTCATATAACATGATTATAACGTCCAAAACATCATAACTCAACACAAAAGTCGAAATCCAAGGTGTTGAAGAATATTACCTTTGAAGATCCAAGTATTTTAATCCGAAGAACACGCGTTAGATTGATTATCCGGGCTTCACGATCGAAAGGAGATGAAGAAAATCAAACACTCAAATGATTTGTGAAGGAAAAACCCTCCCTCAAGCTCTCTCTCGGTTGTAGGTGAAGAAAAGGGGAAGAAATGAGCTTAAATGCTCAAAAATGAATTTATAGGGGTTGACTACCTGCCGGACACGGCCGTGCCCGATCGGCACGGTCGTGTCGCATACCGGCCAACAGGACTCGACCGTGTCTCGCTTGACACGGTCGCGGCGCGGAGGGCCTTCCGATAGTGACCCGTCCGAAGCGGCGACTTCGGCATGACTCGGCCGTGTCACGGGACACGGTCGGGCGTCTGGCGATCGGATCGCTTATCCGGAAGAGTTCGACTCGGCCGTGCCAAGCGACACGGTCGAGTCCGTGGGCAGATACTTGGCATTTCCGGACGAAATGCGGCACGGGCCGTGTCGGACGACACGACCGAGTCCGTCGGCGGTGATCGCCAAAAGCGAAAAATGAGCGGGTGAGCTAAAACGACCATAACTCTCTCGTCCGGACTCCGATTGACTCACCGTTTGAACCATTGGAAAGCTAACTCGATGCTCTATAATATTGCAAAGATTTAGAATTTTTGGAGTTACCAAAAATTAATGGTGATCTAACAAAGTCTAACTCATATGAGGAAAGTTGAAACAATGAACGATAACGATACACAACTCGAAGTTTTTCCGAACGGTGAACACGGTGAATGAACATGGTTGATGAATGATTATAATTGAGTGAAAATACACTGAGTGACAATTACAGACTGATAATTACTGAATGAAAATGAATGAATTACAACCGGGTATTACATACACCCCCCTTAAAAGAGTTTCGTCCCCGAAACTAAGGGTCAAACAACTCGGGATAACTCTCCCGCATACTATCCTCGGTTTCCCAAGTAGCCTCTTCGACTCCGTGTCTGGACCACTAAATCTTGACCAAAGGAATCGACTTATTTCTCAACTGTTTGATTCGCCGCTCTAAGACTCGTATAGGACGCTCCTCATATGAATGGTCGTCGGCGATCTCGATTTCGTCGAACTGAAGTATGTGACTCGGGTCGGCAACATACTTCCGCAACTGAGAGACATGAAACACATTATGAATTCGGCTCAAAGCCGGAGGTAAAGCCAATCGATAAGCTAACTCGCCTACTTGATCCAAAATTTCAAACGGTCCAATGAATCTCGGACTCAACTTCCCCCGTTTTCCGAAACGGAAAATGCCTCGACTCGGGGATACCTTGACCAAAACGTGGTCACCCGTCTCGAACTCTAGTGGTCCACGACGATTATCTGCATATGATTTCTGTCGACTCTGAGCTGTCAACATACGACTCTTGATCAAAGTTACCTTCTCCCGGGCGGCTATAAGCATATCAGGTTCGGTGCCGATTAATTCTGACAAGTCATCCCAACACAAGGGAGATCGACAACGACGACCGTACAAGGCCTCGTAAGGTGCCATCTTAATGGAATCATGCCAACTATTATTATACGTGAACTCGATCAATGGTAGTTGGGCTTCCCAATCGTCCTTCCAATCGAGGACGCATGCCCTCAACATGTCCTCTAATGTCTGTATAGTCCTCTCTGATTGTCCGTCGGACTGAGGATGAAAGGAGGTACTGAGATTGAGCTGAGTTCCCATAGCACGATGAACTGATTTCCAAAAATGAGACACAAATCGTCCGTCACGATCGGAAACGATACTCTTAGGAGTACCGTGCAGTCTTACTATCTCCTTGATGAATAACTGGGCCAGTCTCTCGGGACCCCACGTATCCTTGATCTCAAGGAAATGAGATGATTTAGTTAAGCGGTCCACAATCACCCAGATCGTA
Source organism: Orobanche coerulescens (assembly GCA_033398695.1). Classification (NCBI taxonomy): domain Eukaryota; kingdom Viridiplantae; phylum Streptophyta; class Magnoliopsida; order Lamiales; family Orobanchaceae; genus Orobanche; species Orobanche coerulescens. The sequence continues at coordinate 107,733,607 of CM065818.1, read as the reverse complement.
TTCATGCCATGACGACTCGTCGGCGAACTCGTGATGAAATCCATAGAAATGTCTTCCCACTTCCACTCTGGAATAGGGAGAGGTTTCAGCATACCCGCCGGTCGCTGATGTTCAATCTTGACTTGTTGGCAAGTTAAGCATCTCGAAACAAATTCCACGACTTCTTGCTTCATATTACTCCACGAGTAATTTTGTTTCAAGTCTTTATACATCTTGCTAGACCCCGGGTGAACAGAATAAGGGGTAGCATGAGCTTCTTTCAAAATTGAGTTTTTCAACTCGTCATTCGCCGGTACGCACAACCGATTCTTAAACCACAAAAGTCCATCCTCGTGGACCACAAATCCAGGGGCTTTCCCTCAATGAAGGGTCTGAACTCTGATTCTCTCGGATTGTCTCCTCGAGTGACGATGAAATCTCTAACATACAAAGCTGTCCCTGAACTCGCTGAAGCCAGACCTCGATCTCGGGTCTAAGGAATTCCTGCTGAAGCTCCTTCTGAACGGTTAAACGGGCAAGCATCTGCTCCTGAACGGACTAACGACTCAAGGAGTCGGCGACAACGTTCGCCTTGCCCGGGTGGTAAAGGATCTCAATATCATAATCCTTGATTAGTTCTAACCACCGCCTCTGTCGCATATTTAACTCCTTCTGAGTAAATATATACTTTAAACTTTTATGATCGGTGAAAATCTGACAGGTGACGCCATATAGGTAATGACGCCAGATTTTCAAAGCGAACACCACGGCTGCTAGCTCCAGATCGTGAGTCGGATAATTAACCTCGTAAGGTCTCAATTGCCGTGAAGCATAAGCAATAACCTTCCCATTCTGCATGAGTACACATCCGAGACCCTGTCTGGACGCATCACTATAAACCACAAATCCCTCCGTCCCCTGCGGTAAGGAAAGTACAGGTGCTGACATTAACCGGCTCTTGAGTTCCTCAAAACTCCGTTGACACGCGTCGGACCACGTGTATTTCTTATCCTTTCGCAAAAGGTTCGTCAATGGTTGAGCAATTTTGGAAAATCCTTCCACAAATCGCCGATAATAACCCGCTAATCCGAGGAAACTTCGGATTTCCTTAACATTCTTCGGAGGTAGCCAATCTCGAATAGCCTCCGTCTTCTGAGGATCGACACGAACTCCGTCTGAAGAAATTACGTGTCCGAGAAACGTCACTTCGGACATCCAGAACTCACATTTGGAAAACTTCCCATACAGTTGTTCTCATCTCAACACATCGAGCACTTGATGAAGGTGAAACTCGTGTTACTCCCGGTCACGAGAATAAATCAAAATGTCATCGATGAAGACAACAACAAATTGATCCAAAAAGTCGATGAAAACCCGATTCATTAGCTCCATGAATACCGCAGGTGCGTTAGTCAATCCGAACGGCATAACCACAAACTCATAATGACCATAGCGTGTTCGAAACGCCGTCCTCGCGATATCCGACTCTCGAATCCGCAACTGATGATATCCAGATCTTAAGTCGATCTTGGAAAATACTGAGGCTCCCTGAAGTTGATCTAAGAGATCATCAATATGGGGTAAGGGATACTTATTCTTGATCGTCACCCTGTTCAACTCCCGATAATCAATACATAAGCGGAATGAACCATCCTTCTTCTTGACAAACAACACTGGTGCTCCCCACGGGGACGCACTCGGTCGGATATAACCTTTCTCGAACAACTCCTCGAGTTGGTTCTTTAATTCCTGCATTTCGGTCGGGGCCATCCGGTACGGTGCCTTCGATATCGGAGACGTACCAGGCTCCAACTCAATCGTGAATTCCACATCCCTCTGTGGAGGCAAACTAGGTAACTCGTCTGGAAAAACATCGGCATATTCCTTCACCACCGGAATATCCGTTAACATTACTGATGACTTCTCGGTTTTGGCCATATAGCACCAATAACCGACACATCCCTGATTGAGTAACCTCACTACTTTCATCAAATTAATGACCTTACCAGAACAGCCGGGATTACCTCCATGAAACACACATTCGACCCCATTGTCTGAAATGATAGTGATAATACGCTTACGGACACTAATGATGGCATCATGACGATCCATCCAATCAATACCTAAGATGATGTCGTCCCTCGGCAATTCTACCACGATTAGGTCCGCTGGCCATACACGACCATGAGACTGAATCGGACAATTCTGAATCTCACGATTACCGATAATTCGTCTACCATCAGGTAGGCCAATGACATAAGGCTCACAACTAATAGCACTACCCAGACGTAGTCTACTCAAACATGACTCGGAAATGAATGAATGCGATGCACCAGTATTGAAAAGGGTACACACAGGTTGAGATAGAATATCGAGTGTACCTGAGATCATTCGGGCCTCTGGATCATCGGTCTTCTTCATCTCATAAATCCGGGGCTTGCTAGTCCGACACCGGACGCTCCGTCTGGCTAAAAGCTCCACCTTTAGTCGCTCCTGTCGTTTTAAACAGCCGATTGAGTGGCTTTGATTACGAGCACTGTTGCTTAGGTGCACGAGATGACGTCGAGTAGGTTTGGAGACCCTACGGCAAAACGGGCCTTATGCCCGGCAATTCCACAATTATGACACGTGATAGTCTGCCGAGGACACTTGGTACCGAGGTGCCCAAGCTCCCACGATTAAAGCAGTGATGGCCGAACCGCGCTCGAGACCGAGATTCCGCGGGTTTAGACGACACGGAGGTCGCTCGAAGCGAGAGCCCGCACGGGGTTTCTTGAAAGTCGTCGACCACCTTGAGTGATTACGATTCTTCGATTTCTTGCTAGCGACGAAGGTTGCCGCTTAACAATTTCCTTAGCGAAGAAGCTCGTAGGTGAGAGCTTTCTCAATGAATTCGGCCAACGTGGTGCAATTATGATTAAGTAACTGAAGTCTCATACGGGGTTTCAGCCTCTTGCTGAAATATTTGATCTTATCCGCCTCTGAATGAATGATGGATGAAGCGAAAGGAAGAAGTTCCTGAAATTTCTCGGCAATGGCGAGAACATCCTCGTCTGATGAGGGGTCGGGGGTGAGCAATTCTGACAGCTTGGCCTCTCTGAGTGGGGCCGGATAATACCTCTCCATCATGAGAGTCTTGAACTGATCCCAAGTACATTATCCTTCGGTGGGTTTCAACGATAACCACCAAGAATGTGCGCTCTTACCTAGGTAGTAAGCCGCAACCGAAACTTTGTGTCCCTCGGGACACTCCACCATAGCAAACAACTTCTCGAAATTCTCGAGCCAATGAATGATATCTGCCGGCTCAGACGAGCCCTCAAAAGTAGGTGGCCTCTGGCGAGAGATATCGCCGATGATATTACTCACATTCCTCTCTTGCCTCTGAGGTGGCGGCGGAGGAGCCTGCTGATTTTGATTGACGGAGTTATGCATCGTCTCCATCAACTGAGCCATCTGGGTCATTTGGGCCATCATGCCCTACATAAAAGCGAGTGGGTCAACCCGGACACCCTCTGACTGAGCCGTGTCCCGGGTACGACTCCCCGATAGTGAATGATCGCGTCCAGGTGAATGAGTGGCAGCGTCGCTGCTCGATGAATTAGCATTATTCCTCGCGTTTGCACGTGTATTCACACGAGCTCTCGGGATTCGGCCCGCTCCACGGCCTCGTCCTCCACGTCCTCTGCCAGCCCTTTCCATACTGAAGTGGAAAGTCATATGATGATTATATATCTCGCATGAGTATCACATTATGATTATATTATGAAATGATGAAAATGAGCATACACGCTCAAATACAGCGATTACATGAATGATCAACTGAGGGAACATGATTATCTGATGAAGTTACTGAAATGATTATCTTGAATGAGTTTACAAGATTAATGATTTGATCTTCCTGATCAACAACTGAATAATGAAATGAATTGAGTGATTAATGAGTTAACCTGACCGTCCTGGTCAAAATGACAATGATGATTGAGGATTGTTAACTGATGAATTATGAATGAATGATTAATGCCAGAAATTATATCATGGCATTAGAAATCTTACAGTTCTTGGTCTGATTGGCTCGGCATTTGCACAGATCACACGTGACGCGAAAGTCCAATGATACTAGTCCGATGACGATGATTTCAAACGAGACATGACTTGGAGGGTAGTATTCAAAAACCACGCTCCGATACCAACTCTGTAACACCCCAAACTAGGCGGATATTACAGTGCCGTGAATCCCCGACTGGGACCCACCAGGCAATGAAAATGATGAATTAAATAGTATAATTGTAGTACCGAACCACATTATATTACCAAGTACTCCGATGAGGAATTTAAGTACATTACACCAGGATAAAACAGAATACTAGTATATTTTATATGGAGATAAAATACACCACCCTGAACAAATAAACATCTCAAACGGAATTTGGAGCGGAAAATACAAATGACGGAAATGACTGAAATGACCGAAACAAACGGAATGACTGGGGCTCCTCGACGTCAACGTGCTCTCCCTGTGTCTTTGCCTTGCCAAGACCTGAAAAACAAAATCCCCAAACGGGGTCAGTTACAAAGAACACCAATCCTCAAGGGTTGAAAATACACAATCATGATATATCTGAAGTTATGAAAAATTCTTAATTATGAATTACGCTGAAGAGGAGTACCATAGTATGCCCGTAGTGTTCTGTGCGAGTGTACAAGACGAATGACCGGACACACCCGTCCTTGTACCTAATTAGTCTCACGATGTAACGCTTTCCCGTGTGCACGGTCCAATGTATCGGTGAACCCAATACATAACCATCGTGTGCCCGACTAAAAATTCCACACAGCCACACCCGGCCACGCAATATGAACCCAGAAGGTCATATGAACGAGATTGACCATAATGAATATCAATGAATAATAATTAGACAAGGCCAAGATGACTCACCGATATGAAAGTAAACAGTGACGTGATTGATAACCCAATGAAATGATTTGGAACCGTCGTTCCTCGTGAATGAAATGATTATTCGACAATTACAGGTCTCAAAATGATTAATATTATGATGAATGAATTATGATTATGAGTAATCAACAACAAAAAGGAATGAATATCCTTTTAACCGAGTAAGAATTAACTTACACAATACCGGTGACAATTATCCTTCCACGAACAACGTCCTAATTGAGATATCGGTCGCTCGAACAACCTTGAATTATACAATATCCAACAACTCGTTCAATATACGAATCAAACACGAATATAACGAACTCAAAACGTTGATACGATTAAATTAAGTTCATTGGGGCATTATATCGAATACGTTGTGGCCAAACTCCGGTTGTTTACAACTAAACCTCAACAATACCAACCTCAAATCCCCAAGAAGTGTTTCAAACCAACAAAACATCTCCAATACGATCATTAATCCGTTATGAATGTCCAAAAACGTGATTATAACAACAATTAGTCGAAAATCCCCAATTCCAACTCGATATTCAAGGTGTTCTTGAATAATTCCTCAATAATCCAATGAATCCTTATACAAACTCATAATCATATACATATCCCTTCATATAACATGATTATAACGTCCAAAACATCATAACTCAACACAAAAGTCGAAATCCAAGGTGTTGAAGAATATTACCTTTGAAGATCCAAGTATTTTAATCCGAAGAACACGCGTTAGATTGATTATCCGGGCTTCACGATCGAAAGGAGATGAAGAAAATCAAACACTCAAATGATTTGTGAAGGAAAAACCCTCCCTCAAGCTCTCTCTCTCGGTTGTAGGTGAAGAAAAGGGGAAGAAATGAGCTGAAATGCTCAAAAAATGAATTTATAGGGGTTGACTACCCTGCCGGACACGGCCCGTGCCGATCGGCACGGTCGTGTCGCATAGCTGGACGACAGGGACTCGACCGTGTCCTGTTTGACACGGTCGCGGCATGTAGGGCCTTCCGACAGTGACCCGTCCGACAGCGACTCGGCATGACTCGACCGTGTCCTGGGACACGGTCGGGCGTCTGGGCAGTCGGATCTGGCTTATCCGGAAGAGTTCGACTCGGCCGTGCCAAACGACACGGTCGAGTCCTGTGGGCAGATACTTCGGCATTTCCGGACGAGTACGGCACGGGCCGTGTCGGACGACACGACCGAGTCCGGTCGGCAGTGATCGGCCAAAAGCTGAAAAATGAGCGGGTGAGCTAAAACGACCATAACTCTCTCGTCCGGACTCCGATTAACTCACCGTTTGAACCATTGGAAAACTAACTCGATGCTCTATAATATTGCAAAGATTTAGAATTTTTGGAGTTACCAAAAATTAATGGTGATCTAACAAAGTCGAACTCATATGAGGAAAGTTGAAACAATGAACAATAACGATACACAACTCGAAGTTTTTCCGAACGGTGAACACGGTGAATGAACATGATTGATGAATGATTATAATTGAGTGAAAATACACTGAGTGACAATTACAGACTGATAATTACTGAATGAAAATGAATGAATTACAACCGGGTATTACAATAACTCTATGAAAACTCGGGTTTATTGATTAGATTCGAGCCTTTTGTACTCAAAATTGGCTATAATAGCTCTGGTTAAGCCTTTACTTCTTGATTAAGTCTGGTTAATAGGAGATAAGACCATGTTGCATGTATTCGAGTCCGAACTTTACGAAAACTCAGGTTTATTGGTTAGATTCGAGCCTTTTGTACAAAGAATTGGCTATAACTACGATTAAGCCTTTATTTCTTGATTAATTCCTGTTGCCAAGGACTGGATATAATAGCTCCGATTAAGCCTTTACTTCTTTATTAAGTCTTGTTAATAGGAGATAAGACCACTTTACATGCATTCGAGTCGAAACTCTATAAAAACTCAGGTTTATTGATTAGATTCGAGCCTTTTGTACTCAGTATTGGCTATAACAACTCCAATTAATCTTTTACTCTTGATTAAGTCTTTTTGTAGCAAGGATTAGCTATAATAGCTCCGACTAAGACTTTACTTCTCGATTAAGTCCTGTTAATAGGAGATAAGACCACTACATGTATTTGAGTCGGAACTCTATAAAAACTCAATTTTATTGATTAGATTCGAGCACTTGTACTGAGAATTGGCTATAATAGATATGATTAAGCCTTTACATCTGGATTAATTTTTTTAGTAGAGGATTAGACCAAGTCACATGTATTTGAGTCAGAACTCTATTAAAAATCGGGTTTATTGGTTAGATTCGAGCGTTTTGTACTCATAATTGGCTATAATAGCTCCGATTAAGCATTTACTTCTTGGTTAAGTCTGATTAATAGGAGATAAGACCTTGTTGCATGTATTCAAGTATGAACTTTACGAAAACTTGGGTTTATTGGTTAGATTCTAGCCTTTTGTACTGAAAATTGGCTATAACAACTACGATTACGCTCAGGCAGTGGGCCAAGTTGGCTTGGCTTAAGGATGGGGACTAGTGTACTGCCTTCTTCTTCCAGCGGATTGCTTCTAGGCAAGTCACATCTCGTATCTATAAACTTAATATGGAGGATTGTACTGAGTTGACTGTCCCTGCTCTTATTAAGAATGAGGTTGTTGGGTTGTATGAGAGGCTGTTGGGTTACTCAAATCGGATTATGCCTTTATCTGTCAGTCAGGTTAGGCCTTTTATTTCAGATTCTCTTCCACCTGATGTTGCCGAGCACATGGTTAGACCTGTTACTGCTGATGAGATTCGGTCTGTGTTCTTCGAGTTTGATAAGGACAAGGCCCCGGGCCCAGATGATTTTAATGCTGCTTTTTACAGGCGGGCTTAGCCGATTGTGGCGGGTGAGATTTCATTTGCTATTATGCATTTCTTTGCTACGGGAAAGTTTGTCAGGCAGATCAATTCTACGATCATTTCGCTTGTTCCGAAAGTATCCTTACCTAGGAGCATGTCGGATTTTAGACCGATCTCTTGTTGCAACTTATTATATAAGGCTATTTTGAAGATTATTGTTCACCGTATGTGCGATAGCTTGGATGCCTTGATTGACCCGGCTCAGACTGCTTTTATTCCTGGGAGAAGGATTAGTGATGATATCCTTCTTGCTCAGGAACTTCTTCATGGTTATGGGCAGAGGGGGATGCCTAGACGGTGTATGTTTAAAGTTGACCTTATGAAAGCTTATGACACTGTTGAGTGGGATTTTGTGCTGATTGCTCTACAGTGTATGGGTTTTCATCAATCGTTCATCGCCTGGATCAGGGAGTGCATCACCATTACTGCCTTTTCGGTATCCTTGAATGGTGATGCTGAGGGGATCTTTAGAGGTCGTAGGGGGCTTCGGCAGGGTGACCCCATCTCTCCTTATCTCTTCGTTATTGTTATGGAGGTGCTCCATGGTATTATTACCCGTGAGATTGCTCAGACCCCGGGGTTCCGGTACCACTGGAAGTGTGAGACTACGCGCACTTTCATGCTTGCCTTTGCAGATGATCTCCTCCTTTTCTGTAATCCAGATGAGGTCTCTATTAGTGTTCTTAAGAGGAGTATTGATATCTTAGATTCTCTTTCGGGGTTGCGCGCTAACCCTGGTAAGAGTAATTTTTTTCTCTGATACGATATCATTTATTCCAATCGAAGAAGAGTCAATAAAAATCGACGTCAACGACGATACAAAGTTGCATGACCATGCATCATCATACTTGGGCGAAAAGAACACGCGGATTGGAGTTACATTATTAATCGGAACTGGAGTTACGTAAACATGGCGACAAATTAACATTGGAATCGGCCCAAATCATAGGGGATTCGGCCGATCACTCCAAGACACATAAAAGATTTGTCTAGCATTTTTTTTCTTCATCTTCATATCTTGTCCAAAATAAAGATCTCCTTCCCCCACCTTTGAAGAAATTTTCGGCCAAAACATTGAAAAGGACCTCTCAAAGTCTTCATATCTTATACAAAGATATTGAAGATCTCCTCCTCCCCATCATTGAAGAATCGGCCAAAGCATCTTGATAAGGACCTCTCCAAGTCTTCATATCTTATACAAGATATTGAAGATCTCCTCCTCCCCACCATTGAAGAATCGGCCGAAGCATGCTATGATGGAGACTTGTATTTTCGTTTTTTCTTGTCTTTTTTATTCCCTTATCTTTTGTATACTACTATATATAGTAGTTCACCTTGTATTTGTAAGCATCTTGAATATTAATAACATTGTATTTCTCTTGAAATATACGTTGAACGAGTTCAACAAAAACCTTGGTTATTATTTCGACGCGTCTCGAATTATAACTTGATCAATTCTCAATAGGTCTTGAGGAGAGATTATCTTTATCGAGTTATAGGTCTAATTCGGTAAAACACATTCAAATCCATACACTATCCTGCCTCACGGTCGAAAACCGTATAATTTCGGCCACCACCTTGTATTTTTGGTTGATACTTTGATACTTGTCAAAACGTAATAACCTTCCGTTGCATTTCATACGCTTTACGTACACTTACATACGTAATTCGTATCATAAGTGGTATTAGAGACATTTGTCTCACGGTTCCCGACATTATTCAAGAAGATGGCATTCACCGATGAAGAAGTAACCCAATTGCGTGACGTTCTTCGAGGCTTGCCGGAGCCCCGAATCCATGCACGAAGAGGATACGACGCCATGCATGCACCACGACATGCTGATGAATACAAGACAAGCGATCTTCCGGAGTTCGTAGGCGGCACCGATCCCGAGGCTTATTTGGAGTGGGAAAGGAAAATTGAACGAATGTTTGAGTTCAAGGACCTCGATGATGAGATACGATGCAAGTACGCGATTCTCAAACTTGGAAAGGGAGCTTCCCTTTGGTTCGAACGAATGAAGACACAACGAGTTCGTGCCGGTAAGGAAAAGATACGTTCGTGGAATTCTCTAAAAAAGAAACTACGTAAGAGATATGTCCCGGCTACACACAAGTTGAGTTTGTATCGAAAAATTTCTGACCTCACGCAAGGAAAGCTAAGTGTAGAGGAATACATCGAGGAGTTTGAAAACTTATCCTTGATGGGAGAACTTGAAGAAAGCGAAGAATTACGGATGTCCCGTTTCCTACGAGGCTTGAATAAAAACATTGCTAATTCCGTGGAACTCTACCCCTATTCCGACTTTGATACTTTGTGCGGACTTTGCATAAAGTTGGAAACTCAAAACAAGACAAAATTTTCTAAACCCGAATTCCCACCTAAATTCGGAAATACCAACTTTGGCACGAGTTCTAGCTCGTTTCCAAAAACTGTCACGACAAGTCCACCCGTTACTACCATTCCAAAAACTCCTATCACACCAAAGGAAACAAGCTTATCTAAAGTTCGGTGTTTCAAATGTCAACGATTTGGACACTATCAAAGTGCTTGTCCAAATCGGAGAATAGTGACGTTACGAGAAGCCATAGCTGTCCGAGAAGAGTTACTAGCTGAAGAAGAAAGAATTGGAGACGTCTTTAACTTGGAAGCCGACAAAGAAGAAGAAGATTGCGAGGCATACGATGCCCCGAACTATGACACGAACCTTCGCATGTTACAAACAAAGGCGGCCCCGAGTGACATAGAACAACGAGATCAAATCTTTCACACGAAGTGTCGTGTCGGAGAAAAATGGTGTAGCTTGATCATTGACGGTGGAAGTTGTACAAACGTGGCATCAAGCGAGATGGTTTCGAAGCTCGGACTAATCACTACGGCTCATCCAAAGCCGTATGCACTCCATTGGCTCGATGATGGAAATAAAGTAAAAGTATCAAGACAAGTGAAGGTCGGACTCACCATGGGTTCGTATGGTGATGATATTATATGCGATGTACTACCGATGGACGCATGTCACGTGTTGTTGGGAAGACCTTGGTTATTTGATCGGGACGTACTACATCGAGGGAGGAGCAACGAATATGAGTTACATGACAAAGGTAAAAAAATTGTTCTTAAACCTATGTCACCTCAAGCTGTCCGAACAATGAGTTCAAAAAAAGTCGAAGGGCCGAAGCTCACGATGTTTGCAAACGAAAAAGAAGTCGAACATGCCATTGACGATGGCGAACGTATTTATTCGATGATGATCAAAGAAACCCAAAACCTTGCTACAAAATCACAACACGAAGACGAGATAGATACACTGTTGCACGATTTCACGGATGTTTTTCCCGAAGACTTGCCGGTGGGATTGCCACCTATCCGCGGAATCGAACACCATATTGATCTTATACCAGGAGCTCCATTACCGAACAAAGCGGCGTATCGTTGTAATCCCGAAGAAACCAAAGAGCTACAATGTCAAATTGATAAGATCATGAGTCACGGATATGCCCGAGAAAGTTTAAGTCCGTGTGCGGTTCCAGTCCTACTTGTACCAAAAAAAGACGGATCATGGCGAATGTGCATTGACAGTAGAGCCGTGAATAACATCACCATCAAATATCGGTTCCCCATCCCGAGACTAGACGACATGTTAGATGAGTTGCATGGCTCGGTTATATTTTCAAAAGTTGATTTACGGAGCGGATACCATCAAATTCGCATGCGAGAGGGAGACGAATGGAAGACGGCATTTAAAACAAAGAATGGACTTTACGAGTGGGTTGTGATGCCATTCGGCCTCACTAATGCCCCGAGCACTTTCATGAGACTGATGAACGAGGTTCTTAAACCTTTATTGGGAAAGTTTGTTGTCGTATAATTAGACGACATTTTAATCTACAGTCGATCCTTAGAGGAGCATCTCGAACACTTGCAGCACGTGTTTGAAACTCTAAGGAAACAGAAACTTTTTGGAAAGCGGGAGAAGTGTACTTTCCTAGTCGAGAGTCTTGTCTTTCTCGGATATGTCGTTTCTAAAGAAGGAGTTTCGGTGGATCAAGAGAAAATTGCGGCAATCAAGTCTTGGCCGACACCAAAAACTATCACGGAGGTACGATCATTTCATGGCCTCGCTTCTTTTTACCAACGATTCATACGGGACTTTAGTACCATCTCCAGTCCGATCACGGAGTGTCTTAAAAAAGGAACATTTTCATGGAACGAGGCTGCCCAAAAGGCTTTTGAAAAATTAAAAGAAAAGTTATGTGAAGCACCGATTTTAACGTTACCCGATTTTTCGAAACCATTTGAGGTGGAATGCGACGCTAGTGGAGTTGGAATAGGGGCAGTACTTATTCAAGGAGGCCGCCCCATCGCCTATTTTTAGGAAAAGTTAAGTGGTGCTCGAGTTAATTATTGTACTTACGACAAGGAGTTCTATGCTATCATGAGAGCGCTCGATCATTGGAGTCACTATTTACGTTCGAAACATTTTGTGTTGCATTCGGATCACGAGTCGTTGAAATACATTAACGGGCAAAGCAAGCTAAGTCCGAGACATGCAAAATGGGTGGAATTTTTGTATTCTTTTCACTTTTCATCCAAGTAAAAAGACGGTAAGAGTAATATAGTGGTGGATGCACTATCAAGATGATATGCCTTACTTTCTATTCTAGATGTTCGTTTGTTGGGGTTCGAGACTTTGAAAGATCATTACATTGACGATTTGGATTTCGGAGAAATTTTCACCCGTTGTAAAATAGGCCCGTACGAAGAATTTATTTTACAGGATGGCTTTCTTTTCAAAGGAAATAAATTATGTGTGCCGAAGCATACAATTCGGGAATTACTAGTTCGGGAGGTGCACGGAGGAGGACTAGCCGGTCATTTCGGTTCGGCTAAGACCGTAGAAGTGCTAAAGGAGCATTTCTTTTGGCCAAAGATGTATGGTGACGTAAGCACAATCGTGAGTAAATGCGTCACTTGTCACATGATGAAAAGTTCGTTCAAGCCAAGTACATACATGCCGTTGCCAATACCTTTACGACCATGGGAGGATGTCTTGATGGATTTTATTGTTGCTTTACCTCGTACTCAACGGGGCAAAGACTCGATCATGGTGGTCGTCGCTTTTCAAAAATGGCTCACTTTATAGCATGCCACAAAACCGATGATGCAAGCAATGTGGCGGACTTATATTTCCGAGAAATAGTTCGTTTACACGGAGTTCCAAAAACTATCGTGTCGGATCGAGATTCTAAATTCCTGAGTTACTTTTGGAATACTTTATGGAGAAAAGTGGGAACTAAACTTCTATTCAGTACTTCACATCACCCACAAACCGATGGACAAACCGAAGTGACTAATCGAACCTTGGGAGCATTATTGCGAGGATTGATGAATAAAACACAAAAGGATTGGGATGTTAAACTTGCACATGCGGAATTCGCATACAACCGATCACCCGGCTTCGCCACGGCCCATTCACCTTTTGAAGTAGTGTACGGAATAAACCCACACATGCCATTGGATTTGATTCCCTTGCCGAACGACGAATTGGTTCACAAAGACGCAGAATCAAAACTCAAGTCAATGATGAAGTTACATGAAAAAGTACGAGATCGGATTAAAGAAGTAAATGAAATTTACAAGCGGAAGTCGAACAAAAATAAAAAGGCGAGGCTATTTGATGTTGGCGACTTAGTTTGGATACATTTGAGGAAAGAACGATTCCCGAACAAACGCAAGAACAAATTAATGCCGAGAGCCGAAGGTCCGTACAAAATTGTGGGAAAAGTGAACGACAACGCTTACAAAGTAGAACTTCCGGGCGAATACGGAGTACACGCAACTTTCAACGTAGGCGATCTCTCGCCTTACATTGACGACGATGGCATTTCGGAATTGAGGTCAATTCCTTTCAAAGAGGGAGGGAATGATACGATATCATTTATTCCAATCGAAGAAGAGTCAATAAAAATCGACGTCAACGACGATACAAAGTTGCATGACCATGCATGATCATACTTGGGCGAAAAGAACACGCGGATTGGAGTTACATTATTAATCGGAACTGGAGTTACGTAAACATGGCGACAAATTAACGTTGGAATCGGCCCAAATCATAGGGGATTCGTCCGATCACTCCAAGACACATGAAAGATTTGTCTAGCATTTTTTTTCTTCATCTTCATATCTTGTCCAAAATAAAGATCTCCTTCCCCCACCTTTGAAGAAATTTTCGGCTAAAACATTGAAAAGGACCTCTCAAAGTCTTCATATCTTATACAAAGATATTTAAGATCTCCTCCTCCCCACCATTGAAGAATCGGCCAAAGCATCTTGAAAAGGACCTCTCCAAGTCTTCATATCTTATACAAGATATTGAAGATCTCCTCCTCCCCACCATTGAAGAATCGCCGAAGCATGCTATGATGGAGACTTGTATTTTCGTTTTTTCTTGTCTATTTTATTCCCTTATCTTTTGTATACTACTATATATAGTAGTTCACCTTGTATTTGTAAGCATCTTGAATATTAATAACATTGTATTTCTCTTGAAATATACGTTGAACGAGTTCAACAAAAACCTTGGTTATTATTTCGACGCGTCTCGAATTATAACTTGATCAATTCTCAATAGGTCTTGAGGAGAGATTATCTTTATCGAGTTATAGGTCTAATTCAGTAAAACACATTCAAATCCATACACTATCCTACCTCACGGCCGAAAACCGTATAATTTCGGCCACCACTTTGTATTTTTGGTTGATACTTTGATACTTGTCAAAACGTAATAACCTTCCGTTGCATTTCATACGCTTTACGTACACTTACATACGTAATTCGTATCATTCTCTCGGCTAGTGCTTTGGAGCAGGGGGCTCAAGTTGAGCAGTTATTGGGGTTTCAGATGGGCCAGCTCCCAGTGAGGTATTTGGGAGTCCCTTTATCTTCATCGAAGCTCACGGTCGCTCAGTGCTCTTCTTTGTTTGACAGGATTGATGGTCGACTGAGTGATTGTGCTTGTAGATCTCTGTCCATGGCCGGTCGTGGTCAGCTTATTCGGTCTGTGTTATCTGCTCTGTCCATGGCCGGTCGTTGTCAGCTTGCCCTCATTGAGAAGTGTTTTAGGCGTTTTCTTTGAAAAGGTTCTCGTGACTCTGGGCATGCAAAAATGGCTTGTCTAAGGTTTGCTTGCTTGTAGTGTGTGGTGGCCTTGGTATTACTCCGTTGAGGGTTCAGAAACAGGCCCTTATGACCCGGCATATTTGGGATCTCCTGGCTGGGTCTTCTCGTTCCGTTTGGGTTAGCTGTGTTCGTTCGTATAGAGTTCATCAGTGTTCCTTTTGGGATATTCCTATCTCGGCTGCATCTTCTTGATACTGGAAGCAGCTGCTGAAGTTGCGTCCTCTTGTCATGGGAGCGTTTCAGTATTCTGTTGGTGATGGCTCCTCCTTCCGTTTATGGTCGGATCCATGGCACCCTTTGGGTTTGATTAGGCATTCTCTGCCTAGAGCGCCTCTTTGGACTAGCATTGATATGCATGTCCGCCTTGGCTCTGTTATTTCTGATGGTCATTGGGTTTGGCTGGTGGTAGATCGTTTCGAGTTTCATCAGGTTGTTTCTAGCCTCCCTCCTATCAATGGAGGCCAGGATCGAATCTCATGGAGACCGCATAGCTCAGGTTCCTATTCTTCTTCGTCTGCTCTTCGGCTCCTTAGAGCGTATTCTACTTCTGTTTCGTGGGGCCCTATCCTTCTTGGCCCCGGGAAGATTCCTAGGCACTCCTTGATATTATGGTTGGCTATTCAGGAGCATCTGTCGACTATCGATAAGCCTTGGCTGCAGCATGATGATGGTATTTGCGTCCTTTGTGGGATGGCGTTAGAGTCTCATTCTCACTTATTCTTCATGTGCCCTTACTCTCGTAGGTGTATCTCCATTGCTAGGAGGGAGGTAAAATTTTGTTGGCCTCACTCTGAGTGGAATTCGGGTATTCTTTGGTCGGCTAGGAGGTGGAGAGGTAAGCACGTGGTTAACATGGCATACCGTATCTTTTTAGTGGCGTTGGTCTACTTACTCTGGCAGGAGCGAAATGAGAGGAGATTCGATCAGAGGCATCGAGATCCACACACAGTTATTTTCCAGGGGATTGGTCTAGTTCGTGACATTATCTCTCAGCGTTGGCCGCCTCATTCCTTATCTGCGGTTGCTGTCAGGCGTATTTGGAGGGTTTCTTGGTAGTTCCATTGTAACTCTTTTATTATTTTTTCTGTTTCGTGCTGTTGGTGCACCTTCTGTAATGGTTGATGGGTACTGGCCTCCCTTGTTGGCCAATCTTATTTATTTAATGCAATTGAATTTTCCCTAAAAAAAACTACGATTAAGCCTTTATTTCTTAATTAATTCTTGTTGTATCAAGGACTGAATATAATAGCTCTGAAGCCTTTACTTCTTTAAGTATTGTTAATAGGAGATAAAACCACGTTACATGCATTCGAGTCAGAACTCTATAAAAATTTAGGTTTATTGATTAGATTCGAGCCTTTCTTACTCAGAATTAGCTATAACAACTCCAACTAATCTTTGACTTCTTGATTAAGTCCTGTTGTAGCAAGAATTAGCTAAAATACCTCCGACTAATCCTTTACTTCTCGATTAAGTCCTGTTAATAGGAGATAAGACCACTACATGTATTCGAGTCGCAACTCCATAAAAACAGGATTTTATTTATTAGATTCGAGCATTTGTTTTTAGAATTGGCTATAATAGCTCCG
Organism: Orobanche coerulescens; assembly: GCA_033398695.1. Taxonomy (NCBI): domain Eukaryota; kingdom Viridiplantae; phylum Streptophyta; class Magnoliopsida; order Lamiales; family Orobanchaceae; genus Orobanche; species Orobanche coerulescens. The sequence goes on along the minus strand of CM065818.1, from coordinate 107,717,021 downwards.
ATTAAGCCGTTACATCTTGATTATTTATTTTTAGTAGGAGATTAGACCATCTCACATGTATTCGAGTCAGAAATCTATTAAAAATCAGGTTTATTGGTTAGATTCGAGCCTTTTGTTCGCAGAATTAGTTATAATAGCTCCGATTATGCATTTACTTCTTGATTAAGTCTTATTAATAGGAAAAAAAGAAAAAAAAAATCTTGTTAATAGGAGATAAGACTATGTTGCATGTATTTGATTCGAAACTCTACAAAAAATCGGGTTTATTGGTTAGATTCGAGCCTTTTGTAATGAGGATTGGTAAAACAACTCTGATTAAGCTTTTACTTCTTGTTTAAGTTTTGTTGCAGCAACGAGTGGCTAAATAGATGCTTGTATAAAAATAATGAAAAAAGTCATATAAAGGAAAATAGCTAAACCCAAAAGTGCAAGAGGCCACATGCGGCTAAAAGTGCTACGCAGAGCAAAGAAAGAAAACACAAACTACCACAAGCCGGTAGGGACTAGAGATGTGAGAGAGTCCTAACAGATTGGGTGTTGTACAACGTGGAGAGGCAAGCCACGCGCGAATGGACCGCAACGCCGAGAGTGGGAGGCAACACTTGAAAAGACATGAGTTCTGTGTCCGAGAACAGCATCCGGAGAAGTGACGAGGGTAGCATGGGTGGACGAACTGGTACAAGCAAACCAGTGGATAGCGGCAGAGCAACGAGTGCCAAGGAGGTCTGTCCAAGGCGATAGAACTGTCGAGCGTGTCTCAACGACAAGCGCTAAGATGCAAGAAGCATCCAGAGTTCAGCCCAGAGTAGGTTGAACTGGCTGGCCTCGTTAAAACCCATATATTAGAAAACCCTGTGGGGAAAGGACAATAATGGGAAAAAGAGTACCAGCAGCCCGAAGGCAATACCGTCAAATCTGATAAAGGATAACATGCAAAGCAACCGGGGTAGGGAAATGTGAGGGAAATCACCAATGCCCAAAAAGAGGTCGGAGCCATCCTGCATGAATAGAAAACGGGGGAGGGGTATCGTGAGAAAAAACGCCGTGACCCAGTGGAGGGTCCATGGGAGGCCAACAAGATCAACACGCATAAGCCTGCAAAAACTAGGGGTGTGAATGTTAGTGGAGACGAGTATAAGTGAAGTAAAGGTCGTGCTGAGCAATGTGAGCCACATGAGGGGGAAGGGAGTTCCATCATGTAAAAGGAATGTGAATGTTAGAGAGGGCATCAACAGCCTGGTTACCCTCTCTAAAGATGCGTGTGACCTTAAAAGTTAAATTCTGAATCGAATGAAGAGTCCTGAGCCAGCGAGCACGAAGTCTCCAATGTACATCTAAAGAGCGAGTCTGCAAGTAGTGAACCACGTATGTGGAGTCCAAATCCAGCCAAAGGGTCATCTATCCCCGATCCTTAGTCAACTCGATCGCTGTCATAGCCGCCTGAAGCTCGGCCTCAAAGGAAAAACCCTGGCGGAGGGTGGTAGAGAATCCACCTAGAGTGAAACCCCTGCAATTCCGAAAAACCCGCCACATGACGATGGGCCAGGGGAGCCGAGCGCACATCCGTCAGTATTAACTTTATGCCAATAAGGCGGAGGGGGGATCCATGAGACCGTGGTGTGAGATGGAGGCTTTAAAGGATTGCCTTGAACTCCCAACTTTCTCAAAATGGCCAAGTCCCGAACTGTGTTATGCATACGAGTCGATATTGAGGTGGCAGACTCCTGCACACAAAAGAGAACAATAGAAAGGGTTTGGGTAGCATCAGCCCTCTTTTTGTTGAACACGCTAGCATTCCGAGCGTCCCAAATTGCCCAAATAACAGATATAAATGCAGCTCGCCAAAGATCCGCAGTTTGAGGGCTAAGTTTAACCTACATGGCCTGTAACAACAAACTGAGTAACCCCTCGCGAAAAAGCAATAGTGATGTCAAAAGCCCAATAAATCTTAGAGAAAATGCGTAAGGAGAAAGAGCAATCAGGGAAAATATGGTCGGAAGACTCCCCTGAGTTATGGCAGAGGCTGCAGAATGAAGGGCTCTGAATGCGATAAGATCGCAAGATGTTCCAAGATGGAAGACGCTCAGAAATGGCTCTCCGGACTATGTAGTATCTGCTCAAAGGAATGAATCTAGCCCAAATCCACTTCCCCCAGGAGGTGGTGAGGAAAGAGTGACAGAGGTGATTGTAGGCTAAGGTGGAGGTAACTTGACCATTTTTGGACTGGGTCCAAACTCTATGATCCTTACCCATGGGTGAGATGACGGTAGAGACAATATCTCGGGCTATCTCTGGGAAGGCCTGAACAAACGCCATATCGAGGTGCCAAGTCTCTTCGTAGTAGAAACCCGAGATATGATGCTAGTAGAGGTGGGACATCTCCGAATGGGTGCCAATCCTATCCGCGAGGGAATATCCAAGCCAGTCGTCATACCAAAATATGACTGAGGAGTTAGGTCCCAGGATCCAACTGGACTATGAAATTAGCCGACGGATGTGGGGCCGAAAGCCATTGAAAAGAGAGGATTTTCGGAAATAATTCCTCGCCACGCCATTAGAAAGCCAAAGGTCCCTGAGAAGGAGCATTCCCGGATCTGGAGATGTGAGAACGTCCCAAGAGAAGCGGAAAAGATAAGCTGCATTGGCTGCCCAAATGGAACAAATCCCTAGACCTCCCTCTTCTTTGGGAGAACAAACTCGCTTCCAAGAGATGTTAAATTTACCACTAGTAGCTATATCACCTGTCCAAATGAAATTACGCATGGTCGTCTCCACCTTTGAAAGCAGTGTCAATGGCCATCGATATATCATCATGGAGTGAACAAGAGATGACACTGTCTACCAAACAAGCCCGAGCCACCATAGACATGGAAGATCCGATCCAACGGGAGAATCTGGAGATAATAGAGTCCGCGTAGGGCTGAAAGATCAATCGGGTAGGGGATCCAATGAAGATGGGAACCCCTTGGTATTTCATAGGTAAGGTGCCTTCCGTCATACTGGATAATCGAAGAATTTTGGACTTACGACGGGGAGCAATATTAGATCTGAGCAATACCCTGGATTTGGCCATACTGACCCATTGTCCCGAGAGTAGACCGTATGTATCAAAGACGGTTCTAATATGACAGACCGAGGAGACTGTAGCCGCACAGAAAACCAATATATCATCAGCGTAGAACAGGAAAGGTGGGAAGGGAACGCCCATCTGTGCCATGGCTGGTCTGATCGTCTTCTTTAAGTGGCAGTCCATAATCAAACGGCTAAGGAATTCTTCAGCCAGACAGAAAAGCAAGGGGGATAGGGGGTCCCATTGTCTCACTCCACGAGAGCAGGTGAAATAACCTTCTAGGGAGCTGTTAATAAGGATGGAGAGACGGGATGAATGAAGAATAGTAGACATGCGGACTACAAACAGCTCCGCAAAACCGAGGAACCGAAGAAACGAAAGAAAGAAGTTCCATTTCTTAGTGTTGAAGGCCTTCCTGATGTCAATCTTGAAATCCATGTTGCCGTTATCTCTATCCATGTGTAAACAGTTAAAGCATTTAGAAATGTAAGCAATACAATGGTGGATGCGTTTACCTGGAATAAAACCAAAGGTGTGAGCCGGTGAAAGATCCCAAACGAGAAGCATAGATCTTGGTGAGGATTTTGAATAGGAAATTGCTAAGAACAATTGGTCGGAAATCTTCAACCTTGTTGGCACCCTTTTTCTTAGGGATAAGAACCACAAAGATGGAATTGAGGCCGTGGGGGAGGAAACCATCCGCGAAGAAGTATATGGCCGCGGCAATCATATCTTCCCAAATAATGTCCCGATAATTCTGAAAAAAGCAGACTGAGAAGCCGTCAGGACCCGGAGGGCTGCCTGGAGAGAGTGAGATAACAACATCTTTAACTTTCTTAGCGGTAGGGGTATTCAATAATAGATTGTTCTCGGCATCAGAAATTGATGGCTGGATCACCGCCCCCATCGCGGAGAAATCGATGGGTGATGAGTAGATAGGTTCTGAGAAAATGTCCGTGAAGAACTTGACTATGTGATCGGCTAAGCGCTTGTGGTCATCGACTAATTCATCCTCAATAAGCATAGAATTAATGTGCTGCTTTACTTTGGCTGAAGCGTTGAGCTTGTGAAACAGCAAGGACTGGCTTCAATAGCTCCGATTAAGCCTTTACATCTTGATTAAGTCTTGTTAATTTGAGATAAGACCACATTACATGCATTCAAGTCGAAACTCTACGAAAACTCGGGTTTACTGATTAGATTCGAGCATTCTGTATTGAGAATTGGCTATAATAGCAGCGATTACGCCTTTACTTCTAGATTAAGTCATGTTAATAGGAAATTAGACCACGTTACATGTATTCCAGTCAGAACTCTTTGAAAACTCGGGTTTACTGATTAGATTCGAGCCTTTTGTACTCAAAATTGGCTATAATAGCTCCGATTAAGCCTTTACTTCTTGATTAAGTCTTGTTAATAGGAGATAAGACCATGTTTCATGTATTCGAGTCGGAACATTATGAAAACTCGGGTTGATTGGTTAGATTCGAGCCTTTTGTACTGAGAATTGGCTATAACAACTACGATTAAGCCTTTATTTCTTGATTAATTCTTGTTGCACCAAGGACTGGATATAATAGCTCCGATTAAGCCTTTACTTCTTTATTAAGTGTTGTTAATAGGAGATAAGACCACGTTACATGTTCAAGTAGAAACTCTATAAAAACTCGGGTTTATTGATTAGATTCGAGCCTTTTGTACTCAGAATTGGCTATAACAAATCCAATTAATCTTTTACTTCTTGATTAAGTTTTGTTGTAGCAAGGATTAGCTATAATAGCTCTGAGTAAGACTTTAATTCTCGATTAAGTCTTGATAATAGGAGATAAGACCACTACATGTATTCAAGTTGGAACTCTACAAAAACTCAGTTTTATTGATTAGATTCAAGCACTTGTATTGAAAATTTGCTATAATAGATCTGATTAAGCCTTTACATCTGGATTAATTATTTTTAGTATGAGATTAGACCACGTCACATGTATTCGAGTCAGAACTCTATTAAAAATCGGATTTATTGGTTAGATTCGAGCCTTTTGTACTCACAATTAGATATACTAGCTCCGATCAAGCCTTTACTTCTTAATTAAGTCCTGTTAATGGAGGATACGACCAGGTTGCATGTATTTGAATCGAAACTCAACAAAAATTTGGGTGGTTAGATTTGAGCCTTCTGTACTAAGGATTGGTAAAAAAAACTCTGATTAAGTTTTCACTTCTTGATAAACTTATGCCGCAAGCCGAAGGTCCTTTCAAAGTAGTTGCTAAAATAAACGATAACGCATATAAGATGGAACTTTCAGGTGATTATGGAGTACATGCTACTTTTAACATAGGTGTTCTATCTCCATATCTCGACGACGATGGGATTGCGAATTGAGGATAATTCCTTTTAAAGAAGGAGAGAATGATACGAAATCAACTATTCCAAGTGAAGAAGACGAATTGAAGATCGATGTAAAGCACCTTGAACATACACCTATGTACTTAGGTGAGAAAATGGATACGAGATTTGGAGTAACCTTGGTGATCGGACTCGGAATAACTTAGATTTGTCGACATGCGTACATAGCATGCCCATGCATACTAATCTGTCCAAATTATGGGAGATTCAGCCGATTTGGTCCAAGATGCATGAATATTTTGCATCATATTTTTCTTTATGTCAAAATCTTGATAAGATCATGTCCAAGATCATGAAGATCTCCACCCACCTTCGTCCCCTTGATTGACCGCGGCCACCCCCCCTTGGCACATGAAGATGCCATCTGTTTCTAGTCAATTTAAGTAGTTTATTCCATGTTGTTTTCAAGACTTTGGATTGTAATCTTCTTGTTTTCCTTTTCAAGATTGTGAACTCCTATTTAAATGACCATTTTCCGACTTGTAAGGAGATATTGATTGAAGAAATAAAAATACTCTTGTATTAATTGTTGGACGAGTTCCTACAAAACTTAGATTATTATTCGACGCGTTTTCAAGTCTTAATCCGATTGATTCTCAATAGGTCTTGGTAATAAATCACTTTATCGAGTTATAGGTCTAATTTGATAAAAACCTTATTCTTGTTCGGCCGAATTGCCCTACTTTCGGACGATTTTTTTACGTTGTGTTCTATACATCAAATAATTATTCGTATACAAATTTCATAAAATACACATTCGTTGCATTGCATGCGATAAACGTTTACATCCGAACGTGAATTCACATCATTAGTGGCATCAGAGCTTTGGTTTCTTGCTCTTTTGACATTATGGATTTCACCGACGCCATTTTTTGGTGAAGCTACACGAAGCATTACGTAACTTACCGGAGCCACGTCTACAATCAAGACGAGGAGGAGAGGGCGGACATTCATCACACCATACAGACGAGTTCAAAGTGAATAACTTTCGGAGTTCGTTGGAGGTACCGATCCTGAAGTTTACTTAGAATGGGAACGAAAAATTGATTGCATGTTCGAGTTTAAAGACCTCGACGAGGAGAAACGTTGCAAGTATGCAATTCTCAAGTTGGGGAAAAGCGCTCCACTTTGGTACGAATGAGTTAAAACACGAAGAGCTCATGCGGGAAAAGAAAAACCCATTCGTTGGATTTGTTATAAAGAAAACTTCGTAAAAGGTATGTACATCACATCGGTTATCCTCATACCGGATGATTGCCTACCTCATGCAAGAAAAATGAAGTGTTGGCGAATACATTGAGGAGTTCGAAAATTTAACCTTTATGGGAGGGTTACAAGAGAATGAAAAACAAAAAATGTCACGGTTCTTATGTAGATTAAACCGAAATATAGCTAACTCGCTGGAATTATATCCATGCAAAGATTTTGATACTTTATGCGGACTATGCGTGAAGTTAGAATCCCAAAACAAGACGAAGTTTTTAAACCCAAGTTTCCATCCAAATTCGGGAATCCAAGTATCGGTTCGAGTTCGACTACCAAAACAACCGTACCGACTCCTACCCCTACTACGGTTCTTAAGGCCCCCTATGATACGAAACCGACTACTCCAAGCGAAGAAGACGAAGTAAGGATTGACGTAAAACACCTTCACCATACTCCAACATACTTAGGCAAGGAAATGGAGACGACACACGGAGTTACCATGATAACCGGACTTGGAGTAACTTAAACATAGGCAACTTGCATCTTGGGGAAGCGGGGCAAGTGGTAAAAGCAAAACAATGATAGAATTTCAGAACTTTCTTTATTATAAAATCCAAAGCTGCTACACACACACACACAAATGCACACCCTGTTTTGTAGGGGTTGTACCCTGCGTAGTAGGGGTTGTACACCTACACAACCCCTACTACCCATAAAGTAGGGTACAACCCCTACTACGCAGGGTAAAACCCCTACAAAGCAGGGCTAGATTTATTCTTATAAAAGCAGCAGGAATCTCGGCTGCATGCAATGTGAAAGGCAGCTATCACCTTGGAGACAAAACCCATCTTTTACTCTTTTTTGCAAGTGACGTGGGGAACCTTGTATTTTCTTTTTCTTATTTTAAGACCAGCTTGTAATAGTTTAGATTATTTTGTCAGGCTACTTTTGCCTATAAATAGTGGCGATGGAGTTGTAATGAGGGAGATTATTGAATGATAAAACGACATACCTTGTGTATTGTTTAAGTGTTGGACGAGTTTCCTTCAAAACTTTGATTATTATTCGATGCGTTTTCGAATCTTAATCCGATTGATTCTCAATAGGTCTTGAGAAGAAATCACTTTATCGAATTATAGGTCTAGTTCGATAAAACAACTCTTTCTTGTCCTGTTTCGATATTCTTCTTGTTTTCGATACAGGGTTGTACTTGTTCGGGATTTCGCATCAAGTGTTGTTCGATCGCTTGAACTTGTTTCTTGTTTTCAATTAGCATCCGATCGAAACTTGCTGTTTTGAGTGCCGCTGTTTGGAGGTTGCCTGTTTCGAATCATTTCCATTCGGCCAGTTCCTGTCTTGTTATTGTATCGAGCTGCCGTCATCATTTCCTATCGCGTGCACATACCGCTAGCCAGTGTTATTGCTGTAGCGAACTGTTGTTATCAGTTCCTGACAGTTTCCTACTATTCGCTTCCGCTCGTCAAAACATCTTGCCATTGTACCGATAGCGAATTCACATCATAAGTGGTATCAGAGACCCAGGCTCTTGATCTTTGGCATTATAGATCTCAACGATGCTGATTTCTTGGCAAAACTTCGTGACGCATTGCGTGACATACCAAAACAACGCGACCAGCGTTGGCAACCTAGGCGTGGTGACTATGAGCGACCCTCACGCCATGTCGAAGAATTCAAGGTTAATGAGCTTCCGGAGTTCGTTGGCGGGACATACCCTGAAGTTTACCTGGAATGGGAACGTAAAATTGATCGTATGTTCGAGTTCAAAGACCTCGATGACGAGAAATGGTGCAAGTATGTAATTCTCAAGTTGGGGAAAGGCGCATCGCTTTAGTACGAAGAAGTGAAAACGCGAAGAACCCGTGCGGGGAAAGAAAAGATCCGTTCGTGGAATTCGTTAAAAATAAAACTTCGTAAGAGATATGTACCAACGTCGCATCGGTTGTCCTTGTACAGGAAGATTGCAGACCTCATACAAGGAAAATTGAGTGTCAGTGAATACATTGAGTAATTTGAGAATTTGACCTTAATGGGAGAACTAGAGGAGAATGAGGAGAAGAAGATGTCGCGATTCTTGCGCGGTTTGAACCGAAGCATAGCTAACTCGGTGGAATTATACCCATACGAAGACATCGATACACTATGTGGGTTATGTGTAAAGTTGGAAGCTCAAAACAGGATGAAGTTGTATAAACCCGAGTTTCCAGCCAGATTTGGAAACCCAAGTGTCGATTCTAGATCAACCACCAAAACAACTGTACCGAGTCCGGCCCCTGTTGTGATTCCAAAAGCCCCCTACGTACCGAAAGAGACGAGTTTGGCTAAAGTAAGATGTTTCAAATGTCAAGGGTTCGGGCATTATCAAATTGCTTGTCCGAACAAACGAGTGGTAACACTAAGAGAAGCTGTCACGATCCGAGACGAGTTGTTGGTCGAGGACGAAAAGGAGAGACTGGGTGATGTATTTGATTTCAGCATGAAGGACAAAGAATGAGAAGAATGTGAGACTTACGATGCTCCAAACTATGACACGGGTTTAGTTCTGCGTACTCTACAAGCCAAATCTGTTTCGAATGATTCGGAACAGCGGGATCAAATATTTCACACAAAGTGTGAAATCGGAAATAAATGGTGTAGTTTGATCGTTGATGGAGGGAGTTGCACCAATGTAGCTTCCAGCGAGATGGTGACTAAACTCGGGCCGACCACTATGGCTCAACCCAAAACCTTACACTTTACATTAGCTCGATGATGGGAGAAAAATAAGGGTGACTAAACAAGTGAGGATTGGACTAACCATGGGTTCATATGAAGACAACGTTTTATGTGATGTACTCCCAATGGATGCATGTCATGTACTTTTGGGAAGGCCATGGATGTTTGATAGGGACGTTTTACACCGAGGAAGAAGCAATGAGTATGAGTTATGGGATAAGGGCAAAAAGATTGTACTTGACCCAATGTCACCTCAAGCTATTCGCTCTATGAGTTCTAGTCGGAGTGAAAAATCAAAACTGGCCATGTTTGCTAGCGAATGGGATGTGGAACATGCTATTAATGATGGCGAGTGCGTGTACTTGTTGATTCTGAAGGAGACACGGAATGGTAACATGGTTGTGTGGAACGACGAAAGGATGGATGCCTTATTGCACGAATTTGCGGATGTTTTTCCCGAAGAATTACCATCGGGTTTGCCACCTATTCGTGGGATTGAACATCAGATCGACCTCATACCGGGTGCGTCGCTCCCCAACAAAGCTGCCTATAGATGTAATCCCGATGAGACGAGGGAATTACAAAACCAAATCGAAGAACTAATGAGCCGCGGGTATGTGCGAGAAAGTCTAAGTCCTTGTGCGGTTCCAGTATTACTGGTTCCTAAGAAAGACGGATCTTGGTGAATATGTATTGACAGTCGAGCCGTGTATAATATAATCATCAAGTATCGATTTCCAATTCCGAGGCTTGATGATATGTTGGACGAATTACACGGATCCGTGATCTTTTCAAAGGTTGACCTACGAAGTGGTTATCACCAAATCCGGATGCGAGAAGGAGATGAGTGGAAGACGGCCTTCAAAACTAAACATGGATTGTATGAATGGACCGTCATGCCCTTCGGCCTTACAAATGCGCCGAGTACTTTCATGCACTTGATGAATGAGTTACTTAAGCCATTTTTGGGGAAATTTTTGGTTGTATAGTTAGATGATATTTTGATCTACAGCCGATCGTTGCAAGAACATTTCGAACACTTGAGACGAGTCTTCGAAACCCTTAGGGACCAAAGGCTGTATGGAAAAAAGGAGAAGTGCTCATTCTTGGTCGAAAGTATAGTCTTTTTGGGTTATGTTGTTTCAAAGGATGGAGTGTCGGTCGATCAAACAAAGATCGAAGCAATGAAGTCCTGGCTAGTTCCCACTACAGTGACGGAAGTTAGATCGTTCCACGGACTGGCTTCATTTTACCGAAGATTCATTCGAGATTTCAACACCATTGCAAGCCCAATAACCGAATGTTTGAAGAGAGGTACGTTTAATTGGAGCCGCGATGCCCAGGAGTTGTTCACAAATTTGAAGGCAAAGTTGTGCGAAGCACTAATCTTAGCATTACCCAATTTTTTGCAACCGTTCGAGGTAGAATGTGATGCTAGCGGAGTTGGCATTGGAGCGGTTCTCATTCAAGGAAAGCGGCTTATTGCTTATTTTTCAGAAAAGTTAAACGGTGCTCGTCTCAATTATTATACGTACGACAAGGAGTTTTATGCTATTGTGAGGGCTCTAGATCATTGGAGTCAATATCTTCGGCCGAAGCATTTCATCATATATTCGGACCATGAATCATTGAAGTATATTAACAGACAACACAAGTTAAGTCCCAGGCATGCGAAGTGGGTGGAATTCTTACAATCATTTCACTTCTCATCAAAGTATAAGGATGGCAAGACCAATATTGTAGCAGATGCATTGTCTAGGCATTATGCCTTACTCTCTACTCTTGATGTTCGTTTGCTTGGGATTCGAGACAGTGAAGGAATATTACGACGGTGATTCGGATTTTGGCGAGACCTTCGCCCTTTGCAAATCTGGACTGATGGGACAATTTTCGATACAGGAAGGCTTCCTTTTTATGTAAAATCGTCTTTGCCTACCCAAGCACACGGTTCGAGAATTGCTGGTTCGGGAGGCTCACGGGGGAGGTTTGGCTGGCTAATTTGGTTCGACTAAGACATTAGATGTGCCGAAGGAACATTTTTGTTGGCCAAAGATGCAGGGGGATGTTAGTAACATAATTAGTAAGTGTGTGACATGCCATATTGCGAAGAGTTCGTTCAAACCAGAAATATACACACCTTTACCGATTCCGGAGAGGCCATGGGAAGATGTCTCGATGGATTTTATTGTGGCTTTACCTCGTACTCAACGAGGGAGGGATGCGATTATGGTAGTCGTAGATCGTTTTTTGAAAATGGCTCATTTTGTAGCGTGCCACAAGACAGACGATGCAAGCAATGTGGCCGACTTATATTTTCGAGAGGTGGTACGTTTACATGGGATTCCGAAGACTATTGTTTCCGATCGAGACTCCAAATTTCTCAGCTACTTTTGGAACACCCTATGGAGGAAGGTGGGAACAAAACTCTTGTTTAGCACTTCACACCACCCTCAAACCGGCGGGCAAAGTGAAATGACTAATCGAACCCTAAGAACACTGTTGCGAGGCTTGGTAGGCAAGACACAAAAGGACTGGGATCTAAAACTGGCACATGCGGAGTTTGCTTATAACCGTTCTCCTACTCATGCCACGGCGTGTTCTCCATTCGAAGTGTTTACAGCCTGAATCCTTAAATACTGCTAGACTTAATTCCATTACCGAATGACGAATTGGTGCATAAGGATGTCGAGTCAAAACTAAAAGCGATGATGAATTACACGAACAGGTGCGTAACGGAATCAAGGAGATAAATGAGACATACAAAAGAAAATCGAACAAACAAAGAAAACCGAGAGTATTCGAGGTTGGGATTTAGTTTGGGTGCATTTGAGGAAAGAACGATTCCCGAGTAAGCGTAAGAACAAGTTAATACCACCAGCTGAGGGACCGTTTAAAATAGTTGCGAAGGTGAATGACAATGCTTACAAGTTAGAACTTCCGGGTGATTATGGAATGCATGCTACTTTCAACATAGGTGATCTATGTCCTTATCTCGACGACAATAGGATTGCGAGATTGAGGATAATTCCTTTTAAATAAGGAGGGAATGATACGAAACCAACTACTCCAAGCGAAGAAGACGAAGTAAGGATTGATGTAAAACACCTCGGCCATACTCCAACATACTTAAGCGAGAAAACGGATACGAGACCCGGAGTTACCTTGATAACCGGACTTGGAGTAACTTAAACATAGGCAACTTGCATCTTGGGGAAGGGGTCCAAGTGGTAAAAGCAAAACAATAAAAGAATTTGAGCACTTTCTTTATTATAAAAGCAACAGGAATCTCGGCTGTATGCAATGTGAAAGGCGGCTATCACCTTGGAGACAAAACCCATCTTTTACTCTTGTTTGCAAGTGATGTGGGGAACCTTGTATTTTCTTTTCCTTATTTTAAGACCAGCTTGTAATAGTTTAGATTATCTTGTCAGGCTACTTTTGCCTATAAATAGTGGCGATGGAGTTGTAATGAGGGAACCAAACCAAACCAAACCAAACCAAACATACCCAGTATATCCCGCTCAGAGCAGGGTCTGGGGAGGGTAAGATGTACGCAGACCATGCCCCTACTTATTATGGTAGGGAGGTTGTTTCTGTGAAGACCCCTAGCTTAATGAGGGAGATTATTGAATGATAAAATGACATACCTTGTGTATTGTTTAAGTGTTGGATGAGTTTCCTTCAGAACTTTGATTATTATTTGACGCGTTTTCGAATCTTAATCTGATTGATTCTCAATAGGTCTTGAGAAGAAATCACTTTATCGAATTATAGGTCTAGTTCGATAAAACAACTATTTCCTGTCCTGTTTCGATATTCTTCTTGTTTTCGATATAGGGTTGTACTTGTTCGGGATTTCGCATCAATTGATGTTCGATCGTTCGAACTTGTTTCTTGTTTTCAATTAGCATCCGACCAAAACTTGCTGTTTCGAGTGCCGCTGTTTGGAGGTTGCCTGTTTCGAATCATTTCCATTTGGCCAGTTCCTATCTTGTTGCTGTATCGAGCTGCCGTCATCATTTCCTATCACGTGCGCATACCGCTAGCCAGTGTTATTGCTGTAGCGAACTGTTGTTATAAGTTCCTGATAGTTTCCTATTGTTCGCTTCCGCTCCTCAAAACAGCTTGCCGCTGTACTGATAGCGAATTCGCATCATAATTCGCATCACCCTACGTGCCGAAGGAGACGAGCTTAACTAAAGTACGATGTTTTAAATGTGAAGGGTTTGGTCACTATCAAAATGCTTGTCCGAACAAACGGGTGGTGACACTAAGAGAAGCTATTACGGTTCGAGATGAGTTGTTAGTCGAGGACGAACGAGAAAGACTAGGTGATGTGTTTAATTTCAACATGGAGGATGACGAAGAAGAAGAATGTAAAACTTACGATGCTTCAAACTATGACACGACTTTGGTTCTTCGTACTTTACAAGCCAAATCCATTTCGAATGATTCGGAACAATGGGATAATATTTCACACGAAGTGTCAAGTCGGGAATAAATGGTGTAGTTTGATCATTAATGGAGGAAGTTGCACCAACGTAGCTTCGAGTGAGATGGTGACTAAACTCGGGCTGACCACTACGACTCATCCGAAACCTGACACTTTACATTGGCTCCATGATGGGAGTAAAATAAAGGTGGCAAAACTGATATGGAATTGACTAGTCCGAATAAAGAAAACGAAGCAAGGATCGACGTAAATGGCCTTAACGCGTCATGCACGTACGGTGATATTTTTAGGTGATAAAACGGACACAAGACGTAAAAGGACCAAGCTGCCGAGCTCGACCGTGTCCCAGGACACGCCCATGTCACCACCTGCCGGAAAATGTCCAACCTGCTGGAAAATGTCACCACCTGCCGGAAAATGCCGAACACTGCCGACCGAACTCGGCCGTGTTGTCCCACACGGTCGAGTCATGCTCGTCTAGAACTGCCGGAACGTCAGCCCGTCCAACCCGACCGTGCCAGGCGACACGGTCGAGTCCTACTCGTCCAGAAATGCCGGAATGCCTGTCGGCCGAACCCGACCGTGCCAAGCGATACGGTCGAGTCCTGCTCGCCCACAACTTCCGGAACTCACTGTCCAGACACCCGACCGTGTTCCAGGCGACACGTTCGAGTCCTGCCGATGCCTGTCGACCGCGCCGCGGCCGTGTCTCGGGACACGGTCGAGTCCCTGCCGGCAGCTCCCTTATTTTATACACTTTTGTGTATTTTTGTCTTCTTTTCCTTTCTTTTTCCCCCTATTATTTGTTGCTGTTATTTTTATGGTTTTATTTTGATTCTTGTCTTCCTTTTCAAGATCATATTGCTTTTGATTTCTTTACTTGGTTATTTTTTTTCATTTCAAAGATCACGTGATATTGTTGTTTTAGATTCCTTAGTTGTAAGAAGACTTCATCTCCTATAAGTAGTCATTGATTAGCCTTGTATTATGGAATGAATTTGAATGTTGAAAGAATACACTTTGTGTTTTTCTTGGTGAATGCTTTTCATCGAAACTTGATTTATATTCGACGCGTTTTCGAGTATTAATCCGATGATTCTCAATAGGTCTTGAGAAGAAATCACTTATCGAATTATAGGTCTAATTCGATAAACCCTTGTTCTTGATCGTTCAAGTCTTCTTGTTCGATTTTTCATTGTTATATCCAATATTATTCCCATAAAATATATCCAAAAACACCCTACTCGTAAAAAGCCTTCCGCTATCATAAAGCAATCTTGGAATGGGACTCCTAGTAACGTGAAAGAAGTATGAAGTTTCTTAGGACTTGCTGGATATTATCACCGTTTTGTTGAAGGATTTTCCAAAATTGCTCGTCCGCTTACTCAGCTGTTGCAGAAGACTCAGAAATTCCTGTGGAATGAGAAGTGCCAGGGTAGTTTTGATGAACTTAAGAGAAGACCGACGACAGCACCTATACTGGCATTACCAGATGGAACCGATGGATTCATAGTATACAGCGATGCTTCAAATCAGGGTCTGGGTTGTGTATTGATGCAAAAGAATAGGGTGATTGCCTATGCCTCTCGACATTTGAAACCATACGAAGTTAATTACCCGACTCATGATCCGGAGTTAGCAGATGTGGTCTTTGCTTTGAAAATTTGGCGACATTATTTGTACGACATTCATTGTCAGATCTTCACATACCATAAGAGCCTTAAGTATATTTTCAGTCAGAAGGAATTAAATATGAGGCAGAGAAGGTGGCTGGAATTAATCAAGGATTACGATTTGGAAATTCTCTATCACCCAGGCAAGGCAAACGTGGTAGGTGATGCACTGAGCCGCAAATCGTTTTCTCTTCGAGTGTTGGAGGCGCTTACGTCCCAAACCAGCATTCAACGAGAACTGATCCGCGAAGGGATTGAAGTATGGTCACAAGGAGTCCAAGGGCAACTATACGTGATGGAACTAACTTCATCATTAGTCGAGGAAATCAAATCTAAGCAGTTGAACGATTCTCTGATTCTTCGGTTAGGTGACGAAGTAAAGAAAGGGAAGGCCCCAGGATTCATGATACAAGATGATGGAGTTCTGGGATTTCAGAATCGACTCTGCGTTCCTGATGATGATGTTTTGAGGCAGACAATTCTGAAGGAAGCTCACAGCACACCTTATTCTATTCGCCTGGGCACCAGTAAGATGTATAAGGATCTAAAACAAAATTTCTGGTGGGGAAATATGAAGAAGGACGTAGCTGAATATGTTTCGAAATGTTTAACCTGTCAGCAGGTTAAGATTGAACATCAGCGGCCTGCCGGGATGTTAAAGCCACTTCCGATCCATGAGTGGAAGTGGGAGGATATATCGATGGACTTCATCACCAATATGCCAAGGACCAAGACGGGAATGAATATGATTTGGGTTGTAGTTGATCGACTAACCAAGTTGGCTCATTTCCTAGGACTCAAAGACACTTGGGGACTCGAGAAATTAGCACGAGTGTTTATTGCAGAAATAGTTCGATTGCATGGTACACCGAAGATCATTATTTCAGATCGAGATGGTCGCTTCGTGTCATATTTTTAGAAGACAGTTCATAAGGCCCTGGGAACCGAGCTGAACTTCAGCACGGCCTATCATCCTCAGACGGACGGTCAGTCCGAAAGGACTATACAGACGGTAGAAGATATGCTAAGAGCTTGCGCTTTAGATTGGTCAACTGATTGGGAGGTTCATTTGCCGTTGATTGAATTCACCTACAACAATAGTTGGCATGCTTCCATTAAGATGGCACCGTTTGAAGCGTTGTATGGGAGAAGATGTAGATCGCCCCTGTGTTGGGATGATTCTTCTGATTTAATTGGGACGGAACCAGAATTGATAGTTCAGACTCAAGAGAAGGTAGCTCTAATTCGTGAAAGGCTGTTGACTGCCCAGAGTCGACAAAAGTCATATGCTGATGTGCGCCGTCGCCCGTTGGAGTTTGAGATTGGGGATCATGTGGTGTTGAAGGTTTCCCTACCCGGGGAATTTTCCGATTTGGGAGGGAAGGAAAGTTGAGTCCGAGATATATCGGGCCATTCGAGATCCTTGAAAGTGTTGGGGAATTAGCATACAGGTTGGCTTTACCGCCATCACTGAGTCACATTCATAATGTATTCCATGTATCCCAATTGCGGAAGTATGTGTCGGATCCCAGTTATATCATCGATTTTGGCGAGATTGAAGTGGCTAATGATGGCTCGTTCGAAGAAAAGCCAATCAAGATACTTGAGAATCGAGTCAAGACATTGAGGAATAAATTGATCACCTTAGTTAAAGTTCAGTGGTCTCGACATGGAGTCGAAGAAGAAACTTGGGAAACAGAATATAGTATGAGGTCAAGATACCCGGAATTGTTTTCGTTTTAAGTTTCGGGACGAAACTTGTTTTTAGAGGGGTAATATGTAATGCCCAGATAATTAGTGTGTATTTATCCTGTATTCGATCTTGTAAGATTCGACTTTGTGACATATTAATCGATGATCAGTTTCCCGTATTCGTATCTCTACGTTTTTGTATTCTTTTCCTATGCATGCATGTATAATTCTGCATGACTTAACGTACGCTAAAGGATGATCATAACTTACGCTACGACTGCAATATAACGTACGTTACAGGTGTAGCTTAACATACGTAAGCATAGTCAAACTCGGAATCAGACAAGGGTCAGCGTGTGGGGCCTGACGAAGATGCGAGGAGATCACTCGCATGAACCTGGACTACTTTCCAGTTATGCAAGTCAACGGACTTAACGTATGCTAAGAGTGATTTTTAGCGTACGCTAAGGTCCTATACATTACGTACGTAAGGCCTGTATTATAACGTACATAAGCCAATACCAGAAACAGTCCAGTGAGCTCTGGCCAGACGTTAAGGTACGCTAATGTTCGAGTATAGCGTACACTAATGCGATTACGTACGTAATTGACATTGGGTAACGTACGTAATGGCTTATAATTTTATTTATAGAACTCGACCCCCACTTCAGTTCTAACTTCTACCTTGGCCGATTTTCATGCTCTGAAGATTATCCCTCACCTTATATCCCTCATATCATCATCTAAACCCTATTTTGAGAAGCTTAGACCTTGTGGATTGGAGATCAAGCTTCTGGTGAAGAGTTTCTTCAAGGATTTCATTGTTTTTCCCTTCTTGAAGGTATGTTAACTCTACATCAAGATGGATATTTCGTTTTTAGTTATATTATGAACTTTTCCCAGAGATTTTTGAGCTTGTTGTGTCTAAATGAATCCAACACCATGTTTAAGAGGATTGTATTGGTCGAATTAAGTTTTCATTGTTAATAAGTTGAGCCATAATCCTTACCAACCTTAGACTGGAATTTCCTGAGATGAACTAGCTTGATGATGTTTTTGTAACACTCTTTTAAGGAACACATATTAAGGTTTACCCTTGTGAAAGATAAAGTAGTTGAATGTGAAGGGTGTTCTATTAAATTCTTGTCTTAGAAGACTTGTTGTTAATCTTCTTGAGGATGATTAGAACCATGTAAGGATATTTGGAACAATCATTTTTGAATGAAGAATTTGATAAGAAGAATTACCCGCGGAAGGACAAGAATCGTAGAGAACTAGATTGTACGTGATTATCTCGTTATGTATCGTTGTAGAAACCAAACCAAGCATTCGGGTTAATAATCGATATTAGAGTATGAGACATGGGATATAATGATATGATGAATGTCTTTGGAATTGTAGACACCGACTTTGTGTTCCGTTATGGTCTATTGAATTCGCATGCCTTTTTCCAAACTTAGTCTTCGTCGGAAAATAGGACCGAGAACCGATTGTCCGTTATTGATAACTCGATTATAACTTAAGGCATTCGATACTCGTGCGTTAGTTCCAGGAGGTTTATTGAATTCCTTGTTATTCCCTTGTACAAGGTGATCGATCGAGGGGCGGCGACCTTCGGACGTGTGACATTCGTGGGAGTATTTAATTCTTGCTATCTTCGAGGCAAGTATCGTATTTTGAAATTGGTTAATATTGAGATTTTGATCATGCATATGGTTTATTCATGTTGTTGAACATGAGATTAACTCCTTTGAATTGTCGTGGTATTCATTATTGATTTCTTGATTGTTCATGTCGATGAACATATTGATTTGCATATATGTATGCATAATTGCATTGTTTATGTTGTAAATGATCCGACGGGGTCATGAGGATCTATACTGCGGGCGCTGGATCGGATGTTCACCATGTGTTGGTACGACAGGATCATCATGGGGATCTATGCTGAGGCGCTGGATCGCTGGACGGATTTTCCACCATGCGTTGGTCCGACGGGATCATCATGGGGATCTATACTGAGGGCGCTGGATCGTTGGATTACCCTGTATTGTGTTGATGGAATCGTGAGGATTCGCATCGTTGTATTCCGATGACGGAAGTCCTTTTTGTATGTTTTGATGCATTGTTGATTTATGTATTATGATACTTGTACTAGCATCGTTTGCTAACCCCTTCGGGGGTGGACATTTGTTTTGATGTTCAGGTAGCCGAGGAGCGAGGAAGCAACCACAGTACCGACATGACGATGAAGTGGCTCAGTGATGTGGATCATATTGTCTTGTTTTCTGGTTATTTTTCACTACTCGAGTATGCATATGTTGTTGATGATTTTGGGAATGTTTTGTAATAATGGACTCATTTGAATTGTTGAACTGGTTTGAATTATAACCTTAACGGTACTTTGATATTATTATTCTTTTCCATATTTCTCAAATTAGCCTTGTAAATTCTTGCATAAAAGATTTACGGCGCTGTAATTATTCCGAATATATCGGGGTGTTACATGATAGATAAATACCTGCAAAAATAAAATATATGTATATTTAAACGAATCAAAGTTTCCGGCTTTGATCGTTTCGTTAGTTTCACCCATCTTTTCTTTTTCTGTCATTTTCGACTTCTCCTTTTTCATTTTTCAACTCCTTCGTTTCTCCCCCTCTTTGTATACTTTATTTTTCTCCTTTTCGACTTCTTCGATTTTATTATTTTCTCCTCCTTTTTTATCCGATTCTACTCATTTCTCCCCCTTTTTGTATTCAGCAAAAAGTGTAACATAAATGAATAATAAATACCAATTGATGTATAAAATATGTATGATAGGGTTTAGTTCCCCCTGAGTAAAATATCCGTTAAAAAAACACTCCCCCTGAGTATAATACCAATTGTTAAAAATTAATTCCTGGGGACCCAACTGATAGTTGGTTTTTCTTTCGGAACATAGATAATATTCGGAATAATAGTTCCTTTGGGAATCCAAATATTCTTAGTTTTTATCGTCCGTCGTGGGCTTTTGCAATTCGAAATGTGGTGCCCAATTTTCAAACATTTTTCGCATCGGGGTATATTAAAATTTAAGGCTTCGTGTTTAGAATTTTGTTGTATCCTAACCCCTGTTTGTTCAACGTAAACTTTTGCACCGAGAGCATTTGTTCAAATTTCTCATTTCCACATGAGAATTTCTTCGTTAAATTTTTCATCTCGGTTTGAACTTTCAAGAGATCATCCTTTAAAGTATTTTCATTTTCAATGCATTTTGAATGATCGGTGTCGATAAATTTTCCCTTTTCAAGAATTTTGGAATTTTCAATTTCCAATGTTTTATATTTAGATTTAGGGGATTTAATCTCGGATAAAGCATTTTGATAGTCCGTATGCAGAGTTCAAATGCTTCAAAAACTTCATCGTAAGAATTACTTACTTGGCTTTCGATGTCGCTATCGGCGAATGAACTCCAGGCCATGAAAGTGAGTTTATTTTGATTTAGAAAATCTTCATCTTCGTCTTCATCGCTCCATGGTGCTATTAAAACCTCCCTCTTGGGTTTAACTCGGCAATTTTTTGCAAAGTAATCTGGTTTACCACATAATCGACAATTGTTTCAAATTTCTTAGATTCCCCCTTTTGGATGTCCTGCTTCATCCGGTTTGATAAGTGTTGGAACTTATTAATATTTTTGGCATAATATGCCGATTCTTCATTTCTTTCATCAACCGGGTTTTCTCCATTTTAGGATAATCTCGTAGTTTATAAGTGAACCAACGAAAGCACTAAAATCAAGATTGTTTAAATCTTTAGATTCCATTATGCCGTCACCGTACCATCCCATTCTCGAGGTAGTGATTGAAGAATCTTCTTTACTTTCTCACTACTCGAAAGAGGTTTTCCAAAACATGCCAATCCATTTGTGATGACCGAAAATTGGTCGAGCATGATCGTGATGGATTCATCGTCCTTCATTTGAAATAACTCGTATTCATGAAGGAGCATGTTTATTTTCGTCTCCTTGACTTGAGAAGTTCCCTCATGTGTGACTTCAAGCATTTTCCAAATATCTTTGGCACTGTCACACGAAGATATCCGGTTGTGTTCTTCCGGATTTAAATATCATAAGCTCGGATGAAAATAGATATTTTCTTCTTCCAAGTCATGAAGCTCGATCCATCGAAAAATAGTTGTCGGTTTAGCACAGGACCTTCTACTGGGGCAAGTTGAGACGCCATTTGGATCTTCTCCTCGGATGTTAAGCCGCTTATTGGAGGTACCACTCCGATACCAATTATTGGAGCACTATTGGCCGGTATCATTTGTTTGGAGATAGAGTTATAAAACTCTTTCGCGTTGCAGAAGTGATTTAGATAAAGTGCAGAAAATAAATCGACACAAGGATTTATAGAGGTTCGGCTAAACGTGCCTACGTCCTCTCTCGGTATCTTTTTCAATAGGATGAAGATCAACCTCTGCACCTCTCTTCTATCGATCGAGGGATAACCGTTACAAACTAGCCTTCTATCGGTCCAAGTTAAACTGTACAATCTCTCTTCTATTGGTCGAGATATTACCCCTTGTACTTGTCTTTGTGTCGGTCCAAGTTAAACCGTTTTTCTTTTTTATTGGACAAGGAATCAACCAATCTAGCTTTCTATCGGTACTAGATAAACCGTACTTAGATATCGATTGCGATTCTAACAATGCCGGATCCTTGATCCTAATAACGCCGAATCCAATCGCATCTTTTCTTTTACCTCTCGTGTATGTGTTGAATGTACAAACACTCAAACTATCAATATAAGCACAATTACAACAACAAGAATGTGTATAACAATATATGATCACTGAGTCGTTTGCTTTCCATTGTTGTAGAATGAATACCATTAGAAGTGGTATATATAGGTATTTATCTTCCAACTAGCCGTTAGCCTCCTGTGACTCTATTACGTACGTTAAAGCCTCTTCCTTACGTACGTTAGCTATGTTACGTATGTTAGCTCATCTCAGTTGCGTACGTTAACATCTTCCAGTTTCAGTCCAGTAGCTTTCGTTTTGATCATTACGTATGTTAATCAAACACCCATTACATACGTTATATATAGTCAATATGTCTGTATATAACATTCGTAATATACGTACGTTAATCATCCATTACGTTCGTCTCATTTGAACTCAGAAACATTCCATTACGTATGTTAAGTAACATGTGTTACGTACGTTAATCTTCCACTATTACATACGTTAAGCTATCTGTATAGCGTACGTTATCTTCCTTCAGTCCAGCCTTTTGCGACTTCGATTTCTTCGTTGTTTTGCTTCGCGTATTTATTGTTTTACTTTGTTTAGCAACTTAATCATCAAAACTCTATTAATGAATGTATGGAATAAAATATTCCAACCCTGGAGAGTCGGGATTTTAAAATTTAATTTCTTTATGTATTAATTTTGCATAAAAGTGAATTTTAATTTTGAAAATCCACGAACCGGCCGGGAAGGAGTGATGAGATGCTTGATATTGTGGGAGATATCGAGTCGAAGATTTTCTCAGGTTCAATTCAAGGAAGAAGACCATGATAATTGGATAATTTAATTATCCATCCATTTATTTCTTAATTTTAATGTTTTGTTTTATGGCGTGTATGGATTATGCATGATATGTTTTCTTATATGCTAGGATGAGAAAACTAAAAACCTTAAGGCTAAAATAACTAAGTGATTAAATTGATTTGTTTAAATAAAACCAAATTGGCCTCAATAATTAATTTAAATTGTGAAATAATTATCATGTGTATTGACATTAGGGTCTTCCTCTATATTGGATGTGCTAATTATAGGTTCACTAGTTTTAAATTGCAAATGATAACAAAAGGTATTTTTTTATGATAGGACCTCTTCTTTTGTAGGACTATTAAAAAAAATAATATTTTAATGGTTATTAAATTATGGTGTTTGCTTTGCTATAATAATCAATAAGCTCCCCATAGGAGTCTATGTATAATACATGGCCAAGAGGAACCAACTACTAATTTTACTTGTCATAACGTAAATTGACTAGGTAGTAAAATTAACGATGTAACACTCTACTTGAAAACTGTGTGTGTAAACGTCTATACGATCATAGCTTGCATACGCGGATTTTTTCGGGGTGTTGGTTGCTAGTATATATATTATGTTTTGAGGTTTTTCAATATATTTTTCTATGCATTATGTGATGGATGTTTTTAAGTTTATCTCATATGTCTTTCAATCCACTTGCTGTAATTCTCAACAACAAACTAAATGGCACTAACTTTACTGATTGGAAACATAATCTTAATATTGTCCTGACTACTGAGGTACACAAGTTTATTCTAACTGAGGAACGCCCATTAGAACCAAATGCGGATTCGACACCTGATGATGTGAAAGAATACCGCACATGGAATAAATCTTATGAGATGGCTCGCTGTTACATCTTAGATTCTTTGGCAAATGTAGTGCAGCATCAGCATTATAGTATGGGAACGATCGCGGAAATGATGAAAAAGTTCGGCGAGATATTTGGTCATCAGAACCGGGTGGCTAGGGAAAATGCTATGAGGGTCTTGATGACGACGCAAATGCCTGAAGTAACCTCAGTAAGGGATCATGTTCTAAAGATGGTTTTTCATCTGAACGAACTTGATATCTTAGGGGCTACTATCGATGCGAAAATGTAGGTCGATATCATCCTAGGCAGGTTACCTAGGAGCTTTGAGCAGTTCCGCTTAAACTACAATATGAATCATATGTATTATACCTTGGCGGAATTGCTGACAGAGCTTCAAGCTGCGGAAGGTTTCTTCAGACAAGGGTATCAAGTTCTTATGGCAACTGGTATTTCAACTTCTAAACCCAAATGGGGGAAGAAGAAGATGAAACAAGTGGGCCAGAAACAAGTGGCAACTGATACGAATTACGTATGTAAGTGTACGTAAAGCGTATGAAATACAACGGAAGGTTATTACGTTTGGACAAGTATCAAAATATCGATCAAAAGTACAAGGTGGTGGCCGAAATTATACGGTTTTCGGCCGTGATGTAGGATAGTGTATGGATTTGAATGTGTTTTACCGAATTATACCTATAACTCGATAAAGATAATCTCTCCTCAAGACCTATTGAGAATTGATCAAGTTATAATTCGAGACGCGTCGAAATAATAACCAAGATTTTTGTTGAACTCGTTCAACGTATATTTCAAGAGAAATACAATGTTATTAATATTCAAGATGCCTACAACAAGTGGAGGATGAGGCTTTATATAGCCATTTACAACTCCTAACCAAGCCAAACAACATCACACAAAATCAAACTAAAAGACAAGCAATTATTAAACTAAGACATCAAGACTTTTAAAAAAAATAAAAACAACACATGCTTGGTTTCTTTGAGTTCGGCCGTGGGTATCACGAATTGGAGGAGGTCACCATATATCTTATGTGATAAGTCTTTGACAAAGACTTTGAACAAGAAAGCAACATCTTGTAGTCTTCCTCCCATGTGTTTCGGCCGAAGTGATAAGGTGGAGGGAAATCAAATCTCAAGTGTTGATATGGTGGACTTTGAAAATGGACACAAATGTTGAAAGTAGTGGGGACAAAATCCTTCAAGGATTCATGTCACAATCGGCCGAAATCTTCCCCATATGGCCGATGAACATGCATACGTGTGCATGTTTTGATACGTCTAAGTTATCCCGGTTCCGATTATTAAGATCGTTCCCATTTCCGCGGATGTTTTCTCACCGAAGTACGTAGGTGCATGTGCATGCAACTTGGTATCGTCACCTACGTTGATTCTTACTTCGTTTGGAGATGTCGTAATCGCATCAAGTTCAAAGGTGGGGACAAAATCTCTCCCATGTGATACTTGACAAGGACAACAAAAATCAAGCTTCCATCCACTTGGTTTGGCCGAATTATTGAAGTGTGGAGGGACCCAAGCATTGTAGTGGACTTTGAAAATGAAGTCTTGAAACTAGAAGAGACAAAAATCTTCATGATCTTGGACCAAATATGATGCTGTCGGTTTTGTCATTTATGGGATGTAATGGGTCCGAATTTGGTCCTATGGTCTCATAAGATTTGTAGCTCTCTTTCTTAGCTTTCCATGGCCACTTGAATCACCTGAATCGGATTTCGGACGAGAAAGTTATGGGCAAAATACTAAAACTGCTACGAAGTCGTCGTGCGCGAGAATTGGTAATTTGTCCATGTATTTTGCATGAGGATTTTATGTATGCCTGCGACTCAATCAAGCTTGGTCGGATAATCTTCTTTTTGTATTTGATGATGTTGACCGATTCGTATCATACCCTCCCCCTTTCAAAGGATTTGACCTCAAATCCAGATTTTGAACTTTTTTTTTTTGTGCTGTAAGACTTGACATGTAGTTCATTGGATGCTCGGTCTTAATCACATCATTCCCTTCTTTTTCAAGAAGATTCATTCTTGATTCTAATGCCCGAAAGAAGGGTTGATACTCCGGATATGGTTGCACTCCTCCCGGTTTGAAGATGTAATTTTCGTCCATAATGTTGACTTTAACTTGTGATTGCGTATCCAAAAGGACAACATGCAAAATGGAAACAAACGACATACCTAGGAATCTTCCATTCCCCTTAATGGAATCCCGAAAAGATGATTTATGGTTTAACGGAGTAATTTCCAACTCCTGTGCTAAGTGAACACAAATCGCGTCCTCACTCCCTTCAATAATGAATTCGTCCCTTACTATTTTCCGATTATACGCAGCCACGCTGCTTTCACATTGGTCGGTGTCAAGAACTGGTTCAACAAGAACAAATGGATTAGGACCCTCCAGTTCTTTGACAATAATTGAAACAACCTTATGTGGAATATAACAAGGCGGTCTTTGTTCGATTAGTTCGCTTTGTACAACCACGCCATTATCTCGGGTCTCCTTAAGCACCCGCATGTGTACATGCTCACCTTCAAAAATGGGAAGCTCGAGATCAATTATGGGCTCCTCTTTGTCATCTGATTCTGTATCAAATATTGGCGGTCCATCATAACCCGATCCACTTTCCATTTTAATATTTTCGGGCTCCTTGAGTAATGTCTCATAAAAATTAACCCACTAAGCTCGTTTCGTACCGCAACAAAGTCATACGACTCACTTTGCTCCGATAGGGTAGCTCGACTCCAACCATCATCTTCTTTGTCATCAAAAAACGCCGCAGGAAATTCTGTCATATCAAAGTCGTCAGTGACAAAGAGTTCATCTCCGAGATTAGCCATTTCAGAAAGCATAAAGCCATGATCTTGTTTCGCTTTTGGGATAAATTTTCTGGCGAAATATTTCCTGAATTTTTGCCAAGCTCTGATTTTAGGCTTACGTTGTTGTGAACGGGACTGTTTCAATTTTTTCCACAAGAAGGCGGCGCTACCGCGGAGGCGCTTTGTCACCAGCGAAACACGGCGATTGATCGGGGCAGCCTTGAAGTCCGCATGCTCCTCACAAGCATGGAGCCAATCCATGCACACATCTGGATTACTAGATCCGTGGAACTCCGGTATGTTGCGGAATTTAGCCAAGAAATCAATATCGCTGGCGTCGTCTCTGCGTCTTGCTTGCATATGTTGCTCTGATAAGCAGTTTAGTACATCACGGAGTTTCATCAAGAAATCGAGATCGGAGAAATCGATAACAAGAATCAAGAGATAGTTCTTGATAAGAAATCGTTGAATAAACCGCCCAAGGAGATGACCTTGAGTTCCGAACAGAAAATTTGCCAAGAAAGCCGTGAAGAATGAACCAAGAAGGTGATCAAAGAATCTGATCTCCACCATTCAGACTGTAGTTCAATGAGTTGGCTTACCTTTGTCAAAATTTCGTGACGATCCAACAGTCGAATCCACGGGAAACTTTATTTTCTTCCGACTGCGCTAATCTGCCAATGTTATGCGAAAATTCTTCTAACCGTGAAGAACAACCCAAGAAGGTGACTAAATACTTTAACAAAAAAAAATTCGGTGAATATAGTTGATCGCCCAAGGAGATGACCTTGGGCTCTGATACCACTTATGATACGAATTACGTATGTAAGTGTACGTAAAGCGTATGAAATACAACGGAAGGTTATTACGTTTGGACAAGTATCAAAATATCGATCAAAAGTACAAGGTGGTGGCCGAAATTATACGGTTTTCGGCCATGATGTAGGATGGTGTATGGATTTGAATGTGTTTTACTGAATTAGACCTATAACTCGATAAAGATAATCTCTCCTCAAGACCTATTGAGAATTGATCAAGTTATAATTCGAGACGCGTCGAAATAATGACCAAGGTTTTTGTTGAACTCGTTCAACGTATATTTCAAGAGAAATATAATGTTATTAATATTCAAGATGCCTACAACAAGTGGAGGATGAGGCTTTATATAGCCATTTACAACTCCTAACCAAGCCAAACAACATCACACAAAATCAAACTAAAAGACAAGCAATTATTAAACTAAGACATCAAGACTTTTAAAAAAAATAAAAACAACACATGCTTGGTTTCTTTGAGTTCGGCCGTGGGTATCATGAAGTGGAGGAGGTCACCATCTATCTTATGTGATAAGTCTTTGACAAAGACTTTGAACAAGAAAGCAACATCTTGTAGTCTTCCTCCCATGTGTTTCGGCCGAAGTGATAAGGTGGAGGGAAATCAAATCTCAAGTGTTGATATGGTGGACTTTGAAAATGGACACAAATGTTGAAAGTAGTGGGGACAAAATCCTTCAAGGATGCATGTCACAATCAGCCGAAATCTTCCCCATATGGCCGATGAACATGCATACGTGTGCATGTTTTGATACGTCTAAGTTATCCCGGTTCCGATTATTAAGATCGTTCCTATTTCTGCGGATGTTTTCTCACCGAAGTACGTAGGTGCATGTGCATGCAACTTGGTATCGTCACCTACGTTGATTCTTACTTCGTTTGGAGATGTCGTAATCGCATCAAGTTCAAAGGTGGGGACAAAATCTCTCCCATGTGATACTTGACAAGGACAACAAAAATCAATCTTCTATCCACTTTGTTTGGCCGAATTATTGAAGTGTGGAGGGACCCAAGCATTGTAGTGGACTTTGAAAATGAAGTCTTGAAACTAGAAGAGACAAAAATCTTCATGATCTTGGACCAAATATGATGCTGTCGGTTTTGTCATTTATGGGATCCAATGGGTCCGAATTTGGTCCTATGGTCTCATAAGATTTGTATCTCTCTTTCTTAGCTTTCCATGGCCACTTGAATCACCTGAATCGGATTTCGGACGAGAAAGTTATGGGCAAAATACTAAAACTGCTACGAAGTCGTCGTGCGCGCGAGAATTGGTAATTTGTCCATGTATTTTGCATGAGGATTTTATGTATGCCTGCGACTCAATCAAGCTTGGTCGGATAATCTTCTTTTTGTATTTGATGATGTTGACCGATTCGTATCAGCAACTCTCAAGGTAAACAACAAGGCTCCTCATCCTGAGGCGAACAAAAAGCCAAAGGGAAAGTGCTACAAGTGCGGTTAGAAAGGATATTTCCATGGACTGCCCTGCCCTTAAGAAAGGTATCTCTCGTGCACTGGTAGTGAAAAGATGTTTGGTAGCCTGTTCTACCACTTCGTGTATAGTACATGCAGGCTCCGCTGATCATGTTTTCTTTAACTTGCATGGTTTCCAGGTAACCAAGCAACTTAGTGCGGGCGATATTACCATCAACTGGGGCGATTATTCCAGGCTTATGGTTGTAGCTGGTCATGCAGTTGAAGCTTAGTGATAAAATTTTAGTCCTTAAAATATATCATTGGTCTGATTTAAAATGATTTTAATTTCAATTTCTAAATTGAGTTGTGGTGGTTATTCAGTTTTGTTTGATGGTGATGCTATTATTTCAAGAAACAATGAATATGTTTGCAAAGGTATCTATACTGATGGATTGTATGTCATTAATACTGCACAAACTCCCATGTATAAACATAAATCGCTTAACTCTTTATCTAAACCTAAAAAGAGAAAGGAACCTTCAAGCATAAACTAAATATGTCTGTGGCATCTATGGTTAGGTCATGTAAACCTTAGAAGAATTCAAAGATTAGTAGATGATGGCCCATTGGATATCCTCCAAGTTGAGTCATTTCCAATTTGTAAATCCTTTTTGGAAGGTAAAATGGCCAAATGGGTTTCTAAAACCAAGGGAAACCGTGCTCAGAATGTATTATAATTAGTTCATACTGATGTATGTGGTCCAATGAACATCCAGGCTAGTAGTGGTTTCGAATACTTCATCACGTTTATAGATGATTATTCGATATATGGATATATCTATTTGATGCAACGTAAGTGTGAAGCCTTTGACAATTTCAGAGATTTCAAAGTTGTAACAGAGAAGTGTAATGGGAAGAGTATCACATCACTACGATCTGATCGTGATGGAGAGTGCCTTAGTGGAGAGTTTTTGGATTTTTTGATAAATGAGGGGATTTCATCCCAACTCACTGCGTCGGGAACTGCACAACCAAATGGTGTTGCTGAGAGAAGGAACATAACTCTTTTAGAAATGGTTAGGTCAATTATGAGTTACTCATATATTCCTATTTCGTTCTGGAGGTATGCCTTAGAAACAGTGGCGTACATTCTAAACCTGGTGCCCTCGAAATTAGTTCCAAAATACCCACAGAACTGTGAAGTGGGCGAAAGCCTAATCTAGAATATGTTTGGATTTGGGATACTCCAGCACATGTGCTGAATAAGGATACTGATAAGTTGGCATTTTATACAGAGGGACGAGTATTTGTAGGATACGCAAAGTGAACGAAGGCTGGCTTGTTCTATAGTCTCAAAGATCAGAAGGTTATTGTTAGCACTAATGCCCGATTCCTAGAAGTGGATTATGTGATTAGTCACAAGTCCACGAGCAAAATAATTCTGGAAGAGCTGATGGGCGAGACTTCGTCTATACCCACCGTACAAGAACCAACTAACACTTCACCATGTATCAATTTTGAGACTTTTACACCAACTCAGGATTTGCCCTGTTGTAGTGGGAGTGTTGTTCATCAACCAAAATGATTCATAGGCATGAAACATTCTTTGGACTTAAGCCCAGGCGAAGATAAATAAGATCCCTGGACTTACAAGGAGGCAATCCAAGATAAAGATGCTGACTCGTGGCAAGTAGCAATAGAATCAGAAATAGGATCTGGGATTACAATCAAGTGTAGAAGCTAGTAGAACTACTTGATGGGTACAAGCCATTGGGAGTAATTGGGTCTACAAGCGAAAGAAAAGAGGTGATAGAAAGGTTGAAACATTTAAGGCAAGGCTTTTAGCGAAAGGTTACACTCAGAAAGAGAGCATCAATTACGATGAAACCTTCTCACCGGTAGCCATTCTTAAGTCAATTCAGATTATTTTAGCTATAGTTGTGCATTAGGATCTGGAGATTTGACAAATGGATGTCAATACTGCATTCTTGAATGGAAGTCTAGACAAAGAAATCTACATGTGCCAACCAAAGGATTCATTGCTAAAGGAGAAGAGCACTTAGTGTGCAAGCTTAAGAGATCCATTTATGGACTTAAGAAAACACCTAGATCTTGGAACACTCAATTTGACGAGGTTGTCCAGTCATATAGATTCGTCCAATGTCTGAGTGAGAGTTGTGTTATAAGAAATGTGATGTTTCTTATACTGTACGTAGATGATATCCTTCTTACTGGAAATAACGTGAAAGAGTTTTCGGGTGTACAGCTATGGCTGTCTGAGAAGTATGATATGAAGGATATGGGAGAAGCAGACCACATCGTTGGGATCAGGATCTTTCATGATCGAAAGAAAAGAATGTTATGTTTATCTGAGGCATCCTAATCGCTATAGTGCTAAAGCGGTTTAGCATGGAGAAATTCAAGAAATATTTTCTACCTCACAGACATGGAATTCAACTATCTAATGATATGTCTCCTAAGATACAAAAGGAGATAGATGACATGAAGCCGATCCCTTATGCATCAGCCTATGCCTTGCACCAGACTATATATGTGTCATGCCATAGGCATGGCTGCTAGATATTAGTTGAACCCAGGACCTGGACATTGGATTGGTGTCAATGTTAGTAATAGTGCCCTAGGACATTCAATGTGCCTAGGTTTGTAATTGTCATATTAAAATAAAGTTATTTGATATCATATATTTCTCGTTGATTATTATAATATTTTATTATAATAATTGAAAAATGGTTATTCACGAATAAGAAGATTATTCAAATGTCCCTGGTCCAATCACGTAGCGTGGATACTCAAGTGATTAATACACTAGTATAAGTTTGATTGATAATCATTGGATGATTATGCGTATGGTACGAATCAAACTTATGGGTACTGGTTGGATAACCAATACTGGGCAGACCTGCATTGAGATCACTGTATGAAAATGTCATAAGTGAATCTCAATATAATAGTATGTCAATAAATTCTTGTACCTGAGATTATCATAGAGTCCAACATGATAATTGCTATGCCTTGACGTAATCAAATGTTATCTGAAACATGGTGATCATAAAGGTTAGGGATCGAGATTAGTGGGAGTCATGTAGAGGGCAATGAATAATCAAGATGGGATTTGTCCCTCTCTTTAGGGAGAGAGATCTCTGGTGGGCCCTGCGATAAGTAGGACTGAAGTAAATACATGTAACACCCCCAAAACCTTATGGGAATATTACACGTCGTAGACCCTTTGCACAAGGATCTACCAGGCTAAACATCCATAAACAACCAAATGCTTGCCCGGTCAAGGTCAACCAATATAATAATACAGA
Source organism: Orobanche coerulescens (assembly GCA_033398695.1). NCBI lineage: Eukaryota > Viridiplantae > Streptophyta > Magnoliopsida > Lamiales > Orobanchaceae > Orobanche > Orobanche coerulescens. The sequence goes on along the minus strand of CM065818.1, from coordinate 107,684,961 downwards.
CCGTTAAGGTCACTTACACATGAATACACAGACCGATGAGGTCACACAACTCCTGATACGATATCAACTATTCCAATCGAAGAAGAGTCAATAAAAATCGACGTCAACGACGATACAAAGTTGCATGACCATGCATCATCATACTTAGGCAAAAAGAACACGCGGATTGGAGTTACGTTAGTAATCGGAACGGGAGTAACGTAAAACATGACGACTAAATCGGCCGAATCACCTTCCCCACCTTCTTTGAAATCGGCCAAAGTCACCAAATAAAATCACCAAATAAAGTCCCCACCTTCATATCTTATCTTGTCCAAGATCTTGTAGCTCTTCATGTCAAAGTCACCAAATAAAGTCCAAGATACATGAAGATATCATATCCACAATAAGTCATCAACTCCTCCCCACAAATCGTCCGAAACATGATCCCTTGATGAAGACTTTCATCAAACTTTTTCTACATGTCAAAGTCATCCATGATTTAGTCCAAGATGCTTGAAGATTGTTATCTTGTCCAAGATCTCCTCCTCCCCCACACCATTTGACATCTCGGCCGAAGCATGCTAGGAAGGAGATTGATAGTTCGTTTTTTTCTTGTTTTTTTTATGTCCTTATCTTTTGTATACTACTATATATAGTAGTTCATTTGGTGATTGTAAGCATCTTGAAAATTAATAACATTGTATTTCTCTTGAAATATACGTTGAACGAGTTCAACAAAAACCTTGGTTATTATTTCTACGCGTCTCGAATTATAACTTGATCAATTCTCAATAGGTCTTGAGGAGAGATTATCTTTATTGAGTTATAGGTCTAATTCGATAAAACACATTCAAATCCATACACTATCCTACCTCACGGCCGAAAACCATATAATTTCGGCCACCACCTTGTATTTTTGGTTGATACTTTAATACTTGTCAAAACGTAATAATCTTCCGTTGCATTTCATACGCTTTACGTACACTTACACACGTAATTCGTATCATAAGTGGTATCGGAGCCATTTGTCTCACGGTTCCCGACGTTATTCAAGAAGATGGCATTCACCGATGAAGAAGTAGCCCAATTGCGTGACGTTCTTCGAGGCTTGCCGGAGCCCCGAATCCATGCACGAGGAGGATACGACGCCATGAATGCACCACGGCATGATGATGAATACAAGACAAACGAACTTCCGTAGTTCGTAGGCGGCACCGATCCCGAGACTTATTTAGAGTGGGAAAGGAAAATTGAACGAATGTTTGAGTTCAAGGACCTCGATGACGAGATACGATGCAAGTATGCGATTCTCAAACTTGGAAAGGGAGCTTCCCTTTGGTTTGAACGAATGAAGACACAACGAGTTCGTGCCGGTAAGGAAAAGTTACGTTCGTGGAATTCTCTAAAAAAGAAACTACGTAAGAGATATATCCCGGCTACACACAAGTTGAGTTTGTAACGAAAAATTTCTGACCTCACGCAAGGAAAGCTAAGTGTTGAGGAATACATCGAGGAGTTTGAAAACTTATCCTTGATGGGAGAACTTGAAGAAAGCGAAGAATTACGGATGTCTCGTTTCCTACGAGGCTTGAATAAAAACATTGCTAATTCCGTGGAACTCTACCCCTATTCCGACTTTGATACTTTGTGCGGACTTTGCATAAAGTTGGAAACTCAAAACAAGACAAAATTTTCTAAACCCGAATTCCCACCTAAATTCGGAAATACCAACTTTGGCACGAGTTCTAGCTCGTTTCCAAAAACTGTCACGACAAGTCCATCCATTACTACCATTCCAAAAACTCCTATCACATCAAAGGAAACAAGCTTATCTAAAGTTCGGTGTTTCAAATGTCAAGGATTTGGACACTATCAAAGTGCTTGTCCAAATCGTAGAATAGTGACGTTACGAGAAGCCATAGCCGTCCGAGAAGAGTTACTAGCCGAAGAAGAAAGAATTGGAGACGTCTTTAACTTGGAAGCCAACGAAGAAGAAGAAGATTGCGAGGCATACGATGCCCCGAATTATGACACGAACCTCGTCCTTCGCATGTTACAAACGAAGGCGGCCCCGAGTGACATAGAACAACGAGATCAAATCTTTCACACGAAGTGTCGTGTCGGAGAAAAATGGTGTAGCTTGATCATTGACGGTGGAAGTTGTACAAACGTGGCATCAAGCGAGATGGTCTCGAAGCTCGGACTAACCACTACGGCTCATCCAAAGCCGTATGCACTCCATTGGCTCGATGATGGAAATAAGGTGAAAGTATCAAGACAAGTGAAGGTCGGACTCACCATGGGTTCGTATGGTGATGATATTATATGCGATGTACTACCAATGGACGCATGCCACGTGTTGTTGGGAAGACCTTGGTTATTTGATCGGGACGTACTACATCGAGGGAGGAGCAACGAATATGAGTTACATGACAAAGGTAAAAAAACTGTTCTTAAACCTATGTCACCTCAAGCTATCCGAACAATGAGGTCAAAAAAAGTCGAAGGGCCGAAACTCACGATGTTTGCAAACGAAAAAGAAGTCGAACATGCCATTGACGATGGCGAACGTATTTATTTGATGATGATCAAAGAAACCCGAAACCTTGCTACAAAATCACAACACGAAGAAGAGATAGATACACTGTTGCACGAGTTCACGGATGTTTTTCCCGAAGACTTGCCGGTGGGATTACCACCTATCCGCGGAATCGAACACCAAATTGATCTTATACCAGGAGCTCCATTACCGAACAAAGCGGCGTATCGTTGTAATCCCGAAGAAACCAAAGAACTACAACGTCAAATTGATGAGCTCATGAGTCACAGAAATGTCCGAGAAAGTTTAAGTTCGTGTGCGGTTCCAGTCCTACTTGTACCAAAAAAAGACGGATCATGGCGAATGTGCATTGATACTAGAGCCGTGAATAACATCACCGTCAAGAATAGGTTCCCCATCCCGAGACTAGACGACATGTTAGACGAGTTGCATGGCTCGATTATATTTTCAAAAGTTGATTTACGGAGCGGATACCATCAAATTCGCATGCGAGAGGTAGACGAATGGAAGACGGCATTTAAAACAAAGAATGGACTTTACGAGTGGGTTGTGATGTCATTCGGCCTCACTAATGCCCGAGAACTTTCATGAGATTGATGAACGAGGTTCTTAAACCTTTCTTGGGAAGTTTGTTGTCGTATACTTAGACGACATTTTAACCTAAAGTCGATCCTTAGAGGAGCATCTTGAACATTTGAGGCACGTGTTTGAAACTCTAAGAAAATAGAAACTTTATGGAAAGCGGGAGAAGTATACTTTCCTAGTCGAGAGTCTTGTCTTTCTCGGCTATGTCGTTTCTAAAGAAGGAGTTTCGGTGGATCAAGAGAAAATCGCGGCAATCAAGTCTTGGCCGACACCAAAAACTATCACGGAGGTACGATCATTTCATGGCCTTGCTTCTTTTTACCGACGATTCATACGGGACTTTAGTACCATCTCCAGTCCGATCACGGAGTGTCTCAAAAAAGGAACATTTGCATGGAACGAGGCTGCACAAAAAGCTTTTGAAAAATTAAAAGAAAAGTTATGTGAAGCACCGATTTTAACATTACCCGATTTTTCACAACCATTTGAGGTGGAATGCGACGCTAGTGGAGTTGGAATCGGGGCAGTACTTATTCAAGGAGGCCGCCCCATCGCCTATTTTTCGGAAAAGTTAAGTGGTGCTCGAGTTAATTATTGTACTTACAACAAAGAGTTCTATGCTATCGTGAGAGCACTCGATCATTGGAGTCACTATTTACGTTCGAAACATTTCGTGTTGCATTCGGATCACGAGTCGTTGAAATACATTAACGGGCAAAGCAAGCTAAGTCCGAGACATGCAAAATGGGTGGAATTTTTGCAATCTTTTCACTTTTCATCCAAGTACAAAGACGGTAAGAGTAATATAGTGGCGGATGCACTATCAAGACGGTATGCCTTATTTTCTATTCTAGATGTTCGTTTGTTGGGGTTCGAGACTTTGAAAGATCATTACATTGACGATTTGGATTTCGGAAAAATTTTCACCCGTTGTAAAGCCGGCCCGTACGAAGAATTTATTTTACAGGATGGCTTTCTTTTCAAAGGAAATAAACTATGTGTGCCGAAGCATACAATTCGGGAATTACTAGTTCGGGAGGTGCACGGAGGAGGACTAGCCGGTCATTTCGGTTCGGCTAAAACCGTAGAAGTGCTAAAGGAGCATTTCTTTTGGCCAAAGATGTATGATGACGTAAGCACAATCGTGAGTAAATGCGTCACTTGTCACATGATGAAAAGTTCGTTCAAGCCAAGTACATACATGCCGTTGCCAATACCTTTGCGACCATGGGAGGATGTCTCGATGGATTTTATTGTTGCTTTACCTCGTACTCAATGGGGCAAAGACTCGATCATGGTGGTCGTCGATCGTTTTTCAAAAATGGCTCACTTTATAGCATGCCACGAAACCGATGATGCAAGCAATGTGGCGGACTTATATTTCCGAGAAATAGTTCGTTTACACGGAGTTCCGAAAACTATCGTGTCGGAGCGAGATTCTAAATTCCTAAGTTACTTTTGGAATACTTTATGGAGAAAAGTGGGAACTAAACTTCTATTCAGTACTTCACATCACCCACAAACCGATGGACAAACCGAGGTGACTAATCGAACCTTGGGGGCAATATTGCGAGGATTGGTGAACAAAACACAAAAAGATTGGGACGTTAAACTTGCACATGCGGAATTCGTATACAACCGATCACCCGGCTTTGCCACGGCCCATTCACCTTTTGAAGTAGTGTACGGAATAAATCCACACATGCCATTGGATTTGATTCCCTTTCCGAACGACGAATTGGTTCACAAAGACGCAGAATCAAAACTCAAGTCAATGATGAAGTTACATGAAAAAGTACGAGATCGAATTAAAGAAGTAAATGAAATTTACAAGCAGAAGTCGAACAAAAATAAAAAGGCGAGACTATTTGATGTTGGCGACTTAGTTTGGATACATTTGAGAAAAGAATGATTCCCAAACAAACACAAGAACAAATTAATGCCGAGAGCCGAAGGTCCGTACAAAATTGTGGGCAAAGTGAACGACAACGCTTATAAAGTAGAACTTCCGGGCGAATACGAAGTACACGCAACTTTCAACGTAGGCGATCTCTCGCCTTACCTTGATGACGATGGCATTACGGAATTGAGGTCAATTCCTTTCAAAGAGGGAGGGAATGATACGATATCAACTATTCCAATCGAAGAAGAGTCAATAAAAATCGACGTCAATGACGATACAAAGTTGCATGACCATGCATCATCATACTTAGGCAAAAAGAACACGCGGATTGGAGTTACGTTATTAATCGGAACGGGAGTAACGTAAAACATGACGACTAAATCGGCCGAATCACCTTCCCCACCTTCTTTGAAATCGGCCAAAGTCACCAAATAAAATCACCAAATAAAGTCCCCACCTTCATATCTTATCTTGTCCAAGATCTTGTAGCTCTTCATGTCAAAGTCACCAAATAAAGTCCAAGATACATGAAGATATCATATCCAAAATAAGTCATCAACTCCTCCCCACAAATCGGCCGAAACATGATCCCTTGATGAAGACTTTCATCAAACTTTTTCTACATGTCAAAGTCATCCATGATTTAGTCCAAGATGCTTGAAGATTGTTATCTTGTCCAAGATCTCCTCCTCCCCCACACCATTTGACATCTCGACCGAAGCATGCTAGGAAGGAGATTGATAGTTCGTTTTTTTCTTGTTTTTTTTATGTCCTTATCTTTTGTATACTACTATATATAGTAGTTCGTTTGGTGATTGTAAGCATCTTGAAAATTAATAACATTGTATTTCTCTTGAAATATACGTTGAACGAGTTCAACAAAAACCTTGGTTATTATTTCGACGCGTCTCGAATTATAACTTGATCGATTCTCAATAGGTCTTGAGGAGAGATTATCTTTATCGAGTTATAGGTCTAATTCGATAAAACACATTCAAATCCATACACTATCCTACCTCACGGCCGAAAACCATATAATTTCGGCCACCACCTTGTATTTTTGATTGATACTTTAATACTTGTCAAAACGTAATAATCTTCCGTTGCATTTCATACGCTTTACGTACACTTACACACGTAATTCGTATCAACTCCATCAACAGAACTGACTAAAACAACATTACCCACACAGGGGTCGAAGTACAGTACAGCGGAAGACTGAAATCAACTCTGAAAACACAACAAAAATCTAAACAACTCTCAACTCTTGATTAGTATCGCAGCTCATCATCCTCTCGTGCCAATCTTGTGACTGCTCCCCTGAACCTGCATGTACCTGGACGCAAAACAGACATCCACCCCCCGATTTGTAATACCCGTGATTTTCTCTTTCGGTACTTTTTCGTTTCTGGCATCTTTCTGGTTTCCAGAAGCTCACTTGCGAGCGTTTTGACATTTTGATAATGTTTCGTTCTGCGTGTTTGGTCATTCGAGTTGTTCTGGGGCTATTTTACCCGAATCCGTGTCTTGAGCGACTTTTCCCGCTATTTGATTCATTTCATGTGATAATGGTTCGAAACTACGGTTTCATGTTTTCTATAAGTCCGTTGAGCTTTGTTATACGTGTTGTGAGTTTCGGTTCGGTTGCTTGATGTCATATTGTAATTTACGGACGTTTTGGGCCGTTTCGTAATTTCCCAAAGTTTGGTGGTGATCACTTCTGTTATCGTATTCCGAACCTTCGGGTAGTCGGGAATAGGTTTTCCTTCAACACTTTTGTTCGTCGCCTCGAATCCTTTACGTTCGTACCATCGGGAGTTGTTCACCATTGCATATTGATTTTTTTTCGGTTCCTTTCTTGCCTTCTTGTGCTAGCTGCATGTACTCCCCAAATAGGCACCTTACGTACGTAATGCATGTCTCAGTTACGTACGTAACGGCCTTTGTAAAATAGTGCAGAGAATTCTGCGATTTTAGATGCGTCGTAAGCATGGGAGTCTTACGTGCGTTAACAAGCTAACGTCGTTAGTCGCCTATGGCTAACGTCGTAACAGGATCGGGTTTATATACCCAGGAGTTGACCGAATTCGTCATTTCTTCACCTACACTTCGTCTTTCCGTGGCTGGGCGACTCGTAGGTGATTGGAAGGTGATTTTGGGGTCTTGTAACTCCAAGTTTATATCTTCCTTGAGTTCTTGGTGTTGTTTAACATCCTTAATCCGTGTTCTTCACCTTCGATTCGAGGTAAACATCTTGTAAACCCTTCCTTTTCTATTTCTGGAATCTTCGAGTTTCGGGTTGTTCTTCTTGATTCTTGTTGTTGTATATCATCAATCGGTTATATTGATTCTCTTCCTATAATTTGATTCGTATTTCTTACCGTATTCGGGTCCGGATTATGTTCTTGTTGTTCTTGGGGAAGTATTGAACCCCAAGTGTTCGATCTTTTGTTTCTACGAATTCTTGTTGGGAATTTTGTATGTTTTCCATCCCTCTTGTGATCGACTTCGTAGTAATTATATTGTTCTTGTGATTTCGACCTAGTTGGAATATTCGAGGGTTGCCGGTCAAGCTTTTTCGTCGCTTCGCGTGCTTTGGATTTGAGGCAAGTACCTTTATATACGAATTATAACTATGTGAAATCATTGTTGCCGAAGTGTGTGAATTATATATATTTATATACTAAATACATGTATGTATAAGGTTATACGTATATATATATATATATATATATATAAGTATGTATGTATATAGATATACACATACCTATGTCGTGTGATTAATATCGATGATAGTTGACGTACTCAACTTGGATTGATGGATGAACTATATATATATATATATATTTATATATATATATATATATTCGGTTGAGTCGCAATATAGCGATATATGTGCGGTGTTGGTTGGTTATGCTTGAAGGCTTATTGTGATTGAGTTTTGATTGACAACGTGCGTGTTATTGTTTATTTGTATGGTTATGGTGGGGAGAAATTGTGTGATTTGATGTCTTGAGTTGATAATTGTTGTGACGTTTCTCTGTGTGATGTCCGAAATAATGTGGATACTTGTTGTGAGAAACGTCGTATCAAGGAACCTCGAGGGCGGAGCGTGCACTCCGGCACGGTGTATCTTGCAATGTGCGGCTCCATATGGGTGGTGAACGTCGGTGTTACCTAATGCGCGCGCAGGCGGCTCTTGCGGGAGTGATCGCCGCGCGGTGACATGTTCAAGGAGCGGCCAACATAGTGGAGTGAACGCCGGTACAGTGCGCAAGGGAGGCGCTGTGGGCTTATTGGTTACGGGTATTTGAGTGATAGCTAAGACCCGTTATCGAACGATGTTCATATCTCAAATTCTTTCAACTCACTTTTAAATGTTTGACTGATATAGACCGCGATTCGTGTTTTGAAAGTTTGTTTCAACTTTGTTTTTAAAGCGTTGGTATCGGGGTTAATTAACCAAGGAGGTTTGTGAAATCTCAGGGTTAATTAATCGGGGTCTTGAGCGGGATATGTCGAATGAGAGATTGTGCCGTTGGTTTGTATTGTGGTGCTATTCTGTGTATTGGGTCGAGGACCTGTGAAATGTTGAGATGTTGGTTCTCGTGATGATGTTATTTGGATTGGGTTGAGAACCTTGTGAGATGTTGTAATGATTTCGTTTGTGAGTGTTCTATAAATTGGGTCAAGGATCCCAAGTAACATTGACATGGTTTTCGTGTAATTGTTTTCCTTATGTTGGGTCAAGGACCCGAGAGCTTTTGAAATTAATTTCTTAAAGTATTCCCATTCAATTTTATAAACCCCAAGACGGCCCGAGTCATTAATAATGTTTTCAAACTATCTTATCAAAATACTTTCCCCTTTATTAAAATGGATTTTCAACTAAATCTTTTGACTCCTTGGGCTCGTTTAAAGTTTAATTGGTGTTATGTTCCATAAAGAGAATATGACTATGTGATTATTTCTCACCTTGTGTATGCGAGTGCTATCTTGTGTTGACTATGGGAATGTATGGTTTGTGTTAAGGCTTCATTGTTGAGTTTTGTGTTGTTATTATTCGTATATCTTGAACATTATGTACTTGCACTAGCAAAATTCCGGTTGCTAACCCCGAGTTTTCGGGGGTGGAGTGCTGTTATGCGCTCGAGTTTTGGCGGCTCGGGAGCGATCCACGAGATTGGCTTGGAAGGAGATGGAGGACAACGATGCTAATCACACCAGAGTCAGAGTCTTTTCTTTTGTTTCATCTTGGTCGGTATTTTTCCCATTTGGTTAAGTATTCACCCTTGCACGGGTGTAGTTTTCATTTATTGAATGGAGTCGTCATCCCCTTTTGTGTGAAAGTTTATTTTTGTCATTGAGATGTAAAATTCATTAGTTTCTGAATTGTTTAATGACCTTGTCGGTCTGCATTGTATTTAGATTGACCTCGGTCGGTCAATCATTGTGTAGTCTAGTGGAGTTTAGCCTGGTAGATCCTTGTGAGAAGGGCCTACGGCGTGTAACATTTCCGGACGTATTCTGGGGGTGTTACACGATTATTCGGGGGTTAGTAAAACTCCACTGTTTTACTAGTGCAAGTATCAAATCATATGAAAAGTAACGAGCAAACATTAATCAAGAATCAAACACAATATTCAAGTATCAAATTATTCCCGGGGGTTTTAATAAGGGAATTTAAGCTATGAAGAATTTCGAAAATAAGTTCATCACCTCGGCAATTTTGGAATTTCAAAACCTTTAAAACTCTGAGTCCTGGTTCACCATGCCTTTCAAAAGAAGGGCTGAGGGCTTTAACCCAAATCTTGTTTCATAAATCAACAGTTCACAATACGGAAAACATTTACTCAAGCTTAGGACTCGGTCCAACATTCATTTTCATAAAACTTTTCCTTCCAAAGCTTTGATTGTCAAAACATAATCATGACACCGTGATCCACTGTCATGTGTATCCGTAGGTTCACAACCCACACGGACTACACCACACACAAATACACAATAATAATCAATTCCGACAGTGTGATCCACTGTCACGTGTCTCCGTAGGTTCAACAACCCACACGGAATATTCGACATACAGATAACCTGTAACACCCCAAACTAGGCGGATATTACAGTGCCATGGATCCCCGACTGGGACCCACCAGGGGAATGAAAATGATGAATTAAATAATATAATTGTAGTACCTAACCACATTATATTACCAAGTACTCCGATGAGGAGTTTAAGTACAACACAACAGGACAATACAGAATACTAGTATATTTTATTTGAAGATAAAATACACAACACTGAATGAAACGGAGTATCCAAATGAAAGTCTGCAGCGGAAAATAGATGACAGCAACATGAATGACTGAAAAGATTGGGGTCCCCTACTAGTATCACTGGGACTCCTCGCCGTCAACATGTTATTCCCGTGCTTTTGCCTTGCCATAACCTGAAAACAAAATCCCCAAACGGGGTCAGTTACACAGAACAACAATCCTCAAGAGTTGAATACACATAATCCTATCGAAACATACGCAATCAAACATGCTATATGAATCAACTAACAGTACGGCTCAAAGGAATGGCGCCACACTACGTCCGGGATGGAAATGTGTCCATGCACAAGCCACCAACGAGTATCGATCGAATACACGTGTGGTCTTGTACCTAATAAGTCTCACGAAGCAATCGACCCGTGTGCACAGTCCAATGTGAGGCCAACAACCAACACAGGACTTAAATGTGCCCGACATGAAAATCCTACACATACCAACCGGCATGCCAGTATGACCCGGAATGCCACGATATAACAGAAGTGACATCAAAAAATGAATAATGACTCACCAAGATGAAATAATGGTGAAATGAATGACATCTCAATGAAATGATTGGAACGGTCGTTCCTCGTGAATGAAGTAATTAAGTGACAATTACAAGTTTTAAAGCGGTTGGTACCTTATGAATGAATTATGATTATGAATGAACAACAACGAAAGGAATGAATATCCTTTTAACTGGGTAAGAATTAACTTACTCAACACCGATGAAGATTGTCCTTCCACGAACAAACGTCCTAAATGAAATTTCGGTCGCTCGAACAACCTTGAATAACACAACTACCAACAATCCGCTCAATATACGAATCAAACACGATTATAACAAACTCAAGATGTCAAAACAACTAAACCAAGTTCATTGAGGCATTATATCGAATACGTTGTGGCCAAACTTCGATTGTTAACAACCAAACCTCAATTATACCAATATCAAAACCCCAAGAAGTGTTTCAAACCAACAAAACATCTTCCAAATGATCAATAATCCAAAATGAATATCCAAATTCGTGATTACAACAACAATTAATCAAAAATCCCCAAATCCAACTCAATATTCAAAGTGTTCTTGAATAATCCTTCAATAATCCATTGAATCTTTATACAAACTCATAATCATATGCATATCCCTCCATATAACATGATTATAACATCCAAAACATCATATCTCAACACAAAATCGAAATCCAAGATGTTGAAGGAATTACCTCTTGAAGATCCAACCACTTCGATCCGATGAACATGAGTTAAATCGAGTATCCAGGCTTCCCAAATGAATGAAGATGATGAAAATCTAACACTCAAGTGCTTGATGATGGAAAATCCTTCCCTCAAGTTCTCTCTCTCGGAACAAAGTGAAAGAATGGTGAAAAATGAAGAAAAGGTCCCGGCCAACTCCTTATAAACTGCCGAAAGTTACGGCCGTAACTCGGCCTTCTTACGGCTGTAACATCCCAGGTCAACGGCCTTACGGCCGTAACCGACCAACTCGTACGGCCGTAACTCAGCTTCGTCCAATCACCTACCGACAGCCTTATGGTTGTATCCGAACCTGACTTACGGCCGTAACTCGGACGATACGGCCGTATCCGGCCAATCTTACGGGCGTAAGCCCCCTTCGTCGAAAATGACTAGGTACCCTGCCTGTAACGTACGGCCGTATCCGGCCAAGCCTTACGGCCGTATCTCCCTTGCCTTACGGCCGTATGCCGCAACCCTTACGGCCGTAACTCGCCTTCGGCCAAAAATGCCTGGGCACCCTGCTCGACACGTACGGCCGTATCCGGCCAAGCCTTACGGCCGTACTGCCTAACTTAGATAGGGAGGAGAGAATTAGATAGACCCTGGTGCACAATCTTGAGTAGGCTACAAACGAGCCGAGCTGCTTGCGAGCGCTCGCGAGCATGCTCGATCAAAGCTCGACACGAGATCTAGTTGACCAAGCTCGGCTCGAGCTCGACTCGAGCACGTGAATATTTAGCTCTTCAGCTCGCGAGTATTTAAATTATTTTTCAAAATTTTGTTATATATGTATAGATATCCATAATATTTAATTATTTATAATAATAATAGTTATTATTATTTTTTTTAAAATTGTCATTTTTATTATTTTTAATAAATATTCAAAATAAAAAAAAGTCGAAAAAAAAGTAAAAAAAAAAATATGCTCGCGAGTGTTCGAAATACTGCTCGAGTCGAGCTCAAGCTTGAATTTTGCAACTCGTTTGAACTGGAGCTCGGTTGAATAGTAACAAGTATCGCTCATTAAGGCCAAAGCTCGGCTCGGCTCTTTGCAGCCCTAGTCTTGAGGCTTTTTTGTAATCTCCAAGTTTCAATTTGCAAGCGGCTTCGTTCAAGTAACACGATAATCGCAAATATTTTGCCTCATGTTTTTCATCATCACGAAACAAATGGTTGCATTCGATGTATCACGAAAACAAATTGTTGTATTATGACACTCCAGTTATCTTTTCGAAATTGCAAATACCCTCTTCAGATATTACTACTAGTTCCCCTCTTGATGATGCTGTTTGTAAAATAATAGCTAATGCCAAAGAGTCCTTGCAATTTCGAAAGACAACTTTTTTTCTTCAACGAAGAATCCCCAAATTCGAGGGGGTGGGGTCTAGGGCTGTGAACAAACATAAAAGTTCGATTCGGTTCGAAGGATTTGGATCGAAAAAGCTCGGTTAGTGGTTCGATTCGGGGCACCAAACGTAGAGTCGAACCCAATAAAATAAGATTCGGCAAATCGGACAGAACGGTTCGGCTCGATTCGAGGGGCTTTGGCCCAAGACATAAACCCCTCCCATCCCAGGCCGAACCATTCGGCTTCGGCAAATCGGACCGAACTATATTCGAACTATACTTGACTTATAGAGTTATACTTGACTTTAACTCGAGCCGACTCGAATTTTATTCGAACAGTTTGAAAATTCGAGCCGAATCGAATCGAACTATAAAGAAAAATTAACCTTCGAGCCAAATCGAATCTCATATTCTGAGGTTCGAAAGTTTCGAGGAAAATCGAACCTAAGGTTTGAATAAGTTCGAGCCGAGCCGAACCCTATGAAGGTTCGGTACAGTTTAACTCGTTTACAGCCTTAGTGGGGTGGTAGTTAGTCTACCTTAATGAAGTATGTTAGTTATGTTGATAGCCTATCTGTCTTGGCATCCACATAGGCACTCCCCGCCAGCTCAACCGTCCCGATTTAGAAGACCAGGAGGCAAAAGAACCGAATTTCGGATAAATCGGCCGAGCAGAAAGACGAGTAAGACCGGATGAGTAGATATCAAATTTACTCAGGCCCGTTAAAGATCGGACCGGATAGAAACATCGGGGCCGACCCGGTGACCAGACCGGGGGGGGGGGGGGGGCGACCCGACACAGGATGAATATTCTCCAAGTCACCATCATGACACGACTGATCAGATCAGCGGGAAACCCGAGAGCCGACCCCATAGTTGGCCACAACAGATAAGTATTGTCAAAAGCACGAGGGACAGGCAGACAGGGCGTACGAAACAGGCACATAGGACAGTTAATGCATTATGTCCTCCTTCTTCCCAAAGCAGTCCCCAAAAGCCGCCATGTGTCTATGGCACACTCTCCCCCTGACAAGTGTTTGGACACATTCCCAGACATCCTCCAACTTTCGTCCGCGGATTGGTCCAGACTTTCTATATATACAAGAAATGTACGCAAATAAAAGGACTTTTGGAATATGTCAGAAAAGAGATAGAAAGAGAGAAAGAGAAAAATGAAAAGACTTGTAATAAAGCAAGCAATTAATATAGACCAGCTAAATATTTTGGCTCGGCTCTATCCCCTAATAATAAAATAAATTAAATCTATCTATCTTATTTGTTTATCTTTTTTATTGTTTTCTACGTGGCTTCGACCCACATAGTCCAGGTCAGCACACGTTACGTTGATTAAATCGCATTTCAACAGATTGGCGCTAGAAGGAGGGGGCCCTCGCCGTCTACAGCTACATACATTCTCACTGGAATCCTGAAAAGATTGTTCTAGCAAAGATGTCTCACGGAAGTTCCAAACACAATCAACCAGCCACGGACGAAGAAAACCTCCTCAAGGTGGCACAATGTTTTAAACACCCCGCGTTCATCCAGGGAATGACAGCCCTCATGGAGCGATTCACTGAAGGCAAAATCCTACAGAGGCCCGAAGACCAAACGGAGGCCCCCAAGCGGGATCAAAAGAGAACCGTCTCTCAAATTGTCTGGGAAAAGGCGGAAAGCCAAAGAGAAAGCTCTCACCGTTCCCGAAAAAGCCATCTTTCTCGCCCCATATCGGTTTTCAATCGACTGAGGACAGGGAAGAAAACTAAAAAAGTGGTACCAGCTCGGATCACTCAGAGTCAGGGTCGTAAAGAAGAGAAGGCTCCCCTAGTCCCGAATCAAACACTACCGCGAACTCCGGGTGACAACTCGAGTGAAATCGAGTTCTTCAAAAAACTCCTCACGGAGCTTGAAAATAAGCAAATCCAGCCATCTCAAAGTTCGGAATGGCTCAGCAGCCAAGAGAGTCCCCTTGCTCCCAGTGTTTTGGCGGAGCCTCTCCCGGAGAAGTTTAAGGTCCCCCAAATTCCCCCATATTGTAATATCCGGTTATAAATTCATTCATTATCATTCAGTAAATTGTCATTCAGTAATCCTTCACTTAGTAATAATCATTCATCATTCATGTTCGTTCATCGTGTTCACTGTTTGGCATATTTGAAATCTTGGATCGGTTGTCATTCATCTTTCAACCTTGTTTTGAGAATCGAGACGAGGATATTATCATTATCATCATATTCTAGTTGGCCGAATGTGAAGAGTAGCATACGCTACATACTCATTTTAGCGCACACTAATTGAGTACTGGTACTAACGTTCAGTATTAGCACACGCTAGTGCATTTGATGCAGACAGTCCAGAAGGCACTGGACTGAATTTGAGTTGTAGTAGCGCACGCTATGAATGGGAAATAGAACACGCTAGTAGTTTGGATAACGCACGCTACGCAATCAGTGTAGTGTGCATTAAGGCTCATTTAAACAGTTCAGTAGGTACTGGGTTGAAATGGAATAATTCATAGCGCATGCTATGAGTAGATCATAACGTATGCTAATGGTATTAGTAGCGTATGCTAAGTGATAGGTGTAGCGCACGCTAACGCGAGAAAGGAAGAATTCAGTGGGTTCTGGACTCCAGTATTCTGGACATCAACCATCAGGTAGCGCACGCTAACACAAGGTTAATGCATGCTAATAAGAGACGTTATCACACGCTACCAAAGTACGTAGCGCACGCTAATGATGCCGGCAATGGGTACTGGACTACCCGGTGGACCCGCTAGCGCACACTAATATCAGTAGCTAGTGCGCACCAAGCTGGTCCAGGTATAAATAGGACAGTTCAGTCCAGTTTCGGCATTTTCACATCTCATCTCCTCTCACGGGCGATTTTGGGCGAGTTTGGACGAATCGTGAAGATCTTTTCGAGCTGCAATCACCTATCATCATCTTCAAGCTTCTAGTTCGGATTAATCATCATTTCATCTTCTCTAATACATCAAATCAAGCTAAACATTTCTTGAATCTAGAATTTTGGGATTTGAGTGGTTTTCTTCCGATCTCTTCGAGTTAGCTTGCAATTATGTTGGAATATGTTAGATATGGATTATCTACCTTGTGTACATGTATTCCTACAGATTTATTGGTGTTGTTTTTGGATTTGTTGAGTATGTGGGGATTTATTCAAGAACCTTTAAAGGTTGACTTTGGATTTTGGGGGTTTTCAATTAGATATTATCGTAATCTTGAGTTGTGTATTCTTATTAGACTATCGATGGTGTTGATGGTGTTTTGTCGGAGTGAATCACTGATCTGGGAGTTGGTTTTTGATACAATTAAGATTGGTTGTAAATAATAGGAGATTGTTTACAAAGTGTATGTCATAATGCTCCAATGAGTTTGGATGTGTTGTATTGACCTCTTGAATTGGTTATGATCACAATTGATACGTGTATTGAGCAAATTGTTGGTAATTGTGTTATTCAAGGTTGTTCGAGCGACCGATCTTTCCACTTAGGATATTTGTTCTAGGAAGGACATTTCATCACCGGTATTGGTATAAGTTAATTCTTACTTGGTTAAAAGGATATTCATTCCTTTAGTTGTTGTTCATTCATATTCATAATTCATTCATGATATATTATTCATATAGAGACTTGTAATTATCAAACTAATCATTCAATTCACGAAGAACGACGGTTCCAATCATTTCAGTGAGCTATCATTCATTTCATTATTATTTCATCTCGGTGAGTCATTCTTGACCCTTGTCGATTTGTTATTCATTGATATTCTTATTGGTCACTTTTCTTCTTGTGACCTTCTGGGTTCATATTACGTGACCGGGTGGTTATGTGTGGAATTTTTAGTCGGGCACACGATAGTCATGTAAAGGTTTCACCGACACAATGGACTGTGCACACGGTAACGTGCCTCCGTGAGACTAATTAGGTACTGTAATACCCGGTTGTGAAATCACTTATTATAATTCAGTAATTAGAACTCAGTAATTTTTTCTTTCGTTTCACTCTTTAATAATCATTCATCATTCATATTCATTCATTGGTGTTCATCGTTCGGCGTATCTTTGAGCCGTGTATCAGTTATCATCCATTGTCCAACCCTATTTGAGAATCGAGATGAGAGTATTATCATAATCATTGTGATTAGTAACCTTGTATTGTAAGTATCATTGTTGCATGTTATTGGACTTAATTATATTCATGCAAGTTACGTATGTCGAATCATTCATCATTCGTATCGACGAGGCGGAGTTTTTGCATTTCTTTTCCAGCTGAGAGTTATGGCGGTAACCTATCATGTATTACAGCCTTAACATACATTCGTTGGTTTTATGGTTTTTGGACGAGGACGTCTTATGGCCGTAAGTCTCGTTTGATACAGCTGTAAGAAGAGACAGGCTACGGACGTACAATCGAGCACTGGGTTCGGGGGTGTCTTGACGAAGTATGCTTACGGCCGTAAGTCGAGGATTTCGGTCAGCAGGATTATTCGACAAAGTGTAGTTACGACCATAAGTAAAGGTTGTTGCGGCCGTAAGGTCGTTGACTTTGGGAAGTTACGGTCGTAAGGTGGCAGATTTACGGACGTAACTCTGTGCAGTATATAAGGTCTTGGACGGGACTTTTGTGTTCATTTCATCATTTCTTCATTTGGTTCCGAGAGAGAGGTTCTTGGGAGAGGATTTTTCATCATCAATCACTTAGGTGTTCATGTTCTAACCATCTACCTTTGATTGGGGAGCTTCGATGGTCGATTAACGCGAATTTTGATGGATTGAAGGGTTTGGATCTTCAAAGGTAATTTCTTCAAATCTTACATTTCGATTTTGAGATGGAGTATAATGTTTTGGATGTTATAATCATGATATGTGAAGGGATATACATATGATTATGAGTTTTTTTTAATTATCATTGGATTGTTGGAGAATTATTCAAGAACTTTTTGAATGTTGATTTTGGAATTGGGGATTCCAATTAGATGTTGTTGTAATCTCGAATAGTGTATTCCTATGAGGATATTGATTATATATAAGAGATTTTGTTGGATTGAATCACTCAATTAGAGGTTGGTTTTCGATATAATTGGGATTGGTTGTAAACAATGGGAGATTGTTTACAACATGTTTGTTTAAATTCCCCAATGAGTTTGGGTAGTGTTGTATCGACTTTTGAGTTGGTTGTAATCAGGCTTGATTCGTATATTAAGCATATCATTGGTAATTGTGTTATCCAAGGTTGTTCGAGCGGCCGATATTTCCAAGGGACGTTGATCATGGAAGGACTTTCTCGCCTTTGGTTTGAGGCAAGTTTTATACTTGTAATAGTTAATAAGATTAATGTTATCATATATGTGTATGAATGTGTTGTATCATTTCGAGATTTAGTCTCTTCATGAGTTCATTGATATTAAGGAATCGTTTGATACGATACTCTTCGACAATTATGCCAAATGTTTATTATTGTTCATTAATGGACGGTTCAAGGCATTGGGATACTCGTTGTTAATGCTATTGCCAATAGTCGGTTCGCGGTATCAATGTATCGATTATTGTTGTTGATATTGTTGTCGATCTAAGACATTTTTGTAATCATTGTTATTGATGTTGGTGTTTTGTCATTGATGTTGTATTAGCCGATTGAAGACATTGGCGTATTCGTTTCTCATCTTCGTCGTCGGCAATCGATTAAAGGTGTTGAGGCATTCTTCGTATCATTGTTATCGGTTGGCCGTTCTAAGGCAATCGAGGTATTGAATCATCCGCTGCATCATTGTTATCGATTGGCCGTTCTAAGGCAATCGAGGTATTGAATCATTCGTTGTATAATTGTTACCGATTGGCCATTCTAAGGCAATCGAGGTATTGAATCATCCGCTGCATCATTGTTATCGATTGGCCATTCTAAGTCAATCGAGGTGTTGAATTGGGACCGTCAAGGATAGTTCCCATCCGTTGTGTCGTTGTTATCGATTGACCATTATAAAGGTAATCGAGGTACTGAATTGGGACCGCCGAGGACGGTTCCCATCCGTGAGTCATTATTGTTGTGTTGGCCGACTCAAGGCAGCACACTATCATTCTCGTGAATTCAGTAATCTTGGAATCGTTGCCGTTTGTAATTAATTGTGTTTTGGAGGCTAGTCTCGGCTAGTGCTCGATGGGTAAGTTTGGGGCTTGAACCTTTGCGGTTGGGTTCCCAACACCTAAAGTTCAGTAGGTCACGACAATTGGATGGTCTTCGTGCCGTGGCTTCGGCCCTCATCGTGATACGACTTCGTGTCGTGGCTTCGGCCCTTATTGTGATACCTCTTCGTGTCGTGGCTTCGGCCCTCATTGTGTTACGGCTTCATGCCATGGCTTCTGCCCTCATTGTGATACGGCGTCGTGCTGTGGCTTCGGCCTCATTTATACATCTTCGGGCTGTTTTGGTTTCAGGTGATTGCGATATTTGACAGCTTCGACTGAGTGGCTTTCAGGCCATTGTGATGTCTTGGTATTTCGTTGGAGCCTTCGGGCATTGTGATTCATATTTAATTCAGTTCTGGTTTGGTTCACGTTTATAATTCATCATGATGTTCTATGTTTATGATTCGCCGTTGGGCACTTATGTTCTAATATGTTGAACAAGTATTAATAGTATGCCGTGGGCATAGTGTTTCACGAATGCTCGGTTCTTACCTTGGTTTGTGAGCATATCGTATTCTTATTATTATTGTACAGTTTCGTTCTGCCTTTGGATGCATATCATGTTATACATGTATTTGATATTCATTATCTGGATGACTGACCCCGTGGAGGCGGAACATGTTTCCATGTTTTAGGTGTTTGTGAGGAGAGAGTTGAGACATAGGGTCATGACGATGGCGACGAGGCATTCGAGCGATACTAGTCCGAGTTGTTCATGCTGGTCAGTCAGTTGGAGTGTTCTCCAGTTTGTCAGTCATTGTCATTATGTATTACCGAGCATATGCTCGTGGATGTTGTTATATTTGTAATTTGGCCATGTAGGCCCATCGTTGTCGCTGTAATTCCTCATCGGAATATTATGTCGGGTATCATAGTAGGGACTGTAATTTCCCTTGTTGGTTAATTTGTTGTATTTTAGTTGTGTTCACCTGGTGGATCTCCTGGTGTGGGGTCCACGGCACCGTAATAACCCAATAGGATTTGGGAGTGTTACAGGTACAAGGACGGGTGCATCCGGTCACTCGGCTTGTGCACTTGGATGTCCCATTACGAGAGTACTACGATGTCCCTCTTCAGCTTGATTTCATGACTATATATTTTATGATTGTGCTTGTTCAACTCTTGAGGATTGTTGTTCTGTGTAACTGACCCCATTGGGGATTTTGTTTTTAGGTCATGGCAAGGCAAAATCACGGGAAGAGAACGTTGATGGCGAGGAGTCCTAGTGATACTAGTAGGGGGCACAGTCTCTTTATTTATTCATGTCTTCTTGTTGTGTATTTTCCGCTGCAGTCCGTTTGGATTTCATTTCATTCATTGTTATATATTTTATCTTCATATGAAATATACATGTATTCTATATTTCCTGGGTGTGTTGTACTTAAAACTCCCCGTCGGAGTAATCGATATTATAATGTGGTTCGGTACTATATTTATATTATTTGATTCACTAAATTTCATTTGCCTGGTGGGTCTCAGTCGGGGGTCCACGGCACTGTAATATACACCTAGTTTGGGGTGTTACACATATAACGGTAAGACCGACCCCAATGCTCATCTTGGGCATTACAACTCCTGGATGGACCTGCACGGGTCCCAAGACGCATTCCGATGCCGGATGTTCTCCCTGACTTTGGGGGAAAGGGCCCCAAAGGTGGTATCGCTCGCTTCCCAACCACTCCATCCAGTCATGAGCACAACTCACGGTGATGTTCCGATCCCATTTTATGGGATCTCTGGTGCACGTCGCCCCGCGGTCATCCATCGCTTCCGTCGTACAGGGGCCAAACGAGTCCCTTAAGGATTATATATCCCGATTTAATAAATGGATATTGGATACGGAGCCCATGTCTGACGATGAATTGGCCATAATTGCTCAGGCCGACCTCCTGAAAAATTCTTTTTCCCACTGGACGGTGTGCCAGAACATCCCCCACACCTATCAATAATTCTTGGAGCGTGCCAGCTCCTACATCGCTGCCGAGGAAGCTATGTCGGCACCAATCCTGGTCATGCCCGCCGATCAGAAAGAATCTTACAAAAAGAAAGACGACATGATACCGAACGATACCCAACAGTGATACCAATAGAGGAACTGTTGTGAGTCGTGGTTGTGTGAGTGGAAGTATAAGTTCTCGAGCGGAGGTAAACAAACAGCAAGCAGCGGATTGTAACAACGGACGATACTCCGTTACAGCAACAATAGGATAGTACTTCAGTATGACACTTGATGACAAAGAACAATGGATTGTACTTGATAAAGAATAATGGATTGTACTTGATAAAGAATAATACCTTGTATTTGATGCAATGACAATGGGTTGTACTTCGGTACAACAATAATGGACTGTATTTCGGTACATCGACAATGGATTGTACTTCGGTACAGCAATAATGGACTGTATTTCGGTACAGCGACAATGGACACGGAAATGATGAGGGCACTTCAAACCCTTAGAATTAATCACTATAATCCCTTTAGAATCCTGTTCTAAAGAAACGTTTGGAATTATTATAAGAACTCAAGTTTCTGTGATTAAGACTTAACAATTTTATGAACTAAAATTGTAAGAATGTAGAAGTAAGAATTAAAAGAATAATACTCAAGAAAATTCGAGCAACAGCTCTTGATTCTAGCACAAAGCCGAAATATCTTTTTTTTGTTGATTTCTCAAGGTCATACAGTAAACTTCTTGAGTAGGAACCGAGTTGTCTTCGTAAGAGTTAGTAACAGATAATAAGGTAACATGTGAGGAACGTGCATTAAGTTTATTTTGTGAGGAGGTGCTAGTGTCACTCGTTCTCAATATTTCACTCGTTTGTTCTCTCAACTTCCTAGCACATGTACGTGTGATAGGACCAGAGGGGTCCATGACGGTTCCAACCATTCCTAACTCTCTTGGTAGCACAACCGTGGTTGTATCACGACATGCATGATCCCAGGGAAGCTCGCCAGGAAGCCCACTGGGAGAATAAGTCTTCAGGCTCCACTTTGATAGCCCCATCAAGCCGGAATTACCGAGAGCACTGGACCGAGATCTTGGCCAGCTTCGCTGAGATATACTCTATTGGGGCCACAGCCATATTTGACCAGATTAAGGGTAATAATTTGCTTCCGGTACCTCGGCCGATCTACAAAGACCAAAAAGATATGGATCAGACCCGCTTTTGTAAATACCATGAATCAGCGGGTCACAACACCGAGCAGTGCCGAGACCTCATCGCAGCCTTGATCGCAGTGTGCGACGATACAGGGTTAAGGCGATTTAACCGTAACCCACCCCGGGATCGCCAGGATCGGGCCGACCATGCAAAAGCAAAAAAAGATCGGGTGCCTCCGCCGCCTAAATCTCCCCGGGAAATCCTTTCTATCATGGGGGCGGTTAAAGTCGAGGACCATCGGTCTAACAGGCAGAAGAAAGCCTATATCCGAGAGGCCACTACATCCTACCAGCGGACCGAACGCCGACCCGAAAGATTTCTTTCAGTGGCTGAAGAAACCCCCAAAAACCCCCAGCTGGCCATCACTTTCGAAGAATCGGATGCTGATGGTTTGGATCACCCCCGTTCCGATGCCCTTGTCATCACTCTGCCCATAATGGGAATTTCTATACATAGAGTGTTTGTGGATTCAGGGGCCTATGCCAGCATCATCTACCTCCATACCCTTCGCAGGATAAAGGTAGATCAATCCTATGTTCGGCCATGCCAGGAGGACATCTGAGGGTTCGCCAACTGCCGCACCACACCGTTAGGAGAGATCGACCTCGCCCTGGAATTTGGTCATAGGGCGATCAAGAGAACGATGATCACCACATTTAAGATCATTGACATGTCTTTTGTGTAACTATCGCAAGTGCACGATATCGTATCAAGTAGTAAGTGACCTTTTTTAGTCCGGTATATCGATCTCATGAGGAAGTTAGGTTATATATTGAATTATATACTTTATCTATTTGTTATAGAGATTTAGATGAGTGAAACACATAACTAAAGAGTTTGGTTTGACAATTGCAAGGAAAATGCAATAATAGTTCTAATATTTAAGGAAATGAAAGATTGCATTAATAATAGCTTAATAAAAGGGTGAAATGAAATAGTTGGGATTACAAACTTAGTTCATCATTAGTTATAGAAGATGTATATGAGATCATAAGATGAATTTACTTATTATGTTATGTAGATTCGATTTTCCTTAAAAAGACGGTTCGTCTTTCGAATGTCAAAACGCCCCTTATATATTGAATCAATCCACTATATTTCTATGTTGATTGGATTCAATACATAGCATTAGGTTTTATGAAAATAACTCAAAGAATCATCTAAGGTCTAAAGGTATATTTCTATCCCCTAGAACAACTTAGAGTGAAGATCATTTGATCTAATCAACATATTTTCTTTCGAAACATATGAAGACCATATATATCATCATTTATTGGCCAAATAAATAAAGATTGGTAAAACAATGAAAATCACACACAATAATAAGTAATCCATAATAGATCTTTATACAAACTTAAATAACATGACAAACCTTGTATATAATCTCAACTAAGTATAACTTAGCCCATGAAGGGTTTATTCAACATATTACAAGCTTGAGTGGTCATTATTAGTTGAAAAAGGGAAAGAATTGATCCTAACTCCCTTAGTAGATAAAGGAGAAAGAAGCAATAATAAACTCCCTCAACAACATAAGCTAAACCACTATTACATACACTCTCTCAAGAACACAAGTGTGTTCTTCACACAAAGAAAAAGTATTACAAAATGAGAAAATAATAAGATGAATGATCATAAATGATGGATCTAAGAGGTCTATTTATACACCTAAAGTCATCCAATATCTCCAAAACTCTAGCATTATTACATTAGATCGGATCAAGGCCAGTCGTCCCCTCAATAATAGACCAAAAGTATAAAAAATTTAAAAATGATCATACATCTGGCAAGAGTTACGGCCGTAACTTTCAGATGTTACGGCCGTAACATGGAGGACTTACGTGTTACGGCCGTAACATGGCTTCGGCTTTCTGCAAATTCATTTTTGTTTAAGTTACGGCTGTAACTTTATTTGTACGCCCGTATGGAATTTTAGACTTCATTTTCAGCCCAGAATTTCTTAGACTTTTGCGTTTTCGCCCCAAATCTTCTTCGGATGATAACTTTTGATATATAACCCTGATTCTGAATTCGGAAAGACTGCCATACTTGTCTAGAAAAGCTCTACAACATGAATACATAAAAACTCAATAAAGAGAATATTTTATAAATATGTTATTTCTTGAGTAAATCAGTAATTCAATCCGATTAAGGCTAATTTACATCTTCATCCTACAAAAATAAAATTATTAAAAACTAATTAATTTAAAGCAAAAACGAGTAGATGAGGTCATAATTATGGGTGAAATATATCAATACCAATCATGGATAAGTGTGTAAAACTGACACTTATCACACCCCCAAACTTGAATTCTTGCTAGACCCGAGCAAGACTCTTTTTTAATCACACTCAAAAAAATAAAAATAGCACATAAATTAATAAAACACACACAAAAAAAAGAAAAATACTTATATATATAAAGAGAAAAAGAGATCAAAATGTCATTTACACAACAACCAGCTTTATATAGTAGATAGAAATGAATCAAGATTCAAAATAAATCTACTAATGATTTTGAAGTTAAAAACCAGTTTTATTTTTGTAATTCCAAAATGCAAGGTTTCCCCAAAAAAGTTTGATTATTTCTTTCCCACTCGTGACACAAACGACTCCCTTTATTGGTTGCTCTCGATCACTCGTTTATTTTTCGACTCAATATGAAAAAAAATCATCGGCATCATCAATTACTGTGATTGTTCACGAAATTGAGTGTATTGAAATTCAGCCACCAATTAATTCAAACCTGCTCATAATCTACATCACTTTTAGTGATATCTTCCACACCGTTATTTGCTAACGTGTAGCTCTTTTCACCAACACATTTTCCATCTTTTTTTAGGTGATAGCTTTCACACCGTTATTTGCTAACGTGTAGCTCTTTTCACCAACACATTTTCCATATTTTTTAGGTGATAGCTTTCAGACCGTTATTTGCTAACGTGTAGCTCTTTTCAACAATAATTTTTCATCTCGTGTGAGACGGCAGCTATGCACCAACAATGGGTTAGTCCTTTATTTTTTGTTGTTATTTTGGGACCCCCAAAAGTAAGCAGCGGTTGCTGCTCAACACCTCTCCTTTTTTTTCTTCAACTAGCCTCCTTTCACCAATGACTTTTTTTTAGGGAATAGAATTTTTGCAGAAATATCGTTTATTAGCTAAGCATGAAAAATCAAAAATTCCTCAAATTAAGTAAATTTCAGTTCTATATTTCATCAACGGAATGATTCTTCTTTTCTCAAGGTAACGGATAACTCGATTTTACATGATAACTACAAGGCTTGGAAAGGGAGATTAAGCCTCAACAATTTCGGAATATACAATTTTTTAACCGGTTAAAACGATTTTAGAAGCTTGTATATAGCTAATTTATTGGTGTTATGGCCAGATCTAGAAATCTCACAAATCAAAATAAACAAAATATATATATATATATATACATTAAAAAATCAAAGCCAAATAACAAAAATAATCAAAACACACCACAATAATCAAAGCTAAACACACCAAAATACCAAACACACCAAAATAATCAAAACACACCACCCCCAAACTTGAAAAAGAAACTGTCCTCAGTTCTAAAAAAATAATAATAAAAAGCAAGGGAGAAAAGCAGAATACTCCTTGGTATGTAAGTTGATGCTTGAGCTAACGCCTTTTTGGATCTGCAAAAAAATATACGAGCCAAACAACAGAAGAGAAAACAAAATAATAATCAAATATACCCGGAAGTATAACACATTTTTTAAGATGCGTTTCAGGAATGTCCGAAGAGTCGCCTTACGCTGCCATCAATACTTTTATTAAAAACAAACAATAAAAATTACAGCAATAAAATAACAATACATAAATTGCGAATAGATGCGCGTCAGAGATCAAGAAGAAACTCCTTAAGCTGCCATCATTTAGCACAATTCTTGCACACGACATAAGATAAAAATACAAGAGGCTCGGCATGTGTTGTCAGAGGGAGAGGAATGAATTCACTTTTCGTTTTCTTATGGTAAAATCTTCCATCCAGCCAATATTAGCTAGAGATGGATCTGGTTGAGGAACAAATTCAATGAGTTTATTGATTAGTTCTTCTGGTGTTGTTGCAATGACTATGATTCATTTAGCACGCTCGGAAATAAAACCTTTTTCAGCAGAGTAGTCGATGAAAGATAGTAAACCATCAAAGAAACCATTGACATTAAGCAAACGTATTGGTTTTTTTATCAACATTTAGCTGGGCTCTGGTAACCACATGAATAAGTTCCTCAAGAGTGCCAAAACCACCGGGAAGGGTAATAAGGGCGTCAGAATTATTCATCACGTGAGTTATGCGATATTGCATATTTACAGCTCTAAACTCATCTCCAGTAGTTGCCCCGGTGATTTTACTTTCAGCTAGAGATTTTGGAATTACTCCCAATACTTTTACTCCTTCCATATAGGCAGAAGCAGCAGTGCATCCCATTAATCCTAGACTTCCTCCTCCGCAAACTACATGAATGCATTTTTCTCCTAAGGTACGACCCAAGTTGTGGGCTGCTTCAGTAAAGCATGCCTCTGTTCCATAACTAGCTCCACCAAAAATGCAGACTGAGTTAAATCTTTTTGTGGAAGATGATGATTCCATTTTTGAAAAGAGACTTATTTGAGAGAGAGAAAAAAAAAAGAAAAGTACAAGTTTGAGGGATGAATAAAAGAAACAAGCACAATGTTTATTTATTTGGAGCACTACTGGCTTGATGAACAGACTTCCCGGTATCGGAATGAGAAGTCTGAAATTTACGAAATCCACTAGCCTTACATCCCGAAAAACCACCAGTCGTCTTTAGCTTCTTGCTTTTATATGATTTAGTTATGTTTGATTGAAGACAGATATGTGAGTTATCTTTGATCTATGATATGGAATGTCAGATATCGAGGGTAGTTATCGTGATGACATGAGTATCGAGATAAAGGTTTATTGGTATTGAATGGATGGTACCTTATTTGAGATTATTCGTATAACTGTGTATTCGTTCAGGGATGTTTGTTCGTGTAAAGGACATTGTCTCTGGCTTTGAGGTAATGTAAGTATTGTTGAGTTATGAGGATAATTATTCTGATGAATTGTTGTATGCTGATGTTTCATATAATGAGATTCGTATTTGATTGTTTCGTTCGGGGATGTAGATCCCAGGACTAGTTGTAAAACCCCAACCCGACGAGCGTAGAAGTATCACATTGTGGTGGCATATCAGGACATACATAATAGAATGCAAGCGGAAGCCTTATCATAAATATCAAAGGAAAGTAAGTCAACGTGATTTAAATAATACATAAGTTCCAAAAGAAATCCAAATGAAGAAAACATCATAATCTTAGTCTCAAAACAATGAAATAACATGGTGTCGAAGCTAAGATATCTAGGGTAAGTCTGCACTCAGCTCATACTCTCATCCCAAAAGATAGCCCCAGCTCCTAGCTTAATAACCTCCCGCGGAGGAAAGAAATGCGGCTGAGCTTAAAAAGCTCAGTGAACATATATACAAAGCAAAGTAATAAAACTGAAATGAGAAAACAGAATATGGTGCATGGGGAATAACAAAAGGTATATCAAAATGTATCAAAGGTGTAAAGCTTGTCAGATATCTACCACGAGCCCAGAAACATATCATATCATCATATCATAATCATAATCTTCATCAGTAACATAAGTAGCATAATGGAGTGATCAGTTCCCAGAATTGTGAAATGCATGTATTGCACACAGTACCAATCACCAGAAACCTAACATATAACATAACAGATCAGATCTAGGATGCATCCATACGCCCCTGCAGAAATCATAGTTGCCAAACATATCCTCTTGAGCTCATAAACATATAACAGAAAAGGGACGTGATGGGTCATCACTCCCCCACCCTAGAGTCATGCCATTGGTGCATCAATGACACGGCATAGAACCCTCATGACTGGTGATAGCTAGGGTATCAAACTGAAGGTCAAACAGAATGCCATAGTAATGACACAGAATCTAAGGTCATCAGAAATATCAAAATCATAGGTTCATATCAGAGGGTGCATAGCAAAGGCTCATCTCAAAGGCATATATCATAGTGTCAGAAACAGAAAGGCTCATAGCAAAGGCATAAAAAGCAGAAGGTAAACAATCAAAAGATGTGAAAGGATCATGAGAAACCTTATGAGAAAGGTCAGAATATCTGTACCTTAACGAATGAAAATGAAAGCAAACGGAAATGTGAACACAAGGAACAACGTCACGCCTTCTTCAACGAATCTACATGAGTTAAGATTTTGTTATTGGAATTAGATTAACATATGCCCAATTATATCATAATTAATGTTCAAGTTCATTTTAGGGTTCAAACATATTAGATGGTATGAATATCATAAAAACTTAGCCTCTTAACAAATTTCTGATTTTAGTATGTCTTACCCTTAATTTTTCAAATTTTCAAACCATAGCTATACTCCATTACAGAAGCTACAATAATTTAAAAATGTTCTTATATGTCTTCTGAGCTTATATGAACTTTTCCAGAATTTATTATTATGTGCAACCACCATTTCAAAAATCATTTATCCAAACATATACACAAAGTGAACTGCAGGTACACCCCGAAAATTTACATTTATTAGAACCACTTGAGCAATTTATAAAAATCCACAAAAATTCCAAAAATATATTGCTCAAGTGGTTCTAATAAATGTAAATTTATCACATTGTGGTGGCATATCAGGACATACATAATAGAACGCAAGCGGAATTCTTATCATAAATATCAAAGAAAAGTAAGTCAACGTGACTTAAACAATACATAAGTTCCAAAAGAAATCCAAATGAAGGAAACATCATAATCTTAGTCTCAAACAATGAAATAAAATGGTGTCAAAGCTAAGATGTCTAGGGTAAGTCTGCACTCAGCTCCTACTCTCATCCCAAAAGATAGCCCCAGCTCCTAGCTTAATAACCTTCCGCGGAGGAAAGAAATGCGGCTGAGCTTAAAAAGCTCAGTGAACAGATATACAAAGCAAAGTAATGAAACTGAAATGAGAAAAAAGAATATGGTGCATGGGGAATAACAAAAGGTATATCAAAATGTATCAAAGGTGTAAAGCTTGTCAGAAATCTACCATGAGCCCAGAAACATACCATATCATCATATCATAATCAGAATCTTCATCAGTAACATAAGTAGCATAATGGAGTGATCAGTTTCCAGAATTGTGAAGGGCATGTATTGCACACAATACCAATCACCAGAAACATAACATATAACATAACAGATTAGATCTAGGATGTATCCATACACCCCTGCAGAAATTATTGTGGCCAAACATATCTTCTTGAGCTCATAAACATATAACAGAAAAGGGACGTGATGGGTCATCACTCCCCCACCCTAGAGTCATGCCATTGGTGCATCAATGAGACGGACATAGAACCCCCATGACTGGTGATAGCTAAGGTATCAAACTGAAGGTCAAACATAATGCCATAGTAATGACACAGAATCTAAGGTCATCAGAAATATCAAAATCATAGGTTCATATCAGAGGGTGAATAGCAAAGGCTCATCTCAAAGGCTTTTATCATAGTGTCAGAAACAGAAAGGCTCATAGCAAAGGCATAAAAATCAGAAGGTAAGCATTCAAAATATGTGAAAGGATTATGAGAAACCTTATGAGAAAGGTCAGAATATCTGTACCTTAACGAATGAAAATGAAAGCAAAGGGAAAAGTGAACACAAGGAACAACATCATGCCTTCTTCAACGAATCTACACGATTTATGATTTCATTATTGGAATTAGATTAACATATGCCCAATTATATCATAATTAATGTTCAAGTTCATTTTAGGGTTCAAACATATTAGATGGTATGAATATCATAAAAACTTAGCCTCTTAATAAATTTCTGATTTTAGTATGTCTTACCCTTAAATTTTCAAATTTGCAAACCATAGCTATACTCCATTACAAAAGCTATAATAATTTAAAAATGTTATTATATGTCTTGTGAGCTTATATGAACTTTTCCAGAATTTATTATTAAGTAACCACCATTTCAAAAATCATTTATCCAAGCATATACACAAAGTGAACTGCATGTATAGCCCGAAAGTTTATATTTATTAGACCTACTTGAGCAATTCATAAAAATCCAAAAAAATTCCAAGAAGTCATACATTACCTATATCTCGCTCATGAAAAAGTAGAGATCTTAACTCCTTATGGTTTGAAATATAAAAATAAAAAACATCGACTTATTTTTAGACTCGATTTCTCATATTTGACACTTGAACTCCCAAAAATAAAAAGACCAACTTCCCGACATCCAATGACTATGAAATTAAATAAACATATATTAAACATCATGAATTTAGTTTTAGAATCAAGAATAAAGAAAAAACATGTTGTTATCATTAAATTACACCCTATACAAAACAACCCAATTTCTGAACAGCTTGTAATTTCACGACAGTTTGTTCACATGAAATCATAATCAATTCTCAAACCCTTTTAAACCCTACGTCTAACTTATTTTAGATATGATTAATAGACAAGTTTCATGATGCATAAGTCGAATCAAAGAGAGCAAAAGGAGAACATCAAGAACCTGATGTCGACTAGGGCGAAAGAAATCGGATGGAACAAGGACTCACATCGAATTACAAACAACCCAAGGATACCACGATCAAAATACCTTCAAGCCTTCCTTCTTCTCGACCTTGAGGGCTTAACAAAAGTGTTAGAGGCCGCTTTAGGTTTTCAGTGGATGAGAGGAAAAATATGCCGTGACTTTTGTGAATGAGAAAGATAGAGGCATGTGTTTCCTTTATATTTTTTTTTTTTTGTGAGTCATATGAAAGAAGGGGAAAAAGAGAAAGAAGCGGATCTAATAAAGGGAGGAGCATGTAGGTTAAGTTAGGAAATAAATAATTACAGTTTTATTATGATTGATTTAGGACCAAAAATTGTGGGATTCAAATCTCATAAATATAGCCAAAACGTGTGAAGTGTTACAAGACCAAATCGTGATTGTTGTAGAGAATTTAGGAAGACTTTATTTTGTAACAAATATTTATTATTAGGCATATCTTAGGTTAATTAAATTAAATGCATTTATATTACTTATCATATAGTTTAGGTGTCAAATAATTTATTACAAAACTTAGGTAAAAGTACAAATCACTAGGAAAATGGAATCCGAATTTTTAGGGTTTTACAACTCTTCCCCTGTAAAAAAAATTCCGTCCTCGAAATTGAATTGAAGGTGAAATAGAGATGTCCCAGACTACGAAAAGTAATGTGGATAACTTCTTCGCATCGATTCCTCGGTTTCCCAGGTAACTTCACGTTCTGGGTGATTCTTCCAAAGAATTTTAACAAACAGAATGACTTTGCTTCTCATGACCTTATCTTGTCGATCCAAAATAGCTTCGGGTTCCTCAGAAAGAGACATATCAACTTGGATCTGATCCAAAGGATAAGACACAACATGTAGCGTATGGTAATTGTATCCCCTCAGAAGAGATACATGGAAGACGTCATGAACGTGTGATAACTGCGGAGGTAGAGCCAGACGATAAGAAACCTCCTCAATACGATCAAGAATCTCAAACGGTCCAATGAATCATAGCAAAGTAAAAAATAAAGATGAAGTACGAAAGGAAAAGATGAAGAAGGAAACCTAATGTCTACCCAATCCTCACAGGTCATAGCCTAAGATCTACAGGTCGAACCTAGGGCTCGATACCATAATTGTAACACCCCAACCCGAAAAGCGTAGAAGTATCACATTGTGGTGGCATATCAGGACATACATAATAGAACGCAAGCGGAATTCTTATCATAAATATCAAAGGAAAGTAAGTCAACGTGACTTAAACAATACATAAGTTCCAAAAGAAATCCAAATGAAGGAAACATCATAATCTTAGTCTCAAAACAATGAAATAAAATGGTGTCAAAGCTAAGATGTCTAGGGTAAGTCTGCACTCAGCTCCTACTCTCATCCCAAAAGATAGCCCCAGCTCCTAGCTTAATAACCTTCCGCGGAGGAAAGAAATGCGGCTGAGCTTAAAAAGCTCAGTGAACAGATATACAAAGCAAAGTAATGAAACTGAAATGAGAAAAAAGAATATGGTGCATGGGGAATAACAAAAGGTATATCAAAATGTATCAAAGGTGTAAAGCTTGTCAGAAATCTACCATGAGCCCAGAAACATACCATATCATCATATCATAATCAGAATCTTCATCAGTAACATAAGTAGCATAATGGAGTGATCAATTCCCAGAATTGTGAAGGGCATGTATTGCACACAATACCAATCACCAGAAACATAACATATAACATAACAGATTAGATCTAGGATGTATCCATACACCCCTGCAGAAATTATTGTGGCCAAACATATCTTCTTGAGCTCATAAACATATAACAGAAAAGGGACGTGATGGGTCATCACTCCCCCACCCTAGAGTCATGCCATTGGTGCATCAATGAGACGGACATAGAACCCCCATGACTGGTGATAGCTAAGGTATCAAACTGAAGGTCAAACATAATGCCATAGTAATGACACAGAATCTAAGGTCATCAGAAATATCAAAATCATAGGTTCATATCAGAGGGTGAATAGCAAAGGCTCATCTCAAAGGCTTTTATCATAGTGTCAGAAACAGAAAGGCTCATAGCAAAGGCATAAAAATCAGAAGGTAAGCAATCAAAATATGTGAAAGGATTATGAGAAACCTTATGAGAAAGGTCAGAATATCTGTACCTTAACGAATGAAAATGAAAGCAAAGGGAACAGTGAACACAAGGAACAACATCATGCCTTCTTCAACGAATCTACACGATTTATGATTTCATTATTGGAATTAGATTAACATATGCCCAATTATATCATAATTAATGTTCAAGTTCATTTTAGGGTTCAAACATATTAGATGGTATGAATATCATAAAAACTTAGCCTCTTAATAAATTTCTGATTTTAGTATGTCTTACCCTTAAATTTTCAAATTTGCAAACCATAGCTATACTCCATTACAAAAGCTATAATAATTTAAAAATGTTATTATATGTCTTGTGAGCTTATATGAACTTTTCCAGAATTTATTATTAAGTAACCACCATTTCAAAAATCATTTATCCAAGCATATACACAAAGTGAACTGCATGTATAGCCCGAAAGTTTATATTTATTAGACCTACTTGAGCAATTCATAAAAATCCAAAAAAATTCCAAGAAGTCACACAGTACCTATATATCCCTCCTGAAAAAGTATAGATCTTAACTCCTTATGGATTGAAATCTAAAAATCAAAAACATCGACTGATTTTCAGACTCGATTTCTCATATTTGACACTTGAACTCCCAAAAATAAAAAGACCAACTTCCTAACATCCAATGACTATGAAATTAGATATACATATTTTAAACATCATGAATTTACTTTTAGAATCAAGAATAAAGAAAAAACATGTTGTTATCATAAAATTACACCCTGTACAAAACAACCCAATTTCTGAACAGCTTGTAATTTCTCGACAGTTTGTTCACATGAAATCATAATCAATTCTCAAACTCTTTTAAACCCTACGTCTAACTTATTTTAGATATGATTAATAGACGAGTTTCATGATGCATAAGTCAAATCAAAGAGAGCAAAAGGAGAACATCAAGAACCTGATGTCGACTAGGGCGAAAGAAACCGGATGGAACAAGGACTCACATCGAATTACAAACAACCCAAGGATACCACGATCAAAATACCTTCAAGCCTTCCTTCTTCTCGATCTTGAGGGATTAACAAAAGTGTTAGAGGCCGCTTTAGGGTTTCAGTGGATGAGAGGAAAAATATGCCGTGACTTTTGTGAATGAGAAAGATCGAGGCATGTGTTTCCTTTTTATTTTTTTTTTGTGAGTCGTATGAAAGAAGGGGAAAAAGAGAAAGAAGCGGATCTAATAAAGGGAGGAGCGTGTAGGTTAAGTTAGGAAATAAATAATTACAGTTTTGTTATGATTGATTTAGGACCAAAAATTGTGCAATTCAAATCTCATAAATATAGCCAAAACGTGTGAAGTGTTACAAGACCAAATCGTGATTGTTGTAGAGAATTTAGGAAGACTTTATTTTGTAACAAATATTTATTATTAGGCATATATTAGGTTAATTAAATTAAATGCATTTATATTACTTATCATATAGTTTAGGTGTCAAATAATTTATTACAAAACTTAGGTAAAAGTTCAAATCACTAGCAAAATTGAATCCGAATTTTTAGGGTTTTACAATTCTTCCCCTGTAAAAAAAAATTCTGTCCTCGAAATTGAATTAAAGGTGAAATAGAGATGTCCCAAACTACGAAAAGTAATGTGGATAACTTCTTCGCATCGATTCCTCGGTTTCCCAGGTAACTTCACGTTCTGGGTGATTCTTCCAAAGAATTTTAACAAACGGAATGACTTTGTTTCTCATGACCTTATCTTGTCGATCCAAAATAGCTTCGGGTTCCTCAGAAAGAGACATTTCAACTTGGATCTGATCCAAAGGATAAGACACAACATGTAGCGTATGGTAATTGTATCCCCTCAGAAGAGATACATGGAAGACGTCATGAACGTGTTATAACTGCGGAGGTAGAGCCAGACGATAAGAAACCTCCTCAATACAATCAAGAATCTCAAACGGTCCAATGAATCGTAGCAAAGTAAAAAATAAAGATGAAGTACGAAAGGAAAAGATGAAGAAGGAAACCTAATGTCTACCCAATCCTCACAGGTCATAGCCTAAGCTCTACAGGTCAAACCTAGGGCTCGATACCATAATTGTAACGCCCCAATCCGACAAGCGTAGAAGTATCACATTGTTGTGGCATATCAGGACATACATAATAGAACGCAAGCGGAAGTCTTATCATAAATATCAAAGGAAAGTAAGTCAACGTGACTTAAACAATACATAAGTTCCAAAAGAAATCCAAATGAAGGAAACATCATAATCTTAGTCTCAAAACAATGAAATAACATGGTGTCAAAGCTAAGATGTCTAGGGTAAGTCTGCACTCAGCTCCTACTCTCATCCCAAAAGATAGCCCCAGCTCCTAGCTTAATAACCTGCCGCGGAGGAAAGAAATGTGGCTGAGCTTAAAAAGCTCACTGAACAGATATACAAAGCAAAGTAATGAAACTGAAATGAGAAAAAAGAATATGGTGCATGGGGAATAACAAAAGCTATATCAAAATGTATCAAAGGTGTAAAGCTTGTCAGAAATCTACCATGAGCCCAGAAACATATCATATCATCATATCATAATCAGAATCTTCATCAGTAACATAAGTAGCATAATAGAGTGATCAGTTCCCAGAATTGTGAAGGGCATGTATTGCACACAATACCAATCACTAGAAACATAACATATAACATAACAGATCAGATCTAGGTTGTATCCATATACCCCTGCAGAAATCATAGTGGCCAAACTACACCAAAAACAGGATTTTATGACATTGAAACTCCCTGGATTTGTGACTGTCAATGACAGTCACAACTTTATGACTGCCAATAACAGTCACAAAGACCAAACAGTGATAAATCCAAATGTGTGTGACTGTTAATGACTGTCACAAGTATTGTGACTGTCTTGAACAGTCATAAACTTTTCTTTCTCTTTTCCTTTTTCTTTATTCTCTCAAATAAGTAGGTTCTCTCTTTCACTATCTCTTTCTCACTGTACGCCTCTAACCTCTCCCCCTCTCTCTTATTCCCTAAAATAAACACACACACACCGAAATAAACACACCACCAAATATTCCCTAAAATTAAATCGACACCCAAATATGCAGACCCCCCGCAGTGGAGAGGCGAGTGGCGCGGCTGATAGGAGGTGGGCGATGCTGTGATAGTTGCCAGAATCTAGGGTTGGAGTTCTGGTTTGAGGGTCGCTGGCTGGGCTGTGGGTTTATGTTAATGGGTAAGTGGTTCTTCTATTTTTCCTGATTGTTTGTTGTTAATTTTGTTATGACGTGGTGTATGTGTAATGAACCTTGATGAGAAAATTCGTTAGGGGGACCAAGAGCTTGTTGCCCGAGAGCGGCAGCACCAAGGATGACCTCAATCTTCCAACTGATGATACTTTGCTTGGACAGGTTAGGTTTCTTTCAGCATTTTATTGGCTGACTTGAAATGGTTGGTCATAAATATAACTCACCAGTCAGTTATAAAGCATCTTGTTCTCTCGACTAAATGTGTAGATGAAGGATGTCTTTGCAGAAGGAAAAGACCTTGTTGTGAGTGTTATGTCTGCCATGGGAGAAGAGCAGATCTGTGCCGTCAATGATATTACCGGTTCTAAGTAGATTGTTTTACCTGGTCAGTCTGAATGATGCTTATTTTAAAATGCAATTGAGATGGATATGATAGTTTATAGATTGTTGAATGTGGGGTGGGGTTGGGTAAACTTTGGGCCATCTACTATAGTATTGTTGTGAGATGAGTTGTTGATGGGTTATATCCTCTACTATAAAATGTTGTTATATTAGGATCATGTGAGTTTCAATGATGATGTTTTTTTTTACGAAGAGATATTTGAATCTCATCTTCTTTATAATAAAGTGTTGGGTAAATTGATTTCCCAGCACTTCTACTACTGTTTTAGAGTATTAACTGAAGTAGAAAGAAACTGAACATGGATTATGGTGTTTTATGCTTGTGAGAAGAATACTTGATGTTTTTGTTAGTACAAATTATGGCAGGACACATGATACATGAGGAGGAAAAGGACTGTTTTGATTGTGTTTATGTTCACGAAAAAATTAACAAGAATTAAATGAAAGGAAAAGCGAAAAATGGGAAATCATTATTTTTGGCGCACTGGTCCTTGTTCTCTCCTGAATTGTTTCAAAGGTTACCATTTTTCAATTTAAGTCGGTAGTGGCAGATTTGAAAGCATGTATTATGTTCTCT
The DNA here is from genome assembly GCA_033398695.1 of Orobanche coerulescens. Taxonomy (NCBI): domain Eukaryota; kingdom Viridiplantae; phylum Streptophyta; class Magnoliopsida; order Lamiales; family Orobanchaceae; genus Orobanche; species Orobanche coerulescens. The sequence goes on along the minus strand of CM065818.1, from coordinate 107,647,672 downwards.
ACTTAATGTGTAGATGAAGGATGTCTTTGCAGAGGGAAAAGACCTTGTTGTGAGTGTTATGTCTGCCATGGGAGAAGAGCAGATATGTGTCGTCAATGATATTACCGGTTCTAAGTAGATTGTTTTGCCTGGTCAGTCTGAATGATGCTTATTTTAAAATGCAATTGAGATGGACATGATAGTTTATAGATTGTTGAATGTGGGGTGGGGTTGGGTGGACTTTGGGCCATCTACTATAGTATTGTTGTGACATGAGTTGTTGATGGGTTATATCCTCTACTATAAAATGCTGTTATATTAGGATCATGTGAGTTTCAATGATGATGTTTTTTTTTACGAAGAGATATTTGAATCTCATCTTCTTTATAATAAAGTGTTGGATAAATTGATTTCCCAGCACTTCTACTACTGTTTTAGATTATTAACTGAAGTAGAAAGAAACTGAACATGGATTATGGTGTTTTATGCTTGTGAGAAGAATACTTGATGTTTTTGTTAGTGTAATATCCGCAATTTCGAATTCCGGTAATTTTCTTTTTTCGGCAGAAATCCGTTTTGACGACTCGCTCATGACTGTTTCGTCATTTCGAGAATGATTAATTCTGCACTTTTTGTCATCCGAGTTCCTTTCGGTGTTGTTTTGTTGAGTTCCGTGCTTTTTAGCGGCTTTTCCGCATTTGAGCTCGATTCTAGCGAATCTCGTCCGAAACTATTTTTTCGAGTTTCTCGTAAGTTCATTTAATGTTATTATTCATGTTGCGAGCTTTGGTTTGGTTTTTCGATCATGTATCGTGTATTTCGGACATTTTGGGCCATTTTTGTAATTTCCCAAAGTTTGGGGTAACTACTTCCGTTGCCGAATTCCGACCCTTCGGGTGGTCGGAATCGTGTGTTCTCTTAGCGCCTGGATTCGTCTTCGCGAGTACTTCGTAACCGTATCTTCGGTTTTTACTCAGGTTCGGGTTTCGGGGTCGTCCGGGCCGTCGGAGTGGCCACGGCCGAGTCACGGCCGGAGCAGGGCCTGGCCTGGCCGAGTTACGACCGTAAGGTGCCGGTTACGGCTGTAACGTGTGCCAGTTACGGCCATAAGGCGTGATCAGGTACGGCCGTATGGCGCCTGGCAGCTTCGTGACGAAGGCCGGTTACGGCCGTAATGTGTGCCACTTACGGCCGTAAGTGTCCGGCAGCTGCTGGAATGATTTTTGACGAATGCCAGTTACGGCCATAAGGCCTGCCGAGTACGGCCGTAAGAGGCCGAGTTACGGCCGTAAGGCACTGCCGGTTACGGCCGTAACCCTGCCGGCTATATATAGCCTGGACTCGGCCAGACTTCATTTTTAGGTGTTTTTCTTCCTTTTTCGGCGGCTGGCGACGGTAGGCTCGGGAAATTGAGTTCTTGGCCGATTCTAATCATTTCCAAGGCATTTTGGAAGATCCTTGTTGACTATATCAACATCTAATCCGTGTGTTTTGTCGAATCAAGGTATATTTCTTGATTTTCCTTCAAGTTGACTTTTCGGAGAATTGTTCTTGATTTCGTTTCTAGTCCGATTTTGATACATCGGTTGGTGTAGTATGATGTTATTAAACGTGTTCTATGGGTTGTATATCCATATATCGAGTTTGTTTAACTCGATTGACGATTCGAGTGTTCTTGGGAATTATTGAACATTTAGTGTTCGATTAAATGTCCCAATGAGTTTCCCTTCGATAGTTTGTTGGGATTTCCGTTGTTTTGGCCTTGATTCTCGTCGTAACCATGTGTTATTGTTCCTTCCGGAGGTTTATAGGTGTTCGAGGATTCCGATGTTGAATCTCGTTAGTGATTGATGATTCGTGTGGTGTTATTCTCGTAATACTCGTGGTGCTATCGCGTTCTTGATGGTGTTCGGGCGTTTGGGGCTATTCGACCGCGTCCTATCCGTCTGCCTCGCGATCGTGATTTCGAGGCAAGTACCTTGTCCATACTTTTCTTGTTTTGTGGATATGATAATTGGTGATCGTCTTTATATGTTTGTTTGATTGTTTGAAACGAGTTTTCAAAAGATTTGGCTAGTCATGTTAAAGGTTCACTTTCAAAACGCGTGTGTTTTGTGAATGGTGTAGTTTGTAAATGACTATGTGATTTCTGTGGATATGTTTGGTGTTGATGTTGCACTTGGTATTGCGTGTGGACGTATATTTCATTTCGGTGTGTTGTGGTTTGACGAGGTGTTTTGCTAAGTGTTTGATACCTCTGAATGAATTGTTTGGATATCTTTGTTGCATTGTGCTATGTGTGTGATTTGTTTAGCTAGCCAGCTCGGGAGGGTCCTTCGAGGCCTCGGGCGGGATCAATGGTATTACCCTGTTCCCAAGGCGATGCTTGGTGTGATATGTTATTTGTGCATGTTTACTTCGCTCACCGTGGGTTGGTTCGACGGGGCCACGACGGGAATTCCAATGGGTTGCGCCCTGGGTTCACGAGCGGTGAATGTATTTTACTCACCTCGGGGGGTCCGATGGGATCACGGAGTGAATTCAAATGGGTTGAGTCCGGGATTCACGAGTGAAATACTTCACAGGTTGGTGTTTATTTAGTGAATGTATTTTACTCACCTCGGGGGGTCCGACGGGATCACGGAGGGATTTCCAATGGGTTGAGTCCGGGAATCACGAGTAAAAACTTCACGAGTTGGTATTGATTTTTATGTCCGTCGAGGACACGTGAGTTGGGTTTTGGCCCTGTGAACCGTTGTCGGTTTTCTATTTGCGAAAACAAAACCTTTGGGTTGTGACCCCTGTTGATTTTGGAAAGATAAGGATTTGATAATCCTAATTTGTTTTCTAATAAAACTCACGAGGGTATTTTAAACCATTTTTGCAAACCGTTCTCGTATTGGTGATCTTTCGGATTTGGAAAGTTTTACTCAAATTCTTGCCTCGGGAAGTATTCGTTTCATGGTATATTAATCTTTAAGGACTCCTGATTATTATTGTTCTTGGGACTTGAATTGTATGGCTCGTATTTTTGCACTTGTACTTGCACTATCAAAAGAGTGGAGTTTTGCTAACCCCCGAATATTCGGGGGGTGGATGTCTATTTTTGCATTCAAGTTTTTGGAGCATAGCACAGGGTCGGCACGAAGGATGATGAAAGATGAACGATACTAATCACACGAGGATCTGTTGATGTCGTATTGGTCTAGTTGTATTTACTTTTCCGCTGCAGTATTTTTTCCCCGTTGTACGGGAGTTTATTGTATTTTGACCCCTGCGTGGGTATGTATTTGGAATTGAGTTATATGTTATTGTTGAAAGACCAAATCGGTCTACTGAGTCATTTTAGACTTAAAGGCGATGTTTAGATGTTTGATTTTAGTTATCAGCCTGGTAGATCCTCGAGGAAAGGGTCTACGGCGTGTAATATCCCTGAGTGGATTGGGGGTGTTACATAAATGGTATCAGAGCTTAGGTTGTGGAAACCTAGGCTGTCGGGTCAGTGGTGTCTGTTGAGTTTTGTCTTGTCGGATTTTGTCTGACTAAGTCGTGTCGCGACGCGTCGTCTGAGTTTGTTGGTCGTGATTAGTATCGTGGGCGATCATCATCTTCGTGCGACTTGTGGATGTAAGTCTCCCTTCTTTGTGTTATGCCTCGTGTGACACGAGCTATTTTTATGATTATATGTTAAGTGATGGAATCCTCTTATGGATTTTGATTTCGTGATATGTGGTTATTTGACCCTCATATTTCGTTCATATGAGGAGTAGTGTTGCTGGATTGTGCATGTTTGACTTTATTTCTTTTATCCGCTGCGTGAGTTCTTTTGTAATGGCTTCCGGTATTTTACCGACTGAGTTTTATTTCGAAAATCAATTCCATTAACCGAGTTTTTGGCATTATGGCCTTGATCATTTTGGCAAAATTCTTATGACGGTATTTAGTATTTTCTAAATGGCTTTTGTAAGTTTTTGAAATATTACCGTCACGAGCCTTTTTGGCGTTTTTGTAAATGGTTTTATCCTGGTGGGTTCCGGTGCGGGACCCACGTCGCTATAAAGTTTTGTGTAATTACCTGAAATTTTTGGGCATTCTAGCCTTTTTGGCATCGTCCTTTTTTTGGCATTGAATTATTTTCGAAAACTTGAGTATCTTAGAAATAAATTTTGAGACGTACGTTTAAAATGAATTGTTTTCTCGCGGTACTTCCAAGGTGCCACAATATGTTTCAAAATTCTTCTACCTCGAGGACCAAAATGTTTTGAGATATTTTGAATGTTTTATAAACACTTTTACTTAGACCCGAGGGTCGAATATTCTGAAAGCTTTTCACTAAAAGAAAGTGTCCTCATTTTTATCAAGTGCAAAATGGTTTTCCAAAGTCTCGATAACGATGTTTCACGTTTTTACTTTTTTTTGGAAAGGTGATACTCAAGATCGACCGATGTTTTTCTAAATTATTTTCCAAATGAGGTTTTCGTTTTTAAAACCTATCCATTCCCGTTTGATGGCTGGGTATGTATGTATGATGTTGGCTTTGTCGCTATGATGTTAACTCCCGAATATGATCACGGTGGTGACATGAACGTTGAGGCGTTGCCACGTATTTGTTGTACTATCCCTCTGTGAGAGGTGTGAACTGGTACTTAATGGTTGTCGTCTCGTGGTGGATTGCGTGTCCCACACGAGTGTGAGATGTTGAAGCTCGGGTTTGTACGTTGGTGTACATATGTGATTGCTTCATGATGTTTGTATTACGTGCTGGTTATCGTTCAGGCCATTGAGGTCACCAAACGATACCGTCGTTGTTGTAGGGTTTGTGTGTGTATTACTTTACGATGGTAATCGTTGTATATGATATGTGTTATGATTCCCTGTTGTGCTGAGTTGGCATCTCCGGTATGTTGTTTTGCGGTGTTTTGTTACATTGTATCTAGTATTTGTATTTTCGGTATGCCGAGCCGAGGCATTTCAACCGTGATGTGCCGGGGGAATGTACGTGTAATTTGTCCTTCTCGTCAGTAACACATTTCGAGTGTGGGCTCGAGGGTCACCGAATTCAGTTTTGCGAATTGGCTACCGAGACTTTCGGAGTTCGCGCTTCAGCACGGATATCAGAATTGGCTTTGAGAGGCCTTTGAAGGATGTTTCTGTCGATTACCTGTTGTGTCGTCTCCTTGATTTCGTTGTTGTGAGTTTCGGGGACGACACTTCTTTTAGAAGAGGTCGAATATAATACCCGTATTATTTTTGGCTTCTATATTTTCTCTTTCTCCAGTCTATCGATACGCTCATGTTCGTTGATACTTTCTGAACTTGTTCTGTATTTCGGTTTCATCGTTCGGACGAGCTGTGATCTTGTTTTGGGTCGATCGGCTTATCGCTGTAACTTTTCGAGTTCGGTTCGATTCTTGTGAACCTTGTTCGGAAGTAGCATCTTTTGATTCTACTAATTCTTTTATTCGAAATGGATCGGATTTGGAATTTCTGTATTTTCGACTCTGTCGACTCGTTTATGTTCGTTAACATTTTCTGAGCTTGTCCTGCCCCTTGCTTTTGTTGATCGAACGAGGGTGGTATTATTTCGAAATTACTCGTTCGTCGTTGTGACTTTTCAATTGTTATCCCTTTCCTGTGGATCTTATGTGAGTGTGCATCTTGTTTTTTTCACCAGATCATGTTTTGTCTCGAGTCGAGAAGTGAACCTCGGAGTTGTCGGTTGAACCTTATTGTTCTTCGTGATCCGAACATGATCGTTCGATTTTTGTTGTCTCGATCTTTGTGGTTCGATCGTTTGATTGTTCGGTTTTTGTTGATCTCGTTTCGTGATTGTTGAACATTCAGACTCCTTCGTAATTCCCTTAAGTTCGGGAAATTAGTCTCGTTTTCGATCTTCCAACCCTTGAGTGGTGGAATTCCGTATTTGTTCAGCGTTTGGCTCATGTGTTGATTGATATACCGTTGGGTTGGTCAATCGTATTGATTTTCGTTGGTTGTGTTTTGTGATTGTTCGGATAATCGACTTGATTGTATTATCTGTTTGATGACACTTGTCACTTGTTGATTTTATTATGTCTCTACCGGTGGCATTGTGTTGGTCGTCCTGGAGCGTGTTTTCACGCCGTATATTCATTGCGTTGCTTGTAACATTTCGCCGATGGGCGTAAGTTACGCTTTTCTTGTGTATCTCGTTGAGTTTTTCCTGGCGGGGATATTTCTTCTCCCTACTTGTTTTAAGTTTCGGGACGAAACTTCTTTTAAGGAGGGTAGAATGTAATATCCGCAATTTCGAATTCCGGTAATTTTCTTTTTTCGGCAGAAGTCTGTTTTGACGACTCGCTCATGACCGTTTCGTCATTTCGAGAATGATTAATTCTGCACTTTTTGTCATCCGAGTTCGTTTCGATGTTGTTTTGTTGAGTTCCGTGCTTTTTAGCGGCTTTTCCGCATTTGAGCTCGATTCTTGCGAATCTCGTCCGAAACTGTTGTTTCGAGTTTCTCGTAAGTTCATTTAATGTTATTATTCATGTTGCGAGCTTTGGTTCGGTGTCTCGATCATGTATCGTGTATTTCGGACATTTTGGGCCATTTTTGTAATTTCCCAAAGTTTGGGGTAATTACTTCCGTTGTCGAATTCCGACCCTTCGGGTGGTCAGAATCATGTGTTCTCTTAGCGCTTGGATTCGTCTTCGCGAGTACTTCATAACCGTATCTTCGGTTTTTATTTAGGTTTGGGTTTCGGGGTCGTCCGGGCCGTCGGAGTGGCCACGGCCGAGTCACGGCCGGAGCAGGGCCTGGCCTGGCCGAGTTACGGCCGTAAGGTGCCGGTTACGGCCGTAACGTGTGCCGGTTACGGCCGTAAGGCATGATCGGGTACGGCCGTATGGCGCCTGGCAGCTTCCTGACGAAGGCCGGTTACGGCCGTAATGTGTGCCAATTAGGGCCGTAAGTGTACGGCAGCTGCTGGAATGATTTTTGACGAATGCCGGTTACGGCCGTAAGGCCTGCCGAGTACGGCCGTAAGGGGCCGAGTTACGGCCGTAAGGCACTGCCGGTTACATCCGTAACCCTACCGGCTATATATAGCCTGGACTCGGCCAGACTTCATTTTTAGGCGTTTTTCTTCCTTTTTCGGCGGCTGGCGACGGGAGGCTCGGGAAATTGAGTTCTTGGCCGATTCTAATCATTTCCAAGGCATTTTGGAAGATCCTTGTTGACTATATCAACATCTAATCCGTGTGTTTCGTCGAATCAAGGTATATTTCTTGATTTTCCTTCATGTTGACTTTTCGGAGAATTGTTCTTGATTTCGTTTCTAGTCCGATTTTGATACATCGGTTGGTGTAGTATGATGTTATTAATCGTGTTCTATGGGTTGTATATCCATATATCGAGTTTGTTTAACTCGATTGATGTTTCGAGTGTTCTTAGGAATTATTGAACATTTAGTGTTCGATTAAATGTCCCAATGAGTTTCCCTTCGATAGTTTGTTGGGATTTCCGTTGTTTTGGCCTTGATTCTCGTCGTAACCATGTGTTATTGTTCCTTCCGGAGGTTTATAGGTGTTCGAGGATTCCGATGTTGAATCTCGTTAGTGATTGATGATTCGTGTGGTGTTATTCTCGTAATACTCGTGGTGCTATCGCGTTCTTGATGGTGTTCGGGCGTTTGGGGCTATTCGACCGTGTCCTATCCGTCGTCTCGTTGCGATCGTGATTTCGAGGCAAGTACCTTGTCCATACTTTTCTTGTTTTGTGGATATGATAATTGGTGATCGTCTTTATATGTTTGTTTGATTGTTTGAAACGAGTTTTCAAAAGATTTGGCTAGCCATGTTAATGGTTCACTTTCAAAACGCGTGTGTTTTGTGAATGGTGTAGTTTGTAAATGACTATGTGATTTCTGTGGATATGTTTGGTGTTGATGTTGCACTTGGTATTGCGTGTGGACGTATATTTCATTTCGGTGTGTTGTGGTTTGACGAGGTGTTTTGCTAAGTGTTTGATACCTCTGAATGAATTGTTTGGATATCTTTGTTGCATTGTGCTATGTGTGTGATTTGTTTAGCTAGCCAGCTCGGGAGGGTCCTTCGAGGCCTCGGGCGGGATCAATGGTATTACCCTGTTCCCAAGGCGATGCTTGGTGTGATATGTTATTTGTGCATGTTTACTTCGCTCACCGTGGGTTGGTTCGACGGGGCCACGACGGGAATTCCAATGGGTTGCGCCCTGGGTTCACGAGCGGTGAATGTATTTTACTCACCTCGGGGGGTCCGACGGGATCACGGAGGAAATTCCAATGGGTTGAGTCCGGTATTCACGAGTGAAAGACTTCACAGGTTGGTGTTTATTTAGTGAATGTATTTTACTCACCTCGGGGGGTCCGACGGGATCACGGAGGGATTTCCAATGGGTTGAGGAATCACGAGTAAAAACTTCACGAGTTGGTATTGATTTTTATGTCCGTCGAGGACACGTGAGTTGGGTTTTGGCCCTGTGAACCGTTGTCGGTTATCTATTTGCGAAAACAAAACCTTTGGGCTGTGACCCCTGTTGATTTTGGAAAGATAAGGATTTGATAATCCTAATTTGTTTTCTAATAAAACTCCCGACGGTATTTTAAACCATTTTTGCAAACCGTTCTCGTATTGGTGATCTTTCGGATTTGGAAAGTTTTACTCAAATTCTTGCCTCGGGAAGTATTCATTTCGTGGTATATTAATCTTTAAGGACTCCTCATTATTATTGTTCTTGGGACTTGAATTGTATGGCTCGTATTTTTGCACTTGTACTTGCACTAGCAAAACAGTGGAGTTTTGCTAACCCCCGAATATTCGGGGGGTGGATGTCTATTTTTGCATTCATGTTTTTGGAGCATAGCACAGGGTCGGCACGAAGGATGATGAAAGATGAACGATACTAATCACACGAGGATCCGTTGATGTCGTATTGGTCTAGTTGTATTTACTTTTCCGCTGCAGTATTTTTTCCCCGTTGTACGGGAGTTTATTGTATTTTGACCCCTGCGTGGGTATGTATTTGGAATTGAGTTGTATGTTATTGTTGAAAGACCAAATCGGTCTACTGAGTCATTTTAGCCTTAAAGGCGATGTTTAGATGTTTGATTTTAGTTATCAGCCTGGTAGATCCTCGAGGAGAGGGTCTACGGCGTGTAATATCCCTGAGTGGATTGGGGGTGTTACATAAATGGTATCAGAGCTTAGGTTGTGGAAACCTAGGCTGTCGGGTCAGTGGTGTCTGTTGAGTTTTGTCTTGTCGGATTTTATCTGACTAAGTCGTGTCGCGACGCGTCGTCTGAGTTTGTTGGTCGTGATTAGTATCGTGGGCGATCATCATCTTCGTGCGACTTGTGGATGTAAGTCTCCCTTCTTTGTGTTGTGCCTCGTGTGACACGAGCTATTTTTATGATTATATGTTAAGTGATGGAATCCTATTATGGATTTTGATTTCGTGATATGTGGTTATTTGACCCTCATATTTCGTTCATATGAGGAGTAGTGTTGCTGGATTGTGCATGTTTGACTTTATTTCTTTTATCCGCTGCGTGAGTTCTTTTGTAATGGCTTCCGGTATTTTACCGACTGAGTTTTATTTCGAAAATCAATTCCATTAACTGAGTTTTTGGCATTATAGCCTTGATCATTTTGGCGAAATTCTTATGACGGTATTTAGTATTTTCTAAATGGCTTTTGTAAGTTTTTGAAATATTATCGTCATCAGCCTTTTTGGCGTTTTTGTAAATGGTTTTATCCTGGTGGGTTCCGGCGTGGGACCCACGGCGCTATAAAGTTTTATGTAATTACCTGAAATTTTTGGGCATTCTAGCCTTTTTGGCATCGTCCTTTTTTTGGCATTGAATTATTTTCGAAAACTTGAGTATCTTAGAAATAAATTTTGAGACGTACGTTTAAAATGAATTGTTTTCTCGCGGTACTTCCAAGGTGCCACAATATGTTTCAAAATTCTTCTACCTCGAGGACCAAAATGTTTTGAGATATTTTCAATGTTTTATAAACACTTTTACTTAGACCTGAGGGTCGAATATTCTGAAAGCTTTTCACTAAAAGAAAGTGTCCTCATTTTTATCAAGTGCGAAATGGTTTTCCAAAGTCTCGATAACGATGTTTCACGTTTTTACTTTTTTTTGGAAAGGTGATACTCAAGATCGACTGGTGTTTTTCTAAATTATTTTCCAAATGAGGTTTTCGTTTTTAAAACCTATCCATTCCCGTTTGATGGCTGGGTATGTATGTATGATGTTGGCTTTGTCGCTATGATGTTAACTCCCGAATATGATCGAGTTGGTGGCATGAACGTTGAGGCGTTGCCACGTATTTGTTGTACTATCCCTCTGTGAGAGGTGTGAACTGGTACTTAATGGTTGTCGTCTCGTGGTGGATTGCGTGTCCCACACGAGTGTGAGATGTTGAAGCTTGGGTTTGTACGTTGGTGTACATATGTGATTGCTTCATGATGTTTGTATTACGTGCTGGTTATCGTTCAGGCCATTGAGGTCGCCAAACGATACCGTCGTTGTTGTAGGGTTTGTGTGTGTATTACTTTACGATGGTAATCGTTGTATATGATATGTGTTATGATTCCCTGTTGTGCTGAGTTGGCATCTCCGGTATGTTGTTTTGCGGTGTTATGTTCCATTGTATCTAGTATTTGTATTTTCGGTATGCCTAGCCGAGGCATTTCAACCGTGATGTGCTGGGGGAATGTACGTGCAATTTGTCCTTCTCGTCAGTAACACATTTCGAGTGTGGACTCGAGGGTCACCGAATTCAGTTTTGCGAATTAGCTACCGAGACTTACGGAGTTCGCGCTTCAGCACATATATCAGAATCGGCTTTGAGAGGCCTTTGAAGGATGTTTCTGTCGATTTCCTGTTGTGTCGTCTCCTTGATTTCGTTGTTGTGAGTTTCGGGGATGACACTTATTTTAGAAGAGATCGAATATAATACCCGTATTATTTTTGGCTTCTATATTTTCTCTTTCTCCAATCTATCGATACGCTCATGTTCGTTGATACTGTAACACCCCGATAAGGCGGCCATTACAGTGCCGTGGACCCCACACTAGGATCCACCAGGCGATACCCAAAGTACAGATTAAATATGCAAAACATGTGATGCCGAACCACAAAACAAGGTACTTACTCCGATCTGGAGTTTACAACAGTATGGCCTACGGCCTTATTACACACAGGATCCAAAACATAAGTATAATCCATATGGGGATGAATTATACCTTAAAATAACAATACATTTGTTCAAACTTAAAATAAAGCGAAAAGATAACATTACACGGTACGAACATGACCGGACACGAAAGACTTGGGGCCCCCGAACTAGTATCCTTCGAACCCTTCGTCATCACCTTGATCTTCCCATGCCTTGCCTTTTCCACGACCTAAAATACAACACAAGTATTTCGCCCAACACAGGGTCAGATATACATGATAAATGATTCTCAAGATAGTATACAATTCACGTATATAAGATTTTAAGAATAACTTCCCGACTAACGAACATACCCCTCGGGCGTATGAACGTCACACAAAACGTCGAACACATCCAAGTATAAAAATGGGTGTGAGCGACTAAGATAGTATGGCTCAAGAGGGACATCACAAAGACGCCCGATCCGAATATGTGTCGGTGCACATGTCCACCCCGTATACGGAATCCGTGATATACGCGGGACAATGTACCTAATTAGCCTCAACGAACTACGCCTCGTGTGCACTGACCTTTCACGGAAAAATATTCACGCATGACTATATATGTGCCCGGCTAAAAATCCTACACAATATCCAATCGAACGTAGATATGATCGCGATATGTCACGATGCAACATGACAACGAATTCAAGAATTTCACAAAATCCGAATAAGGATCGAGGACTCACCGAGATGACAACAAGATCAACAATATCAAGGGACCAAAAGTAACGAACTTGGGAATACAATCCCACTATGAAAAACGGACATCATTAAGAGCAACATCGATCACAAGACACAAGTTCATAAGTGTTTTATATACACGAAATGCATAATCATCATAAGAATCCACACATCATTATAACCAAGCAAGATAACTTGCCTCAATACGGAGGCGAGTAAAGTCCTTCTTTGTCGAACGAATGACTGCCCTCGATTCAAAATCGGTTACTCGGACAATTAACCTTGAATGAAGTATATTTCACTCAATAATACGTTCATATAATCATCTATACCAAACTTCAACGATACAATATCCTAATCCTCATTTGAGTAGTTTCAACTTATTAAGATGTTGAGGGTTTACTCCAAGAATCCTATTCAATGCCATTCTATTCTTACAATTGATTACAAGATGTTTACCAAATGTTTCCGGATTAAGATGTGTTAACAATAATTTCCTACTCCTCAAACTCATCAAGGACATCAAAAAGAAAATCTGCACTACCATCAATTACTTATGTTGAGTTAAGTAGTTACAATTCCATATTATGATTGTGAAGACCACTACAAGTTCAACACCTTCTTTATAATCTTTTAATTAACTTGGAGGTTCAAGCATTAATCCTCTGGATTCACTTAGCTTAGGTTCAAGAAGGTTATTCCAAACTTCTAATGATCAACAAGGGTTCTCAAAACATTTTATGGTAATTATTCTAAGAAGTTATTTACATCATAATGAAACAAAGATTATTAATAGTCTATTGGTGTTATTAGTCCATAAACAAGAGTTTGGTTTAACTAAACATGATCATCATCTTTGAAGATACTAAAAACACAACCTTACAAACCCTTAACTATCATATTCATCATTAAGTTTGTTGGAAGTCTAACTATGAACATGTTTAGCTTGATTAAATCATCACTAGGTGGAGTATACTTAATCACTATCATTATAACTATGAGATTATAGGGTTAAATCGTAGAACATACCTTCAGAAATGAAGAACAATACACCAAACCACAAGAACACAATATAAGCTTCAAGAATGTCTCCAAGTTCCAAACAACAAGCTCCAAAATCGAAATGTAAAGCTCAAACACAAGTTGGAAGAAGGTAATTTGATCTAGGGGTGCAAGAGGATGATTATCTAGGTGAAAATTCAGAGTTTGGTCGTGCAAAATGAAAGACACAAGCTCTCTATTTATAATAGCACAGTTAGTTACGTACGTTATCACAAGAGGATAACGTACGTTAAGTGCTTTACGTACGCTACAAGGAAAGTATTACGTATGTAAGATAAGTCCAGAGGCTACTGGACTGAAATACGAACTTCGTTACGTACGTTACCTATCGCAAAGACACGCACGTAATGTAGGTCAACTAGATTGGCTCCAAAAGATCGATATTCAAATCCTACCCGCCCCACACGCCGAAAGTTGGGATCGGATACGATTGACCGTTACGTACGTAATGTGCACACCAAGCTACGCACGTAAAGGCCTCAAAATAGCGTACGCTATGACTTACAATTAACGACGTTAGGCTCAGGTTTTTAATAGTTCAATATGCACTTATCTCTACAACATGAAAATTCAAACATAATACGAGTGATCATTTTATTCAAGTCTATTATGTTATATTCCAACATCAATATTCATTTCACAATTGCAACAAGATTACAACGGTATTAAATTATCCGAATAGTACAACAAAGAAGTAAGAATTCGTCGGATATTACATACTCCCCCTTAAAAGGGGTTTCGTCCTCGAAACTAAGGGGTAAACAATTCAGGATACCTCTCTTGCATGCTTCTCTCCGTCTCCCACGTGGCTTCCTCGACCCCGTGTCGAGACCACCGAACCTTTAGTAGGGGAATCGTCTTATTACGCAGCTTGTTTGATCCTCTTCTCAAGTATTCGTACGGGCGCTCCTCATACGAATGATCCTCCGATAAATCAATCTCATCGAATCAAGTACATGACTCGGCCGCAACGTATTTCCTTAATCGGGAGACATGGAACACGTTATGGATCCGCCTGTGGCTGGTGGTAAAGCCAAGCGATAAGCCAAATCGCCTATTCGTTCCAAAACCTCAAACGGCCCGATATACCTCGGACTCAGCTTGCCTCGTTTTCCAAAACGAAAGACTCCTCGGGTAGGTGACACCTTCATTAGTACATGGTCGCCGACCTCGAACTCAAGCGGCCGCCGGTTGTCTGCGTAGGACTTCGTCGGCTTTGAGTCCACAAGAACGACTCGATCGTGAGCGATCTTCTCACGGCCGCTAGCAACATGTCGGGTTCCGTACCCAGAGATTCCGATAGTTCGTCCCAAAGACAAAGGGGACCTACGGCGACGGCCATATAATGCCTCATACGGTGCCATCCGAATCGAAGCGTGCCAACTATTATTATAAGTGAATTCCACCAAGGGTAGCCGGGCCTCCCAATCATCCTTCCAATCGAGAACACATGCCCTCAAAGATATCCTCTAAAGTTTGGATAGTTCTCTCAGTCTGACCATCCGTCTGTGGGTGAAATGCTGTGCTGAAGTTCAAATGCGTGCCCATCGCACGATGAACTGCCTTCCAGAAGTGTGACACGAATCGCCCGTCACGGTCTGAAACAATACTCTTGGGGGTACCGTGTAATCTCACAATTTCCTTAATAAACAGCTGGGCCAATCTCTCGGGACCCCACGCGTCCTTAATCTCCAAGAAGTGGGCTGATTTGGTCAGACGGTCCACAATCACCCAAATCGTATTCATTCCTCGACGACTCGTCGGCAATCTAGTAATAAAATCCATTGATATGTCCTCCCATTTCCACTCGGGAATCGGGAGCGGTTTCAGCATTCCTGCGGGTCGCTGGTGCTCAATCTTAACCTGCTGACAGGTTAAACATCTCGAAACAAACTCGGCAACCTCACGTTTCATATTTCCCCACCAATAATTCTGCTTCAAATCCTTATACATCTTGCTAGATCCCGGGTGAATAGAGTACGGGGTAGCATGGGCTTCTCTCATGATAGAGTTCCTTAACTCTTCGTCAGCGGGTACACAAACTCGATTTCTAAATCGTATCAATCCATCCTCGTGGATCACGAATCCAGGGGCTTTCCCTTGGGTTACCTCATCCCGGACTCGAGATAAGAATGGGTCCGTAACTTGCCTCGATCTGATCATATCATTAAGAGATGAAGAAATCTCAAGGGTGCAAAGTTGTCCCTGAATACGCTGTAACCAGACTTCAATTTCTGGCCTCATAAGGTCCAATTGCAACTCTCTCTGTGCTGTCAAACGGCTCACCATCTGCTTCCCGCACTGTCTTACGGCTCAAAGCATCAAGAACTACATTTGCTTTGCCGGATGATAAAGGATCTCGATATCGTAGTCTTTGATGAGTTCTAGCCACCTTCTTTGCCTCATGTTTAACTCCTTCGAGTAAAAATGTATTTCGTGCTTTTGTGATCGGTGAAAATCGGGCAGTTTACTCCATACAGATAATGACGCCAAATTTTTAAAGCAAACACCACCGCCGCGAGTTCTAAATCATGGGTGGGGTAGTTGACCTCGTAAGGTCGTAGTTGTCTCGATGCATAGGAGATCACCTTCCCGCTTTGCATTAGTACACACCCAAGGCCCCGTTTAGATGCATCACTATACACTACAAACCCTTCCGTCCTTTCGGTAGGACTAAAATAGGTGCCGAAATCAACCGACTCTTAAGTTCATCAAAGCTCACGACAAGCCTCCGACCATAAGTATTTCTTATCCTTCCTCAACAAATTAGTCATTGGTTGGGCAATTTTGGAAAAACCTCCACGAACCGTCGGTAATAACTCGCTAGTCCCAAGAAACTGCGTACTTCCTTAACGCTCTTTGGTGGTAACTGGCCTCGGATAGCTTCGCTTCTCGCGGGTCTACTCGCACTCCATCAATCGATATCACATGCCCGAGAAAGATAACTTCATTTATCCGTAACTCACATTTAGAAAATTTTCCATAAAGCCGCTCTCGCCTTAACGCCGAGAACTAGATGGAGATGACGCCGTGCTCTTCATGGTCACGAGAATAGATCGTAACGTCGTCAATAAAAACGACTACAAAGCGATCCAGATAATTAATAAACACTCGATTCATCAGCTCCATAAATACCGCCGTGCATTCACCCAAAAGGCATCACTACGAACTCATAATGCCCATAGCGAGTACGAAAAGCGGTCTTGAAATATCGACTCACGAATCCTCAATCGATGGTAACCAGACCTCAGTCGATCTTAGAAAACACAAGAGCCCCTTGAAGCCGATCCAATAAATCATCAATACGCGCAATGGGTATTTGTTCTTAATGGTTACCTGTTCAACTCACGATAGTCAATACACACACATAGAGATCCGTCCTTCTTACGTACAAATAGTAATCGGTGCTCCCCAAGGGGACGACTGGTCTAATGTAACCCTTCTCGGTCAAATCCTCAAGTTGGCTCTTCAGCCTCCCGCATCTCGGTGAGCCATACGATACGGTGCTTTTGAAAGCGGGACGCAGTGCTCTAACTCAATATTGAACTCTACATCACGATGTGGAGGTAAGCCTGCAACTCATCCGAAATACGTCCGGGTAGTCTCGGACTACCGGAATATCGATCAATTCAACTGGTCGACCCATTGTTTTGGTCATGTAACACCAATAGCCAATACATCCTTGATTAAGCGGTTTCACCGCTTTCATAGCGGATGATTTTCCTAACGATCGGGATTATCACCTGAAGGTACACTCAATACCATCATCGATGTGACGGTTCATCGTCGCTTGCGGACACTAATTATAGCATCATGACGGTCCATCCAATCGATACCCAAGATCACATCATCTTTAGGTAAATCGACCACAATTAAGTTTGACAACCACTCACGGTCGTTCATCCGAATCGAGCGATCTCTGAACTTCACGATTCCCAACAATTCTTCTACCATCGGGTAGACCAATTATATAGGGTTCACAATTGATAACATGCTCTAGTTGCAAACGACTCAAACAAGAAGTAGATAAAAAGGAGTGTGAAGCACCAGTATCAAAAAGAACACAGACAGGCTGAGATTGGATCTCGAGAGTACCTGCAATCATGCTGGCTTCGGGATCCTCAGCCCTCTTCATCTCGTAAACTCTAGGTTTTGCAGCCCCTGCACTGATGTACCGCTTGATTTCCACGTCCCATCCCTTTGTTTGCCCTTAGTCCGATAAGAAGCGGATGGAGGTACTGTCCCGAATCAAGATTGTCTTGGAGCATGAGATGCTGCGGGAGTACGTCCTAGTCCAATCCTACAATAACGAGCACGATGTCCGTTCTTCCCACATGTATGGCATGACACGGCTGGCCTAGGACATTTCGAATTGATGTGTCCCGGGTCTCCACAATTATAGCACACAACAGATAGGCTGACCGCTCGAGGTTGCAATCCGGTTGGCTTCGATGCCGTAGGTTGCCGTTCAGAAGGATTTGGCACCGGTTGGGGTCTCTTGAATGCTCCCCGGTTGCTGTCTGACTGGTTCTGGTTCCTAAATTTCTTGTTGTTAGACTGCGGTTGCTTCTTGGAAATTTCCTTCACGGTCAATTCGTACTCCAGAGCCTTCTCGATGAACTCCGGTAGGGTCACACAACGATGGTTCAACAGCTGCATTCTCATTCGGGGTTTAAGCCTTTTGAGAAAGTATTTGATCTTATCAGCTTCTGTGTGGACAATCGTCGCGGCAAAAGGGAGAAGTGCCTGGAATTTCTCGGCGATAGATAGTACGTCATCATCTTCGGACGGTTCCGGATTCAGCAATTCTGATAATTTGGCCTCGCGGAGAGGACATGGATAGTAACGATCTAGCATGAGATTTTTAAATTCTTCCCAAGTACATACGCCATCACCGGCCTCACCGAAAGCCACCAAGTGTGGGCGCCTTGCCCAAGTAGTAAGCCGCCACGAGACGCGATTCTCTATCGGGATGTCTACCATATCGAACAACTTCTCAAGTGTTCGATCCAATGCACGATATCGGCCGGCTCAGGAACCTTCAAAATCGGGGTCGTTGGCGCGAGATGTCACCGATGATCCGATTCACCGCCCGCCATGTATAGGAGGTGGCCCCGATGGCCGGGTCGGTAGCGACTCTGTATTGTTTCCATTAATCGACCCATTTGGGTCATTCGAGCCATCATGCCTGCATTACAGTGTAAGGATCGACACGTGCATCATCGCGTCCATTGTGGTGCGATTGGTCCCTAGAAGGCGAATCACCGCTGCGGAACTATGCTCGCGTTCGCACGTCTGTTGCTCGCGGACGGATTCGCCCCTTCCGCGCCTCGCCCTCTCGCCACGGCCTCTCAAATTTCTTTCCATACTGAAAGAATCAATTTGCAATGATAATCATAAGTATAGTTCATAATACCAATCAGAATTCATGCTAAGTTAATGGCAGTAAGAAATTACATATTCGAGAAAACAGTTCGTAATGAGTTATCATCACTACGAGGGTCACACAAAATATCATGTCGACGTTTGAGTCGAATGATTTCAATCATATAATCAATCCAGAATTTTAGTTGAATCATCAATCAGATAATTCCTGCCACAAACCCTTAAAATACCAAGATCAACAAGGAGATCTATTCAGAGATCAATATCATGTCAATAATTTATTCATGGTTCATTAAGTACGTACCGCATTTGGCTCGTAGGATCAGGCGCTCGCACGGGTCACACGTGACACGAAGGTCTCTTGATACTAGTTCAATACACAAAGACTCAAAAAGAAAGAAAACGACCTCTAGCAAAATAAATTTTCTCTCGATACCATCTTCTCGTAACACCCCGATAAGGCGGCCATTACAAAGGCCGTGGACCCCACACTAGATCCACTGTGCGATACCCAAAGTACATGATTAAATATGCAAAACATGTGATGCCGAACCACAAAACAAGGTACTTACTCCGATCCGGAGTTTACAATGATGGCCTACGGCCTTATTACACACAGGATCCAAAACATAAGTATAATCCATATGGGGATGAATTATACCTTAAAATAACAATACATTTGTTCAAACTTAAAATAAAGCGAAAAGATAACATTACACGGTACGAACATGACCGGACACGAAAGACTTGGGGCCCCCGAACTAGTATCCTTCAAACCCTTCGTCATCACCTTGATCTTCCCGTGCCTTGCCTTTTCCACGACCTAAAATACAACACAAGTATTTCGCCCAACACAGGGTCAGATATACATGATAAATGATTCTCAAGATAGTATACAATTCACGTATATAAGATTTTAAGAATAACTTCCCGACTAACGAACATACCCCTCGGGCGTATGAACGCTCAGTCACAAAACGTCGAACACATCCAAGTATAAAAATGGACTGTGAGCGACTAAGATAGTATGGCTCAAGAGGGACGTCACAGTACGCCCGATCCGAATATGTGTCATTGCACATGTCCACCCCGTATACGGAATCCAGGATATACGCGGGACAATGTACCTAATTAGCCTCAACGAACTACGTCTCGTGTGCACAGCCTTTCACGGAAAAATATTCACGCATGACTATATATGTGCCCGGCTAAAAATTCTACACAATATCCAATCGGAACGTAGATATGACTCCGGATATGTCACGATGCAACATGACAATGAATTCAAGAATTTCACAAAATCCGAATAAGGATCGAGGACTCACCGAGATGACAACAAGATCAACAATATCAAGGGACCAAAAGTAACGAACTTGGGAATACAATCCCACTATGAAAAACGGGACATCATTAAGAGCAACATCAGATCACAAGACACAAGTTCATAAGTGTTTTATATACACGAAATGCATAATCATCATAAGAATCCACACATCATTATAACCAAGCAAGATAACTTGCCTCAATACGGAGGCGAGTAAAGTCCTTCTTTGTCGAACGAATACCGCCATCGATTCAAAATCGGTTACTCGGACAATTAACCTTGAATGAAGTATATTTCACTCAATAATACGTTCATATAATCATCTATACCAAACTTCAACGATACAATATCCTAATCCTCATTTGAGTAGTTTCAACTTATTAAGATGTTGAGGGTTTACTCCAAGAATCCTATTCAATGCCATTCTATTCTTACAATTGATTACAAGATGTTTACCAAATGTTTGTCGGATTAAGATGTGTTAACAATAATTTCCTACTCCTCAAACTCATCAAGGACATCAAAAAGAAAATCTGCACTACCATCAATTACTTATGTTGAGTTAAGTAGTTACAATTCCATATTATGATTGTGAAGACCACTACAAGTTCAACACCTTCTTTATAATCTTTTAATTAACTTGGAGGTTCAAGCATTAATCCTCTGGATTCACTTAGCTTAGGTTCAAGAAGGTTATTCCAAACTTCTAATGATCAACAAGGGTTCTCAAAACATTTTATGGTAATTATTCTAAGAAGTTATTTACATCATAATGAAACAAAGATTATTAATAGTCTATTGGTGTTATTAGTCCATAAACAAGAGTTTGGTTTAACTAAACATGATCATCATCTTTGAAGATACTAAAAACACAACCTTACAAACCCTTAACTATCATATTCATCATTAAGTTTGTTGGAAGTCTAACTATGAACATGTTTAGCTTGATTAAATCATCACTAGGTGGAGTATACTTAATCACTATCATTATAACTATGAGATTATAGGGTTAAATCGTAGAACATACCTTCTTAAATGAGAACAATACACCAAACCACAAGAACACAATATAAGCTTCAAGAATGTCTCCAAGTTCCAAACAACAAGCTCCAAAATCGAAATGTAAAGCTCAAACACAAGTTGGAAGAAGGTAATTTGATCTAGGGGTGCAAGAGGATGATTATCTAGGTGAAAATTCGAGTTTGGTCGTGCAAAATGAAAGACACAAGCTCTCTTTTATAACAAAGACAATTAGTTACGACGTTATCACAAGAGGATAACGACGTTAAGTGCTTTACGACGCTACAAGGAAAGTATTACGACGTAAGATAAGTCCAGAGGCTATCGGATCAAATACGAACTTCGTTACGTACGTTACCTATCGCAGCATTACGTACGTAATGTAGGTCAACTAGATTGGCTCCAAAAGATCAGATATTCAAATCCTACCCGACCCCACACGCCGAAAGTTGGGATCGGATACGATTGCACTGGTTACGTACGTAACAGGCACACCGTTACGTACGTAAAGGCCTCAAAATAGCGTACGCTATGACTTACGATTAACGTACGTTAGGCTCAGTTTTTTAATAGTTCAATATGCACTTATCTCTACAACACTGAAAATTCAAACATAATACGAGTGATCATTTTATTCAAGTCTATTATGTTATATTCCAACATCAATATTCATTTCACAATTGCAACAAGATTACAACAGTATTAAATTATCCGAATAGTACAACAGCAAGTAAGAATTCCGTCGGATATTACAGATACTTTCTGAACTTGTTCTGTATTTCGGTTTCATCGTTCGGACGAGCTGTGATCTTGTTTTGGGTCGATCGGGTTATCGCTGTAACTTTTCCGAGTTCGGTTCGATTCTTGTGAACCTTGTTCGGAAGTAGCATCTTTTGATTCTACTAATTCTTTTATTCGAAATGGATCGGATTTGGAATTTCTGTATTTTCGACTCCGTCGACTCGTTTATGTTCGTTAACATTTTCTGAGCTTGTCCTGCCCCTTGCTTTTGCTGATCGAACGAGGGTGGTATTATTTAGAAATTACTCGTTCGTCATTGTGACTTTTCAATTGTTATTCCCTTTCCTGTGGATCTTATGTGAGTGTGCATCTTGTTGTTTTCACCGGATCATGTTTTGTCTCGAGTCGAGATGTGAACCTCGGAGTTGTCGGTTGAACCTTATTGTTCTTCGTGATCCGAACATGATCGTTCGATTTTTGTTGTCTCGATCTTTGTGGTTCGATCGTTTGATTGTTCGGTTTTTGTTGATCTCGTTTCGTGATTGTTGAACATTCAGACTCCTTCGTAATTCCCTTAAGTTCGGGAAATTAGTCTCGTTTTTGGTCTTCCAACCCTTGAGCGGTGGAATTCCGTATTTGTTCAGCGTTTGGCTCTTGTGTTGATTGATATACCGTTGGGTTGGTCAATCGTATTGATTTTTGTTGGTTGTGTTTTGTGATTGTTCGGATAATTGACTTGATTGTATTATCTGTTTGATGACACTTGTCACTTGTTGATTTTATTATGTCTCTACCGGTGGCATTGTGTTGGTCGTCCTGGAGCGTGTTTTCACGCCGTATATTCATTTGCGTTGTTTGTAACGTTTCGTCGATGGGCGTAAGTTACGCTTTTCTTGTGTATCTCGTTGAGTTTTTCCTGGCGGGGATATTGCTTCTCCCTACTTGTTTTAAGTTTCGGGACGAAACTTCTTTTAAGGAGGGTAGAATGTAATATCGGCAATTTCGAATTCCGGTAATTTTCTTTTTCCGGCAGAAGTCTGTTTTGACGACTCGCTCATGACCGTTTCGTCATTTCGAGAATGATTAATTCTGCACTTTTTGTCATCCGAGTTCGTTTCGGTGTTGTTTTGTTGAGTTCCGTGCTTTTTAGCGGCTTTTCCGCATTTGAGCTCGATTCTTGTGAATCTCGTCCGAAACTGTTGTTTCGAGTTTCTCGTAAGTTCATTTAATGTTATTATTCATGTTGAGAGCTTTGGTTCGGTGTCTCGATCATGTATCGTGTATTTTGGACATTTTGGGCCATTTTTGTAATTTCCCAAAGTTTGGGGTAATTACTTCCGTTGTCGAATTCCGACCCTTCGGGTGGTCATAATCGTGTGTTCTCTTAGCGCTTGGATTCGTCTTCACGAGTACTTCGTAACCGTATCTTCGGTTTTTATTTAGGTTCGGGTTTCGGGGTCGTCCGGGACGTCGGAGTGGCCACGGCCGAAGCCGGCCACGAGGTGGCCTCGCCCGCCGAGTTACGGCCGTAAGGTGCGATTACGCTGGCCGTAACGTGTTCCAGTTACGGCCGTAAGTCGTGATCGGGTACGGCCGTATGGCGCCTGGCAGCTTCCTGACGAAGGCCGGTTACGGCCGAAATGTGTGCCAGTTACGGCCGTAAGTGTCCGGCACCTGCTGGAATGATTTTTGACGAATGCCGGTTACGGCCGTAAGGCCTGCCGAGTACGGTCGTAAGGGGCCGAGCTACGGCCGTAAGGCACTGCCGGTTACGGCCGTAACCCTGCCGGCTATATATAGCCTGGACTCGGCCAGACTTCATTTTTAGGCGTTTTTCTTCCTTTTTCGGCGGCTGGCGACGGGAGGCTCGGGAAATTGAGTTCTTGGCCGATTCTAATCATTTCCAAGGCATTTTGGAAGATCCTTGTTGACTATATCAACATCTAATCCGTGTGTTTCGTCGAATCAAGGTATATTTCTTGATTTTCCTTCAAGTTGACTTTTCGGAGAATTTTTCTTGATTTCGTTTCTAGTCCGATTTTGATACATCGGTTGGTGTAGTATGATGTTATTAATCGTGTTCTATGGGTTGTATTTCCATATATCGAGTTTGTTTAACTCGATTGACGATTCGAGTGTTCTTGGGAATTATTGAACATTTAGTGTTCGATTAAATGTCCCAATGAGTTTCCCTTCGATAGTTTATTGGGATTTCCGTTGTTTTGGCCTTGATTCTCGTCGTAACCATGTGTTATTGTTCCTTCCGGAGGTTTATAGGTGTTCGAGGATTCCGATGTTGAATCTCGTTAGTGATTGATGATTCGTGTGGTGTTATTCTCGTAATACTCGTGGTGCTATCGCGTTCTTGATGGTGTTCGGGTTGGGGCTATTCGACCGCTGGCCCTATCCGTCGTCTCGTTGCGATCGTGATTTCGAGGCAAGTACCTTGTCCATACTTTTCTTGTTTTGTGGATATGATAATTGGTGATCGTCTTTATATGTTTGTTTGATTGTTTGAAACGAGTTTTCAAAAGATTTGGCTAGCCATGTTAATGGTTCACTTTCGAAACGCGTGTGTTTTGTGAATGGTGTAGTTTGTAAATGACTATGTGATTTCTGTGGATATGTTTGGTGTTGATGTTGCACTTGGTATTGCGTGTGGACGTATATTTCATTTCGGTGTGTTGTGGTTTGACGAGGTGTTTTGCTAAGTGTTTGATACCTCTGAATGAATTGTTTGGATATCTTTGTTGCATTGTGCTATGTGTGTGATTTGTTTAGCTAGCCACTCGGGAGGGTCCTTCGAGGCCTCAAGGGATCAATGGTATTACCCTGTTCCCAAGGCGATGCTTGGTGTGATATGTTATTTGTGCATGTTTACTTCGCTCACCGTGGGTTGGTTCGACGGGGCCACGACGGGAATTCCAATGGGTTGCGCCCTGGGTTCACGAGCGGTGAATGTATTTTACTCACCTCGGGGGTCCGACGGGATCACGGAGGGAATTCCAATGGGTTGAGTCCGGTATTCACGAGTGAAAGACTTCACAGGTTGGTGTTTATTTAGTGAATGTATTTTACTCACCTCGGGGGGTCCGACGGGATCACGGAGGGATTTCCAATGGGTTGAGTCCGGGAATCACGAGTAAAAACTTCACGAGTTGGTATTGATTTTTATGTCCGTCGAGGACACGTGAGTTGGGTTTTGGCCCTGTGAACCGTTGTCGGTTTTCTGTTTGCGAAAACAAAACCTTTGGGCTGTGACCCCTGTTGATTTTGAAAAGATAAGGATTTGATAATCCTAATTTGTTTTCTAATAAAACTCCCGAGGGTATTTTAAACCATTTTTGCAAACCGTTCTCGTATTGGTGATCTTTCGGATTTGGAAAGTTTTACTCAAATTCTTGCCTCGGGAAGTATTCGTTTCGTGGTATATTAATCTTTAAGGACTCCTGATTATTATTGTTCTTGGGACTTGAATTGTATGGCTCGTATTTTTGCACTTGTACTTGCACTAGCAAAACAGTGGAGTTTTGTTAACCCCCGAATATTCGGGGGGTGGATGTCTATTTTTGCATTCAGGTTTTTGGAGCATAGCACAGGGTCGGCACGAAGGATGATGAAAGATGAACGATACTAATCACACGAGGATCCGTTGATGTCGTATTGGTCTAGTTGTATTTACTTTTCCGCTGCAGTATTTTTTCCCCGTTGTACGGGAGTTTATTGTATTTGACCCCTGCGTGGGTATGTATTTGGAATTGAGTTGTATGTTATTGTTGAAAGACCAAATCGGTCTACTGAGTCATTTTAGCCTTAAAGGCGATGTTTAGATGTTTGATTTTAGTTATCAGCCTGGTAGATCCTCGAGGAGAGGGTCTACGGCGTGTAATATCCCTGAGTGGATTGGGGGTGTTACATAAATGGTATCAGAGCTTAGGTTGTGGAAACCTAGGCTGTCGGGTCAGTGGTGTCTGTTGAGTTTTGTCTTGTCGGATTTTATCTGACTAAGTCGTGTCGCGACGCGTCGTCTGAGTTTGTTGGTCGTGATTAGTATCATGGGCGATCATCATCTTCGTGCGACTTGTGGATGTAAGTCTCCCTTCTTTGTGTTGTGCCTCGTGTGACACGAGCTATTTTTATGATTATATGTTAAGTGATGGAATCCTCTTATGGATTTTGATTTCGTGATATGTGGTTATTTGACCCTCATATTTCGTTCATATGAGGAGTAGTGTTGCTGGATTGTGCATGTTTGACTTTATTTCTTTTATCCGCTGCGTGAGTTCTTTTGTAATGGCTTCCGGTATTTTACCGACTGAGTTTTATTTCGAAAATCAATTCCATTAACCGAGTTTTTGGCATTATGGCCTTGATCATTTTGGCGAAATTCTTATGACGGTATTTAGTATTTTCTAAATGGCTTTTGTAAGTTTTTGAAATATTACCGTCATCAGCCTTTTTGGCGTTTTTGTAAATGGTTTTATCCTGGTGGGTTCCGGCGCGGGACCCACGGCGCTATATAGTTTTGTGTAATTACCTGAAATTTTTGGGCATTCTAGCCTTTTTGGCATCGTCCTTTTTTTGGCATTGAATTATTTTCGGAAACTTGAGTATCTTAGAAATAAATTTTGAGACGTACGTTTAAAATGAATTGTTTTCTCGCGGTACTTCCAAGGTGCCACAATATGTTTCAAAATTCTTCTACCTCGAGGACCAAAATGTTTTGAGATATTTTCAATGTTTTATAAACACTTTTACTTAGACCTGATGGTCGAATATTCTGAAAGCTTTTCACTAAAAGAAAGTGTCCTCATTTTTATCAAGTGCGAAATGGTTTTCCAAAGTCTCGATAACGATGTTTCACGTTTTTACTTTTTTTGGAAAGGTGATACTCAAGATCGACTGGTGTTTTTCTAAATTATTTTCCAAATGAGGTTTTCGTTTTTAAAACCTATCCATTCCCGTTTGATGGCTGGGTATGTATGTATGATGTTGGCTTTGTCGCTATGATGTTAACTCCCGAATATGATCGAGTTGGTGGCATGAACGTTGAGGCGTTGCCACGTATTTGTTGTACTATCCTCCGTGAGAGGTGTGAACTGGTACTTAATGGTTGTCGTCTCGTGGTGGATTGCGTGTCCCACACGAGTGTGAGATGTTGAAGCTTGGGTTTGTACGTTGGTGTACATATGTGATTGCTTCATGATGTTTGTATTACGTGCTGGTTATCGTTCAGGCCATTGAGGTCGCCAAACGATACCGTCGTTGTTGTAGGGTTTGTGTGTGTATTACTTTACGATGGTAATCGTTGTATATGATATGTGTTATGATTCCCTGTTGTGCTGAGTTGGCATCTCCGGTATGTTGTTTTGCGGTGTTATGTTCCATTGTATCTAGTATTTGTATTTTCGGTATGCCTAGCCGAGGCATTTCAACCGTGATGTGCTGGGGGAATGTACGTGCAATTTGTCCTTCTCGTCAGTAACACATTTCGAGTGTGGACTCGAGGGTCACCGAATTCAGTTTTGCGAATTAGCTACCGAGACTTTCGGAGTTCGCGCTTCAGCACAGATATCAGAATCGGCTTTGAGAGGCCTTTGAAGGATGTTTCTGTCGATTTCCTGTTGTGTCGTCTCCTTGATTTCGTTGTTGTGAGTTTCGGGGATGACACTTCTTTTAGAAGAGATCGAATATAATACCCGTATTATTTTTGGCTTCTATATTTTCTCTTTCTCCAGTCTATCGATACGCTCATGTTCGTTGATACTTTCTGAACTTGTTCTGTATTTCGGTTTCATCGTTCGGACGAGCTGTGATCTTGTTTTGGGTCGATCGGGTTATCGCTGTAACTTTTCCGAGTTCGGTTCGATTCTTGTGAACCTTGTTCGGAAGTAGCATCTTTTGATTCTACTAATTCTTTTATTCGAAATGGATCGGATTTGGAATTTCTGTATTTTCGACTCCGTCGACTCGTTTATGTTCGTTAACATTTTCTGAGCTTGTCCTGCCCCTTGCTTTTGTTGATCGAACGAGGGTGGTATTATTTAGAAATTACTCGTTCGTCATTGTGACTTTTCAATTGTTATTCCCTTTCCTGTGGATCTTATGTGAGTGTGCATCTTGTTGTTTTCACCGGATCATGTTTTGTCTCGAGTCGAGATGTGAACCTCGGAGTTGTCGGTTGAACCTTATTGTTCTTCGTGATCGGAACATGATCGTTCGATTTTTGTTGTCTCGATCTTTGTGGTTCGATCGTTTGATTGTTCGGTTTTTGTTGATCTCGTTTCGTAATTGTTGAACATTCAGACTCCTTCGTAATTCCCTTAAGTTCGGGAAATTAGTCTCGTTTTTGATCTTCCAACCCTTGAGCGGTGGAATTCCGTATTTGTTCAGCGTTTGGCTCATGTGTTGATTGATATACCGTTGGGTTGGTCAATCGTATTGATTTTTGTTGGTTGTGTTTTGTGATTGTTCGGATAATTGACTTGATTGTATTATCTGTTTGATGACACTTGTCACTTGTTGATTTTATTATGTCTCTACCGGTGGCATTGTGTTGGTCGTCCTGGAGCGTGTTTTCACGCCGTATATTCATTTGCGTTGTTTGTAACGTTTCGTCGATGGGCGTAAGTTACGCTTTTCTTGTGTATCTCGTTGAGTTTTTCCTGGCGGGGATATTGCTTCTCCCTACTTGTTTTAAGTTTCGGGACGAAACTTCTTTTAAGGAGGGTAGAATGTAATATCGGCAATTTCGAATTCCGGTAATTTTCTTTTTCCGGCAGAAGTCTGTTTTGACGACTCGCTCATGACCGTTTCGTCATTTCGAGAATGATTAATTCTGCACTTTTTGTCATCCGAGTTCGTTTCGGTGTTGTTTTGTTGAGTTCCGTGCTTTTTAGCGGCTTTTCCGCATTTGAGCTCGATTCTTGTGAATCTCGTCCGAAACTGTTGTTTCGAGTTTCTCGTAAGTTCATTTAATGTTATTATTCATGTTGCGAGCTTTGGTTCGGTGTCTCGATCATGTATCGTGTATTTCGGACATTTTGGGCCATTTTTGTAATTTCCCAAAGTTTGGGGTAATTACTTCCGTTGTCGAATTCCGACCCTTCGGGTGGTCATAATCGTGTGTTCTCTTAGCGCTTGGATTCGTCTTCACGAGTACTTCGTAACCGTATCTTCGGTTTTTATTTAGGTTCGGGTTTCGGGGTCGTCCGGGCCGTCGGAGTGGCCACGGCCGAGTCACGGCCGGAGCAGGGCCTGGCCTGGCCGAGTTACGGTCGTAAGGTGCCGGTTACGGCCGTAACGTGTTTCAGTTACGGCCGTAAGTCGTGATCGGGTACGGCCGTATGGCGCCTGGCAGCTTCCTGACGAAGGCCGGTTACGGCCGAAATGTGTGCCAGTTACGGCCGTAAGTGTCCGGCAGCTGCTGGAATGATTTTTGACGAATGCCGGTTATGGCCGTAAGGCCTGCCGAGTACGGTCGTAAGGGGCCGAGTTACGGCCGTAAGGCACTGCGGTTACGGCCGTAACCCTGTCGGCTATATATAGCCTGGAGTCGGCCAGACTTCATTTTTAGGCGTTTTTCTTCCTTTTTCGGCGGCTGGCGATGGGAGGCTCGGGAAATTGAGTTCTTGGCCGATTCTAATCATTTCCAAGGCATTTTGGAAGATCCTTGTTGACTATATCAACATCTAATCCGTGTGTTTCGTCGAATCAAGGTATATTTCTTGATTTTCCTTCAAGTTGACTTTTCGGAGAATTTTTCTTGATTTCGTTTCTAGTCCGATTTTGATACATCGTTTGGTGTAGTATGATGTTATTAATCGTGTTCTATGGGTTGTATATCCATATATCGAGTTTGTTTAACTCGATTGACGATTCGAGTGTTCTTGGGAATTATTGAACATTTAGTGTTCGATTAAATGTCCCAATGAGTTTCCCTTCGATAGTTTATTGGGATTTCCGTTGTTTTGGCCTTGATTCTCGTCGTAACCATGTGTTATTGTTCCTTCCGGAGGTTTATAGGTGTTCGAGGATTCCGATGTTGAATCTCGTTAGTGATTGATGATTCGTGTGGTGTTATTCTCGTAATACTCGTGGTGCTATCGCGTTCTTGATGGTGTTCGGGCGTTTCGACCGCGTCCTATCCGTCGTCTCGTTGCGATCGTGATTTCGAGGCAAGTACCTTGTCCATACTTTTCTTGTTTTGTGGATATGATAATTGGTGATCGTCTTTATATGTTTGTTTGATTGTTTGAAACGAGTTTTCAAAAGATTTGGCTAGCCATGTTAAAGGTTCACTTTCAAAACGCGTGTGTTTTGTGAATGGTGTAGTTTGTAAATGACTATGTGATTTCTGTGGATATGTTTGGTGTTGATGTTGCACTTGGTATTGCGTGTGTACGTATATTTCATTTCGGTGTGTTGTGGTTTGACGAGGTGTTTTGCTAAGTGTTTGATACCTCTGAATGAATTGTTTGGATATCTTTGTTGCATTGTGCTATGTGTGTGATTTGTTTAGCTAGCCAGCTCGGGAGGGTCCTTCGAGGCCTCGGGCGGGATCAATGGTATTACCCTGTTCCCAAGGCGATGCTTGGTGTGATATGTTATTTGTGCATGTTTACTTCGCTCACCGTGGGTTGGTTCGACGGGGCCACGACGGAATTCCAATGGGTTGCGCCCTGGGTTCACGAGCGGTGAATGTATTTTACTCACCTCGGGGTCCGACGGGATCACGAGGGAATTCCAATGGGTTGAGTCCGGTATTCACGAGTGAAAGACTTCACAGTTGGTGTTTATTTAGTGAATGTATTTTACTCACCTCGGGGTCCGACGGATCACGGAGGGATTTCCAATGGGTTGAGTCCGGAATCACGAGTAAAAACTTCACGAGTTGGTATTGATTTTTATGTCCACGAGGACACGTGAGTTGGGTTTTGGCCTCAGGAACCGTTGTCGGTTTTCTGTTTGCAAAACAAAACCTTTGGGTCATGACCTGTTGATTTTGAAAAGATAAGGATTTGATAATCCTAATTTGTTTTCTAATAAAACTCCCGAGGGTATTTTAAACCATTTTTGCAAACCGCTCGTATTGGTGATCTTTCGATTTGGAAAGTTTTACTCAAATTCTTGCCTCGGGAAGTATTCGCTTTCGTGGTATATTAATCTTTAAGGACTCTGATTATTATTGTTCTTGGGACTTGAATTGTATGGCTCGTATTTTTGCACTTGTACTTGCACTAGCAAAACGGTGAGTTTTGTTAACCCCCGAATATTCGGGGGGTGGATGTCTATTTTTGCATTCAGGTTTTTGGAGCATAGCACAGGGTCGGCACGAAGGATGATGAAAGATGAACGATACTAATCACACGAGGATCCGTTGATGTCGTATTGGTCTAGTTGTATTTACTTTTCCGCTGCAGTATTTTTTCCCCGTTGTACGGGAGTTTATTGTATTTGACCCCTGCGTGGGTATGTATTTGGAATTGAGTTGTATGTTATTGTTGAAAGACCAAATTAGTCTACTGAGTCATTTTAGCCTTAAAGGCGATGTTTAGATGTTTGATTTTAGTTATCAGCCTGGTAGATCCTCGAGGAGAGGGTCTACGGCGTGTAATATCCCTGAGTGGATTGGGGGTGTTACATAAATGGTATCAGAGCTTAGGTTGTGGAAACCTAGGCTGTCGGGTCAGTGGTGTCTGTTGAGTTTTGTCTTGTCGGATTTTGTCTGACTAAGTCGTGTCGCGACGCGTCGTCTGAGTTTGTTGGTCGTGATTAGTATCATGGGCGATCATCATCTTCGTGCGACTTGTGGATGTAAGTCTCCCTTCTTTGTGTTGTGCCTCGTGTGACACGAGCTATTTTTATGATTATATGTTAAGTGATGGAATCCTCTTATGGATTTTGATTTCGTGATATGTGGTTATTTGACCCTCATATTTCGTTCATATGAGGAGTAGTGTTGCTGGATTGTGCATGTTTGACTTTATTTCTTTTATCCGCTGCGTGAGTTCTTTTGTAATGGCTTCCGGTATTTTACCGACTGAGTTTTATTTCGAAAATCAATTCCATTAACCGAGTTTTTGGCATTATGGCCTTGATCATTTTGGCGAAATTCTTATGACGGTATTTAGTATTTTCTAAATGGCTTTTGTAAGTTTTTGAAATATTACCGTCATCAGCCTTTTTGGCGTTTTTGTAAATGGTTTTATCCTGGTGGGTTCCGGCGCGGGACCCACGGCGCTATAAAGTTTTGTGTAATTACCTGAAATTTTTGGGCATTCTAGCCTTTTTGGCATCGTCCTTTTTTTGGCATTGAATTATTTTCGAAAACTTAAGTATCTTAGAAATAAATTTTGAGACGTACGTTTAAAATGAATTGTTTTCTCGCAGTACTTCCAAGGTGCCACAATATGTTTCAAAATTCTTCTACCTCGAGGACCAAAATGTTTTGAGATATTTTCAATGTTTTATAAACACTTTTACTTAGACCCGAGGGTCGAATATTCTGAAAGTTTTTCACTAAAAGAAAGTGTCCTCATTTTTATCAAGTGCGAAATGGTTTTCCAAAGTCTCGATAACGATGTTTCACGTTTTTACTTTTTTTTGGAAAGGTGATACTCAAGATCGACCGGTGTTTTTCTAAATTATTTTCCAAATGAGGTTTTCGTTTTTAAAACCTATCCATTCCCGTTTGATGGCTGGGTATGTATGTATGATGTTGGCTTTGTCGCTATGATGTTAACTCCCGAATATGATCGAGTTAGTGGCATGAACGTTGAGGCGTTTCCACGTATTTGTTGTACTATCCCTCTGTGAGAGGTGTGAACTGGTACTTAATGGTTGTCGTCTCGTGGTGGATTGCGTGTCCCACACGAGTGTGAGATGTTGAAGCTTAGGTTTGTACGTTGGTGTACATATGTGATTGCTTCATGATGTTTGTATTACGTGCTGGTTATCGTTCAGGCCATTGAGGTCGCCAAACGATACCGTCGTTGTTGTAGGGTTTGTGTGTGTATTACTTTACGATGGTAATCGTTGTATATGATATGTGTTATGATTCCCTGTTGTGCTGAGTTGGCATCTCCGGTATGTTGTTTTGCGGTGTTATGTTCCATTGTATCTAGTATTTGTATTTTCGGTATGCCTAGCCGAGGCATTTCAACCGTGATGTGCCGGGGGAATGTACGTGCAATTTGTCCTTCTCGTCAGTAACACATTTCGAGTGTGGACTCGAGGGTCACCGAATTCAGTTTTGCGAATTAGCTACCGAGACTTTCGGAGTTCGCGCAAAGACAGATATCGAATCGGCTTTGAGAGGCCTTTGAAGGATGTTTCGCCGATTGCTGTTGTGTCGTCTCCTTGATTTCGTTGTTGTGAGTTTCGGGACGACACTTCTTTTAGAAGAGATCAATATAATACCCGTATTATTTTCGGCTTCTATATTTTCTCTTTCTCCGCCTATCGATACGCTCATGTTCGTTGATACTTTCTGAACTTGTTCTGTATTTCGGTTTCATCGTTCGGACGAGCTGTGATCTTGTTTTGGGTCGATCGGGTTATCGCTGTAACTTTTCCGAGTTCGGTTCGATTCTTGTGAACCTTGTTCGGAAGTAGCATCTTTTGATTCTACTAATTCTTTTATTCGAAATGGATCGGATTTGGAATTTCTGTATTTTCGACTCCGTCGACTCGTTTAAGTTCGTTAACATTTTCTGAGCTTGTCCTGCCCCTTGCTTTTGTTGATCGAACGAGGGTGGTATTATTTCGAAATTACTCGTTCGTCATGGTGACTTTTCAATTGTTATTCCCTTTCCTGTGGATCTTATGTGAGTGTGCATCTTGTTGTTTTCACCGGATCATGTTTTGTCTCGAGTCGAGATGTGAACCTCGGAGTTGTCGGTTGAACCTTATTGTTCTTCGTGATCCGAACATGATCGTTCGATTTTTGTTGTCTCGATCTTTGTGGTTCGATCGTTTGATTGTTCGGTTTTTGTTGATCTCGTTTCGTGATTGTTGAACATTCAGACTCCTTCGTAATTCCCTTAAGTTCGGGAAATTAGTCTCGTTTTTGATCTTCCAACCCTTGAGCGGTGGAATTCCGTATTTGTTCAGCGTTTGGCTCATGTGTTGATTGATATACCGTTGGGTTGGTCAATCGTATTGATTTTTGTTGGTTGTGTTTTGTGATTGTTCGGATAATCGACTTGATTGTATTATCTGTTTGATGACACTTGTCACTTGTTGATTTTATTATGTCTCTACCGGTGGCATTGTGTTGGTCGTCCTGGAGCGTGTTTTCACGCCGTATATTCATTTGCGTTGTTTGTAACGTTTCGCCGATGGGCGTAAGTTACACTTTTCTTGTGTATCTCGTTGAGTTTTTCCTGGCGGGGATATTGCTTCTCCCTACTTGTTTTAAGTTTCGGGACGAAACTTCTTTTAAGGAGGGTAGAATGTAATATCGGCAATTTCGAATTCCGGTAATTTTCTTTTTTCGGCAGAAGTCTGTTTTGACGACTCGCTCATGACGGTTTCGTCATTTCGAGAATGATTAATTCTGCACTTTTTGTCATCCGAGTTCGTTTCGGTGTTGTTTTGTTGAGTTCCGTGCTTTTTAGCGGCTTTTCCGCATTTGAGCTCGATTCTTGCGAATCTCGTCCGAAACTGTTGTTTCGAGTTTCTCGTAAGTTCATTTAATGTTATTATTCATGTTGCGAGCTTTGGTTCGGTGTCTCGATCATGTATCGTGTATTTCGGACATTTTGGGCCATTTTTGTAATTTCCCAAAGTTTGGGGTAATTACTGCTGAATTCCGACCTTCGGTGGTCATAATCGTGTGTTCTCTTAGCGCTTGGATTCGTCTTCGCGAGTACTTCGTAACCGTATCTTCGGTTTTTATTTAGGTTCGGGTTTCGGGGTCGTCCGGCCGCTTGAGTGGCCACGGCCGAAGTCACGGCCGAGGTGGCCTCGCCTCGGCCGAGTTACGGTCGTAAGGTTCCGGTTACGGCCGTAACGTGTGCCAGTTACGGCCGTAAGGCGTGATCGGGTACGGACGTATGGCGCTTGGCAGCTTCCTGACGAAGGCCGGTTACGGCCGAAATGTGTGCCAGTTACGGCCGTAAGTGTCCGGCAGCTGCTGGAATGATTTTTGACGAATGCCGGTTACGGCCGTAAGGCCTGCCGAGTACGGCCGTAAGGGGCCGAGTTACGGCCGTAAGGCACTGCCGGTTACGGCCGTAAGGCACTGCCGGTTACGGCCGTAACCCTGCCGGCTATATATAGCCTGGACTCGGCCAGACTTCATTTTTAGGCGTTTTTCTTCCTTTTTCGGCGGCTGGCGATGGGAGGCTCGGGAAATTGAGTTCTTGGCCGATTCTAATCATTTCCAAGGCATTTTGGAAGATCCTTGTTGACTATATCAACATCTAATCCGTGTGTTTCGTCGAATCAAGGTATATTTCTTGATTTTCCTTCAAGTTGACTTTTCGGAGAATTTTTCTTGATTTCGTTTCTAGTCCGATTTTGATACATCGTTTGGTGTAGTATGATGTTATTAATCGTGTTCTATGGGTTGTATATCCATATATCGAGTTTGTTTAACTCGATTGACGATTCGAGTGTTCTTGGGAATTATTGAACATTTAGTGTTCGATTAAATGTCCCAATGAGTTTCCCTTCGATAGTTTATTGGGATTTCCGTTGTTTTGGCCTTGATTCTCGTCGTAACCATGTGTTATTGTTCCTTCCGGAGGTTTATAGGTGTTCGAGGATTCCGATGTTGAATCTCGTTAGTGATTGATGATTCGTGTGGTGTTATTCTCGTAATACTCGTGGTGCTATCGCGTTCTTGATGGTGTTCGGGCGTTTGGGGCTATTCGACCGCGTCCTATCCGTCGTCTCGTTGCGATCGTGATTTCGAGGCAAGTACCTTGTCCATACTTTTCTTGTTTTGTGGATATGATAATTGGTGATCGTCTTTATATGTTTGTTTGATTGTTTGAAACGAGTTTTCAAAAGATTTGGCTAGCCATGTTAAAGGTTCACTTTCAAAACGCGTGTGTTTTGTGAATGGTGTAGTTTGTAAATGACTATGTGATTTCTGTGGATATGTTTGGTGTTGATGTTGCACTTGGTATTGCGTGTGTACGTATATTTCATTTCGGTGTGTTGTGGTTTGACGAGGTGTTTTGCTAAGTGTTTGATACCTCTGAATGAATTGTTTGGATATCTTTGTTGCATTGTGCTATGTGTGTGATTTGTTTAGCTAGCCAGCTCGGGAGGGTCCTTCGAGGCCTCGGGCGGGATCAATGGTATTACCCTGTTCCCAAGGCGATGCTTGGTGTGATATGTTATTTGTGCATGTTTACTTCGCTCACCGTGGGTTGGTTCGACGGGGCCACGATGGGAATTCCAATGGGTTGCGCCCTGGGTTCACGAGCGGTGAATGTATTTTACTCATCTCGGGGGGTCCGACGGGATCACGGAGGGAATTCCAATGGGTTGAGTCCGGTATTCACGAGTGAAAGACTTCACAGATTGGTGTTTATTTAGTGAATGTATTTTACTCACCTCGGGGGGTCCGACGGGATCACGGAGGGATTTCCAATGGGTTGAGTCCGGGAATCACGAGTAAAAACTTCATGAGTTGGTATTGATTTTTATGTCCGTCGAGGACACGTGAGTTGGGTTTTGGCCCTGTGAACCGTTGTCGGTTTTCTATTTGCGAAAACAAAACCTTTGGGCTGTGACCCCTGTTGATTTTGGAAAGATAAGGATTTGATAATCCTAATTTGTTTTCTAATAAAACTCCCGAGGGTATTTTAAACCATTTTTGCAAACCGTTCTCGTATTGGTGATCTTTCGGATTTGGAAAGTTTTACTCAAATTCTTGCCTCGGGAAGTATTCGTTTCGTGGTATATTAATCTTTAAGGACTCCTGATTATTATTGTTCTTGGGACTTGAATTGTATGGCTCGTATTTTTGCACTTGTAGTTGCACTAGCAAAATAGTGGAGTTTTGCTAACCCCCGAATATTCGGGGGGTGGATGTCTATTTTTGCATTCAGGTTTTTGGAGCATAGCACAGGGTCGGCACGAAGGATGATGAAAGATGAACGATACTAATCACACGAGGATCCGTTGATGTCGTATTGGTCTAGTTGTATTTACTTTTCCGCTGCAGTATTTTTTCCCCGTTGTACGGGAGTTTATTGTATTTGAACCCTGCGTGGGTATGTATTTGGAATTGAGTTGTATGTTATTGTTGAAAGACCAAATCGGTCTACTGAGTCATTTTAGCCTTAAAGGCGATGTTTAGATGTTTGATTTTAGTTATCAGCCTGGTAGATCCTCGAGGAGAGGGTCTACGGCGTGTAATATCCCTGAGTGGATTGGGGTGTTACATAAATGGTATCGAGCTTAGGTTGTGGAAACCTAGCCGCCGGTCGATGGTGTCTGTTGAGTTTTGTCTTGTCGGATTTTGTCTGACTAAGTGGTGTCGCGACGCGTCGTCTGAGTTTGTTGGTCGTGATTAGTATCATGGGCGATCATCATCTTCGTGCGACTTGTGGATGTAAGTCTCCCTTCTTTGTGTTGTTCCTCGTGTGACACGAGCTATTTTTATGATTATATGTTAAGTGATGGAATCCTCTTATGGATTTTGATTTCGTGATATGTGGTTATTTGACCCTCATATTTCGTTCATATGAGGAGTAGTGTTGCTGGATTGTGCATGTTTGACTTTATTTCTTTTATCCGCTGCGTGAGTTCTTTTGTAATGGCTTCCGGTATTTTACCGATCGAAGTTTTATTTCAAAATCAATTCCATTAACCGAGTTTTTGGCATTATGGCCTTGATCATTTTGGCGAAATTCTTATGACGGTATTTAGTATTTTCTAAATGGCTTTTGTAAGTTTTTGAAATATTACCGTCATCAGCCTTTTTGGCTTTTTTGTAAATGGTTTTATCCTGGTGGGTTCCGGCGCGGGACCCACGGCGCTATAAAGTTTTATGTAATTACCTGAAATTTTTGGGCATTCTAGCCTTTTTGGCATCGTCCTTTTTTTGGCATTGAATTATTTTCGAAAACTTGAGTATCTTAGAAATAAATTTTGAGACGTACGTTTAAAATGAATTGTTTTCTCGCGGTACTTCCAAGGTGCCACAATATGTTTCAAAATTCTTCTACCTCGAGGATCAAAATATTTTGAGATATTTTCAATGTTTTATAAACACTTTTACTTAGACCCGAGGGTCGAATATTCTGAAAGCTTTTCACTAAAAGAAAGTGTCCTCATTTTTATCAAGTGCGAAATGGTTTTCCAAAGTCTCGATAACGATGTTTCACGTTTTTACTTTTTTTTTGGAAAGGTGATACTCAAGATCGACCGGTGTTTTTCTAAATTATTTTCCAAATGAGGTTTTCGTTTTTAAAACCTGTCCGTTCCCGTTTGATGGCTGGGTATGTATGTATGATGTTGGCTTTGTCGCTATGATGTTAACTCCCGAATATGATCGAGTTGGTGGCATGAACGTTGAGGCGTTGCCACGTATTTGTTGTACTATCCCTCTGTGAGAGGTGTGAACTGGTACTTAATGGTTGTCGTCTCATGGTGGATTGCGTGTCCCACACGAGTGTGAGATGTTGAATCTTGGGTTTGTACGTTGGTGTACATATGTGATTGCTTCATGATGTTTGTATTACGTGCTGGTTATCGTTCAGGCCATTGAGGTCGCCAAACGATACCGTCGTTGTTGTAGGGTTTGTGTGTGTATTACTTTACGATGGTAATCGTTGTATATGATATGTGTTATGATTCCCTGTTGTGCTGAGTTGGCATCTCCGTTATGTTGTTTTGCGGTGTTATGTTCCATTGTATCTAGTATTTGTATTTTCGGTATGCCTAGCCGAGGCATTTCAACCGTGATGTGCCGGGGGAATGTACGTGCAATTTGTCCTTCTCGTCAGTAACACATTTCGAGTGTGGACTCAAGGGTCACCGAATTCAGTTTTGCGAATTGGCTACCGAGACTTTCGGAGTTCGCGCTTCGGCACAGATATCAGAATCGGCTTTGAGAGGCCTTTGAAGGATGTTTCTGTCGATTGCCTGTTGTGTCGTCTCCTTTATTTCGTTGTTGTGAGTTTCGGGGACGACACTTCTTTTAGAAGAGGTCGAATATAATACCCGTATTATTTTTGGCTTCTATATTTTCTCTTTCTCCAGTCTATCGATACGCTCATGTTCGTTGATACTTTCTGAACTTGTTCTGTATTTCGGTTTCATCGTTCGGACGAGCTGTGATCTTGTTTTGGGTCGATCGGGTTATCGCTGTAACTTTTCCGAGTTCGGTTCGATTCTTGTGAACCTTGTTCGGAAGTAGCATCTTTTGATTCTACTAATTCCTTTATTCGAAATGGATCGGATTTGGAATTTCTGTATTTTCGACTCTGTCGACTCGTTTATGTTCGTTAACATTTTCTGAGCTTGTCCTGCCCCTTGCTTTTGTTGATCGAACGAGGGTGGTATTATTTCGAAATTACTCGTTCGTCGTTGTGACTTTTCAATTGTTATTCCCTTTCCTGTGGATCTTATGTGAGTGTGCATCTTGTTGTTTTCACCGGATCATGTTTTGTCTCGAGTCGAGATGTGAACCTCGGAGTTGTCGGTTGAACCTTATTGTTCTTCGTGATCGGAACATGATCGTTCGATTTTTGTTGTCTCGATCTTTGTGGTTCGATCGTTTGATTGTTCGGTTTTTGTTGATCTCGTTTCGTGATT
Source organism: Orobanche coerulescens (assembly GCA_033398695.1). NCBI lineage: Eukaryota > Viridiplantae > Streptophyta > Magnoliopsida > Lamiales > Orobanchaceae > Orobanche > Orobanche coerulescens. The sequence goes on along the minus strand of CM065818.1, from coordinate 107,608,451 downwards.
GTTGAACATTCAGACTCCTTCGTAATTCCCTTAAGTTCGGGAAATTAGTCTCGTTTTCGATCTTCCAACCCTTGAGCGGTGGAATTCCGTATTTGTTCAGCGTTTGGCTCATGTGTTGATTGATATACCGTTGGGTTGGTCAATCGTATTGATTTTCGTTGGTTGTGTTTTGTGATTGTTCGGATAATCGACTTGATTGTATTATCTGTTTGATGACACTTGTCACTTGTTGATTTTATTATGTCTCTACCGGTGGCATTGTGTTGGTCGTCCTGGAGCGTGTTTTCACGCCGTATATTCATTTGTGTTGTTTGTAACGTTTCGCCGATGGGCATAAGTTACGCTTTTCTTGTGTATATCGTTGAGTATTTCCTGGCGGGGATATTGCTTCTCCCTACTTGTTTTAAGTTTCGGGACGAAACTTCTTTTAAGGAGGGTAGAATGTAATATCCGCAATTTCGAATTCCGGTAATTTTCTTTTTTTGGCTGAAGTCTGTTTTGACGACTCGCTCATGACCGTTTCGTCATTTCGAGAATGATTAATTCTGCACTTTTTGTCATCCGAGTTCGTTTCGGTGTTGTTTTGTTGAGTTCCGTGCTTTTTAGCGGCTTTTCCGCATTTGAGCTCGATTCTTGCGAATCTCGTCCGAAACTGTTGTTTCGAGTTTCTCGTAAGTTCATTTATGGTTATTATTCATGTTGCGAGCTTTGGTTCGGTGTCTCGATCATGTATCGTGTATTTCGGACATTTTGGGCCATTTTTGTAATTTCCCAAAGTTTGGGGTAATTACTTCCGTTGTCGAATTCTGACCCTTCGGGTGGTCAGAATCGTGTGTTCTATTAGCGCTTGGATTCGTCTTCTCGAGTACTTCGTAACCGTATCTTCGGTTTTTACTCAGGTTCGGGTTTCGGGGTCGTCCGGGCCGTCGGAGTGGCCACGGCCGAGTCACGGCCGGGCGAGGCTGGCTTTGGCGAGTTACGGCCGTAAGGTGCGATTCTGGCCGTGCGTGTGCGATTACGGCCGTAAGGCGTGATCGGTACGGCCGTATGGCGCTGGCAGCTTCGACGAAGGCGATTCTGGCCGTAATGTGTGCGATTCTGGCGTAAGTGTCCGGCAGCTGCTGGAATGATTTTTGACGAATGCCGGTTACGGCCGTAAGGCCTGCCGAGTACGGCCGTAAGGGGCCGAGTTACGGCCGTAAGGCACTGCCGGTTACGGCCGTAACCCTGTCGGCTATATATAGCCTGGACTTGGCCAAACTTCATTTTTAGGCGTTTTTCTTCCTTTTTCGGCGGCTGGCGACGGGAGGCTCGGGAAATTGAGTTCTTGGCCGATTCTAATCATTTCCAAGGCATTTTGGAAGATCCTTGTTGACTATATCAACATCTAATCCGTGTGTTTCGTCGAATCAAGGTATATTTCTTGATTTTCCTTCAAGTTGACTTTTCGGAGAATTGTTCTTGATTTCATTTCTAGTCCGATTTTGATACATCGGTTGGTGTAGTATGATGTTATTAATCGTGTTCTATGGGTTGTATATCCATATATCGAGTTTGTTTAACTCGATTGACGATTCGAGTGTTCTTGGGAATTATTGAACATTTAGTGTTCGATTAAATGTCCCAATGAATTTCCCTTCGATAGTTTGTTGGGATTTCCGTTGTTTTGGCCTTGATTCTCGTCGTAACCATGTGTTATTGTTCCTTCCGGAGGTTTATAGGTGTTCGAGGATTCCGATGTTGAATCTCGTTAGTGATTGCTGATTCGTGTGGTGTTATTCTCGTAATACTCGTGGTGCTATCGCGTTCTTGATGGTGTTCGGGCGTTTGGGGCTATTCGACCGTGTCCTATCCGTCGTCTCGTTGCGATCGTGATTTCGAGGCAAGTACCTTGTCCATACTTTTCTTGTTTTGTGGATATGATAATTGGTGATCGTCTTTATATGTTTGTTTGATTGTTTGAAACGAGTTTTCAAAAGATTTGGCTAGCCATGTTAAAGGTTCACTTTCAAAACGCGTGTGTTTTGTGAATGGTGTAGTTTGTAAATGACTATGTGATTTCTGTGGATATGTTTGGTGTTGATGTTGCACTTGGTATTGCGTGTGGACGTATATTTCATTTCGGTGTGTTGTGGTTTGACGAGGTGTTTTGCTAAGTGTTTGATACCTCTGAATGAATTGTTTGGATATCTTTGTTGCATTGTGCTATGTGTGTGATTTGTTTAGCTAGCCAGCTCGGGAGGGTCCTTCGAGGCCTCTGGTGGGATCAATGGTATTACCCTGTTCCCAAGGCGATGCTTGGTGTGATATGTTATTTGTGCATGTTTACTTCGCTCACCGTGGGTTGGTTCGACGGGGCCACGACGGGAATTCCAATGGGTTGCGCCCTGGGTTCACGAGCGGTGAATGTATTTTACTCACCTCGGGGGGTCCGACGGGATCACGGAGGGAATTCCAATGGGTTGAGTCCGGTATTCACGAGTGAAAGACTTCACAGGTTGGTGTTTATTTAGTGAATGTATTTTACTCACCTCGGGGGGTCCGACGGGATCACGGAGGGATTTCCAATGGGTTGAGTCCGGGAATCACGAGTAAAAACTTCACGAGTTGGTATTGATTTTTATGTCCGTCGAGGACACGTGAGTTGGGTTTTGGCCCTGTGAACCGTTGTCGGTTTTCTATTTGCGAAAACAAAACCTTTGGGCTGTGACCCGTGTTGATTTTGGAAAGATAAGGATTTGATAATCCTAATTTGTTTTCTAATAAAACTCCCTAGGGTATTTTAAACCATTTTTGCAAACCGTTCTCGTATTGGTGATCTTTCGGATTTGGAAAGTTTTACTCAAATTCTTGCCTCGGGAAGTATTCGTTTCGTGGTATATTAATCTTTAAGGACTCCTGATTATTATTGTTCTTGGGACTTGAATTGTATGGCTCGTATTTTTGCACTTGTACTTGCACTAGCAAAACAGTGGAGTTTTGCTAACCCCCGAATATTCGGGGGGTGGATGTCTATTTTTGCATTCAGGTTTTTGGAGCATAGCACAGGGTCGGAACGAAGGATGATGAAAGATGAACGATACTAATCACACGAGGATCTGTTGATGTCGTATTGGTCTAGTTGTATTTACTTTTCCGCTGCAGTATTTTTTCCCCGTTGTACGGGAGTTTATTGTATGTTGACCCCTGCGTGGGTATGTATTTGGAATTGAGTTGTATGTTATTGTTGAAAGACCAAATCGGTCTACTGAGTCATTTTAGCCTTAAAGGCGATGTTTAGATGTTTGATTTTAGTTATCAGCCTGGTAGATCCTCGAGGAGAGGGTCTACGGCGTGTAATATCCCTGAGTGGATTGGGGGTGTTACAGTTAGTACAAATTATGGCAGGACACATGATACATGGGGAGGAGAAGGACTGTTTTGATTGTGTTTATGTTCACGAAAAAATTAACAAGAATTAAATGAAAGGAAAAGCGAAAAATGGGAAATCATTATTTTTGGCGCACTGGTCCTTGTTCTCTCCTAAATTGTTTCAAAGGTTACCATTTTTCAATTTAAGTCGGTGGTGGCAGATTTGAAAGCATGTATTATGTTCTTAATTCTGAATTGTATTTGTTTTTCAGGTGCCTGATCGTTCTTCGTCCTTCAGCTTTTTTTGATCTTAAATTTCCAGGTAGGTACTACTAAATATTAGCACCACTGTAAATACAAATATGGAATGATGTGTACTCTATGCTGTGTGCTAGTACCTTTAGTTGAATATATATGTGTTTTGTGAGTCGGTGGCTGCCATATATACTATTTTAGGGCTAAATGTAATAGGGCTTCTTACAAGGCTCAACTGTAACAGGGTTTGTTTTTCAGCGGAAGCATCAGTACATCACGAGAGCGAAGCAAATAGGCGTGAAGGCCAAACGAAATCGAAAAGGAAAGGTAGGAAATTTTTTAGGTTTTGCTTAGAATGTTTGTAATTAGAATGTTTTGCTTAGAATTATGATTAATAATTTCTCCCAGCTTCGTGATGTGCTTTATGATGTGTGACTGCCTAAAACTTGTGTAAACATGATGTTTGCACCACTAAAAACATGATGTTGTAATTCAATATATGCACCTATTTTGATTTGAGTATGGTTTTAGGATTGATGATAGAATTCTGTTTTGAGTATGATTGGAATTTGTGTAAACATGATGTTTGCACCACTGAAAGTGTTTTTGGATTTTTTTTCTTATGCAATCTTCTGTACACAAACTATGGAACCACTATGGCAGGTCTTAGGGTAATCCTCTTAATTTTGTTCACAATTTTGATTTTTGGATTTTTTTTTTTTTGCAAGATTATTGATCATGAGTTCCATATTTTCTTTTTGTGTCAGGCAGTTGGCTATGATTTTGACTATGATGAGTATCATCGGTATGTTTGAATCAAACCCCTAATTAATTAACACATTCTAGTTTTACTTGTTTTAGATTATGTTATATTATTTATACTGGGCATGGATAATTTTAGAACTAAAAAAAAAATATGCAGCTTTGTCCAAGGTAGATTACCGTACGAAAATTTAAAGATAGTCTTGTTGTTCTTCGAATGGAATATTCGACATTATAGGACATTTTTCTTGTCCTGATCATGCAAGTTCATCCCGTCTGCCAAAGACTCCGGTCGTTTGTAAACCGTCAGAAGCTGCAATTGGAAAAGCTCTTCAAATTGCAAATATTGATCAACATAGGACAGTAAGTTGGCACTTTTGATCGTTATTATTACATAACATAGTGCAGTTTCTTTTGGCTAAAAAACTCGTGCTTATATCTGTATTCATCGTCTTTGCAGCTGTTTTTCGAGGACAGTGTCCGAAATATTCAGTCCGGAAAACGTGTAGGACTCGACACCGTGCTGGTAATTATCTATTATATACTCGTTTCCATTTTAGAAATTGTTCCCACCCCTCAATTCGAAGGTATTTGTCAAGAAAATGCAGACATCCGTGTGAGTTTTTATTTTTAATAATACAAACCGCCATGTTCATACAGTAGCTGTAACATGCTCTTTTCTGTACTTGTTTGGTTAGAGCATCCATGGATTCAGAATGCGAAAAAGGCTTCAAATGTTCCATTGGGAGATATTGTGAGGGCAAGACTCAAGCAGTTTTCCGTCATGAACAAATTCAAAAGGCAAGTATTGAGGGTAATTATCTAGCATAAAGTTAGATATGTGTTTAACTTTGTGTTTGGTACTTCACACGCAAAGGTCTTGTACGGGACTGTTCCACATTCAATTTTCAGTCTCTAGTGTTGAAAAAGAATTTGTACGGTACTGTTTCCACATTCATTAAATAATTCATCAGATGGAAAATAAAAAATCTAAAGAGTTGTATCATTGTAATGGTAATCTTTGTATGATTCTGTATTTTGCTTATCGAGAACCTTGTGAACTTATTTGAGGCATATGTTTAAAGAAAAATAAACCGGACGTTTGAAAAAATAGAGCTTTTGATTTTTGTTACCTTGTTATCATAATAAGTAGTGCCTTCCCTGATGATATTCATGATGATAGATTGGATCGAGCAAGATATTAATTATGATTTTTCGTTTTTGTTTTTTTCCTTTGTGATTATTCTGCAGTTCATTGCGGGATGTGGCAAGTTTTTGAAGGGACTGCAGGGCAGGTCAGAAGTTTGGTAGTGTTCGCAATTAGTAGTTAAAGCATGAATGAAAAAGTTACAAGAGACTGTTTGGTGAATAAGTTGTATAAGTGCTTTACTTGTGTATAAGTTGTATAAGTGCTTTATTCCAAATGGGTTGGTTCGGATTTTTTTACGTGCTAATTTTGAGCATTATATTGTGATTTTTATATGTCTTGTAAAAATTAATTGGAGTGTTGTGTGAATACTTTGAGAAATATGTTTGGATTGTATTATGAATTCATTGTGAAAAATAATTAGATTGCATTCAGAGAAAAATGGGGTTTTATTATTTTTTTTTTGTATTTTTTTTCAACATTTGTGACTTCTAAAAACAGTCACAAGACAATCATGAAAAATGATATTTGTGACTGTCCATGGAAGTCACGGAAGTTGAAATTCGTGACTGCTAATGACTGTCACAAAAGATGAAATTTGTGACTGCTAATGACAGTCATAAATGATATTTGTGACTGCCATAGAAAGTGGTATTGTAAAGTCATATAAATGAGGTTTTGTCACTGTTTTGGGACTGTTTTTGACAGTCACAAAAAAAATTGTGACTGGTGATTTTATGACAGTCATTTGTGACTGTTTTTGCCATTTGTGACAGTTTTTGACAGTCACAAAATCGTGATTCTGGTATCTTCTTGAGCTCATAAACATATAACAGAAAAGGGACGTGATGGGTCATCACTCCCCCACCCTAGAGTCATGCCATTGGTGCATCAATGAGACAGACATAGAACCCCCATGACTGGTGATAGCTAGGGTATCAAACTGAAGGTCAAACATAATGCCATAGTAATGACACAGAATCTAAGGTCATCAGAAATATCAAAATCATAGGTTCATATCAGAGGGTGCATAGCAAAGGCTCATCTCAAAGGCTTTTATCATAATGTCAGAAACAGAAAGGCTCATAGCAAAGGCATCAAAATCAGAAGGTAAGCAATCAAAAGATGTGAAAGGATCATGAGAAACCTTATGAGAAAGGTCAGAATATCTGTACCTTAACGAATGAAAATGAAAGCAAACGGAAAAGTGAACACAAGGAACAACGCCACGCCTTCTTCAACGAATCTACACGAGTTAGGATTTCGTTATTGGAATTAGATTAACATATGCCCAATTATATCATAATTAATGTTCAAGTTCATTTTAGGGTTCAAACATATTAGATGGTATGAATATCACAAAAACTTGGCCTCTTAACAAATTTCTGATTTTAGTATGTCTTACCCTTAATTTTTCAAATTTGCAAACCATAGCTATACTACATTACAGAAGCTATAATAATTTAAAAATGTTATTATATGTCTTGTGAGCTTATATGAACTTTTCCAGAATTTATTATTAAGTAACCACCATTTCAAAAATCATTTATCCAAGCATATACACAAAGTGAACTGCAGGTATACCCAGAAAGTTTATATTTATTAGACCCACTTGAGCAATTCATAAAAATCCAAAAAAATTCCAAAAAGTCATACATTACCTATGCATCCCTCCTGGAAAAGTAGAGATCTTAAGTCCTTATGGATTGAAATCTAAAAATCAAAAACATCGACTGATTTTCAGACTCGATTTCTCATATTTGACACTTGAATTCCCAAAAATAAAAAGACCAACTTTCCGACATCCAATGACTATGAAATTAGATATACATATAGTAAACATCATGAATTTAGTTTTAGAATGAATAATCAAGAAAAAACATGTTGTTATCATTAAATTACACCATGTGAAAAACAACCCAATTTTTGAACAGCTTGTAATTTCTCGACAGTTTGTTCACATGAAATCATAATCAATTCTCAAACCCTTTTAAACCCTACATATAAATTATTTTAGATATGATTAATAGAAAAGTTTCATGATGCATAAGTCGAATCAAAGAGAGCAAAAGGAGAACATCAAGAACCTGATGTCGACTAGGGCGAAAGAAACCGGATGGAACAAGGACTCACGAATCGAATTACAAACAACCCAAGGATACCACGATCAAAACACCTTCAAGCCTTCCTTCTTCTCGATCTTGAGGGCTTAACAAAAGTGTTAGAGGCCGCTTTAGGGTTTCAGTGGATGAGAGGAAAAATATGCCGTGACTTTTGTGAATGAGAAAGATAGAGGCATGTGTTTCCTTTTTATTTTTTGTGAGTCGTATGAAAGAATGGAAAAAGAGAAAGAACCGGATCTGATAAGGGGAGGTGCGTGTAGGTTAAGTTAGGAAACAAATAATTACAGTTTTATTATGATTGATTTTAGGACCGAAAATTGTGGGATTCAAATATCATAAATATAGCCAAAACGTGTGAAGTGTTACAAGACCAAATCGTGATTGTTGTAGAGAATTTAGGAAGACTTTATTTTGTAACAAATATTTATTATTAGGCATATCTTAGTTTAATTAAATTAAATGCATTTATATTACTTATCATATAGTTTAGGTGTCAAATAATTTATTGCAAAACTTAGGTAAAAGTTCAAATTACTAGGAAAATGGAATCCGAATTTTTAGGGTTTTACAACTCTTCCCCTGTAAAAAAAAATTTCGTCCTCGAAATTGAATTGAAGGTGAAATAGAGATGTCCCAGACTACGAAAAGTAATGTGGATAACTTGTTCGCATCGATTCCTCAGTTTCCCAGGTAACTTCACGTTCTGGGTGATTCTTCCAAAGAATTTTAACAAACGGAATGACTTTGTTTCTCATGACCTTATCTTGTCGATCCAAAATAGCTTCGGTTTCCTCAGAAAGAGACATATCAACTTGGATCTGATCCAAAGGATAAGACACAACATGTAGCGTATGGTAATTGTATCCCCTCAGAAGAGATACATGGAAGACGTCATGAACGTGTGATAACTGCGGAGGTAGAGCCAGATGATAAGAAACCTCCTCAATACGATCAAGAATCTCAAACGGTCCAATGAATCGTAGCAAAGTAAAAAATATAGATGAAGTACGAAAGGAAAAGATGAAGAAGGAAACCTAATGTCTACCCAATCCTCACAGGTCATAGCCTAAGCTCTGTAACATCCCAATTCACAAATGGGACATTACACGCCGTAGGACCCCCGTGAGGTCTACCAGGCTAAGTCGTGACACATGAACCACAATGATAACATGAAAGATGTACCCAAAAAGTAAATAAGGCCGTGGCCTCGGCCAAAACATTTTAACGGAGTACATGAGACATAAGTTAAATACCAAAATGTTGCCCATGCAGGGGACTTAACCCATGTTCAAAAATAAACCAACTATCTCCAGTACTCAACAAATGCAATGACAAACAGAAAAATGCAGACTCGAGCCACATCATCATCATGCCAACCCATCCTTTGCATGCGCATCCCGTGCCAGATCCTCAGCTCGACCAGTACCTGAAATGCATAAGACGCATTTCCCCCATTTAAGGGGTTAGCATTCGAATAGCTAGTGCAAGTACATAATTACACAACATTATATACATACACAATTCAACGCAATTAACTCGTTAGGATAAATCATTTTGAAAATCAATATTCCGGAATATCACATTAACACCAAAGCAGTGTATTAACAAGTTTCCCACATCACAATTATCCACGCTTGGTAACTCGCGACCGTACCCATTAGTATCGGCCCCCAGAGGTCCCGTCAGATCGTCCCCAGGTGAGAAACCACTTCCGCGGCCGTACCCATTAGTATCGGCCCCCAGAGGTCCCGTCGAACCGTCCCCAGGTGGAAGAACATCAACACACGCACCCAATTCCACTTCCATGGCCGTACCCATTAGTATCGGCCCCCAGAGGCCACACGCCATCCCCAGGTGGAAGAGAAACAATCACATTCGTTCAATAAAACCATTTACATCATTCGCATCAAAATCATACGCACATAACGGAATGTAATACATGTACTTGCCTGAGTAATACTACGTGAAGGACAACGGCGAACGGAAAGGTTTCGGCCCGAGCAACCTTCACAAATCCGATCCTAACACAATAACGATGGACAACAAATCTTAAAACTACGTAAATGATGGAATACATCCTAGTTCAACCCGCTGAAACCCTTAGTCGAACAAATCTTGGGTATCGTCGACTATAAGTGACGAACAATGGAGAACTTGGAGTTTAAAACCACAAATCATCGATAAAATGAAGGGTTACAAGTGCACGATCGAAGTCTGATGATAACCCAGTAATAATTCGGACTAAAAGGGTCAAATCCCAAGAAATCCCCAAAATTCCCCCAAAATCTCAAAATAAGGGTTTTGGGAATAATTACCTTGATTCGGGTGGTGGAAAGTGATTAGGAACTTGAAGAATTCACGCAAGGATTGCACGGTGGTAGCGAATGATGATCTACAGTCTAAATCGGCCCTAACCCCCGCCTGGACTCGCTCAAAACCGAGAAGGATAGGAAAAGAAGGAAAAATGACGAAGTTGACCGCTGCTGTCCTATTTATATTTAACAGACTTAGCGCACGCTACGCACAAGCATTAGCGTGCGCTAGCGGGGCATGGCAGAACAGTCTGCCTTCTGACCTCCCGTTAGCGTACGCAAACTAACATGGTTAGCGTGCGCTAGAACTGGGGATTAGCGTGCGTTAACGCTGATTAGCAGAGCCGCTCGGTCCAAGATCAAGTATCGAACCCACCGACCGAAATCGTCGAAATCGATAAGACGCTAGCGTACACTAACCTCACAATGATAGCGCACGCAAGTAAATCCTGAGTAGCGTGCGCTACTCAGTAGCAGCTTCGTGATACCATCTGCCGCTAACAACAGCACAAGTGCCGAAAACGGGCAAGACCGTAATCCGTAATCATAAACACGTAATAATCAAGACGACAAAGTTGAGCGTTGAAAGAGAATACAATCTCGATCACTAGAGAGTTTGAAACGAAGCAAATAAGGCGAAATTCCCCAAACTTATGAAAATTACAAAAACGGCCCAAATGCCCGAAAAATCGCGATACAACGTCGGATTAACAAACCGAAAGTTCCAACACGACCAACTCAACCATACAAACTTATACGAATCGAGAAACAACGAAAACGAACAAGTTTTACGAGAATCGAATGCACATGCGGCAAGATATAATTCAAAATGAAATTATGCGAAAGCATCCTCGAAACTCGACCAAACGGAAAAACTCCAAGAACAAAATAGATTCATAATTCCAAAACAGTGCTAAGCAAGTTGTCCGAAACGAACATACATCAAAAATAGAAATTACCGAAAATAGAAAACGCGGATATTACATTATCTCCCCCTAAAAATAAGTTTCGTCCCGAAACTTACAACGCGAACAACTCGGGGTATCTCGACTGCATACTCTCCTCCGTCTCCCATGTGGCTTCTTCGGACCCATGTCTCGACCATTGAACTTTAACCAGAGGGATGGTTTTATGACGAAGTTGCTTCACCCGACGCTCTAAAATCTGAATCGGCCTCTCCTCGATGGTAAGGTCGGATCCCAATTCGATCTCTCCAAAATTGATAATATGGCTAGGGTCCGATATGTACCTCCTAAGCTGGGAAACATGAAATACGTTATGAACGTGGCTCAGGGACGGCGGTAAGCCTAACCGATAGGCAAGCTCTCCCACTCTCTCTAAAATCTCAAACGGCCCAATAAACCTCGGACTAAGTTTACCCTTCCTAGGCGGTAAACTCCCCGTGTCGGCGACACCTTAAGCAAAACATGATCTCCCACCTCAAACTCCAACGGACGGCGACGCGTGTCGGCATAAGACTTCTGCCGACTCTGGGCCGTTAACAATCTATCATGAATCAGAGTAATCTTCTCTCTCGTCTCAACTACCATATCGGGCTCGGTACCAATAAGCTCGGACGCATCGTCCCAACACAACGGCGATCTACACCTCCTCCCATACAACGCCTCAAATGGCGCCATCTTGATCGAGGCGTGCCAACTATTGTTGTACGTGAACTCGATCAATGGCAAGTGCGACTCCCAATCATCCTTCCATTCTAGGGCACAGGCTCTCAACATATCCTCTAACATCTGGATCGTCCGCCCGACCGCCCACACCGAGGGTGATAAGATGTACCGAGTCTCAACTCGGTCCCAAAGCTCGATGAATGCCTCTACCGTAAATGTGACACGAACCGGCCATCACGATCCGAAACAATACTCTTAGGAGTCCCATGCAATCTCACGACCTCTGCAATAAATACTCGTGCTAGTCTCTCCGGGCCCCAAGTGTCCTTAATACCCAGAAAGTGAGCTGATTTGGTCAGTCGATCGACAATAACCCAAATCATGTTCATTCCATTCCGAGTCCTAGGCATATTAGTAATGAAATCCATAGAAATATCCTCCCATTTCCACTCCGGATAGAAGTGGTCGCAAAACTCGCGGGTCGCCGATGCTCGATCTTAACTCGCCGATGTGTCAAACACCTCGACACAAACTCGCTAACGTCTGTCTTCAAATTACTCCACCGTAGTTTCTCCTCACATCCTGTACATTTTATTCGTATCGGGATGTATGGAGTAAGGCGTGGTATGAGCTTCACTCAAGATCTTCGTCTCACCAATATCATTCGCACACATAGTCCGACGCGAAATCTCGTAACGCCATCATCCCGAAACACAAATCCAGTGGGCTTTCCGCCTCACATCCTCCCTCAACTGGACCAAACACGGATCATCATACTGTTTCGCCTTGATATCATCGACCAAGGACGAAGTGATCTCTAATGCACATAACTGGCCCTGAACTCTCTGAACCCAAACCTCAATATTCTGACAAATAAGATCTCGCTGGATCCTACTCTGCGGTGTAAGTACTTCTAACATCTGCAACGCCATCGGCTTACGGCTCAACGCATCCGCCACTACGTTAGCCTTACCCGGATGGTAAAGTATCTCGAGGTCGTAATCTTTAATTAGCTCCAACCACCTGCGTTGTCTCATATTTAACTCCTTCTGACTGAAGATATACTTCAAACTCTTGTGATCGGTAAAAATCTTACACGACGACCCATAGAGATAATGCCTCCAGATCTTTAAGGCGAAAACGACCGCAGCTAACTCCAAATCATGCGTGGGGTAATTCACCTCATAAGGTTTCAACTTGCGGGACGCATACGCAATCACTCTGTCTCTCTGCATCAAAACACATCCTAGACCAAGGCCCGAAGCGTCACTGTACACTACGAAGTCCTCGTTCCCCTGAGGCAACGCTAACACGGGTGCGGTAGTCAAACGTCTCTTTAACTCGTCAAAACTGTCCTGCCTATCTGTAGTCCACTCGAACTTCTGAGTTTTCTGGAGCAACTGAGTGAGTGGTCTAGCGATCTTAGAAAATCCCTCAACGAATCTACGGTAATAGCCGGCAAGACCCAGAAAACTCCTCACCTCCTTCACATTCTTAGGCGGCTTCCAAGCCATCACTGCCTCAATTTTCTGCGGATCTACCCGAACTCCCTCTGCTGAAATCACATGCCCGAGGAACGTCACTTCCTCGAGCCAAAACTCACACTTAGAGAACTTCGCGTACAACTGCTCAGCCCTCAAAGTGTCTAATACAATCCGAAGATGTAAGGCGTGCTCCTCTCGACTCCGTGAATAGATAAGAATATCACAATAAAAAGACTACGAATTTGTCCAGATACTCAATAAAAACTTTGTTCATCAATCGCATGAACATTCTGGGCATTGGTTAGCCCGAAAGGCATAACCACAAACTCGTAATGGCCATATCTCGTCCGAAAGGCGCTTTTCGAATATCGACGCCCCGAATCCTCAATCGGTAGTAGCCCGATCGCAAATCAATCTTCAAAAGACTGCCGCCTCGAAGCCGATCAAACAAATCGTCAATCCTGGGCAAAGGGTATTTATTTTTGATGGTTAGCTTGTTTAATTCTCGATAGTCGATGCATAAACGAAGCGATCCATCCTTCTTCTTGACAAAAAGTACAGGCGCACCCCAAGGCGATGCGCTCGGTCGAATATACCCTTTATCTAACAACTCTCCCAACTAATTCTTCAACTCTAGCATCTCTGACGGTGCCATACGGTACGGTGCTCGAGAAATAGGGGCCGCATTCGGCTCAAGGTCAATAGGAAACTCCACCTCTCGATGTGGTGGTAATCCCGGCAAGTCATCCGGAAATACATCGGGGTACTCGCTAACAACTGGAATCGACGATATGTCAACCCCACCATCTTCCGCCTGCAGAGCGAAACACCAGTAGCCGACACAACCTTGGTTCAAAAGTTTCATCGCCTTCAAGGCGCTAATCACACACCCCGATCTACCCGGCTTACCGACGAGAGTATGCTCGGTGCCGTCTCGGCAACTATCGTGATGGTACGAGTCCGATAGTTCATGATAGCACCATGACGATCCAACCAATCGTCCCCGAGGATCAAATCCTCACCCTTGAGGTCTATAACAATGAGATTCGAGGCCAATCCCGCTCCGATCCTCACCGGGCAATCCCTAACTTCCGGTCCCCAACCATACGATCCCGGGCGTACCCACTACAAACGGCTCACACTCAAACAAGCAGTCAAAACCAATACGACTCACACAATCTGAAGCTATAAAGGAATGGGTCGCACCCGAATCAAAAAGTACTGAAACTGGATGAGAAAGGATCTGAGTGGTACCTGACGCCACCGGAATGTCTGCCTCCTCCGTGCGCCTCATCTGATATAATCGGGGATGGACTGAGCCCGAACTCGACGCTGCGCGGCGATTCGGCTCACTCCGACCTCTACCACGACTCGAACCCTGCGGAACATGAGTAGCTGGTGAACTGTGATCCCTCTGATCGGCAGTGGTAGTCGAAAATCTAGCGGCCCTGGTGGCCCTCTCACAATGAGCTGCTCGATGCCCAGTCTGTCCGCAAGTAAAGCAAGTAACTAACGGAAGTGGGCAATCCTTCACAACGTGCTCGGGCTGACTGCAATTAAAACAAACTCTCCCGTCCGGTGCAACAGACTGGACTGAACGATTACCCTGAGATCCACCGGCCTGATGAAACGGCCTCTTCCCAGGTGTAGGAGCAGAACGAGACCTCGAAAACTGACCACCTTTTCCGGCCGAGAACCCACCAGTAGTCTTCTGCTTCTTAGCTTCCGAAACCGACTCTGATTCCGGAACGACCATCTCGATCGCCAGAGCGCGATCCTGGTATTCCTTCAAAGTGGCACACATGAGCGGCGCCATACTCTGTCTAATATGCGGCTTCATGCGCATATTGAAGTAACGGATTTTATCAGCCTCCATTCTCACTTGATCCCTTACGAAGCCCAATTGCTGATTGTAAGAAATGATAGCCTGAGAAATAGGCACATCCTGAGGTGTAGCGGTGAAGAACTCCACAATTCTGCGCTCCTTGACTGGCGGCGGACAATATTCTGCTTGCATAGCAGCCCTGAACTCATCCCAAGTGGCACGACGGTCTCTGGGCGCAACGGCCTCCCACCATTCCGCAGCTTCCTTATCCAGGAGGTACTGGGCAATGTGTACCCTCCTGTCCTCAGGACAAGCTACGGCATCGAAGGTCCTCGACAACTGAAAGAGCCAATTCTCCCAACCGAGGGAGTCAGAAGATCCGGGGAAACGAGGAGGGTGCATCTTAGTCACCATCTGAAGCCACTTACTAGCCTCCTCTTCCGGTGTCGGGGGCGGATTCTGACGTCCACCCTGAGCTATCTGAGTAAGTTGGGCTACCAACTGCTGAAGTACGGCAGTAGCCCCGGCGTCGGCATTATTACCCGACGGCACTGAGTGAGAGGCTGAGTCCGCAGAGGACTGGGAAAGTGAGCCCTCCTCATTATCAGCACCACGACCACGGCCTCGGCCGCGTCCCCTAGCCGGTCTACCACGACCTCTCAACATACTGAAGGAAAATAAGAAAAGAACAAGATCAGAAAGATTCACAGTTCACAAAGTTGGTAACACAAGTCACGATTCTGAACAATGCAGGAAAACGAATTACAGAAATATAAGAGTTCGAGGAGACTTACAGCCACGGGTCGCACGAAAAGACGGTAGCATGATGATATTAGGCTCAACGACTGACTCTAATGACGCAACTGACAGACCCAAATTTCACCAACAGCCTAGGTATTCAAAACCTGGCTCTGATACCATAATTGTAACATCCCAATTCACAAATGGGACATTACACGCCGTAGGACCCCCGTGAGGTCTACCAGGCTAACTCGTGACACATGAACCACAATGATAACATGAAAGATGTACCCAAAAAGTAAATAAGGCCGTGGCCTCGGCCAAAACATTTTAACGGAGTACATGAGACATAAGTTAAATACCAAAATGTTGCCCACGCAGGGGACTTAACCCATGTTCAAAAATAAACCAACTATCTCCAGTACTCAACAAATGCAATGACAAACAGAAAAATGCAGACTCGAGCCACATCATCATCATGCCAACCCATCCTTTGCATGCGCATCCCGTACTGCCTCCTCACTGATCAAGACTAAATGCATAAGACGCATTTCCCCCATTTAAGGGGTTAGCATTCGAATAGCTAGTGCAAGTACATAATTACACAACATTATATACATACACAATTCAACGCAAATAAATCGTTAGGATAAATCATTTTGAAAATCAATATTCCGGAATATCACATTAACACCAAAGCAGTGTATTAACAAGTTTCCCACATCACAATTATCCACGCTAGGTAACTCGCGACCGTACCCATTAGTATCGGCCCCCAGAGGTCCCGTCAGACCGTCCCCAGGTGAGAAACCACTTCCGCGGCCGTACCCATTAGTATCGGCCCCCAGAGGTCCCGTCGAACCGTCCCCATTTGGAAGAACATCAACACACGCACCCAATTCCACTTCCATGGCCGTACCCATTAGTATCGGCCCCCAGAGGCCACACGCCATCCCCAGGTGGAAGAGAAACAATCACATTCGTTCAATAAAACCATTTACATCATTCGCATCAAAATCATACGCACATAACGGAATGTAATACATGTACTTGCCTGAGTAATACTACGTGAAGGAAAACGGCGAACGGAAAGGTTTCGGCCCGAGCAACCTTCACAAATCCGATCCTAACACAATAACGATGGACAACAAATCTTAAAACTACGTAAATGATGGAATACATCCTAGTTCAACCCGCTGAAACCCTTAGTCGAACAAAACTTGGGTATCGGGTGGTGGAAAGTGATTAGGAACTTGAAGAATTCACGCAAGGATTGCACGGTGGTAGCGAATGATGATCTACAGTCGAAATCGGCCCTAACCCCCGCCTGGAATCGCTCAAAACCGAGAAGGATAGGAAAAGATGGAAAAATGACGAAGTTGACCGCTGCTGTCCTATTTATATTTAACAGACTTAGCGCACGCTACGCACAAGCATTAGCGTGCGCTAGCGGGGCATGGCAGAACAGTCTGCCTTCTGACCTCCTGTTAGCGTACGCAAACTAACATGGTTAGCGTGCGCTAGAACTCGGGATTAGCGTGCGTTAACGCTGATTAGCGCATGGCCGCTCGGTCCAGCATCAAGTAATCGAACCCATCGACCAAAATCGCTCAAATCGAGAAGCGCACGCTACGAACCTGTGTTAGCGACGCTAACCTCACAATGATAGCGCACGCAGTAAATCCGAGTAGCGTGGCGCTACTCAGTAGCAGCTCAAGATACCATCGCCGCCAACAGCGCACAAGTGCCGAAAAACGAAGCAAGACCAGAATCCAGAATCATAAACACGTAATAATCAAGACGACAAAGTTGAGCGTTGAAAGAGAATACAATCTCGATCACTAGAGAGTTTGAAACGAAGCAAATAAGGCGAAATTCCCCAAACTTATGAAAATTACAAAAACGGCCCAAATGCCCGAAAAATCGCGATACAACGTCGGATTAACAAACCGAAAGTTCCAACACGACCAACTCAACCATACAAACTTATACGAATCGAGAAACAACGAAAACGAACAAGTTTTACGAGAATCGAACGCACATGCGGCAAGATATAATTCAAAATGAAATTATGCGAAAGCATCCTCGAAACTCGACCAAACGGAAAAACTCCAAGAACAAAATAGATTCAGAATTCCAAAACAGTGCTAAGCGAGTTGTCCGAAACGAACATACATCAAAAATAGAAATTACCGAAAATAGAAAACGCGGATATTACAAGCTCTACAGGTCGAACCTAGGGCTCGATACCATAATTGTAACATCCCAACCCGACAAGCATAGAAGTATCACATTGTGGTGGCATATCAGGACATACATAATAGAACGCAAGCGGAAGTCTTATCATAAATATCAAAGGAAAGTAAGTCAATGTGACTTAAACAATACATAAGTTCCAAAAGAAATACAAATAAATGAAACATCATCATCTTAGTCTCAAAACAATGAAATAACATGGTGTCAAAGCTAAGATGTCTAGGGTAAGTCTGCACTCAGCTCCTACTCTCATCCCAAAAGATATCCCCAGCTCCTAGCTTAATAACCTGCCGCGGAGGAAAGAAATGCAGTTGAGCTTAAAAAGCTCAGTGAACAGATATACAAAGCAAAGTAATGAATCTGAAATGAGAAAAAAGAATATGGTGCATGGGGAATAACAAAAGGTATATCAAAATGTATCAAAGGTGTAAAGCTTGTCAGAAATCTACCATGAGCCCAGAAACATATCATATCATCATATCATAATCAGAATCTTCATCAGTAACATAAGTAGCATAATGGAGTGATCAGTTCCCAGAATTGTGAAGGGCATGTATTGCACACAATAACAATCAACAGAAACACACTACAAAAAAAACAGTTTTTACCGACGCCAAAATGGCGTTGGTAAAACAGAAAATGGCGTTGGTAAAAAATTTACCGACGCCATTACCGACGGCAACCCGCCGTTGGAAAAACGCTCGACGGTAATTTTTTACCGACGCCATTTACGCCATTACCGACGCCATTTACCGACGCCATTACCGACGCCATTTTGGCGTTGGTAATTTTTTTTTTTTTAATTTACCGACGCCGTTTACGCCATTTACCGACGCCATTTTTGGCGTCGTTAAATTAAAAAAATTAAAAAGTCAGTCGACTCAAAGTGGCTCAAAGCGTTAGGTCCGGCTCAAAGTGTGGGTTCGGCCAGTCCAGTCTGGGTCCAGGCGGGTCTGCGGGTCCGGCGGATCGTGTTCGGCTCCATTCAATTTCAAATGGTTGAGAAGGATTTTGGTTTATAAACCACCAAAAACATTGATGTTTTTTCGATGTGGGATTGTGTTAAAATTACCGACGCCGAAATGGCGTCGGTAATGGCGTAAACGCGGTAAATTAAAAAAAAAAATTTACCAACGCCAAAATGGCGTCGGTAAATGGCGCTGTAATGGCGTAAACGGCGTCGGTAAATTTAAAAAAAAAAAAATTTACCAACGCCAAAATGGCGCGGTAATTGTAAAAATAAGTCTGCGAACCGGTCGTCGGCAATGGCGTCGGTAAATCGGGCGTCGGTAAATGGCGTCGGTAAATTATAAGTTTAACAACGGCGGTACGGGCGTCGGTAAATGGCGTCGGTAAATTATAAGTTTAACAACGGCGGTGCTGGCGTCGGTAAATGGCGTCGGTAAAAACTATTTTTTTTGTAGTGACATAACATATAACATAACAGATCAGATCTAGGATGTATCCATACACCCCTGCAGAAATCATAGTGGCCAAACATATCTTCTTGAGCTCATAAACATATAACAGAAAAGGGACGTGATGGGTCATCACTCCCACAACCTAGAGTCATGCCATTGGTGCATCAACGACACCGACATGGAACCCCCATGACTGGTGATAGCTCGGGTATCAAACTGTATGTCAAACAGAATGCCATAGTAATGACACAGAATCTAAGGTCATCAGAAATATCAAAATCATAGGTTCATATCAAAGGGTGCCTAGTAAAGGCTCATATCAAAGGCTTATATCATAGTGTCAGAAACAAAAAAGGCTCATAGCAAAGGCATCAAAATCAGAAGGTAAGCAATCAAAAGATGTGAAAGGATCATGAGAAACCTTATGCGAAAGGACAGAATATCTGTACCTTAAAGAATGAAAATGAAAGCAAACGGAAAAGTGGACACAAGGAACAACGTCACGCCTTCTTCAACGAATCTACACGAGTTAGGATTTCGTTATAGGAATTAGATTAACATATGCCCAATTATATCATAATTAATATTCAAGTGCATGTTAGGGTTCAAACATATTATATGGTATGAATATCACAAAAAATTAGCCTCTTAACAAATTTCTGATTTTAGTATGTCTTACCCTTAAATTTTCAAATTTGCAAACCATAGCTATACTCCAATACAGAAGCTATAATGATTTTACAAATGTTTTTCTACGTCTTGTGATCTTACATGAATTTTTCCAGAATTTATTATTAAGTAAAACCACCATTTCAAAAATCGTTTGTCCAAACATGTACAGAAAGTGAATTGCAGGTATACCCCGAAAGTTTACATTTATTAGACCTAATTGAACACTTCATAAAAATCCACAAATATTCCAGGAAGTCACATATAACCTATATATCTCTCCTGAAAAAGTAGAGCTCTTAACTCCTTATGGTTTGAAAACCAAAAATCAAGAACATCGACTGATTTTCATACTCGATTTCTCAGATTTGATACTTGAACTCCCAAAAATCAAAAGACCAACTTTCCGACATCCAATGACTATGAAATTATATATACATATAGTAAACATATTGAATTTAATTGTAGAATCAATAATCAAGCAAAAACATGTTGTTATCATTAAATTACATCCTGTGCAATACAACCCAATTTCTGAACAGCTTGTAATTTCTGGACAGTTTGTTCACATGAAATCATAACCAATTCTCAAACCCTTTTAAACCCTACGTCTAACTTATTTTAGATATGATTAATAGACAAGTTTCATGATGCATAATTCCAATCACAGAGAGCAAAAGGAGAACATTTAGAACCTGATATCACTAGTAGAATAAACATCAAAGACTTCGGTACGTCTCACTTCGGTAATGTATATTAGCAAAGTAAAAACAAACAACAACTTCGCTTTTCAATTTACTGAAGTAAAAAACACACATAGACTTCAGTAAATGGTACCAAACAGAAAAACAGGAGCTACTTAGAAATTTTAAGTTACAAAGACTTCGCTAATTTGATAATTAATGAAGTAAAAAGTGTGAAATTTTATTTTTTGTCAAAAAACTTTTTACAATAGCGAAGTGTATGTCTTGAGACCGGGAGTTAATATTTTGAGGTTCAATTTTTTTCATTTGGAGTCCAAAAAACACTTAGCTCATTTTTTTTTTTTGGAAATCAAAACGTTACTTTAGTAAATGATATTTCAAAATTTGAAATATTTTGCTTCATCTTGCTTTAATTTGATTTTAAGAATTTAAAATTCTGCTATTCTAATCAATTAATATGATGTATTGATTAATTTTTGAATTTTGCAGCCATTTGTCGTCTTATTTTTGCTCTGTACAAATTGACTTTTTTAGCACAACTCCTCAAATCTCTTGTTTTTTCTCTCACTCTCTCACCTGCTCCCCTCTCTCCCCTTCTTCTGCTCTCTTCTCTCTATCTTTCACTCTCAAAAACTCACACACTCACACACTCGTACACACATTATCAGGGAAAAGAGATTAAATCATCTTCTCTCTCTCCATCTCTCCTGCCCAGCTCGCCTCAAATCATGTCTCTCGCATGAGTTCTGAAAAATCCCGCCCGCGACCCGCAAGACACCGCCGACAGAACACCAGCGGTGACCATGCCCAATCGGAGTGGTGGCTGTACTCCA
Source organism: Orobanche coerulescens (assembly GCA_033398695.1). Taxonomy (NCBI): domain Eukaryota; kingdom Viridiplantae; phylum Streptophyta; class Magnoliopsida; order Lamiales; family Orobanchaceae; genus Orobanche; species Orobanche coerulescens. The sequence continues at coordinate 107,586,940 of CM065818.1, read as the reverse complement.
TGACTCAACAATTCCGTTCAGGCTCCCCAAGACTCATAACCGACTCCCGATGCAGACGGAAAAAGGAGCCCTAGTTTTGGAGTTGGTGGAATTTAGCAAATGATGGCAATAGCCGAGGGGTGAAGTTATCATGGCCGAAGAAGCCACAGTTTGATTGTTTAAATCGAACCTTCAAGTTTTCTGTTTTTCTGATTTGGATTTTGGGTTCTAAAAATGGAATTTCTGAAATTTGGTTTTGTTATTCTGAACTAGTGTGTACGAGTGTGTGTGTGTGTGATTTCTGGTGTAGTGATTAAGATGGAACTGATATGGCCGGGAACAGAAGAATTTCGCCAGTGAAGGACTTCAACCGAGGAAGGTGATATTGTTGTAGAAATGAGGATGATGTGTTTGAAATCGAAGGAAGAGAAATTTACCTGTTGTACGTATTCTGGTGTGAAGATAAGTTTTGTTGAAATTGATCATCTTTTGTACGTATTTACCTGTTGTACGTATTCTAGGTCGAAATTTACCTGTTGTATGTATTATCTATTTCTATCCTTTTGAAATTGATCATCTTTTGCCTGTTGATAAGTTTTGTCGAAATGCAAGAAATACCGATCTTATTTCCCAACAGGATGGACATCCGTTTGGTGAGGAGCTGTGGAATTCTGTGTGTGAGAGAATGCTATTTGCCGCCTACTTTTGAAGGTCTTTCTACCTTCACTTTGTAATTTTTTTGTTTTAAATGGATATTATTGATTGTGCATTTTTTAGATTATCTTTCTTTTACTTTATATCGTTGAGTTCGCTGTTATAATTTACTATTTCGTGTCAAAGAACAGGTAATTATCCAGGAACGTTATAGTGTTTTGAAAGTACAACAGTAATCTCCTTATTGACAAAAATGACATACATTTGTGCATCTGTATTCATATACATTCTGAAGTGTCCTTTTTACATATATCTAACTCCCGGATCCAAAACCCTCCTATGTTTTTTCAGTTAATTTATCTTCCTTTTGAAATTATTGATTTCTAAAGAAAGAAGAATGCATGTATTTCTGTTTTTATCTCTCTCCCTCTCCTTGTATCATTATTTGTTTACCGGCGAACGCATTGTAACACACCAATTCACAACTGGGATATTACACGCCGTAGAACCCTCGTGAGGTCTACCAGGCTAACACATGACATATAAACCACAATGTAGTCCCGAATAATGCACTCAAAAGTAAATAAGGCCGTGGCCTCGCCCAAAATATTTTTAACGTAATACATGAACAGAGGTTAAATACCAATTTATTACCCACGCAGGGGACTTAAACCATGTCTCAAAACAGACAGCCTAACTTCAATACTCGACAATGCAATGACAAAACATAAAAATGCAGACTCGAGCCACATCATCAAGCCAGCCCATCCTTCGCGTGCGTGTCCCGTGCCTCGCCTCGCCTTCCTTGCACTAAATGCATAAGACGCATTTCCCCATTTAAGGGGTTAGCATTCGAATAGCTAGTGCAAGTACATAATTACACAACATTATATACATACACGATTCAACGCAAATAAATCGCTAGGAAAGTCATTCTGAAAACCAATATTCCGGAATATTACATTAACACCAAAACAGTATAATAACTGGTTTCCCACATCACATTTATCCACGATTGGTAACTCGCGACCGTACCCATTAGTATCGGTCCCCAGAGGTCCCGTCAGACCGTCCCCAGGTGAGAAACCACTTCCACGGCCGTACCCATTAGTATCGGCCCCCACAGGTCCCGTCGAACCGTCCCCAGGTGGGAGAACATCAACACACGCACCCAAGTCCACTTCCGTGGCCGTACCCATTAGTATCGGCCCCCAGAGGCCACACGCCATCCCCAGGTGGAAGAGAAACAATCACATTCGTTCAATAAAACCATTTACATCATTCGCATCAAAATCATACGCACATAACGGAATGTAATACATGTACTTGCCTTGAATTATTGACGACGCAACGAACGGAAAGGAAAGTCACCGATGAACGCTAGGAACCAATGAAACCGAACCTAACGATTCGAAGAATACAATCACAACCATTTCTAAATGAATACGGAATTGGAATACACCCGAAAACCCGCCTACGATTCATGTATATTCGTATATAAACAAAAACGAGGGCGGATCACAACCAAACCCTCTCGATTCCGTAAAAATCACGAAATATACCATGAATCCGTAGGGAAACTAAGAATATCAACAAGATTAATCATATTCATCATGAATTAATCAACAAAACGGAACGAATCGGACAAAAACACGAAAACCCCCAATTTTACCAAAAGTAGGGTTCTAAAGATCTAACCTTGATTCATTGGATCAAGGGATGATATCGACGGATTATTGTTGTTATAACCTCTAGAACTCCTTGGATATGTTGTTAAACAACATGGCTTCAAGCTTAGAACACGCCAGATGCGGAAGAGGAGAAGAAGAAGGTGAAAATGGCAAGAAAAACGTCTCAGGCCTTTTATAGGGGTCGATCGTCGCCGGACACGGCCCGTGCCGATTGGCACGGTCGTGTCGCATACCTGGCCGACAGGACTCGACCGTGTCCTCGCTTGACACGGTCGCTGGCCGAGGGCCTCCCGATAGCGACCCGTCCGACAATGACTTCGGCATGACTCGACCGTGTCCTCGAACACGGCCGGGCGGCGTGCAAATAAGCTTCAGGCTTATCCTAAGAGTACGGCACGGGCCGTGTCGGATGACACGGCCGAGTTCGGTCGGCGTAAACTTCGCATTTCCGACGAGTACGGCACGGGCCGTGTCGACGACACGACCGAGTCCGGTCGGTTGATCGCCAAAATCAAACGACCATAACTCTCTCGTCCGACTCATTGACTCACCGCTTGAACCATTGGAAAGCTAACTCGATGCTCTATAATATTGCAAGATTTAGAATTTTTGGAGTTACCAAAAATTAATGGTGATCTAACAAAGTCGAACTCATATGAGGAAAGTTGAAACAATAAACAATAACGAGATTATAGTTCAACAGATGACAGAAGGACATACCGAAGATACACGGGGTCACTATGACCGAGAAATATACCAAAAATGAAAATACAAGGGAAAGAAAAATACCGGATATTACATTATCTCCTAAAAATAAGTTTCGTCCGAAACTTACAACACGAATAACTCGGGGTATCTCGACCTCATACTCTCCTCCGTTTCCCACGTGGCTTCCTCGGATCCATGCCTCGACCACTGCACTTTGACCAAAGGAATGGTTTTGTGCCTGAGTTGCTTCACTCGACGCTCTAAGATCTGAATCGGCCTCTCCTCGAAGGTAATGTCGGGCCCCAACTCGATCTCTCCAAAATCAATAATATGGCTAGGGTCCGATACGTACTTCCTAAGCTGGGAAACATGAAATACGTTATGCACGTGGCTCAGGGACGGCGGCAAGCCTAACCGATACGCAAGCTCTCCAACTCTATCTAAAATCTCAAACGGCCCGATATATCTCGGACTAAGTTTACCCTTCCGACCGAAGCGGTAAACTCCCCGTGTCGGCGACACCTTAAGCAAGACGTGATCTCCCACCTCAAACTCCAACGGTCGGCGACGTGTATCGGCATAAGACTTCTGCCGACTCTGGGCCGTCAGCAATCTACCACGAATCAAGGTAACCTTCTCCCTCGTCTCAACTATCATGTCGGGCTCGGTACCGATTAGCTCAGACATATCATCCCAACACAACGGCGATCTGCACCTCCTCCCATACAACGCTTCGAATGGTGCCATTTTGATCGAGGCATGCCAACTATTGTTGTACGTGAACTCGATCAACGGCAAGTTTGTCTCCCAATCATCCTTCCAATCTAAAGCACAGGCTCGTAACATATCCTCTAGCGTCTGTATCGTCCCGCTCGATCGTCCGTCTGTCTGTGGTTGGTTGTATTTACTAAGTCTCAACTCGGTTCCCATAGATCTATGAAAGGCCTGCCAAAAATGTGATATGAACTGCCATCACGATCCGAAACAATACTCTTAGGGGTCCCATGCAATCTCACTATTTCCGCAACAAACACTCGTGCAAGCCTCTCCGGCCCCCAAGTGTCCTTAATACTTAGAAAATGAGCTGATTTGGTTAGTCGATCAACAACGACCCAAATCATGTTCATTCCCGTCCGAGTCTTAGGCATACCGGTAATGAAATCCATAGAAATGTCCTCCCATTTCCACTCCGAATAGGAAGTGGTCGTAACAGCCTTGCTGGTCGCCGATGCTCGATCTTAACTCGCCGATGTCGACACCTCGACACAAACTCACTAACGCCTCGTCTTCAAATTACTCCACTAAGAGTTGCTCCTCACATCCTTGTACATTTTACTGCATCAGGATGTATGGAGTAAGGTGTAGCATGAGCTTCACTCAAGATTTTCTGTCTCACCAATATCACTCGGTACACAAAGTCCGCCGCGAAACCTCAAAACTCCATCATCATGAACCACAAATCCGTGGTCTTTCCCTTCCTCACATCCTCCTCAATCGACCAAAAACGGATCATCATATCGCTTCGCCTTGATATCATCACCAAGGACGAAGTGATCTCTAACGCATATAATCGACCACGAATCCCCGAACCCAAACCTCGATATCCCGACAAATAAAATCATTGGATCCTACTCGTGGTGTAAGTACCTCTAACATCCGCAACGCCATCGGCTTGGCTCAACGCATCACCACTACGTTAGCCTTACTCGGATGGTAAAGTATCTCGAGGTCGTAATCTTTAATTAGTTCCAACCACCTACGCTTGTCTCATATTCAATTCTTTCCGATCAAGATATACTTCAAGCTCTTATGATCCGTAAAATCTTACTAGACGACCCATAAAGATAATGCCTCCGCATCTTTAAGGCGAAAACGACCGCAGCCTAACTCCAAATCGTATGGGATAATTCACCTCGTAAGGTTTCAATCGGGACGCATAAGCAATGACTCTATCTCTCCGCATCAAAACACATCCTAGACCAAGGCTCGAAGCATCACTATACACTACAAAGTCCTCGCTTTCCCGAGGCAATGCTAAAACGGTGCGGTAGTCGACGCCTCTTTAACTCGTCCAAAGCTGTCTTGCTCGTCACCCACTCGAACTTCTGAGTTTGCTGGAGCAACTGAGTGAGTGGTCTAGCGATCTTAGAAAATCCCTCAACGAATCTGCGGTAATAGCCGTCAAGACCCAGAAAACTCCTCACCTCCTTCACATTCTTAGGCGGCTCCCAAGCCATCACTGCCTCTATCTTCTGCGGATCTACTCGAATTCCCTCTGCTGAAATCACATGTCCGAGGAACGTCACTTCCTCGAGCCAAAACTCACACTTAGAGAACTTCGCGTACAACTGCTCAGTCCTCAAAGTGTCTAATACAATCCGGAGATGAAAGGCGTGCTCCTCCCGATTCCGTGAATAGATAAGAATATCGTCGATAAAAATGACTACAAATTTGTCTAGATACTCAATGAAAACTTTGTTCATCAACTGCATGAACACTGATGGGGCATTGGTTAGACCGAAAGGCATAACCACAAACTCGTAATGGCCATATCTCATCCGAAAGGCAGCTTTCGGAGTATCGACGTCCCGAATTCTCAACTGGTAGTAGCCCGATCGCAAATCAATCTTCGAAAAGACTGTCGCCCCCTGCAGCTGATCAAACAAATCGTCAATCCTGGGCAAAGGGTATTTATTTTTGATGGTCAACTTGTTTAATTCTCGAAAATCGATGCATAAACGAAGCGACCCATCTTTCTTCTTAACGAAAAGTACGGGCGCACCCCAAGGCGATGCGCTCGGTCGAATGTACCCTTTATCTAACAATTCTCCCAACTGGTTCTTCAACTCAAACATCTCCGACGGTGCCATACGGTACGGTGCTCGAGAAATAGGGGCTGCATTCGGCTCAAGATCGATAGGAAACTCCACCTCTCGCTGCGGTGGTAACCCCGGTAAGTCGTCTGGGAAAACATCGGGATACTCACCAACAACTGGAATTGACGACATGTCAACTCCACCATCTTCCGCCTTCAGAGCGTAACACCAGTAGCCGACACAACCCTGGTTCAGAAGTTTTATCGCCTTCAAGGCGTTAATCACGCTCCCCGATTTACTTACGGCCATGACGAGAGTATGCTCGGTGCCATCCTCGGCCACGATCGAGATAGAACGAGTCCGATAGTTCATGATAGCACCGTGACGCTCTAACCAATCGTCCCCGAGTATTAAATCCTCACCCTTGAGGTCGATAACAATGAGGTTCGAGGGCCAGTCTCGGCTCCCGATCCTCACAGGGCAATCCCTAACTTCCCGGTCCCCAACCATGCGATCCCCGCTAGGCGTACCCACCACAAACGGTTCACATTCAAACAAGCAGTTAAAGCCAATACGATTCACAAAATCCGACGGAATAAAGGAATGAGTAGCACCAGAATCAAAAAGCACGGAAACTGGATGAGTAAGGATCTGAGTGGTACCTGACGCCACCGGAATGTCCGCCTCCTCTGTGCGCCTCATTTGATACAACCGGGGGTGAACTGAACCCGAACTCGAGGCTGCACGGTGATCCGGCTGACCTCGACCCCTACCACGACCCGAACCCTGCGGAACATGTGTGGCTGGAAAACCGTGATCCTTCCGATCGGTAGTGGTAGTCGGAACTCTAGCGGCCCGGTGGCCCTCTCACAATGAGCCGCCTATGTCCGGCCGTCCGCAAGTAAAGCAAGCAACTAACGGAAATGGGCAATCCTTCATAACGTGCTCTGGGCCGACTGCAATTAAAACAAACTCTCCCGCCAGTGCCAGATCGACCGAACGTTACCTGGGATCCACCGGCCCGATGAAACGGCCTCTTCCCGGTGTAGGAGCAGAACGAGACTTCAAAATCGACCACCTTTACTGCCGAGAACCCGCCGTAGTCTTCGCTTCTTAGCTTCCGAAACCGACTCGATTCCGAGACAGCCATCTCGACGCGAGCGCGATCTCGGTATTCCTTCAAAGTGGCACACATGAGCGGCGCCATACTGCCTAATATGCGGCTTCATGCGCATATTGAAGTATCGGATTTTATCAGCCTCCGTTCTCACTTGATCCCTCACGAAGCCCAATGCGATTGTAAGAAATGATGGCACGAGAAATAGGCACATCCCGAGGTGTAGCGGTGAAGAACTCCACACTGCGCTCCTTAACTGGCGGTGGGCAATATTCTGCTTCCATAGCAGCCCTGAACTCCTCCCAAGTGGCCCGACGATCTCTGGGCGCAACGGCCTCCCACCACTCCGCAGCTTCTTTATCCAAGAGGTACTGGGCAATATGTACCCTTCTGTCTTCGGGACAAGCTACGGCATCAAAGGTCCTGGACAACTGAAAGAGCCAATTCTCCCAACCGAGGGAGTCAGAAGATCCGGAGAAACGAGAAGGGTGCATCTTGGACACCGTCTGAAGCCACTTACTAGCTTCCTCTTCAGGTGTCGGGGGCGGATTCTGGCGTCCACCCTGAGCTATCTGAGCAAGCTGGGCTACTAATCACAAGTACGGCAGAGCTCTGGCCGGCATTATTACCCGACGGCACTGAGTGAGAGGCTGAGTCCGCAGAGGACTGAGAAAGTGAGCCCTCCTCATTATCAGCACCCCGACCACGGGCTCGGCCGCGTCCCCTAGTCGGTCTACCACGACCTCTCAACATACTGAAGGAAAATAAGAAAAGGACAAGATCAGAAAGATTCACAATTCACAAAGTTGGTAACACAAGTCACGATTCCGAACAGCGCAAGAAAACGAATTACAGAGATATAAGAGTTCGAGGAGACTTACAGCCACGGGTCGCACGAAAAGACGGTAGCATGATGATATTAGGCTCAATGACTGACTCTAATTACGCAACCGATGCACTCCAAAATTCACCGACAAATAGGTATTCAAAACCTAAGCTCGATACCATAAATGTAACACACCAATTCACAATGGGATATTACACGCCGTAGAACCTCGTGAGGTCTACCAGCTAACACATGACATATAAACCACAATGTAGTCCCGAATAATGCACTCAAAAGTAAATAAGGCGTGGCCTCGGCCAAAATATTTTTAACGTAATACATGAACAGAGGTTAAATACCAATTTATTGCCCACGCAGGGACTTAAACCAAGTCTCAAAACAGATAGTCTAACTTCAATACTCGACAATGCAATGACAAAACATAAAAATGCGGACTGAGCCACATCATCAAGCCAGCCCATCCTTCGCGTGCGTGTCCCGTGCCTCGCCTCGGCCTTCCTGCAGACTAAATGCATAAGACGCATTTCCCCCATTTAAGGGGTTAGCATTCGAATAGCTAGTGCAAGTACATAATTACACAACATTATATACATACACGATTCAACGCAAATAAATCGCTAGGAAAGTCATTTTGAAAACCAATATTCCGGAATATCACATTAACACCAAAACAGTATAATAACAGGTTTCCCACATCACATTTATCCACGCTTGGTAACTCGCGACCGTACCCATTAGTATCGGTCCCCAGAGGTCCCGTCAGACCGTCCCCAGGTGAGAAACCACTTCCACGGCCGTACCCATTAGTATCGGCCCCCAGAGGTCCCGTCGAACCGTCCCCATGTGGAAGAACATCAACACACGCACCCAAGTCCACTTCCGTGGCCGTACCCATTAGTATCGGCCCCCAGAGGCCACACGCCATCCCCAGGTGGAAGAGAAACAATCACATTCGTTCAATAAAACCATTTACATAATTCGCATCAAAATCATACGCACATAACGGAATGTAATACATGTACTTGCCTTGAATTATTGACGACGCAACGAACGGAAAGGAAAGTCACCGATGAACGCTAGGAACCAATGAAACCGAACCTAACGATTCGAAGAATACAATCACAACCATTTCTAAATGAATACGGAATTGGAATAGTCACGAAAACCCGCCTACGATTCATGTATATTCGTATATAAACAACAACGAGGGCGGATCACAACCAAACCCTCTCGATTCCGTAAAAATCACGAAATATACCATGAATCCGTAGGGAAACTAAGAATATCAACAAGATTAATCATATTCATCATGAATTAATCAACAAAACGGAACGAATCGGACAAAAACACGAAAACCCCCAATTTTACCAAAAGTAGGGTTCTAAAGATCTAACCTTGATTCGCTGGATCAAGGGATGATATCGGACGGATTATTGATGATATAACCTCAAGAACTCCATGGATATGTTGTTAAACAACATGGCTTCAAGCTTAGAACACGCCCAGCTGCGGAAGAGGAGAAGAAGAAGGTGAAAAATGGCAAGAAAAACGTCTGCAGGGCCTTTTATAGGGGTTGACTGCCTGCCGGACACGGCCCGTGCCGATCGGCACGGTCGTGTCGCACAGCTGGCCGACAGGGACTCGACCGTGTCCTGCTTGACACGGTCGCGGCGCTGAGGGCCTCCCGATAGCGACCCGTCCGACAGCGACTCGGCATGACTCGACCGTGTCCTGGAACACGGTCGGGCGTGTCGGCAGTCGTTTCAGGCTTATCCGGAAGAGTACGGCACGGGCCGTGTCGGATGACACGGCCGAGTTCGGTCGGCAGAAACTTCGGCATTTCCGGACGAGTACGGCACGGGCCGTGTCGGACGACACGACCGAGTCCGGTCGGCAGTGATCGGCCAAAAACTGAAACGACCATAACTCTCTCGTCCGGACTCCGATTGACTCACCGTTTGAACCATTGGAAAGCTAACTCGATGCTCTATAATATTGCAAAGATTTAGAATTTTTGGAGTTACCAAAAATTAATGGTGATCTAACAAAGTCGAACTCATATGAGGAAAGTTGAAACAATAAACAATAACGAGATTATAGTTCAACAGATGACAGGAAGGACATACTGAAAGATACACGGGGGTCACTATGACCGAGAAATATACCAAAAATGAAAATACAAGGGAAAGAAAAATACCGGATATTACACGCATAATCTACCAGGAATGAAAGTATACAACACTGAGGAAAAGGAATTGATAATGGAACTAGGCTTAAAGTGGGCTGCCAATCCTAACATCCTTGTTGCTGCCAAGGCATTTGGCTTGAAATCTACTGTCCAGGTATCTTTAAGCTTTTGCAAACACTATCTAAGAATGTCTCTCTAGTTATTCATTCACAAACACCTGTAGCCGTGGAAAATGTTAAAGCTATAAAAACCCGTCCGGCCTGACCGGCCCGGTGATGGGGGGGCTGGACTGGGCTACAAATCTTTAGGCCCAGAAGGAACCGGGCATTTCGGACCGTCCCATTTGATTCGGCGGCCCTGTTGCCTTTTTAACTCTTTTTCTTCAAACATGGGCCTGGCTACAAAATGGACCCTTCGAAGGAATTTAAGGCCAGGCCCGATTTTTCTCTCCGACATGGTCCGGCCCGTTCGACAGCTCTAGAAAATGTTACTAATATTGCTCTGAATATACATGTGGTGTGAAGATTAGTGCTCCAAGTGTTAAAATGACGATGAAGCCTGTTACGGGTCTAATGAAATGGAAGTCGCACACCAAAGAGGCATCGTCCCCGTACGACCACCACTCGTTTACAAAGGTTGAATTGCTTGACCAGCTCAATACGACCCGGGACAACACTGATTATCTGTGGTACACGACGGAGTAAGTGTATTACCTTATATATACCGATATTATTCACCTTCGACATTCTTACATTATCTAAACAAAGTTATATTTCGGTTATTTGTAGTTTGAAGTTCGGTTCTAAGGAAGGATTTTTAAAAGTCGGGAAGTTGCCTGTTCTCATGGTCGAGTCGGCGGGTGATGGCTTGCATGTATTCATCAATGGGCAATTATCAGGTTGGCTATTACCCTAAGGTTTATATTATTAAAAATAGAACAGTTATCTTCTAAATTTACATGTGTCTCCCTCATGTTCAGGGCTGTAGTTGTGATGCAAGAGGCTACATCCGGAAAAAAAGAATTTGAGGCCCAAAAGAAACAAACTCTCATAATAATATCAAATTAAATAAACATAACAAAACAACCATAACCAAACTACAGACTAGTAAAAAATGACTCGTCTCGGAATTTTAGATGTAAATGTATTAATCGAACTCGTATAATCCACTATTTCTACAAACTTGCCAAAGAGAAAGAACAAAAAGAAGAAAAAGAACATTTTTGAGGCCTCGCATAAAGTGAGGCTCTGGACATTCGTTTGTCCCGCCTATAGTTGGCTGTAGCCTTGTTCGGGTATTACAGATACCCCCTTGAGCATTGTATATGACAATTTGTAAAATAGTAAGACATGTCAAGGGTGTATTTGTGACTTCCGAAGTATAGTTGGGTTTCTTATTTAATTATGTTAAACCTCAAGGATCAAATTGGTAATTATACCTAAAATATACTTATCTAGCCTGATGGGCAGTAGAAAACACTCGGCCTTACTTGATACTTTTCTTATCAAAAGATAATACTTATATATTTATTGAAGAGTTCATTTCCGAAACATAATTTTATCCCAGTCGAAGAGACATATTTCTATTCTTTTACGTGCATGGTTTTCATGTTGGGTTCCAAGGGGAATAATCATAAGCATACACAATTTCTTGCAGGAACTGCCTATGGAGGCCCTGATCACCCCAAACTGACTTTTAATCAAGCTGTGAATCTAAGAGTTGGAGTCAACAAAATTTCTCTCTTGAGCGTATCTGTCGGTCTTCCGGTCTGTCGTGTTTCCATAATAAAATAGTACATTCTAACTAAAGAGACGATTGCAAAAGCACCCTAGGCTTGATCGAATTAGAGGGAAAATCCGACTTTGGAAAGTACAAAAACCATCCTCGACATTATATCCGTCTTACATTTTGCAGTTTTTTCGTATTTGGTGGGGCTAACGGGGACTTTTGTCCTCATCAGATATTTTTACAGCTACATTCTTTAACTTTTATAAGTAGTAAAGATTATCCCAACTTTTCGTCTCACATCTTACATTTACATCTCTTCATTTTGTAAATATTATGATTAACCAGACAAACAGTTGGGGACATTTCCAACATTTAAAAGAGTTGCGGGTGTAACTGTAAAATATTTTGTCATGGCAGTAGTAAATTCGGCTAGATCTACCGAGAACTTGGTGCAGAATGTAACACGAAATCAAGGCAAGGGTGATATTTATAATTTTCAAAGTATTCATTTATCCATGATACTAACTTAGAAATCTTTCCTTGTCCACGAGCTTAGAATATCGGTCCGCATTTTCAAACAAGGTTACATGGTGTTCGTGGTGTTTTACTCGACGGTCTTAATGAGGGGAAAAGAGATTTAACGAGGCACAAATGGACTTATAAGGTTAGTGTGTGAACCGTCCTGGAATTATATACGCCCTAGGGCGCCATAACATTGTGCCACAGTATGATGTGGCACGATGTGACTGTTCAGCTCGGTCAACGAACCGGACCCTCCTACAGAGCTGGACAAATACACATGCCACATCATGTTCTGGCATGGTGTTATGGCAACCTATGAGACGCCATAAATTTTTTGGTGAAGCTTCAAAAGAAATGTATTTGGCCCAAACAACTCTCCCCCCCTCTCTCTCTCTGTGTGTATGTGCCAATTTGCTCATAATAGGCGATTTTCCAGCTCTGAGTGGTCTTCTGTTGTATTTTCAGGTGCTCGACTTGCAAGTATTTGCTTGCCCATGTACCACATTAAAGCCGCTTGTTCCAAGCTTTCCTTGTTTTGCTAATATATATGTTTCTCTAATGGGGAAGGTGAGAGTATCGACAGGTGGTTCATCTCTTTTGGCCATACATATGTTTCTCGAGTATAAATGAATATTTTCTTGAACGAGTTGCATGTGTTTTGACTATGCGAGTAACAAAGAAAACACATGTAGTACAGTCATTTATTGTTGGTTTTTCGTGGTAAGATTGTAATTCGTTGTTAGGTTCCAACCTACAAGCCTATTTTGTCCTATTTGTGGTGTTCATGATGAAATAGATAGAATTTTATTACACATTCTTTGTCTTTGTTATGATATGTATCTGGTTTTGAATTGGTTGGAACGCATATTATTTTTTTTAGATGGGATGATATGAAATTATTGGTTCTTATATTATTGAGCTCTTGTGGTTGATGGTTAGCTATAGGTGAATGTAGATTTTGGCAATGAATTTTAAATTGAAATGTGAAATACTAATATATATTACTGTAGAAAATACTAATATATATTATATAATAACTGAAGTAAAAAGTCCCTTTTTACTACGCCAATTATAAAATAACCAAAGTTAAAGGCATTCTTTTACTTCACTTACCCCATATTTGGATCATAATTAGAAAAAAAAAATTGAGATAGACTTCAATTATTAGGATATTAGACTTCGTATAAAAAGCGAAGTCTAAAGTATACCTTTTACTACACGAACATAGACTTCGGTAATTATAACATTTTTACTTCAGATATTATCCGAAGTCTTTGACGTTTATTCTTATAGTGTATCGACTAGGGCGAAAGAAACCGGATGGAACAAGGACTCACGAATCAATTTACAAACAACCCAAGGATACCACAATCAAAACACCTTCAAGCCTTCCTTATTCTCGATATTGAGGGATTAACAAAAGTGTTAGAGGCCGCTTTAGGGTTTAAGTGGAGGAGAGGGAAAATATGTCGTGACTTTTGTGAATGGGAAAGATAGAGGCATGTGTTTCCTATTTATTTTTTTGTGAGTCGTATGAAAGAAGGGGAAAAAGAGAAAGAACTGGATATGATAAAGGGAGGTGCGTGTAGGTTAAGTTAGGAAACAAATAATTACAGTTTTCTATGATTGATTTTAGGACTGAAAATTGTGGGATTCAAATCTCATAAATGTAGCCAAAACGTGTGAAGTGTTACAAGACCAAATCGTGATTGTGGTAGAGAATTTAGGAAGACTTTATTTTGTAACAAATATTTATTATTAGGCATATCTTAGGTTAATTAAATTAAATGCATTTATATTACTTATCATATAGTTTAGGTGTCAAATAATTTATTACAAAACTTAGGTAAAAGTTCAAATTACTAGGAAAATGAAATCCGAATTTTTAGGGTTTTACACTGGTTGTATTGAGATCGTTGATCATTCATTGGGGATGATGATCCTAGGATTGTTGTTTTGGATATTAATTAGTCATGTCGACTTTTCATTGTCAGTCTGTTGTTGTTCACTTCGGTGAGTCTTTTTTATCCTTATTGGATATGTGATTCTTTGAGTTTCATTGTCATGTTGCATCGTGACATATCTGGAATCATATCTGCATTCCGATTGGTTATTGTGTAGGATTTTTAGCTGGGCACACTATGGTTATGTGTTGATATTTCCACATTGAACCGTGCACACGAGACGTAGTTCGTGAGGCTAATTAGGTACATTGTCCCCCGTATATTCTAGATTCCGTATACGGGGTAGACATGTACACTGACATATTTACGGATCGGGCATACTGTGATGTCCATCTTTGAGCCATATTGTTTGGTCGTTCATAGTCCATGTATGATTGGATATGTTCGACTAGTTGTGACTGGTTGTTCATACGCTCGAGGGGTATGTTCGACAGTCGGTGTTATTTCTTTGAGATCCATTATTGTTGATCATTTGGAGTTTACCTTGTTGATGGTATTCTCGGTTATTGTTGATCCTTTCTTGATCGTTTGAAGTTTACCTTGTTGAGGGTATTCTCGGTTATTGTTAATCCTTTGTTGATCGTGTCGGAGTTTATCATGTTGATGGTATTCTCGGTTATCGTTGATCCTTTCATGGTCGTATTAGAGTTATCATGTCGATGATAGTATCGGTCAATGTTTTGGTTGATCATGGTTTTTGACCGTACGAGCATTCAGACTGTACGTTGATGTTTCAGGACTTGTTATCATTGTTTTGGTGGTAGTTGATCTACAGATATGTTGTATGTTATTGGTTTATCCAGTTTGAGATTTGATTGCGCAATTCGACGGACAGGATTTGGCATAGATGGTCACTCCACACTTATGAGTTAGGATTATATTTTAAGGATTCTTCATATTGTTTGAATACAGTACAGATGAAGATTGTCGAGTTCATTTCGTCATTTGAGGATGGGAAATTTGGATTATGTTAATGATTGATTTGCTATGAATTGCCATGGATTGGTAAGATTATGACGGTAAGATTACGTTGGTAGTATTCTTACAGTATTATTACATTGGTATGTAATTATTTACGAAGATGTGATCGATATCATTATTGAGTATTGTGGCTGACCCCGTCGTGGGCTTTATTTTTAGGTACTCGGAGATCGAGCTAGTAGCGGTCGTGAAGGGGTGAGCTTCCTGGGTGATACTGGCTGTGGCATATTTTTGAGTATCGAGTATTCTTTTTTGGTTGTTTTATTCCGCTGCAATTGTGTATTTTTGAACTGTGTGCATATCCGCTGCGTGTGTATATTTCAAAATGGCTTTCCGGTATTTTTCCAACTCGTGTTTAATTTTAAAATGGCCTTTTGGTATTTTGCGAACTTGGCTTACTTCGTCAAACCTTTTTCCCTAACTATTTTATCGGTACGTTTAAGTGGTGGCTTAACGTACATTTTGAACTGTCGAGATTTGGCATTTCGCCTTGTATTTTCAAACAGCATTTGATGATGGTATTTGAGAACTATGTTTTGATAAATGTTTTTGGGTATTTAAAATATTACAGTCATCGGCCTTTTGGCGTTTTTAAATGGTTTTGTAAACGGTTTTTAGCCTGGTGGGTTCCGGCGCGGGACCCATGGCGCTGTAATATCCCGTATGATTTTGGGGGTGTTACAGAAGATGGTATCGGAGCTTGGGTTTTGTGAAACCCAGGCGTGTGTGTTATGTGGCTCTACCGGTGCGGTAGTAGCATGGCTTTTGAAAATGATTTTCTGACCTTTGAGTCAAACTGATTTGGGGAATCTAAAAATTTTGAGATCTTTTTAAAATGCTAATTGTGATATTAGTGTGTGTTGGTATTGTGTTGAGACTTCATATGGGAGTCGTGTGCTAGTATCACAGGAGATTATCGTCTTCACGCACTTGTAAGTATGTTGGTTTGGTTATTCGCTTGTGGCGACGATTGATTGCTTTTGTGATGAATTTGGAATTTTTTTTGGGGTTGATCTGTTGTTGTGACAGGGTTGCAAGTTTTGAGGACGAAACTTATTTTAAGGGGGTAGTATGTAATACCCGAATTTTCAGTATAAATTTTTCGCATTATTTATCTGAGATATACTGCATTAGCTTGCTGTCTATAAAGTGTGGATAAAATAATTTAAAGACTGAGACAGTTGTATTTGTATAATTGTCGTACTTGGTCGACAATTACATTGAGGATATCGCGTATCAGGTTGCTTTCATTTTGATATTGGGTATATCATATGAGAATGTTATTGGATCCAATATATGTATTCAGTATGTGTGTATACGTATCCAGTATGTCGAGACGGACCGAAACAGTTGGATTTGGCTAAGTATAAAGCCCTTAACGTACGCTAAGCTTAAGGACTTACGTATGTTAAGTTGCTAGTGTTACGTACGTTATGGTTAAGGCATTACGTACGTAACAAGAGGAATCGGACATATGGCCGACAGGTGGGACCCGTGGTCGGCATATTTTGGCAAAGAACGTGTATGGGCAAGTCAACTACGTATTACGTACGCTATGCAGGGTGTATTATGTACGTAATATGAGCTTTTACTGTAGCAAGCCAATGTACTTATTACATACGCTATGGAGAAAGGGTTACGTACGTAAGGCATTAAACGAAATGAGTCAGGAGCCTCTGAACCATCGTTACGTACACTACCAAAGTCAGATAGCGTGCGTAAAGGTGTGTTATGTACGTTAACTTTGGCATGTTACGTACGTAATGAGCTGGAAGTTTGTAAAAGTGAATGCCCGTTATTTCATTTTGTTTATAACTCCACTTCGTTTTTTCGCCTTCAACACTGAGAGAGGGAGTTTCAGCTCTCCTAAGTCGATTATGAGCTTGGAAACATGGGATTGGAGCTTAAGATATGGATCTATTGTTGATTCTTGAAGTGTTTGTTTGTGTATTTCATCTTCTAAGAGGTATGTTGGATAATCCTCTCCTTGAATTCAGATTTTGATGTTATTGTTGATAAATGATTCGTATGAGGATGATTATGATCTTGTTGTTACGATTCTTTAGGCTATATGAACTATATGTTGAAGGATACGATGGTTTATGTCTTGACTATGATGGTTATGGTATTATTGTTGTACTTCTTGATGATATATGAGGTGTATATTGAAGAAGATGATGATTATGATGAGTATATGTTTCAAGTGTTTATAATTTAGATATGAACATGGAATGTTGATATTTAGGATAAGTGATGATGATTATGGATGTTAAGGGACAAGTTATGTGAATGGTGATTTGATCTTTTGTATAGTCTTGATGATTTACGAATCGTGATTATGAATTTGACAAGAATATTATCTTCCCTTGAGGATATGTGTTCATATGAGTCGAAGGATCCTAAGTGTAGTTTGGCATGAGATTGATATATATGAACAAGGGATAATCATATCATGTTGAATTTAAGTTTGAATTCGGAATTGAATATGTTGATTAAATGTACTTCGTGCTTGAATCAACTGTTATTGAGATCACCAGATTATGAGATTGAATTGAAGGTATGAATTCAGATTTGCTTGACATAAGAACATTTGATCCGTACATAATTGGAATACTATCGAGTCGTATGAGGTGGTCGGATAATTATAAAGTTTACAGTTAATTTTGTAATGCGATGATTCATGATTATAACCGGTATTTGTTTCTATGAATTTACGAATATGAACAAGGAGTCTTGTTGATTAATATTTAGAATTGAAGTTGGAATCGAGTATGTTATAAAAACCTTAATATCGCTATGAATTGATCATTGATATGATGAATATGTTTAAGAAGTGTTGGTGTTTTGGATATGAATATGGAATATTCATATCTAATTACATCAAATATAAAATATTAGGGGGCGCTAGGGCTATGTGCGGGCAATTTTCACGCACTCTAGGTGCGATCGCTTAAGGGCGTCTTTTTCTCCCTTCTTTTCGGCCGATTTCCTCCTTTTTCCTTTTATCTTGAGAATTTTCCAGATATTTTGCCTTCTCGATTGTTGTTCGGGATTTCTTTTCCTTTCTATCCATATATTTAGTTGATTTTTGTGTTTGGTTTGTTGTGCGGGTTGCCGCAATCCTCTGTCGGGTCTTGAAGATTTCTTTTATGTTATCTGGCAATTCTAATGTTCCGATGGATTCGTCTAATTTGCCTAAGTCCTCATCATTCATCCCCAAGTCCAGTTTGATTGGTGATGCTCCCATTTTGAAATCGATTTTGAGGCGATCTGCTGCTGCTGGCATTAATTCTTCGAATGTTTCCCGTGAGGCTTTTCCTTCCGGTGGGCTTCAAGAGGGAGTTGGGAAAGTTTCATTACTTAGTGGTCTTGCTTCTAAAATTAAAAACGTGGATGGTAAGATTTTTTGTACGGACGGCGAGGTTTGTATTGTTAAATCCGCTGATCAGGTGGAGGATTTCTCTTTGAATCATCAAATGGAGGATGTGATTGTACATGGGATGTAGGTTGGGGTTGAGGAGAATTTGCCTAGTATTACGGCCTCATATCAGCCTTTGAATGATGCTGTTGAAAGTGGCAATGTTCTTTCTAATGATAAGGCTTCTAGTGGGGTTGCTTCAGCCCCGAAACTCTCTTTTGCTTCTATTTTTAAGACTAAGAATGCCACTAAATCTGTAAACATTTTTGAGTTACGTAATGATGAGCGTGTGGAAGGTGCGCATGTCACAATTCCGTTAAAAGAGATTGTTGAAGTTTCGTCTAGGTTTGCTAATACTCTCTACGGGTATTTTATAGGGAAGCATCTTGCATTCCCTATAGTGGAGAGTTATGTGAAGAATTCATGGGCTAATTTGGTTTGGAACGTGTTATGTTGAATAATGGTTTCTTTTTATTTCAATTCTCTACTAAGGAAGGTATGGATCAAGTTTTGAAGACTGGTTCGTGGTTTATCCATTCGGTTCCTATATTTTTGAACGTTTGGACTCCGAATACTAAGCATACAAAGGAAGAGATAACTTCAGCGCCCGTATGGCTGAAGTTACACAATGTGCCAATTGTTGCTTATACGGAGGTCGGTTTAAGTATAATTACGACTCAAATTGGTAAGCCTATCACGCTGGACTCGTACACTAGTTCTATGTGTGTCAATTCTTGGGGTAGAAATTCATATGCTCGGGCTCTTGTTGAAGTGTCCTCTCTTAACGAGTTAATGGATCGTGTGGTTGTGGCTGTACCGTTCCCTAATAGTTCAGGTCACTCGTTGGAACGCATCGAAATTGAGTACGAATGGAAGCCTCCGGGGTGTGCATTGTGCAAAATATTTGATCATAATGATGCTGCATGTCCTAAGAATGGTAAACAACCTACTGGGAAGTCAAATGTTGATGATGAGGGTTTTGTTGAAGTTACTAAGCGTAAGGGTAAGGGAAAGATGCCAACTCATGAGAAGGTTATTGATGGAGTTCGGTTTGCTAAACCTAAGGTCACTATAAACTATCATTGGCAACCGGTTTCTAAATCCAAGGCTGTACCGGATGGTGTGTCATCTTCTAAGGTATTACAAATAAGGAATCTAGTTCATCTACTAAGGTTCCTGTTCCTAATAAGTATGATGATATGTCGCATTCTCTTAGTGAGAAGCCGAGTAATTCTTTGGTTATTCTGGCTAATAGTGATGGTATTGCCCCAAAAAAGTTTATTAATGAGGATGTAAACTATATTTCCACTAAGAATTCTTTTGAAGCGCTAAGTGCTAGCTCTTTGGAAACGGGGTATGAGGATATGCCGTCTCAGGTGGATAAAGGTGGTCATGAAATGGATACTGATAGTGAGGTTGATGAGGTTATTGATTTTAGTAAACTAAACACGGCTACTAGTAATCGTAAGGAAGCAAGCACTTCCTCTGTTGATGTTTCTCATGTATAGTATTGCTTCATGGAATATCAGGGGAATGAACCATTCCCCTAAACAAAATGAGGTTCGACAGGTTATTAGTGAGAATCAACTTTCTATTTGTGCTATTTTGGAATCGCATGTTCCTAACTCTCGTCTTCCCGAGTTATGCTTGAGGGTGTTTAAGGGTTGGGATTGGATTTCTAATGGTAATTTATGTGATAGGGGTTCTCGTATCATTTTAGGGTGGAATGTGGATGCGGTTGATTTGAATGTGGTTGCTATGTCTGATCAGGTGGTCCATACTTTCATTCGGTTTAAGGCGGATAAAAAGGAGTTGTTTTGTTCTTTTGTTTATGCTCATAATAGTTACACTCATAGGAGACCCCTTTGGGATAATCTTGGTTTTCATAATCAGCTGGTTCGTAATCGCCCTTGGTGTGTTCTTGGGGATTTCAATTCGGCTCTTAATTTAGAAGATAAAGTCGAGGGTTCTTCGGTTATTGATATTGCGATGCGGAAATTTAAGGAGTGTGTGGATGCTAATGAGTTAGTTGATATCAACCGTTCGGGGCTGCAATTTACTTGGAACCAAAAGCCGAGAGGTTTGGGTGGTACTTTAAGGAAGATTGATCGTATCATGGCTAACCTTGGGTTTTTGGATTCTTTTGCTGGGGCTCACGCCATTTTCCAACCGTACCGTGTTTCTGATCACTCCCCGGTTATTCTTCATATTCCTATGATGGGTAAGTTTAAACCTAGGCCGTTTAAATTTTTTAACATTCTGGTTCAGAATTCTAGTTTTAAATCGCAAGTTCAAGAGTGTTGGGGCTCATCTGTGAGTGGGTTTCATATGTTTAAAGTGGTTAGTAAATTGAAGGCTCTTAAAAAGCCTTTTCGGAGCATGCTTTTCCATGAGGGGAATATTCATGAAAAAGTTTCTAAGCTTCGCCATGAATTGGATGCGGTTCAACGTGCTCTTGATGTGGATCCTTTTAATGTTGATTTGCGTGAGGAGGAAGCTTGTTATCTTATTTCGTTCAATGAAGCTGTATTGAAGGAAGAATGTTTTCTCAAGCAAAAAGCTAAGATTGAGTGGCTTCGGGTTGGTGACTCGAATTCTGCTTATTTTCATAAGGTTGTGAAGAGTAGGAAAGCTAGGAGTCAGATTGACTCTATTTGTGATGGAAATGGCGTGATATTGGTGGATGACAAGGTTCTTAATGCTTTTGTCTCGTACTTTACTTCCTTTCTTGGTCAAGAGGGGTCTTTGTTGCCGTTAGATGATTTTAATCTTTTCACTTCGACTCTTGATCCTAATGTGGCTTTATCTATGGTTCGTGCTGTTACGTCCCATGAGGTCAAAGATGCTATTTTTTCTATGGGTGATGATAAGGCGCCTGGACCTGATGGTTATTCGGTTGCGTTCTTTAAGGGTACTTGGGATATTATTTCGGATGATGTTACTATGGCGGTGCAGGAATTTTTTGTTAATGGTTAGTTGTTGAATGAAATTAATCATACTACTATTGCTCTTTTGCCTAAGATCAATAATCCCTCCCAGATTACTGATTTTAGGCCTATTTCTTGTTGCAATGTGATTTTCATGTGTATTAGTAAGATTATTGCCAACCGGATTAAAGAGAGCCTTAGCACTTTGGTTAGTACGAATCAGTCTGCGTTTGTCCCTGGTAGACGGATTGCCAATAATATTCTTCTTACTCGGGAGATCATGCATAATTATCACCTCAATCATGGTCCTTCTAGGTGTGCTTTTAAGTTTGATATTCAGAAGGCGTACAACATGGTAAATTGGCAATTTTTGAGGTGTATTTTGGTTCAGTTTGGATTTCACCCGCGAATGGTTCACTGGATTATGGAATGCGTTACTACCACCTCGTTTTCGATTAGTGTTAATGGATTCCTGCATGGTTATTTTAAGGGTAAGCGTGGTTTAAGGCAAGGGGAATCCGTTATCTCCTTATCTTTTTATGCTTGTTATGGAAGTGCTTACCCTTATTCTGAGGCGTCGTGTGAGGGATTCTGAGATGTTCATGTTCCATCATAAATGCTCTCAGCTCAACATTATTAATATCTGTTTTGCTGATGATTTGTTCTTGTTTGCTCGTGGTGATGCCCATTCGGCTGGTGTTATTATGGATTCTCTTGAGGAGTTTAAGGATGTTTCGGGGCTGTCTCCTAGCTTACCCAAAAGTACTGCTTATTTCTGTAATGTCCTCAATCATGTTAAACTTTCTATTTTACATATTCTTCCATTTGTTGAGGGGGTCTTGCCTGTGAAGTATCTTGGAGTGCCTTTGGTTGCTAGAAGATTGATTTTTAGAGATTGTAAGGAATTGGTAGAGAAGCTGTCTAAGCGCATTAATGATTGGAGGAATAAATCCCTCTCTTTTGCTGGCCGGCTTCAGCTCATTCATTCGGTTCTGTCTTCCATACACATTTATTGGGCTTCAGTCTCTATTCTTCCGGCTCGTATTATTTATGATCTTGAGCAGCTTATGCGTCGTTTCCTTCGGAGATCCGGTGATGGTCGGAATGGTAAGTCTAAAGTTGCTTGGGAGGTTGTGTACTTGCCTAAAGATGAGGGTGGGCTTGGGATCCGTAGACTTGTGTCATTTAATAATGCTCTAATTGCTGCTCATATTTGGCGCCTTCTTTCTTCTGCGGATTCTTTGTGGGTTAAATGGATTCATACGTATAGGTTGCAGGGACGTAATTTTTGGGATGTTCCTTTTCGGGGTAATATGACTTGGAGTTGGCGGAAGATACTTCAGATTAGGCCTCTTGTTCGGCAATTCTTTTGGTATAAGATTGGTAATCGCTCGAAGGCTTCAGCTTGGTTTGATCAGTGGTGTTCGATTGGTCCTCCTAATCTTATTGTGTCCTCTAGAGATATTCATCGGGCTGGTTTCTCGTCTAATTCTTTGGTTCGGGACATTATTTTGGAGGACTCTTGGGCTTGGCCTAATAGTTGGGGGACTCGGTTTCTGATTCTTACGTCGATTTCTACCAATATTCTTTGTGACAATGTGGATGACCGGTTAGTCTGGAAAACGGCGGATGGCCAAGATAAGTCGTTCTCTGTTTCTTCTGTGTGGGATTGCATTCGGCCGTGTGGTCATGTTGTTAATTGGTTTCATCTTTTTGGTTTTCGCATCGTATTCCGAGGCATGCTTTTCATTTGTGGCTTGTTATGAGAAGGAGGCTTCGGACTCAGGATTTGATGCATTCCAATGATCCCTCTAATGACACTCTTGTGTGCCCCATTTGTAAAGCTCAACAGGATTCTCATGATCACCTTTTCTTTGAGTGTTTGTTTTCTTTTCAGGTTTGGGGCTCTTTGAAGGCTTTTGCTGGTCTTTCGGATATTCCCTCTTATTTAGAGGATGTGGTGCGCTATATGATTCCTATATCTAAATCTCGTTCTGTAAGGAGTGTTGTATCTAAGCTTTTATTTGCGGCGACTTCTTTTTTTATTTGGCAGGAAAGGAACAATAGGATCTTCAAGCAGCAGTGTCGGTCTGAGAGTCAAGTGATTGATGTGATTAAATCAACGGTGCGTCTGAAGCTCTTTACGTGCAGATTTAAGAGGAGGGCGAATGTCCTTGAGTTGTTGCGTGATTGGCAATTGCCTCCGTCTCTTATGCATTCTTAATGGCTAGTCTTCATATTGCTAGTTATTTGTGCTGGTTGCGTGAGGCTGGTTATGTGTCCTTGGTTGATGCTTTTTGCCGTGGCGGAAGTTCGTTGGAGATTCGGATGAGTGCTGTACTCTTTTTACCTACTCCAAGATTTTCCCCTTGGGTTTTTACTTGGAAGGGTTTTTAAGGAGGCAGGCTCATCTGGTGCATCAATCTCCTTCGAAGAGATGGGCGGATGTCTGTGGTCATTCTTGTGTCATTAGGTGGTTATTTCCTGTTGGGGTTTTGGTTATTGTATGTATTTATTTGTGTAATGCTTAGTGGCCTGTCACAGGCAATTTTTGTTATATGTTCAAGCGTTGCTTGAGGTTAATGTGGTACCTCAGCCACATTCCATTGTACTTAAACGATTTTTTGGTGTTATATATTTTACCGGGTGTAATGCCCTTTACCCAAAAAAAAATATTCATATCTAGAACTAAGTTATGTGTTTTGATATAATATTCGTATAAGAATACGAATATGATTCCGAGTTTGATGAGATTATTATTCATCTTTAAGTTTGGAAATTCATACGTATTGAACAAGTGTTCAAACCGAATTATTGAGTTATTTGAAACCCTTGGAATATGATTATCTATAATGTTGAACTAATTAGATGGAACAGATTGATGATGATAATCGGTAATTGGTTTTTATTATGAACTTACAAGGAGGAAACTTGTATTCATATTTAAGATTGAATTTGGAATTGGTAACATTTAGACACTTGTTATTGATTTGATTTGATTATCGATATGATTATCGGATTATGAATCGTGTTGTGGTTTTGAGTTCATGATTGATAGTTTGGGTTGTTCAGAATTGTGTTTAATCGGGATTTTGAGGAACCGTTGGGTTTTTTATCGGCTATATTGATTGCTAATTTTGATTATCGAACTTCGGCCTGTATTGTGGATATGAGTTCGTATTTGTTGAGGTGTATTATTCGGTTTTGTGTATGATCGAGGTATCGTTGAACCACTGAGTTTGATTTGGTTGGTTATGTTGGTTGTTGATTTTTACCGAATGTGTGTTAATCGATTATTGCAATAGGTTGTGATAATTGATCGTTGAAAATGACTGTTGTGTTGCGGTTAAGGTTGAAGAGTTCGTAGATTGCTTTTGGTCGGGGTTGAGGAGCTCGCAGACGAAGGCAATGGAATTTGGTAATGGCTTCATCGATTCAAGGCAAGTTTATACTTGTTCAGTTTATAATATTCGATGAATGGTTTCGCTTTCATTTCATTTGTAATTCATACAGCAATGATATTATAGGTGTAAACTATCGGGATGATGATTTGTTTATCGACTCCACGACCGTGGCTTCTTAGCACTTTTCTTCCTGGGACCGGCATGTTAGATGACGGGCCTTCGAGGGCATACATTGTGACGGGGGGTGGGATGCGTCGCATTGTCTGGGTCCACCATGTTAGATGATGGACCTTAGAGGGCGGGCGAGCGTGTCCACAGAATTGTTTTGGAGGGTCCTTCGGCTACGCCCGCCTTGTATTTAAACGAAAGGGCGAGCGATCTTGGCCCAAAGGAACCTTGCATGGACGGGCTGTCGGTTCCATTGACCTCTACGACCATGACTGCACTTTTCTACCTTGGATCGTCATGTTAGACGGTGATCCTAGACGGTATACGTTGAGCCGGGGGAGGCTATCGCTTGCCTAGTTCCATCATGTTGGAGGCATTGCTCAGGCAGTAGCCTTTGGTTTGTTTTGCCGAAGTGAATCACTTGGGGAGAATTGGGAAATCTCATTAAGCACTTTGCACATCAAATGATTACAGGGTGTTTCTACAGATAATATTTTTTCAAATGGATGGCGTTCCAGGGGTATTGGTCCGAAGTGCCGTCTAGGTGCTGGAGCTC
This sequence comes from Orobanche coerulescens, assembly GCA_033398695.1. Classification (NCBI taxonomy): domain Eukaryota; kingdom Viridiplantae; phylum Streptophyta; class Magnoliopsida; order Lamiales; family Orobanchaceae; genus Orobanche; species Orobanche coerulescens. The sequence goes on along the minus strand of CM065818.1, from coordinate 107,561,272 downwards.
GTAGGCTCCTTTGGATAACCACTTGGATATCCTAAACGGGCCCTCCCAGTTCGGACCAAATACCCCATGTGGGTCTGGATCTTTTTGAGGACTAGGTCGCCCACTTGGAACCGTCTCTCCTTGACCTATGAGTTGAATAACATTTCGGACTTCCTTTTGTGGATCGTGTTCTCAATTTCCGAGGTCAGTCATCGTTCTTCGAGCATATCCAAGTCGATTCGCCGAGATACATCATTGTCCGCCGTCATTGGTTGCGCAGTCCAGTGGCTGAGGACAGCGATCTCCGATGGGATCACTGCTTCTGTTCCGAAAGCGAGGGCGAATGGGGTTTCACCGGTTGATTTTCTTGTCGTCATTCGGTAGGACCACAAAACATCCGGGAGCTCGCTCGCCCAGCGCCCTTTCGTGGATTTGAGTCTGGCTTTGATTGTGTGCTTGAGGATCTTGTTTACAGCCTCTACCTGCCCGTTCGTTTGAGGGTGGTAGGGGGCCGAGAACAACTTTTTTATTCCCCATTTCTCCCAGAATTGCGTAACTTCGAAACCGTCGAACTTCTTTCTGTTGTCGGATATGATAACCTGACGTAGACCGAAACGACAGATGATGTTTTTCCAAATGAACTTGATCACTTGCTCTTGGTCGATCTTGTTGAGTGGTTCGGCCTCTGCCCATTTTGTGAAGCAATCGACCCCCACGATGGCGAATTTACATCCCCCCGGTGCTGTTGGCAAAGGACCGATGAGGTCGATGCCCCATTGGGCGAACGGCCACGGACTATACATAGAGGTAAGCTGCTTGGGGGAGAGCTTGATGCTCGGGCCCATGATTTGACACCTGTGACAAGATCGGGCATAGGCGATCGCGTCCTTTTGTAGGGTATGCCAAAAGAAGCCTTGCCTGGTCGTCTTGTGGATGAGGGCTCCCCCCCGTGATTTCTACAGATCCCGTCATCGATTTGGGCTAAAACAAGCCGGTTTTCCTCCAGCGTAATGCACTTGAGGAGAGGGAGGCTGAAAGCTCGCTTCTAAAGCCGGTCGTCCAAGAGGGTGTATCTGGTTGCTCGAAGCTGAAGCTGGAGATCCTTGACCTGATCTATGGGGATCGTTCCGTTCTTTAAGTATTCGATGAACGGGGTCATCCAGTTCTCTTCGGTGATGGCAACTGTGGTGACCAAGCTTTTGTCGATCGCCGTCCTCGCCAATTTAGTGATTTGGATGTTAGAGAAATCCGCTGCCCCATTCGACGATGCGAGTTTGGATAGGGCATCGACCTGGGAATTGTGCTCTCTCGGGATTTGCTCGATCAGCACTTCTTCGAAATTTGTGCACATTTCGGCGACCAACTCTTGATATTTGATCATCTGTTCACCGCGCGCCTCATATCCCCCTTGACTTGGTTCACGACCAAGAGGGAGTCCATGAATATGTGAAGGTGGCGAACGCCCATGGAGAGAGCTAGATCGAGCCCGCCTACTAAGGCTTCATACTCGGCTTCATTGTTGGTCGCTCGGAAATCGAAGCGCACATCATTTGTAAAACTCTGGCCATCGGGGCTGATGAGGACAATCCCTGCCCCAGCTCGCGAGCTGGTCGACGAGCCATCTACGAACAGTTTCCAGGCGGAACAGCCGACTTGGGTCGGGCTAGGCGAGAAAGTTAATTCCACCACAAAGTCCGCCAGCGCTTGGCCCTTGATCGCCGTGCGTGTAGCATACGCGACACCGTATTGGGCGAACACTCATGACAAGTGCGTAGGCGAGCTTCTCCATAGGCATGTAACGTGTCTCCACATTGTGTAGCGTTGGCTTACGAAGTAGATCGGCAAGTGGGTTTGCCCCTCTGCTCGCACTAATACTGCGCTCGGCGCGACCTCCGAGGCCGGCAAGTAAAGGAACAGCTTCTCACTAGGGATCGGTTTTGCCAAAATTTGGGGGTTAGATAGATACTCCTTGATTTTGGCAAACGCCATTTGACTTTCCTTCGTCCACGCAAATTTTTTATTCTTTATAGTGGCGAAGAAAGGCTTGCTTTTGTCTCCGAGCCGCGAAATCAAACGATTAAGGGCTGCTAAACACCCCGTGAGGCATTTCACCTGCTTGACATTCCGTGGTTCTTGCATGTCGAGGATCACCTTGATCTTTGTGGGGTTCGCTTCGATCCCTGTTTGGCTCATGATGTGCCCTAGGAATTTTCTGGAGCTTACTCGGAAGTTGTATTTCTTGGGGTTTAGCTTCATGTTGAAATTCTCGAGGATGGCGAACGTCTCGACGAGGTCTTTGAGGTGATCTTCTTTTTTGAGGCTCTTGACCACAATGTCGTCAATATAAACCTCCATGGTTTTGCTAATTTGATCGGCGAACATCTCGTTGACTAGGCGTTGGTAGGTTGCCCCCTCATTTTTCAGACCGAACGGCATTCGGATCCAAAAGAACACGTCTTTTTCCGTGTGGAATGATGTGTGTTTTACATCTTTCTCTGCCATTGGGATCTGATGGTATCCGGTGAAGGCGTCCATAAATGACATCATTTTGCAACCGGACGTGCTATCGACCAAGTGGTCAATGTGAGGCATCACAAAGTGATCTTTTGGACAAGCCGCATTGAGGTCAGTGGAATTGATGCATAACCTCCAGGAGTCTCTCGCCTTTTTGACGAGCACCAGATTGGCCACCCACTGTGGCTCGTCGGTAGCTACCCCGATCAGTTTATTGACGAGCAGCTTCTTGACTTCTGCATCTAGCGCACCATATTTCTCTGGACCGAATTTCCTACGTTTTTGGTGAACAAGCTTCCTTGGCAGGTCGATCTTCAGATAATGGCAAGCATGTTTAGGAATGATGCCGACCATATCTTGTTGCGACCAGGCAAAGACTCCGATGTTCTTTCATAGTAAACTGATCAGATCGTCTTTCAGCTCGGGATCGACGCTCAAGCCGATCGGCACTTCCCACTCCGGGCGAGCCGGATCGATTGTTATACTTTCCAACTCTTCGGTGGGGATGGTCGCTTCTCTTTTGGAGCGATCGCTTAACTCGATCCTTGGATCAACATTGAGGCTTGGCTCAAAGCCGATCCTTGGTTCGATGTCGTCCGACGATCAATGTGAGATGCCATCTTCGGAGTTGGGCTGGTGTGAGGTGCTAGGCTCGTCGATCTCCATTAGCTAGTTGTCGATCGTCCTAGTGTTACAAATAGGACAAGTAACGTTTAAAGGAAAATCTACCATACAGGAGTAGTTCAAACATTTCTTTGCCATTAGCTGGTCTCCTTTTACAGTACCGACTGTCCCTTCAGTAGTGGGGAACTTGATATAATAAAAGAAAGAGGAGGTGACCGCCTCAAAGGTTTCTAGAAAGGGGCAACCTAGGAACCCATTATAGATGTTGGGCATGTCTATGATTACAAAATTGAGGTTCCTAGTGATCTTAACCTTAGGATCGTAATAGCAGACTATCTCGACGGAGTGCTTGATCCCTCCATAGGCTTTGACCGTGTTGTCGCCGAACCCTTAAAGCATGGTTTCGAATGGCTTGATGAATTTGGTCAAGTTGCCAAGCTGGTCCAGAGAAGACTTGAATATGATGTTGCAAAAGCTCCTGTTGTCAAACAGCACGCGGTCGACCATTTTCCCAAGGATACAAGCAGAGATCACCAAGGCATCCACCTTGGGGTACTGCACTCCCTCTCTATCCTTGTTAGAGAAGGAGATGAGCGCCTCTTTGGAGATAGTTGGCTCCAGGGGCACCACGACGTGGACTCCGGTGAACGCCCTCAGCTCGGCCTTCCATTTTCTGTTTGACATGGTGGAAACCGGGTAAAGACCTTCGAGATTTCTGCCTCCTGATTGAAGCATATTGACCCGGCCGATGGGGTTGATCGGAGGGATCGACTCATCTAACTCCTCCGAATCGTTTTGTTCGAGTCTGACGACCGGATTGAGAGGGTGATAGTCATTGTTCTGTCGCCGATCGCGTCCCCAGGTCCTTTTTGTCTGGGGCTCCGGCTTGGTTACCAAACTGTCCAGCTTGCCTTCCTCGAACAATCTCCAGAGTTGTCTGAGGAGGTCGCGGCATTGGCTGGTGTTGTGGACGGTACTTTTGTGGTAGGCTCAAAATTTATTGCGGTCCAGATGACCGTTGTCCCTCATCGGCTTTGGATTGCTTAGCCACTCGCTCCCCTTGATGGCGTTGAAGATATGGGCCGGAGATAGATTGAGGTTGCAGAGGAGGTGGACTTTCCACATCCTCGAAGGCCTTGAACTCACCGGGTGGCTTCGCGACTGCCTTTCTGGGCTTGGCGATCACCTTCTTAGAGATGAGAGATGGCGCCTTCCTCTCCCTGGTTGCCCCCTCGCCTAGGCAAAGGGTGAGCAACCTCTGCCTGGCCAGAAAATCGGTGGTCTTGGCGTGGAAGATCGTGTGTGTCGGGGGGATGTCCTTTGTGAGTGACTGAACATGGGAGAAAGACCATCGAAACCCCCCAGGACCGAGTAGAGGGCGAGCTCGTCACTTATGGGCTCGCCGGTGAGGACTATTTCATCCACCTGGTCGATGTAATCTTCATCGGACTCGTGTTTCCCCTGCCTGATCTTCATCATGCGGTGGGGACCCTCTGGTCGAGCAACCATGGCGGCGAAGTACGACATGAAGTCGCTCATCAGCTTCTCAAAACAGTTAATTGAGCGCGGTGGCAATGAGATGTACCACCTATGGGCAAGATTGCCCAATGTTAAAGGGAATATTCAGCATTTCGTCGCGTCTGACGCCCCGAATACGGTCATATAGATCCGGAACTTGCTTAAGTGAGTCTTGAGGTCCGATCTCCCCTCATACAGAGGTGTTTGAGGAGGAGCGATATCTTTGGTTGCACGGGGGCAAGATTGATCTGGAACACGAGCGGCTCACTCGGTCCGGCGACCTTTCTCTTGGCGCCTGCCCTAGTTTGTAGGAGCATTTCATATCGTCGAGCTGGCGCTGCATTGCGGCCATCGCCGTAGCCTGGATTCTCGCGGTCTGGCTCTCGGAGCGGGAGCCGAGGCGATCATGTACTGATCTCCTGGCTCCGTTGTAGGCGACGAGGTCTTTGCCGCCGAGCTCGGTTTTTCGGCGAGTGGGAGCCAAACGACTGACCTGCTTTTTGGGGGTCGGATATGCCGAACTCCTGGTGACGGATTCGGATTCCGACGTCTCATTGCTAGGGCCATAATGCCCAGGTTGCCATGAAGGATCCCTTCCTAGGCGGCTGAAGACGGAACTGTCCCACCTCGCAAGTGCCTATTCTTGCGACTTGGGCTTTCTAACGTTTGCTCGACATATAACCCCTTGAGCTTTCGTTTGCCTGCGCAACGGATGGCTGATGGGATAATAGTGGGCGTGTCGCATGCTCTCCGTCGCTCCCTTAGGATGGCATGGCCTCCTCGATATGTTCCGCAGTTTTGAATTGATCGAGTGAGAGGCTGGGGCCATCCCTCGGGGGCGGGAGTGAGAGTTTGGCGTCGCCGCAACTGCTTTTTGTTATAGGTTGGGACTCGGTTTGGGCGGGAATAAGGCGTCCGGCGGATCGTAGGGTGGCTCTCTTCGAGGTGGTGGCAGATGTCATGGTTTCAAAGGTTTTTCTTTGAAGAACAGTGAGTGTTTGTTCAAGTATATGTTCCAGAGAATAGTGAATATTCTTCAAAACGGTCTGAGAGAAAAATAAAGGTTCAAGCCCTTCCTCTAGCGTCAATTGTTGTTACCCAAAATATTATTCGGAATGGTTTGTTGGGTATGGCTTTGGGCGAGTAACAAACAAAATGCAAGAGCACGTCCGATGGAATGTAAATAACACAAGATTTGTCGGGGTTGTTAATCCCGGGCTTGAATGCTCTCACGAGATATTATTAATAAGAATACTACTTTGGAGTACAAATATTAACGTTAGAGTATGATTACAATGAGTGTAATGACCCTAGTTATCTAGCTCTTGAGTGCTGGTGATTGCCGAAAGAACCAGAGTTAATGCTCTGCGAGTTCTTGTAACAAAGATGAAATGCTGTGTGTAGAATTATGTGTAGACAACTGGTCGATTCCTTTTCCAATTGATGGAAGTCTCCTATTTATAGAAGATGAGGTAGTTGGGATGTCTTAATACCAAACGGGCGATCGCCTTTCCTATATTATATTAAACGGGCGATCGTCTCAGCACGTGGGTCGGTTTCCTTATAGTCCGCAGCTGCTGCTGGTAGCCAAATATGCGAACCAATGATAGGACAACACGTGCCTCATGTCGCGGTCTTGGGAGGTCCCACCTAGGAAATTTTTGCGGGTCTGTCGGTAGGTGAGATGCTGTCCTTGTCACCAACAACTGGTGATGTGCTGGAGTCAAAAAGCCTTTTCCCACAGAGCCGTTTGTGGATCTGCAAGTGGGTCTTCATCCCGAGATTCGGTCTTTATAGACTTGATGGATGTTGGCTTTACACGTGGCATAAGACGGTCATCCTTGGTCGGGCGCTAGAGTCGATTGCTAGATGCCAAGAGATGAGCACCCTGGATGTCGATCGATCGCTCGGTACTTGATCTTGATTTGGCATCATCTGTTGGCAAGTATGATACGAAATTGAGTAGTCCAAATAAAGAAAACGAAGCACGGATCGACATAAATGGCCTTACGACACGTCCTGCACATACGACGACATTTTTAGGCGAGAAAACGGACATAAGACGTAAAAAGAATGTCCAACCTGCCGGAAAATGTCCAACCGGCCGGAAAATATCCAGCCTGCCGGAAAAAGTCACGCCTGCCGGAAAATGCCGAGCACTGCCGCCCGGACTCGACCGTGTCATCCGGAACAGTCGAGTCTTGCTCGTCCGGAACAGCCAAGGTCGCTGTCAGCCGAACCCGACCATGCCAGGAGACACGGTCGAGTCCTACTCGCCCACAACTACCGGAACCCACTGCCCTGACGCCCGACCGTGTTCCAGGACACGATCGAGTCCTGCGAAACGTCCTTATCATGCCGCACGGTCGAGTCGCTGCCGGTCCTTGTCGCGCCGCGCCCGTGCCGAGTCCTGCCAAACGTCCTTGTCACGCCGCACGGTCGAGTCACTGCCGGTCCTTGTCACGCCGTGCCCGTTCCGAGTCACTGTCGGACGTCCCTGTCGGGCCGCGACCGTGTCAGTCGGACACGGTCGAGTCACCGTCAGAGATGCGCGCGCGGATTGTCAGCGACACGGCCGTGTCCGGCGACCCAACCTTTTTTAATTGCTGATTTTTGTGTTTTGTCTTCTCTTTTGCTTTCTTTACTTATTTTAGGGATTGTGTTCCCATATTTTGTGATTGATGTTTCTTGTTTGTATTTGATTTGATTTGTTTTGATTATTCAAAGATTTTGTAATCTTTGAATTATTTTATTTTTTGTTTGATTCCTTAAGTTGAAGACTTCACTCCTATAAGTAGTCTTTCACTTAGCCTTGTAAAAAAATAGAGTATTATGAATGTTGAAGTATAAGAATACACATAGTGTTTTCTATTCTTGGTGAATGCTTTTCATCGAAACTTGATTTTTATTCGACGCGTTTTCGAGTATTAATCCGATTGATTCTCAATAGGTCTTGGGAAGAAATCACCTTATCGAGTTATAGGTCTAATTCGATAAACCCTTGTTCTTGATCGTTTAAGTCTTCTTGATCGATATTATCACTTTTCCCGATATTACTTTCATTTTCCATTTGTTCGAATTTTCATTGTCATATTCGATATTACATCACAAAATACGTCCAAAAACCCCCTACTCGTAAATAGACTTCCGCTACGATATTCCTACATATACTCCGAACGATACGTATCCACTTTTCCCGGGATAATTCGTATCATAAGTGGTATCGGAGCCCAGGGTCATCTCCTTGGGCGATTTATTCAACGAGTTCTTGTGAAGAACTATCTCTTGTATCTAGCCATACCGATCTGGAACTAAAATGGAGGAATTAGATTTCTTCTGGTCTCACTTGGCTACCGCCATTGATGGTGTTTTTGACAGTTCTTGTCAATGGGATGACGACAATTTACATGTGCCGCCACCACCATCTTCCCCAGTCTTGGCAGCCCTGATTGTCGCTAGTACAGCAGTACCGGATCGAGATCCAGCTTCCCATGTGTCACAACCACCATGCCACACGACCGCCGCCACGATGGACCACCAGTCATCCACCATAATCCACATCCCCAAGACCATACTTCCTGAAATCCATGATTATGATGGGTCACCTATTTTTGATAAAGATGAAGAACAATGCTATATTTATCCAGTGGTTCCTGTTTATGATACCGAGCCTAAAGACGAGCCTTTCCAATATTTTGATGTGAAGACGATTACGAGGCAATTTTCTTCATTCTTGAAATTGCATCCGGTGAGTTCAACCACGATGATAAAGGCTTTGCCTCGCAAAATAATTATCATTTTTATGTGAATCATGATAGTTATTTTGTCGGTTGCCCTTTGAAATATCCATTCGTTTATCACCTCAAAGTTCTGCGCCACACTCGAACGTCAGATATTTTTGGGCTTATTATTTGTTCGGTGACTTTCTTTTATCCCTTTGGAGATGAGATCAATGCCGATTCGAGGACGAATCGCTTTAAAGGGGGAGGGGATGATACGAAATTGAGTAGTCCAAATAAAGAAAACGAAGCACGGATCGACATAAATAGCCTTACGACACGTCCTGCACATACGACGACATTTTTAGGCGAGAAAACGGACATAAGACGTAAAAAGAATGTCCAACCTGCCGGAAAATGTCCAACCGGCCGGAAAATATCCAGCCTGCCGGAAAAGTCATGCTTGCCGGAAAATGCCGAGCACTGCCGCCCGGACTCGACTGTGTCGTCCGGAACGGTCTAGTCTTGCTCGTCCAGAACAGCCAAGGTCGCCGTCAGCCGAACCCAACCGTGCCAGGAGACACGGTCGAGTCCTACTCGCCCACAACTATCGGAACCCACTGCCCTGACGCCCGACCGTGTTCCAGGACACGATCGAGTCCTGCCAAACGTCCTTGTCACGCCGCACGGTCGAGTCGCTGCCGGTCCTTGTCGTGCTGCGCCCGTGCCGAGTCTTGCCAAACGTCCTTGTCACGCCACACGGTCGAGTCACTGCCGGTCCTTGTCATGCCGCGCCCGTGCCGAGTCACTGTCGGACGTCCCTGTCGGGCCGCGACCGTGTCAGTCGGACATGGTCGAGTCACTGCCGGCCAGATGCGCGCCGCGACCGTGTCAAGCGACACGGCCCATGTCCGGCAGCCAGCCTACCTTTTTTAATTGCTGATTTTTGTGTGTTTTGTCTTCTCTTTTCCTTTCTTTACTTATTTTAGGGATTGTGTTCCCATATTTTGTGATTGGTGTTTCTTGTTTGTATTTTATTTGATTTGTTTTGATTATTCAAAGATTTTGTAATCTTTGAACTATTTTATTTTTTGTTTGATTCCTTAAGTTGAAGACTTCACTCCTATAAGTAGTCTTTCACTTAGCCTTGTAAAAAAATAGAGTATTATGAATGTTGAAGTATAAGAATACACATTGTGTTTTCTATTCTTAGTGAATGCTTTTCATCGAAACTTGATTTTTATTCGACGCATTTTCGAGTATTAATCCGATTGATTCTCAATAGGTCTTGGGAAGAAATCACCTTATCGAGTTATAGGTCTAATTCGATAAACCCTTGTTCTTGATCGTTCAAGTCTTCTTGATCGATATTATCACTTTTCCCGATATTACTTTCATTTTCCATTTGTTCAAATTTTCATTGTCATATTCGATATTACATCACAAAATACGTCCAAAAACCCCCTACTCGTAAAAAGACTTCCGCTACGATATTCCTACATATACTCCGAACGATACGTATCCACTTTTCCCCGGATAATTCGTATCAAAGTATGCCTTGGTTCATTTGACACTGACTTTGGTCGCTCGACCCTTGTGCCGATCGCCGTTGAGGCGTATTAATCACCGCACAACACTGCGTTTTGTACGGATTTATTGGATTAACTATATTGGTTATAATTACAGTAATCCTTAAACCCTATCCGGTAGAATATAATTGGTAACAGTTATATTCATTATTCTGCTTGTATAATCGATCCTATTTATGTGAAGGGTACGACCTGATACCCAGAGCCCATTTTGTCGTGTATCGGGTCCTGTGGCTTCTTGGTGATAAGGAATAACCCATCCAGGTTTCCACTCAGGTATATCGGCTTGAAACTCTGCTTTAATTTTTATTACTGGCTACGGTTCTATTGTCGTCTTTGTTGTCTTTGAACTGTTTATTGTTACTTGTCGTTCCGCTTGCCGCAGACTATTTATTGTGTTAACTGGTTGGATTCATTTCGAGTGGAGTCTCATTTCCCTGTTAATTAAAATCTAAACAAATTAAAACCTTAAAGTCTAAAAGTGTCCCTCGGGTCTTTGTCAATAGCTTGTAGATCCCGGCTTTAATTTAGATGGGTTTTAATCTCAAAATTCAAATTGAGTCCCTGAATATTGATTCTCAAAAGTTCACTTTGCTATGTGCTGTTTCTTGAATCTTTGTGATTTTCTTGAACCTTTGTGATTTTCGTATGTTGTGTGTTATAATGAGTTCTTTCTCGGCATTCAACATTGCACCTTTCGATGGTAAAAGTGATTTCCAAATCTGACAACAAAACATGAAGGGCATTTTAATACAACAAAAAGTTTTCAAAGCTATTGATCAATCCTTTTCTAGTAATACTACTGCCGATAAAAAGGCTGAGGCAGATGAATTTGCATATTCATCAATTATTTTAAATTGGTCTGATTTTGTAATACGAAAAATTGGTCAACATGATACAGCTAAGGCACTATGGGAAAAATTGGAGTAGACTTACACCGAAACTTCCCTGCCTAACAAACTATTTTTACTTGAAAAATTTTCCCAGTACAAACTTGATATTTCAAATGATGTAACCTGGATACTTTTACAAAACTAATCCAGGATATCAAACAGATCAGTCATAAAAATATTAATGAATACACTCCGATTGTTCTTATACTTTTACAAAACTAATCCAGGATATCAAAGAGATCGGTCATAAAAATATTGATGAATACACCCCGATTGTTCTTTTAAATGCCATCCCTAACTCATACAGTGATGTTAAATCTTCTATTAAGTACGACAGAGATAAAGTAACTCTTGATACTGTAATAAATGGTTTGAAAAGTAAAGAGTTGGATTTAAAAAGACAGTAAGGCAACAAAACTCTTGGTCAGGTTAATTTTGTGAGTGGAAGGCCTCAAAATCATTTTCAAAAAACAGAAACCTTCCTCTAGCCAAAACCATCAGAATTTCTGGTAAGAAAAAGGGCAAGTGGAAGAGTGGGTCTAAGTCTCGACCTAAGAACCGTAAGTGCTGTAACTGTGGTGAATCTGGTCATTACATTTATGTGTGCACTACTCGACTAAGTCAAATCAAAATAAAACTCTCTTTACATATCATACCCACACAGGGTTCACAATACAATACAGAGGAAGACTGAATAGAACTCATCATGATGAAGGACTCTGACTCCCGATTGATTAATATCGTGGCTTATCATCTTCCATGTCAGTCCTGTGACTGCTTCCTCGAACTAGGCATACCTGAAATGTATGAAACGCATTTCCCCCATTTAAGGGGTTAGCAAATCGAATTTGCCAGTGCAAGTATCATAACCATATGAAATATAGCGAGTAAACATCAATCACGAATCGAACAAAGACAATAAGCAAATAATTATTCCCGAGAGGTTTTAGTAATTACACAACAAGGCACTTGAAGTATTTGAAAAATAAAATCCTCATCTCGGGAGTTTTAGAAGTATAGAACCTTTAGGATCTCAAGCCTTAAGTTGTAAGTCATTTCAAAAATCATTAGGGTCTCAGTCCAAATCTCATTTTAAATCACAAGACCTAGAAACAATCACAGGGTCCACAACCTAAGTCACATATGTAACACCCCAGAGCCCCACCGATAATATTACACGCCGCAGACCCTCTCCATGAGGATCTACCAGGCTAAATACAGAAACAAGATATCACATTACATGGCAACATGACTAAATAACAAACCAATAGACCTATTTGGCCTTTCACCACAAACATACCACTTCAGCCTCATATACATCTCTATTTCAAAACTCGTACCCGCGGAGGGGTCAAAATACAACAACACTCCCATACAATGGGAAAACACTAAAGTGGAAAAGAAAATACATTATGACCACCAGTACTAGTCTTCATGTGATTAGTATCATTTAACTTCCATCATCCTTCATACCGATCCTGTGATTAGCTCCTCAAGACCCTGCATGTGTAATATCCACATTTTTCTTTTCCTGGTATTTTCATTTTTGGTGTATTTTTCATTTTGAGCGACTCGCTTGTAACCGTATTGGTATTTTGAGAATACTTATTTCTAGAATTTTTGTCATCCGAGCTTGTTTCGGACTTATTTTACTCAATTCCGCATTTATTGGCTTTTCCGTCGCTAATTGGTCTAATTATCATAATCGTTGTCGGAAACACTGTTTTGGGGTTGCCGTAAATTCATCTTATGTTGTTATGCGTGTTGTGAGCTTCCAGTTGATGTTTCGATCGTGTATCGTGTGTTTTGAGCCGTTTGGTATCCTGTTGCCTAGCGCGCGCTATTTTTGTTGTATAGCGCACGCTAGTGTCACTTAGTAGCGCACGCTACGTTCGTTTTGTAGTGCGCTCTAACGAGTCGAGCGCAGCATTGGCAGTAAGATGTTTCTGCTCTCTGCTCTCTAGACGAGGATCTTAGCGCATGCTAAGATTTTGTTATAGCGCACGCTATGGTTTGGGCTTAGCGCGCGCTAGGTGTCCGGTAGCAAGCGCTAATCCGGCAGTCTAGAATTGGGCAGAATTTTTCTGGACTCAGTCTGGTGTCCAGGTAGTGTATGATATGGCCCAATAGCGTGCGCTATCGAGGGGCTGTTAGCGTACGCTATTGTAACACCCTCAAATCACTCGGAAATATTACAGCGCCGCAAACCCTCTCCGTGAGGATCTACCAGGCTAAAAACAAAAACAATACATCGCATTACATGCCGACATGGCTACATAATGAACCATTAGACCGATTTGGTCTTTTACCACAATACAATACATTAAACATACATAACTCGAACTCATAACCCATACCTATGCAGGGATTGGAATACATCAATATACCCATAAAACGGGAAGACTACACAACGGAAAGCCAAACACTGAGACTACCAAAAATACTCAATGAATGGTCATCACGTGATTAGGATCGTAGCCTTCCATCATCCTTCGTACAGATCCTGTGATTCGCTACCCAGCCATCTGCGAGTACTTGGACGCAATACAGACTTCCACACCCTGAATACTCGGGGGTTACCAAAACTCCACTGTTTTGCTAGTGCGAGTATAAAATACAAATACAAGCCATACATCTCATACTCCAAGAACATAATAATCATGAACATGCTCCTCGAGATGAGTCTCTTGATCAAAATAATTTAAATCATGAAAGTTGGGGATGAAACCCATATACATGTTACAAAACATTTAAGACCTCGGGAGTTTTGAAAACATTAGGGATTTTAGAGTTCTCAAGCCTTTCGAAACCATTTAGGGACATAGCCCCTAAAGTCATTTCCCAAAATACGATTACGATAACAACACACGGGGTCCACGACCTGATCATACCATTCCGGTCATAAAGCACGGGGTCTGCGACCCGATCATATCATAACAGCATGTTTCCACAAATTAATCGTGTCCCGTGCTAGCAAGCCACGGACCTTAGATGCTCCCATAGAACATACCCAAGTGAATAACCCACAAGGAAACCATACCAAATCACATGTCACCGTAACAACAATCACGTGACCACAATCATAGATACGTTCATAGTTATCAGGGCATCGCACTAGCAAGCTACGAGCCTCAGATGCTCATACAGAACATACCCGATTGGACAACCCATGTGTACATCACATAACCAAATCACAACCATAAGTAATCACGACATCGCACTAACAAGCTACGAACCTCGGAGTCCCCGCAAGACATACCCAATGGATAACCCCACAAGTTATCCCAACATCGAGCTAGCAAGCTACGAACCTCGGAGTTCCGGCAATACATACCCGATGGATAACCCTACGGTCCCGCCCGACCCATAATAGCAAGTATGAATCTCGGAGATTCAACAATCTTACCTGGTGGCACATCACTTACAACGATCACACAACAATAATAAATTATCAAGCCAAACAACATTAAGCATCACAACCCCCTTTCAAAGGAGTAAAAATTAATATCACCACATGTCACATTCTCACCGAACAAGTACACGTATCGACACACCATCTCGGTAAGTCAACACAGTCTATTATATTCACGAAGTATGGCTATAACATCTATCAACATACAACACATACTCACATATTCCAAAAACACATTGATCCACGAACCATACGAGGTATCTTGAAGAAAACCTTTTTTTATCGAGAATATACCGATCCTTTAGAAGGTTCATTAAAACATTCTAATTCCACATATAATCAATTATCAGCTATCATGTCTACGAAACACAATGTGTATGGGCAAGATACTTACCTCGATATCACGATCAACCGAACAACGAACGGACACGGTCGGATAGTTCTCGAGCTTCCAAAAACGCCTAAGGGTCCGGCAATCCCATGAATACTACGAAAATAGCATCATCACAAATCAATAACACTAATCGGAATTCGAGACGATCCTAAAAACAACAAAGATCTAAGTGTTCTCAAGAAAATCAAGAATCATTGTTCCGGGTGATACAAAATCAATGATTGGGTTACCAGTCCGAAGATCACGGTCAAGACAATCAAGAATACACCACCGATCGGATGAGATCGGGTAAGAATTACAAAACCAAGGAAAAACCCCAAATTTCAAGAACTACGGTTCTAAGAAGAGATTACCTTGATTTGAGAAAAGGAGATGATTAGATGTTGTTGAACATCTACAAATCCACTCCAAGATGAAGCTTTAAGAAGAATGTCGCTCAAAATCACCTCGAGAGCTCACTCCCGTCGGAAAGGGATGAAGAAGGGTGAGAAATGACAAACTGAAGGCTGCTGTCCAGTTTTTATACTGGACAGTTTATTAGCGTGTGCTAAACACCCTGCATTAGCGCCCGCTAACGGGGTCAACGCCCCAGAAAATACCGCCTATAACACAGTTAGCGTGCGCTAGCCAATATGCGTAGCATGCGCTAATGAATCACATATCCAGTCCAGTGGCTCCTGGACTGGTCTGCACCAACCAGGTAGCGTGCGCTAGTAAGAAAAATTAGCATGCGCTAGGGAGACAATAGTGTGCGCTATCAACCAACCACAGCATTCACTAACGAGACTCCAGTCCCAGTCCAGTAGCTCCTGGACTACCAGTTAGCTTGCGCTACACACCCGGTAGCATGCGCTAATAATGGCATAGTAGCGCGCGCTACACCACAAGCGGTAGCGTACGCTACACTGAAATGAGTCAAAACTCAAGAAATGATCTGGAATGGAAATCAAACACGTGTCAACTCATGACATACCCAAACATGGCACAACATTCCAAAGACATGGACAACGCCAATCCTATAATCCGCAGAAAAACTCAATGAAACTGGAACGAAGATCTCAGGTAGTACATTCTACCCCTCTTAAAAGAAGTTTCGGCCCCGAAACTTGAAACATAGAACGATCAATGCAAAAAAATTCCAAATAACACATGCTATATGTTGCCGATGACCTGCAACGAATCACATGCAGCACGAGGCTTCTAATATCCATATCGCTACGCCAAAATGATAACAAAACGCAACGAACAAAAATCAATATAGTTGACCAACCCGAACAGTACGTCAGTCGGAACACAAGCTAAATGCTGAGAAAATACAAAATTCCACCACCCAAGGGTCGGAAGATCGACAACGAATCTAATTTCCCGAATTTAAGGAAATTACGATGGAGTCTGAACGCTCAGCAATCATGATACGAGACCAACAAAAACTGAACAATCAAACGATCGAGACAACATCAGTCGAATAATCATGTCCGAATCACGACGAACAACAAAAATCAAATAAAAATCCCGAAGTCCACAACTCGACTCGATACAATAGATGGTCTAGTAAGAACGACAATATATGCATTTATATAAGATTCATAGGGATGGAGCCAAATTCGGAAAAAGTCACAACGACAAACGAATTTCTCCGAAACAATACCACAACTCGTCCAAAAATGAAAAGTGAAGAATAGAATGAGTTCAGAAAATATCAACGAGTACAAACGAGTCGACATGACTGGAAATACAGAAGTTAAACAATCCGATCCACTTCTAATGAAAGAAGTTTATCCCCAAGATTCGAAACAACAAAGCAAGAAAATAGCATGACATACAACTGGTAGACTATATTCTCAGGGACTCCTTAGAGTCAGCCCTGATATCAGTGCTCACGCCCGTGCCTCAGAAGAATCGGTGACTAACTCACAAAAATGAACCCGGTGTCCCACGAGTCCGCACTTGTAACACGTTACTGGTGGCGAAGGGCAATGTGCACGAACATGCCCGACACATTGCAGTTGAAACACCCCCTGGCCTTAACAGGAGTCAAAGTTGATGATTTGAAACTCTCAGTCCCACGCATCGAGTGATGGAGCTTCACAGCAGAAAGACTACGACGCCGAAATCCAGAAATGTCAACTCCCGTACTGTCTATATGGTCATCGGACATCCTTCATTTCTTCGGCTCATGCACACGCTCCGAAGATAACGAAGCCAGTTCGTAAGCCAAGGCTCGATCTTGATAATCCCTCAACAAAGTGCAAGTGAGTCCCGACATATATTGGCGAATCTCCAGCTTCATCCATCTGTCAAAATGAAGGATCTTCTCTCCTTCGGTTCTCACCTGATATCGCACATAACAGAGTTGTTTGCTATAGTCGATAATAGCCTGCGACACTGATACATCTTGTGGTTCTGCCAAAAATAATTCACGATTTCTCCGTTCTCTAATCGGTTTCGGACAGAACTCAGCTTCCATAAATGCCTGGAACTTGTAGGTCACAAGTCGTCCAGGAATAAGTCTAGAGGGGGGGGTGAATAGACTTATTTAAACTCTTAAACTCTT
Organism: Orobanche coerulescens; assembly: GCA_033398695.1. Lineage (NCBI taxonomy): Eukaryota > Viridiplantae > Streptophyta > Magnoliopsida > Lamiales > Orobanchaceae > Orobanche > Orobanche coerulescens. The sequence goes on along the minus strand of CM065818.1, from coordinate 107,544,076 downwards.
TTTCTCAAAGAGTAAGTTTCTTCAGCTGATAGATAAACAAATGACTTGGAGTCGTTTGTTCTTAATACGTCTAAGTCACCGATGACGAATACAGAACAACTAATGAAACACTTAGTAATGAATGCAGCAATTAAAGTATGATGCTATAAAGAAGTAAAATACGCAGGCAATTATAGTGGTCTCAGAGGTGGGGTAATCCTCTACTAATCCACTTTTCTCCAAACTAGTTGGAGATGAATTCACTATAATTCTCAACCAGTGATAAATATTACAGTGATTCAACCAAACTACAAAAGCTTCCAACCAGTGGAAATTCGTGCCGTTGTAACACACTTGACTGCCTTGCACCTCTTGATCCTCGATCCTTAGATGCATTTACAGTCTCGAACTTCAACCAGTGAAGTACCCCGAACTCGGGATTTAAGACACGAGTTTTTGTCTTCTCCAACTAAGAGCTTCTTCAAGTATGAACTTTTTAGAAACGCTCTTTTCACGATGCTATATTTCGCTTTTAGATTGCTTGAATGCTTTGATCGCTTGAAAGTATGTTCGCATTGGTTATTGCTCAACTTCAAATCTTCGAATATATATAGGTGTTGATCCTTGAGCATTTCTTCATAGCCGTTGCAAATTTGTAACAAATCAGTCCGTTGGAGGGAGACTTCTTTGTTTATTCTTTTCCGAACGTTGCAAGGCTGGATTCCCATATTTTAATCTATCTTCCGACCGTTGTGAAGACTCTGCATGTGATGCGCCGAACCTTTTTAATATAATACGATTAAAGTCTTCAAGGTGGGTCTGGATGATTTATTTAATTCATATCTTTTGCGGGAATCTCTCCAATTTGTCTCTTCACGTTGCATGTGACTTTCCGTAATATTTGACTTTTCAACGCATGCTGACGTGGACTTGGAGTACTTGGCTGATCTCGACTAGGCTGATGTGCAGTTAACTTCTCTGCAGTCTGGACCTCTCTGATGTTCACTGTTTGTCTGATCAGATGACTTGTCTGAGGTATCTTGACTGCAGTCTGGTCAAACATCCCTGATGATTTTTGTTGACCAGGACTTCTCTGACTTGACTCGGCTGTACCTTTCTGATGAACTCTGCTGAATTTTAGTACTTAGCCGATTTTTAGCCTAACTTATTTTTGGCCTATAGAAGATACTCATTTGGTTCTTCTTTACATTTTGCCAAGTTTTATAATTAACATTATTTGTCCTATGGAAGATACTCATTTGGTTCTTCCTTACATTTTTGCCAAGTAAACATTTGAATTTATATTAATGACATCATCAAAATCTAACAAGTATTCCTAACAAATTCCCCCTATTTTGATGATGGCAAAACTTAAGGAAATATTCAAATGAACAAGTCTGCACTTGAGTGCAAGACACAAACTAAAATCAGTCTAATTTTTGAGACAACTGGAAATTGTCATTCAAAAGACTGTTATGAAATTTTCTGACTTGATTATGTTTGAAATTTACAAGAAAATTTTACAAATACATAAATAAATAAAATCATTACAAGTACAAAATAAGAGAAAGTCATCTGCCTATGCCTCTGCCTCTTCGAATAGGCTATTTGGTAGGCCTGAACGGTTTAACTCCGATTGGTCTTGTCTTGACAGGTGCAAGACCATACTTCCTCTTTACAACAAGAGCTGCAAAGTCTTGCTCTTCTTGGGATGAAAACTTATTCTCAAGACACAGCTTCTTGATTTTTCTCTGTAGCGCAAGTTCATCCAACGCACTACCTTTCTCCAAAGTAGGAGGATCTTTGGCACTGAATGGGGGGATAATGGGATAAGCATTGTGTTCCTCAGCATGTTTCTTCAGAATAGTCCAGAGTTATGGGTGGGCTTCTTCCATGAAGTTGATGAAGATCTGTTGTGGGGTGAGATTATCATCCTGGAGTATTTCCCAGATGTAGTAGTCTCTGATGAATTTTTTCCTTGCAGATCCCCACATGGGTAGAGCTTCATAAGGTACAAAATCTTCAACAAACCACAATTCCTTACCTTCCCACTCTAGAGTAGGCTCAAAACCTCCTCTATCCCTCCTTTTCTTGCTAGCAGGCTGAATAGCCTGTTCTTCTGGTTCTGCTCCTCCCTTCCTTTTGGCTGAGGATGTCCCTGCAGTGATCATCTGGACATCCTGCCTCTTCTTCGTTCTAAGCTCCTCCCTTATCTCTCCTTGTATGCTGCCTTCCCCCTGTATTCTATCTTCCCCCTTTTTGCCAGCATCAACTAACGTAGTCAACTGCTGCTCTATTCTGTGCATCCAGTCAGACATGCCAAATGGCATTCTGTTGTTTGTAGGGGGAGGAGGTTGAGGAACTTCCTTCTGCAGCAAGGTATCAATCTTGGCATTAATAGATTGGAGGTCAGGAGTAACCTGAGATGCAAGCAGCTCTCCAATGGTATCCTTTACTATTTGCCTTATCAGCTCAGTCACCGCAGGTGAGATCTGAGATGGTGGAGAGTGCTCGCCTGAGCCTTCTGCAATTGAACCACTAGACTGCAGGCTCCTATTTGCAGCTGGTACTCCAGATGGGGTCTTTTATGGTGTCCCCGATCTGGAGTCCTCAGCCAACTCGGCGTCCAGGCTGGTATACCAGGCAGGTGCCCCAGTCCTGTCTGCAGCTCTTTCTCTGGCTCCTTTTCCTTCTCCTCTTTTTCTTTTTCTTCTTCATTTTTTTCCTTTTATTTCTCATCTCCTTGATCTCCTCCTTCATCTTTATCATCATCATCATCATCATCATCATTATTATCATCATCCTTTTTCCCATCCTTTTTATCTTCTCCTTCATTCTCATCATCTTTTTCTCCTTCATCATCATCGTTCTCTCCTTCATTTTCTTCTTGTTCTACCTCTTCCTCTTTTTCGTCTTCTATGACAATGACTTCCTCATCTTCTTCTCCATTTACTTCTTTAATTCTGATTTCTCTCTCTCTTCTTCCTCCTCTTCTTCTTTTCCAAATGAACCATCAAAAATACTATACATAATGGAATGGATGAATTGGTCCATGTTGGTTTTAAAATGTGACATGAACCAATTCTCCTGGAGGATTAAAACTATGTCTGATTCTTTACAAAAATGAATCAGTACATCCTCTGTGGCTTGGGGATATTCCCAACCACTGGTTTCAATATAAGACTGAAGTTCCGTAAATGACAGTGTTTTGAAAAACTTCCACTCTTCAAAAATGTTAACAAAAGAGTGTTTTAAGGCTTGTGTTTTAGCAAGCTGTAATTGTTCAATGGACAAGTTGAAAACATTGTTGTCCAGCAGGTTAAAGATGTAATTGGCTTAAGGGATTGAGATGATTAAACCTGCTTCTTCCTCCTCAGGAATGTATGCTGGAGTGAGGACAGCCACGATCTGAGTTTCCAGGCTGCCTGGAGCAGGCTGGTCTTCCAGGTGAGTAGGTGACCTAGCTGTAGGACTGGCATGATGATCTTACTGCTCCTCCGGACTAAACTGCAGTCGCTTGGGCCTCTTGGGAGAGGGTTCTGGAGATGACTGCATGATAGATGGTTCTCCAGTGGCTGGTCCCCTTCTCTTGAATCGGACAGCTATGGGAGTGTTGTCTGACTCGGAGTCTGACTCGGCTGCAGTTGGGTTGTCATCTGCAGGCTTGTCCGACTCGTCTGATAAATCATATCTGGGGTAGGTCCTTGAGTCAAATAGCTCTTTCAACATCTGGGCTGATCTCCTTGTGCCTCCCAACTTTCTCAACGTCTCTTGGTCCAGGTGACCAAGCCTCTTATTGATGTGAAATGGATCAGTAGTACCCTTTACCACACCCATCTTTTCCAACATCCAACTCAGCTGCGTTCCAAACGCCAGCTTGGATTTAAATTTCTTCTCGTCAACAAGCCATTCGGCTTTGTTGACCTTGCGAACAAGTTGCCTAAAAATGTAATCCGACCAATCAATCTGCTCGTCTTGAATCAGTGCTCCCAGTACTGTGAATTTTGCCGATGACAGTTGGTCGTAACTGCCGGCCATACCCATGATAATTTTGTTGGTAATATCCAACGCATATCGATATACCTTTTTTATTTCGCTCCTTTTAGTAGTAAGCTTCAGCTTCGTAGGCTGATCGTCTACCTTGATTTTCTTCCAGGTTTCGGCAGCTGACTCTTTGAGTGCCTCGACGGGTATGCCACGGTCCCTCATACCAAAGGCTGTACAAATCGACTCCGGCGAAATGTCGACTTGAATTCCACCAATAGTACTCCTAATGCCTCCTTGAATCACATATGCTTCGCGATAGAAGGCGATGACGTCTTCCTTGTAAAGGTGCTTTGGGCTGATGTCCAGGAATGGGTAGATCCCATTGAACTTCATCGAACGGGTCAGGTCAAGAATGTCGTAGTTCTCCAGATTTGCTTCCAACAGGCCTTCGAAATCGACGACCAGAGAAAAGATAATTTGGTCTTTGACCGCTTTCATGTTAACGCCTTCGAAGTACGATTCCATTTCTGCAAATAAAGGATTTTTAGTGTATTTGAAGTTCAAACAATTTTTTCTTTGTAAATCTAGGGTTTGAAAGATTGGTAAGCGTAAAGGTAAAGTGAAGGGTTTCCGTCCTTTTAATGAAGATGAAAAGACGTATGGATTAAATTATTATTTCTTTTGAAATGGTGGTACGCCTTTTGAGATTCTTTTTAAATTTCAAATTCGAAACGGTGGTCCAGGTTTTAATTTTGAAATTTGACGGTTGGTTTTAATTGGCCACCGTGGAGGTCGATTTATCAAGTGATCGCCACGTGTATTTAAAATGCCACTTGTGAAACAAAATTAATATAATATAATTATACATATGGCACATAATAATTAAATATTCAGAGGTCGGTTGAGTTTAGAAAACTTAGCTGGTTTGACTATTGACAGTTGACTGCTCTGCATCAGGTGAGTTGACTCCATGGACTTCTCGCCTGAGATTCTGATCAGCTAGGTTCCTTTGTCCGTCCTTCGTCCTCTTGCCTGCATCAGCTAGGATCTGATTTCTTTAATCAGCTGGGTCCGTCCTTCCTTTGATATGCTTCAGCTTGCTTCTGTACTAGATTCCCAATCTAGTAGACCAAGATCTCTGCTCAGCTCCAAAAACCTTTCTTCTGGCAGAGGTTTGGTAAAGATGTCAGCTATCTGGTAGTCTGTGCTGACTCTTTCAACTCTAACTCTCTTATTAAGCACGTGGTCTCTGATGAAATGGTGAATACATCAATATACCCATAAAACGGGAAGACTACACAACGGAAAGCCAAACACTGAGACTACCAAAAATACTCAATGAATGGTCATCACGTGATTAGTATCGTAGTCTTCCATCATCCTTCGTACAGATCCTGTGATTCGCTACCCAGCCATCTGCGAGTACCTGGACGCAATACAGACTTCCACACCCTGAATACTCGGGGGTTACCAAAACTCCACTGTTTTGCTAGTGCGAGTATAAAATACAAATACAAGCCATACATCTCATACTCCAAGAACATAATAATCATGAACATGCTCCTCGAGATGAGTCTCTTGATCAAAATAATTTAAATCATGAAAGGTGGGGATGAAACCCATATACATGTTACAAAACATTTAAGACCTCGGGAGTTTTGAAAACATTAGGGATTTTAGAGTTCTCAAGCCTTTCGAAACCATTTAGGGACATAGCCCCTAAAGTCATTTCCCAAAATACGATTACGATAACAACACACGGGGTCCACGACCTGATCATACCATTCCGGTCATAAAGCACGGGGTCTGCGACCCGATCATATCATAACAGCATGTTTCCACAAATTAATCGTGTCCCGTGCTAGCAAGCCACGGACCTTAGATGCTCCCATAGAACATACCCAAGTGAATAACCCACAAGGAAACCATACCAAATCACATGTCACCGTAACAACAATCACGTGACCACAATCATAGATACGTTCATAGTTATCAGGGCATCGCACTAGCAAGCTACGAGCCTCAGATGCTCATACAGAACATACCCGATTGGACAACCCGTGTGTACATCACATAACCAAATCACAACCATAAGTAATCACGACATCGCACTAACAAGCTACGAACCTCGGAGTCCCCGCAAGACATACCCAATGGATAACCCCACAAGTTATCCCAACATCGAGCTAGCAAGCTACGAACCTCGGAGTTCCGGCAATACATACCCGATGGATAACCCTACGGTGCCGCCCGACCCATAATAGCAAGTATGAATCTCGGAGATTCAACAATCTTACCTGGTGGCACATCACTTACAATGATCACACAACAATAATAAATTATCAAGCCAAACAACATTAAGCATCACAACCCCCTTTCAAAGGAGTAAAAATTAATATCACCACATGTCACATTCTCACCGAACAAGTACACGTATCGACACACCATCTCGGTAAGTCAACACAGTCTATTATATTCACGAAGTATGGCTATAACATCTATCAACATACAACACATACTCACATATTCCAAATACACATTGATCCAGGAACCATACGAGGTATCTTGAAGAAAACCTTTTTTTATCGAGAATATACCGATCCTTTAGAAGGTTCATTAAAACATTCTAATTCCACATATAATCAATTATCAGCTATCATGTCTACGAAACACGATGTGTATGGGCAAGATACTTACCTCGATATCACGATCAACCGAACAACGAACGGACACGGTCGGATAGTTCTCGAGCTTCCAAAAACGCCTAAGGGTCCGGCAATCCCATAAATACTACGAAAATAGCATCATCACAAATCAATAACACTAATCGGAATTCGAGACGATCCTAAAAACAACAAAGATCTAAGTGTTCTCAAGAAAATCAAGAATCATTGTTCCGGGTGATACAAAATCAATGATTGGGTTACCAGTCCGAAGATCACGGTCAAGACAATCAAGAATACACCACCGATCGGATGAGATCGGGTAAGAATTACAAAACCAAGGAAAAACCCCAAATTTCAAGAACTAGGGTTCTAAGAAGAGATTACCTTGATTTGAGAAAAGGAGATGATTAGATGTTGTTGAACATCTACAAATCCACTCCAAGATGAAGCTTTAAGAAGAATGTCGCTCAAAATCACCTCGAGAGCTCACTCCCGTCGGAAAGGGATGAAGAAGGGTGAGAAATGACAAACTGAAGGCTGCTGTCCAGTTTTTATACTGGACAGTTTATTAGAGTGTGCTAAACACCCTGCATTAGCGCGCGCTAACGGGGTCAACGCCCCAGAAACTACCGCCTATAACACAGTTAGCGTGCGCTAGCCAATATGCGTAGCATGCGCTAATGAATCACACATCCAGTCCAGTGGCTCCTGGACTGGTCTGCACCAACCAGGTAGCGTGCGCTAGTAAGAACAATTAGCATGCGCTAGGGAGACGATAGTGTGTGCTATCAACCAACCACAGCATTCACTAACGAGACTCCAGTCCCAGTCCAGTAGCTCCTGGACTGCCAGTTAGCTTGCGCTACACACCCGGTAGCATGCGCCAATAATGGCATAGTAGCGCGCGCTACACCACAAGCGGTAGCGTACGCTACACTGAAATGAGTCAAAACTCAAGAAATGATCTGGAATGGAAATCAAACACGTGTCAACTCATGACATACCCAAACATGGCACAACATTCCAAAGACATGGACAACGCCAATCCTATAATCCGCAGAAAAACTCAATGAAACTGGAACGAAGATCTCAGGTAGTACATTCTACCCCTCTTAAAAGAAGTTTCGGCCCCGAAACTTGAAACATAGAACGATCAATGCAAAAAAATTCCAAATAACACATGCTATATGTTGCCGATGACCTGCAACGAATCACATGCAGCACGAGGCTTCTAATATCCATATCGCTACGCCAAAATGATAACAAAACGCAACGAACAAAAATCAATATAGTTGACCAACCCGAACAGTACGTCAGTCGGAACACAAGCTAAATGCTGAGAAAATACAAAATTCCACCACCTAAGGGTCGGAAGATCGACAACGAAGCTAATTTCCCGAATTTAAGGAAATTACGATGGAGTCTGAACGCTCAGCAATCATGATACGAGACCAACAAAAACTGAACAATCAAACGATCGAGACAACATCAGTCGAATAATCATGTCCGAATCACGACGAACAACAAAAATCAAATAAAAATCCCGAAGTCCACAACTCGACTCGATACAATAGATGGTCTAGTAAGAACGACAATATATGCATTTATATAAGATTCATAGGGATGGAGCCAAATTCGGAAAAAGTCACAACGACAAACGAATTTCTCCGAAACAATACCACAACTCGTCCAAAAATGAAAAGTGAAGAATAGAATGAGTTCAGAAAATATCAACGAGTACAAACGAGTCGACATGACTGGAAATACAGAAGTTAAACAATCCGATCCACTTCTAATGAAAGAAGTTTATCCCCAAGATTCGAAACAACAAAGCAAGAAAATAGCATGACATACAACTGGTAGACTATATTCTCAGGGACTCCTTAGAGTCGCCACGATATCAGTGCTCACGCCCGTGCCTCGAAGAATCGGTGACTAACTCGCAAAATGAACCTTGTCCCACGAGTCCGCACTTGTAACACGTTACTGGTGGCGAAGGGCAATGTGCACGAACATGCCCGACACATTGCAGTTGAAACACCCCCTGGCCTTAACAGGAGTCAAAGTTGATGATTTGAAACTCTCAGTCCCACGCATCGAGTGATGGAGCTTCACAGCAGAAAGACTACGACGCCGAAATCCAGAAATGTCAACTCCCGTACTGTCTATATGGTCATCGGACATCCTCCATTTCTTCGGCTCATGCACACGCTCCGAAGATAACGAAGCCAGTTCATAAGCCAAGGCTCGATCTTGATAATCCCTCAACAAAGTGCAAGTGAGTCCCGACATATACTGGCGAATCTCCACCTTCATCCATCTGTCAAAATGAAGGATCTTCTCTCCTTCGGTTCTCACCTGATATCGCACATAACGGAGTTGTTTGCTATAGTCGATAATAGCCTGCGACACTGATACATCTTGTGGTTCTGCCAAAAATAATTCACGATTTCTCCGTTCTCTAATCGGTTTCGGACAGAACTCAGCTTCCATAAATGCCTGGAACTTGTAGGTCACAAGTCGTCCAGGAATAAGTCTAGAGGGGGGGGTGAATAGACTTATTTAAACTCTTAAACTCTTTTTCTCAAAGAGTAAGTTTCTTCAGCTGATAGATAAACAAATGACTTGGAGTCGTTTGTTCTTAATACGTGCGGAAGTCAGCTGATGACGAATACAGAACAACTAATGAAACACTTAGTAATGAATGCAGCAATTAAAGTATGATGCTATAAAGAAGTAAAATACGCAGGCAATTATAGTGGTATCAGAGGTGGGGTAATCCTCTACTAATCCACTTTTCTCCAAACTAGTTGGAGATGAATTCACTATAATTCTCAACCAGTGATAAATATTACAGTGATTCAACCAAACTACAAAAGCTTCCAACCAGTGGAAATTCGTGCCGTTGTAACACACTTGACTGCCTTGCACCTCTTGATCCTCGATCCTTAGATGCATTTACAGTCTCGAACTTCAACCAGTGAAGTACCCCGAACTCGGGATTTAAGACACGAGTTTTTGTCTTCTCCAACTAAGAGCTTCTTCAAGTATGAACTTTTTAGAAACGCTCTTTTCACGATGCTATATTTCGCTTTTAGATTGCTTGAATGCTTTGATCGCTTGAAAGTATGTTCGCATTGGTTATTGCTCAACTTCAAATCTTCGAATATATATAGGTGTTGATCCTTGAGCATTTCTTCATAGCCGTTGCAAATTTGTAACAAATCAGTCCGTTGGAGGGAGACTTCTTTGTTTATTCTTTTCCGAACGTTGCAAGGCTGGATTCCCATATTTTAATCTATCTTCCGACTGCTAGAAGACTCTGCATGTGATGCGCCGAACCATTTTAATATCATACGAATAAAGTCTTCAAGGTGGGTCTGGATGATTTATTTAATTCATATCTTTTGCGGGAATCTCTCCAATTTGTCTCTTCACGTTGCATGTGACTTTCCGTAATATTTGACTTTTCAACGCATGCTGACGTGGACTTGGAGTACTTGGCTGATCTCGACTAGCCGATGTGCGTTAACTTCTCTGCACCTGGACCTCTCTGATGTTCACTGTTTGTCCGATCGATGACTTGTCCGAGGTATCTTGATCGCAGCAGTCAAACATCCTCGATGATTTTTGTTGACCAGACTTCTCTCGACTTGACTTACTGTACCTTTCTGATGAACTCTGCTGAATTTTAGTACTTAGCCGATTTTTAGCCTAACTTATTTTTGGCCTATAGAAGATACTCATTTGGTTCTTCTTTACATTTTGCCAAGTTTTATAATTAACATTATTTGTCCTATGGAAGATACTCATTTGGTTCTTCCTTACATTTTTGCCAAGTAAACATTTGAATTTATATTAATGACATTATCAAAATCTAACAAGTATTCCTAACAAATTCCCCCTATTTTGATGATGGCAAAACTTAAGGAAATATTCAAATGAACAAGTCTGCACTTGAGTGCAAGACACAAACTAAAATCAGTCTAATTTTTGAGACAACTGGAAATTGTCATTCAAAAGACTGTTATGAAATTTTCTGACTTGATTATGTTTGAAATTTACAAGAAAATTTTACAAATACATAAATAAATAAAATCATTACAAGTACAAAATAAGAGAAAGTCATCTGCCTATGCCTCTGCCTCTTCGAATAGGCTATTTGGTAGGCCTGAACGGTTTAACTCCGATTGGTCTTGTCTTGACAGGTGCAAGACCATACTTCCTCTTTACAACAAGAGCTGCAAAGTCTTGCTCTTCTTGGGGTGAAAACTTATTCTCAAGACACAGCTTCTTGATTTTTCTCTGTAGCGCAAGTTCATCCAACGCACTACCTTTCTCCAAAGTAGGAGGATCTTTGGCACTGAATGGGGGGATAATGGGATAAGCATTGTGTTCCTCAGCATGTTTCTTCAGAATAGTCCAGAGTTATGGGTGGGCTTCTTCCATGAAGTTGATGAAGATCTGTTGTGGGGTGAGATTATCATCCTGGTGTATTTCCCAGATGTAGTAGTCTCTGATGAATTTTTTCCTTGCAGATCCCCACATGGGTAGAGCTTCCTAAGGTACAAAATCTTCAACAAACCACAACTCCTTACCTTCCCACTCTAGAGTAGGCTCAAAACCTCTTCTAGCCCTCCTTTTCTTGCTAGCAGGCTGAATAGCCTGTTCTTCTGGTTCTGCTCCTCCCTTCCTTTTGGCTGAGGATGTCCCTGCAGTGATCATCTGGACATCCTGCCTCTTCTTCGTTCTAAGCTCCTCCCTTATCTCTCCTTGTATGCTGCCTTCCCCCTGTATTCTATCTTCCCCCTTTTTGCCAGCATCAACTAACGTAGTCAACTGCTGCTCTATTCTGTGCATCCAGTCAGACATGCCAAATGGCATTCTGTTGTTTGTAGGGGGAGGAGGTTGAGGAACTTCCTTCTGCAGCAAGGTATCAATATTGGCATTAATAGATTGGAGGTCAGGAGTAACCTGAGATGCAAGCAGCTCTCCAATGGTATCCTTTACTATTTGCCTTATCAGCTCAGTCACCGCAGGTGAGATCTGAGATGGTGGAGAGTGCTCGCCTGAGCCTTCTGCAATTGAACCACTAGACTGCAGGCTCCTATCTGCAGCTGGTACTCCAGATGGGGTCTTTTCTGGTGTCCCCGATCTGGATTCCTCAGCCAACTCGGCCCAGGGTATACTGTGTGTGCCCGATCTGTCTGCAGCCTCTACTTCCGGCTCTTTCTCTGGCTCCTTTTCCTTCTCCTCTTTTTCTTTTTCTTCTTCATTTTTTTCCTTTTATTTCTCATCTCCTTGATCTCCTCCTTCATCTTTATCATCATCATCATCATCATCATCATCATCATTATTATTATCATCATCCTTTTTCCCATCCTTTTTATCTTCTCCTTCATTCTCATCATCTTTTTCTCCTTCATCATCATCGTTCTCTCCTTCATTTTCTTCTTGTTCTACCTCTTCCTCTTTTTCGTCTTCTATGACAATGACTTCCTCATCTTCTTCTCCATTTACTTCTTTAATTCTGATTTCTCTCTCTTCTTCCTCCTCTTCTTCTTTTCCAAATGAACCATCAAAAATACTATACATAATGGAATGGATGAATTGGTCCATGTTGGTTTTAAAATGTGACATGAACCAATTCTCCTGGAGGATTAAAACTATGTCTGATTCTTTACAAAAATGAATCAGTACATCCTCTGTGGCTTGGGGATATTCCCAACCACTGGTTTCAATATAAGACTGAAGTTCCGTAAATGACAGTGTTTTGAAAAACTTCCACTCTTCAAAAATGTTAACAAAAGAGTGTTTTAAGGCTTGTGTTTTAACAAGCTGTAATTGTTCAATGGACAAGTTGAAAACATTGTTGTCCAGCAGGTTAAAGATGTAATTGGCTTAAGGGATTGAGATGATTAAACCTGCTTCTTCCTCCTCAGGAATGTATCCGGAGTGAGGACAGCCACGATCCGAGTTTCAGTGCTGGAGCAGGCTGGTCTTCCAGGTGAGTAGGTGACCTAGCTGTAGGACTGGCATGATGATCTTACTGCTCCTCCTGACTAAACTGCAGTCGCTTGGGCCTCTTGGGAGAGGGTTCTGGAGATGACTGCATGATAGATGGTTCTCCAGTGGCTGGTCCCCTTCTCTTGAATCGGACAGCTATGGGAGTGTTGTCTGACTCGGAGTCTGACTCGGCTGCAGTTGGGTTGTCATCTGCAGGCTTGTCCGACTCGTCTGAGAAATCATATCTGGGGTAGGTCCTTGAGTCAAATAGCTCTTTCAACATCTGGGCTGATCTCCTTGTGCCTCCCAACTTTCTCAACGTCTCTTGGTCCAGGTGACCAAGCCTCTTATTGATGTGAAAGGGATCAGTAGTACCCTTTACCACACCCATCTTTTCCAACATCCAACTCAGCTGCGTTCCAAACGCCAGCTTGGATTTAAATTTCTTCTCGTCAACAAGCCATTCGGCTTTGTTGACCTTGCGAACAAGTTGCCTAAAAATGTAATCCGCCCAATCAATCTGCTCGTCTTGAATCAGTGCTCCCAGTACTGTGAATTTTGCCGATGACAGTTGGTCGTAACTGCCGGCCATACCCATGATAATTTTGTTGGTAATATCCAACGCATATCGATATACCTTTTTTATTTCGCTCCTTTTAGTAGTAAGCTTCAGCTTCGCAGGCTGATCGTCCACCTTGATTTTCTTCCAGGTTTCGGCAGCTGACTCTTTGAGTGCCTCGACGGGTATGCCACGGTCCCTCATACCAAAGGCTGTACAAATCGACTCCGGCGAAATGTCGACTTGAATTCCGCCAATAGTACTCCTAATGCCTCCTTGAATCACATATGCTTCGCGATAGAAGGCGATGACGTCTTCCTTGTAAAGGTGCTTTGGGCTGATGTCCAGGAATGGGTAGATCCCATTGAACTTCATCGAACGGATCAGGTAAAGAATGTCGTAGTTCTCCAGATTTGCTTCCAACAGGCCTTCGAAATCGACGACCAGAGAAAAGATAATCTCGTCTTTGACCGCTTTCATGTTAATGCCTTCGAAGTACGATTCCATTTCTGCAAATAAAGGATTTTTAGTGTATTTGAAGTTCAAACAATTTTTTCTTTGTAAATCTAGGGTTTGAAAGATTGGTAAGCGTAAAGGTAAAGTGAAGGGTTTCCGTCCTTTTAATGAAGATGAAAAGACATATGGATTAAATTATTATTTCTTTTGAAATGGTGGTACGCCTTTTGAGATTCTTTTTAAATTTCAAATTCGAAACGGTGGTCCAGGTTTTAATTTTGAAATTTGACGGTTGGTTTTAATTGGCCACCGTGGAGGTCGATTTATCAAGTGATCGCCACGTGTATTTAAAATGCCACTTGTGAAACAAAATTAATATAATATAATTATACATATGGCACATAATAATTAAATATTCATAGGTCGGTTGAGTTTAGAAAACTTAGCTGGTTTGACTATTGACAGTTGACTGCTCTGCATCAGGTGAGTTGACTCCATGGACTTCTCGCCTGAGATTCTGATCAGCTAGGTTCCTTTGTCCGTCCTTCGTCCTCTTGCCTGCATCAGCTAGGATCTGATTTCTTTAATCAGCTGGGTCCGTCCTTCCTTTGATATGCTTCAGCTTGCTTCTGTACTAGATTCCCAATCTAGTAGACCAAGATCTCTGCTCAGCTCCAAAAACCTTTCTTCTGGCAGAGGTTTGGTAAAGATGTCAGCTATCTGGTAGTCTGTGCTGACTCTTTCAACTCTAACTCTCTTATTAAGCACGTGGTCTCTGATGAAATGGTGCTTAACATCAATGTGCTTGGTCCTCGAATGCAAAACCGGATTGTTGGTTATTGCAATAGCACTATTATTGTCACACCAGATAGGGACTTCATTGGCAATGATATTATAATCCCTCAGCTGTTGTCTGATCCATAAGATGTGGGCACAACAACTACCTGTAGCTAGGTATTCTGACTCTGTGGTGGAGATAGAGTTAGAAACCTACTTCTTGCTAAACCAGGATATCAGTCTGGTTCCTAGGAATTGGCACGTTCCACTAGTGCTTTTCCTGTTGATTTTGCATCCTGCAAAATCTGCATCTGAATATCCTGACAGCTCGAAGTCATCATCTTTGGGATACCATAGTCCAACATTGACTGTAGACTTAAGGTACTTAATTATTCTCTTTGCTGCATCTAGATGTGACTGCTTAGGCTTAGATTGGAATCGCGCACAAACTCCTACGGCATAGGATATGTCAGGCCTGCTTGCAGTGAGGTATAGAAATGATCCAATGAGTCCTCTATAGTGGGTTGAATCCACTGATATGCCTCCCTCATCTGCATCTTGGTGAGTACTTGTGCTCATAGGAATTCTTGCTGGCTTGGCTGATTCCATTCCAAATCTCTTGATCAGATCTTTGGTATACTTAGCTTGGTTGATGAAAATTCCATTTTCCATCTGCTTAACTTGTAGTCCGAGGAAGAAGTTAAGCTTTCCCATCATACTCATCTCAAATTCTCCTTGCATGAGGTTGGAGAATTTTTCACATAACAGCTCTGGATTGGTTGAGCCAAAAATGATGTCATCCACATATATCTGGACTATTAATATGTGACTTTCGTGCTCCACTCTGAATAGGGTCTTGTCTACCTTTCCTTTGCAAAAACCATTCTTCTGAAGAAACACAGACAGTGTTTCATACCAAGCTCTTGGTGCTTGCTTAAGTCCATAGAGAGCCTTCAATAGCTTGTAGACTTTGTCTCCTTTGACAAAACCTGGGGGTTGCTCTACATAGACTTCTTCTTCTAGAATGCCATTTAGAAAAGCACTCTTTACATCGATCTGATAGACTTCAAAATCTTTGAATGCAGCATATGCGAGGAATAGTCTGATGGCCTCTAATCTTGCAACAGGTGCATAGGTTTCATCAAAATCTATTCCTTCACACTGTGCATAGCCTTTTGCAACAAGTCTGGCTTTATTCCACACAATAGCTCCGTCTTCATCACTCTTGTTTTTGTACACCCATTTGGTGCCAATAACCTTCTTGTGATCTGGTCTGTCTGTTAGTTGCCAAACATTGTTCCTTTCCATCTGCTACAATTCCTCTTGCATGGCATTTATCCAAGAATAATCTTCTAAAGCTTGTTCTGTTGTTTTAGGTTCTATCTGTGACATAAAGCATGAGAACATAGCCATTCCTGCGGGTAGAGTTGACTGTTGATATGGAATTGACTAGTCCAAATAAAGAAAATGAAGCAAGTATCGACGTAAATGGCCTTACAACGCGGCATGCACGTACGGCAACAAATCCCTTACCCGGATATTACTCCCACAAAATACATCCAAAAACCCCTACTCATAAAAAGACTTCCGCTACGATATTCCTACGCACACTCCGACTGATACACATCCGCCTCTCCCCGGATAATTCGTATCATAAGTGGTATCGGAGCCCAGGGTCATCTCCTTGGGCAATTTATTCAACAATTGCTTGTCGAAGAAAATAACTCTTGATTCTTGTCATCGGAAACCACACCTGAATTTCTTAATTCAGTTAAGGTTCTTGATCTTTAAACCAAATGGAGTTCAACGATATTTATCTCTTGGCGATATTACGCGACGCATTACACAGCGTACCGGAGTTCATGGGACATTCCAATCCGGAAGCAGGTGTTGATTGGCTCCACATTTGTGAGGAGTTTTTCAACCACAATTCAATTCCAGTAGACCGCCGAGTCTCGTTGGCGACAAAACGCCTTCGTGGTCGCGCCTCGACCTGGTGGCAGAAATTGAAAACCAGTCGTTTACACCAAGGTAAACCCAAACTAAGAGACTAGAACAAATTCATAAAACACTTTACTCGGAAATTCATCCCCACAAATTCTCACCGCCACGATCCACCAACGGCACCACCCCAGAAATTGCAGAAGTTCGGCGCCACCCCGCCACCAACCTTCGATCTAAGGTTTATCCCCATCGAAGAATTTCCAGCAAAGCCATTTTTCGATGAAGACGATGTCCCTACCACCGTTTTCGATGGAGTAGACGAGACAGAGGTTTCAACGCCGCAATACAACGAAGAAAGTGAGTTGAGCCATGTTTCCATAATTGACGAACTTGGAACTTGCTATTATGAGCATGAACCAATCAGTTGTGTTGGTCAAATTGACCAAAACGGAATTGATGGGTCGAAGGAATTATTCACACAAATCGGACCTTTTAAAGATGTGGAAGACGAAATGGAGCTTGGGACTAAAATTGGTTGGTTGAAAGAAAACGACAATTTTGAGCCCAATTTTTATATCGACTCAGTTTCTGGTGATGGACTTATGGTCTTGGATGATTACCAAATTGAGGTTAGTAAATTATTTTGTGATGGGCCATTATTGGGGGAGCCCAATAATTTTGAAACGGAGAGTTGGTCAGATTGCGACGGACCGCCAACATTTGATGAGGAACCAGTTGATGAAGAGGACTCCGCAATAAATTCTGTGTTTTCCATTTTTGATGGTGAACCCGATATGGAATTATCAGTGTTTCCAATTCTGGAGGAGGAACCCGATGTGGAGTTAACCGTGCGTCCCATTTCAGATATCCACTCATGTCATGATATCGGTATTACCTGGCGGAGTAATTATTATTATTTTATTAATAATGATAGTTATTTTATTGGTGATTCTCGAGGGGGCCCCACTACCTATCGTCTCAAGATTTTGGGCCATGTACATACTGCGGACATTTTCGAGATCAAGTACTTAGAAGCTTTAATTAATTATCTTGACGACGAAGGAAGTTCGGAATTGAGGACAATTCCCTTTAAAGGGGGAGGGGATGATACGGAATTGACTAGTCCAAATAAAGAAAACGAAGCAAGTATCGACGTAAATGGCCTTACAACGCGGCATGCATGTACGACAACATTTTTAGGCGAGAAAACGGACACAAGCCGGAAAATGACACAACTTGCCGGAAAATGTCATCGCCTGCCGGAAAATGTCGAGCCTGCCGGAAAATATCACACCTTCCGGAAAATGCCGGCCACTGCCGACCAAACCCGACCGTGTCGTCCGGCACGGCCCGTGCTGTACTCGTCCGGAAATGCCAAGGTCACTGTCGGTCGAACCCGACCGTGCCAGATGACACGGTCGAGTCCTACTCGCCTAGAAATGCCGAAAATGACTGTCCAGACGCCCGACTATGCTCCAGGACACGGTCGAGTCAATGCCGAGTCACTGTCGGTCGAGTCGCTGTCAGACGTCCTTGTCAGCCGCGACCGTGTCAAGTGGACACGGTCGAGTCATTGCCGAACGTCCCTGTCGCGCCGCGCCCGTGCCGAGTCACTGTCGGACGAGTCACTATCGGACGTCGTTGTCGCGCCGCGACCGTGTCAAGCGGACACGGTCGAGTCCCTGCCGGCGCCTGTCGACCGCGCCGCGGCCGTGTCACGGGACACGGTCGAGTCCTGCCGACAGCCCACTTATTTTATACACTTTTTTGTATTTTTGACTTCTCTTTTCCTTTTTACTTATTTTAGGGATTATGTTTTCCCCATTTTGTGATTTTATGTTCCTTGTTTGTATTTTATGTTGATTTGTTTGGATATTCAAAGATTTTATAATCTTTGAATTATTTTATTTTTTTTGTTTGTTTCCTTAGTAGTAGGAGACTTCCTCCTATAAGTAGGAGTTGATTAGCCTTGTAATGATAGAATGTATTATGAATTTGAATGTGAAAGAATACACTTTGTGTTTTCTATTCTTGGTGAATGCTTTTCATCGAACCTTAATTTTTATTCGACGCGTTTTCGAATATTAATCCGATTGATTCTCAATAGGTCTTGGGAAGAAATTACCTTATCGAGTTATAGGTCTAATTCGATAAACTCTTGTTCTTGATCGTTCAAGTCTTCTTGTTCGATATTTTTATTGTTATATTCGATATTACTCCCACAAAATACATCCAAAAACCCCCTACTCGTAAAAAGACTTCCGCTACGATATTCCTACGCACACTCCGTCCGATACGTATCCACATCTCCCGGATAATTCGTATCAACTGTCTTGTCTTAACTCCATCAGTCAGCTTCCCGATGATTTGCTGGATTGGATGGTCTTTGAGCCACTTGGGATATCGTCTTCTTCTGGGTCTGTTCCCCCTGTTGAATTTCTCTGGTGGATTTCTGCATGAGCTGGGTTCTGGTATCCTTGGTCTGCAGCTGGATCAGCTACCGTCTTGTCATTTGCAGGTTGGGTCTGATCTGCAGATGAGTCTTTATCAGCTACAGCTGGGTCTTCATCAGCAGCAACTGGATCAGATAGATTTGGTGATCCTGTCTGATCTAGAGTTGGGTCTTCAGCAGCTACAGTTGGATCTTCAGGATGGTCTGCAGGTGAGTCCACCATTCCAGTGTCATGTACAATCACTTCTTCAAGGGTTGCTGATTTGAGCTTGTTCTCAATTAGCTCAACTTGCTTCCTGTACTCAACAGTAGATTCATCAAAAACAACATGGGGTGTTTCCTCCACAACTAAGGTTCTTTTATTAAAAACTCTATATGCCTTTCTTCTTTGTGAGTATCCCATAAAGAGACCATCATCAGTTTTAGCATCAAAGGCATTTAGTTGTGTTTTACCGTTGTTGTGGATGAAACACTTACAACCAAAAATGTGAAAGTAAGCAACAGTAGGAGTTCTATTATTCCAAACCTCATAGGGAGTTTTGCCATGTCTCCCTACTATCATACTCCTGTTCTGAGTATGGCAAGCTGTGTTGACAGCTTCAGCCCAGAACCTCTTGGGCAGGTCCGCTTCTGCAATCATGGACCTTGCTGCTTCCTTCAGGGTTCTGTTTCTTCTTTCAGCAACGCCATTCTGCTGGGGAGTCCTGGCTGCATAGAGCTCATGCTGGATCCTATTCTGATCGCTGTAATCAGTGATCGCCTTGTTGAGAAACTCTCCTCCTCTATCTGATCTGTTCTTAATGATGGATAGGGATTTCTCATTCTGGATCCTTCTCAGCAGCTCAGGTAGCTTGGTCAAGGTTTCACTTTTCTTATACAAGAAGATAATCTAAGTGTACCTTGAGTAATCATCTACTACAACAAGTGCATGCTTTCGGCCGCTTAGAGTCCTTGGTTTGATGGGACCAAATAGATCCATGTGGAGTAGATCTAATATCCTTGTTGTGAGGGTTGTAGGCTGGACTGACTTGAATGATGCTCTGGTCTGCTTTCCTTTCTGACAAGCATCACAAAGAGCTTCCTTCTTAAATACTTCATCTGGAAGTCCTCTGACCAGCTTCTGAGAGCTAATCTTGTTGATGGCTTTGAAGTTCAGGTGACATAATCTTTTGTGCCACAGCCATCCGTTCTCAGCTACTGTCTTGGATAGAAAACAGGAGTTAGGTGTTCCTGTGTTCCAATCTATCATGTAGACATCTCTCCTTCTGAATCCTTGTAGCTTCACTTCACCAGATAAGATATCTATCACCATGCATTTCCAGATGGTGAAGACTACTAGATTCTTCTTATCGCAAAACTGGCTTATGCTCAGGAGATTGTACTTGAGCCCTTTGACATAGTTAACTTTGGATATTACTATATTTACTCGGTGCAGCTCTCCAAAGCCCTTTGTTTGTTCTCTAGAGCTATTTCCAAAGGTTACATCAGGACCTCTTTCTTTGGTGTATTTGGACAGCATCTTTTTGTTCCCGGTCATGTGCCTCGAGCATCCAGAATCTACAAACCATTCTTCACCTCCAAAGTTTGAATTTGTGGAGATGTGGTTGTAGTCCTTCCACCTTTTCTGCAATCAAACAAGCAGAGATTTAGGTACCCAGATCTGTGTGGGTCCTCTAGGGTTAGTTGGTTTCCTGGAGAATTGATTTCTCGTTGGATTATAAAAATTGTTATTTTTATTACCCTTATAAGGTGTGTGAGGTCTAGGTCTGTATCTCCTATTGGGATTGTATACCGGATATTCCTCAAAATATTGATAGTGTGGGCCATTTCTAAATCTTGGTTGAGACCATTTATTAAATCTTTGAGGTCTCCACACTTGCTCATTTTGGAAATTAGGATAACCTTGAGGTTTTCATCTGCCCCTCCCATTTTGAAATCTGTTTTTTGGGGAGTTGTTGATAATAGTGGGCATGTTGTCTGGGCTGCTGCTTCTGCCTGGGCCATTGCCTAGTCGCTTGTCTAGGTGGCTGCCTTGTGTAACCTGGCTGTAGCCTAGACTTGTGACTTGACTGTTGCCTATTTTTAAATATCGGTTTATATGTAGGCTCAGCAGTCGAGACAATTGTTTCTCCCTTGACGAAAGTGGTTTTGGAACTAGAGGGAGTGTGAGGATCATATCCAAGGCCTGATCTGGAATATAGTGGCCTTTTATTGGTACACAATTCTTCCAGAGTTGAAGACGCCTTTAGTGAGGTTATTTCCTGCGCCTGAGTCTTATTTGCCTGAGTCAGCTTAGTAAATTCGGCTTTGACATGAGCAAGTGCAGCTGATTTTTCTTTAAGTAAGACAGTTAGTCGATTTATCTCAGCTGTATTAACATCAGCCTGGTTTTTCAAGTCAGCTACAGTTATCTCAACCTTATTCAGTTCTAGGCTGAGTTTTTCAAAATTATTTTTCAGCTGCCTATTCTCATCTTGCAGCTGAGTCTTCTCGGCTGATACAGCTAGGTGTGCAGATTTAAGTGTCTCAAAATCTTTAAATAGCTGATTTACAGATTCGTGCAGATCCATATCTTGTGACATGGCTGAACTATTATTTGAACCAGAGGGTTTTGATGTTACCTCTTCATCAGCTAAGTTGGCCATCAGGCAGTCATACTCTTCATCATCATCAGAAAAGAATCCGCTGCTTGATTCTACATGCTCCTGATCTTCTCCGATGAAGGCCTTCCTTCTGTCTTCTTTTCTACCCACCTCATTCTTGCTCTCGTCCTTCTTGAGATCAGGACAGTCGATTTGGGTGTGTCATGTCTTGTGACAATTGTAGCACTCCACCTTCCAGCTTCCAGCTTTCTGATTCTCCTGGGATTCTCCTTATAATTTTTCTTGTATTTGGAGTAATTCTTTCTGAAGTTGCTGAACCTTTGCATAATGAACGCCATTTCTTCCTCAAAATCCAATGTATTTGGAGGCTTTACATCAGATAGGCTCTCGGCGGGGGACTCGGCTGCAAAGGCTATTCCCCTCTCTGCAGGCTCGGTTGAGGATGAACTTGGAAGCTCGAACTCATAAGCCTTCAGATCAGAGAACAGCTCTTGGATCTTTATTTTATTAACATCCTTGGACTCTCTCATGGCCACTGCCTTCATACTCCATTCAGGATTGAGAGATCTTAAAACCTTCAGTGCCATCTCCCTATTGCCATAAGATTTGCCGAGGAAGTTGATTTCATTGATAATCTCAGTGAACCTTATGGATTCGCCATTCTTCATTTTGAAGTTGTCAAATTTTTGAATAGCAATTGACAACTTGTTTTCCTTGATCAACCCCGTTCCTTCACACATTAGGGCTAATGTGTCCCAGATTTCTTTGGCCTTCTTGAAATTCTTGATCTTGACCATGGTGGATTTGTTAAGAGTTTGATATAGCACATCTCTGGCCCGATTATCAAGATTGGCCAGCTTTCTTTCTTCGGGAGTCAGCTCTGTCCTCTTCTTTGGGATCTTCTCTGGCTTCCCTGCTGCGATCTCCTCTGCAATGTTGTCCTTCTCAAATATGAATGGACCGTCCTCTATGATGCACCACATGTCATCATGGATTAAAGATAAGTGTGCCTGCATCCTTATCTTCCAAAGATCATACTCGTCAACTGAAAACACAGGTAGTCTAGAATGCATGTGTTCCATTATAAAATGAGAGTAAAAATATATCTCTGATATAGATCTGGTTCGTGAAATAAATGAACCAACCGCTCCGATACCACTTGTAGGTCACAAGTCGTCCATGAATAAGTCTAGAGGGGGGGGGGTGAATAGACTTATTGAAACTCTTAAACTCTTTTTCTCAAAGAGTAAGTTTCTACAGCTGATAGATAAAAAAATGACTTGGAGTCGTTTGTTCTTAATACGTGCGGAAGTCAGCTGATGATGAATACAGAACAACTAATGAAACACTTAGTAATGAATGCAGCAGTTAAAGTATGATGTTATAAAGCAGTAAAATACGCAGGCAATTATAGTGGTCTCAGAGGTGGGGTAATCCTCTACTAATCCACTTTTCTCCAAACCAGTTGGAGATGAATTCACTATAATTCTCAACCAGTGATAAATATTACAGTGATTCAACCAAACTATAACAGCTTCCAACCAGTGGAAATCCGTGCCGTTGTAACACACTTGACTGCCTTGCACCTCTTGATCCTCGATCCTTGGATGCCTTTACAGTCTCGAACTTCAACCAGTGAAGTACCCCGAACTCAGGATTTAAGACACGAGTTTTTGTCTTCTCCAACTAAGAGCTTCTTCAAGTATGAACTTTTTAGAACCGCTCTTTTCACGATGCTGTATTTCGCTTTTAGATTGCTTGAATGCTTTGATCGCTTGAAAGTATGTTCGCACCGGTTATTGCTCAACTTCAAATCTTCGGATATATATAGGTGTTGATCCTTGAGCATTTCTTCATAGCCGTTGCAAATCTGTAACAAATCAGTTCGTTGGAGGGAGACTTCTTTGTTTATTCTTTTCTGAACGTTGCAAGACTGGATTTCCATATTTTAATCTATCTTCCGACCGTTGTGAAGACTCTGCATGTGATGCGCCAAACCTTTTGAATATAATACGATTAAAGTCTTCAAGGTGGGTCTGGATGATTTATTTAATTCATGTCTTTTGCGGGAATCTCTCCAATTTGTCTTTTCACGTTGCATGTGACTTTCCGTAATATTTGACTTTTCAACGCATGCTGACGTAGACTTGGAGTACTTGGCTGATCTCGACTAGGCTGATGTGCAGTTAACTTCTCTGCAGTCTGGACCTCTCTGTTGTTCACTGTTTGTCTGATCAGATGACTTGTCTGAGGTATCTTGACTGCAGTCTGGTCAAACATCCCTGATGATTTTTGTTGACCAGGACTTCTCTGACTTGACTCGGCTGTACCTTTATGATGAACTCTGCTGAATTTTAGTACTTAGCCGATTTTTAGCCTTAACTTATTTTTGGCCTATAGAAGATACTCATTTGGTTCTTCTTTACATTTTGCCAAGTTTTATACTTAACATTATTTGTCCCATGGAAGATACTCATTTGGTTCTTCCTTACATTTTTGCCAAGTAATAAACATTTGAATTTATATTAATGACATCATCAAAATCTAACAAGTATTCCTAACAGAACTCTGCCCACGTGACATCACAATCACAAAGTTTAACAGCTTCCCACCAATTAGCGGCATCTCTATCAAGAAGGTACTGAGCGATAGGCACCTTCTGCTCCTATGGACAATCGACGACCTCGAATATCTTCCCCAACTGGAAAAGCCAACCGTCCTAGCCCAATGCATCCGCAGCACCAGCGAATCGAGGGGGATTTATACGAACTACCTCTCGAAGCCATTGATTACACCGACATTCTGAGTCGTGTCAGTTTTGCGTTGAATAGCCTGCGTCAACTGAGTCATCAGGGCTGCTACTTGTTGCAATATAGTAGCAACACCAATACCAATATCATTCTCGGCAATACTCTCTCGATGCTGCATCTGATCCTCGTGGCCATCAGTACCAAACGACCACAACCTCTTCCCTTAAGCATACTAACAAGCAATAACCTAACGCGATGAAAATCACATAATAACACATAGAATCCACTCACAGATGATCGACTGCAAAGATAAAGCTAGACGGCAGAAATACCGTCCCATAATTTTGCCGAGTTAGAAAGCGCGCTCCACAACAAAAGATGGCATGCACTAACTGTGCAAGTTTGGCAACACATTCATACTCACCTATCAACGGTACTAGACCGGAGGTTACAATTAAACAACGGTGTACAAATCCAAATGCCAACCGTGTACAAGATTATAACATTACACAAATAACCATTAGGACTTAATTAACATTAAAACCGAACTCCCACCTCTCGGTCAAGAGAACTATTTCAATGAGTGTGTACCCAACGACTCAGCGTTCATCACACCATTTTATTCACAACTCGGAGCACTACAGCTGAAATAACGATAACATCATTACCAAGTACCTTTTTAACGAAGTGCAAGAAACCGAAAAGTTAAAAGCAAGAGTCGCATTTCAAGTAAATTTTTGGTAGACCTCATTTAAATTTTAAAAGTCAAATTTTTGAAAACTTGCAATACAAAAATGGAAATAAAATATAAGTGGTTTGAATTCTCAAAATTTTCAGCCTCGAGGTCATCATATGAAAATCAAACTTTTCCTTTCTCGAATGATGTTTTAAAATAAAATATATGTGACTTCCCAAAACATTAAAAACTTTAAAGTATCATGTTGGTAAACCTTCTTAGTGTAACCACACCAAAACATTACTCATGTAAAATCAATTTATACAAGGGCACATATATACATATATACATATACATCGGCACATAACAAAAATCAAACAAACATGGAGTACGTATTCACGATTCACATTTAACTCCATATCAAAACATAAATATCACACAAGCTCGTGTAACACGAGACTCAACAATATAGTTGGGAGACTTACATCCACATATCGCACAAAGATGATGGTTGCACCTTGATACTAATCACGACCGACATCTCAGATACCATATTCTGTAACACCCCCAAACCACTCCGGAATATTTCAGCGCCACAGACCCTCTCCGTGAGGATCTACCAGGCTAAAAACAAAAACAATACATCGCATTACATGCCGACATGGCTACATAATGAACGAATTTTTTAGAACGATGTGTACAAAAGGAACATAACAATACTTAATAGTGGTGACGGGAGTGGTGGGTCTATCACGGGAGAGTGACAGCGACCAAAGAGTGACGTGATGAGAGGGAGTTGTGGCGGTGACACGAGGAGTTGTCTGTGTGATTGCTTTGCTGGTTTTTCTAAAGAGAGATGAAAAATAACCTCTGACGAAAAAAACGAAATCGGTGGAGGCGGAACAACCTGTCTCGGCTGGTGAGAGAGACTGGAATGGGATTCATGAAATTTTTGGGGGAATACATTTAGTCAACGGGGGAATAAATTTTTGGGCATTCATAAAACTACGGGATTTTCGTCAATTTTCCCATAGTTTTACCCATAAATTTACCCATTAAATAATATATCGTGTGTAGTTTGTGACTAAATGATCAAATTTCAAATTGATCAACTTCGGTTTGAACCAATAAAGTTTAATTTGAACTGATTAAGTTCAAATTTCAAATTGATTAAGTTCAATTTCAATTTGAACCGATTAAGTTCAAATTTCAAATCAATTAATTTCAATTTCAATTTGAACCGATTAAGTTCAAATTTCAAATTGATCAAGTTCGGTTTGAACCGATCAAGTACAATTTGAACTGATTAAGTTCAAAATTTCAAATCGATTAAGTTAAATTTCAATTTGAACCGATTAAGTTTAAATTTCAAATCAATTAAGTTCAATTTCAATTTGAACCGATTAACTTCAATTTCATTTGGAACAAATTAAGTTCAAATTTCAAATCGATTAAGTTTAAATGTCAGTTTGAACCGATTAAGTTCAAATTTTAAATTGATCAACTTCGGTTTGAACAGATCAATTTCAATTTGAACTGATTAAGTTCAAATTTCAAATCGATTAAGTTCAATTTCAATTTGAACCGATTAAATTCAAATTTCAAATCGATTAAGTTCAATTTCAATTTGAACCGATTAAATTCAAATTTCAAATCGATCTCGATTAAGTTCAATTTCAATTTGAACCGATTAAGTTCAAATTGAAATTGACGCATTTAGGTTTAAAAAAATACGCTTAAGTAATTCTGGACAATCCACATTTTTTTAATTAAAAAACTAATGGTACAACTAACGGTAAAGCGGGATTGGCGCAATTTGTCTAAGGTTCAATTCGCACCAGGCTCGTAGCAATATTTTTTTTTTCATTTTTCTCTTATTGTTACATATAAATGAATTCCTTGTGCATGATTTAACGCGGAGGCCACTACCGGACAAGATCGCAGGGGCTCTATAACATTCCCCTAGGTAATATGGTTCGATTCTCACCAGGCGCGGAGCATTATTTTTCCCCCTTTTTCTCTTTTTATTACATATAAATGAATTTCTTGTGCATGATTTAACGCGGATTCCACTACGGGACAAGGTGGCAGGGGCTCTATCACATTTCCCCTAGGTACATGGTTCGATTCTCACAAGGTGCGAAGCATTATTATTTTTCACGTTTTTCTTTTTTATTACATAATGAATTTCTTGTGCATGATTTAACGCGGATGCCACTACCGGACAAGGTGGCAGAGGCTCTATCACATTTTCCCTTGGTACATGGTTCGATTCTCACCATGCGCGGAGCATTATTTTTTTCCCGTTTTTGTCTTTTTATTACATATAAATGAATTTCCATGCATGATTTAACGCGGATGCCACTACGGGATAAGGTGGCAACGGATTTAACACAATTGCAATGGGTCTAGGGTTCGATTCTCCCTGAAAACAATTAGCTTATTTTTTTTTATTTTCATGTTATTGCACGCTTTTTTATCAATTTTTTTTATCTGGAATCAAACACATACTAAAATATTTTTTTTAATGAAAAAAATGTCAAAGTGCCTTTTCACGCATCTCAAACCATTTTTTTTGTTAGCCAATTTTTTACACTTCATTTTTTCAGTCTTTATAATCGCATTTTCAAACAAAAAAAACACATAAATATTTATTAAGCATAAATCATAAACTATTTCAGTTTGAACCGATTGAGGAAGTCAGAAAACTATTTTATAGCCTTGAAAAATACATAAAAAATTTTAGCTAGCCAACATAAAAAAATTGAAAAATAAAAACGTAATATCACTGTATTTCATCAAAAGTATAGATGAATATAACATAGAGATTCATAAAAAATAGGTCGGTGTACATAATACCACAAAAGCTGCTTTCACTATATCTTAAATATTTGCATAGACCCACCTAAAAATAGTAGGTCCCCAAGATAAAAGGGAAATAACTAATAAGTAAAGAGAACTTATACCACATGCTTATATTTTAATATTGAGAAATAAAGAATGAAGACATGTGACAAAGTATTATGGGGAGTAGCATGCTTATATTTTGTAATTATATATTAAAATTATATTAGAAATATATATAATTAATTTTGGATACGAATATTTTCGGATACGGATGTGCCTATATCCATATCCGTACCCGGAATCTTCGGATACGGATAATATTCGTATACATTTTTTTTTATATAAATAATATCCGCTTTTTCTGGATACGAATACAGATATTTCGCACGGATCATCGGATTTTTCGGATTTTTTTGACAGACCTAGAAATAAACCGTAAAAGTTAAAAATAAACTCTAAAATTCAAAATAAAATAAAAACTAAAATAAGTAATTATGAAAAAATAAATCTAATAAATGAAAAGTGAAATCTAAGAAATAGATATTACCAAAATAATTCTCCCCTCATTACTACCCGCGTCGCTAATTACTATCCTAAAGTGCTTCTCCCCACGTTTCTTCCGGAATTCTCTCATCTGTGGAGATATGGTTGCGATTTGCTGAACCAACCCTAACCCAAACTTGTTGCCGCCTTCATTTTCTTCGCCATCGATTTCCCGCCAAATCCTAACCTATATATTTAGGTCGAAGTTTTGTGTAATCAAATGTTATGCATTGACCACGTCTAATCAAATTTTTATGGTCATAAGTAGTTTATGGCTACAGTCTGAATTATTTTGTGTTGCCATAATTTAACTAAAGGCCACAAATCTTATTTTCGTGTTACTAAAAGGTAGCTAATTGTCACTATTTTAAAAATAGTGTAACCACATGTCATGTAGTAACCGCGGTTGATATGAACTTTATGTGGTAATAAGTAGTTTATGGTCACAATTTTGGTTAATCTGCGTGACCATAAGGTAACCAATAGCCACAATTTTAACTATTTAGTATAACCATATATCAAGCATTTACCATGGTTAATATGTCATTTGTGTGACCATAAGTCATTTATGACCACTTTTTTGGTCATTCCGTGTACCACAAGGTAGTCAATAGCCATGGTTTTAACAATTAAGCGTGACCAAATGTCATTCAATTTAGCCATGTATTTTCTTCAAGAAGATCAAACGTTGAAGTGGCTTTGATTTTGCACACAGACCACCAATTAACTTTGTTACAGCGCAAGCTCGGATAAGGTGAATAATAAACTTGTGATGATTTACTAGCCAAAACAAAAGGTTCATACTTCCTAAGCCTTCTTTTATAGTTGATATCGACTAGCTTGTAATCTTTATGAATCTTCATTCCAACATTCGGGGTTGTATCAAACCAATCACACCTAAACAATACAACTCTTTTAATTGGGAGAGCGGGGTACTCTAATTCTACAATCTCAGATAAAACGCCATAAAAATCAGTTGACATGTCACCATAATTATTACCCTTAATGCACACTCCACTGTTAAAGCTTGACCTCCCTGAACCATGCTCACTAGTTTGGAATTTATACCCATTGACAAAATGTCGGGGGTCCGGGCGCAGCGCCCCCAGTGATGGCGTCTAGGGGCAGCGCCCCAAAAGGTCTTCGGAAATTTGGATTGGTAACTTAGTGAAAATTTTGAATTTTAGAAGGAGACTATGGTAAAATTGAGTAATTTCGTCAATTTTAGAAACCATTAGTTATGCCCTAATTCCGGATCAGTAATTAAATCTTAATGACGGCGCCAAATTTTACTTATCACTTTGGAGTCAAATTTTTATTCAAAAATTTTAAAATTGTTACTTATCACTTTGGAGCCAAAATTTTAGTCCAAATTTTTCAAAAATTTTAAAATTGTTACTTATCACTTTGGAGCCAAATTTTTAGTCCAAAATTTTCAAAAATTTTAAAATTTTTACTTATCACTTTGGAGCCAAATTTTTAGTCAAAATTTTTAAAATTACCTACGAAGTTAATTCTGGGCGTTTTGGCTTCCTTATTTCATCACAAACCCTATTTTATCTCCAATAATTAGGGCTGCACCCAAAACAGAACAACAAAATCTCTTTTTACACCATTAATTACCAATTTTACTTATTTTCTTTTACATATCGCTGCTGAAGAACCATGGAAACTCAAGCCATTGATGATCAGGATCATTTGGTTAATTATGATAATGATAATGAAAATGACGATTTAGGTTATCAATCAGAGGAGTATTTTGATGAGGCGTAGGAGGAAGATGAAAACAACCATTCAAATGAGAATGTAGTTAAGAGGGGCATAACCAGGTTATATAAGTTTCGCAGGGAATATGGAAAACCCGATGGAATAAAGCTCAGTGTAATCTTCGATGCGTTGAATAGGATATCAGGAAAACACAGAGCATTGTTTTCGAATTTTTTAGGAGATATGGTTCGTGAACATATAGGTTTGAAGATTCTATCCTGGAAGAAGGTGGATTCAGAAGGAAGAGATAATCTATGGGATGAAATCACGGTACACATATACTTTTTTTTAACCCAGTACTACATTAGTTTATCTCTGCATTACATTATGTGCAACTAATTAACAACATTGTGTTAATCTTTGCAGAGATATTTTCACGTTCACTTGACAGTCAGAAAGCTGATAATGAATTGTCTTGGTCAACTTCTAAGGAATTTCAGAAGGAAATTGAGACAACCATACATACTGCCCAACCAAAATACACTTTCTAAACTAAATGAAGTCCCGGTGAAGTCTAGTGCAATTTTAAAAGTGTAACACCCCCAAATCCTATTGAGTTATTACAGTGCCGTGGACCCCACGCCAGGAGATCCACCAGGCGAACATGGCTAAAATACAGCAAAATAATCAACAAGGAAGATCACAGTCCCTACTATGATATCCGACACAATATTCCGATAAGGAATTTCAACGAAAAAAGTGGCCTACATGGCCCAAATGAAATACAATGGCATCCATGGGCCATGCTAGGAAAATACAACATGACAACAACTGACACAACTGGAGTACACTCCAACTGACTGAACAACAAGAACAACTCGGACTAGTATCGCTCTAATGCCTCATCGCCATCATCATGCCCCTGTGTCTCAACTCTCTCCTCGCAAGCACCTAAAACATGAAAACACGTTCCGCCCCCACGGGGTCGGTCATCCAGATAATAAACATCAACTACATGTATAACATGATATGCATCCAAAGGCAGAGCAGAGTGAAACGGTGCAATGATAATAATAATACGAGATGCTCACAAACCAAGGTAAGAACCGAGCATTCGTGAAACACTATTCCCATGGCATATGATAAATACCTGCTCAACGGGTTAAAGTATACGTGCCCAACGGCAAATCAGCGATACAGAACACCACAATGAATTACACGAAGATGAACCAAGCCAGAACTGAATTAAAGATGAATCACAATGAATTACATGAAGATGAACGAAACCAAAACTGAATTAAATATGAATCACAATGAATTACATGAAGATGAACCAAACCAGCCCGAAGCTGTAACAATGAAGGCCAAAGCCATGGCACGAAGCCATATCAAAATGAAACCATACAATGGCTGTTGACCTAGTGAGCTGTAGGTGTTGGGGGAAACAACTGTGAAGGTCCAGGCCCCACCAAACTTACCCCATAATGAAACCATCCAATGGCCGTTGACCTACTGAGCTGTAGGTGTTGGGGGAAACAACCGCGAAGGTTCAGGCCCCACCAAACTTACCCCATAATGAAACCATCTAATGGCCATTAACCTACTGAGCTGTAGGTGTTGGGGAAGCAACCGCGAAGGTTCATGCCCCACCAAACTTACCGCATAATGAAATCTAGCCGAGACTAGCTTCCAAAACACAATTAATCCCAAACGGCAACGATCCCAAGATTACCGAATTCACGAGAATCATATTGTGCTGCTTTGAGTCAGCCAACACGACAGCAATGACTCACGGATGGGCACCGTCCTCGGCGGTCCCAATTCAATACCTCGATTACCTTGGAATGGTCAATCGATAACGACACAACGGATGGGAACTATCCTCGACATCCCCAATTCAATACCTCGATTGCCTTAGAATGGCCAACCGATAACAATAATGCAGCGGATGATTTAATACCTCGATTGCCTTAGAATGGCCAATCGATGACAATGATACAATGAATGCCTCGGCACCTTTAATCGGTTACCGACGACGAAGATGAGAATGAATACGACAATGCCTTAAATAGGCCAACACAACATGAATGACAGGAGGCCAACATTAATAACAATGATTACAACAATGTCTTAGATCGACATCAATATTAACAACAACAATCGATACATCGATACTACGAACCGGCTATCGACAATAACATTAACAACGAGTATCCCAATGCCTTGAACCGGTCATTAATTGTAAAACACACATTTCCATGTCATAATTAAATTACTAAAATACCCTCCAATTTGAAATTTTGAAGAATTATGTATGTTTACCAAACAAGCCCTAAAACAAAAACGATTATCGTACGATCACGAACATGAACATGTAACTTCAACTAAACTTCATTTGAGCTTCTACAATGTTATAAGAACTCAAGAACATAAAATTTGGACTAAAAACTAAATGTTGCACGTTTCGTGACCTAACGGGTCCAAAAATTGATAAAACTTGTACACAACTTATAAAATAAACTTTATAACATATCCTAAGTTTATTTTTACATTTTTATTGGTCAAAGCTATCCTCATTCTCCCATTATAGCCGTCCTCCCCCATTAAGGTGGTTAAAAACCTTCCAAAATTACACCAAATCAAATCAATTATAATTAAAGTCCATTAAACCACCATTATTCTTTCATAACATAAAATTTAAACCACTTTCTTCTTCCTTCCTCATTTCATACGATCCATACACACCTACACATCAAAATTTTGCTCTCCAATTCTTGGTGATTAATCCTACGTGTTCGGGAGGAAGTTTGGTGCACATTGGAATTTGTTTGAAAGCATTTGGTGGTCTCGTTCTTGGTTTTCCATCCCCATTCGATCCATACATCATCTTGGAAGGGTTTTGATTCGGTTTTGGTTGATTTGTTTGGCCCGATTCTTGGTCACGTTTTTTCAGCCCTACTTGGTATCTTCTTGTGATTTTGATTCACTCTTTTGATCCTTAATTCGTGTGATAAAAACCTATTCTAAAAACCTATATAAATCGGCTAAGAAATAACCATGAAATTGTTATGAATCGTATGAATGTTTTTGTTAATGATCTTGTTGGATTCATATGAGAATTAGTTTGATGTGTTTTTTATATTTATTTTCTGAATATAGGATGTGTTATGATCATATAATTAAATGGATTAAAAAGAATTGGATAAATTATGGTTTAAATGAATTAATTGATTTGGACAGCTTTGATAATCGAATATGTATGCATCCCCAAACGAATTCTATTAATGTTTAATTCCATATTTTTGTTTGTAAACGCAGTTTAGGGTCTTAGTTAAGTATTCCAATTAGTTTGGATGGATTTTAATTTGATTTGGTCCTATTTTTGAATTTTATGAGATAATATGTCAAAACTGTGTTTGCATAATTAATTTCAGTCGTGGTTTATGATTTTTCATGTTCAAACCACATAGAGTTAGGATCTATCCTTTTACAGGGATAATAATTGGGATACTTCTGAATTCCTGGTATTTTTGTGAATTTTTCCTGAATGAAATGCTAGGCCGTTGAGACGGATTCTTTTTAGATACTGCTGCTGGTTGGTTTTCTGAGTAGTCTGGGTTTGGGTATTTTTATTATGGGTTTTTACTAACTGATAAATTCTGTAAAAATTCGTGTTGGTTCTAAAGACATTCATGTATATGGGAGAATTTTTATGAATTTTATTTTGGAGGTATATTATGGAATAAAAATTCGTATATTGGTGACCTGTTTGTGTTTAAAAGCTGAAATTATGAAACATGAGAGGTAATTGATGATTAGAAGGTTTATATTGTAAATATGATACCTAGAG
This sequence comes from Orobanche coerulescens, assembly GCA_033398695.1. NCBI lineage: Eukaryota > Viridiplantae > Streptophyta > Magnoliopsida > Lamiales > Orobanchaceae > Orobanche > Orobanche coerulescens. Next base: position 107,510,274 of record CM065818.1, on the reverse strand, counting down.
GGACTAATCATGTAAATATGATGAATGTATGCATGTTTTGGCTGGAATAATGTGTTAGGGGCTGTTCGTGACACTTGGGGATAATTATGGGCCTTACAGGCTAGTTTTGATAATCAATGGTTTAATTGTGGAAATTAGTGTGTATTAGGGTTATTTTTGTAATTTGTGATACTCGAGGGTGTAATGTGTATATATGTGATACGTGAAGTGTATGGGCTGTATATATATGTGCATTTGAGTGTTTATATTCAGTTTTGACCCTTCACTTTCATTATTGACACTTTTAACCCTAAATTTTAAAGACTTGTCATAAGAAACCCTAATCTTGGAAAATATGTATAAATTGAAATCCATAACTTAACATGATATGAAAACTTTATGAGATGAATAACTAACTATTTATAACATGTCTATATCGAGAAAACTCCCTAATTTTGATAACCTGCTAAAATAAAAAGTTACCTAAAATAGAAAGCTGCTAAATATGGAAAGTTACTAAAAAATGGAAACATAACTAAAAGAGGTAACTTATGATAAATGAGCTCATCTTGATTCGTATCCACTCTTTTCTATGTTCGGTGAAGTGGGAGTGATCCTTTTCTCCTTGTTTGTTTGACCTTGCTTTTGCTTTGGAACTAAGGTACAAATATTCCGCACCCTTTCAGCAAGGGTGCAACTTTTCTCTCTCATGACTTACTCTCTCTCTCTCCTCATTATGGTATATTTGATTTTGACTTTGACTTGGTATCTGAACCTTTGATTGGAACATGTGATATGGTCCCTTTATATTTGAACCTTGATATCTGATTTGAACTTTTGACCTTTGACATATATACTTTGATCTGGGACCTTGACTATTTGACCCTTGAGTATTTACCCGGGTATTTTGTATTACTTGTTGTGGAGTAGCCACAACCATAGCATTGATGCACCAATGTTATATACTCCAGTGGGGTTGGAGAGATGTCCCCCACCATCCCTCTTATATTATATTTGCTTTGACCATCATTATTGTTATCTGCTTACAGGGGCGTATGGATGCATCCTTGATTTGATCTGTTTGATATTTGATTTGATTATTTTGGGCCACTCTACATTTGGGTCGTGTTATATTTGGTGATTGGGCATGCATGCAATGCGGTCCCTTCACATTTGGGGAGTTGATCACTCCATTGAGCTACTTTGTTTATTTGGGCCTTGTTTGGGCCTGGGGTTAAATACTGAAATCATTTGACACTTAACTTTGATGATCTTTGATATTTAAACCTTGATAACTTTTCATACCTAACTCTGATGAACCTTTGATATACCTTGATATACTTTTGATATACCTTTGATATAACCAAGTGCCACCACATGTAACCTCATTTCGTATTGCTTTGTATTGCTTGTTTATTTCATATTTGTTCACTGAGCTCTTTATGCTCAGCCACTTTTCTTTCCATGCGGCATGTACTTAGCTCATGCAGGGTTTAGCTTTGGGGATGAGAAAGTGTGGACCTACCCTAGAGCTCTTTGAATAAATGAACATTATTTCTTTATCGTATTTATGGATTTTTGGACATTTGTAATCGTACTTTCGTTTGATTGGTCTTGGGGACATTAGGATGTTGTTTTAGTCCCCTTTGATACTCCTTGATAAATTTATCTTAATACTTCCGCTGTTTGATTTGATCTGTTTTTATCTGATGTGTAACCATATTGTAATGTTTCTACCCTTGCCGGGTTGGGGCGTTACAATTTATGGTATCGGAACCGATAGGTTTGGATCTTTACGGCATAGGCTTTGACCTGTGAGGATTGGGTAGACACTAGGCTTTCGTTTCGTCTTTTCTTTCCGTATTCATATTCGTTTGTTTTTCGCTAACCACTTGATATCGTTTTAGATGGTGAACACTCGGCGAGGAAGTGGTGAAGCTAACCCTCCAAACATTGATGAGATTGTTGCTCAAGCAGTAGCCGCTGTTATTCAGAATTTGCGTAATGAGCGTAGGGATAGGGCTGAAAGCAGCAATGAGGGCATTCATGTATGGGTTGAACGCTTCAACAAACTGAAGCCTAATCCTTTCTTATCAGCTACCACTCCGACTGAAGCGAGTGACTGGATTACCCATTGTGATAAGTTGTTTCAGGTGATTGGTTGTCCTGATGGGGTCAAAGCTCGTTTAGCAGCTTTCAAGTTTGATGGTGACGCCCTTAACTGGTGGACGTCGTATGTTGGGGCGAAGGGTGATGGTTTTGTTGAGACATGTACTTGGGCGGCGTTTCGTGAGGCCTTCTACAAGAGGTTCATCCTCCTCTCGGAACAGCAGCGATACGAGAGAGAGTATGGTACCATTTATCAGATGGATCGGGAGAATGCGGCGGAGTATATAGAACGTTTTCTCAGGTTGGCTGGCTTCGTGGGGCCTACTGTGTCAGGGGACGTGGCTAGGCAGGCTAGGCACTATAAGTGGGGACTGAAGCATTGGATACTTGACCGTATTGTTAATATGGATTATGCTGATGTGTCGTTGGTTTGTGATGCGGCACGTAACATTGAGCTGTTGTATGAGGGTGCAACGTCCAACAAGCGTACTCGTGATGGTGAGAGGATTCAGTCTAGGTATTCGGGTCAGTATCATCGGGGCTTTGATCATCGGGGTCGTTCTGAATAGAGTTTTGATAACTGTGGTCGTTCCAACCGCCAGTCTGAGCACAGGGGACAGTCCAACTGAGGACAGGATTAGGGCCGACAGGTTCAGAGGGGTTCTGATTATGGATCTTTGGGTAGGCAGGGTGATAAGTCGGGTAACTCTAACTAGAAGCAGTTTTCGAGGGGCAACCAGCAGAACAGGTACTCGGGCTCTGGGTCTTCACATCAGCAGTACTGTTATGGGAACTTGTTGGGCCAGCAGAAGCGTACTGAGATTTTGCAACCCCCACCTACTTGCCCTACATGTGGTAAGGTACACCCCGGGCCATGCCATAGAGCTTCTAGAGGTTGTTTTGAGTGTGGCTCCACTGCTCATCGTGTGAGGGACTGTCCAAAGAAAGCTAGCATTGTTCCTGCAGGCTCTTCTCAGCCTTCTTCTTCTTCTGGCCGTGTTTAATCCATTACCCATGAGCAGGCAGAGAAAACTACAGGTACCATTACGGGTTTTCTGCATATTGGTAATCATATTGCTTTTGTTTTGTTTGACATGGGAGCAACCCACTCTATTATATCTGTCACATTCTATAAGAAACTGAAATTAACCCCAACACCATTATTTCATCACTTAACTATCTCTACGCCAATGAATAATAATGTCATCATTGACCATGAATTTGTTGATTGCCCACTTCGTTTTGATGATTGCGTACGACCGGCAAATCTTCTTCCGATTGATATTTTTGATTTTGATTTGATCCTTGGTATGGATTGGTTGGCCACTCACCGGGCACTATTGATTGTCATGCCCGAAAGGTTATGTTTGGAGATTTGACTCGACCTGATTTTGTATACTCTGGTTCCCAACCACTTCGATCTGTTAAGATCATATCCGCTTTGAAAGCACTTACCTTGTTATCCCATGACTGTGCAGGTTTTATTGCTTCTATTCATGACACTTCGATGGGGTCCTACTATCAATAGTATTCGGGTTGTTCGTGAGTTTGCCGATGTCTTCCCTGAGGAACTTCCCAGTCTTCCTCCTAATCGTGACATTGAATTTGGTATTGATTTGATTCCGGGTGTTGAACCCATCTCTAAGACTCCGTATCGTATGGCTCCTACCGAATTGAAAGAGTTGAAAGATCAACTACAGGAACTCCTTGAGAGTAGATTCATTCGTCTAAGTGTATCCCCATGGGGAGCACCTGTCCTATTTGTAAAGAAGAAAGATGGTAGTATGAGGTTGTGTATAAACCACCGGGAGTTGAACCGCATCACTATTCGTAATTGTTATCCTTTACATAGTATTGACGATTTGTTTGACCAGCTCCAAGGGGCTAAATGTTTTTCTAAAATTGACCTTCAGTCCGGTTATCATCAGCTTCGTGTTAAAGAGCAGGATATTCCTAAGACTGCTTTTCGAACACTCTATAGGCACTATGAGTTCTTGGTTATGCCTTTCGGACTCACTAATGCTCCAACAGTGTTCATGGATCTTATGAACCGTGTATTCAGTTCCTTTATTCATAAATTTGTGATCGTATTCATTGACGACATTTTGGTCTATTCAAAGTCCGAGGATGAGCACGAACAGCATCTTAGTACGGTTTTGCATATTTTCAGACACGAGAAGTTGTATGCTAAATTCTCCAAGTGTGAGTTCTGGCTTAGTCAAGTTGTCTTTCTTGGTCATTTTGTATCTGCTGGTGGCATTACTATGGACCCGGAAAAGGTTGAGGCCATCACTAAATGGCCGAGACCTACTACGGTGACTGAGGTCAGGAGTTTCCTTGGTTTGGCTGGTTACTATCGAAGGTTTGTCGAGGGATTCTCCCAACTTTCCTCACCTTTGACTAAGTTGATGAGGAAGGGGTTGAAATTTGAGTGGACCGAGGAGCAGGAAGAGAGTTTTGAGACCCCGAAGCAGAAACTTGTGTCGGCTCCCATTTTGACACTCCCATCTGGTACGGGCAGATACCATATCTATAGTGATGCTTCCAAGAAAGGGTTAGGTTGTGTTTTGATGCAGCACGAGAAAGTTATTGAGTATGCCTCATGCCAGTTAAAACCCTACGATGAGAACTACCTTACTCATGATCTAGAGCTAGCTGCGGTTGTTTTTGATCTGAAGATCTGGAGGCATTATATGTATGGAGACTCTGTCGATATCTTCACTGATCATAAGAGTCTTAAATACATATTTACCCAGAATGAGTTAAACATGAGACAGCGTAGATGTTTGGAGTTACTAAAGGACTATGACACCAACATTCAGTACCACCCGGGTAAGGCTAATGTAGTTGCCGATGCTCTTAGTCGTAAGTCGGGTATGGTGGCTAGTCTGAAATTCGAGTCTAAGACTTTGCATGATCTTGAACTCATGGAGGTGGAGTTTTGTTTACCGGGACGCGATGGTTATTGGGCCAGCCTAAAAGTTGAGTCTAACTTGATCTTGAAGATTAAGAAAGCTCAGCGTGATGACGGTGCGTTAAGGGCCATTGTCCAGAATATAGAGGAAGGGAAACAGTCTGAATTTCGGGTTGACGATGACGGCATTGTTTGGTTCGGTGAGCGCCCTTGTGTACCAAACGATTCTGAAATCCGTGAGATGGTTATGTCAGAAGCTCACAGTTCTCCCTTCACCATACATCCGGGATCCACTAAGATGTATCGGGATTTGAAACAGCATTTCTGGTGGAATGGGATGAAGCAGGATGTGGCTTCGTATGTTGCTAGGTGTTTGACTTGCCAACAGATGAAGATTGAGCACCAAAGAGCTAGTGGTCTTTTGCAGCCGTTAGAGATTCCCCAGTGGAAATGGGAAGAGATTACGATGGACTTTGTTACGGGGTTACCAGTCACACGTAAAAGACATGATGCGATCTGGGTAGTCGTTGATCGGTTAACCAAGTCAGCTCATTTCCTACCAATAAAGAAGCGTTATAGCGTGGCGAAGTTGGCGGAAATTTTCCAGCAGGAGATTGTTAGGTTGCATGGCACTCCGATTTCGATTTTTTCTAATAGATATCCGAGGTTTACTTCGCGTTTTTGGAAGATATTACAAAATGCTTGAGGTTCTCGCCTCAAGTTCAGTACCGCTTTTCACCCGCAGATGGATGATCAATCAGAGAGGACTATCCAAACTTTGAAAGATATGTTACGGGCTTGTGCACTTGATTGGACCAACAGTTGGGACAAATACTTATGTTTGGTTGAGTTCACGTATAACAATAGTTGGAACGCTAGTATTCGGATGGCACCTTATGAGATGTTATATGGGCGCAAGTGTAGGTCACCTACTATGTGGGATAAAGTAGGTGAAGGGATTATCGAGGGTCCTGAGATGATTGAGATCACCAACGAGAAGGTGAATGTTGCTAAATAGAGACTTAAGGAAGCCAGGTCTAGACAGAAGAGTTACGCCGACAAGCATCGACGTGAGTTAGAGTTCTAAGTTGGCGACCGAGTATTTTTGAAAGTATCTCCTTTCCGTGGTGTTAAGCATTTTGGTATTAAGGGCAAATTTAGTCCTCATTTTATTGGTCCTTTTGAGATTTTGGAACGTGTTGGCGAGATGTCTTATCGATTGGCTCTTCCACCTCAGCTTGCTCATGTGCATAACGTTTTTCATATATCTTTGTTGCGGGGTTATAACTACCATCCTTTACATGTGGTGTCATATCCTTTGGATAAGATTCAACCAGACATGTCACTTCCGGAAGAACTGAAAGCCATTCTTGATAGACAGGAGAGAGTCATGAGGAATAAAGTGATCCGTTTTGTTAAGGTTCTCTGGAAGAACCATCCACCACGCGAGGCAACTTGGGAGACCGAGGAGTCTATGCGAGCCAGCTACCCTTATTTCCCTTTGTAGTCTGGTATGCTTTCGTTTTGTTTCGGTACCTTACCTTTTTCATTTTCGAGGACAAAAATTCTTTTGAGGGGGATATAGTTGTAAAACCCACATTTCCATGACATAATTAAATTACTAAAATACCCTCCAATTTGAAATTTTGAAGAATTATATACGTTTACCAAACAAGCCCTAAAACAAAAACGATTATCGTACGATCACGAACATGAACATGTAACTTCAAGTAAACTTCATTTTAGCTACTACAATGTTATAATAACTCAAGAACATGAAATTTGGACTAAAAACTAAATGTTGCACGTTTCGTGACCTAACGGGTCCAAAAACTGATAAAACTTGTACACAACTTATAAAATAAACTTTATAACATATCCTAAATTTATTTTTACATTTTTATTGGTCAAAGCTATCCTCATTCTTCCATTATAGCCGTTGTCCCCCATTAAGGTGGTTAAAAACCTTCCAAAATTACACCAAATCAAATCAATTACAATTAAAGTCTATTAAACCACCATTATTCTTTCATAACATAAAATTTAAACCATTTTGTTCTTCTTTCCTCATTTCATATGACCCATACACACCTACACATCAAAATTTTGCTCTCCGATTCTTGGTGATTAATCCTACGTGTTCGGGAGGAAGTTTGGTCCACATTGGAATTTGTTTGGAAGCATTTAGTGGTCTGGTTCTTGGTTTTCCATCCCCATTCGATCCATACATCATCTTGGAAGGGTTTTTATTCGGTTTTGGTTGATTTTTTTGGCCCGATTCTTGGTCACGTTTTTTCAGCCCTATTTGGTATGTTCTTGTGATTTTGATTCACTCTTTTGATCCTTAATTCGTGTGATAAAAACCTATTCTAAAAACCTATATAAATCGGCTAAGAAATAACCATGAAATTGTTATGAATCGTATGAATGTTTTTGTTATTGATCTTATTGGATTCATATGAGAATTAGTTTGATGTATTTTTTATGTTTATTTTCTGAATATATGATGTGTTATGATCATATAATTAAATGGATTAAAAAGAATTGGATAAATTAGGGTTTAAACGAATTCTATTAATGTTTAATTCATTATTTTTGTTTGAAAACTCAGTTTAGGGTCTTAGTTAAGTATTCTAATTAGTTTGTATGGATTTGAATTTGATTTGATCCTATTTGTGAATTTTATGAGATGATATGTTAAAACTGTGTTTGGAGAATTTAATTTCAGTCGTGGTTTATGATTTTTCATGTCCAAACCATAAGAGTTAGGAGCTCTTATTTTACAGGGATAATATTTTGGTTACGTGTGACTTCCTGGAATTTTTGTGGATTTTTTCTGAATGAAATGGTAGGCGGTTGAGGCGGATACTTTTTAGGTACTGCTGCTGGTCGGTTTTCTGAGTATTCTTGGTTTGGGTATTTTTAATGTGGGATTATACTAACTGATAAATTCTAGAAAAATTCGTGTTGGTTTTAAAGACATTCAAGTATAAAAATTCGTATATTGGTGACTTGTTTGTGTTTAAAAGCTGAAATTATGAAACATAAGAGATAATTGATGATTAGAAAGTTTATATTGTAAATATGATACCTAGAGGGACTAATAATGTAAATATGATGAATGTATGCATGTTTTGGCTAGAGTAATGTGTTAGGGGCTGTTCGTGACACATGGGAATAATTATGAGCCTTACATGCTAGTTTTGATAATCAATGGTTTAATTGTGGAAATTAGTGTGTATTAGGGTTATTTTTGTAATTTGTGATACTTGAGGGTTTAATATGTATATATGTGATACGTGAAGTGTATGGGCTGTATATATGTGTATTTGAGTGTTTATATTCAGTTTTGACCCTTCACTTTCATTATTGACACTTTTAACCCTAAATTTTGAAGACTTGTCATAAGAAACTCTAATCTTGGAAAACATGCATAAAATGAAATCCATAACTTAACATGACATGAAAACATTATGAGATGAATAACTAACTATTTTGAACATGTCTACATCGAGAAACCTCGCTAATTTTGATAACCTGCTAAATTAAAAAGTTACCTAAAATAGAAAGCTGCTAAATATGAAAAGTTAATAAAAAATGGAAAGATAACTAAAAGAGGTAACTTATGAGAAATGAGCTCATCTTGATTCGTATCCACTCTTTTCTAGGTTCGGTGAAGTGGGAGTGATCCTTTTCTCCTTGTTTGTTTGACCTTGCTTTTGCTTTGGAACTAAGGTACAGATATTCCGCACCCTTTCAGCAAGGGCGCAACTTTTCTCTCTCATGACTTACTCTCTCTCTCTCTCCTCATTATTGTATATCTGATTTTGACTTTGACTTGATATCTGAACCTTTGATTTGAACATGTGATATGGTCCCTTTCTATTTGAGCCATATGACTTACTCTCTCTCTGTTTGACTTGATATCTGAACCTTTGATTTGAACATGTGATATGGTCCCTTTCTATTGGAACTAAGGTACAGATATTCCGCACCCTTTCAGCAAGGGCGCAACTTTTCTCTCTCATGACTTACTCTCTCTCTCTCCTCATTATTGTATATCTGATTTTGACTTTGACTTGATATCTGAACCTTTGATTTGAACATGTGATATGGTCCCTTTCTATTGTATTTCACAAACTGTACCGAGCACAAAGCATTGTGATACTCCGGACAATATCACAATTAACGAAAACATCAACGTCATCCTCAAGATGAAAACTACACCTGGTAACCCGCGACCGTACCCCTTAGTATCGGCCCCCAGACGCCCCGTCGAACGCTCCGGGTGGGAAACCACTTCCGCGGCCGTACCCCTTAGTATCGACCCCCAGACATCCCGTCGGACACTCCGGGTGGAAGTTCAACCACACACGAACCCAAGTGCACTTCCGTGGCCGTACCCCTTAGTATCGACCCCCAGACGTCCCGTCGAACGCTCCGGGTGGAAGGAACAACACACACACACTTTCCAAAATCACAGTTGCAAACCACAAGCCTCGAAGGTCAATCACAATATATATATAGTCGAGGTACCTTACTAGAATGGCCAGTTTATCCAACATATACTCACGACCAAGTAACGATATGATTCATGCTAGAATTTCAACGATGCAGCTAGTACCAATAACATAGTAACGAGGGAAAATACCTATCCAACCACGCCGAACGACACAATGACAGGCATATGTTCCATACATATCTTAAGGAAAGGTTAAGCTATAAATCTACAACGTCATAATCACACAAAACGAACATCCACCCCCCGATTACTCGGGGGTTAGTAAAACTCCACTGTTTTACTAGTGCAAGTATCAAATCATACGAAATATAACAAGCAAGTAATAATCGTGAATCAAATATGACAATCAAGTATCAAAATATCCCCGGGAGGTTTTCACAAGGAAAGATAAGCTATGAAGCATTCGAAAATAAGATTATCACCTCGGGAATTTTAGAATTTCAAAACCTTTCGAAAATCTTAGGGTCTTAACCCAAATCTCAGAATTGTATTTCAACAATTTACAGTACGAAAACATTTCCATAAATCTCATGGGGCTCGGCCCAACATTCTTTTCTTAAAACTTTCTTACAAAAAGTTTGATTTACAAAACATGGTTCGTGACACCGTGATCCCCTGTCACGTTTCTCCGTAGGTTCAACAACCCACACGGACTTAACCAATCACAACAATCACAACAATCAATCATGCTCATGACTCCGTAATCGCTTGCCACGAGTCTCCGTAGGTTCAACAACCCACACGGATTGAGCAAACACAACAATCACAACAATCAATCATGCTCATGACTCCGTGATCGCTTTCCACGAGTCTCTGTAGGTTCAACAACCCACACGGATTGAGAAAACACAACAATCACAACAAACAGTCCCGACCCCGTGAACTTGTGTCACGTGTCACCGTAGGTTCCGTCGAACCCGCACGGTTGGACGTACTGTGTCCAGATTCAATGGACCTGTGCCATGAATCATCGTAGGCCTCGTCAGACCCGCACGATTTGGACCTCAGCACCACACACTAAGTTCTGATCCCATGGACCTGTGCCATGAATCCTCGTAGGCCCCGTCGAACCCGCACGAGTGAACTTAGCGTTCCAGCACATCACATTACATACAACAATGAGCACAGTTAGTCAATCACGTTGATCACCAAAAAACCGTACGTCACACGCACATAACACAGTCTCAGCACTCTCAACAACTATCATCAATCAATGACGTACAATCAACATACCACACGTTCGGTACAAAATGCATTGCACAGCAGCTAACACATATACCAAAATAACACTATTATCACAAAGCCTTCAAATTTCGGAAAGCACAAACAACTCAAACGGAACATATTTACGAAGACAAGCAAAATCTTCATAAATCTCATACGTGATTACTAGTCGCAAGATACAAGTCGTATAGTAAGACACTTGCCTTAATAACCGCTACCGAACGCTCCGAAGAACACAGTTCGACCGGGAAGCTCGGACCCCAAAGAAGGCAACGAACGGAAGGGTTCTGACTCGAGTTCTTCACAAGAATTCGTTCCTAAGTCACAACGATATCAATTCAATCACAATTCTACGAAAACGTATGGAACTTCCCAAGTTCTACCCATTGAAGCATTTTATCGGACACTTTGAAGGCGTAGTCCAATTTAATCGATTATTCAAAGAAATACTCAAATTCGTTCCACAAAACTTCAAGGGTATTGAATGATTACGAGTTTACAATCAAGTTCTAACAATAATATGAATCAAAACGAAGCAAATCGGCCAAAACACCAAGAAACCTCAAGAACATCCAAAAACCAAAAGTTTAGGTGTTCTTACCTTCGATCCGGGTGGAAGATGATGTTAATCCATGATTCCAACTTCCAAAATATGTTTATATAAGTTGATTCTACTCAAAACCATCGATTTATGGTGAAAAATCGCGGAAGGAACGAAGAAAAGATGAGAAATGGCCGGATGACTCGGTCCAGACCTATAAATAGCCGACCGCCGGCCGCCACGCACGTAATCGCCAAGGCCTACGACGTAATCGCCAAGGCCGAACTCTCTCGATCGATTCGCCGACATGTTACGACGAATCGGCAGTCGTTACGTACATAACCGCCTTACGGCCCGTATCGCCGCCATTACGGCCGCATTTCGCCAGCTCGCCGCCCATGCCTCGGTCGATCCGACGGTCCGGAAAATCCCGAAACTCAGACCTGAACGTAAACCAAAAACACGATTACGAAGTACTCGCAAAGACGAATCCGAACACTAAGAGAACACATGATTCCGACCACCCGAGGGCTCGAATTTCGACAACGGAAGTAATTACCCCAAACTTTGGGAAATTACGAAAATGGCCCAACACGTCCGAAATACACGATACAAGATCGAAACACCAAACCAAAGCTTACAACATGAATAATAACATTAAGTGGACTTCCGAGAAACTCGAAACAACAGTTTCAGACGAGATTCGCGAGAATCGAACTCAAGTGCGGAAAAGTCATTTAAGAACACGAAACTCAACAAAACGATACCGAAACGAACTCGGATGACAAAAAGTGTAGAATTAAATATTCTCAGAATATCTGATTTGAACTTTTGACCTTTGACATATATACTTTGATCTGGGACCTTGACTATTTGACCCTTCAGTATTTACCCGGGCATTTTGTATTACTTGTTGTGGAGTAGCCACAACCATAGCATTGATGCACCAATGTTATGTACTCTAGTGCGGTTGGAGAGATGTCCCCCACCATCCCTCTTATATTATATTTACTTTGGCCATCATTATTGTTATCTGCTTACAGGGGCGTATGAATGCATCCTAGATTTGATCTGTTTGATATTTGATTTGATTATTTTGGGCCACTCTACATTTGGTCCATGTTATATTTGGTGATTGGGCATGCGTGCAATGCGATCCCTTAACATTTGGGGAGCTGATCACTCCATTGAGCTACTTTGTTTATTTGGGCCTTGTTTGGGCCTGAGGGTTAAATACTGAAATCATTTGACACTTAACTTTGATGATCTTTGATATTTAAACCTTGATAACTTTTCATACCTAACTCTGATGAACATTTGATATACCTTGATATACTTTTGATATACCTTTGATATAATCAAGTGCCACCACATGTAACCTCATTTTGTATTGCTTTTGTATTGCTTGTTTATTTCATATCTGTTCACTGAGCTCTTTATGCTCAGTCACTTTTCTTTCCATACGGCAGGTACTTAGCTCATGAGGTTTAGCTTTGGGGATGAGAGAGTGTGGACCTACCCTAGAGCTCTTTGAATAAATGAACATTATTTCTTTATCGTATTTCCAGATTTTTGGACATTTGTAATCGTACTTTCGTTTGTTTGGTTTTGGGGACATTTGGATGTTGTTATAGTCCCCTTTGATACTCCTTGATAAATTTATCTTAATACTTCCGCTGTTTGGTTCGAGCTATTTGTATCTGATGTGTAACCATATTGTAATGTTTCTACCCTTGCCGGGTTGGGGCGTTACAATTTATGGTATCGGAGCCGACAGGTTTGGATCTTTACGGCATAGGCTTTGACCTGTGAGGATTGGGTAGACACTAGGCTTTCGTTTCTTCTTTCCTTTCCGCATTCATATTCGTTTGTTTTTCGCTAACCGCTTGATATCATTTTAGATGGTGAACACTCGGTGAGGAAGTGGTGAAGCTAACCCTCCAAACATTGATGAGATTGTTGCTCAAGCAGTAGCCGCTGATATTCAGAATTTGCGTAATGAGCGTAGGGATAGGGCTGAAAGCAGCAATGAGGGCATTCATGTGTGTATTGAACGATTCAACAAACTGAAGCCTAATCCTTTCAGCTACCACTCCGACTGAAGCGAGTGACTGGAATACCCATTATGAGAAGTTGTTTCAGGTGATTGGTTGTCTTGATGGGGTGAAAGCTCGTTTAGCAGCTTTCAAGTTTGATGGTGATGCCCTTAACTGGTGGACGTCGTATGTTGGGGCGAAAGTTGATGGTTTTGTTGAGACATGTACTTGGGCGGCGTTTCGTGAGGCCTTCTACAAGAGGTTCATCCCCCTCTCGGAACAGCAGCAATACGGGAGAGAGTATGGTACCATTTATCAGATGGATCGGGAGAATGCGGCGGAGTATATGGAACGTTTTCTCAGGTTGGCTGGCTTCGTGGGGCCTACTGTGTCAGGGGATGCGGCTAGGCAGGCTCGTCACTATAAGTGGGGACTGAAGCGTTGGATGCTTAACCGTATTGTTAATACGGATTATGCTGATGTGTCGTTGGTTTGTGATGCGGCACGTAACATTGAGATGTTGTATGAGGGTGGAACGTCCAAGAAGCATACTCGTGATGGTGAGAGGATTCAGTCTGGGTCTTCGGGTCAGTATCACCGGGGCTTTGATCATCGGGGTCGTTCTGAACAGGGTTTTGATAACTGTGGTCGTTCCGACTGCCAGTCTGAGCACAGGGGACAGTCCAACCGAGGACAGGATCAGGGCCGACAGGTTCAGAGGGGTTCTGATTATGGATCTTCGGGTAGGCAGGGTGATAAGTCAAGTAACTCTAACCAGAAGCAATTTTCGAGGGGCAACCAGCAGAACAGGTACTAGGGCTCTAGGTCTTCACGTTAGCAGTACCGTTCTGGGAGCTCGTCGGGCCAGCAGAAACGTACTGAGATTTTGCCACCCCCACCTACTTGCCCTACATGTGGTAAGGCACACCCCGGGCCATGCCACAGAGCTTCTGGAGGTTGTTTTGAGTGTGGCTCCACTGCTCATTGTGTGAGGGACTGTCCAAAGAAAGCTAGCATTGTTCCTGCAGGCTCTTCTCAGCCTTCTTCTTCTTCTGGCCGTGTTTATTCCATTACCCGTGAGCAGGCAGAGAAAACTACAGGTACCATTACGGGTTTTCTGCATATTGGTGATCATATTGCTTTTGTTTGGTTTGACACGGGCGCAACCCACTCTATTATATGTGTCACATTCTCTAAGAAACTGAAATTAACCCCAACACCATTAAATCATCACTTAACTATCTCTACGCCAATGAATAATAACGTCATCATTGACCATGAATTTGTTGATTGCCCACTTCATTTTGATGATCGCGTACGACCGGCTAATCTTCTTCCGATTGATATATTTGATTTTGATTTGATCCTTGGTATGGATTGGTTGGACACTCACCGGGCCACTAATGATTGTCATGCCCGAAAGGTTATGTTTGGAGATTTGTCTCGACCTGATTTTGTATACTCTGGTTCCCAACCACTTTGAATTGTTAAGATCATATCCGCTTTGAAAGCACGTACCTTGTTATCCCATGGTTGTGCAGGTTTTATTGCTTCTATTCAGGACACTTCGATGGAGGGTCCTACTATCGATAGTATTCGGGTTGTTCATGATTTTGCCGATGTCGTCCCTGGGGAACTTCCTAGTCTTCCTCCTCATCGTGACATTTAATTTGGTATTGATTTGATTCCGGGTGCTGAACCCATCTCTAAGACATCGTATCGTATGGCTCCTACCGAATTAAAAGAGTTGAAAGATCAACTACAGGAACTCCTTGAGAGTGGATTCATTCGTCCGAGTGTATCCCCATGGGGAGCACCTGTCCTATTTGTACATAAGAAAGAAGGTAGTATGAGGCTGTGTATAAACTACCGGGAATTGAACCGCATCACTATTCATAATCGTTATCCTTTCTCTAGTATTAACGATTTGTTTGACCAGCTCCAAGGGGCTAAATGTTTTTCTAAAATTGACCTTCGGTCCGATTATCATCAGCTTCGTGTTATAGAGCAGGATATTCCTAAGACTGCTTTTCGAACACGCTATGGGCACTATGAGTTCATGGTTATGCCTTTCGAACTCACTAATGCTCCGGCAGTGTTCATGGATCTTATGAACCGTGTATTCAGTTCCTTTCTTGATAAATTTGTGATCGTATTCATTGACGACATTTTGGTCTATTCGAAGTCCGAGGAGGAGCACGAACAGCATCTTAGTACGGTTTTGCATATTTTGAGACAGGAGAAGTTGTATGCTAAATTCTCCAAGTGTGAGTTCTCGCTTAGTCAAGTTGCCTTCCTTGGTCATGTTGTATCTACTGGTGGCATTACTATGGACCCGTCAAAGGTTGAGGCCATCACTAAATGGCCGAGACCTACTACGGTGACTGAGGTCAGGAGTTTCCTTGGTTTGGCTAGTTACTATCGGAGGTTTGTCGAGGGATTCTCCAAACTGGCCTCACCTTTGACTAAGTTGATGAGGAAGGGGTTGAAATTTGAGTGGACCGAGGAGCAGGAAGAGAGTTTTGAGACCCTGAAGTAGAAACTTGTGTCGGCTCCCATTTTGACACTCCATCTGGTATGGGCGGATACCATATCTATAGTGATGCTTCCAAGAAAGGGTTAGGTTGTGTTTTGATACAGCACGGGAAAGTCATTGCGTATGCCTCACGCCAGTTAAAACCCTACGAAGAGAACTACCTTACTCATGATATAGAGCTAGCTGCGGTTGTTTTTGCTCTTAAGATCTGAAGGCATTATTTGTATGGAGACTCTGTCGATATCTTCACTGATGATAAGAGTCTTAAATACATATTTACCCAGAAGGAGTTAAACATGAGACAGTGTAGATGGTTGGAGTTACTAAAGGACTACGACACCAACATTCAGTACCACCAGGGTAAGGCTAATGTAGTTGCCGATGCTCTTAGTCATAAGTCGGGTATGGTGGCTAGTCTGAAATTCGAGTCTAAGATTTTGCATGATCTTGAACTCATGGTGGTGGAGTTTTGTTTATCGGGATGCGATGGTTATTGGGCCAGCCTAAAAGTTGAGTCTAACTTGATCTTGGAGATTAAGGAAGCTCAGCGTGATGACGGTGAGTTATGGGCCATTGTCCAGAATATAGAGGAAGGGAAACAGTCTGAATTTTGGGTTGACGATGACGGTATTGTTTGGTTGGGTGAGCGCCTTTGTGTACCAAACGATTCTGAAATCCGTGAGATGGTTATGCTAGAAGCTCACAGTTCTCCCTTCACCATACATCCGGGATCCACTAAGATGTATCGGGCTCTGAAACAGCATTTCTGGTGGAATGGGATGAAGCAGGATGTGGCTTCGTATGTTGCTAGGTGTTTGACTTGCCAACAGGTGAAGATTGAGCACCAAAGAGCTAGTGGTCTTTTGCAGCCGTTAGAGATTCCCTAGTGGAAATGGGAAGAGATTATGATGGACTTTGTTACGGGGTTACCGGTCACACATAAAAGACATGATGCGATTTGGGTAGTCATTGATCGGCTAACCAAGTCAGCTCATTTCCTACCAATCAAGAAGCGTTATAGCGTGGCGAAGTTGGCGGAAATTTTCCAGCAGAGGATTGTTAGGTTGCATGGCAATCCAGTTTCGATTGTTTCTGATAGAGATCTGAGGTTTACTTTGCGTTTTTGGAAGATGTTACAAAATGCTTGGGGTTCTCGCCTCAAGTTTAGTACCGCTTTTCACCCGCAGACGGATGGTCAATCAGAGAGGACTATCCAAACTTTGGAAGATATGTTACGGGCTTGTGCACTTGATTGGACCGGCAGTTGGGACAAATACTTATGTTTGGTTGAGTTCGCATAAAACAACAGTTGGCACGCTAGTATTCGGATGGCACCTTATGAGATGTTATATGGGCGCAAGTGCAGGTCACCTACTATGTGGGATGAAGTAGGTGAACGGATTATCTAGGGTCGTGATATGATTGAGATCACCAACTAGAAGGTGAATGTTGCTAAAGAGAGACTTAAGAAAGCCAGGTCTAGACAGAATAGTTACGCCGACAAGCATCGACGCGAGTTAGAGTTCCAAGTTGGCGATCGGGTATTTTTGAAAGTATCTCCTTTCTGCGGTGTTAAGCGTTTTGGTATTAAGGGCAAATTGAGTCCTCGTTTTATTGGTCCTTTCGAGATTTCAGAACGTGTTGGAAAGGTGTCTTATCAATTGGCTCTTCCACCTCAACTTGCTCATGTGCATAACATTTTTCATGTATCTTTGTTGTGGGGTTATAACTACCATCCTTTATATCCGTTGGATCAGATTCAACCAGATATGTCACTTACGGAAGAATCGAAAGCCATTCTTGATAGACAAGAGAGAGTCATGAGGAATAAAGTGATCCGTTTTGTTAAGATTCTCTGGAAGAACCATCCACCACGCGAGGCGACTTGGGAGACCGAGGAGTCTATGCGAGTCAGCTACCCTTATTTCCCTTTGTAGTCTGGTATGCTTTCGTTTTGTTTCGGTACCTTACGTTTTTCATTTTCGAGGACGAAAATTCTTTTGAGGGGGAGATAGTTGTAAAACCCACATTTCCATGACATAATTAAATTACTAAAATACCCTCCAGTTTGAAATTTTGAAGAATTATGTACGTTTACCAAACAAGCCCTAAAACAAAAACGATTATCGTACGATCACGAACATGAACATGTAATTTCAAGTAAACTTCATTTGAGCTACTACAATGTTATAAGAACTCAAGAACATGAAATTTGGACTAAGTACTAAATATTGCACGTTTCGTGACCTAATGGGTCCAAAAACTGATAAAACTTGTACACAACTTATAAAATAAACTTTATAACATATCTTAAGTTTATTTTTACATTTTTAATGATCAAAGCTATCCTCATTCTCCCATTATAGCCGTCCTCCCCCATTAAGGTGGTTAAAAACCATCCAAAATTACACCAAATCAAATCAATTACAATTAAAGTCCATTAAACCACCATTATTCTTTCATAACATAAAATTTAAACCACTTTCTTCTTCCTTCCACATTTCATACGACCCATACACACCTACACATCAAAATTTTGCTCTCCAATTCTTCGTGATTAATCTTACGTGTTCGGGAGGAAGTTTGGTGCACTTTGGAATTTGTTTGGAAGCATTTAGTGGTCTCGTTCTTGGTTTTCCATCCCCATTCGATCCATACATCATCTTGGAAGGGTTTTGATTCGGGTTTGGTTGATTTGTTTGGCCCGATTCTTGGTCACGTTTTTTCAGCCCTATTTGGTATGTTCTTGTGATTTTGATTCACTCTTTTGATCCTTAATTCGTGTGATAAAAACCTATTCTAAAAACCTATATAAATCGGCTAAGAAATAACCATGAAATTGTTATGAATCGTATGAATGTTTTTGTTATTGATCTTATTGGATTCATATGATAATTAGTTTGATGTGTTTTTTATGTTTATTTTCTGAATATATGATGTATTACAATCATATAATTAAATGGATTCATTCGGTATTTTTGTTTTTAAAATCAGTTTAGGGTCTTAATTAAGTATTCCAATTGGTTTGGATGGATTTGAATTTGATTTGGTCTTATTTTTGAATTTTATGAGACGATATGTCAAAACTGTGTTTGTATAATTTAATTTCAGTCGTGGTTTATGATTTTTCATGTTCAAACCATAAGGAGTTAGGATCTATACTTTTACAGAGGTAATATTTGAGTTATTATGTGACTTCCTTGAATTTTTCTGGATTTTTCCTGAATGAAATGTAGGCCGTTGAGGCGGATACTTTTTAGGTACTGCTGGTGGTCGATTTTCTGAGTAGTCTGGATTTGGTTATTTTAATGTGGGTTTATACTAACTCATAAATTCTATAAAAATTCGTGTTGGTTCTAAAGACATTCAAGTATATGTGAGAATTTTTTTGAATTTTATTTTGGAGTTATATTATGGAATAAAAATTCGTATATTGGTGACCTGTTTGTGTTTAAAAGCTGAAATTATGAAACATGAGAGATAATTGATGATTAGAAGGTTTATATTGTAAATATGATACCTACAGGGACTAATAATATAAATATGATGAATGTATGCATGTTTTGGCTTGAATAATGTGTTAGGGGCTCTTCATGACACTTGGGAATAATTATGGGCCTTACATGCTAGTTTTGATAATCAATGGTTTAATTGTGGAAATTAGGGTGTATTAGAGTTATTTTTGTAATTTGTGATACTTGAGGGTGTAATGTGTATATATATGATACTTGAAGTGTATGTGCTGTATATATGTGTATTTGAGTATTTATATTCAGTTTTGACCCTTCACTTTCATTATTGACACTTTTAACCCTAAATTTTGAAGACTTATCATAAGAAACCCTAATCTCGAAAAACATGCATAAAATGAAATCCATAACTTAACATGACATGAAAACATTATGACATGAATAAATAACTATTTAGAACATGTCTATATCGATAAAACTCGCTAATTTTGATAACCTGCTAAAATAGAAAGTTACCTAAAATAGAAAGCTTCTAAATATGGAAAGTTACTAAAAATGGAAAGATAACTAAAAGAGGTAACTTATGAGAAATGAGCTCATCTTGATTCGTATCCACTCTTTTCTAGGTTCAGTGAAGCGGAAGTGATCCTTTTCTCCTTGTTTGTTTGACCTTGCTTTTGCTTTGGAACTAAGGTACAGATATTCCGCACCCATTCAACAAGGGTGCAACTTTTCTCTCTCATGACTTACTCTCTCTCTCTCTCTCTCCTCATTATCGTATATCTGATTTTGACTTTGACTTGGTATCTGAACCTCTCATTTGAACATGTGATATGGTCCCTTTATATTTGAACCTTGATATCTGATTTGAATTTTTGACCTTTGACATATATACTTTGATATGGGACCTTGACTATTTGACCATTCAGTATTTACCTGGGCATTTTGTATTACCTGTTGTGGAGTAGCCACAACCATAGCATTGATGCACCAATGTTATGTACTCCAGTGGGGTTGGAGAGATCTCCCCCACCGTCCCTCTTATATTATATTTGCTTTGGCCATCATTATTGTTATCTGCTTATAGGGGCGTATGGATGCATCCTACATTTGATCTGTTTGATATTTGATTTGATTATTTTGGGCCACTCTACATTTGGGCCATGTTATATTTGGTGATTGGCATGCGTGCAATGCGGTCCCTTCACATTTGGGGAGCTGATGACTCTATTGAGCTACTTTGTTTATTTGGGCCTTGTTTGGGCCTGAGGGTTAAATACTGAAATCATTTGACACTTAACTTTGATGATCTTTGATAGTTAAACCTTGATAACTTTTCATACCTAACTCTGATAAACCTTTGATATACCTTGATATACTTTTGATATACCTTTGATATAACCAAGTGCCACCAAATGTAACCTCATTTCGTATTGCTTTGTACTGCTTGTTTATTTCATATCTGTTCACTGAGCTCTTTATGCTCATCCGCTTTTCTTTCCATGTGGCAGGTACTTAGCTCATGCAGGGTTTAGCTTTGGGGATGAGAGAGTGTGGACCTACCCTAGAGCTCTTTGAATAAATGAATATTATTTCTTTATCGTATTTCCGTATTTTTGGACATTTGTAATCGTACTTTCGTTTGTTTGGTTTTGGGGACATTTGGATGTTGTTTTAGTCCCCTTTGATACTCCTTGATGAATTTATCTTAATACTTCCGCTGTTTGGTTTGATTTGTTTGTATCTGATGTGTAACCATATTGTAATGTTTCTACCCTTGCTGGGTTGGGGCGTTACATTAATGAACAATAATAAACATTTGGCATAATTGCCGGAGAGTATCGTATCGAATGATTCCTAATATCAATGAACTTATGAAGAGACTAAGTCTCGGAATGGAACAACACATTCATACACATATATGATAACATTAATCTCAATGACTAGTACAAGTATAAAACTTGCCTCAAAACGACGGCGAGAAGGTCCTTCCACGATCCACGTCCTTAAAGTGATTACCGGTCCTCAAAACAACCTTGAATAACACAATTACCAACGATTCGCTTAATATACTAATCAAGCATGATCACAACCAACACAAAAGTCGATACAACAATACCCAACTCATTGAAGCAATTCAACAAACACATTGTAGACAATCTCCAATTGCTTAAAACTAATCTTGATTATAACGATTCCCAACCTCCAATGAATGATTCAATCCAACAAAACATCTTATATACAATCAATATTCCCATAAGAATACACAATTCGAGATTACGACAACATCAAATCGAATCCCCCAATTCCAAAATCAATATTCGAAATGTTCTTGAATAACCCCAATTAATCCAATGATAATCTATAACAATTCATAATCACAAGTGTATCACTTCATATATCACGATTATAACATCCAAAGCATCATATCCCAACTCAAAATCGAAATCCAAGGTGTTGAAGAATTTACCTTGGTTTAGGATGAAGAATCCACAAATATGTTGTTAATCCACACCACAACTTGAAGAAGATGAAATTCTCTGAGTTTGATGATGCTAAATCGCCCAAAATATCGCCCACAAATTGCCCAAGGAGGAGAGAAAAAAGGAAATATGATGAAATGAGCTTGATCCTGACGAAACCCGCTGAAATAGGCAAACCTGCAATGTGTGCCGCGGCACAGGCTGAGTGTGCCGCCGCCCACGGCCAAAAACTGCCCAGCACATTGGCTTAGTGCCACGGCCCGGCGATCAAGGGCCGCGGACCGCGGTACAGCCCGATCCAGTACCAAAAGGCACATGGTGCAGCCTTAGCTATTTCGACCATAAATCCTTCGTCCGAACTCCGATTGACTCACGTTTGAACCATTGGAAAGATAACTTGATGCTCTATAATACTGAAAGGATTCAAAACTTTTGGAGTTCCCAAGAATTGATGGTGATTTTACAAAGTCGAACTCATACTTGGAAAAGGCGCTTAAGAACATGGAACTCAACAGAACGACACCTGGACGAACTCGGATGACAAAAAGTGTAGAATTAATCATTATCGGAATGACGAAATGGTCATAATTCAACGACTATAATACAGCAAAATAATCAACAAGGAAGATCACAGTCCCTACTATGATATTTGACACGATATTCCGATAAGGAATTTCAACGACAAAGGTGGCCTACATGGCCAAAATGAAATACAATGATATCCACGAGCCTTGCTCGGAAAATACAACATGACAACAACTGATACAACTGGAGTACACTCCAACTGACTGACTAACAAGAACAACTCGGACTAGTATCGCTCTAATGCCTCGTCGCCATCATCATGCCCCTGTGTCTCAACTCTCTCCTCGCAAGCTCCTAAAATATGAAAACATGTTCCGCCCCCACGGGATCAGTCATCCAGATAATGAACATCAAATACATGTATAACATGATATGCATTCAAAGGCAGAATGAAATGATACAATGATAATAATAATAATACGAGATGCTCACAAACCAAGGTAAGAACCGAGCATTCGTGAAACACTATGCCCACGGCATATGATCAATACCTGCTCAATAGGTTAAAGTATACGTGCCCAAGGGCAAATCAGCGATACAGAACACCACAATGAATTACACGAATATGAACCAAACCAGAACTGAATTAAAGATGAATCACAATGAATTACATAAAGATGAACCAATCCAGAACTGAATTAAATATGAATCACAATGAATTACATGAAGATGAACCAAACCAGCCCGAAGCTGTAACAATGAGGTCCGAAGCCACGACACAAAGCCATATCAAAATGAAACCATCTAATGGTCGTTGACCTACTGAGCTGTCGGTGTTGGGGGAAACAACCGCGAAGGTTCCGGCCCCACCAAACTTACCCCATAATGAAACCATCCAATGGCCATTAACCTACTGAGCTGTAGGTGTTGGGGAAGCAACCGCGAAGGTTCAGGCCCCACCAAACTTACCCCATAATGAAATCTAGCCAAGACTAGCCTCCAAAACACAATTAATCACAAACGGCAACGATCCCAAGATTACCGAATTCACAAGAATGATAGTGCGCTGCCTTGAGTCGGCCAACACGATGGCAATGACTCATGGATGGAATGGTCAATCGATAACAACGATAGAACGGATGGAAACTATCCTCGACAGCCCCAATTCAATATCTCGATTGCCTTAGAATGTCCAACCGATAACAATGATGCAACGGATGATTCAATACCTCGATTGACTTAGAATGGCTAATCGATGACAATGATACAATGATGCCTCGGCAGCTTTAATCGGTTACCGACGACGAAGATGAGAACGAATACGACAATGCCTTCAATCGGCCAACACAACATGAATGACAGGATGCCAACGTTAATAACAATGAATACAACAATGTCTTAGATCGACATCAATATTAACAACAACAATCGATACATTTATACCGCGAACCGGCTATCGACAATAACATTAACAACGAGTATCCTAATGCCTTGAACCGGCCATTAATGAACAATAATAAACATTTGGCATAATTGCTGAAGAGTATCGTATCGAACGATCCCCTAATATCAATGAACTTATGAAGAGACTAAGTCTCGGAATGATACAACACATTCATACACATATATGATATCATTAAT
The DNA here is from genome assembly GCA_033398695.1 of Orobanche coerulescens. Lineage (NCBI taxonomy): Eukaryota > Viridiplantae > Streptophyta > Magnoliopsida > Lamiales > Orobanchaceae > Orobanche > Orobanche coerulescens. Next base: position 107,486,294 of record CM065818.1, on the reverse strand, counting down.
CTCATTGACTAGTACAAGTATAAAAGTTGTCTCAAACCGACGGCGAGAAGGTCCTTCCATGATCCATGTCCTTAAAGTGATTATCGGTCCTCGAAACAACCTTGAATAACACAATTACCAACGATTTGCTTAATGTACAAATCAAGAATGATCACAACCAACACAAAAGTCGATACAACAATACCCAACTCATTGAAGCAATTCAACAAACACGTTGTAGACAATCTCCAATTGCTTAAAACTAATCTTGATTATAACAATTACCAACCTCCAATGAATGATTCAATCCAACAAAACCTCTTATATACAATCAATATTCTCGTAGGAATACACAATTCGAGATTACGACAACATCAAATCGAATCCCCCAATTCCAAAATCAATATTCAAAATGTTCTTGAATAACCCCAATTAATCCAATGATAATCTATAACAATTCATAATCACAAGTATATCACTTAATATATCACGATTATAACATCCAAAACATCATATCCCAACCCAAAATCGAAATCCAAGGTGTTGAAGAATTTACCTTGGATTAGGATGAAGAATCCACAAATATGTTGTTAATCCACACCACAACTTGAAGAAGATGAAATTCTCTGAGTTTGATGACGCTAAATCGCCCAAAATATCACCCACAAATCGCCCAAGGAGGAGAGGAAGAAGGAAAAATGATGAAATGAGCTTGATCCTCACGAAACCCGCTGAAATAGGCAATCATGCACTGTGTGCCGCGGCACAGGCTGAGTGTGCCGCGGCCGACGGCCAAAAACTGCCCAGCACGTTGGCTTAGTGCCGCAGCCCGGCCATCAGGGGCCGCGGCCCGCGGTACAGCCCGCTCCAGCACCAAAAGGCACATGGTGCAGCCTTAGCGATTTCGACCATAACTCCTTCGTCTGGACTCCGATTGACTCACCGTTTGAACCATTGGAAAGATAACTTTATGCTCTATAATACTGAAGGGAGTAAGTACTTTTGGAGTTCCCAAGAATTGATAGTGATTTTAGAAAGTCGAACTCATACGTGGAAAAGTCGCTTAAGAACACGGAACTCAACAGAACGACACCGAGACGAACTCGGGTGACAAAAAGTGTAGAATTAATCATTCTCGGAATGACGAAACGGTCACAATAGAGTTTCTAAGATGGACTTCCGCCGCAAAATAGAAAATTATCGGAAATCGAAGTTGCGGATATTACATAGTCACCCCCTCAAAAGAAGTTTCGTCCCGAAACTTAAAAACAGGTTGTAAGAAGCAATATCCCGGCAGGAAAACTCAATGAGATACACCATAATTGAAAACTCGCTTCTCATCGGCATCGGATGCCTAGACAGATACTGATTCACGCCTCCAAAGAAAAACAACAATGCACATATAGTCCTCGGGACCATATCTATCGCACGCCCAAGGCCCCATGACTTGACGTCTCCCATCACCATGAACAATTACCCAAATCATCACAAAATCTCGAGTACAACACCAAAGGGAAGAAATCCCAACCAACGACTCAAATCTCAAGATTCTCAATTACCATAGTTACAAGATAAATCGACGGCAGATGGTTCACAACAACAATACTACGATGCAGATTGAGTTAAACAGTAATCCAGAAAACAAGGTTACATCTCAAATGTACCCAACATCGATATCCTCCAGATCATTGATCCTCTCAATCTCATCGATTCAAGGAAGACCCAAATCTGAACTCACCGCTTCATATGATCCCGGAAGGTCACAAGAACGAGAGTGACTATGATGAATGATCGCATTTAATGATAATGAATCGAAATCCAACGAGGATCAAGAATGACTCACCAAGGTGAAATAATAACGGAATGAGTGATAGCTCAGATGAAATGATTGGAACCAGCATTCCCCGGGAAGTAAATGATTAGTTTGATAATTATAAGTCTCAACATGATTGATATATGATGCGTAAATTATATGAATGAATGAACGACAAATGAAATAAATGATTATCCTATTACCGAATAACAATTAACTTGTTCAAACCAGTGATGAATGTCCTTACCTCTGGCTCTCGAAGCCTGATATGACCCTTTGGATGATGCACGGGCTGGAGTAACAAAATCCCTCGAAGATTGTAAGCCCTCTAGAGATATACCGGCACTAGAACTCCTGTAGTATTTCCGCAGGTGTCCCTGCCTCCCACACAGAAAACAAACAATAGCCTGCATCGAGCACCGGGTACTACGATGTCCTATTGTATCACAGTTAAAGCAAACAACAGTCGAACTCGTTGTCTGAAATGAAGATGCTTTCTAAGCATGAAGATGACTAGAAAATGACCTATTAGGCGTTGGAGCCCGATGTCCCTCTGAACGAACCGACATCCTAGTACTCTCACCAAAAGAAACTGAAGGGTCCTTCCGATCAAGCTCCTTAATCAAAAGCTCTGCTCCAAGAGCCTTCTCAATGAATTCACCAAGTGAA